>JAQPPZ010001411.1:6270881-7741762 GCA_028583015.1 Wollemia nobilis
TGACTTCAATTCAGACTATTTTGAGTATAGTTGTAGTAGAAGATCTTCATATTGAATAGTGAAGACAACATTTCTTCATGGGTATTTGGATGAGGAGATCTACATGCACCAACTGAAGGGGTTTGAGGTCAAAGGCAAGAAGAGCCTTGTGTGTAAATTGAAAAAGAGCTTGTATAGTTTGAAGCAAGCTCCAAGGCAATGGTATCTCAAGTTTGATAGTTTTATGAGTGAGCATGATTTTACTAGGAGCCAGAGTGACCATTGTTTTTATTTCTAAGCTACAAAAAATGGTATCTTCCTTATTCTCTTATTGCATATTGATGATATGCTTGTGGTAGGATCCAATATATAGGATATTAAGAAATTGAAAAGGAAGTTGGCAAGTAGATTTGCCATGAAGGATTTGGGGGAAGCCAAAAAAATCCTTGGCATGAGAATAACTAGAGATAGGAAGGATTATGTGGAAAAGGTGCTTAAGAGGTTCAGTATGCATGATGCAAAACTGGTAGTCCAACCTCTTGCAAAGCACTTTAAGCTCTCAAAGAACCTATGTCCCAAGACAAAGCAGGAGGAAGAGTACATGATTAAGGTAACCTATGCTTCAGCAATTGGGAGTTTGATGTATGCTATGGTATATACAAGACCATACATTGCCCAAGCAATGGGAGTTGTGAGCCGATATATGATTAATCCAAGTAAATCTCATTGGAAAGCAATAAAATGGATACTCAGGTATTTGAAAGGGACTTAAAAATTCTATTTGAATTTTGGAGGTTCCAAAGTTGAGTTACAGGGCTATGTGTATTTAGATATGGTAGGTGATTTTTATGGTGGGAGGAGCACTACTAGGTATGTATTCATAGTTGGAGGTACAACAGTGAGTTGGATATCCAAGATACAACATGTTGTAGCTCTTTCTACTACGGAGGCTGAATATGTAGTCGTCACAAAAGGTGCCAAAGATTTCATATGGCTTTAGAGGTTGATTGAGGAGTTGGGCTAGGAGCAAGGATATGAGATACTTTGGAGTGACATCCAAAGTGCCATTAATTTAGCTAAGAAATCTGCTTTTCACTCACGAACAAAGCACATTCAGTTGAGGTATCACTTCATTTGATCAACAATGGAGGATGATTTTGTAAAGTTGGGTAAGATTCACACTTCCCAAAAAAAATTTGATATGCTTACTAAAGTAGTAACTAGGAAGAAGTTGAGATTTTGCTCTACTTTGGTTGGTCTTAAGGAGTAAGGTCATGATTATGAGAAACTTTCAATCCAGGGTGCAGGGATGTTGCATCAATATTGTCTCCAAGTGGGAGATTGTTAGGTATTGGAGCCAAATTGATAAGAAAGGAATTAACTACCATTAAATATTGTTTGAAGGGTTCCAATACCATTAAATATTGTTGGCAGTGTTCCAAGGCCATTAAATATTATTGATGGGCAACGATCAACAATAGGAACGTGAACAAGGTTCCAAGGGACAACGCCCATGGCATATCTCCCCCGTCTCATGACGAGGAGAAATTTTTTGAAAATTTAACTATATTTCTTGGTGAAAAACACTTGTCTTTAGAACGTGATTACCGTATGGGTGGTTTCAACCCATGGTTTTGGCCCATTGTATTATGACACCACTATGTGGTTTTGGGTAGTTGAAAATTCATGGATCTCTATATATTTTATACTGTAAAGGATGTTGGCAATTTTGGGTACATTGGGTACATTGCCTTTGCTCAAGTGTTGATGTTGTCATTGATGTCAAGAAACGGAAGGGTTTTTGTGAAAACCAAGGAAGACAAAATAAAAGGTTTTATTTAAAACCATGGACAACAGATTTGAAATGGGTTTTTCTTAAAACCCAAGTTGGCTCTTCGTTTCATTGAAAAATGTGCCCCGATGATGAAGATATTTAATTTTAAATATTTAGTTTAAATTTTATTTATTTAAAATTTAAATTAATATTTTAATTAAATTAAAGTACTTTCCGTCGTGTTTGGAAATGCCGACGTATTTGGAAATAAAGGGCGAAATGAAAGTGCATATATAATGAAGCTATTAAATCCATTTAAGGGTGTGCGATATTCGAAATGCGCTCGTTCGATGAAATAGTCGAAGAAGGAAGTAAAGTTTGCAAAGATACAAAGGAGAGCGATTAATGCAAGGCTAAGGTATTCGCATCCGCTCGAACACATGAGGGAGCAAAGAAGAGGACAAGTTTTTGCGTATTCCAAGGCTAACGAAAAAAAACTAAATTGAAGCACACCTTTTTCGTCTTACATGGGCAGATAGCCTAGGTGGAAGGAAAGCGTTCAAAGCGCATAGCAGCCACGAAATTAAGTGTTCGAATCGCTACACAATATTTTTCTTTGACTAGGAAGACGCGCTAGTTTTTTTGTGGAGAAATAGAAGTACATGCTCCTCGATGTTTGCATGAGTGGTGACACGGGTTCAAAGTAAGGTGGGTGCACTTGAGGCAATATAATAATTTTTATAAGGTATGCTTGGCACATGATTTTGGGAGTTATAAGGGTTATGTGTTTATGTTTTAATTTGATTAAATCTTGGAATCTATTGTTGCAATAAAAGGTATGCTATAAAGATTATTTATTATTACTTTATTGTTGGATTATGAAGTAATTTATTGTATAAGTGGTTTTGGGAGTTATAAGGTTATGCAATGTTGTGATTTATTTTATTTTATGGTATAAGTGGTTTTGGGAGTTATAAGGTTATGAAATGTTATGATTTATTTTATTTTATGGTACAAGTGGTTTTAGGAGAGATAAGAGAATTGTGCAATTAAAGGCTTTGGTGATGATTATTGAAAGGTGGAATAATGTTGATTATTTTGTGATCTACTAACCCTTGTGAAGATTGGCAAAAGAATGTTGTGATGGTGGCAGATTTCCAAAGGGGTTCCTTCACTTCAAAAAGGTATGGGCACATTCTTCTTATAAGTATAATTGATGTATGTTTTCCTGAAATAAGATTGGAGTGAAAAGGTATTCAACAAGGTTTCCTTTGGTTGGGTGTAAATCCTATTTTGGTTTGTTGAAGACTACTTATGCATTGTTATCATTGATGAGAGTTTTGATGAATGCATAATTCTGGTTTGAGGTAGTGGAAGCATTGTGCACTAGGGTTCATGTTTGTAAGTCTTGTTACTTGCATTGAGATGGTGAAACCCTTAGTTGGCTGTTTTGATATTGATGGATGAGTGCTTCCATAGTGGTTGTGTTGATCAAGTTAATGCTTTACTTGATACATGATATTGGGCTTACTCCATTGAGTTGATTTGAACAAGTTATTCTATGCATTTGGTGATATTGTGTTTGTGGCTATTTTGTTCAAATATCTTTGGAGGGAAAAGGATTTCTACTTGTTTCCTTTTCTTGTGATGATTGGTTGAATGCTTCAAGGTTAATGTTGAGTTGAATGATGTTGGTTAAACCTTGTCTTTAAGCATTGTTTTTGAAGCCCTAATTGGTTGAGAAAAGATATTGATTGTTGGAAAGAACATGAGTATCATTGTTATATGAGATATTGCATGGTTGGCAATTGTTGGGTTGTGTTTCATGTTCTTGAGAAAAGCATACTACATCTATATTATTCTTTTGAGATTTGAGATTGAGTTGAGATTGAGATTGGGAGTTAAGTATAGAACATATTGAGTCTCTAACAATTCTCTTTATGCTTCTATGAGGTTGATGAATCATATTGAGTCTCTAACAATTATCTTTATGCTTCTATGAGGTGGATGAATCACATTGGGTCTCTAACCATTCTCTTTGTGGGTTCATGCCAAGCAAGTGTTCTTGATAAACTTGTGAGCAGGTTTTGGACAGGTTCCATTGGGGACTTGTGAGCAGGTTTTGCACAGGTTCCTATGGGGACTTGTGAGAAGATTTGGACAGGTCTTAGCAGAGGACTTGTGAAGCTGAGGTTGATAGTTCTATCAGAGAACTTGAGGATAGAGGTGCATTGGTTCTATGAGAAAAACCTGAGGATAGATTTGTGCCAGACCAAAGGACTGTATTTGGTGCTGATCAAAGACAAAGGATGAGGACATTTGTGCTAGACCGAATGACTATGTTTAGTGCAAATTCGAGGACCGTCTTTGAGGTGATAGAGTTGAGGACAGAGGTCTCCAGCCAGAGCAGGGAAGATAGGTGTCTTTTGTGGATAGAGTTCCATTTTCTAAGGGCAGCGAAGGCAGAGGTCTTCTAGAGGATCACCAACCAGAGTAGAGGTAGGGGAAGGTATCTCCTTTGAGCAGAGGCTCATAAATTCAGATTGGGGGAAGGTTTCTCCTTTGAGCCGAGGCTCATAAACATTGTAATTAGGAAGGTTTCCCAAATAAATTTGAGATAACTTTTAGAAGAAAATTTTGTGGATGAACCATGTAATTTGTTGTGTCACTTTGTGGATGGTTTTGTGCATTGCTTGGATATTGCTTTGGATATATTGCTTTACTGTTTTGAAGTATAAAGAAAAAAGTAAAAAGAGGTCTTATACTGTTCACCCCCCCCTCTCAGTATAAGCTTGTGTTCTTCAAAGGTCATATTATGAGTGAATTCTCTTTTCTATTTTGGAGGAAGAGGGGGGAGGAGACATTGTACAAATGGAGAATATGGTTGTATTGTTTCTAATACAAAGGATCGATTGTTTCTCCGTGGATGTAGGGTACACTACCCGAACCACGTATATCTTGTGTCTCTTACATTTGTGTGATTGCTTGTTGTTTATTACACTATTTCCTATTTTGCTTATGGAAGCTTAACTAGGGTTTGAATTATTTCTCCATTTCCATTGTTATTATTTGTTTTTTTTCCATAGCATGTGTATTGTTTGTACATGGAAAATTCTCAACACCACCAAGTAGTGGCACCAGACCTTTAGAGCATGCACCACTGCAGCTAGCTCTAAATCATGTGTAGCATAATTAGCTTAATGTTTTTTGATATTACTTGAATTATATTCTACTTCTAACTATTCTTGTGAGAATACTCCTCATAACCCTTCCAATGATGTGTTTGTGCATACTAAAAAGTCCCCTTGAGGGTTAGGAATCTTTAGTATCAATGTGGGAGTGAGCTCATATTTCAAAAATGCAAAAGTAGTTCCACATTTTTTTGACCACTTGGATTCCTTTCCCTTCTTCTAAAGGTTAATTATTGTTACAACAATCTTGAAGTAATCCTTTATATAATTTCCATAGTAGCCCGTTAACCCCATGAAGCTTAGAACCTCAATCACATTAGTAGGGGGTGGCCAATTTAGGATTGCCTCTATCTTCTTTGGATCCATAGCAATTCCTTCAACTGATATGATATATCCAAGATATCGTACCTCTAAAACATAGAAATCACTTTTAGCTAGATTCCCATAGAGTTTATTTTCCTTCAACAACTCTAACATGATCTTGAGATGCTTATCATGTTTTTTGTTTTGAGAGTATATTAAGATAACATCTAGGAATACAAGGACAAACTAGTCTAGGTGTCTTTTGAAAACACTATTCATTAGGTTCATGAACACATCTAGGGCATAGTCAGTCCAAAAAGTAGAATTGTAAACTCGTAATGCTCATATCTAGTCTTGAATATCGTTTTGTGAGTTTCCTCCTCATGTATATTTAATTGGTGATACTCTAATCTTAGATCAATTTTAGTGAACACTGCGGTATCTATCAGTTGATTAAATAGATAGTTGATCCTAGGTAGAGGATATCAGTTCTTGATTGTAGCCTTATTTAGCATCATGTAATAAATACATAATCTCAAAAAACCATATTTATTTTTCACAAATAAAATTGGTGCACCCCATAGTGACACACTTGGTTTTATCAGTCCCTTATCTAATAACCCTTGCAATCAAATATTTAGTTCTTGCATATCGATAGGATTTATCCTATACAGTGATCTATGAATAGGCTTAGCTACTAGCATAAGATCAATTATGAAGTTAAATTCCTACACAAGAGGGAGTCCAGGTAAATCCTTTGGAAGTACATCCTTGGAATACTATAAAATTGGGTGCTTTCCTAGCACTTTTCTCTTCTTATAATTCCCTACATCATTAGGTTTTACAACATACACTATCCATCCTCTCTTGAGAGATTTCTTCAATCGCATAGCCAAAATTATCTAGGATTTGAATACCCCTTGTTTGCTATGAATTCTTAGTCTCATATTTCCTTCCTCTGAATACTCGATCCATCGATCTTGGAAATTGATTAAGGCTTGATGGGCCTATAACCAATCCATTCCTAGGATCACATCAAAGGCATGAAGGGGAGATACATATAAACAACATTATGTGGTTCCACTAGTTAAAGCAATTTTTACCATTGGATAACATTGGTTTACCAATTAGGTTTACCCAGAACCATACTCAACCTTCCACCCATGGGCCAAATATCCTGGCCTTTTAAACATAGTACTTGCTAGACTAGAAGAAATAAAATTATTGGTGGCTCCACTATTTATCAAAATATCTACTTGCTTATTAAAAATATTATATTTCACAAGTAATGGGGTGGCTTGCCCATCTAGATTTTATTTCCCAAATGTGGTGTAGATATTTTGCTCAGGTTCCTTTCCCTTGGTATTGGATGTACTAGGCCTTGGTCGTTGTGGACACTAATTAGAAAAATGAGGTCCCCTATAATGGTAACACCCATCCTTGGGTCCTTGCTACTTTTTTGGTTTCTAATTATCCATCTTAATTGCTATATTTTGTGGTTTATGTGGTTGGGGTTTAGCAATATTAGGTATTGTCTTTCTTATAAAAGTTATTGAACTTATTTTGATTTCCACCACTTTCTTTCTCATATTTTAGGAACTTCATAGTTTTCTGACTTGGTTCATCTTCCCACTTTACAAACCCTTCACTCTTTTTGATATTTCTTGGATAGGGTAGCATAGTTTAATTGGAAGTGTAACTCTACTTTCTTTTCTAAGTCATATGCCTTTTGCAACGATTTAGGCTCATGCATGTTAACATCTTGCTTTACTCTATATTCCAACCCATTGATAAACTTATGAACCCTCATATTCTCATTATAGGTAGGTACATATTTAAGTAATCGTACAAAATTCTTATATTAATACCTCCACCATCTTGGTTCCTTGTCGTAGGTTAGCAAAAATCTTCAAATTTTAATACATAGAAATGCTCTGTCAGGAACCTTTTCTTGAAGATAACTTTAAATACCTTTCATGGAATATCAACAGGTTCAATGTTAGTCTTCTCATAGTGGGTTTCCCACCAATCTAAAGTAGCCTCTTCTAGTTTTATCATGGACCAAACCATTCAGGTTCCTAGGGAATAGCCTTTTATCATGAAGTAAACCTCTAATTCTCTCATCCATGCTTCAATTGCATCCCCTTTGCCTTCTCCCTCAAATTTGAAGATAATTTTTTTTTTTTAATTTCTAGAAATTTTCTTTTATAGCAGGTATCTAGCTTACAACTACTCCAAAATAGGCCCATCAGCTTGGCCAACCTTTGAGCCTCTAGCTTATGATTTCTAGTTTGCAACTATTTCCAACACTTATATCATTTGATCTTGCATAACGGTAATAGTAGCAGTGAGGTCTTCCACCTATCTATTGGGTTTTGTTGGATCCTCCTCTCGAATATCTTCTTTGACATTATTTAATTGAGTTTTCCTAGGTGTAGGCCCCTCTTTTTTGTCTGTAGGTGGCATTTAACCTAGTTTCATCCAAGAAAAAAGACTAGGTTAAAGCTTCATCTTAAACTATATATCTAATTAAAGCCATAATACAAAGTTCTCTTGCTAAAAGCATTAATAATATAACTAGGTTAATATTCCAAGGTTATGATGTATCATTAATACTAAATCTCATACTAAGGTATCATAACATCCACTCACCCTTGGTATTAGTTCCCATTAGATTCTAGCAAACAGGGCATTCTAAATCATCCTAGCTTTAGCTTATACTTTAATCAAACCTTCATTGAATACATCCAAATCCCTTTACCATACATAAGAAGCTCTATACCCTCGTACCTAGAGCTCTTATACCAAATTTAATAACCTAAAAACAAGCAAATAAAAAAACACGTAGAAAAAATATTTTTTTTTTTACTAGAGAGGGATTCAAAAACTCCTAACCAATCTAATATTTACCTTTTGTTCAAATCCCCTAATTTTTCCTAAATAACTACATCTCATGAAATACCCTCACACAAGTCTCATCTATGTAGGTGTATCATGTGTTACCATAGATAAGCCTATCTATCTAATAATCCTTAATGAGATAGACTTTTTACCATTTGTCAATTGAAGGTATACATGCATCACCATACCATACACAATACAATCTGTGTAGGTATACTAGGAGTATTGTGAATTAAGCTATCAATATCATCTTCATGATGAGCTATCTTAAATTAGATGTAGAATTCCCACAATTTAGTTATCATTCTCCCTAAGGGGTCTTAAACCCTTAGGTCTCCTATGTTCACCCTAAGGGGGTCTCACTCCCTTAAGTTATCCTCTAAGTTCACCCTAGAACTTATTCCTTAGGTTTTATTGATTAGCAAGAAATGAGAATAATTTTTGGAAACTAAATATAACAAAAACAAAGACAAAACATACAAGAATTAAATGGAAGGAGAATTTAATATACAACATAAACAATTCAGAGTAGTAAAGTAAAGATACACTTTCTAACAATCTTATCAATTATTACATGAACACAAGTATGGTCATTCTTCCATACCCTTTTTTTTGGTAGATTAATAAATTTATTAAAACCAGGCCATTTGAAAGGCATCCTATGCCTTGTACAATAGAGGATCATCAAAGGATCAAAAATAAACATAAGAAAGACACTACGAATTGCCAGATGAAACAAAAATACAATCTCAAAAATACACCTCAGACTAGAAGGATTCAATAACCTTGAACAAATAGGCACTAAGAGAAACACCAGAACTCAAAAAGGAACCCAAAAAGATGTGATCCACCACTGTAGAGGACCCAAAAAAATAGAGGAAGAACCATTAGCCATCGAGAGGAGTATCCAACTGCATTAGGGATGAAGCAGCACCTTTCAGACCAGCATCTTTCACAGAAATATCCTTGGTGATGTCCTTGGGAATAGCAATGCAAGCCTCCTTACAAATATCCATTACATATTTGTCATTGACAGCATATTTTATGTTAGTTTTAGTGTTTAAGTACACCTCAGCACCGGTCAGGCCAGAAACATTTTTAAAATTATCATAAAATAACAAGAGGCTAAGGCATGGCGCTGTTCTTTGAGGGTTGAAATCACTTTTCCAATGGCCAAGTGAGCAGTTTCAAGATGGTCAATGGTGGCAGAAGTAGCATGCACAACCAACTTGTGAAGATACCTTTCGACAAGGTCAAGAGAATTAGACTTATCCTTTGGAGTTTTTACAGAGGTGGATGAAGGAGTTTTGACAGCTTCTTTATGTTTTAGCCTCTTGGAACTACGGAAAAGGGTCTTTTCAAGTTTGGATTTCTTTCTAGCAGATAAATCATAAATATATTTACCACATTTCTCTTTTCTTTTGTATTTGGATGTTTTAGGGCTCGGGGTTGAGGATAAATTCTCCTCATCAAAATCAGGGGTAGATAGATTACCTGAAGGGAATTATAGAAGGAGGTACTTGTAAAGGACATTTAAAAGACCCTGGTGGCAAAGTTTGGCCTCATCCTTCTTGGAAGGATTGATGGTGATGGTATAGTCCATGGACCAGAAAATGGCAACGGGAATGTTCATCATTTTTTAGTCCCAAAAATGATTAACAAATGCAATATGAAAACAACATAATTGAGACTCAGGATTGTCACAAGTAAAATATTGCATTATTGGCTTAAGGATTTATTTCCAGGGTGTTGACAAGTCATGGCGAAACAAATATTTTTTTACCTTCTTGTGGATGGATGAATTTTTCTCGAAGAATGTCAACTTCACCTCCTAGTTGTTCTTATTTCTTTTGATGATTTTTTTGTCCACGTCTTGCCCTGTCAGGTTCACCAGCAGCTCAAAGGAAATTTTGAATTGGATGCCATGGATGGACACTAAACCATTATCCCAAGTTGTGATGAATGCCATAGTAATCTTCTCGTCCACCCCACTAAACAAATTGAAAATTTTGATAATCCCATGCTTATCCTTAAACATATCAGTAGAAACAGAATCCAGATCAACAGTTTTAGGCTCAATGAAAACAACTTTCCCTTCCTTCATGGTTACAAAAGTAAATGAGGAAGGAATGTGAATGGGTGGATAAAGACACAAATTGAAAGGAACATAAATGGAATGGTATATTTGCTGAGAAGACCACAAGAGGACTAAATAGAAAGTGATGCTAGGCCAAAAAGAAAAACCTTGGTGAAAAGGATAATGATGGTTAGAACATTAGGCATAGCGCAAAAAAGGATGATGAAAATGAGTAGGAATAATAGGGCAGAACACCGTCCCAATGAAGATGGATCTTTTGGTGATACTCACATCATAGGGCCAATAACAAAAGTAGGCACGAAATCTAGAAGGGATTGGGATGCATATTCAAGAAATCCTCGAGAGAATGCAAAAGATAAAGCGGTTAGACAGGGTTCTCGAAAAGGTAAAATTACAAGAATCATTCCACATGAGATTGAAATGATTTAAAATTAGGGTGGACATGCCATCGGGATTCCTCATTGAAATGATTATCAAAAAATAAGGGGCATAAGTAATAGGTGGTAGAGAATTAGAAATTATCAACACATAACCCCTTTTCAAAGGAGAATAATAAGAATGATGAACAAAATCTCTATTTTGGAATTTTTTGGAACTTTGGATATGGGCCCAATGAATCACGAAAAGGGGAAATCTTTGGTAGTGGAAAAATCAAGGATTTCGAGATTCATCATGGCAGATGGTATTTTGATCATAATTTGCCAACTCAACAACATCATTGGGGAGGACATTCATCCAAGTCATCAAACCTTGTGTGTTAACTCCAATGTTGGCTAATTTGTCAGCTACATAATTTCCCTCCCTAAAAATTTGTTGAACCACAACATTGACTTACTGACAATGAATTTGCTTACTTTCTTTGATAAGATTCTTGATCCTCCAGCTGCTGGGTTTTAAATTTTTTGAGAAATTTATGATATTAATAGAATCTCCTTCAACAATGACTTTTCTTGGAATGTCCTTTAGAAATTGAAGGCCTCTCCACACTGCTTTAGCTTCAGCAGAATGATTTGATTGGATTCCTAATGGTTCAAAAAAGGTAAAGATGGAATTGCCACTATGATCCCGGAGGATTCCTCCAGCCCCAATAATGCAAGGATTGCCTTTTGCAGCATCGTCAAAATTAAGCTTAACCCACCCAAAGGTATGAGGTTGCCATTTGATGTTGGTCCTAGACGAAGGCTGAGTAATAGGCCTTGGGACATCAATGCAAATATCACAAGACTTAGGATGCCCTTCTCAAAATATGAACAAGGATAAGGATAAAAAGGAGCAGCAAGGGCATTTTCCTTAGCATGAAGGATGATTTTTTGGGAAATAATGTTGGAATCCAAAGCTTTCAAGTCAAATATTCTTTTATTGTGTTCTAACCATATATGCCAGAGAAAATGATGCAAACAGAACTTCCAAAGTCCTCTGAGTATGAGATTTTTGAAAGGAATTGGCCACTGTTGGAAGAAATCAACAATTGAAGGAGGACAGGTATAGGCAATCTTGAATGTATGGAAAAGTTTATTAAGCACCATTCTTGAATAGGGACAAAATAAGAAGAGATGAGAAGTGCATTCCCAATCAGAAAGGCAAATATGGCATCTGTTAGGCAAAATAATACCTCTTTTAATAATATTCTTTGTGGTAAGGATGTGATATTGAATACATAACCAGGAAAAGGAAGCAATATTAGGAATCAAATACTTGGTCTAGAAAAGCTTGAATGGGATAGGAGTATCAATACTATCGAGATAAAGCAAGTAAGCTAATTTGACCATGAAATCTCCAGAATTAGTAGGTTCCCAAATAGGATAATCAGTCATGTCATTTAAAGGAATTCTGATAGTAGAAAGAAGATTGTATAAATAGGCCATTTCATTTTCATGATCAGGGATGTTAATCCTTCTCCATATTTTATGACCATTAGTAGAAGAAATGAAATCTATCGCTAAAGGTCCATCCAATTGAGTTGTACTATTCCTCAACCTTTGAAACATAGGATTTTGATTGAGAGGTTGATCTCCTATACACTTATCATCCCAAAAAGAAATAGAAGTGCCATTACCAAATTTCCACCTTAGCCTTTTGATAAAAAGGGAACGAGCTTTGCAAATAGCCTTCCAAAAAGTAGAACAGGATGAAGGTACCTCCCCATGAGGGAAATGTGATCCCTAAAGATATTTCCTTTTTATGATCTGATGAGGCCTGAAAATGCCTCAATCATAACATGTTTTGAACACTGAAATTTCCTACAAACTCTTATGTTTAATCTAATATGCTAGTTAATTTAATTCAATATGTTGTGTATTAACTATTTGCATGATAAATGTATCTGAAATACTATATTCTAATTTTTATAGCTTTTTGCATAAGTTTTATATCATTTTGTTATGACTTTTTAAATGAGATATGCTTAGGATGATAGCAGCATTTCACTAATCATGTTTTGATAGTCTCAAGCATTTATTTTACCTAAATCTGGCAACAATACAAGCAAACTGTTACTGTGTAGCAAAAACTAGTTTTTCCCATGTAAATTCTAGCTAGTTGCCAATGAATGGCAAGGCATGGAATTCACATATGGAAAGAGATGAAGACCATTGGAATATGATCCTGAGAAATAACCCACATGAGAAATGCAGAGGAAATAATTTAAAGAGCACACATTTTTTCATTCTAAAGTCTCTTTGGAATGAACAGATATCTTCGAAATGAGAAAACATAGTGTCTTCAAAATGAGCGGATATTCGGAATGAGAATTGCAGTATCTTCGAAATGAGCCACTTATCTTTGGAATGAAAATAGAATTTGCTTTTTTACTTGTTGACCGATTTCTAACGTTGGAAAAAGAGAAATAAATATTAAAAATAGTAAGGGAAAATATCTCCCATCTGACTTTGTCGTCCTTGCCGACCAAAGCCACCATTTATGGAAAGATCAAGTTTGATCTTCTTCTAGGATAAAACCAAAAATTATTGCAGCATAATAGGATTAGATATTTTGAGATATTCTTAGTTTTTAGTAGATCTTATGACATCTATAAATATGACTCTCGTTCTGGTTGAGCTAGTAGGAGATAAAGAAAGCAGAGAGTAGAGAAATATAAGAGAAAATAGGCAATAATCAAAAAAGTGATTGTTACAGTCCTATAACAGGTTTTCAGTAGAATTATTGTAATCATGTTCTTGAATAAATAAAGTGTACTATTTCTATTTCATATTGCTTTTAAATGAGTGTGAGTAAGATCTAGAGAGAGAGACTCGTACCTTCTTCTGGGCAAGGAGGCTGGCCACTTCCAGACCTAGGAGGAGGACTAAGAGTAGGTTTTTATTCTAATTTTGCTACAGCAGAATGAGTTGTAGAACTTGTCATTTCATTTCTTTGTAAACAACTAATAATATTTGCAATCTTAGCTTATTTTATGTTTTGTGATTAATGGTTTGGTTGTAATCTCCACTTTTAGCAAAGCTTTCAATTTATTGCAGACTATCATTTCCAAAATTTATTGTTTTCTATAATTTCTTGCATTTTGTGTTTTGTTGTCAACCCCTGCATAGAAGATTGACAACATTATGTTAAAGAGCATTGATAGGGTTTCATTTACATTCTATAATTAGGTTTCCATTGCTGCAAAAATAAATAGATTTCCTTTCTGCAATTATAATCAGACTTCTAATTCTACAACATAATTAGGTCTCATTCTACAATTGTAATTAGGATTTCATTTCTACATTTAATGATTAGTTTCCATTTTTGCAACTTATATTAAGGTTTAATTCATGCAATTTAGATATAGGAATGTCCTAAATCCCCCACACAATCGGTTTCACCAATAAGACCTATTGCTCCAGATTGACCTGAGTTATAACCCTGTTCACCTCTTCTTCCACAGATAGCCTTGTACACTACCATGGATTGACAAATTCATTGAGAATTAATGATGTGTATAACGACTACGCATCATTTTGGCATCATTTCTAGGGAATTGTGTTGCTAGAAGGTGACAACAGTCCAATAGCTATTAATTAGACTGAGTTGTGAAGATTTAGGATAAAATCTGAATAGAATATCTGGTTAAAGTAACAACTATTGACCTATAACTTATGTCATTTAAGAGTAAAATGAGTAATTCTAGGGATGAAAAAGGTAGAATTACCCAAAAGGATCCCTGGCTTGTTCCATTAATAAGATCTTCATGCCTAAGGGGTGAATCACCTGTGTTTGAATTACCAAAAAAATTGAAAGAAAAATCACCAGTATCACCATCATTAGAATATTCTGAGAAAGGAAAATCACCAGTCTCACCATCATTAGAACATCCTAAGAAAGAAGAATCATTAGACTCATCATCAACAGAGGATCTTGGACCTCTTGAGAGTGAAATTTGGATAGGTTTAACTATTCCCAAGGAACAGGAAACTATGGTAGAGGGAGGCAATCTAGATAGAGATGGCCAACATGGCTATGTCCATAATGAAGGAGATGATCAGGATATGCCCCAACCTTCCTAAACATTTGAATATCCTATCTGTTTGAATCCAACACAAAACTCTCCCATGAAAACTATTTCACCTTCAGTACTTCCAACCTTTTGAGGTATTGTATCTGAAGATCCTGATCAATTTTTGTTTGAATTCAAGGTAGTGTGTCAAACCTATGATTATGTAAATGACAATAAGAAACTTGAGGTCTTTCCCTCAACACTTAAGGACTCAGCATTACGCTGGTTCATGAACTTAGAGACAAATTCCATCTGAACCTAGGATCAAATGGAAACTATGTTTTTAGACAAATATCAAGAGTATTATCGTATAAGGAACAGGAAAGATGAGTTACTCAAGATTAAATAGGAAGATGATGAAACATTAGAATACTATATTAATAGGTTCTCCTTTGTTCAAAGGAGATGTGGACTTGTAGAACCAGAGTTATGTAAAACCATTTTTTTGAGAGGATTACAAGATGAATCCAGAGAAGTATCGAGTTTGATGGGAAAATGGATGTAAATACTCTCAGTAATGAGGAAATTGTGGGTCTCTATAGAAATTACTCTCGCAATAAGCAAGGAAGAAGAAAAAGAGTACAAATGGCACTGATGTAAAGGACCTAATAGAGGAACTTGCAAATTTTTTTTTTTGGTAAGTAAGAGAATATTAGAATTAACACCGGGTTTTAACTGGTTGACCCAAAACCATTTTACAAAATAGGGTCCACTGACCAACTGGACAAAGTCCAAGCCCTAAAATTTTAAACTGACAACAAAAATGTCCAAGACCTACTCTTCCATTAGAATACAGCCAAACTAAACTATGGAAGCCTAATATTATGGCCATCAGAAAAGAAAGACGCAAAAAAGAACTAACAAAGACAAAAACTAATCATGCAAACACCATGCAGAGTAGCTTGTGCCCATATAAAAATAATAGAATATGGTCAAAAAAAAAAAACATCCCATAGAATGGACAGCCAAGAGGCCAAGAAGTCTTCCTTGTAGTCCTCATCTAACTTCTTATCAAATTTTAAAACTGATATCCTAGTGCAATTAAACACAACTTTGGGGGAAATGTCTGCAAAAGCAAAAACCACAAAACATTTGGCAATTTATTGCCCAAGATGTAGAAATAAACATGCTTTGCAGGAATGTCCTTTGAATAAAACATCTATCTCATTCATTTGTAGTATTTGTTCAAAGAAGCATTCAACTGATAAATGCCACCTGCTACCACAACTCAAAAATGTGTTAGAAAATCAGACTGAGGAACTCAACTATGTTGGACCAAAACAAGGGGGAAATTTCTCTCAATACTAAAATCCCCCTAATTTTCCTATAAATTGGGGGCATAATCCTTGGACTATGCCTTGGGGACAATCAGAAGCACCCCAACATCCTTGGAATTATCCTCAATGGACAAATTCCCAAGAATGGCCATAAATAAATTGGAGTAATTCAGCCTGGAATCAGAATCAGAATAACCCATCATGGAATCAAAAACACCCATCCTGGAACATTGAATGCAAAATCAACCACAGTGGAGTCAAAAATACCAGTCCTATCCAAGGCAGAAAAGAAATCAAGGTCAAAATCAGAATTTGCTACCTGCACCTAATCAAAAATTTTAAGAAAAACAGAACCAACCACAGCAAACACAACAGGTAAAACAACCTCAACTTCCAACTCAATCAGTCACTAATCCAAATAGCATGAGATAGGCATCCCCTGTCTATGTGGCTGAAGCTGAAGAAAATATTGAAATAAATGTTATTGATTGTAGTAACATCCAACTTCGTTCAGGAAAAGTTGTACATGAACCTGTTTCCAATAAAATCAAGGAAAATGAAGAGCAAGAACCTTTGGAACCAGTTATATTTAAACCAACAATAGAGAAAGAAGAAGAAAAAATAGAACCACAGGTAGAACAATTACCTTCATCAAGGATAATTCCATATCCTGAAAGATTCAATACCACAACAGAAAATTTTGAGTCAGACCTGGTCAAGGAACTTAGAAAGTTAACTATATCATTACCCTTATTGCAATCCATTAAGGATATACCAATGATTAAAAGTACTATCCGATATTTGTGCATTAAAAGAGTAGGAAGAAAAAAAAAGCATTTCCCAAGACTGTTTAGGTTGAAGGAAAGATAGTTGATCTCTTGTCTAGAAAACTAGTACCTCCAAAGTATAGTGACCCAGGAAGTCTAGTTATCACAGTTACCATAGATTCAGTGCCAATATCAAATGTCTTAGTAGATCTAGGAGCTACAATAAATGTCATGACCAAGGATATAATGAAATAATTACAGCTTAAAAATATCAGCCCCACATTTACAATTTTAGAAATGGCTGATAGGTCAGTTGCAAAACCTGAAGGTATCATTGAAGATGTTCCTATAGAAGTTTATTCTTGGAAATTCCCTACAGATTTTTTGGTTTTACAGCCAATAAATTTAGCACATGGATATCCCATCATTTTGGGAATACCTTGGCTTGTAACTGTAGCAGCCTTCATAGATTTTAGGTATGGAAAAATGACTATTTCAAATGGTATTGATCTAAAACAAATCTCTCTATATCCTCCTGCAAAACCATCTAGCAAATTTTTAGGTCAATTATGGTTTCCTTATTCAGATGAAAAATCATAGGAGTTTATTTCCACACTAGCCATCTTGGTAGTAAGGGAACACGCAGAAGACCTCCATGACACAGAAAATTCAAAAAATGAAACTATCCTAATGAATGTTCTGAATGAACAAGGGTTAGAATATGAAGCAATAAATATCCATCAGTTGTTAAGGAATGAGGAGAACCAAAATTCTAAAGGTGAACCATCTGTACTATCACAGGAAAACTTTGTTTCACTACCACATGGGTGGCACCATCACCTGATTTTTCCTTCTCATTGTTCCATACAAGATATGCTTCCATCAGGAAGTAATGAAACATAAACTTCTTATTTCCTTCCATCTTAGAAGTATCCTCTTAACTCCCTAATCACCAGGTATGAATAAGTGAATTCAGTCCTTCCAAATACAAAACAAATAGAAGTCCAACCAGGCAAATTTTTGAACATTTACAGTTGGCTTACTAGGGAAGAGAAAGAAAAATTGATAGCTATCTTGCAAAAGCATGTTCATGCTTTTGCTTGGGACTATAAAGATATGTCAGGAGTTCACCCTGATATATGCACCCACAAAATTTATACTGAAGAAGTCAAGCTAGTAAGACAACCCCAAAGAATACTGAATCCTACCCTAAGGGATATTGTAAAGGAAGAAATTGAAAAAATTCTGGAGGTAGGATTCATTTACCCAATTTCTGATAGCCATTGGGTCTCTCCATTGGTTATAGTTCCTAAGAAAAATGGAAAAATGAGAGTATGTGTAGACTATAGAGAGTGAACAAAGTAACATACAAAGACCATTTTCCATTACCTTTCATAGATCAGGTGTTAGATACCCTTGTCGGAAAGAAATACTTTTGTTTTCTTGATGGATTTAGTGGATATAATCAAATTCAGATTGCACCTGAATATTAAGAGAAAATAACCTTTACCTGTCCATGGGGAACATTTTCCTATAGGGTTTTACCTTTTGGTTTGTGTAATGCCCCAGCAACATTTCAGCAAGTAGTTATAGCAATTTTTTATGATCTGACTACCAACAGTGTTGAGATATACATGGATGATTTCACAGTATGTGGACAAACTTTTGACTTTACATTAGAAAACCTTGAAAAAGTTTTAACTCGCTGTGAAACATACCATTTATCCTCGAATATAGAAAAATGTTTTATGATGATGAAGGAAGGAATAGTTCTTGGTCATCACATCTCTCTTCAAGGGATCCAGGTTGATCCAAAGAAGGTGGAAATTATCAAGAACCTTCTTCCTCCTAAAACTCATACTGATGTTAGAAGCTTCCTAGGACACATTGGTTTTTACCACAGGTTTATTCCTAGCTTTAGAACAATAGCCAATCCCATGTTTGCTTTATTGACTAAATATTCTAAATTTTTCTGGACTGCAAGGTGTCAGGAATCATTTGAAGCTCTAAAAGAGAGATTAGTAACTCCACCTGTGTTAAGAGGACCTAATTGGACATCACCATTTCACATATAGGCTGATGCTTCCAATACTAGAATTGGAGCAGCATTAGTACAAATTGACAATGGTGAACATTATGCCATCTACTACATTAGCAAGAATTTGACAAGAGTTGAGAAAAATTATACCACAACTGAGAAAGAATTCTTGGCAGTAATTTATGCCATCAATAAATTTAGGCATTACATCACAGGTTATCAAATATTTATTCACATAGATCACACAGCCATTAAGT
The DNA here is from genome assembly GCA_028583015.1 of Wollemia nobilis. Taxonomy (NCBI): domain Eukaryota; kingdom Viridiplantae; phylum Streptophyta; class Pinopsida; order Araucariales; family Araucariaceae; genus Wollemia; species Wollemia nobilis. The sequence continues at coordinate 6,289,959 of JAQPPZ010001411.1, forward strand.
ATTTTATGAATAAGCCTATGGTAAGTACAAGAATTATTCATTGGTTACTGTTGCTACAAGAATTTGATATCACTATAATCAACAAACTAGGAAAAGCTAATGTTGTAGTAGATTTCTTGTCCAGATTACAGAACACAGATGAAGGGGAATTAGTTGAAGACACCTTTCTTGATGAAAAATTATTTGCTATATCAATCCAATCACCTTGGTTTGCAGATATAGCCAATTATTTGGTCACAGGGAAAGTTCCTCCACATTTCACTTCAAAACAAAAAAAAACAATTGATCAAATAGAGTTCTTCTTTTGAATGGATTAAGGGTATACTTTTTAAGTGCAGTCCTGACCATGTGTTATGTAGATGCATCCGAAAGGATGAGGTGTATGATATCCTTATGGCTTGTCATGATGAATCCTCAGGTGGACACTACTCTATAAAAAGCACAATTAGGAAAATCTTAGGGATAGGATATTATTGGCCATCTCTTCACAAGGATGTGAAAAAGTACATCATGCATTGTGATGCATGCCAAAGAATGGGGAAAACCACTCATACAAATGAAATGCCACTACAGCCTCAATTGGTTTTAGAGCCATTTGAGAGGTGGGGGCTTGATTTTGTAGGACCTATTGATCCACCTTCTCAAGAAAAGGTGCATATTATAGTATGCACTAATTACTTGACAAAGTGGGTAGAGGTGCATGCTTTCAAACATGCTCATGAAGAAAAGGTCATTGATTTCTTGTATACTCGGATTTTTCAGAGATTTGGAGCTCCCCGATCTATCACCACAAACCAAGGACCCCAATTTGCATCTAAAGTCATTGAGGCATTTACAAAATTATATGAAATCAAACATAGAAAATCATCACCTTATCACCCACAAGCAAATGTCCAGGTTGAGGTAACAAACAAGGAACTAGAACGAATCTTAACAAAAATAGTAGCTTTTCATAGGAGAAACTGGTTAGATAAATTACCTGAAGTAGTGTGGGCTAACAATACTACTTGGAAATTCATTACTGGATTCACACCTTATGAACTAGTCTTTGGTAAAAATTTTGTCTTACCTATTGAATTTGAGCTACTAACACTGCGCACAACATTGGAAATTGGAATTGAATTGTCACAGGCATAAAAAAATAGGATTTTCTAGTTGAATGCATTGGATGAACTTAGGTTGGATGCTCTGCACCAAACTAAAGTAATTTAGGAGCAGAGGAATATGTGGCATGATAGTCACATTCAACAGAGGAAACTTCAACAAGGAGATTGGACTTTACTGTTTGATTCTCGCTATGAGGACTTCCTTGGAAAGTTGAGAACTAGATGGCTTTGACCTTACCGGACTGAAGAGGTATTTTGAAAATGGTGCAACTCATTTATCTCCTATTGATGGGTCACAGAGAAAGTTGGTAGTGAATGGACATCACCTCAGGGTGTACCATACACCTCTGACTAAAGAGGAATTCTTATAGCAGCTTGACATTTTGGAATGAACATATTTTTTCATTCTGAAGTCTCTTTGGAATGAATAGATATCTTCAAAATGAGAAAACATAGTGTCTTCGAAATGAGCGAATCTTCGAAATGAGAATTGCAGTATCTTCAGAATGAGCCACTTATCTTCATAATGAAAATGGAATGTATTTTTTGACTTGTTGACCGATTTATGATGCTGGAAAAAGGGAAATAAAGATTGAAAAGGGTAAGAGAAAATATCTCCCATCTGACTTTGTCGTCCTTGCTGACCAAAGCCACCATTTATGGAAATATCAAGTTTGATCTTCTTCTAGGATAAAACCAAAAATTGTTGCAGCATAATAGGATTAGATCTTTTGAGATATTCTCAGTTGTCAGTATATCTTAGGAAATCTATAATTATGGATTCCGTTCAGGTTGAGCTAGTAGGATATAGATATAGTAAAGAGTAGAGAAATATAGAAGAAAATAGGCACTAATCAGAAAAGTGATTGTTATAGTCTTGTAACAGGTTTTCAGCAAAATTATTGTAATCATGTTCTTGAATAAATAAAGTGTACTATTTCCATTTCATATTGCTTGTAAATGAGTGTGAGTAATATCTATAGAGAGAGAGACTCATACCTTCTTCTAGACAAGGATGTTGACCACTTCCAGACCTAGGAGGAGGACTAACAGCAAGTTTTTATTCTGATTTTGCTATAGCAGAATGAGTTGTAGAACTTGTCATTTCATTTCTTTGTAAAAAACTAATAATATTTGCAATATTAGCTTATTTTATATTTTGTGATTAATGGTTTGGTTGTAATCTCCACTTTTAGCAAAGCTTTCAATTTATTGCAGACTGTCATTTCCATTATTTACTATTTTCTATAATTTCTTACATTTTGTGTTTGTTGTCAACCCTGCACAGAATATTGACAACCTTCTATTACAGAACCTTGACAGGGTTTCATTTCCATGCTATAAGTAGGTTTCCATTGCTGCAAAAGTAAAATAGATTTCCTTTCTGCAATTATAATCAGACTTCTAATTCTGTAACTGTTATTTCTACAATATAATTAAGTCTCATTCTGCAATTGTAATTAGGATTTCATTTCTACAGTTAATGATTAGTTTCCATTTCTGTAACTTAGATTAAGGTTTAATTCATGCAATTTAGAGATAGGAATGTCCTAAATCCCCCACATAATCTGTTTCACCAATAAGACCTATTGCTCCAGATTGACCTAAGTTATAACCCTGTTCACCCCTTATTCTATAGATAGCCTTGTACACTTCTCTGGATTGGCAAATTCATTGAGAATTAATGATGTGTATAACGACTACGCATCATTATCTTGACCCAAAGAACATTCTTATTAGAAATCAACTGCCAGGATTGCTTAGCAGTAAGGGAAATATTGAGAGGATAAATTCTTCTAAGACCTAATCCTCCATATTCTTTAGGCTTGCACACTTTATCCCAAGCTACCAAATGAAATTTGTGCTTATTTTCAGATCCTATCCAGAGGAAATGTTTTTGATTTTTTTTCTATTTTTTCATAAACACTTACTAGAGCCTTGAACAAAGAAAGGAAGTAAACAGGAATACTCTGGAGGCGCATTCTTCCATAGCCTTAAATAATATTAAATTGCATCAATTTCAACATGGAAATATCCCCATAATTCTAATATATTTGGCCATAAGTAAATTTACTGCAAGTAGAAATCAAACTGGTGCCTAGTTCCAACTGCATCTTGGGTCCTTCTTCCTTTTATTTTGATCATTTTAGGATAATAGGGGAGTAGGGCACTCATGGTTTATGATAGGCATACCTCTAAATGCATTTACTTTTCCAAATTGTAACTATACAAATTCAATTCAGTTTCTAACCATCTAATGCACAGTTGATATCATAAAATAAGTGTTACTTTTATTTTCACCTCTCAAATACCCTTAGAGAGTCATTCAACATGAACAATTTAGATCACAGTTTTGCTTCAATCAAATTTATGTCTTTGTTCAATAAATTAAAGCCCCATACCTTTAATATATAAAAAAATCCTTCCATTTATTTGCTAAATTAAAGCTTCACTACTTCAATTCAAAAATTAATCATTCCATTTCATTTTATAAACTAAAGCATCGTAACCTTTAATCTATAAAACAATTCTTTCATTTATTTGCTAAATGAAAGCTTCACTATTTCAATTTAAAAATAAATCATTCCATTTCATTTTATAAACTAAATTCCCATAACCTTTCATCTATAATGCAATCCTTTCAGTTATTTGATAATTTAAAGCATAACATATTTAATTCATAAATCATTCATTTTGTTCTTAATTTTTTTTTTAGTTAAAAATAATTAAAAATGTGTTTTTATCAAGTATCCCAAAACCTGATTACAAAAATTCATAAGACTAAAGGCAAGGCCCCAAGACCAACAAAAAATATCCCTAAAAACCAAAGGAAATACATTAGCCTAATAGGACAGGCTAAGGACAGCCTTACATAAATGCTAGAGGATAGCCTTGAAGGACAGAAATATATTTTTTTTTTTTAACATTACAATGAAGACAGGGATATCACCATCCCGCCTAGAAAAGCCCAATAATACACGAGGAAAATTACAACAAAATAGCTCGAGAAAAGGAGAAGAGGGACAGGGCCATCCTATCAAAACAAAAGCAAGAATGACCCACCTAGAAAAATTTGAAAGAAAATACATGCAAAAAAAAGCACTAAAAGTGGGAAAAAGACAAACCAATATCGCATAAAGGAAGGAATGGAAAGAATAGGGCCATCTCGCCCACTAATAACATTTAAAAATTAAATTTTAAATGAAACATTCCCGCTAAGGACAACCCTAGATGCAGCAGGAAGGAGCGGACCAGGAAGCAATAGCGAGGATTCAGCAGCACGGTTCAAAATCTGACAAAAAAATAGATAAGAAACAATGCCAGGCTTGTAAAATTTGATGCAGTAAGGAAAAATATCTAGGAGCCAAAGGAGACAAAGAGAAAATTAGTGTAGAGCAACAAGCCACGGGAAAAATGTCGGGAGGTCCCATAAAACCTCAATAGAAGGAGCTATGAAGCACAAGCTATCAACAAAATGCACAGGGTCACCCTCAAGCCAAAAAAATACAACAAGAACTCCAAAGCAACCTTCAACTCCACCAACAAGCAGCTTCAGGGATCTAGAAGAGGATGACAAGCATGAGAACGACAGCATTCAACACAAAGACTCACCCCAAGCCAAAAAAAAGCTAAAAACCCACCACAAAATCAACATCTGGAAACCCAAAGGGTAGCACCATAGGAATAAGCACGAGGTCTTCCACCAAAGCCAAAAAGAAACTGTGAAGAGCTGCACATGAAGCCAAACTCCCAAGCCATGAAGCACTACACCAAAGACCCTATGATCCTCAGCTCCAAACAGAACCCTACAAGAAAAATGGATAGAGCAGCAAGCTCCAAGGAAAAGGACCCTACAAGAAATAGTCTTGAGTTCCTTCATTTTGTTCTTATTTACTAAAGCTCATAACTTTAAATAATAAACAATCATAATCCTATTCATTTCATTAATCTAAAGTTCACAACTTTAATTAGTAAAATAATTATAATCTCATTAATCTAAAGTTCACAACTTTTATTTTTATTTTTTGTATTTACATGGTGGAATCGGTAGCCGCCACGAATATGGGCAGGCTGTCCAGCTTTTATAGCCACCACAATATTCTGCGTTTTCCGCCTTGGAAGCCACCACACAGATCTTCGCGTAGTCCACCCCTATAACCACCATGCCACAATCATTTTAAACCTTTTACGCCACTGAAAGCACCAGGAAAGGGACAACCGTTTAGTCCAGTGAGGCCCGAGATTTGAACCTTGGACCTCCGCCCCCTTATGGGGTTTGGATGAACCAATTGGTCTACACCTCGGACCCCACAACTTTTATTAAAAAAAAAATTATAATCTCATTAATCTAAAGTTTACAACTTTAATTAAATAAACAATTATAATCTTATTAATCTAAAGTTCACAAATTTTATTAAATAAACAATTATAATATCATTAATCTAAAGTTCACAACCTTAATTAAATAAGCAATTATAATCTCATTAATCTAAAATTCATATTTAAATAAATAAATAATTTAATCTCATTAATATAAAGTTCACACCTTTAATTAAATAAACAATTATAATCTTATTAATCTAAAGTTCACAACTCTAATTAAATAAACCCATTTATAATTTCTCTTTTTTCATTCAGTGTACAACAAAGACAACAACGCATACATAGCTCGATCGGGAGTGGACGATCAACATAGAGAACACTATGATCAACGAGAAACCACAAAGGTATAGCAATGATGGTCCCTCATAGACAGACAAGAAAAATACTTCGATAAGGGCCCAAGTTGTTACTAATCCAACCTCGACCCGACTAAGGATTAACCTTACATCTAACTTCACTCTAGGGTTTCTAACGATGGACATCTCTCCTAATCAACACCCAATGATGACCAACAGAGGAGGGAATGTAGTGCATGGTTGGAACAATACAGATGAAGGTAGAAAATGTATGGGCAACATCCAACAATTGCAATCATTACAAATATTGTAGTCCATATCAGTAGGACTCGATACTCAAAACCCCAACACTGGCCACCATTGTGGAAGTAACAACGCTAGGGCCAACTACGATATACTAATGCACACAATGAACACATGAAGACAACAATGATACTACAAACAAAAGGGATCATTGACTCAGTGAGTAAGGGTGGTTGCACGTGATTTAAGAATCCATGGTGTACCAAGGACGTTAACACAAAACAAGGATGCTTGGCATGGGTATCCCAATAATAGAAAAACATAGACAAAGGGAGATCTTCCCATAAACCAAAAATGGTTCCCTCTTTACATAGAGATAACAATAAATCAGAAAGATAATAACACCTTTTTCACCAATGAGACATCGCCACAAAACAATTATAAAAAAAGTTTACAAAAATTATGAGAAAGGTGGATTCATTTTGACCGACCTACAAGTTTTTAAGATATTCCAATTCAGTGAGCTCGATTACATAGAGTTCTAGTCCTCCTATTCCTTCTTTTCCCCTTCGATTCTCAATTTTTCCTTCTTTTTGTGAGTCCCTTTTCCATTTTTTGATAACCCCAAAAACTGTCTTATCTCATGAGGAGCAAAGGCCTGACGATTTTTCTTCAAAATGAAGCTTTGTCTTTGAAATGATGATTTGCCTTCACAATGAAGCATCATCTTCGGAATGAAGCTTTATCTTCAGAATGAATCAGGATTTGTCTTCGAAATGCAGCAGGATTTGTCTTTGGAATGAAGATCTATCTTTGAAATGACGATTTACCTTCGCAATGCAGCCTGATCTTCGAAATGAGGATTTATCTTTGAAATGAGGATTTATCTTCGAAATGAGGATTTATCTTTGGAAAGAGGATTTATCTTCGAAAAGAGGATTTGTCTTCGGAATGAAGATTTGACTTTGCAAAGAAGCATGATCTTCGGAATGAAGACTCGTCTTCGGAATGAAATTATAATCTTCAGAATGAGGTTTCTTTTTTACAATAGATCATAATATTTGGAAAGAGCATTCAATATAACATCTCCAAGTGGCATCCAAGGAAGAAAATAAATACGATCAAATAAAAATTATTTTGGCTGCATACGATAAATGAACACGTGTCAGTTAGGATATGGTTTGTTTTTGCACCCATTTAGAAAGTACCAGAATCACAGGGGACGTGACCAATAGTATGATACCATTTTTTTGATGCTAATAAACATGTGCGTGAAAGTCCACATGCAAAATAGAAAAACTAAAAATGAGTAAGGTGGATTTGATGGCAAGGACATCTGTGCAACCATTGATGGACATGTATTCAAAGCAAAAATAGAAACGAGTGCCACCCTTCTTTCTGAAGACATATTTGCTAGCGCAAAATTATTACGAGGTACAGTACTCATATTATGGTTCATTCTGAAGAAGAAAAATAGGGCAATTGAAAATTTAGAACCAAACCCTGCAAGTTTGCAAACACCAGAAACCAAAGATCCAGCAAAGGAATAGTAGTAGAAGTGAGAAGTTTTTTGACATACCAAGATAGGAAAATGGGGTTTAAAATGAAAATGGAACCAGCGGATACCACCCACCTCTGGGAGAATCCAAAAGTGCTGTAGATTTTTTAAGATGGAGGGCTTATGCCATTTTTGTATAAGTTTAATGGGTCCTCTAAATATTTGGTCGGCATGTTCACCCACACCTTCAAAAACAATCGAGCACACATTAACAGCATGACCATTGAGGTAACCCCTGAAGTTTTGAGTCAAATCACTGAGCTTCCATTAGAAGGTCTTCCAATTTCTAGGTCTGGCAAAAATACATTGGTAAATATAGTTAATCAATTTCTGGAAGAAAATGATAAGGAACAAGAATATTTAACACATAATAAAACAAGCAAGGGGGTAAAAAGGTGCAGCCTGTAGGAACCCTGGGATGAAGTAGCCACATGGGTAATCAAATTTCTAACCTATGAAGGGCAGTATATACTGTTATTAGGGCATCATCTAAACTGAACAGATAATTGAGGAAGAGGCTGGGCAGGATAGCTTGGAGGTGTATATAGTTCAACAGGCCATAGAAATGGTAGATGCAATTATAAATAGTTTCATAGAGCCTCCTAAACAAGAGAAGACAAATGTTGCAGAGGAAGAGACAATTATTGAGGAGCCTACTGTAGCTGACTTGTTTGCATCAGATTCTGAAGCAAAAACAAAAGAGGAAGATAGCATAGAGGAACTAAGAGTAGCAAGGAGTGTTGTCAAAACACAAATCAGATGGATTGAAGAGAGAGAAAACATCATTGATATGAAGGAAAGAAAAATTGTAGAGTTACAGTAGGAAGTGGCAGAATTTTGTCATAGTCTAAAAAATAGCCAATTGTATCCATTGATGAGGATGATTTGGATCAATTGCTTATGGATTTATCTAGTGCAGATGACTCTGTTGAGGCAGAAATAGGTGCTCATTTTGAAGAAGTACCCTTTCATTTTGAAGAAGTGCCTTCTCATTCTGAAGCATTACCTTCTCATTCTGAAGATGCTTTAGAATTGGCAAAGAGCATAGAAAAAAATATTGGAGATGAGTCACCAGCACAGGAACAGTCCAAGCAGCAGCATGAAACTGTTCAAGTAAGTACTATTAATGTCCTTATATTTCAAAATGTTACACCTTTAGTAGAAATAGTAGATAAGGGGGTGCAACTGGAATTACTGTCTGATGACAACCCAATAGAAATAGTAGATAAGGGGGTACAAGTAGAATTACTGTCAGATGATCAACCAGTAGAAGTGGCAAAAAAAGGGGTTCAGGTAAATTTTCTACCTAGCATTCCACCTATAGTTAGACCACCTAATACTATGTCCCTAGAACAATACAATGCAGACATAGCCAGTTGGGTGATTAGATATGATAATCTTGCCACTAAGACTGAAAATTTCAAATTTGAAGGAAAACAGCTAGAGGCAAAGGAAACAAAATTTGGGCATTAAAAGAAAAAGTATCTGATTTATGTCAAATTACTGAATTTTTAGTCCAATTCAAACGGCCAGCCAAATTTTATAGTTTTATTCTGAAGGAGAAATACCTCAGATGGTAGGTCATGAGGATTAGCTCAGGTCTCCCATATAAATTGGACACAACTACAGATTTCCTGGAAGCATACTTTGACAGCCCTATTAAGTAGAGAAATCTCCTATGTGAACTATTTTTACACAGCTTCTTTATTCCAGAAGAAGTAGAATTTCATCCTCAAATCTACATTGGAGATGTTCAATTGAGGGCATTCATGTCCACCTTGCAAAATCAGTTTTATTGGGACCAAGAGAAAATGCAAAATAAAGAAATTGAAACAAGAGCTGAATTGTTAGTCAGAGCAATTCAACCAAATCATCCAATTATCACCAGACAACACTTCACCATGATGAACAGGTATGATGTAAAGAGAATGTACTTGAGAAACTTAAGGGACTGTGTGACTAGATTCCACAATTTTTGTAATGACAATTTTGTGCCAGCATTATCATTCTGTAGAAACATATGGGCTGAACTTTCCATGTCTTTATAGAAAATAGAACCCATCTCCCCCATCAACATAGAATGGTCCAGAAGAAGGGCAGAAAGAGTGATACAGTTGATTTAAATCATGCAACATCATTGGATAGATCTTATATTTAGACCTCCAACCATCATCACTCTAGTTCCATTCTACTTTGAAGAAGATGCCCAACATGATGAATAGTTTGAAGAATGGCTCAGGAACCTTCAGGAGAACAGGGGATATTATATAGGCAAGAAGTTGTTCTACAGGTCATTGAATTTTACCATGGACATATGTTATTACATAGCCCAACAAAATGCATGAGGACATGCATCAATATAATTTGGGAGGAAAATGATGAGGCCTGAAAATGCCTCAATCATAACAATGTCTTTGTTCAATAAATTAAAGCCCCATACCTTTAATATATAAAAAAATCCTTCCATTTATTTTCTAAATTAAAGCTTCACTACTTCAATTCAAAAATTAATCATTCCCTTTCATTTTATAAACTAAAGCATCGTAACCTTTAATCTATAAAATAATTCTTTCATTTATTTGCTAAATGAAAGCTTCACTACTTCAATTTAAAAATAAATCATTCCATTTCATTTTATAAACTAAATTCCCATAACCTTTAATCTATAAAGCAATCCTTTCAGTTATTTGATAATTTAAAGCATAACATATTTAATTCATAAATCATTCATTTTGTTCTTAATTTTTTTTTCAGTTAAAAATAATTAAAAATGTGTTTTTATCAAGTATCCCAAAATCTGATTAAAAAAAGTCATAAGACTAAAGGCAAGGCCCCAAGACCAACAAAAAATATCCCTAAAAACCAAAGGAAATACATAAGCCTAATAGGACAGGCTAAGGACAGCCTTACATAAAGGCTAGAGGATAGCCTTGAAGGATAGAAATATATATTTTTTTGAAACATTACAATGAAGACAGGGATATCACCATCCCGCATAGAAAATCCCAATAATACACGAGGAAAATTACAACAAAACAGCTCGAGGAAAGGAGAAGAGGGACAGGGCCATCCCGTCAAAATAGAAGCAGGAATGACCCACCTAGAAAAATTTGAAAGAAAATACATGCAAAAAAAAGCACTAAAAGTGGAAAAAATACAAACCAATCTCACATAAAGGAAGGAATGAAAAAAATAGGGCCATCTCACCCACTAATAACATTTAAAAATTAAATTTTAAATGAAACATTCCCGCTAAGGACAACCCTAGATGCAGCAGGAAGGAGTGGACCAGGAAGCAATAGTGAGTTTTCAGCAGCACGGTTCAAAATCTGACAAAAAAATAGATAGGAAACAACGTCAGGCTTGTAAAATGTGATGCAGTAAGGAAAAATATCTAGGAGCCAAAGGAGACAAAGAGAAAATTAGTGTAGAGCAACAAGCCACGGGAAAAATGTCGGGAGGTCCCATAAAACCTCAATAGAAGGAGCTATGAAGCACAAGCTATCAACAAAATGCACAGGGTCACCCTCAAGACAAAAAATATAGCAAGAATTCCAAAGCAACCTTCAACTCTACCAACAAGTAGTTGCAGGGATCTAGAAGAGGATGACAAGCATGAGAAAGACAGCATTCAACACATAGACTCGCCCCAAGCCACGAAAAAGCTAAAAACCCACCACAAAATCAACATCTGGAAACCCAAAGGGTAGCACCATAGGAATAAGCACGAGGTCTTCCACCAAAGCCAAAAAGAAATTGTGAAGAGCTGCACATGAAGCCAAACTCCCAAGCTATGAAGCACTACACCAAATACCCTCTGATCCTCGGCTCCAAATAGAACCCTACAAGAAAAAGGGATAGAGCAACAAGCTCCAAGGAAAAGGACCCTACAAGAAATAGTCTTGAGTTCCTTCATTTTGTTCTTATTGACTAAAGCTCATAAATTTAGATAATAAACAATCATAATCCTTTCATTTCATTAATCTAAAGTTCACAACTTTAATTAGTAAAATAATTATAATCTCATTAATCTAAAGTTCACAACTCTTTTTTTTTTTTTTTGTATTTACATGGTGGAATCGGTAGCCGCCACGAATATGGGCAGGCTGTCTAGCTTTTATGGCCGCCATAGTATTTTGCACTATCCGCCCCGGAAGCCGCCACACAGATCTTCGTGCAGTCTGCACCTATAACCACCATGCCACAATCATTTTAAACATTTTATGCTACTGAAATCACCAATAAAGGGACAAGTGTTCAGTTAGACGAGGCCCAAGATTTGAACCTTGGACCTTCGCCCCCTTATGGGGTTTGGATGAACCAATTGGTCTACACCTCGGACCCCACAACTTTTATTAAAAAAAACAATTATAATCTCATTAATCTAAAGTTTACAACTTTAATTAAATAAAAAATTATAATCTTATTAATCTAAAGTTCACAACTTTTATTAAATAAACAATTATAATATCATTAATCTAAAGTTCACAACCTTAATTAAATAAGAAATTATAATCTCATTAATCTAAAGTTCATCTTTAAATAAATAAAAATTTAATCTCATTAATATAAAGTTCACACCTTTAATTAAATAAACAATTATAATCTTATTAATCTAAAGTTCACAACTCTAATTAAATAAACCCATTTATAATTTCTCTCTTTTCATTCAGTGTACTACAAAGACAAAGACAACAACGCATACACAGCTCGATCGAGAGTGGACAATCAACATAGATAACACCATGATCAACGAGAAACCACAAAGGTATAGCAATGATGGTCCCTCATAGATAGTCAAGAAAAATACTTTGATAAGGGCCCAAGTTGTTACTAATCCAACCTCGACCCGACTAAGGATTAACCTTACATCTAACTTCACTCTAGGGTTTTTAAGGATGGAAATCTCTCCTACTCAACACCCAATGATGACCAATGGAGGAGGGAATGTAGTGCATGTTTGGAACAATACAGATGAAGGTAGAAAATGCATGGGCAACATCCAACGATCGCAATCATTACAAATATTGTAGTCCATCTCAGCAGGACTCGATACTCAAAACCCCAACACTGGACACCATTGTGGAAGTAACAATGCTAGGGCCAAATGTGATCTACTAATGCACACAACGGACACATGTTGACAACAATGATACTACAAACAAAAGGGATCATTGACTCGGTGAGTATGGGTGGTCGCATGTGATTTAAGGATCCACGGTGTACCAAGGATGTTAACACAAAACAAGGGCGCTTGGCATGGGTATCCCAATAATGGAAAAACATAGACAAAGAGAGAGCTTCCCATAACCAAACATGGTGCCCTCCTTACATAGAGATAACAATAAATCAAAAAGATAATAACACCTTTTTCACCAGTGAGACATCGCCACAAAACAACTATAAAAAAAGTTTACAAAAATTATGAGAAAGGTGGATTCATTTTGACCGAACTACAAGTTTTTAAGATATTCCAATTTAGTGAGCTTGATTACACAGAGTTCCAGTCCTCCTCTTCCTTCTTTTCCCCTTTGTTTCTCATTTTTTCCTTCTTTTTGTGAGTCCCTTTTCCATTTTTTGATAACCCCAAAAACTGTCTTATCTCATGAGGAGCAAAGGCCTGAGGATTTGTCTTCAAAATGAAGATTTGTCTTTGAAATGATGATTTACCTTCACAATGAAGCATCATCTTTGGAATGAAGCTTTATCTTCAGAATGAAGTAGGATTTGTCTTCGAAATGCAGCAGGATTTGTCTTCGGAATGAAGTTCTATCTTTGGAATGACGATTTACCTTCGCAATGCAGCCTGATATTTGGAATGAGGATTTATCTTTGAAATGAGGATTTATCTTCGAAATGAAGATTTATCTTCAGAAAGAGGATTTATCTTTGGAAAGAGGATTTATCTTTGAAAAGAGGATTTGTCTTCGGAATGAAGATTTGACTTCGCAAAGAAGCATGATCTTCAGAATGAAGACTTGTCTTCGGAATGAAATCATAATCTTTGGAATGAGGTTTCTTTTTTACAATAGATCATAATATTTGGAAAGAGCATTCAATATAACATCTCCATGTGGCATCCAAGGAAGAAAAGAAATACAATCAAATAAAAATTCTTTTGGCCGTATACGATAAATGAACACATGTCAATTAGGATATGGTTTGTTTTTGCACCCATTTAGAAAGTACCAGAATCACAGGGGATGTGACCAACAGTATGATACCATTTTTTGATGCTAATAAACATGCACGTGAAATTTCATAGGCAAAATAGAAAAACTAAAAATGAGTAAGGTGGATCTGATGGCAAGGACATCTATGCAACCATTGATGGACATGTGTTCGAAGCAAAAATAGAAACGAGTGCCACCCTTCTTTCTGAAGACATATTTGCTAGCACAAAATGATTATGAGGTACAGTGCTTAGATTACGGTTCATTCTGAAGAAGAAAAATAGGGCAATTGAAAATTTAGAACCAAACCCTACAAGCTTGCAAACACCAGAATCTAGAGATCCAACAAAGAAATAGTAGTAGAAGTGAGTAGTTTTTTGACATACCAAGATAGGAAAATGGGGTGAAAAATGAAAATGGAACCAGTGGATACCACCCACCTCCGGGAAAATCCAGAAGTGCTGTAGATTTTTGAAGATGGAGGGCTTATGCCATTTTTGGATAAGTTTAATGGGTCCTCTAAATATTTGGTCGGCATGTTCGCCCACACCTTCAAAAACAATCAAGCACACATTAACGGCATGACCATTGAGGTAACCCCTGAAGTTTTGAGTCAAATCATTGAGCTACCATTAGAAGGTCTTCCAATTTCTAGGTCTGGAAAAAATACATTGGTAAATATAGTTAATCAATTTCTAGAAGAAAACGATAAGGAACCAGAATATTTAACACATAATAACACATGCAAGGGGGTAAAAAGGGTCAGCCTACAGGAACCCTGGGATGAATTAGCCACATGGGTAATCAAATTTCTAACCTATGAAGGGTAGTATATACTGTTATTAGGGCATCATCTAAAAATTTTAAACCATCTCAGACATGGTAGGCAACAATCAAAAGTTAGGGTAAATCTTCCCCTATACCTGCACCAAGAATTGAAAAACATGGAAAAAATATATCAAGAAGGAAAAGGGAGCCTTCGCCACCATGGTCTCATCAAACTAGTTTGCTAGCACCATTTTAGAGGAAACCCTAGGAGCTTTGATAGGTTTTACTCTACCTTAAATGATGTAATTTTTGGAGATGAGGATGAGAAGGAAGAAATAGATACTGCTGATGCTATTGTAGAAGAAATGGTTGTTGCAAAGGTTATTGTAGAAGATGAAATAGAAACTGCTGTAGAATCTGTTGTAGAAAAAGAAACACACCCAGCAGTAGCAACAGAACACCTTGCTCCAGAACCTTCAACTTTGCGAGACAAGAAGCAAATTAAAAGAGGGTCTATAACTGGTAGCATAATAGAAAAATAGAAGAAGGTCCATTTTTTTGAAGTTGTAACTAATTTGTCAGAACAGGGAAGTGAAGCACCTAGCCCAACAAAGGAAGAAACAACAAGGGAAATAGAAGCATCTGAAACTGACCCCATAACCCCTGTTGTCACCAAAAAACAAAGCAAAAAGAAGAAGTTTACATTTGGAACTAGGAGGTCTACAAGACTCCACTTGAGGTAAATGGCAGAATAGGTCATAGAAGAAGAAGGTGGAAAAAGCAGTCAAGATGTCACAAAAATACAACCAGCCCCTGAAAACTTTCCAAAATTACCTGAACAGATAATTGAGGAAGAGTCAAGCGAGGATAGCTTGGAGGTGGCTACAGTTCAACAGGCCATAGAAATGGTAGATGCAATTATAAACATTTTCATAGAGCCTCCTAAACAAGAGAAGACAGATGTTGTAGAGGAAGAGACAACTATTGAGGAGCCTACTGTAGCTGACTTGTTTGCATCAGATTTTGAAGCATAAACAGAAGAGGAAGACATCATAGAGCATCTAAGAGCAGCAAGGAGTGTTGTCAAAACACAAATCAGATGGATTGAAGAGAGAGAAAACATCATTGAGATGAAGGAAAGAAAAATTGTAGAGTTACAGCAGGAAGTGGCAGAATTGAGAGAAAGGTTGTCACAATCTGAAAAACAGCCAATTGTATCCATTGATGAGGATGATTTGGCTCAATTGCTTATGGATTTATCTAGGGTAGATGACTCTATTGAGGAAGACATAGGTGTTCATTCTGAAGAAGCACCCTTTCATTTTGAAGAAGTGCCTTCTCATTTTGAAGCATTACCTTCTCATTCTGAAGATGCTTCAGAATTGGCAAAGAGCATAGAAAAAAATATTGGAGATGAGTCACCAGCACAAGAATAGTCCAAGCAGTAGCATGAAACTATTCAAGTAAGTACTCCTATTAATGTCCCTGTATTTCAAAATGTTACACCTTCAATAGAAATAGCAGATAAGGGGGTGCAAGTGGAATTACTGTCTGATGACAACCCAATAGAAATAGTAGATAAGGTGGTACAAGTAGAATTACTATCAGATGATCAACCAGTAGAAGTGGCAAAAAAAGAGGTTCAGGTAAATCTGCTACTTAGCGTTCCACCTATAGTTATACCATGTAATACTATGTCCCTAGAACAATATAATGCAAACATAGCCAGTTGGGTTATTAGATATGAGAAGCTTGCCACTAAGATTGAAAAATTCAAATTTGAAGGAAAATAGCTAGAGGCAAAGGAAATAGAGATTCGGGCATTAAAAGAAAAAGTGTCTGATTTATGTCAAATTACTAAATTTTTAGTCCAATTCAAATGGCCAGCTAGATTTTATAGTCTTATTCTGAAGAAGAAATACCTCATATGGCAGGTCATGAGGATTAGCTCAGGTCTCCCATATAAATTAGACACAACTGCAGATTTCTTGGAAGCATACTTTGACAGCCCTATTGAGCAAAAAAATCTCCTATGTGAACTATTTTTACACAGCTTCTTTATTCCATAAGAAGTATAATTTCATCCTCAAATCTACATTGGATATGTTCAATTGAGGGCATTCATGTCCACCTTGCAAAATCAGTTTTATTGGGACCAAGAGAAAATGCAGAATAAATAAATTGAAATAAGAGTTGAATTGTTAGTCATAGCAATTCAACCAAATCATCCAATTATCACTAGACAACACTTCACCATGATGAACAGGTATGATGTAAATAGAATGTACTTGACAAATTAAAGGGACTTTATGATCGGATTCCATAATTTTTGTAATGACAATTTTGTGCCAGCATTATCAGTCTATAGAAACAGATGAGCTAAAATTTCCATGTCTTTATAGAAAAGAGAACCCATCTCCCCCATCAACTTAGAATGGTCTAGAATAAGGGCAGAAGGAGTGATACAGTTGATTTAAATCATGCAACATCATTGGATAGGTCTCATATTTAGACCTCCAACCATCATCACTCCAGTTCCATTCTACTTTGAATAAGATGCCCAACCTCGATGAACGAGTTTGAAGAATGGCTCAGGAACCTTCAGGAGAACAGAGGATATTATATAGACAAGAAGTTGTTCTACAGGTCATGGAATTTGACCATGGACATATGTGATTCCATAGCCCAACAAAATGCATGAGGACATGCATCAATATAAGTTGGGGGGAAAATGATGAGGCTTGAAAATGCCTCAATCATAACATGTTTTGAACACTGAAATTACCTACAAACTCTTATGTTTAATCTAATATTCTAGTTAAGTTAATTCAATATACTGTGTATTAACTATTTGCATGATAAATGTATCTGAAATACTATATTCTAATTTTTACAGCTTTTTGCATAAGTTTTATGTTATTTTGTTATGACTTGCTAAATGAGATATGCTTAGGTTGATACCAGCATTTCACTAATCATGTTTCGATATGTCTCAAGCATTTATTTTACCTAAATCTAGCAACAATACAAGCAAACTGTTACTGTGCAGCAAAAACTAGTTTTTCCCATGTAAATTCTAGCCAGCTGCCAATGAATGGCAAGACATGGAATTCACATATGGAAAGAGATGAAGACCATTGGAATCTGATCCTGAGAAATAACCCACATGAGAAATGTAGAGGAAATCATTTAAATAGCACATATTTTTTCATTCTGAAGTCTCTTCAAAATGAACAGATATCTTCAAAATGAGAAAACACAGTGTCTTCGAAATGAGCGAATCTTCGGAATGAGAATTGCAGTATCTTCAGAATGAGCCACTTATCTTCAGAATGAAAACAGAATGTGTTTTTGACTTGTTGACCGATTTTTGACGCTGGAAAAAGGGAAATAAATATTGAAAAGGGTAAGAGAAAATATCTCCCATCTGACTTTGTCGTCCTTGCCGACCAAAGCCACCATTTATGGAAAGATCAAGTTTGATCTTCTTCTAAGATAAAACCAAAAATTGTTGCAGCATAACAGGATTAGATCTTTTGAGATATTCTTAGTTGTTAGTATATCTTAGGACATCTATAAATATGGCTCCCGTTCAGGTTGAGCTAGTAGGAGATAGAGAAAGTAGAGAGTAGAGAAATATAGGATAAAATAGGCAATAATCATAAAAGTGACTGTTACAGTCCTGTAACAAGTTTTCAACAGAATTATTGTAATCATGTTCTTGAATAAATAAAGTGTACTATTTCTATTTCATATTGCTTGTAAATGAGTGTGAGTAATATCTAGAGAGAGAGAGATACTCATACCTTCTTCTGGACAAGGATGTTGGCCACTTTCAGACCTAGGAGGAGGACTAACAAAGAGTTTTTATTCCGATTTTGTCATAGCTAGAATGAGTTATAGAACTTGTCATTTTATTTCTTTGTAAAAAACTAATAATATTTGCAATCTTAGCTTATTTTATATTTTGTGATTAATGGTTTGGTTGTAATCTCAACTTTCAGCAAAGCTTTTAATTTATTGCAGACTTTCATTTCCATTATTTACTGTTTTTTGTAATTTCTTGCATTTTGTGTTTGTTTTCAACCCCTGCACAGAAGATTGACAACCTTCTATTATAGAACCTTGACAGGGTTTCATTTCCATGCTATAAGTAGGTTTCCATTGCTAAAAAAGTAAAATAGATTTCCTTTCTGCAATTATAATCAGACTTCTAATTCTGCAACTGTTATTTCTACAACATAATTAGGTCTCATTCTGCAATTGTAATTAGGATTTCATTTCTATAGTTAATGATTAGTTTCCATTTCTGCAACTTATATTAAGGTTTAATTCATAAAATTTAGAGATAGGAATGTCCTAAATCCCCCACACAATCGGTTTTACCAATAATACCTATTGCTCTAGATTGACCTAAGTTATAACCCTATTCACCCCTTCTTCCGTAGATAGCCTTGTACACTTCCCTGGATTGACAAATTCATTGATAATTAATGATGTGTATAACGACTACGCATCATGATCTTGACCTAAAGAACATTCTTATTATAAATCAACCGTCAGGATTGCTTAGCAGTAAGGGAAATATTGAGAGGATAAATTCTTCTAAGACCTAATCCTCCATATTCTTTAGGCTTGCACACTTTATCCCAAGCTACCAAATGAAATTTGTGCTTATTTTTAGATCCTATCTAGAGGAAATGTTTTTAATTTTTTTTTTCATTTTTTCATAAACACTTACTAGAGCCTTGAACAAAGAAAGGAAGTAAACAGGAATACTCTGGAGGCACATTCTTCCATACCCTTAAAGAATATTAAATTGCATCAATTTCAACATGGAAATATCCCCATAATTCTAATCTATTTGAGCATAAGTAAATTTACTACAAGTAGAATTCAAACTGGTGCCTAGTTCCAACTGCATCTTCTTGGGTCCTTCTTCCTTTTATTTTGATCATTTTAGGATAATAGGGGAGTAGGGCACTCATGGTTTATGATAGGCATACCTCTAAATGCATTTACTTTTCCAAATTGTAACTATACAAATTTAATTAAGTTTCTAACCATCTAATGCACAGTTGATATCATAAAATAAGTGTTACTTTTATTTTCACCTCTCAAATACCCTTAGAGAGTCATTCAACATGAACAATTTAGATCACAGTTTTGCTTCAATCAAATTTATGTCTTTGTTCAATAAATTAAAGCCCCATACCTTTAATATATAAAAAAAATCCTTCCATTTATTTGCTAAATTAAAGCTTCACTACTTCAATTCAAAAATGAATCATTCCCTTTCATTTTATAAACTAAAGCATCGTAACCTTTAATCTATAAAACAATTCTTTCATTTATTTTCTAAATGAAAGCTTCACTATTTCAATTTAAAAATAAATCATTCCATTTCATTTTATAAACTAAATTCCCATAACCTTTAATCTATAAAGCAATCCTTTCAGTTATTTGATAATTTAAAGCATAACATATTTAATTCATAAATCATTCATTTTGTTCTTAATTTTTTTTTCAGTTAAAAATAATTAAAAATGGGTTTTTATCAAGGATCCCAAAACCTGATTACAAAAAGTCATAAGACTAAAGGCAAGGCCCCAAGGCCAACAAAAAATATCCCCAAAGACCAAAGGAAATACATAAGCCTAATAGGACAGGCTAAGGACAACCTTACAGAAAGGCTAGAGGATAGCCTTGAAGGACAAAAATATTTTTTTTTTTAAACATTACAATGAAGATAGGGATATCACCATCCCGCCTAGAAAAGCCCAATAATACACAAGAAAAATTACAACCAAATATCTTGAGGAAAGGAGAAGAGGGATAGGGCCATCCCATCAAAACAGAAGCAGGAATGATCCACCTAGAAAAATTTGAAAGAAAATACATGCAATACAAAGCACTAAAAGTGGGAAAAAGACAAACCAATCCTGCCTAAAGGAAGGAATGAAAAAAATAGGGCCATCCCGCCCACTAATAACATTTAAAATTTAAATTCAAAATGAAACATTCCCGCTAAGGACAACCCTAGATGCAGCAGGAAGGAGCGGACCAGGAAGCAACAGCGAGGATTCAGCAACACGGTTCAAAATCCGACAAAAAAATAGATAAGAAACAACGCCAGGCTTGTAAATTTGATGCAGTAAGGAAAAATATCTAGGAGCCAAAGAGGACAGAGAAAATTAGTGTAGAGCAACAAGCCACAGGAAAAATGTCGGGAGGTCCCATAAAACCTCAATAGAAGGAGCTATGAAGCACAAGCTATCAACAAAATGCACAGGGTCACCCTCAAGCCAAAAAATATAGCAAGAACTCCAAAGCAACCTTCAACACCACCAACAAGCAGCTTCAAGGATCTAGAAGAGGATGACAAGCAGGAGAACAACAGCATTCAACACAAAGGCTCGCCCCAAGCCACGAAAAAGCTAAAAACCCACCACCAAACCAACATCTGGAAACCCAAAGAGTAGCACCACAGGAATAAGCATGAGGTCTCCCACCAAAGCCAAAAATAAACTATGAAGAGCTAGGCATGAAGCCAAACTCCCAAGCTATGAAGTATTACACCAAAGACCCTCCGATCCTCATCTCCAAATAGAACCCTACAAGAAAAAGGGATAGAGCAACAAGCTCCAAGGAAAAGGACCCTACAAGAAATAGTCTTGAGTTCCTTCATTTTGTTCTTATTGACTAAAGCTCATAACTTTAAATAATAAACAATCATAATCCTATTCATTTCATTCATCTAAATTTCACAACTTTAATTAGTAAAATAATTATAATCTCATTAATCTAAAGTTCACAACTTTTATTTTATTTTTTGTATTTACATGGTGGAATTGGTAGCCGCCACGAATCTGGGTAGGCTGTCCACCTTTTATGGCCACCACAGTATTCTGCATTGTCCAGCCCGAAAGCCGCTACACAGATCTTCGTACAGTCCGCCCCTATAACCACCATGCCATAATCATTTTAAACCTTTTATGCTGCTGAAAGCACCAGGAAAGGGACAACCGTTCAGTCCGACGAGGCCTGAGATTTGAACCTTGGACCTTCGCCCCCCTTATGGGGTTTGGATGAACCAATTGGTCTACACCTCGGACCCCACAACTTTTATTAAAAAAAAATTATAATCTCATCAATCTAAAGTTTACAACTTTAATTAAATAAACAATTATAATCTTATTAATCTAAAGTTCACAACTTTTATTAAATAAACAATTATAATATCATTAATCTAAAGTTCGCAACCTTAATTAAATAAGCAATTATAATCTCCTTAATCTAAAGTTCATCTTTAAATAAATAAAAAAATTAATCTCATTAATATAAAGTTCACACCTTTAATTAAATAAATAATTATAATCTTATTAATCTAAAGTTCACAACTCTAATTAAATAAACCCATTTATAATTTCTCTCTTTTCATTCAGTGTACAACAAAGACAAGAATGCATACACAGCTCGATCGGGAGTGGACGATAAACATAGAGAAAACCATGATCAACGAGAAACCACAAAGGTATAGCAATGATGGTCCCTCATAGACAGACAAGAAAAATACTTCGATAAGGGCCCAAGTTGTTACTAATCCAACCTCGACCCGACTAAGGATTAACCTTACATCTAACTTCACTCTAGGGTTTCTAAGGATGGACATCTCTCCTACTCAACACCCAATGATGACCAACAGAGGAGGGAATGTAGTGCATGGTTGGAACAATACAGATGAAGGTAGAAAATGCATGGGCAACATCCAACGATCGCAATCATTACAAATATTGTAGTCCATCTCAGTAGGACTCGATACTCAAAACCCCAACACTGGCCACCATTGTGGAAGTAACAATGCTAGGGCCAACTATGATCTACTAATGCACACAACAGACACATGAAGACAACAATGATACTACAAACAAAAGGGATCATTGACTCAGTGAGTAAGGGTGGTCGCATGTGATTTAAGGATCCACGGTGTACCAAGGACGTTAACACAAAACAAGGGTGCTTGGCATGGGTATCCCAATAATGGAAAATCATAGACAAATGGAGATCTTCCCATAAACCAAACATGGTGCCCTCCTTACATAGAGATAACAATAAGTGAGAAAGATAATAACACCTTTTTCACCAGTGAGACATCGCCATAAAACAACTATAAAAAAAGTTTACAAAAATTATGAGAAAGGTGGATTCATTTTTACTGACCTACAAGTTTTTAAGATATTCCAATTCAGTGAGCTCGATTACACAGAGTTCCAGTCCTCCTCTTCCTTCTTTTCCCCTTCGATTATCATTTTTTCCTTCTTTTTGTGAGTCCCTTTTCCATTTTTTGATAACCCCAAAAATTGTCTTATCTCATGAGGAGCAAAGGCCTAAGGATTTCGTCCACCACCCTCCTTCCTCATTACTCCCTTACCTATCCACATTCAATTATCCTTATCTTCTGGGCATATGGCAAGACATTCTTCCAATTTTAAATCATTCTTCACATACTTTGAAATCTCACCATAAAGAAGCTACGACGAGAAGCTTCTCTTCATAGCACATACCTCATCTACTTTTTAATAAAATCTTTATTTTATGTAAAGCAGATTTGTGTTAGCTAGAGGATGGATTTTCAAAATATTTTAATATAATTAAAATCTCTTTAATATTATATTTTGTCTTCAAATGAAAATTTATTGTCATTTAAAACAAACTCCTTTCATTTATAAAATGAAACTTCCATTATCATTTCAAAATAAAGCTTCTATTATTTATTTAGAATAAAAATGTATTATCATTTTAAAATAAAACTTCTATTATTTATTTAAAATAAAACTCTATTATCATTTTAAAATAAAACTTCTCTATTTATTTAAATGAAACTCTATTATCATTTTAAAATAAATATTTCATAAAGTAGAGAGTAAGAGGTTTTAAGCAAAGTAAGAAGCTCTTATAGGCATCCTACTTATTCATGTTTTTATTTCCCAAACCACCAATACAAATAGTGATGAAGTAAAATACAATTAAACATATGCAATAGACAAAGAGAGAATATTTCCATCAACCCAATCACCTATCTCAGTTGGAGAATTTACGATAGCTACTAGGCTATTAACTGAGGCTCAAGGTGACTAGTTATTGATGATTATCCCTTTCGATAATGCATGTCTATATGAAGGTATCCATCCATGTTATCCTCGAGTTGCCTTAATCATTATTTCCCCAACCTCAAGTACCCTCACCTCTGGTGGATGATTTTACTTCTTCCACTATGAGTGTACCTGATTCTACATATCTTTCAATATGTCAATAGTTGGTTCAATTGCTCAAATTAGGTATTAAAATATCATATATTAATACATTTTTTCTTTGTGCTAGAAAGTCTATTAGGGAGGGTCATGATAGGTAGGATTGACTATTGCCTACATAGGTTATTTTCCTTTATCTTTTTAATTTTCCTCTTTAAAAGGTTGCTTCTTTTTGTATTGAGGTACACTTCTAGTAATAGTAATAATTTTTTATTCCAAGGTGCAATAATTTCTCTTTGAATATTAAAATTTTGATATAATGAGCCATATTCAATAGACTACAAATAAATTCTTCATTTGATCCAATTTGAGCAAAGACTTGGTTAACTTAAGAGGCATTTTGAGAAGTACTAGCTCTAGTATTTTGA
This sequence comes from Wollemia nobilis, assembly GCA_028583015.1. NCBI lineage: Eukaryota > Viridiplantae > Streptophyta > Pinopsida > Araucariales > Araucariaceae > Wollemia > Wollemia nobilis. The sequence continues at coordinate 6,314,165 of JAQPPZ010001411.1, forward strand.
TTTTGAATATAGTTAAAATTTTGGTTTTACTTAGTTTGATCCCCCTTGTTTTCCCTAACTGGAATTAAATCCTTGATTTTGTTAATTTTTTTGGACGCACTAATTAAACCCTTGACCTTAATTTTGATTCACTCCTTGTTGATTGGGATCTTGTTTCTCATGGTTGGGTAATGGGGTGTTTTAGATATCTAACTATTGGTTGTGAGGTTTTTATGTTTTTTTGGAGACTTCATTTATTTTCATGAAATAAATTGATCCTATCACTATTAAATTGATTGATGTTGAAGTTAAAACCAAAATTTTGTTGAGATAAAATCCATGTAATGACACACAAGTAAAGTTATCATGGCCATAAGTTCTATGCCAAATGAAAAATTGTTAGGATCATGTCATACAAATGTTTCAAACCTATCATTAATATGCTAGATTTTAAGCTTAGGTCGAGGATATATATTGAGAATAACTTTATGATGTTCTTAATACATCATATTCTTAGGTCTCAGGCCATTCGTATATTTGGTTAACATGTGCATAGGAGCTCCAACTATGTGTATCTCATGAGAGGTGGCTTGAATAACTACATTACAAGCCCCATATCCTATAGCATTTTTGTTAGGATTTTTAGGTTTCAAGGATTTTTTTCCTTCTTTCTTTTCCCAATGTTCAAGGATTTTAACAATGTATATAACCTTGTTGAGCAAATGTGAACCACACGGATTGTGTTCCTATATATTTGCCTTAAAATATGGTCTAATATTATTTACAAACATTACTATTATATCCTCTTTAGTTAGGTTTATGTTAACATGACATTTAATTCTTTTCCACGTTTGTTAAAATCAATAACAAATTCATTAGGGTTTTGTTTAGTGTTCATGACAACATCCATTGCCTCCATCATAGTCATGTCATCATCACATTCTTATTTTAAATTTTTAATAAAATCATCTAAGGATTCAATGAAGTGTTTAGGCAAGGATGCAAAACCAATCAAGGACATTACCTATCAAATCCCTAGTCATTAACTATAACAAATATTTTTATTGTGTAACAAATTCCTTTAATATACCATGACTTTACCAATAAATAATTTGGATTTAATTGTCCCATCATAAAATAATTTAGGTATATGCCTAGGTAATTCTCTAGCTTCCACATCAAGGGCTAGATATTGGAATTTATAATTTATCCAAGTAGGATTATATAATATACGTAAATCCTCCCTAGGAGGAGGAGAAGAATTAGGGTTCAAGATTGAAGGAGGGATAACAACTTTCACTATAGGGTTTCTACTAGAAATTTAAAATTTGAGTAATATTGGTCATCATATCCAATATTCATTTGGTTATTTCTCTAATAGATGCCCTAATTTGATTCTTAGTATCACACCTATGATTATCTAGATAATATGCCAAATTTTCCCTAAGAGTCATCATAGAAATTGCTAAATTTTTATCATGAAGCTCAGAATGGGTGTAAGACTTCAAGAAAGTGTGTTTTGTGTCTGTTATTCTCATTTTTGGCTTTTTTATGATCACCAATTTAAGTGGTGATCACATTTCAACACATATTTTATTATCATTTCCTAACACAGATGCTCCTAAAGCCTTTGGCACCCTATAATAGACTTGTAGGGACTGTCAAATTCAATATTAGGGTCACTTTCTTCCTTAGAATTATATTCTATTTCTATATAGTCATAATTTGGAGTTCATTATCATGATTATGTGCAAAAGGATGAATGGCATAATTTTAATGAGCAATAGCTTGGAAGAGATCCTCTTCTAATTCTAGGATTTCTAAAACTTAATTCCTTTTAGACCTAGTAGCCATTCTAAATCCCTTGGAATAAGTAAGAGAATCCTTAAGGGTAAGCAAAAAAACTTCTCAAGGGTGACTAGGGTTTTACCGAAGTTTCTATCCCTAAGAAATCCAACTACAATAATAAAACCTCATAGTAAAATAAAACTAGATTTCAAGGCAGCCCTACGAGAAAGAGGAAGAATATGATATGATTATTTAGATTTTCTCTAATAGTAGGGGCAACAACGAAACTTATGACAACAAACCTACAAAACCCTAGGGAATAAAAAATAGAAACTAAAAATCTTTAGAAGGTGGAATTCATGTTGGACAAGGGGATATCTCATATAATTACACAAATTACTACAAGATAAAAATAAATGCTTAAAGCAAGCCAATAACACAATAATGTAATAACTAGAGTTGAAACTATCATATTTCAAGTAAAAATTACAAGAGAGCATTCGAAAGTATGCTACATTAAGATCATCCATAAAAATTCAAAGGTAAGGCTAATTCTCATGTAGTGAATTAAATTACTTGATACCTAGAGCATCAAGGATCATACCATATATAAAATAATCATGATAAAATAGTCACTTATACCCTATCCTGTTTGCTATGTCACCATAGTATGAAATGAGATATCACACATAGACTATATGTAGAGGATATGACATGCCTTGTTAACTGGTCCTTGAGTAGCAATTCTTGACCCTTAGTTGTAAATCCTAGTAGGGTATCACATCCTCCTCTATGGAAGGTAGTGAACCAATTATAAATGACTTTGGTTCTACCTACAGGGGCAAAGGAGAGAAAGATATCAAGAAGGTTGTATGTCATTGAAGAAACAGAGGCAGAAATATTGAGAGTAGTGTTAGCAATAAAAATCCTTGGTAAGTAATTGTATGTTAAAAAATTGTTAGAACTCAATGCTTCAATTATTTGTATTATGAGATGGTAGATATTTAAATACATAGAATACCTATTTTAGGCATAAAAAACCTCTAACTAAACTTGCAACTACCTCTATCCTATAGTACATGCATAGACCTTGTGATGGGTGGTTATACCACATGCCACTTCACATGGACTATGATGTAATAACTCCTAACATACGCCCCCCTATTACATAATATTCATAGCTCTTTCTCGGCTTCTAACTTGATGAAAAGTTCTAGGGTGATGTTGGAATTTGAGAGATAAATTCTCCCTTTAATGTAGACTACTTACTAAAATACTTAGGAGTGTCAGGTTCCACCAATCATGCACCCCAAAAAATACATTTATTATAAATACTCATTCAATAATTTCTAATACTTATAGAATTCAATGCATGAATTATGTGTCTCCTTCAATGTCTTCATGGGGAGTATCTTCATCAAATATATTAGCTATTAATGATATAAAATGTTCTCTTGCCATGAATTATTATCAAATCTTGTCTTGTTTAATGTTTTCTATTGTGGTGAGGTCAATCATCTCATCTTTTCTACTTTGCCATGGAATCATTAATTTTAGTAACCCTTTGCTTGTGATATGTATTGTATTCATGTTTCCCTTGATTTTTTATGTGATGTGCTACCATACATCTTATATTGACTATTGAATTGACTAGTCATCAATATTTGTTATGTGTTGTATTTTTTGTGTTGACTTATCTCCATTGTGTATTTTGATCATCACTTGATGTAGTGAATACCAATCACCTCCTACTTCTTCTTTATCCTTGCATTATTCATCTTATGAAGAAATTATTCGTATAAAGCGATGTATTCAAGTTTTCTTTGGTGTGCTATTGAAGGTTAACTCATAAATGGTTGACACATTGATTTCTTATTATATTTGTTGTCTTCTTCAAATTCTTCTACAAATGGTGAAGAATCACATTAAAAATGTACATCTTCTCTCTTAGGTGCTTGAATTTTCATTTTTTTTCCTACTCAACTTGACTCTTGATGCCCTTGGTTATATTAATTCCTATATAATTATTTAAATAGAACTAATTTTCTTAACTTGTCATTTATTTGGTTGCTTTGGATTTATACCAAACATTATTACGTTGTCTCAGTTATGCTTGTGCAAAAAACACGTGCTTCTTCTTCTTTAACTTGATTTTTATTAGCTACATTAATTTGATGTGCCTTTCTCAAAATTTGATTTTGCTTGTCTGATGATGTCCTATCTTGTTTTTGGTTCATCTCTTTTTAATGAGATCAAATTTTTAATGGATTATGCCAACATTCCTTCATTATATGATAGTTTATACCACAAAGTTCACACATCTTTTGTGTGTGAAAAATATTTCTTTGAAAATCATTTCTTTAATTTTGATATCCTTGATAATTGTTTCTCTACTAGAAGCACTATGGAGGTCTTGTGCCTCTTTTGAATGCTCGTTTCCCTTTTTTATTTTTAATAAGTAATTATTCTTCTTCATTTGTTATATGTGAGGCCTCTACTTTTTTAAGTAGGTTTACCAACATTTCAATTAGTGATATTTAATACTATCACAAAAACATTATATATTGATGGGACAGCTCTCAAAATTATTTGAACTAATATTTCATCAAATACTTGTTTTCCACTTGTAATAATGCTCATAACTTAACAATTATCCTCATGAAATATTCTAGTTTCTCTCCACTCTTCATCTTCAAGCAATGTAGTTGTTGTGGTTAATCCACAACACACCCCAAGATTGGGGACCCACCTTGTTGCAGGTTTTCAGAGAAAATCTCACTGACCCAGATGCCAAAAATGAAGAAAAGGGGGCAAAATGTGCAAGTGTAGAAAAGTGTCGTGATATCGCGACATGTCGCACCGTCGCCACTGAAAAAAGAAAAGTGTCACGATATCGTGACATGTCGCACCGTCGCCACTGAAAAAAGAAAAGTGTCGCGATATCGTGACATGTCGCACCGTCGCCACTGAAAAAAGAAAAGTGTCACGATATCGCGACATGTCACTCCGACGCAGAGAAAATGGTCGCAATTTTGCGACGTGTTTTGACGAAGTGTACGGACGATGAAAATGGCAGCGAAATCGCGACATGTTGCTCCGTCACGGCCCAGAGAGGAGAGAGAAAGGTAGAAGGAAAAACTGTAGCGAAATCGCGACGTGTTTGATTTTCACGGCTTGAAAGTGGATAGAGGGCGCAGGGTAGAAAATGGTCACGAAATTGTGACAAAACTAGGATAGAGGTGCATAGCTCGAAGAGGCGTCGCGAAATCGCGACGTGTCGCGTTTTCGTGGCGCAAGTGGATAGAAAGGGCCGAAGGAGAAAATGGTCACGATTTTGCGACGTGTTTTGCCAAAGTGTACGGCTGATTAAAATGGTCATGATTTCGCGACGTGTTTTGGCAAAGTGGCCCGACAGGGAAAATGGTCACGATTTCGTGACGTGTTTCGGCAAAGTGTACGGCACAGAGAAGATGTCACGAAATCGTGACAAAAATGAAGACCATGCCCAAAGCAGAGAAACGGTAGCGATATCATGATAGAAATGAAGACCATGCCCGAAGCAGAGAAATGGTAGCGATATCACGACAAAAATGAAGACCATGCCCGAAGCAGAGAAACGGTAGCGATATCGCGATAGAAATGAAGACCATGCCCAAAGCAGAGAAACGGTAGCGATATCACGACAGAAATGAAGACCATGCCCGAAGCAGAGAAATGGTAGCGATATCGTGACAGAAATGAAGACCATGCCCAAAGCAGAGAAATGGTAGCGATATCGCGACAAAAATGAAGACCATGCCCGAAGCAGAGAAACGATAGCGATATCACGACAGAAATGAAGACCATGCCCAAAGCAGAGAAAGCGGTAGTGATATCGTGACGGGTTGTGGTAAGATGGCCCGATGGGTAAAATGGTCATGATTTTGCGACGGGGTTACAGCCAAAGCGTACGGAGAATGAAAGCGTCGCGATATCGCGACATGTCGCGATATCGCTACGAAAGCAAAGAAGCAAGGCCGCGGGCTATTTTTAGTCGAGATTTTTGGGGACCGTTACTAAGCATGCAGAGAGCGCTGAACACGTGGCAAAATGCATGAGGATCAGAGTAACGCTTCGAATCGACAGTTATTGGTCGCAGAGAAGATCAAGTGTTGCAAATGCATGCGAAGGGTTAGAACACCAAGAGGCGAGAAACTGAAACGAAGCGTCCTAGAAACTAAAATGAAGCGTCACAGAGCAGCCGAGAGCAGCGACAGAAAGTTTAAATAGCATAAATGTAAATGGATATGGGGCTGGAGATTATAACAAAAAAGGACATTATTTGTTGAAATAAAGGAATTATTTGGTAAAAGCGACTTTTGTGTGTAAAATCAAAAGGAGATCGAAGCTAAGACTACTGTTTCCATTTTCAATCTTTCCTTTGCATCATTTTTTCTTGTATCTATTTGTTTACGCCATGAGATGGGTTACGATAGGTGAATGACAAAATGATGCAGTTATGTTCTTTCCTTAGAGTCTTGCATCTGATCTGATTGGATTGTGTGTTAGTACAGGTCCGCTCAGTCGGGTTGTCTTAGAACTTCATCTCTTAACTTGGGGTTTTGCAGGGAGGAGATTGCTAACCAGATTAACATCCTTCTTTGGTTTTCCAGCTGATTTGTATAAGAACATTTTCTATTTTAGTTCCTGATACGTTTAATCTCATATTAAAGACTAACGTTAAAATAACAGAATGATTAAACAAAGATAAAATGAACCAATTAACATTAGAATAAACCATTAATGTTAGAACATTAGAAGGATTTTTGTTGCATGATTGATTATTTTAACAAATTAGGGTTACAAAATTGGCTGTGAATCAACAAAGGCCCCTTGTTAACAGTTACTTGTAGGATCTGAGTTATTCTGGGATATATTTGCTTATGTGCATTAAGTTGAAATCGGTTTTATGCATATATAGATCTGTTCCACAAGAAGCTTGGAGAAATAAAAAATTAATAACTTATTTCTTTGCAAGAAAGAGTTTCCTATCAGAAACTCTAGTTGTGTGGTCATTTTGTTGTGAGACAAAATATTCACTCAACAGTAGTTAGATCTGGAGAAATAGAATTTGATTTTGACTTTTTGCTTTAAAGACTATTTGTAGCTTCTTCTATGCATCCTTGGCCATGGTTGAATCCTAATTGTATGCTTGTACTTCATATGCTACTCTAAACATGATGATTAATCTTATCTTTTAATGTGCCTTGTCAAACTTTGTTTGATTCTTCACCTTCTGCAATAGGATATATAATGGTTTCATCTACAACTTATCATGCTTTTTAAAATTGAGTTGTGTTTTGAGTTTGTTTTTCTTGGTAGCATAATATTCCCCCTTAACAGTTGGAATTCATGCAACAAGAATGTTGATACTTCGCTAGCCATAGTAAAATTTCACAAATTTTGAATATTTTAATTGCATTGAATCAGCCTTAAAAAATGCTTTCTAACAAGTATATATAATACTATAATCAAGATTTAATTAGTGCTTCAAATTACAATAATTTAATATCTTACATGGCAAAAAATAAGTGGAATTCCTTTCTTCACTTATAATCTTCATGGAATATACTTGTTGGTCACGAATCTACCTAAGTACAAAGTATTATCACTTAAGCACCCTATAACCGGTAAACATTGAAAGGCCAAGGGAAAGAGATGTCCTCCATGCCAATCTCTAGAGGGGGTTGGATCCTTTAATAAATCCTACACAGGTTTAATACTAGATTTGCAGGAAAGAAATTGGAAATAACAGAAAGAGATGGGAAATATAGCCACAAGCCAAAGTGTAGGATTTGGGGTAGACTAACAACGAGAATTCCCACCAAGCATTATATAGCATATCATAGAAAGTAAACAGTAGAATTAACTCACAATCTCATAAAGACAACTTTTAGAATCACACTCCAGTACTCACTCCCTCACCAGTAATGTTCAAACTCAGATTGCAGAATTTAAACTTTATAGCAGATAATGAACACGAGCAGGAAATAGAAGTGCTAAAATAGAAAGAAATCACATAGAAATCGCTTGCAAAATTTGAAATTCAAGTTCCTTATATTTATGCAAAGAACTTGTAGAGTTTTCTTGCAGAATGTTCCCTTCCTGATTTCATCAAAATGCTTAGTATTTATAGAGTATTACGCCTATTTCATTTAATGCATATATAAACAAAATGTTGGTAGATCAAAAACCAGCGTCCATTTTTTTCTCCTCGGCATCAATGACATCTTCAATTAAAATGGCTTTGATGGGATAATCACACAAAGAAGTCAACAGGAGTAAATTCTTGAAGCAAATCTTGGACGTCGGTGCATCAGGATGCAGCAAAATTATCTGAAAATCAAGAATTTGATCATTGAATTCGCTTCACCTCATGCATTGAAATTCACTTTTTCTAGGAAAGTGCACCAAGCATTAAATCTTCTTTGAAAACTGGCAAGTTTGATAGGTGGTGCATTGGAAATGCATACCACCAAAGTGGACGGTGCTTTGAAAATGAGCAAGATTATACTGGAGTCAAAGGAGCAATACTTAAATATCGCAGTTTTACAGCAGTGATCTCGAATATATCTCTAAAATGGATTTTCGCTCAACATTTTATCCGAAATGGGATTTTATCTTTATTTCGCCCAAGTTACGCCTGAAATGAGCTTTTCATCGATGAAATGCCCAAGAAGTGCTTTCGTTGCACTTGGGAGCAAAAAGGTATTTCGGGGAACGAAACAGCCATTTCGCTTGAATTTTACCCAAACCCGTTTCGGGGAACGAAATAGCCATTTTGGAGAACAAAAAAGTATTTTGATACTTCAATCAAAACTTTACAATATTTCTGTGGCAAAAATGCCAATATTTTTGGCGACTCACGAGGTATTTAGCTCGCCTGAATGCAATCGATTCTATGCCTTTATCCATTGGGCAATGGAGTCATAATTGCCAATTATATCAAATTGTTTATTGCTTGCACTAGCTTCTTCCTGCACTGCTTCATATCATCTGGTCACCTATTTGTATTTGTCACCCAACACGAGGAACTTTGCCAAGCTCGTATTATTTTCTCTGCTTTAGGGTGTTCTGGAAAGACTTCGATCTCTGATGCTAATGGCTCCTATAATCAAAAACAAAATAAAATAAAAAAATAAATAGAGGCTGCTAAGGTTTTGGCTCAATGGAAGGAGTAAAAATGGATGGGGCCATAGTTACGCTCACCCTTGATAGGGTTGGGAATGGCTTTTAATGGTATTTTTTGTAAACATGCATGGTTGCTTTTTTGCCTTGGAAAGCGTGATGAGTGGCTTGAGTGAATGTGGGGCAGAAGATGGAGTGATGCAGATTTTACGGGTAGGGAAGCATGTAAAACAAGGGTGTGTGGGAGAAGCAGGGTGAAAGGGTTTGTATGCATGTGCTTTTCTTCTTTTTTTTTGTTGTTTTTTTTTTAATGTAGAGTAAAATTCAAAACAAGGGGGCGAGGAGGAAAAGATGATGGAAAGCAAGTTCGAGATGAGGGAAGGGCTTTGCAGGGAGCGAAAGGGCCTTTTTGGGGAGCGCAATGGCCTTTTAAATAGGAAAGAAGAAATTTTCGAAATGCGGGTTTTTTTTTATTTTTTTATTTTTTTATTTTTTTCTGAGAAGGAAAGCAATGTGAAAAGGCTTATTCGGGAAATGAAACAGCACTTCAGGAGAAAGGAATTTTTTTTTTGTTTTTTTGCTAGGGATGAAAAAGCATTGGTGGGAGGGCAAAATGGCATTTTCAGGAAGAGAAATAGTAATTTTGGGGAGCAACAAAGCAAATTCGGGAAGAAAAAAATCATTTTTGGGAGGGTAAACAAGGTATTTTGGGAGGCAAAATGGCATTTTTCGGGAAATAAAACAGCCATTTTGGGATGAGAAAAAGCCTTTTTAGGGGACAAAACAACATGTTTGGGAGTACTTTTTTTCTCTCTCTTGGGCGAAAAAGTCTTTTCAGGGCCCGAAACAGCATATTCAGGGAAAGATAGCATTTTGGTGAGGGAAAAATTCAAAATGGGTGAAAAAATGAAAGGAGAGAAAGCTAGCTTATTTTTATTTTTATTTTTTACACCTCTAGAAACTTGGACCCAAAGAACCCATCACCTAAGCTGATTTTTTTGTTTTCCACTTCTTCAATAACTCCCTAGTTAAGCATATTCTCCATGGAGTAGTACTCGGATGGGTGACCCCCTGGGAAGTCCCGAGTTTTGACCACTTTTTCACCTCAATTTTGTTTTTTTGCAAAATCACATCATTTAGTGCCCTAAGCACTTTATTTACCAGTCGGCCTATTTACAATATTTACACAAAAAATTGTGACATGATTGGCATGTCGCCACCACAAACCTGGATTTGAATGCTTATCTGATGAATCTGCAGTGTCTGAACCAGATCTGATTGTACTTCAGGCAATCTTTGAAGTTTGGTTGTCCTCTTCCCAAAGTTTGCTAGGTTGCAATCTAGCTACAATGTGGTAGGTTATCATGCATGCCAATACTCATACAATTAATGAATAATGCAAAAAATATATTTACCATATGGGAGCTTTCTTCAAGTACTAATTGTGATGATGGTTGGAACCAATACTGCCACTCTTGAGATTCCACTAGTTGTGGGCTCTTGGGTACGTGCTCTTCTAACCCTTTGATGTGACAGTAAGATTATTTTGGTGATAGCCCTTCTATAAATATCTCCTCAGGATCAAACTCCTGATGGGGCATGCTTATTGGGACACAAAAAGGGTGCAAAATTGTGCCTTCTTTGCTCTCAAAATCAGTGTCTTGAGCCTATTCATCTTCATCCAGCTCCTCTTCTTGCTCCATCCCCTGATGGAAGCTGCAAGCAATCATATTGTTCATTATTGGAGTAGTGCTTGCATATTTCCTTCATTGGCCCTAGATGAGATTCACCTCTTGTGCTCCACACAACTGCATTCTAAGTCTCTACATAGTTTGAGGGATCTGCCATTGTGAATACTATGAAAAACAGATAGGAGTAGCAACTACCTAAGAGAGTGATGGAAAGGTAGTTTCTCTCCACTGTATTTTTCTCCGATTGGAGCAGGAGCTACTCTGCTTGTACCACTTCTTGAAATATTTGAGGGAATCTCTATTCCCCATATTGTAGCAGGAGGAGGCTTATGTCCGGGTGTAAAGCCCGAATATAGTAGAGGTGGGCCTAGGTGGGTGTTGGCTGCATATTCTCTGGAATTCTCCTATAACTAATCCAAAATTAGATATTGAAGTCTGTAATGCTCTCTAGAGGTGCTCTTGTTATGGTGGAGAGGTGCATCAAGAGTTGAAAGGGGTCCTGAGAGCCATCAAATGTGTCAACTAGTGCTCCTTCTAGGTCTGCCCATGAGTAGATGCTCCTACACCCAAGCATTTTGTACCACTACAATGTCCTTCCTTCCAGAGACAATACCATAATTTTGGTCATGATATCCTCATGGGCTATGCCATGGAGGATCGCTAGAGTAGCGATATCTTCACGGTACTCTCGGGCCATTCCCTCAGTGTCATTGTATTTTGTTAGTCTTCAGGGTATTTTTAGGAATATCATACTAACTTTGGAGATTCAGAGGGTGAGGATCATCCCAGCTGGGATAGCATACCTCTACCATTATAGTAGTGGTCCTCAAAGATCATGGTCCTTGCCGCTGATTCAGATTCATCAGGTACATTATTTTCTCCGCTTTTGAGGTCAAGGCTGCTCACCAAATCTTGATTCCTCTAGGGTGTCTTCTTTTAGCACAAAATGCATCCACCGATCATGAGATCTAGAACTTTAGCTTAATATTGTCACCAAGTGATTTTTCCAGATAAAAACAAGCCAAAGATTCACCAAACTTTGGCTCCTTTAAAATACGGGGACTACCAATACAAAAATTGTGGGTCCCACCAAGCGTGCCAAAAATGGTTGGTCATGAATCTGCCTAAGTACAAAGTATTATCACTTGTGCATCCTAGAACCGACCAACATTGAAAGGCCGAGGGAAAGAGATGTCCTTCATGCCAAGCTCCAGAGGGGGTTGGCTCCCTTACTAAATCCTACATAGGTTTAAGACTAGAGTTGTAGGAAATAAATTGGAAATAACAGAAAGAGATGGGAAATATGGCCATAGGCCGGAGTGTAGGATTTGGGGTAGACTAATAGCGAGAATTCCCACCAAGCATTATATAGCATATCATAGAAAGTAAGTAGCAAAATTAACTCACAATATCACAAAGACAACTTTTAGAATCACACTCCAGTACTCACTCCCTCACCAAAAATGTTCAAACTCAGATTGCAGAATTTAAACTTTACAACAGATAATGAACGTGAGCAGGAAATAGAAGTGCTAAAATAGAAAGAAATCACTTGCAAAATTCAAAATTCAAGTTCCTTATTATGAAGAGAACTTGTAGAGTTTTCTCGCAGAATTTCCCCTTCCTTATTAGTATTTATAGAGGATTACCTCTCTTTTATTTAATGCATATACAAACAAAATGCTAGTAGATCAAAAACCAGCATCCATATTTTTCTCCTCGGCATCAGTGACATCTTCAGTTAAAACGACTTTGATGGGAGAATCACACAAAGAAGTCAACAGGAGTAAATTCTTGAAGTAATCTTGGATGTCGATGCATCGGGATGCAGTAAAATTGTTTAAAAATTGAGAATTTGATCGTTGAATTCACTTCGCCTCATGCATTGGAAATTCACTTTTGTTAGGAAAGTGCACCAAGCATTAAATCTGCTTTGAAAATTGGCAAGGTTGATAGGCGATGCATTGGAAATGCATACCACCAAAGTTGATGGTGCTTTGAAAATGAGCAAGATTATACCAAAGTCAAAGGAGCAATACTTAAATCCCGCAGTTTTACAGCAATGATCCTGGATATATCTCTAAAATGTATTTTCACTCAACATTTTTCCCAAAATGGGATTTTATATTTATTTCATCCAAGTTACGCCCGAAATGAACTTTTTGCCAACGAAATGCCCAAGAAGTTTTTTCGTTGCACTTGGGAGCGAAAAGGCATTTCAGGGAACGAAACAGCCATTTCGCTTGAATTTTACCCGAAGCCATTTTGGGGAACGAAATAGCCATTTCGAGAATTGAAAAATCATTTTGATATTTCAATAAAAACTTTACAATATTTCTATGTGGTAAAAATGCCAACAATTCTTCAAAATATTCCTCTTTAAAATGTTAAATACTCTCATATTTTTACCTACAATTAAATAAGGGTAGGTGTTGTAAATTATTTTCTTTTTTTTTGTGAAGCTTCCACTTTGAATATAGGGTATATATTTTTAGTGACATGTCCTTATGTACATATCTCTCATGAATTAAGCAAATTACTTGACATTAGTCAAAGTCTTGCATGCTGAAACTTTGTGATAGTAAATTATCTCCTTATTGTGTAGTTTTTTATTTGGTGCATGTCAAAACTTCTAGAGTTGACATCCACCCAATATTATTCATCAAAAATTCTCTCATTTCAAGAGCATCTGGTGGATTCTTTTGGACTTGAATAGTCATATCTAAAATAATGTTAATCCTTTACTTTGATTTTCTCTTCTATTATTTACCAAATAGACATATTTAAAGTAGTTTTTAACCTATGCTTGGTTTGCTTACATTTTAGCAAAATGCTACCTTCATGAATAGCACTCAATTAGGTTAATAGTAATGACTGACATCCAAAATTGGTTTACAAATTCCCTAGGATTGATTTACCCAAATTCAATCATCCACATCTAAGTCTCGTGTTAAATGCTTTATTTTATGTGATATGATAAGTTTTTTTATGCTTTTTCTTGTGCTATGCTTTTCAAGATGCCTTTGAAAATTTTCTTGTGTATAAGGTTTATTTCTTCAAGATTCTTAAGGTGCTCTTATGATTGAAGTGGTGATTATTCCATTCATGGATCATCTTACTTGCTTATTATATCTTCTCCATGCTTGCAAGCTATTGAGAATGGATAACTTATGGAATTCTTTTAATGTTTTATCTAGTTTCATAGCTTACCAATGTTCGACTAATGTAATAGATAGATTGCTCTTGATTGTTTTCATTCCTTTTTGCAAGCATTGTCCCTAATACAAATTTTGTTGCTAAAACATACAGATGAAAGGGGATCCCTAGATGAGGAGGAGCTAACACTAGTGGAGAAGCTAAGTATTGCTTAATTTCATCAAAGGATTTTTTACATTCATTTGTCCATGAAAATAACACCCCCTTTTGTAGCAGGTTATTGAATGGTCTGTATTTATCAGAAAGTTACACAATAAAATGATGGATTGATTGAATCTTTTCTTGTAAACTACGCAATTCCTTTAAGTTAGTTGGGGGAGGCATCTCATGATGGCCTTGACTTTGTTTGGTTCCATCTCAATGCCTCTTTTGGATACAATGAACCCTAGTAGTTTTTAAGAGGTAACACCAAAGAAACATTTCTTGGGGTTCAACCTTACATTATTCTCTAGGAGTTGATCAAAAACTTTTTCCAATACACCAATGTGCTCTTGTCGAGTTTTAGATTTTTCCAAGAGATCATCCACATAATCCTCGATGATCTTATGCATGTAATCATGGAAGATGTATGTCATAGCACGTTGATAAGTGGCACCTACATTTTTAAGGCCAAAGGGCATCACCTTGTAACAAAAAGTCCCCCAAGGTGTAGTGAATGCTGCTTTGTATTGGTCATCAAGATTTATTTGAATTTGGTTGTATCCTAAAAAACCATCCATGAGAGAAATCATTTCATAACCAGCACAGGTGTTAACAAGAGTATCAATGTTTGGGATAGAAAAATCATCCTTAGGACATGCTTTATTAAGATCTCAAAACTCAATGCAAACATGTATCACTCCATTAGGCTTACGAATGGGTACCATGTTTGAGAGCCACTCATGATAGTCAATGGGGATAATAAAACCCACATCTAATAGCTTTTGAATCTCTTCTTTGACCAGGATGGCAATGGTAGGATGCATCCTTCTAAATATTTGTTTGATTGGCTTAGCATCAAGGGTTAAATTGATATTGTGGACAACCAAATTATAGTCAAGACCAGGTATATCTTTATAGGTCCATGCAAAGATTCCCTTTGTCCTATTGACGAGAGAAATTAATTGCTCTTGTCCATTTTTTGATAAGATTTTTCCAAGCTTGACAATTTGGGAATTGTCTGCATCTAAACTAAGGTTCACATCGATAGTATCTTAAATAGACATGTGAGAACCTTCCTCAAGTTGATGGGGATTTGGGATTAGATGAATATCATATATGAGATCATCAAACTCTTCTAACTTATCCACGTCTTTGTCTTCCTAGAAAACCTTAGGATCTGAAGGTGAAGGTGAAGGTGGGGGTGATGGAGGAATGTAGTTAGCTAAAGCCTTTAACAATTCTTCGAATAGGGCAAACTCAAAAAAGGATGGTGGTGAGGAAATCTAGTCCATATCAATAAGACTTATGTCAATAGGAATTGGCTTTTCCAAATTATATGGATTACAGAGGGGGGTAAATAAATCAACAGGATTCATGTTGATTTAAAAGAAAAATGGATGGGTGGCAAAGGTGAATGGAATAGATCTTGTTAGCTAAAAGTGATGCTAGGACCCTATTAAACCTGGATAGCAGCAAGCAACACAAATAAATGCAATGTACATGCAAAATATTTTTGTTTTTTTTTTATTTTTTTATTTGTTTTTATGTACATATATTACAAACAAAATGCTCGGTTATGTGGATCAATGAAATGGAGGTGGTGGTTCATCGGTTGGATCAGATCGCTCTTGTGGAAGAAGCAAGTGAAATATGTGCTAATGGATGGAGAATATTTTGAGGTAAAACTCATCATATTTAGTGTGTGGAATGATGGGGTATGATTCCTCTTTAGGTTCATCATAAATAATTGACATGAGGTCAAATTCTTCATAGAATTCATATTTAGAGTCATCTATGTGATGGATATCTTCTCATGAATTTAAATTTAAACTTTGAAAATCTTGTTCAAGAGAAGAGATGGATTAAAGTGGATGATAACCTAAACCTAAACGATCATGCACTTCTCGATATGAAACATCGATAATCTCATGCACTCCCTATTCATGTCATCCTAGACCATGTCCTTTTCAATTAACAATGTAAACATTCCAGGATGGAAAACCTTACATTTATTGTATATTGGCCGGTGTAGGTGATTTGGGTTCATCTAGGGTAACTATATTGGACGATAAATCAAGTCCCCCATACACAAAATTAATGCTATTAGACATTGAATCCATGTTATATATCGCTCTTATAGATAAGGGTGGGTCATGTGGGTGATTATAGTCCTTTGCACTTTGAATGCTGAGCACTGTGATTGTGATGTCTTGGACCACATATTCATCAATACTAGGAGAGGTGGACCTCAAATTTGGATGATGTGGATGGATTGGATGTGGATGAAACTGACTCATGGTTGGCTGATGGTATCTCACAATTGGTCATTTCAACTTGTGATACATTAGCTAATGTCGATGGAGATAAATTTGGTTGCGTGGCTTGTTGGATGAGCAATGATATGGAAAGAATGGTGTAGGATGTTGATGATGTGTCTAATATTGATTGAGTTTTACCCCATGTGCATGTAGTCAATGATAATGAAGATAGGGTTATGAAAGTGGATGCTTGATGTGAATTGGTGATGGGAAGCTCCTCAGAATAGGGGATTTCGATGAATATGTGGATGGTGTGGTTGATGAAGTGGTTGATGAAGTGAGGAATAAATGAGTGGAAGGAAGCATGGACTCATAGGGTTTTGAGATTAAATTGCAATACTTAAACGGTTCAACATCTGATGGCATACAATGTACTTGTCCCTCATATACGTATTTCAAGCATTGATGTAATATAGAGGGGACACATCTCATTTCCCTCATCCAAGGTCATCCAAGGAGTAAATTATATGCCATGGACCCTTGCAAGATGTGTAACATAGTATGCAATATTTTGACCCCCACTTCTATGGGCAAAAAAATAATGCCAACTATGGAACATAGAGCATCGTTAAATGCTTTCAAGATGAATGAGGATTTAGTGATGTGGTCTAGGTGAAGCTTGAGATGTTAAATGGAAAATATTGTGATGATGTTTATGGAGGATCCGGTATCAATTAAAACTCTTTTGAAAGGCTTCCTATCAATTTGAGCCATGATGTGTAATGGAGGATCCATTGATTTTGATGATATTGGTTTGATTTCAAAATCATAGAAAGCTTGATATGTTAAAGGGCATATGTTGTGATGATGTTTATGGAGGATTCGGTATCAATTAAAACTCTTTTGAAAGGCTTCCTATCAATTTGAGCCATGATGTGTAATGGAGGATCCATTGATTTTGATGATATTGGTTTGATTTCAAAATCATAGAAAGTAACGGAGAGCTCTATACATGTTTGAATATTCCCCAAAAAATTGTTAAATACATTAGCATCTTAAGATTAAATTTCAATGGATTTTAGAATATCCATTAATGCTTCATGATGTGGAGGAGATTGGTGAATTATCTTATATATGGATAGATTGGATGAAGCTATTTTTAAGCTTATGGTTAGTCGATTGCTCAATGAGATGATTGGCCTAGATGGATGATTGGAATGATGAATGGTTTGAGATCAATATGGATTGGTTGAGAGAGATTAGCAAAAAATTGGATGTTATATGATGAAGTGGCAGGTTGAGACACACTTGCTTGTGGAATTATGGGTGAATGACTAGACTGTTGTTGAGTATTTTGTTGATTGGAGCGTTGTTGTTGATATCAGGTTATTACATGAATAGCACCCATAAAACCTTGGTATTGTTGAACATGATTAACCTAATTAATAGGAATCTTGGTATTTTATCCTCATGTTTTTGGTTGTGCCCCCTCATGATGAGGAAGTGGTGTTTGAAAGATCCCAAGATTTTGATTTTATTGAGCTAGAGGATTGTCAAGTTTGATAGCTCCTAACTCAATAAGGTCTTGTATTCTATATTTGAATTGATGGCAGTTATTAATATCATGCCCATTATATCTATGATAAGGATAAAATAAATGCTCCCTATAGTGTTTACCACATTTAGCGAGATCATTAGGTTTGACCTCAAGCAAGGGAAGATAATTTGTGTCATATAACTTGCAGAATATTGAAGCATAAAATTCAACCAATGGGGTATATTGATAGGGTTTTCAAATAGATTATTGATGTGGTCGGTTGTCCACAACTGGCACTGTGTTTTGACTTGATTGAGTAGTTAAGGGAACCACATGATATTCAATTTTTCATGGTTGTTGTTGCATGGGTTGTTGTTGAGCCATTACTGGTTGTATCATGACCACTTGATTTACTTGATTGGAACTAGTTGGATTGGCTTGATTGGATTTTGATTGGCCAAAATAATTTCCTTTATATTGGCCCTTTTTTTGCCATTCTTTCTTCTTAGGCTTAAGTACTCCTTGGATTTTTATTTCCTCAATTGTGCTAGCCTGGTCAAGAGCTTCATCAAATTATCTATGTTGTTGTAATTGCAATATCCAAGACATCGGTTTTAAGCAACTCTTAGCAAACAATTGGATCATCTATTTCGTTGGTAAGGTAAATGGTAATTTTGTGATAACGGCCCTCCAATGGTTATCAAATTCATAGACAGACTCATCATCATATTTTTTTAGATCATATATATCGGATAATGAGACTTTCTTTCTTATATTAAGGGAGAATATTTCAATAAAATGGTCCACCAATTGCTCAAAAGTATAAATACTATGGTTGGGCAAATGGTTATACCATTCTACAGCATCTCCTACTAATGTTTAAGGGAAGGTCCTAATAATTAGAGAGGCATTTCTTTGAATCTAAAATAATAATGAACAAATGAACTCATGTGATCTTTAGGGTTCTTCATCCCTTTAAATTTATCAAACTTCAATATTGTGAAATTTGTCGGATATGGCGATGATGGTATAGAAGGATGAATTGGTTGATTGATTAGTTGTCATAAGGTAGGATTTTGGTTTATCATACCAAGAGTATGTTGTATCAAACTATCAATCTATTTTTGCATAGCTTGGATTCGAGGGTCCTCCCCAAGAATGTGAAAACCCTAAATCACTTGATGATTTTGTGATGGCGAGGTGGAAATATGTTGAGGTGTGATGAGGCAATGATGACTTGGTGGAGTAGATTGATGTTGATGATGATGTGTTTAATGAATAAAATATGGTGAATGAAGATATGGAGATGATTTATGAGGTCTTTGGATAGTTTGATTAATGGGAATAGTGTTGAGCAAGGTGCAACGATAGTATTGTCATTGTTGTCAACACACTCAAATGGATAGGTTGATGCAGTGGATAGTTATTCAAAGGTTTTTCAAAGTATCTATAGTGGTTTTTAATTCTTATGAGGATTTTTTTTATGTTCATGAGAAGTTGTTATAGGTTGTTCATGCAAATTTACAAAAGTTGCAAAAATCGTCAAGAAGTTGTCAAAGTAGCAAAATTGTCAAAGTTGCAAAAATCGTCAAAGTTGTAACAACATCAATGGAATGTTTTGGACAGCCCAAGATGTTATTTGGATTTTTTTTTATCATTATCAAGTTTTTTTGCAATGTTGGAATGACCGGTTGCTTCGTCGGTGCATTGTTGGTCAGTTTCATGCTTTATGTGACAGGTGTAAGATCTGTGTCGGAGGTCACTTTGTGGGAGTAATATTAATAAATTCATGATGAATTGGACCTCAAATGTTTTCTTGGATGTACCTGGATATACTGAGCACTTAAGTTTTAAATTTTAGCCCAAACAGAGTCCTAAAGTATAAATGGTGAGCGTTGCAAAATGGCTTTGGAGCACTTTTTCCAGTTTATGTGACAGGTGTAAAATCAGCGTTAGAGGCCACTTTGTCGGAGGTACTGTGAATAATCCATGAAGAGTTAAAATATTAAATTTAAACTTAAGGTATTTAGTTTATCCAAGAATATATGTTTGAAGTTTTAGCCCGTTTGGAAATTTGAGGAGGAAGTTATGACTGTTACAAAAAACCCTGTCAGCTCTTTTTGGTAATTTTGGCAGTTTCTAAGAATATAACGGTTGAGTGGTACTTTTGTGTAACTGAAAAAAAAAAGAGTTGTGTCTTTATTTTGAAGCATATATATGTTTTAAAAGAAAAAGAAGAAGTGGATTTTTTGGAGAAAGGACTACCGGTGCATGTTGTGAAGAATTTTCTTTCTTTGGCATTTTGATTGAAAAATGTGCAAGGTGTGAGATAATCAATGTGCAGAGTTGAGAATATTGAAAAGTTTAGACGGAATATTTTAGAGGAGAATATTTGTGAGCTAGACCACTCAGGGTCTTTTTATGAGATTTAAATTTTTTATCAAATCTTTTTAAATTTTTCGGGTCGGTGCTTGGTAATAGGGGTCGATGCTCCTTGCAGTTAGTGTTGCTAAATTCTGGGTTGGTTGGTGACATTCCTTGTAGTTGGTAATACAAAAATATTGTAAAGACCAAATATTTTCAAGGATGGATTTGTATGGGAGTCCAAAAAGTCTATTGGCACAATGGTTTTCCCACATCGGGTTTCCACTATAAATCTGGTGTTATGTGATGCATGTTTGTGTGATTGCTTATTTTGATTTGATTTTGTAGTTGGATTAAATTTTTAATACACACTGATTCACCCCCCCTATCAGTGTCATGCTTAGTTCAACAATTGGTACCAGATCCAAGTTCCTAAATAGGCTTAACAGGATAGGGTGATTTTGGAAGTGACACAATGGCAAGTGGTGAAGGCTTCTCATCAAATAAAGCATCATTGTTTGACAAAAATAATTATGCATTTTGGAGACTCAGGATGCAGACATATCTTTATGCTTTGGGATATGACATTTGGGATTCAGTAAACACTTCATACATAATACCCACCACTTCTCAAACCGATGTTGCTAGTAAGAAACTGTTTGAGAATGACTCAAAAGCAAAGAATGCTATCATGTGTGGATTTTTGGACAATGAACTGGTAAATATTATGGGTTGTAAAACAAAAAATGAAATATGGGACAAACTGAAGAGCATTCATGAAGGATACATTAAGATCAAGGTGGCCAAGTTACAAACACATTGAGATCAGTTCGAGGGATTAAATATAAATGAGGATGAGAATATAGAGGCATATATGATGAGAGTTAATTAATTCATTAATGCAATTAGAGGACTCAACGAGGAAATCAAATATTTTGTCATCGTGAAAAAGGTATTAAGGTCCCTTCCCTAAATATTTGATTCTAAAGTTTTAGCTATAGAAGAAGCTAAAGATCTGAATTCTTTTAGTATGTATGAGATGCATGGTTCTTTTACTGCATATGAGATGAGAATAGGAAAATCTAAACCCACAGATAGATAAACTGCTTTTAAAGCCCAGAAAAATATGAAATCAAAACAAGAATCCGAGGAAGAAGAGACATCAGATGAAATGGAAGCAAAATTTGTTTGAAAACTAAAAAGGGGAAAAACAAAATACAAAGGAAAGTTACCATTTAAATGTTTCAACTGTGGAAGCATTGGGGATTTTATAGCTAAATATCCACTTAATGAGAAGAACAGAAGTGATGAAGGATCACACGTAAAAAGAAGTGACTGGAAGAAAAAATAAAATTTTAGAAAAGGTAACTTCAAGAAGAAAAGTTTCATCTCCAAGAAGTTTATTTTATCAGAATACAGCTCCAGTGAGGATTCTAAAAAATAAATAGGTGAAGCTCTTTTCATGGCATTTGAAGAAGAAAAACTAGAAAAATAATAGGACTGTAATGAAGAAGAAATTGATGCAAAAGTGAATTTGGAAGAGAAACTAATTACAGCTCTAGATGAATTGAAGATAGAAAGAAAAAGGAATAAGAAAATTTCAATAAATCTTGAGGATGCAAACAAAATCATAACAAGTTTGAAAGTGCAGATATAAGAATACAAGAAGATCTTAGAAGATCTCAAAGTGCAAATAACCATGAAAATGAAGAACACAAGCTTATAATGAGAGGGGGTGAACAGTATAAGACCACTTTTTAACTTTTTTCTTTTACTTCAAAAAGCAATGCAATGAACCAATAGAAAAATCAAAGTAGTAATCAAACCAGTGTACAAGTCATCACACAATTGAGATACCAATATAACGTGGTTCACCCAAGGTGGGCTACTCCACAAAGAAAATCTTTCACTAAATTTTCTCAATCAAATCCTTTGGGAATCCTTCCAAATTACAATATTTATGGACTTCCTATCCAAAGGAGAATCCTTTCCCTAATCAAATATTTATGAGCCTCCTACCCAAAGGAGATGTCCTATCCCCCAAAGAAGTATTTATGAGCATCCTTCCCAAAGGAGATGTCCTATCCCCCAAAGCTCTATAAATGATACTTTAGAAGATCACTGCCTCTTCTGCCACTAGCAGGTGGAACTCCTTTCCATAGAATATGTATTGTCCTCCTTGCTTTGGATCTAGAGACTTTTGTCCTCACTGATCACCTCCACAGTTGTTTATCAACACCTATACTAAACATAGTCATTCTGTTTAGTAGAAGTCATCTCAAAATCTATCACAAATCTGCACCAAACTCAATCCTCTGGTCCAACACAAATCTTCTCTCAAATCTCTATCAAATCTATCCCAAGATTAAGCCAAAATATTGAACAAATCAATCACAACTGCTCACAGTTCTTCACCAAGACTTAATAAAATTTATCCACAATTTCTTCAACAAGAACTTGTCCAAATAAGTCCACAAGTTCTCCATAAGAACCTATCCAAATCAGTCCACAAGTTCTCCACAAGAACTTGTCCAAATCATTCCACAAGTTCTCCACAAGAACCTATCCAAATTTTTCCTAGCAAGCTCACCAAGAACTTGCCCAAATTAGCTCAAGCAAGTTTACCAAGAAACTTTCCCAATGTGAACACACAAAGAGAATTGTTAGAGACCCAATGTGTTTCATCCAATCATATCAAATCAATGTCATAGAAGCATAAATATAATTGTTAGAGACTTAATATGTTCTATTATTCAAATTTCAATCTCAACTCAAATCAATCTCACATAAACATAAATAGAATTGTTAGAGACTCAATATGTTCTATCCTTCAACTCTCAATCTCAACTCAAATCAATCTCATAGAAGCATAAAGAGAATTTTTAGAGACTCAATATGTTCTATCCTTCAACTTTCAATCTCAACTCAAATAAATATCATAGGAGCATAAAGATAATTGTTAGAGACTCAATATGTTCTATCCTTCAACTCAAAAACAAACCCTTTCTCAAATTAGAGTAAATATATAAGCAGTATACTTTCACAAGATCTTGAACCACGACCTAACAATTTTCAATAATGCAATATCAAGGAATCAAATCCTCCAACATAGAACCTTAACTTGCTATCAAACCCTAGCCAAGTTAGTTTTCAAGAACTCAAAGCAATCTCTCTCTAAGCATCAAAAAGGGGTTCAAGATATTTCCAACTTCTCTCAAATGGGAATGCTCAACTTAACCACACAACCAATTTTATCAAGCAAAGTACAACTTGATAAAATCAAATCTCAAAGGAGCAAGCCCAATTCATGTATCAAGTAAAGCATAACTTGATCAACTCAATATCAATGGAAGCAATCTCAAAACCAAACTCTCAACAACTAAACAACTCAATTAGGGTTTCAACAACTTATAGCAATGGCATAATATTCTCACTCAAAAACCCTAAAGCAAACTTCAAATGCTTTTACTCTCATAAACCATAATTATGCAATAACTCATAAACTCATCATGATCTCATAATGCATAATCAATACTTCCACTTTCAAAAAATAAGATCCACTCCAAATAAGGAAACTTAATTTAATCCTTTTCACTCTAAACTTATTTTTAGAAAACCATCAATCAATAATAACCATGGAAGAATGTGCACATACCTTTACTTTGATGAAGAAGGAGAACTCAAAATCTGTCACAACACTAACTCTCAATTTACCACAAATTAGAGTTAGCAACAATGGAATAATGCACAATGATAAGAGTCCTAATAACACCTTATCACTCCAACTCATCAATAATCAAAACTCACAAATATACATATCAACAATATTCCTTTACACCTTATAACTTCTACTTAATATATCACAAAATAACTTCAACCTCAAAAATAATTACAAGAGAATATCCACTCAATAACTCCAAAGTCTTTCTAACCCCAATATGACATTAAGCACAATTATTCCTTAAACCCTTATAACTCCTAAAATACATTTACTTCTAAATACATTTACCACATAAACATTAAGCATCAATAATAACAATGTCAAAACAATATTTCTATTTAACCTTATACCTCCATCCAATTACCAACAATAATTTTCCAAGTCAAATCAAATATTCCACATTATCGACAAAAGATCTGCCTTGGCCAAAAATCAATTCTCCAACCTTAGGAGAAGTGTGGAGACACCAACATAAGTGCCAATGCACTTCCTCCTCCAAACTTGTGGCCCAAAGCAATCACCATACCACGTGCACAATAATCGCAACCAAGAAAAACTAAAACATGCCTATCGTAAATTGAACTCGACACCTCTGCTTAGCGAGCACCTTCGCTCCACTACCTCCATTGTTGGAGCACAAGTGCCCAACAAAACTCTCAAGCGTTGCGCATCGTTTTTCCTTACCTTTGCTCGTAGATATTAAATACAAACAGATTTGTCTTCCTCACAGGCGTACGAATCAAAACTTAAACACAGGGCAATACGAAACTCAAAAATCATAGAGCAATCCAAAATTGAAGGTCACAGAGCAATACAAATTCAAAGTTAATCACGCAAATCAGAGGTGCTTAAAACCTTTAAGAAATAATGCCCTTTAATAGTCTTTCATCACATGCAAATTGACGTCAACGCTCCTTTCAAACATTGCATTTTTCATCCCATGCAAGTTAACGTCAATGAGGTAAGTCTTTTACATGAGCATCACTAAGGGTTTATAAACCCTTTCAATAATAATTATTAAATTAATAATTGTTATTTTATTAATAATAAACTTAACTTAAAACCTTTTCAAAGGTTTGAGTTAATTTATTTATTAATAATCAAAATGGAATTTTAAGGTTTTTTCAAGGAGAAAAACCTTTTCATTAAGCCAAGAATGGTTTTAATAAAAACCCTTAATTTTTTTTTTTTTTTTTACGTGAAAAACCCCTTGCGGGGCCGCCTTGGTCTAAGATACCACGAACAGGGGGTTCTACACCGTCAAAGTCACCTGGGGGTCGCACCCAACCTTGCCCGCACCAACATTATCAATTGGATTTTGGGTACCCAATTCAGCTTTTTGGTAGGGTGGAGATTTGAACCTGGGACCTCCCTTGGAGGATTGCCCTCTCTTATCCAACTCACCTATAACACCTGGGTAACCCTTAATGATTCCATATGGTTTTAAGAAAAAAACTTTAACCTTGTCACCATGGTTTTAATAAAAATCCTTAAACAAACATCTTGGAGCTTTCAAGATCTTTTTGACACCAAGCTATTTTTGACATCAGCACAAATTCCTTTTGACATCAACATAAACTCCTTTTTACATCAATAACAACTCACAAACATGAAGCTAGGAAACATACCCAAAATTACCAATAATCTCCCCTTTTGTTATTGATGGCAAACCACTACTGAAACCACTACCAACTGTTAAAACTAAAACCAACTGAAAACCATCCTCTAAAGCTTTGCATCCCTTGACTCAAGCCTCTCCCCCTTACTCAAATATCTTCCCCTTTGTCATCAATAGCAAAGGGTCACCTTTGGGTCTCAAGGCTAAGAATGAGCCTCTTAGCTTAGCCCCTCCCCCACATCCTGTTGAGGTGATTAATTCTGGGGTGGGAGTAAAACTCCCATTAGGCACTAATCCTCATCAGTGTCCATAGCTACCTTTCCATTATTTTTCTTGATATCCTTGTCCATGTTCCTGTTCATGTTCTTGTTCATATCCTTGTTCTTGTTCATATCCTTGTTCTTGTTCCTATTCTTGTTCCTGCCATTATTCTTGTTCCTATTCATATCCCTGAACCTGTACGTTGGAACTTCTGCTCTACACCATCTGGTTTTATGTCCTTCATTATTACACTTATAATATTTGACAATGTTATTCCTTTGAGATGTACCTATTTTTTGAATCCTCTATGTTAGACCAAACATGTTCCTGTTGTTACCTTGCAATTAACTGCCTTGTGCCCAAACTGATTACAAGAGTAGCAATAGCCTTGAAATAAATTACCATTTTTGAAATTTCTATTAACCTGTATTGCTTGAACCCTGCACTATGAAGCCATGTGTCCAAACTTGTGACATGCAAAACATCTTCCATTGAAATTTCCTTGCCTTGACCTCATAGGTCCTTTAGTATTTCTCCCCTTATGATGATTCCTATTTTTTGATTTTGTGCTATCTGAATCACCATATGAAAACTTACTCTCTGAAGTACTCTCTTCACTTGAACCATCTTCTTCTTGGGATCTCATACTAGATTCCTCAACTTGTTCCTTTTGTTTCTTTCCCAAACCAAGACTTGTTTTATCTGTTGTCCTTCTTTGATCCTTGATGATTGATTTTACCTTCTTGGAACTTTCTTCAAACCTTTAAAGCTTATCCTTGTACTCTTTAGTTTCCTTTTTAAAAGAAGCTACTTCATTTTTAACTCTTTACACTCAAGAGACCTAGATGCCAACTCTTCTTTGAGTTCCTGTGTCTTTGCTATAGAGATATCAAGATTCCCTATAAGCTCATATCTTTCATAACGGTTTAAACCTATCAATGGTTCTAGCATATTTCTTTCTTTCTTTATTTAACACATCAAGAGCATTAACAAGTTCAACCTCAATATCTACTTCTCCCTTTTCTGAAACATCCTCTATTTGTTTGCCTTTTGAAACATCAATATCCTTTTTTGATTTCTTACCACTAGAGGTGCTACCTTCATCTAAATCCATAAGAATATATTCCTCATAATTTTTTGAAGCATACTCATACATAGTATTACCAGAATTCAAACCATCATTGGTACAATCATCCTCAAGGTGACCAAAATTTCCACATCTAAAGAACTTAAGCACAACAAATATATTCCCATTTTTCTTTCCTTCCTTTTCTGTTAGAAACAAAATCTCATTTCTATCATCACTTGAAGAACTTCCATCATCACTACTATAACACTTACTTGCTTTGTCTATGTAGAAACTTTTCTTATTTTTTTGGAAGTACCTCTTCCCTTTATTGTTTTTCTCATGTCTATTCTTCCTTTGATACCTGTGCTTCTCAGATTCCCTATGCTTATAATCTTGTTTTTCTTCATCACAATAATCCTTGGGTTCTAGACAGTCAGTAGCATAGTGACCAAACTTTCCACAATTGAAACATTTAACAGATTACATACCTTTGTGCTTTCTTGAGAACTTGTCTTTCCTATTGTAGTTTACTTCTTCATCACTAGAAGACTCATCACTGTCTTCTTGTTGTTTACCCTTGGACTTCTTGGTAGCTTTGAAAGTTGCCTCCTTCTTAGTATCAGGTACCACTTTAGTTCTTAACTCAAAAGCTGCAAGTATACTATGAATCTCATCCTTTTTCAATTTATCTAAATACTTGGCTTCCTCAATAGCTGAAATATTTTCACTAAATCTATTTTGAAGAGACCTCAAAATTTTATCACAAACATCATTTTCAGCAAGCTCAATACCTAGTTCCTTCATGGACTTAACAATCTCATCCATACAAAGCATATAGTCACTAATATTTTCTTCATCGTTCATCTTGAGTTGTTCAAATATACCTTTGTAATATCTCAATTTTGCTTTTCTGACATTTGAATCACCTGTATGAACCACTTGCAATTGATCCCACATTTTCTTTGTTGTATTACAATGAATCACCTTTGTAAGATTTGCCTTTTGTAGACCTTTCAAAATTGCATTCATTGCCCTTGAATTGTTGTGATGTAGAATTTTCTCATCTGTTGTAGTAGGAGGAAGATTTGGAATAGTGTACCCAAACTCAACTGCTTCCCAAACTTTATTTCCAAGAGCCATTAGATGAACCTTCATCTTTATGCTCCATAGACCAAAATCTATCCCATCAAGAATAGGTGCGGAATTACCACTTGTAAAATCCATTGTGTTCTTTTCAAGCTTTTTCTTCAAGCTATGAAACTCTTCCGAAGGAACCTGCTCTGATACCAATTGAAGAACACAAGCTTATACTGAGAGGGTGGGTGAACAGTATAAGACCACTTTTTAACTTTTTTCTTTTACTTTAGAAAGCAATGCAATGAACCAATAGCAAAATCAAATAAGTAATAAAACTAGTGTACAAGTCATCACACAATTGAGACACCAATATAACGTGGTTCACCCAAGGTGGGCTACTCCATAGAGAAACTCTTTCACTAAATTTTCTCAATAAAATCCATTGGGAATCCTTCCCAATTACAATGTTTATGGACTTCATGTCCAAAGGAGAATCCTTCCCCTAATAAAATGTTTATGAGCCTCCTGCCCAAAGGAGATGTCCTATCCCCTAAAAATGTATTTATGAGCCTCCTGCCCAAAGGAGATGTACTATCCCCTAAATCTCTAGAAATGATACTTTAGAAGATCATTGCCTCTTCTACCACTAGCAGGTGGAACTCCTTTCCATAGAATATGTCTTGTCCTCTTTGCTCTGGCTCTAGATACTTATGTCCTCACTGATCACCTCCACAGCTACTCATCAACACCTATACTAAACACAATCAGTCGGTACAGCACAAGTCTTATCAAACTCTATCACAAATCTGCACCAAACTTAGTCCTCTGGTCTAACACAAATTTGATCTCAAATATCTATCAGATCTATCCCAAGATTAATCCAAAAGCTTGAACAAATAAATCACAACTGCTCATAAGTCTTCACCAAGAATTCATCAAATCTATCCACAAGTTCTTCAATAAGAACCTATCCAAATCATTCCACAAGTTCTCCACAAGAACCTGTCCAAATCATTCCATAAGAACCTATCCAAATTTTTCCTAGCAAGCTCACCAAGAACTTGCCCAAATCAACTTAAGCAAGTTTACCAAGAAACTTGCCCAATGTGAACACACAAAGAAAATTGTTAGAGATCCAATGTGTTTCATCCAATCATATCAGATCAATCTCATAGAAGCATAAAGAGAATTGTTAGAGACTCAATATGTTCTATCCTTCAACTTTCAATCTCAACTCAAATCAATCTCATAGAAGCATAAAGAGAATTGTTAGAGACTTAATATGTTCTATCCTTCAACTCTCAATATCAACTCAAATCAATCTCATAGAAGCATAAAGAGAATTGTTAGAGACTCAATATGTTCTATCCTTCAACTTTCAATCTCAACTCAAATCAATCTCATAGGAGCATAAAGAGAATTGTTAGAGACTCAATATGTTCTATCCTTCAACTCAAAAACAAACTCTTTATCAAATCAGAATAAATATAGAAGTAGTATACTTTCACAAGATCTTGAACCATGGCCCAATAATTGTCAATAATGCAATATCAAGGAATCAACTTCTTCAACATAGAACCGTAACTTGCTATCAAACCCTAGCCAAGTTATTTTTCAAGAACTCAAAGCAACCTCTCTCTAAGCATCAAAAATGGGTTCAAGATATTCCAACTTCTCTCAAATGGGAATGCTCAACTTAACCACACAACCAAGTTTATCAAGCAAAGTATAACTTGATAAAATCAAATCTCAAAGGAGCAAGCCCAACTCATGTATCAATTAAAGCATAACTTGATCAAATCAATATCAATGGAAGCAATCTCAAAACCAAACTCTCAAAAACCAAACAACTCAATTATGGTTTCAACAACTTATAGCAATGGCATAAGCTTCTCACTCAAAAACCCTAAAGCAAACTTCAAATGCTTCCACTCTCATAAACCATAATTATGCAATAACTCATAAACTCATCATGATATCATAATGCATAATCAATACTTCCACTTTCAGAAAATAAGATCCACTCCAAATAAGGAAACTTAATTTAATCATTTTCACTCCGAATTTATTTTCAGAAAACCATCAATCAATAATAACCATGGAAGAATGTGCCCATAACTTTACTTTGATGAAGAAGGAGAACTCAAAATCTGTCACAACACTAACTCTTAATTTACCACAAATTAGAGTTAGCAACAATGGAATAATGCACAATGATAAGAGTCCTAATAACACCTTATCACTCCAACTCATCAATAATCAAAACTCACAAATATACATATCAAAAATATTCTTTTACACCTTACAACTTCTACTTAATATATCACAAAATAACTTCAACCTCAAAAATAATTACAAGAGAATATCCACTCAATAACTCCAAAGGCTTTCTAACCCCAATATGACATTAAGCACAATTATTCCTTAAACCCTTATAACTCCTAAAATACATTTACTTCTAAATACATTTACCACATAAACATTAAGCATCAATAATAACAATGTCAAAGCAATATTTCTATTTAACCTTATACCTCCATCCAATTACCAACAATAATTTGTCAATTCAAATCAAATATTCCACATTATCAACAAAATATCTACCTTGGCCAAAAATCAATTCTCCAAACTTAGGAGAAGTGTGGAGACACCAACATAAGTGCCAAAGCACTTCCTCCTCCAAACTCATGGTCCAAATAAATTGTCGTACCACGTGCACAATAACCACAACCAAGAAAAACTAAAACATGCCTATAATGAATCAAACTCGGCACCTCTGCTTAGCAAGCGCCTTCACTCCACTGCATCCACCATTGGAGCACAAGTGCACAACAAAAATTTCAAGCGTTGTGCATCGTTTTACCTTCCCTTTGCTCGCATATATTAAAGACAAACAAATTTGTCCTCCTCACAAGCGTACAAAATTGAAACTTAAACACAAAGCAATACAAAACTCAAAAATCACAGAGCAATCTGAAATCGAAGGTCATAGAGCAATACAAATTTGAAGGTAATCGTGCAAATCGGAGGTGCTTAAAACCTTAGGAAATAATGCCCTTTAATAGTCTTTCATCCCATGCAAATTGAAGTTGGCGCTCCTTTCAAACATTGCATTTTTCATCCCATGCAAGTTGACGTCGGTGAGGTAAGTCTTTTACATGAGCACCGCTAAGGGTTTAGAAACCCTTTCAATAATAATTATTAAATTAATTATTATTATTTTATTAATAATAAACTTAACTTAAAAACTTTTCAAAGGTTTGAGTTAATTTATTTATTAATAATCAAAATGGACTTTTAAGGTTTTTCCAAGGAGCAAAACCTTTTCATTAAGCCAAGATGATATTAATAAAAACCCTTAATGAGTCCATAGGGTTTTAAGAAAAACCTCTAACCTTGTCACCATGGTTTTAACAAAAACCCTTAAACAAACATAATGGAACTTTCAAGATCTTTTTGGCACCAAAATATTTTTGACATCAACACAAATTCCTTTTGACATCAACACAAACTCCTTTTGACATCGATGACAACTCACAAACATGAAGCTAGGCAACATACCCAAAATTGCCAACAGAAAATATATTATTGCAGCAAGTTAGAAGAAGAGATTGTTGGTTTAAGGATGCAGCTAGAAGAGATGAATAAAAAAATTAGCTTTTATCACAAACGTGAAGAGAGTTCTATGAAGCTGGATAATATCATAAAGAATCAAAAGACTACAGGCATAAAATTTGGTTTGGGTTTTTATGAAGGAGAATCATCAAATGGATCAAAGGTCACAAATGAAAAATCTACAAAAAATGAAGAAAAGAAACAGGTTAATCAAGCAAATACGAATCATGCAAAGGAAAGCAATAATGCAAGGCATGAAAGGAGAATTGACAATGATGGTTTCACCAATATCACACATCAAAGAAGAAGAATATTTATGGCTCCTACAACAACATGGAAAAGACCACCACCCAGATTCAATCATCCCTTTCTTGGTTACTATTTTAAATGCAATGGTTATGGACATAAGATTTCAGATTGCAAGTATAATGTAGGACCAAGAAATTTTACCAGTAGAAATGCTTTTTCACCTTTGATGGATTATGCAGTAGAATGTTATAACTGTCATAAATTTGGGTAATTGCAAGAAATTATAGAAGTACATTTGCATCAAATCAATTTCAGGGAAACAAATTTCAGCCAAATGGAATAAGACAAAATAGAAAATTTCTCGAAAAACATTCACAAGCTACTAAAAAAGAAAATATAAAACAAGAGCCCAAAATTGTAATCAAATCGGAGTGGAAATAAAAGAGCAACCTAAGAAAGAAAATAAATCCTTGATCGTACAGACGACATTTAAAGCGCAGAATAAATCTGCACCATGGATACTTTATAGTGGATGCTCCAGTCATATGATAGGTGACAAACAAAAATTTGAGAAGTTGTAGCTATATGAAGGTGGTTCAATAAAATTTGAAAAAAATTATGGAGCTAAGATAGTTGGAAAAGGTTCATTTAAGATCAGTGATGAAAAAATCAGGTCAGAAGAAGTCTTGTTTGTGGTTGGTCTGAAGCATAAATTGTTGAGTGTAAGTCAGATTTGTGATAGAGGTCATGATGTGATCTTTAAGAAGCAGGGTTGTGAAATCATAAAGGTAAATAAAGGAAAGTTGATAACAGTTGGATTAAGGACATCTGGCAACCTGTACACTCTCTCGGAGACTTCAGAAGGAGCTTGCTTGATTGGACAAGAAGAAGAGAATTGGTTGTGGCACAAGAGGCTCGATCATATCATTTTTTATAACCTAGTAAAAATCAGTTCAAAGAAAACAATGAGAGATATTCCCACCATTAGCAAACCATCAAATAGCATTTGTGCTTCATGTCAAAAAGGGAAGCAAACTAGAATCTCATTTAAAATAAAAGAGTACTACATGAGCAAACCTTTGGAAATAGTACATACTAATTTATGTGGACCCATGAGAACGCAAAGCATAAACGGTGACAAATATTTCATGTTGTGTATAGATGACTATTCTAGGATGACATAGGTATTTTTTTTTAAGCATAAATCAGAAGCTTTTGAGATGTTCAAGGTTTTCAAAAACTAAGTTGAGAATCAAACAGGAAAAATTATTAAATGTTTAAGGTCAAACATAGGAAGAGATTTCATTTCAGTGAATTTCACGGAGTACTGTGAAAAATATGGCATCAAGAGATAATTTTTAGTAGCCAAGACACCTCAGTAGAATGGTGTGGTAGAAAGAAATGGCACAGACTATGTTGACTGAGAGCAAAGTAGTAGACAGATTTTGGAAAGAGGTAATTCATACTGTAGTATACATCCAAAATAGGTGCATGTTGAGGATGCATGAAAGCAAAACTCCTTATGAGTTATGGTTCAGTAAAAAGGCAACAACAAGATATTTTAAAGTTTTTAGCAGCAAGTGTTACATCAAAAGAACTGAAGAAAACCTTGGTAAGTTTGAAGATAGAGCGGATGAAGGTATTTTTCTTGGCTATTCGTCAAAAAGCAAAGCTTACAAATGTTACAACAAGAGGCTAAGAAAAATTATGGAAAGTATCAATGTTAAAGTTGATGAAGGAAGACCCCATAAGGGGTGCAGAGATTCAAGGTTCAAATCTCGGGCCTCGTCGGATTGAACGCTTGTCCCTTTATTGGTGCTCTCAGCGGTGTAAAAGGTTTAAAATGATTATGGCATGGTAATTATAGGGGCAGACTGCATGAAGATCTGTATGGCAGCTTCTAGGGCAGACATCATAGAATACTATGGCAGCCATAAAATCTAGACAGCCTACCCATATTTGTGGCGGCTACCGATTCCACCATGTAAATTAAAAAAAAAAAAAATTGATGAAGGAAGGGAACAAGTAATTAGCTATGAAGAGAACTATCTAATTTATGAAGAGGTCATTGAAGAAGATGAGGAAGACGAAATAGAAAAGAAACCAATAATTGACTCAGAGGATTCAAAAAGTGATTCAGAATTGGAAGAAAACAAGAAATTCAAAATAGGTAGTTGGCAAAAAGATCATCCTAGAGAGAAAATAATTGGAGACCCCACAGTTGGTGTTCAGACAAGAAGAATATTAGTAAGTAACTACTCTTTACTATCCATCATTGAGCCCAAAAATATTGTCAAAGCAAGCAAACATGAAAGTTGGGTAAAAGCAATAAATGAAGAATTAGATCAGATCAAGAAAAATAAGACTTGGGAGTTAGTACCAAGACCCGCAAATAAAAATTTAATTGATACTAAATGGATCTTTCAAAACAAATTGAATGAATATAGATAGGTAATCATGAATAAATCACGATTGGTATACAAAGGGTATGCATAAGATGAAGGTATTGACTTCGAGGAAACCTTTGCACCTGTGGCCAGACTAGAGGCAATTAGAACGTTTCTTGCTTTAGCAGTTTACAAGAATTTCAAAGTTTATCAAATGGATGTTAAATCAGCATTTTTGAATGGGAAACTTGAAGAAGAGGTTTATATTGAGCAACCAGATGGTTTTCAGCTTGGTGATGATCCCAACTTGGTTTGCAAGTTGAATAAAATGTTATATGGCTTAAAACAAGCACCCCGGGCATGGTATGCAAGGCTAGACAGTTATCTTACTCAGTAAGGGTGCAAGAAAGGTATGGTGGATAGTAATTTGTATGTCAAAATAGAAAATGGTCATCATATTATTGTTTTTATATACATAGATGATATCATATTTGGCAACAGTAAAGATGAGTTGTGTAAAGATTTAGCAAATAAGATGCAGAAAGAGTTTGAAATGCCAATGATTGGTGAACTTTCGTATTTTCTCAGATTGCAAGTTAATCAAAAGGAGAAGGGCATATTTATTTCTCAAATTAAATATGTGAAATGGATGTTGAAAATTTTCATAATGGAGGATTGTAATCCAGTTAGCACTCCCATGACGACAGGTTGCAAGTCGAGCAAGGATGACAAATCTCTACCTGTTGATCAAACTATGTACAAATCCATGATTGGGAGCTTACTGTACTTGACAACTCCTAGACTGGACATTTTATAGGCAGTATGCATGGTAGCACGATTTTAGGCTAGTCCCAAGGAGACTCATGTGACAGCAGTGAAGAGGATTTTTCGGTACATCAAGGGTACTATGGAGTATGGGTTA
This sequence comes from Wollemia nobilis, assembly GCA_028583015.1. Taxonomy (NCBI): domain Eukaryota; kingdom Viridiplantae; phylum Streptophyta; class Pinopsida; order Araucariales; family Araucariaceae; genus Wollemia; species Wollemia nobilis. The sequence goes on from JAQPPZ010001411.1 coordinate 6,349,225, forward strand.
TGGTATCCGAAAGGTAAGGACTTCACCCCTATTGTGTATTCAGATGCAGATTGGGAAATATGTGTAGATGAAAAGAAGAGTACTAGTAGAGGTACATTCTATCTTAGTGATAATCTTGTTGCATGGCATAGCAAAAAGTAGGAGTCAGTCTCATTATCCATAGTAGAGGCAAAGTATATTGCAGCAACATCATGTTGTACACGGGTACTTTGGATGAAACAAACTTTGAAGGATCTTGGAATAAATTTTAGTGAGCCCATCTTGATCATGTATAACAATACAAGTGCAATCAATATCTCAAAGAATATTTTTATGCATTCTTGCACAAAACATATTGCTATCCGGAACCATTTTTTGAAGGAGAAAGTTGTGAAAGGTGAGGTTAAGTTGGATTTTGTTCCAACAACAAAGCAAGTAGCGGATATCTTCACCAAACCATTGCCCAAGGAAGTATTTGAGTACCTTCGCAAGAAATTGGGAGTGGTCACACTTCCCAAGCATTGACTAGCTATTGGGGCCACATTCTTAGGGGGAGCATTTGTGTCTTTGTTTATCTTTTTGCTCATGTTTGTGATTCTTGCTAAGTGTAACAATTTTTGCCTGAGAATGTTGTCTATTGACTCAGGGGGAGTTTGTAGCAGCCCTTTGGTCTTGTTTTCAAATGGGGAGAATAGTTACAAGAAATTGTGCATATGTTGCCAACAATTTTGATTTTTAAGGAAGGTGCAGCGACAGTATTGGCATTGTTGTGAACACACTCAAATGGACGGGTTGATGCAGTGGATGGTTGTTCAGAGATTGTTCATATTATGTATAGTGGTGTTCAATGCTTATGAGGATATTTTTTATGTTCGTGTAAATTTGTTACAGGTTGTTCATGTAAATTTGCAAAAGTTGCAAAAATCATCAGGAATTCAAAGTAGCAAAATTGTCAAAGTTGCAAAAATCGTCAAAGTTGCAACAACGTCAATGGAATGTGTTGGACAGCCCAAGATAGTATTTGGAGGTTTTTTTATCATTAGCAAGTGTGGTTGCAGTGTTGGAACGGCCGGTTGCTTCCTTGGTCCATTGTTGGTTAGTTTCATGCTTTATGTGATGTGTAAAATATGTGTCGGAGGCCACTTTTCAGGAATAATATTAAGTAATCCATGATAAATTGGACCTCAAATATTTTAGTGGAGGTAGTTGGATATACTGAGAGCTTAATTTTTAAATTTCATTCCAAATGGAGTCCGGAAGAAGAAACGGTGAGCGTTGCAAAATGGCTCTGGGGCACTTTTTTAGTTTATGTAACAGGTGTAAAATCAGCATTAGAGGTCACTTTGTCGGAGGTACTGCGAATAATTCGTGAGGATTTAAAATCTGAAATTTAAACTTAAGGTAGTCAATTTATCCAAGAATATATATTTCAATTTTTAGCCCATTTGGAAATTTGAGTAGGAACTTATGACTGTTACAAAAAGCCCTATCAGCTCTTTTTGGCAATTTTGGTAGTTTCTAAGAATATAACGGTTGAGTGGTACTTTTGTGTAACTGAAAAAATAGAGCTACATTTTTTAATGTGAAGTATATATATGTTTTAAAAGAAAATAGAGAAGTGGGTTTTTTGGAGAAAGGACTGTTGGTGCATGTTTTGAAGAATTTTCTTTCTTTGGCATTTTGATTGAAAAATGTGCAAGGTGTGAGATAATCAATGTGCAGAGTTGAGAAGATTGAAAAGTTTAGACAGAAGATTTTAGAGGAGAATATTTGTGAGCTAGACCACTCAGGGTCTTTTGATTATATTTAAAACTTTTATCAGAGCTTTTTAAATTTGTTGGGTCGATGCTTGGCAACAGAGGTCGATGCTCCTTGTAGTTGGTGTTGCTAAATTTTGGGTTGTTTGGTGCCATTCCCTACAGTTGGTGCTGCAAAAATATTGTAAAGACCAAATATTTTTGAGGTTGGATTTGGATGGGAGTCCAAACAGTCCATTGGCACAATGGTTTTCCCACATTAGATTTCCACTATAAATCTGGTGTTATGTGATGCATGTTTGTGTGATTGTTTTTTTATTTGATTTCGTAGTTGGATTAAATTTTTAATACACATTGATTCATCCCCCCTCTCAGTGTCACGCTTAGTTCAAAAAATAGGATGGTTATGGGTTCTTGGTGGTCTTGGAATGGAAACCATAGAAGACTGTGGTATCCAAGATGGACTATGAATAATAAATATGGGTTGAGTGGAAACAGGATGAGGCTTAGGGTTCACTTGAACTTGCCATTGAGCATTCTGCAACTTCTTAAGCAATTTTTTGATATGTTCCCATATCTCATGTATTTCCAAATCAGTGGTTTATGGAATGGATGTGGATGGGATTGATGAGGTAGGTGAGGGGTAAGTTGCAATAGGAATTGCAACTTGATGGGAGACATTAGATGGTATAGATGTGGGCACTTGTGAAGTATAATTAACATGTGCTTCATACAAGGGGTTACCATAAATTAAGTTATATAAGGATGGAATGGATGTGCTTTGGACACATAATTATTGGGGTATAAACAAATATTGTGAAGGTGCAGTAGATACCTCAAAAATAGGATTATTGTAAACCTGGGTAAATCTTGAAGGTTGGGAGAAAATAGGTTCCTACTATAAAGAAGGATCATGTCTAGGTGAGTTGGAAACTAACTCTAAGACATAGTTAGCAGATTTCATAAGAGCTTCCACTTGTGTTGTATGGGTGATATGATGGTTAATGGTTGGTGATGATGACTCAATTTGGGGCATAGCCATATGAAATGATGTGGATGACACATTGTGTGAGGAACCTATAGATAAATCTAAATGACTTACCTGTATCACACTAGGGGGATTGATCATGGAAGTGGTGGTGGAAGGTGATGATGAACACTCCATTGTTGAAGTGGTTTGATTAGTGGATATTTGATTAATTATTTTAGATTAATTTCTTGCTAATACCATAAACTACTTAACCAAATATAAAATGTGTTTAAAATGAAATACAGAATGAAAAACTCACAAAATCAAATAGGCAATCCAATCCTATGTTTATGCAACAAAAATGTGTCTTACTTGGTTCTTTGATTATCTCATGTTAATGTTTCCTTTTTTTTTGGGTTTTGTGTGTTTGAATGCACTAATCTAAATTAAAATGGGTGAAAATTATGGCTAGGATGGACAACAAGATTCTTACTGCTGATGAAATCTAGCAAGTTTGCTCGGGGGTAACCTATGGTGTCTAGGGGCAGATATTGGTGGATGGAGATGAAACCCACCATCACCAGATCTCAAGCAATGGTTGGTGATGAAATCCAACCATTACTGTTAAAAATGAAATGTGTTGTGTGTGTGATTCCTTTTAAATGTTTTCAATTTATTAAGGTGTACATACAATGTCAGAAATGACTGATTTCACTAGTCTAAATTAGAAGCCAACACAAGAAATATTGATTTTCCCAAAAGAAGTAGAGTACACTACTTAAGATTGCTCTCTAAACAGATGAGGGTTCATCTAATATTATACCTTGAATCACCAAATGCAGGGGTACTTTCAATTATTCTAATGTTATTCCTACTTAGACTAGCAAAAGGAGAAATCCCTAACCTTAGAATGCAACTATTTTATGCAATTAATCATTCACATGAAAACAGAGATGCAATTGTAGCACACTAGAAAATAGTAACACCCTTAAATGGAAATGTGTGATTTATGATTGAATGTGGATGCAAAAATAGATGCAAAGAACTATTCTAATGCCTAGAAATGCAAATTAAAATATTATTTTTACCCAATTGTTAATGATATTATTTTTAGTCGTAAATCTGTTAAAACATGAAAATGTGTAAAAATAGAGAAGTTAGGGTTTTACAGTAGACTTATAGATAAGCCTACATATTATTCCTCTTCTTTGTGAAACACACCTGGGCACCTGTGAAATACACTCAGGTGCTTCTTGAATGTCCCACGAGTGTCACGAGGTGTCTGCACACCTTCTGCAACTTTTGCAAATCCTCAAAAATTGGTTCTGTGAAGTTCGTGTGACCTATTTTTCTAAAAAAACCTACAAGATAGAAGATAAAAAGCAATAAATTAATGATAATATAATTAGCATAAATAATCCATTGTGTGTTCCACCATGATCACCATTTGTAGATGCGAAATCGAACAACACAAAACAATATCCTTAAATAAATGAACAAATAAAGCAAAATAAACACATATGATTGCATAGAAATAAAATTTTATTCTTATTGTTGGGTAGATATTTGATATTACAATCAAATGCACCCCAAATAGGGGTTTACAATGCTTTATTATCCAATATAATGATTTCAATATGCCAGGGTTCTTTGAAACCCTAACTAACAAACAAGGGTGGTGTCTTCATGTTTGACTTGACCTCAACAGTAAGGTGAGTGGGTTTCAAATACCCATAGGTCATACCACTAAAGTGCTTCAACAGCTTCCAATGAACTTGATCCCTAAACCTACAAACAACAAACAATAACAAACAACTCCACTGTGTGAGGTCCTCAATAGGAAAATTACTAACCCTAGTTGCAAAAATGAGGCTATAAATGGATCTAAATAATAAACAATACTTGCAATAAAAAAATTACCTTGTCACACTAATTTTTTGATCTCTATGATTCATTGTTGTTATAGGATTTGATGTGCAAATGCCCTAGTGACACCTGAGGTATTGCTAGACTATAGAACTAGGGTTGTGAATGCCTTTGGATGCTCGACGATGGTAGGAGGCACCCATATGCGCTCGATGATGGAAGGTGCCCAGAGGTTCTCAACGATGGTAGAAGTTGCCCAGAGGTGCTTGGTAGGGATAGGAGACACCTAGAGGTACTCAAGAAATTGAAACAAAATCTGCAAAAGCAGATCTGGTTCATGCAAGGTGGGCAGCCATGGATGCAGAAAGCGATGGCAAGTGATGAAAGATGAAAAGTTGCGAGGAGGCTTGGGTGCTTGAGAACTCAAGACTTAAGGAAAATTTAGTGAACTCCTTAGAGCAAAAGACTTATAAAACTTAGGGTTTGATTCATAAAACTGAATCCTCTTTATAATCTCTCCTAGGGCACATTAGGGTTTCAACGACACAATTGTGTGGTCAAGATTAAAACGTGACGGAGGGTGGAGATTAAATATGGGTAGGTGGCATGGATTAAGACAGGTGAATAGCTAGGATTAAATCATGATGGAAGTCTGGAATTAGTTCATATAAATATACATATATTTATTAAATATATATAATTAAAATATATAAACTATTATTATTTAAATATATATAAATAATGGGTAAATGTGGCAAGAAACCATGGATGGATGACAAGTGGCTAGATTTTGGTGTCTATACAAATATTCTATTATCTGATTGTAAGAGATCTAGTTTGGAATAGAGCTTGTATATAGTTTTTTGAGCAATTAATATTATAAATTTTTCTTCATGCATAGTTCATGAATGAATTAGGCCATTTACATTCATATTGGAGGCCATAAGTGAACAATTATTTTAGTATTATATAGGCATTGATATACATATTAATTTGCTCATATATTATTCTACTCTTCATTATTGATATTTTGACCTTTAATATTGTGGCTATTTTATATTGGGACTTGTGATATTTTGTGGTAGTAAGGCTTAAAAATCTAATAGTGGTATCAAAGCCACTTGACTCTGTCTATTTTGATAGAGTTCATTTTTTAGCCACCATCATCAATATTTAACTTTGTCCATTTTTTTAAAGTTAATTTAGAGTTTGTCCACTTTGAAGGTAATGCAGACTTGGACTCTATTTTTAAAGATTTTATTGAGTAGAATTTGAGGGGACAAGGAATAGTCACCGTAATTTGGATGCTAGGATCTTTCCACTTGGTTGAAGGAAAACCATAAATGTCTAGGACTCAACTATATTGATAGAAAGAGCTAACTTAGAAGAAAAATTGGATATTTGATAAAGGAAAGCAACTCATAAGAAATTTGGATATTGATCGGAAACCAAATTAGAAGAAAAGTTGAACATTTATTGATTGGAAGCCAACTCAAAAGATAGTTGGAAATTCGGGGACATACAAAGTCACCCTGATCATATTTTTGGATTCTCTAGAGAAAGAGGAGAATCACTATTGAATATTGAGGAAGAACCAACTCAAGAGAAATTTGGTCATTCAAGGACATTCAAAGTCACCCTGACATTGATATTGGGTTCTCTAGAAAAGAGAACTATATTTTTGTTCTTAGGTGCAACCTAAGATATTGAAGAAAGTTTTTATCAAAGTTTGAGAAGCTTCCTATAGAGATAGAGAAGAATTTCAGCTTCTAAGTATAGATAAGATTTTTTATAAAAGAAGTAAGACAAAGCTTTTATAATAGAGGATAAGCAAAGTACAAAGGAGAAGAAAGCATTGTAATTTTTCTAAGGTTCTTCAAGAAAGAAGACATTAATTGCAATAGTGAAGAAAAGAGGCCATAATATAAAGTTTGTTATATAGGTTATCTAAGATCATAGCACTATATCAAAGGTAGGCGCTAGTCTACAAATTTTTAGACACTAATGTGGTATATTTCTACTTCCAAGTTAAGCGCAAGTAAGGTGCTAGTCTTCATAAAAAAATAAGAAGACATACATATATTTTAGCATAAGCAGAAGAATCATATTTCTAGAACTGATTGTTAATAGAGCATCTAGAAATAATTTAGCACATGATAAGGAGAAAAGAAGAAGATCTAAGGAACAAGCAATGGACTACTAGCCATTAGTTATAGGTTAGATCACCAAAAGATAAGAAATAGCCATGTTCAGCCATTAGAAAAGTAATGTTTTTTAAGCAAAAATGAGTAGGAACGCTCATAGCATGAGAAACAATGAAGAGGAAAGCTCATAGAATGAGAAATAGTGAAGAATAATGCTCATAGCAAGAGTAACAATGAATAGGAAATATCACAGTGGGAGCTATAATGAAGAAGAATGCTTATAGAAGGAGCTATAGAGAAGAGGTCACAGAAGGAGCAATCAAGAAAATAAGCACTCATAGTAGATGCAACAAAGAGAAATGTTTCATAGGAGGAACAACGTGTAAACACAAAAAAAGAAGAACGTTCACTAAAACAACGTTCAACCATCACACAGTCACTAGCAAAATACTAGAGCACCAACAAAAGACTTAAGCACTAGTAGAAGACTTGAGCACCAATGGTAAATGTGAGCATAAGCATGAGGAAAAATATCAGAGCATATAACCAATAAATAAATCAAGGATATCAATGGAGTGAAGATATCAATAAAGAAGGCGAAGATATTAATGAAGAAGGAAAAGAGATCAATGAAGAAGGTGAAGAGATCAGTGAAGAAGGTAAAGAAATTTTGTGAAGAAGGAGAATAGATCAATGAAGAATATGAGAAGACTAGAATGAGGAGAATGATAAAGTGAAGAGTAATATGATGAAGTCATGGATACCAGTGTGAGGAGAGAATATCAATAGATACATATCACCTATAAGCATAAACATAAAAGTATTATCACTTACATTATTTTTAGCTAGTAGGCGTAACATGTTAAGGAAGCAAAGGACATTATTAGGAATGCCAATATAATTTTTTTTGATTACATAGGATAGTTGGTCACAACCACACTATTTTTAGTAATTGACAAGAGCAAGTTTCAAATCACATGGGCTACTTACACCAAACCTATTCTACTTCGTTATTGTTGACCTGACGTGAAGGGTACCATCAATCGCTCGATATTCATACCATCATCATCGATCTGGTGCTCACTCGGAGGATTCATATCAGACTACTACCTTTGTAAACAGGCTACCCCCGAGGTTTGAACCTAGGTGTCTTCTTGGTAAATTCCTGGCCAGACAAGCACTTACCAATCTAGCATTTACTTTACATGCAGAGTTCCATGTGGCTTTAAGGTTAATTTTGGTGCAAATTTCTACGAAGCTTTAAGGTCAAGATTAGCACATTTAATAAGAGCTATTTAAATTGAAGTGCAGAGTTGTTAGAGCATTAGGCAAGTGAAGTGAAGATTTGAAGTGCAAGTTGACCAAGGTTAATCACAATTAAAGTTTCCAATGTATTAATTTGCTTTAAGGAGTTATAAGGCTAGAAGAAGGTTATAATTTAATTAGTTGGAGTTATAAGGTTTAGATAGAGATATATTTTTGAGTTTTTTAAAAGTGTGGAGTGATAAGGACTTCTACTAGTTTATTTAATTATTTTAATATTTTCAAGTGTTTGAATATTTATTTTCTTAAGTTCTTCAATTTTTGAAAAAAATGAAATTAAAAATATTTAAAGTTTTTTTAAATTTTGCAAATTTAAAATATTTGGGAGCTATTGTTTTCTACATCAAAGGTTTAGAAAAGTAAGAATTTGCAAATTTCATATTTGAGTTTTTTTTAATTTGGGAGATATAAGGTTTTCAACTTAACAAAATGGATAAATGACAAACATCACAATATAGGAGAAATTGTCAAGGTGCAAGACCATACTATTTGAGAGGAAAAGTTCAAAAAAAAAACTTGTATCAAAAACAATATTTTGAATACAAAGGACAACATCATAAAATATTTCTTAAAAATTCTTATCAAAGATGTGAGATAATATCACTTGAATCTCATCAAAAGGTACAAAATGAAAAATATATTTGGTATATCGAATCAAGAGCTAGTCATCATATGACTGGAAACTTACATTATTTTGAATCATTAGAATTCAGGGATAATATCTTACTAAAAAATACAGATGATAAGATATATCAAGTTCAAGGAACTGGTAGAGTAATACCTAGCATGTTATTTTCAAATTTTGTGCTAGAAAATATTTTATATGTTCCTAGACTATCAACTAATCTTATCTCAGTTGCTAAATTGGTTGAAAAAGGAAGATCAATTGAATTAAAATATATAAATGAACATAGCAAATGCATCATCAGAATTAAAACAAAACTGAAGCTATAGGTTCAATAAAGAATAGAATATATGCCTTAGATTCAATGGGATTTTCTCAAGAGATTGTTGAATGTCTATCTCAATATGAAGTTAATGATAAATTGCATGATTTTTCAAAAATATAGAAAATGAGGAATTGGATCTAGCATAGTCCAAAGTTATCCTACAAACATAAGCAATGGATGAACCCAAGATTCAAGATGATGAAGAAGATTCCATAGAAGCAGAGGTTCATGAACAATGCAAGGTCACATGAAGATTGAAGACAAATATGAAGACCAATATTGAAGACTAAAGTCTTCAATAACCAAATAATGTAATACAAGGGAGTGTTGAAGAATATTACATTATTTGATACATGTTAATGTACCCCCATGGTACCTTCATGGTACAATTATAAATATGTAATAGATTAGGATTGAGTCTATAGTTTAGAGTATGATTTATATTTCCATTTTATGTAAGTGTCAATGTGCGGTAAATGCATAAGTTTCATGTAAGTGAGAGTGCAAGTGTAGATTAAAAGAATGTGCACAAGTGTTATGTATGCAAGTATGCAAATATGTAATGTTAGGATGCGCACAAGTGTTTTATATTAGGAGTGCATGTAGGAGTGTAATATTCATTTAGATGTGTTATAGAGTCTAGTATGCAAGTGGAAAGATGATAAGCCAAAGGTCATGGGACTTGTCATATGGAGAGCAATAGTCAAGTATTTGAAGAGTCATATTACTATGGCTATATTATGGAGATAATGCTCCATGAGAAAGTAAGAAAGGAAATCCAAATATCCTAGGACCTATTATTTGATTGTAAGAGATCCAGTTTGGAATAAAGCTTGTATACTGGTTTTTGAGCAATTAATATTGTAAGTTTTTCTTCATGCATAGTTCATGAATGACTTAGGCCATTTACATTCATATTTGATTATATAAGTGAATTTTTATTTCAATATTATATAGCTATTGATATACATATTAATTTTCTCATATATTATTCTACTCTTCATTATTGATATTTTGACCTTTAATATTGTGACTATTTTATATTGGGATCTGTGGTATTTTGTGGTAGTAAGGCTTTAAAAATCCAACACACCACCTACAAAGTCATATGGTAGTGCTCTTTTTATAAATAAATACCCTACTACTAATGGCTTTCGTTATGGTGCCTAGGGATAGAAATAATGATATGGTACCTAGGGATAAGTATATTGGAGTATGATATTATATTGTATATGGGTGTTATGAATAGTTGACATGGGCCACACATAACCCAAGGCTTATTGTATTGGAATCATATATTAAAATAATAATCTGGATAAGGATTTAGAAGTTGGTTAGGGTTAGGGTTATACCCTCCCTAAAGTAACATTAGATTATGGGTATATAAAGAAGAGATATTGTCATTGTAATCAATCATGTATCATATCAAAAAAGGTGTATTTATCTTTGCCTAGAAAGTAGATTATGAGACTTTTCCTTCTCTAAGTGGTACTCTCATCTTGGGAGATCTTGTGGAGATATTTCTTTCTTAGGGAGTATTTTTGATGTTTTCCTTACTTAAGGGTATTATATATCTCTAGCTTATTTTATGGATTATTGCATCGTGGATTACTTGTGGTTGAACTATTAGATATTTTAATATAATTATGAACTATATGTGTTTGTGAGAATAAAGTTTTGGAACAAGTGATATTAGAGCAACGATTCTAGCAAAGTGGGGATTGTCTTTTGGATTATAGAACACTTTTTTTTAAAAGGCTCATTTTTCTAGGAGATATATCTTTGCATTGAATTATCTGATTCAAATGATTATTATGCCATCTTGTTCAAAATTTAGAAATATTTGAAAGGAGAGGTTATACCAAGGAATTTAGGCAATATTAGAGATGTACAACCCTATGAAATAAATTGTCTTGAATAGTGATGTTGATATTTATTTATTTATTTATTTATTTATTTTTATTTTTATTTTTATTTTTTTAATTTACATGGTGGAATCGGTAGCCGCCACGAATTTGAGCAGGCTATCTAGATTTTATGGCCGCCATAGTATTCTGCATTGTCCGCCCCAGATCTGCCACACAGATATTGTCGTAGTCCGTCCCTATAACCGCCATGCCACAATCATTTTAAACCTTTTACGTCACTAAAAGCACCAGGAAAGGGACATGTGTTCAGTCCGACGAACAATGTTGATATTTTTTAAATTGTATTTTTTCACAATTAAATTTACAGTATCTTTTAGTCCTGTTATGCAAATAAATTTCCATTTCTTGTCTTCTAAAGGAACAACTGGGCTCTAGTATATATCAAATTTTACCTTCAAATAAGTAATATATTGTTATGAAACCCTAGTTCATAAAACCTTATTTGTTACTATCATTTGTAGGGGATGTGACTATGAGCTCAAAGAGTTACTAATTTTCACTAGAAGAGATGATATTGATTCTAGATAAAAGTGGGAAATTTTTAAATCTTTATATTTTAATCATTTTATATGAAAGCATAAAATTTCTTATTATTTAAGAGGGAATTTGCAACATATAAAAGCAATTTCATTACAAACCATAATTTTCAACATGTTTGGGAATAAACAGAGCAAGTATTCTTAATTCAATGGGACCCATAAAAAATATAGATAGTTTGAGGGATACCCTCAAAGGATATGTAGAATAAATAAATGATCTTTAAGAAGAACAAAAGGAATTATAAAGACAATTAAAAAATTTCAAGGAAGCAGGAGAAGAAAGAAATAAGGAAATAAGGCTGACAATGTGCAAGCTGAGGGAACCACACCCTTGGAATTAAATAAGCAATAAAATTTTCAAAGGGATTTTTTCTATTTAAAAATTTTTATTTTGCAAGTGCATAGATGCATTCACAAGAAAAAAGTCATTATTTCCATAAAACCTACTAGAAGGTATAATTTAATCAATATTTCTTTGGCTAAAAGGTTATAGTTTCAAGAAAAGAAAATTAAAGACATACAACTTGGGGGTGAGAATGTTTAGATTGTTGAAGATATAAAGATCACTATAGAAAATATGTTTTACACTTTGATTTTTATGTTGTTGATATGGATGAAGTGGATATTATTTTTGGTTATCCTTGGTTATATTATTTCAGTACTGTTGAACAAGAATTAAAGTGTGAGCAAAGAGTGAATGCAAAAGGGAATATGTCGATGGGCGAGAAGTCTGCAGGGGATATCGGGAGCAGCGGTGGTTCGGTTCTTGGACGCAACGGAGCAATCGGAGGGCATCAAGATTTCGGGGGAGCGGAAACACCCAAGCCCATTGAAGATGATCGGGCTGGCAACGATTTTGGTCGAGGTAAGGACCCACCAGACAAATGGGGTGGTGGGGCTCAAAAGTCTTATGCCCAGGCAGCGGCCTTAGAAACCCTAAACGGGTTTTTTACCAAAGAGTTGTTTTCGGTTGGGGATGAGCTGGACATCCCGGCGAAAGTTCTTTCAAGCTTCATGGAGTTTGAGAAATTTACCCTAATAGGTAAATTCATTGGAGGCCGTCCCGACATGGAAACTATTTAAAAATGGGGTGCAAGCAAATGGAGGAATTTTGGCCATTTGGAGCTGGCGGCCCTATCTCGAGGTTTTTTTGCCATTAGATTGAACAATAAGGAGGATTACTGTAAAATTTTTGCTAGCGGGCCATGGTTTTTGGGTCGCAGAAGTTTATTTCTCAGGAAGTGGGACATGGATTTTAGTCCTGAGACCCAAAACATCAACATTGCCCCAATATGGGTTAGGCTCCCAAATCTTCCCCTCTTTGGCTAGCATGAAAATGTCATAAGAGGTATTGCACGTTCCATTGGGGAGTTGGTCACCATTGACCCTCCCACCCGAGCTCGAACAAGGTTCATCCAGGCCCGATTTTGCATTCTGGAAAATTTGGAGGCAGAACTCCCAACTTCCATCACTCTTCGGTCTGGAGGCACCATTATTCATAAACAAGCTATTGTCTATGAAAATAGACCAGATTTTTGCACCCAGTGTCGGTCCCAAGGGCACCTCCAGTCCCAGTGTCCTCTTCAAAAATTAGGAAATCAGAAACATGAAAACGGCAACCCCCTGGAGCACAAGGAAGATCAGGCAAAGCAACCAAATATTCCAGATGCGAAGGGCCATGGATCCCCAGGCCCCTCTAGAGACTGTGATAGACTCTCTCAGCCTAAATAGAATCCTTCTCTCCAATCGAACCCTAAGCATCTTGAGGCTGACAACCAACAAGGAGCAGACTCCCACTTGGAAAGTGAATCGTAGGAAGAGATGGAACATACACCTTCCCAAGTTTTAACTCAGGTTGTTCCTCTGCTCCAAGTTACGGGTCATCCTGATTTTAGTCAGTCGCAGACGTTGCTAGAATATTACCTCTTAGGAAGGAGGGGTGAACAATCCGGTCACATTAGCCCCCAAAATACAAGGATCCAAAAGCAAAGTGTGGATTTTGGTAGTGATAGGAAGCAAGACTATCCTCCTAACAAGGAAAGGCAAGACAAAGAGACTATAACTAATTTTGCAAATGGAACCCAGTGTTTGCTGGTTCTAGATGACTGTGACACACAGTCGGACGAAGATCATGCATCAAAACCTCCCCCTCAACAAGGAAGGGGAGGCAATAAAAACTTTAAACTGTCCAGATGAAAATCCTCTCAAGGAATGTGAGAGGACTGAATGGTGCATCCAAGAGAAGGTTAGTGGCTGATCTTCGTAGGAGGATTAACCCTTCTATCCTTATTTTGCAAGAGACCAAGCTTGATGCTATCTCCTCTGACAAAGTGGCGAAGGCCATTTGGGCCAAGGCAAATTATCTGTCCAGCCCTGAAGTGGGAACAACGAGAGGACTCATGGTTCTGTGGGACCCTTCGTGGTTTGAGGGCAGCTCACTATCAACTTCCAATAGAATCATCAATGTACTGTTCCAGTCCAAAACCTCCAATTTTTCTTGGATTCTATCCAACGTTTATGCTTCCAATTCTGCCATAGAGAGAGCAAAAATGTGGAAAGCTATCTCTCTAATGAGGGAGAATTTTAGCAACTTTCCTTGGGTTTTAGGGGGTGACTTCAATTGTCCCCTTCATCCTTCGAAGAAAAAAGGAGGGTCTGACCACTCCAGTCGCAGCTTGGAAGATTTTAGAGATTTTGTCTCTGCTAATGGCCTGCTTGACATCGAACTCAAAGGGGCTTCCTTCACATGGAGTAACAGAAGGATTGGGGGCGGTTTGATTCAAGTCAAACTTGATATATTCTTCATTTCCCTAGAAGCCATTCCCATCCTTGGTAGAGCTATCCTTTCGGCTCTTCCAAGGATTGGGTCTGACCATAACCCTATTTTCTTGGAGGTGAACGATGGGCCTGGTTTTATGACCCCTTTCAGATTTGAATCTATGTGGATTTCCCATAAAGACTTCAAAGGATTGATTTGAGCATGGTGGCAATCGAAGGTGGAAGGAAGTGCTCCTAAGAGGGTGGATTTAAAGCTCAAAATGGTCAAAGAAAAACTGAATATTTGGAACAAAGTGGTTTTTGGCAACATTTTTTAGTCCAAAAAATCCATAGCTGAGAACCTGATGGCGGTGGAGGAAAGGATGGCTACCAAAGGTTACACTGAGGGTCTCAGGGAGGAAGAGCGGAGCCTTTTGGTGGACTTTCATTCTATTCTCGCTAAGGAGGAAACATTTTGGTGCCAGAAATCTCGTGACCTGTGGTTGAAGAATGGAGACTCCAACACGAGATTTTTTCATGCGTCTACTATGAGGCATAGAGGGGCCAACAATATTAGAGAAGTGACTTGTAAGGATGGGCACATTACCAGGGAGATTGAGGAAATCAGAAGCGAAGCGGTTAAGTTCTTTTAGGATTTGCTTGGAACTCCTCCAGATAGCAACCTCCAGGTCCAGAAATCTATGCTCACCAATTTTCTGACTAAAGTTCCCCATGAGGTAAGCATGAAACTTCTGGAACCTTTTTCCTCATCTGAGATTAAGGAAGCATTATTCTCCATGCAACCAGATAAGGCCTATGGTCCTGATGGTTTCCCCCCCCCCCCATTCTTCCAAGTCATGTGGGAGGTTATGGGTCTGGATGTGTGTGATGCTATTCAGGTTATTCAAGCATCCAGATCTATCCACCCGAAACTCAATTCCACCTTTCTTGCCCTCATTCCTAAGTCTCCTTCTTGCAAAAGTTGCTTTGACTATTGTCCCATTAGCCTGTGCAATGCTTTTTACAATATCCTTACCAATTCTATAGCCAATAGACTCAAAACAGTCCTCCCCCTCCTGATTGATCCTTGTCAGGGAAGCACTGTCAAAGGCAGAAACATTCTTGATGGTGTTATCACTATCCATGAGACCCTTCATTCCGCTTACCGCTCTAAGAATGCTGCTCTTTTTCTTAAGCTCGACATGAACAAAGCTTTCGACCATGTCGATCGGAATTTTTTGTGTGCAGTCCTCCTCAAGTTCGTCTTTCATCCCCACTAGATTGACCTTGTCTACAGCTGTATATCCACTCCCTTTTTTTTTGTCTTGGTCAATGGGTCCCTAACTAGGTATTTTCAAAGCTCCAGAGGCCTCAGACAGGGCGATCCTATTTCTCCCATCCTTTTCATTCTTCTGGCGGAGGTTCTTATTTGGTCCATGAAAGAGGCCCTTCGGCAGAACAAGATTTCTGGCATCTTGCCGACTTCTAGAATTAATCCTGTCACTCATCAGCAATTTGTGGATGACACCCTCATCTCCATTGGGGCGTCCATTGCTCAAGTCAAGTCGCTCAAGAGGATCCTATCCTATTAGGAGCAAGCTGCAGGACAAAATATCAATTACATCAAGAGCAAAATTTACTTTATTAACACTCCTCTACATAGACAAATTCGGATTGCTAGAATTCTTGAATGCACTATTGATTCCCTGCCTACGTCCTATCTGGGGTTGCCTCTATCTTATAACGGGCGGGCTAGTGGGGACATGTGGAACATGATTCTTGAGTGCCTTCAAGGAAACTCGACACTTGGAAGGGCAAACTCCTATTGCAAGCTGGGAAAGCCACCCTTACCAAAGCCTATATTCAGGGGATCCCGACCTACTTCATGTCGGTGTTCATGCTTCCGAGTGTAGTCCACTCCAATATTGAGAAGATTCAGAGGACCTTTCTTTGGTCTGGTAACGAAGAGAAATCTAGACTTCCCCTTGTAGCCTGGGACAAGGTGTGTTTGAGGATATATCAAGGTGGCCTGGGGTTGAGAAGATCAAGACTTATGAATTTGGCTCTGATCACGAAGCACGCTTGGAGGATTATGTCTAGCGACCCGGTGGAGTGGGTTACTTTGGTTAAAATGAAGTATCTTGGCCCCACTCCCTTCTTGGATGCTGAAACATCCTCCGTGGCATCGATATTTTTGAAATTTGTGCTCCAAACCCGGCATCTGATCAGTCTGGGAGCCCGCGAGATTTTGGGTGATGGCAACTGCATTTCCTTTTGGAAAGATAGGTGGGCGACTGAAGAAGCCCTTGGGTAGAGGGAGGACCTCGTTGGGCTAAGAAGCTTGATCGACCCTAATGCCGAGCTTAGGGTGGCAGGTTTCATAGATCAAAGCACCCATTTCCCTCAATGGAAGCTTCTTGTTGTGGAGGGGTTTAATAATGAGATTACTTTCCTTGATAATATCCTTCAGTTGATTTTAATTCCTTCTGCCAGGAGGAATGATAGGATCATCTGGAGTGGTACGGAGGATGGGCGTTTCTCTGTTAAATCAGCTTATGAGCTTCTCACGACCAAGATTATTTTGGACTACAGGTGGAATACTATTTGGAGGAAAGGAGTTGTTTCTAAAATCAACTTCTTTGTGTGGATTGCTTTCCACAATAAAGCCTTGTTGGCAATTTTGGGTACCTTGGGTACATTGCCTTTGCTCAAATGTAGAAGTTGTCATTGATTTCAAGAAGCTCTTGAAGGAATTTGATTTAATGTCAAATAATTTTCAGAGCATGGACAGTGAGTTTCCAAGAAGATCATAGTAGCCCTTTTGCAAAAGATCAAAGAAAAATACAAGTTAGAAAAAATATGCAGCAGGAAAGAAAAATAGTTGTGATTTCGCGACATGTTAGAGGAGAGAGAAAGTTCTGGTAAAACTGTCATGATTTCGTGACATGTTAGAAGAGAGAGAAGCTGGCAAAACTGTCATGATTTTGCGACATGTTAGAAGAGAGAGAAGCTGGCAAAACTGTTGTGATTTCGTGACATGTTGGAAGAGAGAAGAAGCTGGCAAAACTGTCACGATTTTGCGACATGCTGGAAGAGAGAGAAGAAGCTGGCAAAACTGTCACGATTTCATGACATGTTGGAAGAGAGAGAAGAAGCAGGAAAAACTGTCATGATTTCGCGACATGTTGGCAGAGAAAAAGGCAAGTGGAAAAACTGTCGCGATTTCGCGACATGTTGGCAGAGAAAGAAAGCAAGGTGGAAAGTGTCACGATTTCGTGAAATGTCGCATTTTCGCAACTCGAAAAGTGCAGGAAGGCAAAGAAGGAAAAGTGTCACGATTTTGTGACATATTGCAAGAATGGTTGTACGAACGAAAAAGTGTCACAATTTCGTGACATGATGCAGAAGAGAGAGTCTGCAGTGTGAACTGTCACGATTTCACGACAAGCTCGAAGAGAGAGAAAGTAACTCAAAAAGTTGTCGCAATTTCGTGACATGCTGCAAAAGATGAAGTGAGAAATGTCATGATTTTGTGACATGCTGTAGAACTCGAAATGAGAACTGTCATGATTTCACAACATGCAGCAAAAGGAAGAGTTTGAAATGAGAACTGTCACAATTTCACGACAGGATGAAAGAAAAGTGTACGAATGCAGAAAGTGTCACGATTTCATGATAGGCAGAAAAGAAAGCAGACGAAAGCATAAGTGTCACGATTTCATGACAGAACCTGAAAGCATGTCTTCCATAGGTGAAGTGTCACAATTTCATGACAAAAGCAGAGAGGAAGGCCATGAAGACAAAAGTGTCACGATTTCACGACAGAAGTGAAGACGAAGTCTGCAGAGGCAAAAGTGTCATGATTTCGCGACATGTTTCGTTTTTGCGGGTGTAAAGGAGAGAAAAGCACAATGTAGTGAAAGTGTCACAATTTCGCAACATGTTCCATTTTTGCTAGTGCAAGTAGAGCATAGTGCAAGGCAACGAAAGTGTCACGATTTTGCGACATGTTCTACTTTCACGGGTGCAAGCTGAGAAGGGGTTAAGAAAGTGAAAAGTGTCACGATATCGCGACATGTTGTATTTTCGTGGCAGAAGCTCAGAAGGGTTATAGTGGTAGTGAAGTCGATAGAGTCAAATTTCAGTCGACAAAGATTAGGGCTTACAGCCAACGGAGATTAGGGTTTGCATTTGCATAACAGTTGACTACGATCAAAGTTTTTATTTATGAAAACTCTGTTATATAAGGAGGGCTATTTTGGAGAGTTGAGAAGATGGAATATGTGGTTGAAGTACGATGTTCACAGACATAGTGTGAAGAGAAGAAGTTTGATTGTCAAGAGCAGAGTGCAAAATTTGATAACAGTGTACAGAGTGCATTTTGTCGAATCGTCTAAGTGATAGAGATCGCAAGGAATCAGAGTGCGCGAAGACGATGTTGTGTTTGCACAAAGAGAGCAGAGGGCATAGAATGCAACAGGCAAAGATGAACGAGGACATTTGTGCTAGACCAAAGGACTGTGTTTAGCACAAATTCGAAGACCAGCTTTGGAGGTGAAAGAGTTGAGAACAGAGGTCTCCAGCCAGAGCAGGGAAGACAGGTGTCTTCTATGGATAGAGTTCCATTTGCTAAGGGAAGTGGAGGCAAAGGTTTTCTAGAGGATCACCAACCAGAGCAGAGCTAGGGGATTGGTGTCTCCTGTGGGTTGGTTCCCACGAACTCGAGGTTAGGGGATTGGTGTCTCCTTTGGGTTGGTGCCCATAAACATTGTAATCGGGAAAGGTATTCCCAGAAGTTGGATTGATAAAATTTAGTGAAATATTTTATCCGTGGAGTAGCCCACTTTGGGTGAACCACATAAATTGTTGTGTCTCTATTGTGGATGGTGTTTTGTGCATTTTTTTTATTACTACTGTTGATACTGCTATCTATACACTGCATAATATTGGATTGAAAGTTGAATTGAAGGAAAAAGTAAAAAGTGGTCTTATACTGTTCACCCCCCTCTCAGTATAAGCTTATGTTCTTCAATTGGTATCAGAGTGGGTGCCTTCGAAAAGTTTAACAGCTTGAAGGAAAAGCTAGTAAAGAACACAATGGATTATTCAAGTGGCAATGTAGCACCTATTCTTGATGGATCAAATTTTGGTCTATGGAGTGCAAGAATGAAGGTTCATCTAATGGAACTTGGTAATGAGGTATGGGAAGTAATTGAATATGAGTACACTATTCATGTACATGGTCCATTTACTAAAGAAGAAATGCTCCTACATCACAGCAATTCAAAAGCAATTAATGCAATCTTGAAAGGCCTTCAGAAAGCAGATCTCGCCAAAGTGATTCACTGCAAAACAGTTAGTGAAATGTGGAAACAGTTGTAGGTGGTTCATACAGGTGATACAAATGTCAGAAAGGCCAAGTTGAGACATTTAAAAGGTATTTTTGAACAACTCAAGATGAATGATGATGAAAAGATTAGTGACTACATGCTTCCTATGGATGAGGTTGTTAACTCCATGAAAGACTTAGGTCTTGAGCTTGCTGAAAATGATGTTTGTGATAAGATTTTAAGATCTCTTCCTAATAGATTTAGTGAAAATATTTCTACTATTGAGGAAGCTAAGGATCTAGATAAATTGAAAAAGGATGAGCTCCATAGTATACTTGCAGCATTTGAGTTGAGAACTCAAGTGAAGGTTGATGTCAAGAAAGAGGCAGCTTTCAAGGCTACCAAGAAATCCAAGGGTAAACAGCTTCAAGAGAGTGATGAGTCTTCTAGTGATGAAGAGGCATATTACGACAAGAAAGGCAAGTTCTCTAGAAAGCACAAAAACATGAAAAATATAAGATGTTTCAATTGTGGAAAGTTTGGTCATTATGCTACTATGCTGTCTTGTTTCCAAGAATGAAAGTGATGAAGAGAAACAAGATTCTAAGAGCAAGGATTTTAAAAAGCACAAGTATCACAGGAAGAACAAAGATGAGCACAGCAATCACGGAAAGAGGTATTCTCACAAGCACAAGAAGAGTTTCTACCTAGACAAAGCAAGTAAGTGTTCTAGTAGTGATAGTGAAAGTTCTTCAAGTGATAGTGAAAATGAGATGTTCATATCAGAAAAAGAGGAAGAACCGAAACATAGATTCATTATCATGAAATGTTTTAGATGTGGAAATTTTGGTCACCTTGAGGATGATTGCACAAATAATGAATTTGTTACTAGTATGTATGAGGATGCTTCAGAAAACTATAAGGAAGATGCTTGTATGGTTTTTGAAAAAGGTAGCACCTCTAGTGAGAAGAAATCTAAAAAAGGCTTTGATGATTCAGAAAGCAAACAAATAAAGGATCTTGAAAGTGAACTTACTAATGCTCTTAGTGCTTTGAAAAAGGAAAGAAAGAAGAATGCTAAACTCAAGGATAAGTTAGATGAATGTTATATGGAGAGAGATGATCTTACAGAAAGTCTTGACTTCTCTATGGCTAAGACACAAGAACTCAAGGACGAGTTAGGGTCTAAGATTCTTGAGTATAGTGAGTTAGAATAGAAAATGGCTTCTTTGAAAGAGGAAACTAGAGAGTACAAGGATAAGCTTTACAAGTTTCAAGATAGCTCCAAAAAGGTTAAGTCTCTCATCAAAGGTCAAAGAAAGACAACAGATAAAATAGGCCTTGGTTTTGTTAAACCACACAAGGAATAGGTTGGGGAATCTAGTAAGAGATTTCAGAAAGAAGAGAGTTCTGATGAGGAGAGTATTTCAGAGAAAGAGTCCATGGATGATAAATGCGCAGAAACAAAAAACAGAATTCAGAATAAGAAGAAGAAGTTTTCGGGACCCATGAGGTCAAATAAAGGAAAATTTCACGACAGATGTTTTGCGTGTCACAGGTTTGGTCACATGGATGCACTTTGCATGGCTCAAATAAAGAAGGTAAACAACAATTTCAGAAGTCCTAGTTTCTTTCAAGGGTATTGCTACTCTTGTCAACAGTTTGGACACAAGGTAGTTTTTTGTAAGACAAATAACAGGAACAGGTTTGGTCAGAACTGGTAGTTTCAAAGAACAGGTATGCCTAAAAGAAATAACATTGTTACTTGTTATAAGTGCAACAATGACGATCACACAGCTAGACAGTGTAGAGCTGAATTTCCAAGGTACAGGAATAGGAACAGTGGTATGAACAGGTCCAAGGATCAAGGCATGGACAAGAACAGGGATGAGAACAAGAGCAAGAACAGTGACAAGAACAGGAATATTGACAAAGAGTTCAAGATAAGTCCTGGCAAGGAAGTTTTAGACGCTGATGATGATCAGTGCCTAATGGGATTTTTACTCCCACCCCTATTTTAATCACCTCATCAGGAGGTGGGGGAGGGACTAAGCTAAGATGCTCATTCTTAGTCTCGAGCCCCAAAGGTGACCCTTTGCCATTGATGACAAAGGGGGAGATATATGAGTAAGGGGGAGAGCTTCAAGTAAAGAGGAAAGCTTCAAGTCAGGGGGAGAAAAACTTCAAAGGCAGATTCTCAGCTGTTAGCTCAGTTGGTTTCAGTTTTGCCTCTTGAGCAGTGTTTTCAATAAAGGTTTGCCATCAATGACAAAGGGGGAGATTGTTGGCAATTTTGGGTACCTTGGGTACATTGCCTTTGCTCAAATGTAGAAGTTGTCATTGATGTCAAGAAGCTCTTGAAGGAATTTGATTTAATGTCAAATAATTTTCAGAGCATGGATAGTGAGTTTCCAAGAAGATCATAGTAGCCCTTTTGCAAAAGATCAAAAAAAAAGACAAGTTAGAAAAAGTATGCAGCAGGCAAGAAAAACAGTCGTGATTTCGCGACATGTTAGAGGAGAGAGAAAGTACTGGCAAAACTATCATGATTTCGCGACATGTTAGAAGAGAGAGAAGAAGCTGGCAAAATTGTCGTGATTTCGTGACATGTTAGAAGAGAGAGAAGAAGCTGGCAAAATTGTTGCGATTTTGCGACATGTTGAAAGAGAGAGAAGAAGCTGGCAAAACTGTCACGATTTCGTGACATGTTGGAAGAGAGAGAAGAAGCTGGCAAAACTATCATGATTTCGCGACATGTTGGAAGAGAGAGAAGAAGCAGGAAAAACTATCACGATTTCGTGACATGTTGGCAGAGAAAAAGGCAAGTGGAAAAATTGTCGCGATTTCACGACATGTTGGCAGAGAAAGAAAGCAAGGTGGAAAGTGTCGCGATTTCATGACATGTCGCATTTTCGCAACTCGAAAAGTGTAGGAAGGCAAAGAAGGAAAAGTTTCGCGATTTCGCGACATATTGCAAGGATGGTTGTACGGACGAAAAAGTGTCGCAATTTCGCGACATGATGTAGAAGAGAGAGTCCACAGTGTGAACTGTCACGATTTCACGACAAGATCGAAGAGAGAGAAAGTAACTCGAAAAGCTGTCGCGATTTCATGACATGCTACAAAAGACGAAGTGAGAACTGTCACGATTTCACGACATGCTGCAGAACTCGAAATGAGAACTGTCGCGATTTTATGACATGCAGCAAAAGGAAGAGTTTGAAATGAGAACTATCATGATTTCGCAACAAGATGAAAGAAAAGCGTAAGGATGCAAAAAGTGTCACGATTTCACGACAGGAAGAAAAGAAAGCAGACGAAAGCAGAAGTGTCGCGATTTCATGACAAAAGCAGAGAGGAAGGCCATGAAGACAAAAGTGTCGTGATTTCACGATAGAAGTGAAGACGAAGTCTGCAGAGGCAGAAGTGTCATGATTTCATGACATGTTCCATTTTCGTGAGCGTAAAGGAGAGAAAAGCACAAGGCAGTGAAAGTGTCACGATTTCATGACATGTTCCATTTTCGCTAGTGCAAGCAGAGCATAGTGCAAGGTAGCGAAAGTGTCACGATTTCGCGACATGTTCTGCTTTCACGGGTGCAAGCCAAGAAGGGGTTAAGAAAGCGAAAAGTGTCACGATATCACGACATGTATTTTTGCAACAGAAGCTCAGAAGGGTTACAGTGGTAGTGAAGCCGATAGAGTCAAATTTTAGCCGACGAATATTAGGGCTTGCAGTCGACGGAGATTAGGGTTTGCATTTGCATAACAGCTGACTAAGATCAAAGTTTTTATTTATGAAAACTCTATTATATAAGGAGGGCTATTTTGGAGAGTTGAGAAGATGGAATGTGTGGTTGAAGTGCGACGTTCGTAGACATAGTGCGAAGAGAAGAAGTTCGATCACCGAGAGCAGAGTGCAAAATTCGATAACTGTGTACAGAGTGCATTTTGTTGAATCGTCTAAGTGAGAGAGATCGCAAGGAATCAGAGTGCACGAAGACGGTGCTACTGTGTTTGCATATAGAGAGCAGAGGGTGTAAAATGCAACAGGAAAAGACGAACGAGGACATTTGTGCTAGACCGAAGGACTATGTTTAGCATAAATTCGAGGACCATATTTGGAGGTGAAAGAGTTGAGAACAAAGGTCTCCAGCCAGAGCAGGGAAGACAGGTGTCTTCTATGGATAGAGTTCCATTAGCTAAGGGCAGCGAAGGCAGAGGTTTTCTAGAGGATCACCAACCAGAGCAGAGCTAGGGGATTGGTGTCTCCTATGGATTGGTGCCCACGAACTTGAGGTTAGGGGATTAGTGTCTCCTTTGGGTTGGTGCCCATAAACATTGTAATCGGGAAAGGTATTCCCAGAAGTTGGATTGATAAAATTTAGTGAAAGATTTTATCCGTGGAGTAGCCCACTTTGGGTGAACCACGTAAATTGTTGTGTCTCTATTGTGGATGGTGTTTTGTGCATTGTTTTTTATTACTACTGTTGATACTGCTATCTATACACTGCATAATATTGGATTGAAAGTTGAATTGAAGGAAAAAGTAAAAAGTGGTCTTATACTGTTCACCCCCCCCTCTCAGTATAAGCTTGTGTTCTTCAAGCCTTAACTATTGACAACCTTCACAAGAGAGGTTTTGCCTTCCCCAATAGGTGTTACTTGTGTTTAGCAAATTGTGAGACGAGGGATCATTTATTCTTGCATTGCCCATTTTCCCACTCTGTTCTCAGCATTGTCCTATCCTCCTTCCAGATCCTTTGGTGCTCTCCTCGATCCCTTAAAGATGCTTTTCACCAATGGCCTAATCCTTTCAAGAATTCCAAGCTTCACTTCCTCCTTGAGGCCTCCTTCCACCATTTAATTTGGAAAATTTGGCTAGAGAGGAATGCTAGAATCTTTGGCAGAGCTCCTAGAGGGCCCCCTTCTATTGCTCAAAGGGCGTTATCTTATGCCATTGAGAATTCTATTACGGTTCCCAGTCCCCATCCCCATATTTTGAGCGAAGAAGCTATTCTCAAAATGATGAATCTATGGCCGTTTTTGGAGGTTGTTAAAGGGCCCTATCGAAGGAATGTTGTGTGGACCAAACCCCCCATGGGGTGGATTAAATTAAACTTTGATGGAGTGGCTAAGGGGAATCCTGGGCCCGCTGGCACTGGTGGGGTTGTCCGTGATCATGATGAGAATATTATGATGGTCTATTATGAAGATTTGGGCTCCCAGATGAATCATTATGCTAAATCTCGAGGCACTTTGAATGGTATTCAGATTCTCTCTAAGGATCCCTAGCCTCTTATCATTGAGGGTGACTCGCTCAACATCGTGAATTACCTTCTTGGCACCAAAAATCCATCTTGGAAAGTCTACAACATCATCCTTGAGGCTATATCTCTTCTCTCCTATCGTTGTAGATGGAAAGCAAATCATATTTTGAGAGAAGGAAATCACGTGGCTCACCACATGGCCAATAAAGGGCTCACGACCACGTGCCCGATTGTGTAGCGGTCTCGCTTCCCATCCGAGGTGGAAAGGTTGGCCAGGGCTGACATCCCTCCTTGATGTTTTTCTTGCGCAGTTTTTGGAATGCCCATTCTGATGTGTTTTGGGGTGGCGTGGCATTTTTGTCTACTCCATTGGGCGAGTGTGGGCGCAAGTGTCTTGTGATGCGCACCCCTGTTCCCAAAGCATTTTGTTTTTCTAGTATCTAGGATTCTCCAGAGTTGGCACCCTGTAGACTCTCTACTCTTGTTTCTCCACCAAGGCGGATTATCTGGTTTGTCCGATCTGGGCATTGGTTCGCGGTTGGCTTTTCAAAGTACCCCTTTCCAACGATGCCCACATGTGTGTGGTTTATTGGTGGTTCACGAGAATGTTTGGGCTTGGATCTTGTCATATCCTTGCCTTGGATTTGGCACACTCCTCTCAATCCGCCCTGTGCATGCAATGATGTTTTGAATAAAAGGGTGGCAAGACCGCATGGCTTTTTACACAAAGGAGAGGCAAGTTCAGGATCCACGCGACACCGTTCCTCTGTGACCGTGGCTTGCAACATTGGATCTGGGTCGATTGTGGGAGGTGTCTCATAGTCAGGTTTATCCTCCCCCATCCTATTGTTTATATTCATCTGTTTGCTTTAATCTCTATTATTGGAGTTTTCTATAGGTGGGTAATTATGGTTGGCCCCTTCATTGAGCCATCTACCCTCTCCCTTAGTGATGAGGTGTGCATGTTCATGAGGGCAAAGAAGCTGCTGCCCTTCCTAGAAAAATTTGTAGGCCCTGACCAGGAGATTACGTAGTGCTTTGTTGACACTTGGACTCAGGGGGATGTGGTCATGAAAGGAATTAATATCCACATTTCGACTGCTTTCTTGGCTGAGATCACCGGTTTACCGGCCATTGGGCGGGTCATCAGGAGAGATAATCACAACTAGGCTGAGGAGCTAGAGTAGCTCCCTAATAAAGGGAAAAATCTTGGATGGGATAGGTCGTGTCTCCTCCGGTCTGCCCTCCTTGAGCCTTATAGATCCGCCATGATTCCTATCATGCAGTATATTATGTGTGATGATCCCGACAAGACTATTCAAAGTTTTCACATTAGTTTCTATAACCACCTCCGCGATGGCAAACCTATGAGTTTTCCAGATTACCTCTTGTACTCCCTTGGCCTTGCCATTGATAAGAGCCAGAAAGCGAACTCCCCTCCAATCCATCAAGGCCTTATGGCAATTATTTACAGGCATGCTCTGGCCAAACACCCTCCTCCTCAGGTCGTCAACCCGCTGAATTCCCAAGTCCCCTGTGCATCCTCTCCTGCATCCAACCCCTCCAAAAACAACCCTCCTAGTGCTGACAGGCCCTCTCCCTACAGCCGCTCCGCTCGTCCTCGGCCAAGATGCAATATTGGTGGCAGATCGTTCATTCCTGGCAGATCTTCCCAACGCCTGTGAAAAGTCAAAAATGTGGAGAAGGATGTCCATCCGTAGCACATCCCGTCGGACACGAAGAGCGACAAGGAGAGTCACAGTATTTCTCTCCTGGACCTGGTTGCTTCCATTCTTACTTTTGTCAACTCCATGATTTCTATCCTGAAGCAGAACCAGAAGCGCCCAAATTCGAAAGGACAGGAGGATCATGATTAGCAGTCCATGGTGTCTGTATCTTTGTTTTTGACCTCTTTTCGAGTTTCTCTCGGGTCTGTCCTGTTTTCTTTTTGTTGTTGGGTCTCCAGGCCTAAAAGCCCTTTTTATTGTTTTCAAGTCTGCAGCATTAGGATGGTTTTATTTTCATTTAGATTTATTGTTACAGCCAAGAGGTATGATGCATCATTAGAAAGTTGGCTAATTTTGTACATAAGGTTTTGGGATCCTCTATAAAAACCCACTGTTAATATATTATAATAATTACCAAAAAAATATTATTTTGGTACTGTTAACATCATTGTGCCAAAGAATTTCATGAAGTTATGGTTTAATAAAAAGAAGATAACATTGCATGATATTTCTTAGGGAACAAGGATCTTACGAAAAACAAAAAAAATCATTAGAGGGGATAAATTGAAGAATTTACAAAAGAATTCAAAATAGTCTAAGGAATAGGTAACAATAGAGTCAAATGAATAAGCAAAAGTAAATTCCAATAAAGTATATTTCGAAGAGTAATAAGAAGAACCAAAATATGGGCATATAAAATAATAATATAAGGAAGAATTGAAAATAGTGGAACACATGGTTGCAAAGTCATAGAAAGCAACACATATGGATAAGGGTGCAGCATATCATCACCCACACCACCATGACCAACAATAATCATGGAGGTATGGCATAGGGCATCAAAATTATGGACCTTCATAGAGTTAGAAATGCATTAAGTATAACAAAGCATGGCAACAAAATAATAATTATGGATGTTAGAATGGCACAACAATATCATAGAACCAAAGGAGCAATCAGTATGGATATTTGAGTGGCCCAATGAACACTTTGGAACTCTAACAATGGAGACTTTGGAACTCTAAATAGAGGTCTAATGTTCAAATCTTGCAAGAACTATGGTTGTACATCATGCTTTGGTAACCAAAGTATGGTTAATAACCATATATTGGGTAAAAAACATCCTCCATAAGGATCATCTCATATGGCCTATGCATGACATTAAAAACTACTTTGCCATTTACCATTTTACACATGGAATTAAAGGAGCATTAATGTATATCAAAGTGGCACAATAATAACACGACATCATTAGAGACCATCAACGCTCATTATTTTACTTGGATGGATGTATAATCAATATTGGTACCATTTATCAACAATGCTTAGCAGATTATATCATTTGGTTTCTTCTCATATTTCAAGGATGAAATACTTTTAACACGGTCAAAAGTTATCTACCTAAGGATAGGTATATTGGGATATAATATTATATTGTATATGGGTGTTATGGATATTTTTAATGGGCCACACTTAACCAAAGGTTTATCATTTTGGTATAATATATTACATTAATGAGTTGGATAAGGGTTTAGGAATCAACTAGGGTTAGGGCTAGACCCTTCCTAAAGTAGCATTAAATTAGGGTATATAAATAATAGATATTGTCAATATAATCAATTATGAAATATTTCAAATATTTTTTGTAATCATCTTTACCCACAAAGTGGCTTATGGGACTTTGCCTTATCTAAGTGGCATTGTCATCTTGGGAGATTTTTTGGAGTCATTCCTTAAAGAATAATATTGGTATTGACCTACCTTAACGATATTATCACTCTTTGTCTCATTGTGTGGATTATTGCATTGTGGAATACTACTTGTGGTTTAAATATTTAATATTTTAGTATTGTAGATAATATATGTTTAAAAGAATAAAAAAATTGTAACAACTTCTCACCAACAAGCAATTAACTTTAGCATCTTTGGTGATACAAAAGCAGTCTTATTAATTCTATTAAAGCAACTATAAACAAAGAATACCTCTAGCTACTAGAGTTAGGTATCCAACTCTTTAACATTTATTTAGCCTGAGAAGACTAGAATGTCAATGGTGGTATGCATTTTGAGTAGAATATGACTCTAGAAAACTATAGCAAGAGTAGTGTTAGACAAGGCTCCCATATTGATCATGAGATCCTAAAACTACCTCAAAATGAAGTTTCTTTATTTCTTCAAGGCATCTAAAATGAGTTTCTTGACATAATAAGTATTTCTCTATATTGATGATTATTTTCCCATCTCATACATTTCTCTATGAATGTGACATTTTTTAGGGTACTCAAATACGAAACCTAATGTGACATCTTTCTTCTTATACCATGAACATATAGAAGCAAACATCCAACGATGAAACATATTAGAGGTTTTGTTCTTAGCAAGAACCATTATAAACAAATAAAATCAAGATAAAATAAATAAGAGGAATAAGAAATCTACTCTAATACCACTTGATATGCATTATGAGGCCCAAGATGTGGTGGCTTGTAGAAAAACTCCTAGAATAAGCTTATATGGCCATATTAGTTATATAGTAGAACAAGACATAATTGAATATTCCTTAAGATAATGAATCTTTATTAATAGATTATGCAAATCTAAATATACTATAAAATATAAGACCCATGCAACAATATTGGCAACATCATGAATGTTTAGTACATAGGGCATGGGGTGCATTAGGTGTAAAGTACACTATATTCCAATGCAATAAAAGTAGTTGAACAAAATAATAGGCACTACAAAGACAACCAAGGCTTGTAGGAGAGAAAGATGTGAGGAAGGAGATGATGAAGAGGAATGAGTAAAGGGAAAAGGAACATAGTAGAAGAACAATAATAAAGGAATCAAATAATATGTAATACCTCCAATATAACCACATCAGCTATTTTAATTATTATTAGCTCGGACCCTAGGTTAAGGTAGTCAACCCTTGAGCATTAGGGTTAGGGTTAATGTTGATTTAGTCTATAAATAGGAAGAGTTATGTTGTAGTTGGAATCATCTTTCATATTCAAATTTTAGTTGTCTCTGCTACGTGTATGAGACTTCATCCTCTTTAAGTGGCTAGGATTTGTATTGATTTAGAAATTGAATTTGTTACTTGCATTTCTAATTTTCTAATGAATTTAAAGTATTGTTTGTTGTGGATGTTTACTTTTATGCTTTATTGAATTGTTGTTGCTATTATTATAAATTTGAAAGTTGTTTCATTATTGAAGAAGCCAAGCTAATACCACCCTAATCTATATATAAATATAGAACTATTACAAAATATTTGGCAGTGAAATAGTTTGGCTTTCAACTAATCATAAAGTAAGTTCAATGGTAGTTATAGAAATTTCCCTCCTTCTTTTGAGACTAGCACCAATCTATAAGATGCCAAGTTGAGATATTAGGCAATTGCAGTTGAGTCCCTGGTGTTGATACTAGAAAGATGTTTTTTAAATGCATTTTAACGTCTGGAATGACACATGATGTTGGCACCATAGATGCCTATGTGTGTAGGGGCACTATAGGAATTGGTGTTATAGAAAGGTTGGTGTCATAGTTGTCATGACACCATAGGTTGGATCGACATCATAAGTAAGTATGATTTCTCAAGTAGTGATAGTATTAACTTGAAGTTTATATGAATGCCAAAGCCCACAAGTTAAAAGTGTTGTGACATCATTATTTATGGAGACTTGAACTGCCCTTGCTTTGCTAGATCAAACGAAGTCATACAAAACAAAAAAAAATGTAAAACAAAGGAAGACATTCCATACACTACAAATTGTAAAGAAGGAATGAACAAACAAAAGCAAAAAAACCCTCAAATTGATAATGGTCTAGAACCTTCCTTTGACTTTTTCCTTTTCAATTGATTAAACTTGTACATAAAAAATAATTAAACTTATGCATGCAAATATAAAAAACACAAGGATCTAAAATCCCATAATACAAAAACACATCATCATTTCATCAAATTAATTTTTTTCATCCAACTCCAAACTTAAAATTAATTGATCTAAAATCCTAAAATCTCATTTCTTAGTCCATTAAAACCACATTAATAGTCAACAAATGAACATTACACTACTAACTTGTTTCCATAGTACCATAGCCAAAAGAAAAAGGTTTTGTAATCTTTCTCATTTCAATTTTAAAAGTTAGATGGATTGGTAAGTTTTAGCATTTACTAAGAGGAGGAGACTAAAGTTCAAACCTTGAAGTCAAGTCTTGAGCAAAGGTAGTAGACTATCCCGACTCCCTCTAAGTGCACGCAAGTCTGATGACAATTTCAATCTAGAGCTATAAGGTAAGGTAGAAGTAGAGGTTATAAAAATAGCTCCAAAAATTTGAACCTAAATTTAAAAGTAAAAAAATTTAAAATATATATATATCAATTCCTCTGTATATCAAAATAAAATAAACTTTATTTTTTAATAAACTTTATTTTTAAATTAAAAATCATATTATATACACCCACGTGTTGTAGGTGAGTTGGAGAGGAGAGGGCAATCCTCCAAGGGAGGTCCCAGGTTCGAATCTCCACCCTACCAAAAAGCTGAATTGGGTACTCAAAATCCAATTAATAATGTTGGTGCGGGCAGGGCTGGGTGCGACTCCCGGGTGACTTTGACGGTATAGAACCCCTGTTCATGGTCTCTCATACCAAGACGGCCCCGCAAAGATTTTTCGCTTTAAAAAATTTAAAAAAAAAAAAAAATCATATTATATACTATATTCTTTCACCGTCAACAAAATGCGTTGAAAGATACTCTGAGTTAAATATTTAACATAAAATAATTTATTCACAGTACTTATTTTATCCTCTCTTGCGCCATGACCCTCACCTCATTCGTATCTCCCACAACAAATCTAAGAAAACTTCTAAATAATCAATCTCTTTGAAATTCAGACTTCCTAAAACATTCCTTCAACATAATAAAAAAAATATTAAGAAATCTAACTTTTATAAGGGACATATTTTTATATAATATCTTACTTTTAACTTTTCTTTAATCGAAGCATAACGAATACTATATTAAAATAGTTTTTTAGTAAAAGAAGAATAGAATTAACTTAATTTGCAAGTATTTGCTGGTTGTTATCAATTAATTTATCTAAATCAAATGGAAATTAATAATTTAATAGTAGCCAATCAACTTATTTTTTTTACAATTTTTTTATTTATAAGTATTTGATCATTACCAATCAATTTATTTAAATAAAAATTAATAATCTAATATCTAATAATCAACTTCTAACTATTACTAACCAATCTATTTTTTTGGATAAAAAACATTTAAATTAAAACATAAGTCTATCCACCTATCTTTTCAGAATTCAAGTCTCGAAATTGTAGAGGACAGCCCAAATCATCGTGGTGGCTACTCAATAATGTGAAACAGAAATATCATCATCTCGGAGGTGCACGAAAAGATTGAGTCACAGATAGATCTGAAATTGTATTATTTTTTATAATCAGCATAAAACATTGGCATTTAGCGATTAGATCCCAATTCCTCAACTAGACCTTATCTCATGAGCTAGCTAGTTATTGGCGCTGTGTCGGCAATGGGTACAATTCCTAAATTAAGGGGAAAACAATGATGGCCAATTGTACGTTGACGACGTAAGCGCGAATTTTTATTATGCTTGTCTGGTCTTTTTCATCGTAATGGAATCCCTTTGTTTTAACACGTAGTCTGATCGCAAAAAAGTTCATGTATTTGATAATAGCGAGGCAGAGAATTATTTAAGTCTCTTTCCTTGGATACGGTCTTATGTCAAAGTGGATCAAATTTATTTGTGGATTGAAATTTTTCAAAACATATTTCGGGTGTCATAAAAAACTAGAGAATTATTGCTGCGAATAAATAAATATGTTTTAGGTAAGGATTTTAATTTATTTTTTAAATAAAATTTTCAATGAGTAACTAGATATTTATTAATAGTCTTAAGAAAGAATGGACAGCTATGAGTTATTGATTAGGAACATGTTGATAGGAATCTCTTTTGACAGGGATTTTTATCGCGTAGTGAAAGGGATAATTGGAGAAGTCTGTTCTGCTGTAATCTAGTGAAAACTTACTTCAATATCTAAATTGGGAATCTCATGTTTATTTAGAGACTTTGACCAAAAATTACCCGTCCTTTGATTAGAAAAAAAGGGTTATAGTGTTGAACAAAGTACTTACCCGGGATATTGGATTACAGGGTGTGGAAGTGATGAAATTCAAAGATAAAAGAAATCAATTTAGATTTGAAAATATTTTAATTTTCCCATAGAGGAAGTATTAGATATCTTGCAAGACGTGGTGAATCTCGACACAAAGGACAAGGAGGGCCCCAGTGGGAGGAACATGGACTGATGCAAAGTGTAATTTAAACAAAGGACATAAGTATGTGAGGACCATGAAATTGTGCGAGCTTGATCTGTTTTAGAATACAATGAATTATGCTGTCATGTCTTTCCAACACAACACACACAAGGAGAGTCCATTCATGACTACCAATTCACTGTCACGTCCACCCTAAGAATTGAAAGCATAGACAGCAAATATGCAATTGGTGTCCATTGCAAGGAATTGGAATTGGCAAGGTACAAGTATTCATGGCTTGAAGAATGGTTTTGCAGGCTGCTGCTGCAGCAGGAGATGGGGACGAGGAAGTTAGCCTCTTCTGCTCTTTATTGAGTGTCCTTCAAGTTCGGAGCCCTCCATGAAATGATGACAATGGCAGAGAATTAGGTCATCAACCAACACCCAACAACAAGCAGGACGACATCATCAACACCCAAAAACAAAATGAATATCTTCTGGATGAGGGTGTGATGATAAGGTGGTAAACAGTGGTGGCACAGTGGATGAGAATTCCCTTGAAATGGATGTTCGTCATGCCAAATTGGTGATGTGGGTGATTGCGTCACTGATTTTTTTCACCCAGGGGGAGTTGATTCCCATAATTGGTGAGGAAAGTGAAAATCTTGTTCATGATTATGGGGTGACTGGGGTGATCCAGGGGGTTTCAGGTGAAGATGAGAATTCAAATCAGCATGGGTGAGCTTTGGAGAAAGTCAGAGTTTTGTTGGGAATGCAGAAAAGGGTGTTGCTGTTGGGTGGGGAAGCCTCTGCTGCTGCTCCTTCCCCCCATGCAGAACCTCCCTCCTATCATATTGGACATGACAACAATGATAACAACAATAATCATATGCCCTTTACGCCCTTAGGGCCATCCATGACAACTCCCACTCCTCCTGATCAGTCCTCAACCCCTGCATTCAACTTCAATGCACCTTATCCAGAGGAGAAGAAGAAGACCAATGGCAAGCTCAAAGTTATTGTGATTTCAGTTTTATTAACTGCAGCTGTAACCCTTGCTTTGGGTGGATTGGTGTTGTATTTGCACTGGAAATGTTTTGGGAATGGGCATGCATTGGAAGAACAGCCCAGATCTGAGAGGGGACTGCTAAATTCAAGTATTAGTGAAGGGTCGGACTACTTCAAGGCCCTGCATGCTGCAGGTAACGTGAACTAAGTTTTGAGTTTCTTAGAGCTTTCTTAGATCCTAATTTTTAGTTATATGACACAAAATGCTTTGTTTACAGAATTGGGTGTGCTCAGCGATGGAACATACTTGGCTTCCTTTGGCCGGGATAAATTTGAGAATGTTTCCCCTCCAACTTGTGTAAAAAATGATGACCCTATTCGTCGTGAGGTCCAGGCTATGTCCTTATCCACAAAACCAACTAGCTTTCCTTCCCTGGAATCTTTGTCAGATGGGGATTCCTTTCATTCAATTTGTGAATCACCCTCTTCAGATTCCAATCGACCTTCTCTACCATCTTGGGATTTGCCATCTTCACATTCCTCCCCTGTATCATCACCTTCTTTTCCTGTCAAACCCTTTTCCTCAATTGCTGAGGGCGGTGTGATCTCTCCACTCCCTACCAAAAGGCACCCATCAAAATCACCTCCTCAGTTGTTCTTATCCAGGTCTTCACCTTCTCCACCAAGATTGTCAGCTGGACCTTCTAGTCCTGCTAAGGCTCTGGGCATCAGAGACATAGCTGGTTCACAAGAAGCAACACAACCTTGTGCATCTACAAAGGACTCTCAGCCATCTCGCCCTCCTCTGCCACCCCGTCCTCCACCACTGTTCTCAAGGGATGGTCAAAGTAGCAATTTAGGTGTTGGAAAATCTGTGCCTCAATTCAGTGGTGCTGAGAGAGATGGGAGTCAGGTTTCTCGTCCCAAGTTGAAACCCTTATATTGGGATAAGGTCCGTGCACCTCCTGATCGTACAACAGTGTGGAACAGGCTGAGATCAGGCTCCTTTGAGTAAGAATCACCCTTATTTCCCTTTATGGAATTTAGATGAAAAAAAAGTGTCATTTCCTTGGGATAATTTGCTTTCTCTTTTGCTCAGGGTTTTTTGATTGTACAATTTGCATTAGCTTTATGACTCTGCTTTTATTGCTGCATCGTGTGAATTGTGATGAACAGGTTCGATGAGGAAATGATCCAGTCTTTGTTTGGCTGCAATACCACAAATGTAGCAAAATGTGAAGCAACCATATCATCGGTTGTTCCTCCACCTGCAAGGACTCAGACCATTCTTGAACCAAGAAAATCACAGAACATCGCTATCATATTAAGGGCTTTAAATGTTACAAGAGAGGCAGTCTGTGATGCACTAATGCAAGGTGAGCTTGTTGACAAGTTTCTTTACTTTCTATCAAACATTACAGTCACGTAATGGCTTTGTTTTTCTTGTATATTTGTATTTTTTAAACATGAAACTCTTGTAAATTTGCACAACATAAAAGTCCACTCCAATGTGCTCTTTAAAATTTCACAAACAAGATGAAAATAAAGTTCTTCCTGTGATAATAAATTTACATATGGAAAATAGAATATATACCAGTAAGTGCTTAAAGTTATTTGTCTAGTGCCACAAACTAGAATGTTGTAGAACATTTTCTAAATGACAGGTAAAGATTTTTAAAAAAGAGCAAAACTGCTGTAGTTCTGTCTTCTTAATGGAAATGGGATACAGAGAAAAGCTGTATGAATTTGAGTTTCTTAATAATTTTTATGTTTAGCAATACATATTGATTACCTGCCCTAGAAGGATAGTTTATAGCCTTGATAAAGACATCACTTCTAGTTGATAGATTGACCTCTTTTAGGAAGAGGTGGATTTTCTCTTGGAATCAAATCTAAATCCTGCTTCGTGCATTTTTGTGCTATGGCTTTACGACATACCATATGTAATCATTTAAGTTCTCACTTTAGTGTCCAACACATTGAGAATATCATACTAGTGATGGTTGGACTGTTTTCTTTTGTTAGGAAGATAAAATAGTTCCACAAGGGCATCTTATTCACAAAAAGGAAGACAACAGACAATGAATAGGAATTTCTTGGTTTATTATTTAGTCACTAGATTGGGAATTGCTGAAGGAGGAACTCATGTTCTTGTAGATGACCTTCCATAGTTGGATTGGAGTTTCCAACTATTTAGAGTAAAAAGTATTTCTGCCTTTTTTTTTTCTTCTGTTTATATTAGTTATATGGGATTGAAACGGGCCCCACCCATATTACAGCATGAGCATGTAGTGGTATTACAATAGCTTGACAATTATGTGTGTATCGCTTGGCAAGATTTGGACCTGGGTCTCCTACTTGAAAGTCAAGGAATTTAACCAATTAAACTCATGCCATTTGATTGATGTTAAGGTTCACCAATGAGAATGAAACCTTGGTCTATGATGTGAAACTCTTTGTTCCCACCATTGCCCCAAATCCCATGGACTAAATGTTAAGGTTCACCCATGGGATTAGACCCTTGGTTTAGGGTGTGAAACTCCTTGCCCCCGACTGCTAGCCTCAAGCCCTTGGGCATTTCTGCTTTGAGCTTTGTTACTAATGTAAATTTCAATGTTTCTTATGACTGAGAAATTTCACATGCCTACTATGTCAAGACTTGCTCAAACCTCAATTAAACTGACATTTATGTTATTAAATACCATCTTGAAATCATTCACATTTTTTGTGCTATTTGACTTACTCTAAATCTTGCATTCCACTTTATATAGTTTCTAAATTTTTAGTATTCAGATTGTTGCTGAAAATTTTGTTAGAAGCATAAACTCATCCACTACAACTTTTATCTCGTATACGCTAAAGAGACTGAAGAATTCAAAAAAATGAAACTCTTCATTTTCAAATCCAATTTTGTTGGTTGCCATCTAATTTTGTACCTTCTCAGTGCCCCAAATATATTACTATTTTCTGTAATAGAATTGCAGTCATCCAGGGTAAGTTCTAGTGGATGATTTCATACCTTTTGATAATCAATTATTTCTTTAATTTTCCAAAATGTTATAATACTTCTACTTGTCCACTTTCCACTGGTTTAGTTAACATTCTTTTTCCATCAGACTATCAAGAATGTTGTGGGATACAGGTTCAAACAGTGTCATTTTCCTAACTTATATTTTAGGATGGAAGGGCAACAGTACAGTTTATTTATTCATTACCATTGTTGGTCATTTCGCTTGATACGGTATACACACTATACCAATTTGTTCTATGGAGTGGTTCATAGTTAGTAGGAACAGGCCTTTAACAATTTGACAGCCTCAACTATTTGTTGAGTTCCGCAAATTGTTAAACATACTTCAGCATTGCATACCCATGACTTAATGAGTTACTAAGATCAATGCATTTTGGAGACAATGCTAATATCCTAAATATATTTGGATTGTCTTAATAAGGCCTGTGAAGCCGGATGCACAAAATCGAGATCAGCATTCTCTGCATCAAAATTTTGATTTTTAAGCCACGTTTCCCTGCATAAACTTTATGCAAGGCCGCTTTCTTCTATTTTGTGAAATAAATTATAAGTAGGTCCTAGTTGCATGTTGATTTCTTGTTCACTTTTTAGTTTTTGGAGTGATTATGGCTAGCATTTGTGTCTGTTTCGGTATTATTTGTCTTGTTATGACATGGACACAGAAAGAGATTGCTAGAAGTGTACATGTCATACACTCATTTGTATTATTTATACATAAAGAGTACAAAGGAATATTTAAACACATGAAAGACCTACATAAAACCTCATAAAGAAAGAAGAGAAGAAAGGTGAGAGGATTAACATAAGGACATGTAAAACATGTGGAACAGATTTACAAATGTAACCGCAATAACCATGTTTCTATTTATATTGATGTAACCCAATTCATATATTACGATTTCAGAGAGAAAAACTTTGTAGGAAAGATAAATTTTCTTTACTTCCTTGTTACAACTTGAGTGCAGTTCTTTCTTTGAGTGGTTTCTCCATTTTGTTGTAACCCCTGCTTGCAGGAGTTTTGGAAAAACAATTTCATCTATATCAGGTTGTACTAATGGATATATAAGTTTGTGATTTCTTACTTCTATATTCCCTGTCTATTGTCATTCTTCATGCCTAAACCCACAAATCAATGTCGGCTTTTGCTGATTGTTTTATTTTTTGGGGGGTTTGTTTTTGTGTGCACAATTTAATGACCTGCTAATCTCTTCATATGTTATATTCCCTTGTTTCGTCTTCCTTTATTGCATATGCTTATCCAAATTTACCAGCATATTAAAAACACTCGGGACAAACTTGGTTTTCAATGATATCAGATATAAAAGCAAAAACAATCATTAAGAAACATACAGTATTTGACTATTGCAATTCAATAAAAATTGTTTGGGCATGTTTGGAACAGGAGAAGGATTAACTACAGAGCAACTGGAGATGCTGGTAAAGATGACGCCAACTAGAGAGGAAGAAGATAGACTAAAAGACTATAATGGCGATATTTCTAAACTTGGTCCTGCAGAGCATTTCATCAAGGCATTGCTAGATATTCCTTTTGCATTCAGAAGAGTGGATGCAATGCTCTACAGGGCGACCTTTGAAGAGGAATTTATAAACATTCAAAAGTCATTGGAGACACTAGAGGTAATATTTTGTCGAAAATAATTTTCTTTAGATATACCATTCTGGAAATATCAAAGGATTAGTGACATGTAAATAAAGAAAACAAGAACCTAATATTGTGAAGGTGCCTCATTCTTTGTTGTACAGTTGGCATGCAAAGAACTAAGATGCAGTCGTCTATTTCTCAAACTATTGGAAGCTGTATTAAAAACAGGTAACCGCCTGAACGTCGGTACCTTCCGTGGTGAGGCTCAAGCTTTCAAGCTGGATGCTTTACTCAAATTGGCAGATATTAAAGGAATTGATGGGAAGACAACATTACTACATTTCGTTGTTCAGGAGATCATGAGGGCAGAAGGAATGCAGTCAGCAGAAGCATCTAATGGATTGAATGATAAGAGTGTTGGAGATAAAGAAGAAGATTACAGAAAGCTTGGATTACAGCTAATTTCAGGTTTGAGCACTGAATTGTGCAATGTAAAAAAGGCTGCAGGAATTGATTCGTCTGATTTGATTAGTTCTTTCTCAAATCTTTCTTTGGGGCTTGATAAGATAGGCCATTTCAAAGAAACAGAGTCCCATAGAGAAAGAATGAATGAAGAAACAATTCAGAGCATCACCCAAGGCAGTTTTAATCAGTTCATGGCATCTTTCCTCCAGAAGGCAGAAGAGAAGATTGATCAGCTACAGAAGGAAGAAAAGAGAGTCTTTTCGCTTGTAAGGGATATCACAGAGTATTTTCATGGGAATTCTGCAAAGGAGGAGGCACACCCACTTCGCATTTTTGTAATTGTCAGGGACTTCTTAGGCATGCTAGACCATGTATGTAAAGAATTGGGCAGAATGAAGAAGAATTCTCAAGCTTCTTCACAAAAAGGACCCTCCATGAGATCAACACATAACTCATCACATTCTCTTTTCCCCGCAGGAAGTAAGCCCGATAGTTCTCGTGGTGAAAGCACATCTTCATTACATTTACACCTATGAAGAATGTTTGTCTTGAGTAACTACTAAATCATTCATTGTATTCTCCCTCTTTTTTGTGGGAAGGATCACCAATACTGCAGATCAAGGAACCTGATAATGCTAATGTTCAAAAGGAGGTCGGCTGTAATATTAAGGATCAATAATCACTGACTTCTATGCTTGAGGTTGCAGTTTTAGAGTGAAGTTCTAATATTGCTTGTACAACAGTTACACATCTTGTAGCAGCCTAGTGCATTTAGACTAATGTCTACTCATGCACTTGATTCGGTTGTTTTTACAGACTGAAAGGCCCATGGTGTTCTTTAAGCATTCACATAAGGAACTTCAACTCTTTTCATCGGAGATCATAATTTCTTCATCTGCTTGGTTGAAAGCAAGATGTTTACAGAAACAAGGATTTAATGTGTGTAAAAAAGTTATACAATAGTAACAAGATTGTAATATGATGTTTTTATCCATTTTTTGGAGAGCTACTTAATCTTTTTTTGTAATGAAAAACAAGTTTCTCCAGGGACTATCTTTCTTCTTAGGTCTGCGTATTCATG
This sequence comes from Wollemia nobilis, assembly GCA_028583015.1. Lineage (NCBI taxonomy): Eukaryota > Viridiplantae > Streptophyta > Pinopsida > Araucariales > Araucariaceae > Wollemia > Wollemia nobilis. The sequence goes on from JAQPPZ010001411.1 coordinate 6,389,260, forward strand.
GGCATGAAAAGGCTGACATGTCTGGACTGTTATCAACAACATTATTTCTCCATTCAAGATAAATTGAAGAGAGTCTTCCCAAGTCTTGTGAAATTTTGCTCTTTTGACAAAAGGAGAGATGTGGAATGTGTGAATTATTCAATGTGTTATTTGTATATGTATCACGATTTCAATCTGATGCCATTCTGCCATAATTCACTCTTGGAGAATATTGTATGTGTTAAAGACATTTATATGCTTGAATTCTAAGAATGGAAATGAGCTAATACTTAAAAGGGATATATACTGTAACAGGATATGAATGATATATTGGAGAATTGCATGACTCGTCAGTTAATCCTGGAATATGTTCTTCCAAAAGATAGAACCTGTTTGATTAATGTCTTCCCCCTTGATAAAAAGCTAGGAAAACCAACCAGGATTTAACCATGAAAAGGACAGATCAAATTTTGCTTGCATGTGCAATATGACATTCTTACATTCTTAATTGAACCTAACTTTAGAGGAACTAACTAGAAAGTGGTATGGAAGAATTATAGCAGAAGAGGCCATCCTATTATAATCTTAATATTTAGCATTTTTTTTTCTTATTTCAACCACTAAGCTTTTGTTTTGTGCACAAATCCAAAAAGGGAAATGCAAAACAAAAACCATTATAGCAATAGAATTTTTACAATTGTCATAAGAAAATTCAAATTAATCTGATCAGTTATATTATAGTATTTCATCAAACCACATAGTGATATTGCCGTATATTGATATCGGTCTCCACATTGGAATTTTATGTTCTAAACACCTGAATTGAGGGGGATTTGATTTTAAAAATTCTAAACTTTTCTAAATTATATTTAACATAATAAATAATCTTTACAACTTGTCAAATTTAGATTAGATTTTTGCTTATGACACAATAAATCTCACAGCTTATCAATTTTTTCATAGCAGTCCCTTCAAGTATATCACATTACTAATTATCCTTTAAGGTCAGTTTGTATATGGGGATTGTTCCGTCTGAAGATTTTCTTTTACTTTGTTTACAGGATTGCCATCCTTGAGGTGTAGTCCAGCAGCTGTTCCCTTCTGCATATACAATGCTATCACATTATTAATTGTCCTTCAAATATAACACACCATTCGTTATTATTTAATATTTATTGTTTCGGTGTATTTGCTGGTTAATATATTAGTATATGTAATTTGAGCTTACAATTAGCTTGTTTTTCCTAGTTCCTATGGGTTTTTCATAACGCAAACTGTATTCTTATTAGTTAATAAAATTTTATGTTTATTTTGTGGCTACAGTTACTTTTTAATATACCTCAACGCCTTAATATCTGTTTATCCCTGTATTTCCTGCAAGGTGAGTGATATATTATCTTAAATGAACCTAAATTTTAAAAGATAATAAAAACAAGATAAATATCAAGCATTTGATATCCACGTTCAAGTTAAAAGTTATGAAAAAATTAGTATGTTATTTTGATGGAGGAAAGAGGTCTATTCTATTCATCCTCGTCGATTTAATATGAGTCTTTGTGTGATGATAAAGATTATTGAACATATCAACTATTAATTTGTATTCCTGTAAGACTGTCATATGATAGGAAGTTTTTTATGACTTTATCAGAACCTTAGTATTTGGAAAGTTATATTTTAAATTATTTAATTATCTTAGTAGAAAATTGAAATAGAAAAGATTTTTGAATAATTTTATAATGTTTGAAAGAAGTTTTGAGATTTTTAAATAATTGATTTTGAATTACATATGGTTTTTCAGGTGACTATTGATTTCTGCCAAAAGTAGGACTTCATTGACTTGCAGATAGACGTTTTGCCTGTAACAAGTTCATTGAGTAGGCCAAGAAGGACAAGGATGTAAAAATCAAGAACAATATTTTTCTTGTAACATAAGTACTTAGGTGATGTACAACAATAATTTAATTGTCAGAGTATAAACAAATGATTGCAGATAAGTTAGAGAACGTTTTTTTCCACCAGTTACTGATCACGGTATAAAGTATTGGAATTTTGCAGAGATCTGAGGGCAGGGGTCAAAACAAACTCTGACCATGGTTTAAATTGTGACAATTTTATATGCCAACTGATAAACTTTTTTCCTTTCTTTTGCCTTTTGCTGTTTATGATAAAACTGACAAATTTTAGTTAGAAAAATTGTAATAATTTTATTGCACAATTTTACTTCAAATTATATTTGATCTCTTATTTTTAAAATGCAATTTATTTTAGATTATCATTTTATATAACCTCCATCACAGCTAAACCTTAAGATAAATCCCCTCAGCCTACACGTTAGAACCAGTTCCTCGACCTTATTGGACTCTCTGGTTGCAAATTTAATGGAGGGCTTGTTATGTCGGTCAGACCTTTAAAATTTTAGAACACCATAGCCTTGTATTTGATGCTCTTCTACCTATTTTCTTTTTTTATGGGATGGCTTAAGGGAGAATAGCCGATTCAGGATTTTACCTTTTCTGAAAATAATCTTTTCCTTATGATTGAATGTACAAATTTATAAAGGAGTTTACGCATCTTAGTAAAGAATATACAATTTAAAGCATATTAGAATTGGTTGCCTTGCTATATTCAGTGTACAGGGAATTTTTTTTTTTTTTTCAAATTTAAACCGACAACAAAGTACAAAAATGCACAAAAGTCTAAACGAATGTTTGATTTGGTGGAAATATACAGTTGGAGCACATAAGCAGACCAAGGACAAAGACCATTAGGAGAATGAGGGCGACAGCTGAGGTTCATATTTTAAACCAGGCAAATTGTGTGGACTCCACTTTGGGCTATGAATGTCTAATCGGACGGTCGGTCTATAGGTACCCACCCACTGATAAAAGTCTTTGTCAGGCCAGTGACCTGAAAGGACAGTCTCATGTCAACCACATGTCAATCCGTTTCTCTAAACAGTTGGGAATAACTTAGAACTAAATATGTTATTAGATTTTCTCTAAACAGTTGGGAATAACTTAGAACTAAATATGTTATTAGATTCGTATGTTATCAATTCTATGTTCAAAATATTTTATATTATTAAAATTTAAAATTATATTTTGTATATATACTAAATGCTTTGTAAGGCCAAAGTTTTATTTTGAAGTGGACTTTTATATATCTGTCTACTGTCCTCACATACATCAATATATAGAGAGCGGTGTAAAACGAGAAATCTTTAGTTACCGTTCAAAGAGTTTGTGTTTTTCTTTTTTAAATTAATTTTATTTTAGTAAAAACTCTATATTTTTAAGGTGTTATAAAGTTTATTTTTAAGATATATATAATATTTGTAAAATTAATAGCAAATGAATAATATGTATATTTTATAAACATTTAATATAAATATATATATAATTTTAAAATTTAATATGGAACAAGGTTTTTGGAATTATTACTAACAAAACAATATATGTACCAATACTTTATTAGGTTGATGTGATATTTTTATTTACTTGAAGGAATAGATTAAAAAATTAACTTAGTATAATTTAAAATATTATATTTAGATTATAAATGGATATTGAGGGTAAAAATCAGTTTCAAAAAGAAATAAAAAGAGCTTAACATGACATCCTTGCCTTGTATTAAAGCTTTAAAATATCAAACTTTTAGGCCACTAGAAATATTAGTCTCAGTTTCCATTTCATTGTCTACTCTTTTTGGAGGCATTGTTCTAATCCTTGTGGAAGCACCATCCCTCAACACTCCCCTAAAGTGATACAGGGGGACTTTAAGGGGCTATTGTCACTTGACTTTATAGAGGGCAACTAAATTTTTAATTTTGTAAAGAGGTGGAAATCACTTGTCATTATTTGGCTTTGATATATAGTGCAATAGTATGTTCTACATTTTTTTCCAAATTTCAATTACAACCACATTATTGTTCTTTGTATTTTGTTATTTGGTTAGTATGATAAACCCAGATGACCAACGCACATGGCTGAGCAGTCTCCTTCTTACCATGACCCCTCTTAAAGTTGAGAGCTATGCTTATCAATAAGGAATTTAACAAACAGCGACCACACACCCACTCCCTCACACACTCGCCCATGTCGCGGTTTGAACCTTAGATCTCTTGAAGAAGAGCCAAAGCCTGAACCGTTGTGTTGTCCCATCGACACTATATTAAAAATAATATACTTTTTATAGCAAAAAGTTAAAACCATCACGTTTTTTAACACAAAAGAGTCATTTTAGCCATAGTATCATTGTTTTCTAACAAAATAATTAGTTTATTGATGCTTAGGGACCACCATTAATTAAAGCAATAAAAACCCTTAAACTGTGTACATTGTCTACTAGCAACTAGATTGGTAAAATCTCAATAAATCCATTAAAAAACATAAAAATATAATTACCCTTCCTCATTAATCCATTATATCATGTCAAGATGTTTGAATATCTAGTTGACAACAAAATATAATAAAATAGGTAGCATGAATGTCATGAGATAAACCTTTATAATTCTATAAGATAATTACTATGAGAGAAAATATTCTAACCATTATACTTATTCTACTTTATAGTGAGCAAGTATGAGCCTTATCTTTTCTTATTTAACATCCTTTGGGAAGAGTAGGGAACTAGTTCAAGTACGAGTGCAACCAAATGAGCTTTACTATTTCTTATTCCAGATCTTTGAGAAGATTAAAAATAAATTCTTATAAGGAAAAGCTAGGTAACATGGAAGGAAAGTCATTTTTGAAATCTATAACTAGAAGTAAGAATACCTTAGTTGAAAGTATGGATGCCTTAAATGGATACAAGAAGAAGAGTGAATTGATGACAAACCATGAGCAACAAATATCATACTAGAAGTGGTTATTAAGGATAAGATGATCGAGCATGACATAATGATTCTTAAAAATAGATCGTGAATATGTAAATTCCATGAATATTTTTCAAAGATTTAAAATTGGATCAAGTGGAACTAGAAATTGCCTCCATGACTTTTCTTTCAAAAGGATTTTTTCCTCTTCATCTTCTCTAGTTTGAAAATCAGGGATAAAATTATGGGTGAAAGATTATGATTTAGAGGGAGAGATGCCTATATTTAAGATCATAGAACAATATTTTTTATGGAGTCAAAATCTACTAGAAATATTTAATCTAGGTTAGGCTTTTTGGACTTCCATATTAGCTTACCAATAAGCAAGATTTGAAAAATATTGATAATACTTTAGGGCGGTTCATTTAGGAGGGATAAACTACTAAGGAGCAAAAGCATGTTGTATATACCCAAATATGTGTTTCCACGGATATTTCAAAACCTTTGCCACAATCCTTTCAGATTAAATTTGAATCAAGAAAATTGGATAAACAAGTGGATTATGAAAATATTGCATTCTAATGTCTTACACGCCATGAGACCATAAGACTAGACATGGAGAAAGATTACAAAGTGAAAATAATGGAGAAAAAGACGAAAATTTTTGGTCATAGGACAAACTTTAACATGATGTAAGGAGATCATATTGTAATAGAATCTAGATTACATCAAGGATTTTCCACTCCCAAATGAATGGTAAATAAATCCTTTCTACATCATTAGATGGTAAAGTCCATCATGCTACACTTTTATCAACTATTAGAAGAAACAAAGAAGGATATAAGGGATGAGGAAGTAGAATGTGCAAGTTCAAATGTAAAAATAATTAAAAGTGTAAAAGAAGATGTAGAGGCAAATTTTAAAATAAAGGATATGGAAGAGATCAAGTTTAATCTAGGTAATTTATCTTTATTTTCTCAAGTAGTATAAAATATTCTCCTTGTAATAAAAATAAAAGTAGTGTATAGTTTATCTCTTGTGCATTAAGGTTTTAATAGAGCCATAATAAATAAATGAGTATGAAGGATATTTGTGGAAAATTAGGGCTTTCAAGGTAACATAAGAGAGTAGTTACTATGGAGGATCATCCTTGCACTTTAGGGTTTCCAAGGTAACACAAAGAAGAAAGTGATTTTGAGGCTATTCCTTGCACTTTAAACTGTCTAGCATAGGATTGGCCTATAGATGGAGTCTTGTTATGAAATTATGAACAATTTGGAAGAATCAAAGAAATTTATGAAGATTGAAAGTATTAATGGAAATAGAAAAAGGAGGGGAAGACATTTAAATTAAGAACAATGAGAAAATAAAACTTAAAGAAATATATAAGAAAACAAAATCAATTATTGCAAGTATTAACAAGAAGTGGGGATAAGCCAATGAAATGCAACTTTTAAGGATGGGACAAGGGTTTGAATATTGCCATGAAATACATGCATAGTTGCCAAGTTGTTGTAATGCCACCATGTGATCATGATGTAATATGGTGGGGCTCATTTTGATCACATACAATCCATTAAAAAGAGAAGTGGGGCTAATCCCATAAAAAAGTAAAAAATGATTATGAAAAGGATATCTTAGAATATTAGGTGTATGAATAAAAACCATAAAAAATGATTTATTAGGGAAGTAATATGTTATTATAGTCCTTAACCTATTTTTATACAAGAATAAAAACAAGTAGTGAGGAATGTATAGATGCATTCAAAAACATTTTCAAGATAGGACATTATCTTGAAGTTTCTACTATAGGAGCTTTAGGATGTATTGCAACAATATGAGATAAATGCAAATAGAATGGAAAATTGTTAAAAACAAAAAGTAATTGGGTATTGGGTATTTTTTGTAGGAAATAAAAAATATCAAAGTTAGGGTTATAAATGTATAATCTCTAGCTATAATTAATCCTCATAAAAGATGTTGTAAACACCTAGGTTTATTTTTGTCAAATTCAATGATGATTTATAATTATTATATGTGGAAATTTTTTAAATCAAGGGGTGAGAGCTTCAACATAGTTCTATATCCTTTGAAAAATAAGGGTTATACTCCTAAATGGTCTAAATCAATGGAGCATTTTGCTTCATTTGTCAATTGTAATGGGATTTTAATGGTATACCTTCAACCTTTTAATATACGGGATAGTAGAAAAAGAATAAATTTACAATATCTAATGTGCTGTTATAAATGAAGTGTACAATCATTTTAGATATTTTGTTTTGAGCAAAATCAAATGAAAAAACCATTCTCTTGATATACCATCTACTTAATAATGCACATCCAATACCATTTCCATATTAGTCTATGTGGCTCTATGATCTTTATTATTTTGAATGGTTATGTTGGAATGGGATGAATCAAGGTTCAAAGGATCATGTACGTACATGTCTATTCAAAAGATGAAATATCCAAAGGTACAAATGAATATTTGGAATGCTAAATCTTTGTTAATATATTTGTTATTTCATTGATAAAAAAACATATTTAAATTCTAGATGCAAGAGGTATTGAGGAAGAAGAAGACAATACAAAGGATGCAATTAATTGTTTAAAAATATTCTATTAGAAGTTGGGAAAGGTAAAGAGGCTTCAGGTATTATTTTGTAAATTATCCATAAAATACTACACAAGGATAGAATGAAAGCTTGATGAGAAAGATATATATGGAGAAGCTATAGGAGTCAATTTTCTCATTTCACCCCAATAAGGAATTAGCTTAAATGGATTTCCTCTAAATTTCTTTCAAAACATATATGATTTTTGAAGAGTAACATGTTGGATATGATCAAAGAGGCCTATAAAAATAAGGTTATAGTAAGTGATATCAATGACATCCTATGAAAGATGGAATAAAATATTTTGATAACTTCTATTTAATAAGCCTCTGTAATATGATTTATAAAATAAATTCAATAATTATGGCAAATAGATTTAAAAGCATTTTATATTATGTTATCTCATGGGAATAATGTGGTTTTGATCACTGTAAACAAATTCTTGATGGTATAATCATTGTGCACAAGACCATACATTCTCTTTATTCCACAAATAATAAAGTATGCTTGTAAAATTAGGCATGAATACATGATACGATTTGACGGAGTTTTCTACATGGTATTATTAGAAAGAATAACTTTGATCAAAGTTTGGTGTGAATAAACTAGATGTTGTTATAGCATTCCAAGATTTGATTTTAATCGAAATATCCCCTACTTTTTCCCATGATATTTTAAGAAAGAATAATTTTGATGAAAGGTTGGTGTGAATGGATTAGATATTGTTATAGCATTCTAATTTGAACAATGGATCCCTTGCTAGATACTTTACATTATCCCATGGACTTTGCTATAATCGCTTATTATTTCATTATATATTTTATTAATCTCACTAGAGCATTGGGGAGACTTATCTCAAAGGTAAAAATAGATAGAAAAATCAAAGGTATTCAGGTCCAAAAATTGGTCCTGTTGAATCTCATCTCCAAATTGTTGGTGATACTTTCCTTTTGGATCATCCCTCAATTAAAAATCCATAAATTTTAAATCAATATTATCATATCATAAGAAGGTTGTTGGATAATTGGTGAACACCAAAAAAATTTCAAGATCTTTTTCATTAACATTGTTCTAGAGTTACAATGAATGTTTTTGAATATTTTAGTGTTTAAAGTTAGAAAATTATCATAAATATATCTAGTTATTCATTTAGTTGATAAAGGAAATAAGGAGCTTTACAACTCAATTTTGGATAGAACGAAGTCTTGTTTGGTAGGTTGGAGAAGATATTAACTATGGATAAATGGTTGTGGGGAAAATTTTAGTTTTCCTCTTTATAAGTTTAGGTTTCCTCTTTATAAGTGGAATAGGGTTTGCAAAAGAAAAAATATTGGAGATACAAGTTTAGGAAATTGTACACTTATGAGTTTGGAGTTTGGGGCAAAACTATGATGGAAATTATTCAAATATCAAGGAAAAAGTTGGGTAAAAGTGTTACTTCAAATTATATAAAGGTTCTATTGATGCAATAATTATTTGAAAAAAAAAACTATGTAGAAGCTTGGCACCATGGAAGTTCATATCAAATAGTTTACGATTGATCAAAAAATATATTAGATGGTCAATCAATGAGGGGATTTTATAAAAAAATTGTTTGATGCTTGGTTGAATCCTTTTTGTCTTATTTCTGAACCAAATTGGAAATCATTGGTTTGGGTATGTTTAGCTTATAAGGATTCAAAGGTCAAAATTAATATTAATGTAAGCGATAACTCTAAATCATGGGTTTTTATTAGAAACCTTGTTAAAAGAGAGTACTACAAACAAACAATGGATGAGTTTCAAAGGATACTTTTAGAGCACTATTTGCCGATTTTGATATGGAATGTTGAGTTGGTTTGGAATCTATCAAATTATGGTGGATACTCGGTCAAGTTGGGATATAAGTATTTTGAGCAATCAAATTTTTCTACTCCCAAAGATTTTCCTTAGAAGAATATTGGGTCACTAAATGCCCTCCCTATGGCCTTCATGTTCCTTTAATTAGTAGTAAAATGCAATGTTCTTATAGGTGTGAGTCTTCAAAGAAGAGGATATGGACCTTTCAAGTGTGCCTTGTATAAGAAGGATATTTAAATATCATATCATTTACTTCTTTATTATTCCTTTGCATATACTATTTGGAGTTGCTTTTTTAAATTATAGTATATTATGTATTTCTAAAGGTTAGATTTCATAGTAGTTTTCAAAAATGAGGGGATTCAATACCCAATATTGTTGAAGTGAAATACATGTAAATTAAATAACATAGAATATACGGGGGTATTTTTGGACACCAAATAAGTTCACTATCGAAGAAAACAATTGCACCTCAATTGATAGAAAAATGGTTGGTATGGTGGGGTATTTATACCCAATTACAAGTTACCTTTAGGTCAAAGTTGTGAGATTGATCTTCAAGAATAAAATAATAAAATACTACAAAGACACCATTTTCAATGTTTATAAGGGCCCAAAGAATTAATATGAACAATACAATGCAAAATTTAGTTGTGCCATAAAGAGAAGCTTAACCAGCACATGTTTTAACATCCACTTTAAGATGAACTTAGCATACATAAAGATATACTTACTTGTCATACCCCCTTAAGGGACACTCTCCTACCCAAGTAGCTCCCACATGTGCACAAAAGTGATCTTAGGTATGATCTTGGTCAGGATGTATGCTACCTACTCTGATGAAGTCATAGAAACTAGATCAAGCATCCCATATACTTGAAGCTATCTTACAAAGCACATCCAAATATCTGCATGCTTCATCCACTAATGTAGCACTAGATTACAAATAAGCTATATGATGATTTTATTATTGTATTAGAGTGACTAGAAAACTCTAAGGAATGATAATATCCTCCAAAATCATGAGCATCCATTAAAGATGATTAGTTTCCTCATTGAAAGCATAATATTCAACTTCTATAAAAGTTTAAGTTATAGTGGATTAATATCAAAAACACAAAGAAATAGGGTCAAATCCTAATTAGAACACAAAGTCAATAGGGGACCATTGCTCATGCAAATCATCAACCTAATCAACATCTAAAAATATTGTTAAAATTGGAGGGAAGCTAATAGAGTATTTAATACCCATATGATTAGTCCCTCATATATATCTAAGAATCCTCTTAGGTATTGTACAATGACTTTTTCAAGGTGCTTTCATCTACCTAGAATAATAACTAATAGTAAAGGCTATATCAAGTCTATCATAAGATATAGAAGTCCACCCATAAGAGACTAATGCAACATATCATCTACCAAATGAGTGATATGATCATACCTAAAGTTTAGGTCTAAAACAAAATAGTATGAGCATACTTGTAATCCTCCATCCTAAAATACTAGAAAAAATCCAAAGCATACTTAGGTTGTGAAATGATGATTTCAAAACCTATCTAGTCAATTTGAATCCCAAAAAAGTAATGTAGAAGTCCCAAATTGGTCATCTAACAAGTAGAACAAAGTTGTGACTTCATATTCTAGATTAAAGTGGAAGAGTTGCTAGTGATGAGAAGATCATCAACATACACAATAATCACCAAAGTTTTCTCATACCAAGGTCCGATGTGAATATCATGTTCTACCTCACATTATCAAAATCCACAACTAAGGAAAAATAAATTAATCCTCTCATGCCATGCATGGGGTACCTATTCAAGTCTATATAATGACCTAGTCAAACAACAAACCAAAGGAGTAGAGTCCTCAATCTCAAATCTAGAGGGATGGTACATGTATATCTCCTCTTAAAGTTATTCATATAGAAAGACACTCTTCGTATCCATATGGTGAACCTTACATCCATATGATGCAAAAACAAATAGGATCATCCTAATTAATTCTATTCTAGCAACAAGTGCAAATATCTTTGAATAGTGCACTACCTCTTATTGGAATAATTCTTTAGCAACAAGGCATACCATGTGCTTCTCCACCTAGCTATCTAAAGTACACTTGGTCTTGCAAACCCATTCACAACCAACTAAATTCTTCTCTTATGGAAGAGGAACCAACTCCCAAGTCATGTTCTTCATCAATGCCTCATATTCTACCAATATGGCATCTTCACACTCTACTCAACCCTTAGTCTAAGAATATGTAAAAGGATCTCGAGAATGAGTAGCCTTTGAGAGTGTAGTGATTTCTTACTACACTCAAAAGTTTCCTTGAGTAAATTATTAACCAAGATAAAAATGGGTGAGAAGCATAATATTGAGCGTTCAACAAAGCACGAGCAAAATTTTTTATTAGATAAGATTTAAGAATCGAAACATAAAAGGCCCAAAAAGCCAAAAGTAATGAAACTCTCGACCAAGGATACAAAGTAGAAGTTTCTATATATAAACTTCAAGGTCAGATGAAGAAAAAATTTTAATATTGAAAATAACAAATATGCTAAAGTCAAATAATAAATTCCAAATATCAAGGTCACCCATGCCCCAAAATTTTAGGAAACCTAATTTTGTGTTGATGTGCACAGTCTTTTAAGATAAACTTTTTTTTTCCTACGAAGAAGACATGGCAACCCAAGGAAGTAGTTGACACATTAAAAGCAAAAGTGATGAGATCCATACTAGGAGAAAACCTTGAGCCAAGTGAAATTAATTTCCCACATTCAAACTCAAGAAATCTCTAAAAAGGGTAGATGGCAATGATAGAAGCACGAGAGTATCCAAGGACTCAAAAATGTAGCATTATTATTTTGAATCTAAATATCTTAAAAGGATAAAAAAAACTAGTCAAGATATGACTTGATGCATAGAGGAACAATCATTTTAAAATCTCTACACAATTTTGGAGGGAAAATCTCCCCGATTGTAATCTATAAATAGTAGTAGTCTTAGCTTTGTAAAGGATTGACAAGTTTGTAATTGTATCTATTTGTAGGCTTTCCCTTCATTTATTTTTGTAAAAATAGTTGGCTCCTAAGCGGCTTGTGGGTAATCTTGAACCCTCGCTTCTGGCACAATCTATGTAAAATCTTGCTTGCACATATATGTATGCCATGTCTAATTTTTTCTATAGCCATTTGTGACCTTCTACAAACCTATTTTTGTATGTATGTATTTATCAATGATATTTTGTCTAATTTTTAATTTTATTAAGTGTATGTGTGTGAGGGGCCTATGTCTATTTTGAGACCATTCACTTGTTTGGATCTCCAGCGGGACCCCCTTGCTCATGCTTGCATATAACTACTAGACCTCATTTGTGCTTCACTATGTCAAGGAGAGGAAGTGTTCACTACTAGCACATATAATTTAGGTCTGTATTTATAGGAATATCTTAGCGGATCTTTTGGTGCATTGCCCTCATTTCTTTTGTTGATTTTTTTTACTTTTAATCTCTTGTATCACTTTTACCTTTGTTGAGAATAATTGCACTTTAAATATCACATCATAACAAGGAGCTAGCCTTCCAAAAACTCCCAAAGGCCCCTAATTGAGTTGAACCCCATGCTATTGGTTGTGGCCCACTTGTGTCACTCCCCACGAGGCACGATCATCCCAAGAACAATTAAAGACAACAATAGAGAATAAAGCTCAAGAAGATTTCTAATGTCACTCTTGAAAGTTTTGAGGTGTAGACCAATTGGTTCGACCAAACCCCGTAAGGGGGGTGGAGGTCCAAGGTTCAAATCTTGGGCCTCATTGAACTGAATACTTGTCCCTTTCCTGGTGCTTTCAACAACATAAAAGGTTTTAAATGATTTTGGCATGGTGGTTATAGGGTCGAACTGCGTGAAGAACTATATGGTAGCTTCTGGGGAGGATAGCACAAAATGCTATGATGACCATAAAAGTTGGACAACCTATCCAAATTCATGGTGACTACTAATTCCACCATGTAAATTCAAAAAAAAAATGTCACTCTTGAAATATAATTAGTTGAGCATATTTCAAAAGCATCTTAATCCATTTAGGTATTGGACAAACTGAAGAGTCATGTGCACTCCATGACAAAACAACATCAAGTAAATTTAAAGAATCCAACTCAAAATCACCACTCACCTTATCATACAAATATGAAGTACTCTGATTTGATTTATCCTACTCAACATGCTATGAATATTAAAAAAGGTGCTACTAGTGGTGTTGCCTTAACAGGTTAAAATCAATAGGCAATGAATCTCCACTCAAATATGAATAGAAAGAAGATCCTATAATAGGAATACAACCAACCAAAATCTCTAAGAAAATATTCAAATCTAAATTTATCAAACGGTTAGAAGAATTATTCTCCAAAATATTAGGTGGTGGACTAGAAGGAGCACCTAGAGGGACCTCATAAAAAATGACATCTCTTGGAATAAAAAAACCATACCTCTAAGGGTTTTGGAATATATTACATCATTTAGTTATTTACTAATGTACCTTCATGGGTACATATTTAGGTTATGATTATATTAGGAGATAAATAGTTTATTAGAGTTATTTAACAAATGCACAAGTGTTAAAATGTGTAATGATGTAAATGTGCATGTAGTCCACATGTACATGAGTCTTAGGGTTGAGTGAGAGGTAAGGAATCTATCTTTCTATATAAAGGCCTCATTGTGAGTGATTGTGTATAAATTTTTAGAGTGCATAGGTGAGAGTAGTAGTAGACACAATGTAGCTCCATTTTTCTATCATGAAGGAGTTGCAAACTCAATGAGATGAGCATTGTAATTTTTGTGAGCTTTATTATATGAGTATTTATAGAGCATTGTATCAAGTTTTCTATCATATTTTTATGCATGTTAAGTTGCAATTATCATATTTATTTCATTGCATGCTTATTTCAATACTTGTGAATGCATTTCCTTTATTTTTAAGTCTCCAAAACCTAATAGTGGTATCAAAGCCACGATGGATCAAAGGAAAGCCATAAGTGATCACCATTGCTATTTTTGAGTATTTACAAACCGGACCATCCATAGTGCACCGTTGCATGTAAATACCATCACAATATATTTTTGATAGAAGTAGCTCTAGATAGAATAATAGAAAATAGAGAAAGCCACATGATTTGGCTAGAGTTTTTCCACAAGAGTTGTAACACTTTTGAAGACTAGAACTCAGCATTATCCACTAGATTGGCAATCCAGCTAGTGAAGATTATTTTTCATGGAGTCATAAGAATTTTTACTATATCTAATATTCCATTTCAAGAGAGAAAAAGAAGATTTCAAGAGAACCATTGGGTTACTATCATCTAAGTTTTTCTTGTTGTAGAAAATTAAATATTAGAAGGTGGAAAGCTTCCTACAACAGATAGAGAAGAAATCCATCTTCATTGCCTAAAGGTTGACATTACTATCCTCATGTAGAGACTAATTATTTATTGTATAAAAATAAGGATTGAATATTTAGAGGCCTAAGGAGAAATACCCCATTGAAATATTTGCATATTGAAGACTCCTAGTTGAAATATTGAGGAGAGAGCTAGTGGCCAAGGAAGCCACATTGAAGATTACAAATCTAGGAAGGAGGTCCTAGAAATAAGACCCCATTGAAGATAAAATAGACTCAAGGAGAAGAGTCCTAGCAAAATATTGGAGACTGGTGATATCCATTGAAGACTAAAAACTTCATATTGAAGAAGATGTCCATTGAAGTCCCTATTGAAGAACTTCCATAGTGGAATATTGAACATTGAGAAGAACTAACAAAAATTTTATTGCAGATTTTAGCAGCAGCATATTCAAGAGATCCTATAAGGAGATATCATTTCCATAGTTGAATATTGAAGAGTTCAAGAAAGGTCCCACTAAAGATTTTAAAGTTGTAATATTGAGAACCTTGGAGAGGTCTCAAGGTGAAACAAGAAAAAGGCTTGATGAGCCTCATTGAGGGAGTCCCTAAAAGGACTCATTGGATAAATTACTACCAAATAAGAAGCTAAGGAATTGGGATAATTATCGACATCCAACAACATGCCCAAAGGAGAAGGTTTGGCAAGAAGATTATCAAATCAAAAGGTAGTATTGAATAGATCTCAAGATTGACAGATTTTTTGAGGATGAGATCTAATTTGAAGTCAAAATTTGACAAGAGAAAAGATATAGAAGAACCACCAAATCTGAGAGATTTGGGGGCCATCATTGAATGGTTCTTAAGCAAACATATCAGCTTTTATTTGGGGAGAATACTACCAAATTTTTGGGATCCAATGATAGTTTTCAGTGATTGTATTGAGTACTTTACAATCTAAAATTTTTTATATTCGAGGATAGAAAAAGGTAGCAATTTGGACAGCGTTAGTAACTGCTAAAGATTAGAATTTAGAGGCACATTCTGAAGGATTTTATTAAGCCACCAAGTTACAGTATTGGGCAGCATATTAGTCAAGTAAAAAAGTTGTGAAAAGGTGAGCAAATGAACTACTTTGGACAGCCTATAAGAGCTGCAATAATATCTACAAAAGGCATCCATTGAGGTGAGTTGAATTTTAAAAGCCCAAATCTACTCACTCGATTGTACCACATAAAATTTCATAAATAAATCACTGGGTTTTTTTTATTTCAATACTACAATTTTACACATAAGATTGCTTACAGTTTCATAGCAAACTTGCTTCACCCAAATAATTATTAGCATAAGCTTAATTTAGGACAGACATATTACACCACTTTTGGGTTCAAGACTACTGCAGATAGTTACCCAAGTGGATGAGATCATCCAAATCCCATAAAGGTACCATTAGTGGAATTGAATTATCTTGTTAAACATCCTTGTGATCTGGCATGAGGGTCAATCCATGATAGGGATTATACTCTAGGGCTCATAACACCTAGAGGTTGGGAACTTTCTTCCCTATCCCTTGCCATTTTTAACCTATTACTATACGTCGACCATGTTCTAATACTAAATAAAATGGAAATAGCATACTTATACCTAGTTTCTATATTATTATCCTCTTCTCGGAGTTAGTTAGAGCCATGCCAATACCCTAGTCTTGGTCTTAAAGATACATGCTCTTTATGACCCACGTTCGTATATCCCATTTTATACAATGTGGCCTAACCAGATAGGTCAAAGAAACATGAGACCTATCACAGTACTATTTTGTATGAAACCTGGAGAAAGCATCCCATACCGTCCCTCGTTACCAGACCTAACCTAGTCATTTTATCCAACCAATTCTATCAGTCTACAGTTGCTCTAGATTTTTGTTATGTGCATACCCACACCTCAACAATATTTGGATGAATCCCCAACATCCTTTACCCTAAATTTTTGACTTCATGGTTAGTTTTAGGGCTCCTCAACCAATACTAAGTATTTTATTTCCAAGTCCCGCTAAATTCCCCAAAATAATAGTTTCAATCCATCCAATTAAGTTTAAGTTTTCGCATAAAAAATGCTTCTCAAGGAAACCTAAATATAAACTAAAAGCTTTGGGAAACACCAAAGGCTTACACACATATTTACAATAAATGATGTAAGCAATCACCTTCATTCTATGGTTATAAATTGTTCTAAGGTTTAAGGGAATGAACATAATTTAACATATCTCCCTATCTATATTTCTTGAGTTCATTCAAATATATAGCACAAACACATCAAGAGACTTTCCTTCTATCGAATTACACCTATCTCATTTCTCATCTTTAAATTATAGAGAATTCAAATTAAAGTAATCCTTTCCATAAAATGCACTAGATCATAGATTCAAATATATTTTTTCTTATTTAACTTCATATTCCTATATAATTAATTCCATATTTACGGTAAACAAGACAACTTCCAACATGCTAAGGTTTTTTTATAAAAAATACAAGATTAGCAATTTGTTATTCATACATTCCTTGGGATTCGGTATGCTTTTAGCTTGAGAATTGTAACACAGCTCATGGTATTAGGCATTCCATTAAGAATACGTTGATCCCAAATACAACACATTGCTTTACGGTAGTGTTAAAAGAAGATTAACCAAAAAAAATGCCCAAGGAGCCATTCTGATCTTCACGTCAACTACTCGTGTCAACTTGACTAAAAATTGGGTAAACAACGTCTTAAAATGAAAGGTTACAATATTTGGTACATCTTCCACGCCTTTTGCTAGTCTAATTTTACCCCTATACATGCAAAATATGTAGAAGGTTTCTTTAAAGTTATTGCTTCTCTCCCAACGCACTATTTTTATTTAAAAATTAAAAAAAAAAAATTTTTTAATATATTTTGGGAGCATGGCAACCCAGGTTCGAGACGTGCCCAAAATTTTACCGGTATATTTTACCCCAAATAGCTAAAGTATGATCTAACTCTTTCTTACAAGTGTTGGATGCATAAATTGCTAATTAAGACAAAATAATTCTTATAACTTCAACCAACATACTTAGTGATCAAACTATTGAATCAATTCATCAATAATACAATAATCACCCTGTATAGAATTCACACTGGAACAAAGTACATGCTTATTAAAATCACAAGCCATTACCGAAACTTGTATTTTTAATATAATATGTTTTTACCAAACTTACACTTAAAACTTTTACTTATAAGCATCGCTCTACGATTTACAGAAAACCACAACAAATTTTTGCTTGTTTAACAAACTTTTTGGAAATCGTTTGCTGCAATACAAAAATATCTTTTGCAGATAAAATAGTTGGAGTTCAGGTTCTGAAGAATACATGGAAAATACACTAACACCGAACAATGTGACACCACTAATATTTTTCCCATACATCACAATGACTGCAGCACAATATACATCAGTTGTTAAGGTCTGCCCTATACATATATGTACTGCAACTCTCGCAAAGATACAATTGTGTGAAGGTAAATGTACAAAAATATTTTATTAATCATACAACTTGGTGGCTACAGTCCTCCACTTGGTTTTTGTCATACTCGATAGCCTTTTTCACACCGCTAGCTGGAACTTCACTCACTATCTTGATGGTTTGAGGTTTTAGGATGAAGGGATCAGATTTCGGCTCTTCACTTCATGAATGCATTTCTACTAACATACAACCATGCATACTTGTAGAAGTCTACCAGAAGTCAAAAAACATATTGTAATACTAATGCATGTGATTCACATAAAACATCTCATTTTCGGGTAACAAAAATATTCATAACAAAAACAAAGCTTATATTCTAGTTATGAAATTATGAAGCATTCATACAGGCCAACAATAACTTCAAACGGGTGCACTCTCAAAAAAGTCTTTCATGTTCCATATTCACACAGGAAAACAAGCAAACTTTCCAATTCAAACATAATCCTTTCTCTTTAAAACCAAAAGCAGACAAAGATAAATTGTTGTCAACGATCTACCTGGAGTCCTTCATAGCGCTTATTCCTTCCAGTAGCTACCTGACACTTACAGATATTCCACTGTCAATCCATTCATGCTATGCTTTTCCTTTTTTTCTAAAAAACGTGCCATTCAATTTTTCCCCTCTTCTCTTTGAAGTCGGTTTCCTCAAATATCAATTTTTCCACTACGTCCAACAATATTGTTTTTAATTCCTTTTCCTCCCTTCTCGATTCTCGATTATGGAGAGGGTTGAAATCGTAATGACATCAAATACCTTGCACCAATGCGGTTAAGCTGACCACTACTCCTCACCATGATCACCCATTTCATGATGAAGAAAACCATTTACTTTAATTTTCCATAATTGCTATCACTTAAACATAGCTCAAATAATTCATATAAAAGAAAACTCAAATATAATATTTACCTACTCTTCAAGTAATTGACATCCATAATAATACCCTTACATTCGAAATTCTTTAAACCATGCATACATTCACTTATTTGCTTTCCTATTTTATATCTATTTCATTTTAATTTAAACCATATGCATATTAAAGTAATCAGTGGCTCCCATCATCATCGCCACTCAAACAAACACAAAACCTAGTCAAACATGACATCTACATGATATGCAAGTATGCGAGCATCCATGTACTTGTGAGCCGAATCATCACTTCCCTTTTTACCTTTTTCGTCGACTTACTTCCCTTCCTCGATGACTTTGAACCTAGTCTTGCATTCACAGTAGCTATTAGCAGTACCACAATCCACAAGAAAAGGTAGGGTTATTACTATTTTTGCTTATCTACCAATATTTGTATGAGGATCATTACATCCTCCCCCCCTAAGTACAAACACAATCCCTTTGTTTTATACAAATTAAACAAGAAATATCTTACATAAAGATTTAATAAATGCCAAAGTAATCATCTAAATTCATTGTTTCTATTTCACACAAAATATCACATTCATCATAATCATCATAGAATCACACTTATTCTCATTTGGCATATCTCTAAATCATATATATATCATATTGTATTCATTCAAAACATATACTATCACATGTTCAAAACCACTTTACTTAAGTAATACAAATCACATACAAGTTACTCTACTTAGTAACTCAACCCAACATAATCTATTATACTCAGTTTCCAATCTCATATATGTTGACAAATATACATATAACATCAAATATGATCAATTCACTAGAAAGTTTTAAAAATTCTAAATCTACTCAAACATATAGGGAAACTATTGTTGCATATCTACCACGTCCTCCCACGTGGCATTTTATCATAGTAGTGGTCCCACTGGACCTGATATTGCTCTATATTTCTCTTCCTCAGGTTCTTGGTTCTAAAACCAAGTATGCGAACAGGTCAAATTTAAATTTTGAGTGGGTCAATAATATACAATTTGGACATAGCCAAGACATGAGTAGATCATAAATATATTTTCTAAAGAGGGACACATGGAATACATTGTGAATTTTGGACAGGCTTGGTGGTAGAGCAAGTCAGTAAGCAATAGGGCTTATCCTGGCTATAATTTCAAATGGACCTACATATCTAAAGTCCAGTTTAGAATATTTTATAGAACTTTTAGTCTATTTGCACATTTGTTTCCTTCCCTTAATGTATGTGTAAACCTAATTTTTCCAAACTCTTTAGCAAGATCTTAAATTTCCATAATTATCTCTTATATGTTCCATGGAGCCTTTGCTTTCCTACAAATTGCATTTATTACTATGAGAGAATCACATTACATCCATACATTATTCCATTTTATTTGTTTGCATATTTTTAGCCCTTCTAAAGTTGCCCAAGCTTCAAATTCATTATTTATCTCAAATCCACTATTAAAAGCGTAATGAGATGAAATCTCTCCTCTGTTATTTCTAATTATTCTTCCTCCTCTTGCTGGTCCTAAATTTCCTTTATATGCTCCATAAAAATTCAATTTAACCAACTCCACATCTGGTGATTTCCACTCTATATTCTTTGCCTTGTTTTTGCTTCTCTTGTACCCAACATCATAATTCAATTTAATGACTTAACTCTATCTATCAAGGCTCTCTACTTCCATATTGGGGACTAGGTGAGTTGATAGGGTTGGTTTAGACTCCTCTATAGCTAAACATATCTTCCTTTTCATTACCTCTAAATTGCTTTCCTTTCCTTTAGATATTCTTCTATTCCTTTCTAGCCATACAATCCAAAGTATTGTATCTTATAATATATCCCATATTGTCTATAAAGCCTCACTTTTATAAGTGTTCTGCCAGTGCTTTAACCATTTTTCAATTTTGTTATTCATTACCATATATTTACCAAACATATTAAGAATCCATTGGCATAGTTTCCATACTATTGAGAAATGCCCCAGGACATGGTCTATACTCTCCTTTTTACAAAGAACACATTGAGAGGGGCCATGAAAACCCCTTTTCACAAGGTTATCCTAGGATATAATTCTTCTATCACCTACTATCCAAACAAACATTTTGACTTCAAGAATGCTTGGGCCATCCTAAATATCTCTCCATATTCTAGTGATATTACTATTTTGTTGGTGTTTTACATTATATCCATTTCTTGTTGTGTATTCTCCTGAGCTATTCAACTCCTAAATCAATTTATCCTTGGCTCCACTCGCAATAATCACAATTTTATCTTTCTACTCAATTGCCTCCTAGCACCAATGTCTTGTATACTTGTAAAAAATTATTTTCATTTGAATATTCCTTCCTAATCCTTGTACAAAATTTTTGAAACCCTATCGCCATATTTTTCTTGAAGCAATCTCATCCAAGGTTTCAAAATTGGATCTAAAATAAGTGGTTTTTTATCACACCAACTATCCATCCAAATAGAAATTTTTTCTCCAGTTCCCACCACCCATCTTAAACATTTAATAATTAGATCAAATATTTTTTTAAACCATTTCAAAGAGCAAAAATATTTGGTAGAGAGAATGCAATAAATATTAAACTTGGGTCATTGGGATCAACATACTTAGAAGAAATATTACCCATTGTCTTTGAATCTCTTTGTACAGTATCCAGATTACTTTTCCCCTAAGAGCTAAGTTTGCATCTACAAGAACTCTCAAGACCTCTGCTAGTTTTATCATCACACACCTTGCTCCATTTCACCAAAGAAAATTTTCTTTTATCATGTAAACCTGACCATAAAAAGGATCACATAATATAGATTAAACTTTTTTCAATTGATTTTGGCATAGTATACAATGACATATAATATGTTGGAATGTCTTGTAAGACTAAATTAATTTCACTCTACATGCTAACGATAATCATCTACCTTTCCAAGTTGTTTATTCTAAACTTTACTAATAACTAGATTCTATAATTCTATCCTCATTCTTCCCTCAAATAAAGGCATTCCTAGATAAGTTGTTGGTAGATTTACCTCTTCCATTTGAAGTAACCTATAAATTTTTTTTTTGATATTTTTTTTTTGATTGGTTGAAAGGGTGTTGAAAGGTCCCTAAACCTTGTACAAGAGGTTTTTACATGTTTTCCAAGCCGACCGAGGAGGCCCAAGAGCTAAAGATCAAAGAGAAAGCAAACCACCACACGAGGGAAGGTATCGCGATATCATGACCAGTTACGATTTCGTGGCCCACGACATAGGGAAAAAGCAAGGAGGAAAAGATGTCGCAATATCGCGACATGTTGCACTGTTGCAGCCAAAGGAGGAAGAGATTTCACGAAATCATGATAATAAGCAGCATCACAGCCGAAGGAGAGAAAGTGTCATGAAATCACGACATGATGCAAGGTTGTTGCCAGAAGAGAAGAAGTGTCACGATATCGCGACATGTTGCAAGGTTGGTGCCAGAAGAGAAGAAGTGTCACGAAATCGTGACAAGATGCATCATCGAGGCCGAAGAGGAAAAGTGTCGCGATATCATGACATGTTGCAAAATCTCGGCCGAAGGGAAAAAGTGTCACGATATCGCGACATGTTGCAAAATCGCGATCGGAGAGAGAAAGTGTCGCGATATCGTGACATGTTGCAAAATCATGACCGAAGAGAAAAAGTGTCACCATATCGTGACATGATGCAAAATCATGGCCGAAGAGAAAAAGTGTCGCGATATCGTGACATGTTGCAACATCGCGGTCGAGGAGAAAAAGTGTCACGATATCGTGACATGTTGCAACATTGCGACCGAAGAGAAAAAGTGTCGCGATATCGCGACATACTACATCATCGAGGCTAAAGAGGAAAAGTGTCACGATATCATGACACGTTGCAGAATCTCGACCGAAGGGAAAAAGTGTCACGATATCACGACATGTTGCAAGATCATGGCCGGAGAGAAAAGGTGTCGCGATATCGCGACAAGTTGCAAAAACGCAGCCGAAGAGAAAAAGTGTCGCGATATCGTGACATGATGCAGAATCACGGTCGAAGAGAAAAAGTGTCACGATATCGCGACAAGTTGCAACATTGCGGCTGAAGAGAAAAAGTGTCACGATATCTGACATACTGCATCATCGATGCAGTAAGAGGAAAAGTGTCACGATATCGCGACATGTTGCAAAATATCGGCCGAAGGGAAAAAGTGTCATGAAATCGTGACATGTTGCAAAATCGTGGTCGGAGAGAAAAGGTGTCGCGATATCATGACAAGTTGCAAAAACACGGCCGAAGAGAAAAGGTGTCGCGATATCGCGACATGATGCAGAATCACGATCGAAGAGAAAAAGTGTCGCGATATCGCGACATGTTGCAACATCGCGACCAAAGAGAAAAGGTGTCGCGATATCGTGACATGTTGCAAAATCATGGCCAAAGAGAAAAAGTGTCACGATATCGCGACATGTTGCAAAATCATGGCCGAAGATAAAAAGTGTCATGAAATCGCGACATGCTGCATCATCACGGTTGAAGAGGAAAAGTGTCGTGATATCGTGACATGTTGCAAAATCGCAGCCAAAGAGAAAAAGTTTCGTGATATCGTGACATGTTGCAAAATCGCGATCGGAGAGAAAAAGTGTCGCGATATCGCGACATGTTGCAAAATCGCAGCCGGAGAGAAGAAGTGTCACGATATCGCGACATGTTGCAAAATCGCGGCTAGAGAGAAAAAGTGTCGCGATATCACGACATGTTGCAAAATCACGTCCGGAGAGAAAAAGTGTCGCAATATCGCGACATGTTTCAAAAATGCGGCCGAAGAGAAAAAGTGTCGCGATTTCGCGACATGTTGCAAAATCACGATCGAAGAGAAAAGGTGTCGCGATATCGCGACATGTTGCAACATCGCGGCC
The DNA here is from genome assembly GCA_028583015.1 of Wollemia nobilis. Lineage (NCBI taxonomy): Eukaryota > Viridiplantae > Streptophyta > Pinopsida > Araucariales > Araucariaceae > Wollemia > Wollemia nobilis. Next base: position 6,413,235 of record JAQPPZ010001411.1, read on the forward strand.
AAAGAGAAAATGTGTCACGATATCGCGACATGATGTATCATCGCGATCGAAGAGAAAAAATGTCGCGATATCGTGACCAGTTTCATGAGCATACCAAACCAATCCCCTGCCAACATCTCACATTGTGCAGGCATTGCCACTTATAGAATTGTTCCTTAGGCCAATGGGGAAGGAGTCTCTCCATACTTGAATGTCAGATTCGTCGACTCCCTTGTTAGCAAGCCAGTCCACAGCTTTGTTTCCTTCCCGGTATTGATGCTTAATGACTAATTCTAGGTAGTTGCCAATTAGAGCCTTGCATTCTTGGAAAATCGAAACAAGGGCCCAAGGAGGCCTAGCAGTCCCATTGAGCCAGTTGATGCAGTGCAGCGAGTCTCCTTCGATGATAATTTTATTTATGGTCAAACCTTCCAAGAGAATCAAACTTTAGAGCAGAGCTCGTGCCTCTGCCATATTATTGGATTGAATTCCCAAGTTCTGGGCAAAGGTCAAAATTATTTCTCCTCTGTGGTTTCTGATAATTCCTCCTCTGCCAGCCACTCCTAGGTTGCCTTTGGCCGCACCATCAAAATTGAGCTTGTGCCACCCAGTAGGTGGTGAGACCCACTTGATGACAGACCTATCAATAGAAGTATGGGGTGTGGCAGAGAAGTTAGAAAGATTGAAGAATTTGGTTAGAAAGGAGGGGGGGTTTGGAAGACGAAACAAGAGAGGCATTCTCCGCAGCAAGGGCCAAGATTTTGGCAACGATAATCTTCTTATCAGTGGCTTGATTTTTGAAAATTCTGGCATTTCTCTCTAGCCATATCTGCCATCGAAAAATGTGGAGGCAAGCTTGCCACATGAATTTAAGTTGGTTGCTCTTGAAAGGTCGGGGCCATTGTTGAAAAAGGAGGGGAATGGAATGAGGGAGGGCTGTGGAAATGTTGAAGGTGTTAAGAACCTGGTTGAGAGCTGCTAGAGAAAAGGGACATTCCAAAAAAACATGCGAAGTTGACTCACAGGCATTTTTGCACAGGATGCACCAATTGGGAATGAGTAACCCTTTGATTATCAAGTTGTCAGTGGTGAGGATTTTGTTTTGGATGGCCAACCAGCAAAAGAATTTGACCTTGGGAATGATCTTGGGAACCCAGACCTGATTTGATAAGTCTCGACCATTAGTGGGAGTTTCTTGACTATAGTAAGCTGATTTAACAGTGAAATTTCCAAAATCTTCAAGGTTCCAGACCATGGAATCATCTTTGTGTGAACTAGGGATGATGAAAGTCCTCAATAAGTTTTGTAACCACCTGAGCACCTCGGTGATATGCCTTGGCCCGTTAAGAGCCAGGTGTTTCCATTCAGGTCTTGTGGTACCTGGGTTAATGAAGTGACACACCTTATCTCCAAAGGTGGCTTCGATAGCCGTCTTGAGCACTGCAAGATGCGAATATTGGCTGAGAGGTTTATCACGAATCCACAGGTCATCCCAAAAATGAATGGTCATTCCAGTTCCTAGACACCACCTTAAGCCTTCCATGATGATATTCCTTGTTTTGGTAACGTCATTCCAAAAATGGGATCTAATAGGAAGGTTGTGCTCTCCAAGAAAGGAAACCTGATGGAGGTACTTAGCTTTGATGATGTCAATCCAAGTGACTTTTTCATTGATGGTAAGTCTCCAGGACTGTTTGGCAATGAGGGCCATGTCCATCCACTTGATTTCTCTGAATCCGAGTCCTCCATCCTTTTTCTTGGAACAGACCCTATCCCAGGCAACAAGTGAGAATTTATTCTTGTTTTCGTTTCCCGCCCAAAGGAATCTGCATTGAATTTGTTCAATTCTTTGGCAGATGGTAGCTGGAGCTTTGAATATAGATAAGAAAAAAATGGGAATACTTTGTAGGCAAGCCTGGACCAGAGTGGCTTTGGCTGCCTGACTGAGCATTGAGCTTTTCCAACCTGCAAGTTTCTTGTTGAGAAAACAGGGTTCCACATAGCCGAGACAGATCTGTTGTGGAAAAGTGGTAATCCAAGATAAGTAGTTGGAAGGCTCCCAATGTTGCACCCAAGGATCTCAGCAATCCTATTTTTCCTGTGAGTGGGAGTATTGAGAAAGTATAGCTTGCTTTTGCGGTAGTTGAATTTTTGGCCAGTCGCCTCTTCATAAGAATCAAGAATGTTCTTAATGATTTTTGCTTCAAGAACGAAAGCATGAGAAGATAGAATAGTATCATCCACAAACTATTGATGGGATATGGCATTGGTTGTTGAGGCTGGTTTGATCCCGGAGACAAGACCACTGTTGCAGGCAGTTGTAAGGGTTCTTCCAAGGGCTTCGGCCAAAATGATGAAGAGAAAGGGGGACAGAGGGTCCCCTTGATGGATGCCTTTGAAACTTTAGAAGAAACCTACGGGTGAGTCATTGATAAGAAAATAGAACCAAGCAGTCGAGATACATTCACGAACCATATTGATCCATTCTTTATGAAACCCAAACTTCTTTAGGACCTCGAACAGGAATTTCCAGGAAACCCGATCGAAAGCCTTGTTCATGTCAAGCTTAAGGAACATGCTGGGTTTTTTATTTTTAGATGCCGAATGGGCCAATTCGTGGATGGTTATCACTCCATATGAAATGAATCTGCCTTTGACCGAGCTCCATTGTAACTGATCGATGATGGAGGGAAGGATGTCTTTCAACCTATTTTTTCTTTGATATTAGTTGGAGTGTTAAAGCAGATTTTGAATTTTGTCCTATAAACTTTTTTCCCTGATGCTCTTTTTTATTCCATTAAAAATTTATGCAAAGCTTTGGCATCATTTATCCTTGCCCTTCCAAAAAGGGTTATATCATCTATAAAGTATTGATGGGTTATGTTGGCGATGTTATTACTAACCTTATTTCCACTTATAAGCCCGTATTTGTAAGCCTTATTTAAGTTCCTACACAAAACCTCTACCATAATAATGAAAAAATAAGGAGATAGAGGATCTCCTTGTCTAAGGCCTATTTTGGTATTAAAATATTCTATTACTAACCCATTTACCAACACTGAATAAGAAATTGTAGAGACACAAGCTTTAATCCATCTAACCCATTTCTTCCTAAATTCAAACTTTTCTAAAACTATAAAAATAAAATTCCATTTAACCCTATCATAGGCTTTACTCATATCAAGTTTTAAGATCATTTTTTTCTCTTTTCTTGAAGTTGTTGAATGTATAACTTCATGAGCTACTATGATCCCATTCAAAATTTGTCTCCCTTTCACAAATCCTCCTTGCTCTTCCAAAATAATTTTGTCTAATAGTGGCCTTAATATATTCACCATTACTTTGGAGATAATCTTATATGCCATATTAAATAGGCTTATGGGTCTAAAAGAATCAAACAATTTAGCATCCTTATTTTTTGGAATTAGGGTAAGAAATATTGCATTTATTTTATAAGGTATGCATTATTTTACCCTAGATTGTTCCACTACCACCAATAAATAATCCTCCATATATCCAAATTATGTTGGTAAAAATTTGTAGAGAGTCCATATGGACCTTAGGATTTATCTTTATTAAAATAGAAAAGATATAAATGAACTTCTTCTAGAGTAATAGGCTCCATCAATTTTCTATTGTCTTCATTCATTATAACTGAAGGTACATCTTGAAGAATTTTATCATTAAGAACTTCAGTCTCCTCTAATCCTAGAATATTCTAATAAAAAGACTTTACCTCTTTTCCCATTTCACTCTGATCTTCAATTGAAACCCTTTCAATTGATTTAATTCTACTAATTTTGGATCTTGATCTTTGTACTATAGCCATCTTATGAAAAAATTTATATTTTTATCTCCTTCTTTTAACCAAGTTTATCAACTTTGTATTTTTATCTCCTTCTTTTAACCAAGTTTAACTTGATTTTAATCTAAAATATTTCTCTTCCTTACAAAATATTATGATATTCACTAAGCAACCCCCTTTCCTTTAAGCTTGGATTATTATGATCTTTTTAGAATTTTGAAAGTTTAACTTTTAGTTCTTTCTTCTCAAAAATATTTCCAAAAGTGTTCTTGTTCCATTCTTTTAATCTAGATGTCATAGACTTTTTTTTTTTTGGAAGAGCATTCAACCCACCATTTCCTAAATAATTCAACATTTGTCTTATCATATCAAAAAATTGAGGATGGTCTTCCCACATATGTTCATATTTAAAAAATGATCTTTTTTAATTCACTTACCACCATTTTAACTCTTATTGACCAGTGATTTGAACAATCCTTGTTAAGGTATTAATTTTAGCACAAGTTCCTTCATCTAGTCAATGATCTAAGAGTATGCATTTGTCTATTTTTTTTACTATTAGTTTTTTTCCTCTCTTGTTGTTGGTCCATGTATATTTATCTTCTTCAAACTCAACCTCCCATAGATTATTATTTTGAATAAAAGTTGACAAATCTCTCATACTTTGGGTTAATTTCCTAGCTCCCCCAAAATTTTCATCCAATTTGGTTATTACATTAAATATCTGATGATCATAAATTAGGTTTCTTGGTCTTTACTTCTCATAAAGGCTTCAATCGCATTCTAAACTTCCAATCTACCTGACTGATTTGTAGGCCCATAGAAATTGATAAGGATGAAAAAAATATCTGCCAAGTAGCAAGTGACTAAAGAGGCTAACCAATGCCTAGTTTTATGAATGGTTACATAGAAGGTTCTATAATACTTCCAACAAGTCATAATTCCCCTTACCGCTCCTTCAAAATCCATAGCATCCCATTCACATCTTGTCCATACTACTTTTATAGTTTTTGAAACTTCTTTTTTTTTTTAGTTTCCTAGATACAAAGAATATCAAGCTTATTACTTAAAATAGAGATCCCTGATACACATCTACTTTGAGGGGGCATTAGCACCCCTTATATTCTATGATATGATAATCATGTCTCATTAGGGATAATTTACATTGTCTGCATATTACCAATATCATTTTGTTTTTTGGTAAAGAGAAGTTCACCCAACTTAGTTTGTGTTCTTTTTTCTATGTTTGCTCTTGCTTTCTCGGATCTTGCTTGATAATTTAAGGGTTTTCCTCTTTTTTCTTGCCTATAGCAGGAGTAGGTCTTATTATTTTATTCCTCAATATTCTTTCATAATTTTTTTTTTATCATATTCATCCTCTCCTGGCTCTTCTATAGAAGCTTTTGACTTGTCCTACTCATTTTATGGTATTTCCTTATTAATGGAAAAAATATTATCTTCTAAAATTGTATTTTTTTTACCAATTTTTTTCTCTTGAATGGTGCATGGTACTTCAATAGATTCTTAAAAATATTATGAGATACATTCCTTAGTTTCATTGAGAATGTTCTTCCCTAAATCAAGATCATATTGAATATACGGTTCCTTATTAATATGTTGAACATATTGTATTGTGTCCTCTAAGTTTGATCTACTTTTTCATAGGCTAAAGCCTCAAAAGTGTTGGTATTTCTTCCAATATCATTCCTTATTGGTCTCCACTATTTATTTTCTTTCATTTTTCTAGATCTATTTTTTGGAAGTTGAAAACCATCTTCATCCATATTCATTTATAAGTTTCTCTTGCAGTTTTCTACATATGATTTTTCTAGGATCTTCTTAGGTCATGATATCTCAATATACCCCAACTAATGACATATTTTATATATAAAAGATATGTTTTCATAATATATGGTTTGGATCCACATCTTATTGAAGAACACAAGCTTATACTGAGAGGGGGGGTGAACAGTATAAGATTAAACTTTTATCTTTTCTTTCCAAAGCAATAACTTCAAATTATATCAATGCAATAATAAAATAATGCACAAATCACCATACACAGAAGAGATAAATATTTTATGTGGAAACACCCTCTCGGGAGAAAACCATGGCAAAATATTACTTATAAGTTTCTTCAATAAATTTTGAGGGCACCAACCCACAAGAGACACCAATCCCCTATACAATTTTGTGGACACCAATCCCCTATACAAGTTCGTGGACACCAATCCACAGGATACACTAATCCCCTATATAATTTCATGGACACCAATCCACAGGAGGCACCAATACCCTATATAATTTTATGGACATTGATCCACAGGATACACCAATCCCCTCTCAAGTTCATGGACACCAATCCACAAGAGACACCAATCCCCTTGCTCAAGTTTGTAGACACCAATCCATAGGAGACACCAATCCCCTTGCTCAAGTTCGTGGACACCAATCCACAAGAGATACCAATCACCTTTGCTCAAGTTTGTGGAAACTAATCTATAGGAGACACCAATCCCCTTGCTCAGGTTCGTGGACACCAATCCATAGTGGACACCAATCCATAGGAGACACCAATACCCTTCTGCTCACAAAACCTACTCAAATATGCTTTAAAACTTGCTTATAAAATTTGCTCAAAAGTCTGCTTACAAAACCTGCTAAAATATTCTCAAGAACCTGCTTACAAAACCTGCTCAAATCTGCTCCAAAACCTGCTTATAAAACCTGCTCAAATCTGCTCCAAAATCTGCTTACAAAACCTGCTCAAATCTACTCCAAATTTGATCTATAACCCTTGCACATTTACTCCCAAATTCAATCATAATCAATGCATAAATATGCTTACAAAACTTGATCAATAATGGCATCAAGTTATTCGCCTTTACTTTTCTCAACTAAAAGCAATTCAGATATATTCTACCCAAAATTCTTTATCTTCATGAACATATAGAGAATGATATGCACTAATGTAGTAAGCTTCAAATGGCTAATATGTTATTCACAATCATTAAGTTTGTCGCTTCCACATATCTCACATTTATTACATTTTAAAGGTAGCTCAAATCTAGTATTGGATAACTTACTTGTGTTTTGACTTGGAGATGCTCAAACCTTGTTCTTATTCGACTATCATGTGCACCTTTCCTTCTTCTTTGAATTGGTCGAATTATCCTTCCTTGGAAATTGAATTCTTGGGTGAATATGTGCACTTAATATTATTTAACACCTTGACTTGTTCTAGATTTGTGCCCTCCAAATCTGCCTTAATAATGATGATCTTCTTCTTGCATGTGCTTTTCAAATCTGGTGAATAATTCTCTTTTTTGCTTCTTGATTTAAATATCAAATCAACCACTTTAAACCCTTATCACTTCTTTCAAAAACATGCGTAATAAAGCTTTATTAAAAATAACTCCTTATATATCCATTTTTGACACTTACAAAATAAAACTTTATTAACAAAAAATGAATCCTTATATCTCCCTTCAATTAACCTTAGAGATAACTCCTTTCTCCTTTTATTCTTCTAACCTCAAGAATTAATTCAAATCAACTATAAGTAATATGAAAAAGAATGTTTGTTAATAGAATATTTATCTCCTTAGACACTCGATATGTGTGCGGCCTAAAATACTAGTGTCTTGCGCTAGAGATATTACAATCTGATAATGCTTGAGCTTTGTGTAATGTTATCACGCTCCTTTTGATATACCTCAGGAAAACCTTCACCGTTTTTTTATGTTCTACCTATGAAAGTTTGTTTCCCTTCATATTTGATTGTTCTATTTTCTAAGCCTTCTTTGAATGAGCTCCACGTAGATGTATCAAATGTATCTTACCTTCTTACAACTGGCACGCTTTTCTTTTTAAAAACTTTCAATCTGCAATTCATATTGCTATCATTATCTATAATTTTATTTGGATGAGATCTTCCTTCGTTGTCCTTCTGCGCACTTGAAGTCATTCGAAGATGATTGTATGTGTGTCAACTTAAATGTAGTCTAGCATGCTCTTTATGATAGTAAAATCCATGTTCTTCCCTAGGCATCCATTGTCTTTATTTCAACACAATCTTCAGGTATTTTGTTGCAATCTAAAAATGATTCCTATGTCTCAATTAAACTTCTCAACAATCAATCTTCCTTCATCATAGAAGTACCTTCTTATGTCCTTCTATAATGTGATCTTCATATCTCAAGACAATGCCAACTGGATGCATTGTTTCTACCCTTCTACGATAGCCTAAGCTCCAACAAGCATCTGCCTCAATCGCCTTCTTTGTTGCATCGTCGCCCTTCTGCAACATGGTCTTGGCCTAAGCTCCAACAAGCATCTACCTCAAACACCTTCTTTGATGCGTCGTCTCCCTCCTATAATGTGGTCTTCATTGAGCTCCAATGAGCATCTACCTCAAACACTTTCTCTATCGCATCATCGCCCTCCTGCAACATGGTCTTCATTGAGCTCCAATATGCCTCAATGCCTTCACTATCATGCCATTGCATCATCTACTATTGCACGACTGTACCACAACTTAATCGAATGCTCAAATTGAAATGTTTTATGATTATTCATTATTGACTAAGTTTCAACCTTATATATACATTTAATCTTTATTTGTTTTGTAAAGGTCGGTCCATGCATGATCAATTTAATTTATGAAACTTTATAATATTTAAATATTATAAGTTTTAACTCTAATATTTTTATAACTTTAATATTTAAATTTTCAATTTAAATATTAAAGCATATATCATCCTTAACAACTCAATATTTCATCCTTGATATTTCTACCTTTAACATTAATGACAACTCAACATTTCATCCTTGAAGATATTTCTGCCTTTAACAACTCAACATTTTATCCTTGAAGATATTTCCGCCTTTGACATCAATGACAACTCAATATTTCTAACAGTTATCCCCATACTTTAGAATGATTGATTCTGGTAAAGTTTTACTTATATCAATCATGACCAATATCCGAGCATAAATAGCCAAGAATCCATATTTTGTAGTATCTAAAATCTCAAGGAATTATCCTAGAGTGTTGCCTATTGCCTTGAAGGTATCAAGAGTCCTACTCTTCCCATAAACTAAGGATCCCCTTTAGGATTTTTTCTCTTTCTTCCCTAGAACAAAAAATGGCTAGGAAGAAACCTTTGGAAAGAAATGATAGAATCACTCCTGGAGACTTCCAACTCCTATCAATCCATTTTCTCAAGGTTGAAGCCCCTGGCCAATACCCATTAAATTTATCAAAAACCGCCCTATCTTGGGGCAACAAGTATCTCTTTGAGGTGTGCTCACCAACCTCTATCAATAGAGATGATTTTAAGGGTTTAACTATAAATCAATCCATGGAAAGGAAACTAAAACTCAAAATCTATTGAAATTTATCAAAATATCCTATAGCAAATATAATATTTGATAAAAAATTATAATAATTTGCATGCAAAATTTCTAAGATAAAGCGAAAAAACTTAGATAAAATATTCTATTTTTGGATAGAATACCTTGTCTCACTGATGTCCTACCCCTTCATTGCTCTTCCCATCATCCAAATCCCAACTAACAAATATTTGTAATTTCATTTTTTGCGACTTGAAAAATTGTCATCCAGATGGGTGACTTCACAAGATTGTATCTCCATCAATATTGCTCGTATTCCTTCATATGACCACTCATTTTAAAGCTATTCAAATTCTGCACAAGTTGGTCCAAGAATTAGATGAATCAAATAACCCTTCATGAATATGTCTCCTAAAAGATGAAATATTTTTCAAAACAAAATGCCCTAATCGTTTTTTGTTTGATTATCTTAATGCAATATTCATTTATCAATTAGGCTTATAAAAATATAGCAAACTTTAACTTTATATATATATATATATATATATATTAAATACCTTATATAATATATTTAAAATTTATTTTAAGCATTATCAATTTGACCATGCAAAAAAACTTCTCTTTAAAAATTAGTTGTTGTATTACCTTCTTTGTTCAAAAACACACCTATTAACCATCTAAAGACTTGAATGCTTAAAAAAATAATTCCTTGTTACCTTCCCCCTCAAAAATAAAATCCTTCAACTTATTAGCTCCCTCTCTCCCAAATAAAGAAAACACTAACTAATATAACAAAATATAGTCCCCATAAAGATCCTTATTCATGGTTGTTCATATATTTTCCATAAGGATGCTTATTCATGGTTGCTAAACTATTTTGAGTGATCCTCTAGAGTTAATAAAAGGTACATAGACTCTAAACATAATCCCAAGATCCTTACAAATAATGTTGATTAATTTTTATCTTTATATTTAAAATTTTACTTTTAAAAACAACTAAACTATCAAAACACCAAACTTAAATAAATAGTATTTATAATCCAATGAAAATGAAAAGGTAAACTATTAAATTCTAATGTATAGCATTTTAAATTTATTTTTACCCTAAAATTAAAGTGTCCCTTACAATGATATATATTAAGGTTTCAATCTCATAAATGAACCTTAACATTTAACATTGGTCAAAACCTTGCTTGTAAAACTAACATTTGTTTGTGGAGCTAAAGATTTAAATAACACACCTTTACGAGGTGAATTCCTAGAACTACATAGATGCAAGTAAAGAATGCAAGCTAGAAACATCAAAGGGGGCTTTATAGAGACCCCTAGCTAAGGGTTTTCAAATACCCTTAGCTAAGGGTTTATAGTGATTAGTAAATAATGAAACGATAAAACCTTGGATGGTGGAAGGAGGATTTCATGGAAACATAACCAATATGCAACATAAGCCAAATGATATGGACTCTGAGGAGGGCCAAAATAACCATGAGCACATGTAGGTGGAACATATAATACAAGTCAGTGGTCAAATCTCATTCCAATAAAGAGAAATCTAAAGATTTATTCGAGTTCATAGCAGTCAATCTTAAACAAATGTAGAACCAAATGTGTAAATGCACAAGAGGTAGAGGATCAACTTTAAAACAATAAGCTAGGGTTATATTGTAACAAGTGGAAATATTTGAAAAGGGGAATAACCTTGGACCAATGGAAAGTAATCAAGTAGGGGCCAATGTTGTTGATCATAACAAGGAAAATGAGTAGATCCCCAATATGTGAAGATATTTTGGTGAAAAGTTGTTGAATATGACCTTTTAGGATGCCTTACAAGGAGGACAATCGCAAACAACTACAATTAATAGCTCTAGGACTTCTCGTATACCTTTGAGAATGCCTAAAATGGACCCTAGGAAAATAGCCTCAAGATGCATGAAAGCGACTGATGGCTCTCCTATAGTCCAACTTCAGATGTCAAACATATAGATCAAGATCAATTCTATGGAACATAAAGGATTAATCGGTCAATTTTTGGGTCTTCGTCCAGGCCTCCCTACTTTTAAGATACAGGTTGCTAAACAATGGAGAACTAAAGGTAAGCTAAATATTTTTGCTTACCCCAATGGTTATTTCTTAGTTTTGAGTGATCCTCTAGGAGGTCCTTGGTTTTTAGGAAGGGCAAGGCTTTTTCATGAAGCCTTGGCATACCAAGTTCAAGGTAGAAGAGGAAATGCCCTTAGTAACCCTAGTTTGGGCAAAAATTTTTGGGGTGCTAGCAAAGTTTTGGAACCAAGCAATTTTCATAGCAATAGGTAATATGACCTTATATGATGATAATAGATAGTACAAACTAATTTGAACAAATTATCTATGACAAAAAAAAATTTGTCATCGACCTTGACAAGCCCCTACCAAAAACGATTACTCTACAGTTTGGGAATGATACTTAGGAACAAGATGTGGACCATGAGAACAACCCCTTCAGGTGTAATATTTATCATGAATATGGTTACCTAGGTAGAAATTGTAAACATTAGATCCAAAGCAAGAACAAGAGGAAACAACTCGTGGAGGTTTTGAATTGCTTAAACAAAAGAACATACAAAGAAAACAAACATCTAAAGATCAGGTAGTCATCTCCACCAATAATTTTGCTAACCTCCCAATGGATGATGAAGAGAACATCATGGAGATAAAGATCATAAAAACTCCTCTTCAAGCCCTAAGAAGGAACCAATAGTTGAAGAAATAAATTACAACACTAAGCCAATTCTAGATCTACTAAGTAGCCTACAAGAGAACCCACCCCAAAAGTTGAAGAGATCTCAAAGGAAAAATAAATGCCAAGAGAAATATAATGACTCTAACCAATCAAATGGAGGCACTCATAAAGGAATAGATAGTGGAGGTGACACCTAAGAGTCTTCTGACAAGGCCATGGTGGTATTCTCACTTGTACCATGTTTGGAGTCCATCCCATAACCAACATGAGTGAGTCAAGAGTCTACTAAAAATATGAAGCTAGATACATACCAAACATCAGGTAGGAAGACGACTCAACATCAAATAAGATAAGAAGGTGCAAAGCTAATAGCAATGGGTAAGGTCAAGGATCTTACCCATATTTTTAGTCCTTGTGCTTGATGAAGTGCATCACTTGGAATATTGGAGGGCTTAAGGGTAGCCCAATAAAGCATAATGAAGTAAAATGAATGATTTAGAAACATTATCCACATATGATTTTCATTCAAGAAACAAAAGTGTTGACTGAAGAGATGCAATTTTTTACCAAAAATATGTGGCCTGCACGTAGGGTTGAAGCCCTAAGCTCCAAAGGAGCTTTTGGAAGAGAGTTTTATCTTTGGGATTTAAAAGAGATAGTGATACACTAAACAATGGGAAGTTAGGGGATTTTGAATTTACTGGCGCAAAATAGACATTTATATCAACATTATTTATGTCTTAATGTATACTCTCCTATCAACCTAGATGAAAAACAAAAATAATGGAGGAATGCAACTTATATTATTGGTCATTTCCCCAAAGCTTGGCCACTTGTAGGTGGTGATTTCAACATCATCCTCTCATTGGAAGAGAAGATAGGGGAAATCACACTCTAGAAAATAGTATTGATCTCATGATTGAGCATATTAGATCTCTTCCTCTAGTAGACATCAAACCAAAAAACGTATGATGACTTGGTCTAATAAAAGGTAAGGCCTAGCATGCATTCTAGAAATACTAAACATGTTTATGTTATCAAAGGCATTTTCGAGAAATGGATATACTCCAAGAGCACAAACATTGAATAATGCAAGATCTGATCATTGGCTTGTGTTGATGGAAGTGTGGAAGACCAAACCTAGTTGTGATCCTTTTAGATTCCAACTAGGTGAGCAATGAATAAAAGTCCAAACTCAACTTTTTCCATCGCTCACCTAGGCATGAAATAATGTTGTTGGATAAATTGAGATACAAGAAGACATCTTTTCCAATAATCTACCTAGAAATTCCACTTACAATTGAGAGGTAAAAATAGGAGGAATGGACTTGGCTTTCAAAGAGTGAAAGCAAAATTAGAAAAGTGGACTAGTAGGTGGCTTTCTACAAGAGGACAAATGACCCTGGTAAAAATAGTCCTCAACACCATACCTATGTATATCTCGTTAATGCTAGCTATCCCCAGGGCAATTCTTAGAGAATTAGATCAAATAAGTTATATATTCCTCTGGAATGGAGTTAAGGAAGAACAAAAATGGGAACTAGTGAAAATAGATACTTTATGTTTACAAAAAAAGGAGGACTAGGAATCAAATCAATTTTCAAGAATAACAAGGCACTAGCAACTAGGTTATATTGGAGATTGCTAAAATCCCTTAAGGAATTGTAGGCTCAAATTTTGATGATCAAATATGCAAAGAATAAAACCTCAATAGAGTTTATCCAATTTTTTTTTCCTAGCAAAGGATCTCCCATATTAATGGGACTTAGAATTGGAGAGGATATGATCAAGAAAAGATAGTTCTAGATGATCCATAATGGATAGAAGGCTAACTTTTAGACAAAATCATGGGATGGTCATCCTCCTCTAATAAATCAATTCCCAAATTGGAGACCATTGATGAATAATCTTCATAAAAACAATTAGGTTAATGTAGTCAAAAACTATAAGCCTCAAAGCAATAGCTAGGAGGTAGGAAGGCAAAGGATCCCAATAGGAGTGGCCAATCCAAATCTTAAAGGATCAAAGAAAAGAAATCTATAAAACCATCTAGATTAAATTACACTTATGGTCTCAAGAGGAGGATACTCTTGGTTGAGACAAGAAAAATCAAAGTGAATATACAATTACCTTTATATAATTAGCCCTTTGACAAAGTACCCCAAGTCTATTAAGTGATTTATTCACACAACTATGGGCACAACATTTAGCCCAAAGTTGGATTCTTCATTTGGCTTCTACTTTATAAAAGGGTGCTAACAAAGAAAATTTTGATGAAAAGAGGGGTGTATGGGCCTTTAGATGTGAGATGTGTTGGGATAATGAGGAAACAATCCCTCACCTTTTTATAGAATGTCCATCACAACCAAACTATGGAAACAAATGGCAACTTTCCTAAGCATCCACTAGTCCAAGATATCTTCTATAAAACAACTTTGGAGGGAGTGGCCTAAACAAGAGGAAATGGACCAACCCACTAAAAAAAAAAATTGGGTGGGGAAAATTCTCCTTCTATAGAATTTGTGGAAGGAGAAATAATTGTATCTTCAACCAAGAATACAAAGAACCATTTTATTTGGCAAAGGATATTAGCCAATATGAGGGATTCAATCCAATACCTCTTAAAAGAGCCCCAAAATTCGAACCAAAAGTGGCTTCAAATAATAACCAAATTACAAGCATCTCCAATGGTCATCACATAAAAAAGGGCAATCCCAAATCATGCACAAGCAATCAAAATTGGGAATTAGAAACCTCCTCCAAAGGGACTACATAAGATTAATACAAATGGAGCCTCAATGGGAAACCTAGGAAGAGCAATTATGAGGAAAATAGGTTGTCGTTCAAATGGTACCCTTGCTTTTATCTTCACAAAAAACCTTGGTTTCTTATCCAATAACTTGGCAAAGGGACATACAATCTTAAGGATGGTTACAAGAGGCTCCTTAGGTGTGGAGGAAAATTCAAGGGGAATCAAACTCCCAAATTATGATCAACCACTTTAAAGGACCAAACAAGCAAAAGAATAAAGATTGGAGAATACAAAGAATACTTGAGCAAATACAAATGACCCAACAATGCTTTGAGGCAATGGAGTTCATGCACATATTTAGAGATCAAAACAAGGTGGCAAATGTAATGACTAACTAGACTCTTGATCGAGGCAACTTTGCTTTCTATGGATATCCTCCTAGATGATGGTCTCAACAAACTAAGAAAGCTCTTTTTTCCATTCTTTCTTCAATATAGAAAGGCAAGAGATGTAATCTTGCCTTCAACTAATTTAACTTATTAATCCTTTTTACCAAAAAGGAAACACTAACAATTGTTTATAGATTTAAAACAAGCGCTAAGGAATCAAAATATTTATACTATAAACCAAAATTCCAATTTCACAAATAAACCTAAACATTTTTACTCACACTATAAACCAAAGTTACTATCACATAGATAAGTCGTAACATTTAACAAGATAATTAATTTTAATTCATAAGACTTGAAACTAGTGCTAGAAATAAAGATCTTCATACCAATCCTACACATTTTTTCTTACACCATAAAATAAGTTTCCAATGTCAATAATAAAATGATTATTTTAACCTATAAGCTTGGAGCTAGCAATAGGAACAAAGAACTTCATGATATGAACCAAAATTCCAATCACATATATAAACATTAATATTTTATCAAATAACATAAATTTCACTAATTAAATAAAATTTTATCAAATAATATAAATCCAACCAATTAAATATATAAACTTTCAAAAACCATAGATATCTTAATTTTCAAATAAAAAGCAAAATTCGATGAGTCGAAATTGATTAGACGTTTTTCGTAGGACTGCCCAAACTACCGAACTCGTTTCGGCCATATCTCACTCATCCGGACTCGGATTGAGCTAAAATTTTGAGGGTAGATGCCTGAAAAACCCTAGAACGTCTCCACCAATTTTCATATCATTTGGAGCAACACAGATCCTAGCGCATCCCTATGTGTGAACGATATATTTGGCAAGCGGCTATGCGAGGGTTTCATCTGGGTTGAGTGCAAGCAGCTCCAGAGGTTGGTTTTTAGGGCCTTCGGGCCCTAGCGACCAATATTTTTGTGGTTTATGCTCAATATTTTAGTAGGAAATGTTGCAGGGGATACAAGATGGGTTAGAAATTTGTCTTTCAACAGATCATACTATGAACTTGAGTGACAACGGCTTCCAATTTGTTGCACAAAAGAAAAGTGAAAACCATACCTTTCCACGGCGTCTAGGGCAAGGATTAAAGAGATCACGAAACAAGTTTCAAGCGAGTTGATCAAAAAATGGCTCATATCTCAAGTGAATCTGGTGCTAAGGTGCACCCACAAAATAATTCTACTGTGAAAACCCCTATCAAGGGTAAGAATTTCGAAGACTCGGTCCCAAAAATGAATTTTAGGGATGCCCTTCGTGGTGGACAGCCTCAGCCCAATGCTAATATCAATATTAGGGCTTCCCATAAACCTCTAAGAATGCCTAAGATTGATCCCAGGAAAATGGAGTCGGGATGTATTAAAGCAGTGATGGAACTCCTATTGTTAAGCTTGATATGGGTAACATTCAGATCGGCATTGAAGATTTGGAAAAAAGAGGACTAATTTGTCGATTCGTGGGTTTTTTTTCCGAGTCTATCTGCTTTCAAAGTCTGGGCTGCAAAAAGCTGGAAAACTAAAGGTGAGTTACAAATCTCTATTTATCCAAATGGTTATTTTCTTGTTTTATTTGCTAATAATGAAGATAGAGAGAAAAATTTTCAAGGGGGTCCTTGGTTTTTTGGAAGGGCGAGGGCTTTTCATGAAGCCCTGGCATACTAAATTTAAAGTCGAAGAAGAGATGCCTTCTATAGCTCCCGTGTGGGTTAGACTCTTTGGCCTCCCTATTGAATTTTGGAATCCTACTATTTTTTCTTCAATTGGAAACTCTTTAGGAACTTTTATGATGATTGTTGATTGTACTCAAAATTTTGAACATATTATTTATGCTCGGATTTGTGTTTTAATGGATTTTGACAAACCCCTACCTAAAAAGATCACATTACAATTTGGGGAAGACACTTGGGAGCAAGTAGTGGACTATGAGAACATTCCTTTTCGTTGTAGAATTTGCCATGAATATGGTCATTTGGCAGTGCTTGCCCAAATAAAATTCTTGATCAAAAGAAAGAAGATATAAACTCAGCAGGTTTCCAAATACCTAAGAAGAAGAACACTAAAAAAAAACCAGTTATGAAGGATCAATCAAAGTCATCTGCTAATATGTTTGAAATCCTTTCCACAAATGATGTCCCAAGTGAGGAAGAGGAAATAATGGAAACTGAAATCTTAGAAACACAATTTAAATATGAAGGGAAGAACTCGGAGACAAACCAACAAATCAAAGGTTTTCAACGAGAAAAAAAAAGGAGAAAATTTACACAAGAAAAACAATATTTCAAATGTCAAAACTTCAAATAATGCGAGTCCCAATATAGACTCCATTGAACCATCTAGTAAAATTTTGGCTGTGTACGAGCATTCTTCAAGGTTAGAAGCCATCTCGAGATTCAATTGGAATAAGTCAAGAAACAAGGGAAAAAAAATTGAAGATGGATTCTAATCAAAAAGTAGGTCGCAAGACCAATCAATATCATATGGTAAAAGAAGGTGAAAAGCTTGTAGAGGAAGGTAAGATTAATGCCCTTCCCAACTTTTTTAGCCCTGGTATTAATGAAGATCATCACTTGGAATATTAGAGGACTCAAAGGGAGTCTTTCAAAACAAAATGAAATTAGAAGAATGATTCGGATAAATCATCCACATCTTGTTTTCCTTCAAGAAACAAAGATGTCAATGGAGGATATGGACTTAATTGCCGATAAAATTTGGCCAGCTGGAAAAGTGGTTTCCCTCGGTTCCCAAGGGACTTCGGGTGGCATTGCTTGTCTTTGGGACCCAAAAGAGGTAGTTATTCACCATATGGTTGGCGGTTGGGGTTTGTTGGCTATAGCTATTCAAAGTAGACATTCCAACCAGATTATGCTCTGCATTACTGTTTATGCTCCGACTTCTTTGGAGGAAAAAAGAAGACAGTGGAAGGATATTACTCATATTATCTCTCATTTTCCTAAAGCTTGGATCTTGATCGGAGGAGATTTCAATACCATCCTCTCTCTGGATGAGAAAAGGGGGGAAATAGAAATTTGGACAAAAGCAACGACCTCATGAGCGAATATATTGCAAACCTCCATCTTGTGGATATCCAACCGAGATAATGGCCTTATGACTTGGTCTAACAGAAGGCAAGGCTTAGCTTGTATAATGGAGAGATTGGATAGGTTTTTGCTCTCTGAAAATTTCTTAATCCATGGTCACATTCCTAAAGTGAAGACTCTTAATAATGTTGGTTCGGATCATTGGCCGGTCATGGTGGAAATGTGGAAAACCAATGTGAGTTTCTCTCCTTTTCGTTTTCAATTAATGTGGCTTAGAGACATTTCCTTCGAGACCTCATGTGCAACAATGGTGGAAGGAAGGTAAACCTAGGCATGGGACTAAGATGTTCTGTTTTGCCAAAAGACTGCAATACATTAAATCCAAAATCAAGACTTGGAGCTGGAAAGAGTTTGGGGATGTTCATAAAAAAAAGCATGAAGTTATTGCTCATCTTGAAAATTTGAATAAAAAAATCCGTTTAGATGGCCTCACGAGAGAAGAGAAGTGCAGATGAAATTAAACTCACAACTCGGTTAGAGGAATGGGAAAAAGAGAAGAAATCTTATGGAAGCAAAAATCTAGAATTCAATGGCTCAAAGAAGGAGATCGAAACACAAATTTCTTCCACAAATCTCTTCTAGCTCGAAGATCTCACAACTTTATTTCTTCCTTAAAATCAGATTCTGGAGATGTTGTTTATACTTGGGATGGCATGAACTCTATTGTTGTTGATTACTTTTCCAATATTTTTCTTGCTACTCCTCTTGACTCGGCTTCTCAACATAATGTTCTTCAAGCAATCCCTTCTCTTATCACTTCTAAGGAGAACTCTATTTTGACTGCTCATGTTACTATCAATGAGCTTCAACAAGTAGTTTTTAAAATGCAAAAAGGGAAAACCCCGAGTCCTGATGGTTTTCCTATTGAGTTCTACCAAGAGTTATGGGATATCCTTCATGTTGATTTATTAGAGGTGGTGGAAGAAGCCGGGAAAGCCAAAGAAATTTTGAAGGTTATCAATAAAACTTATATTACTCTTGTTCCAAAAGCTCAAGAGGTTGATCATATCTCAGCTTTTAGACCTATTGCTTTATGTAATGTTCTTCTCAAAATCATTACTAAAATCATGGCGAGAAAGGTTGAAGCCTCTTTTGCATAAGATTATTTCCCCAGAGCAAGGGGGTTATGTGGAAGGACGTCAAATAGTAGATGAGATAGTTCTTGCTCGGGAAGCCATCCATTCCATGGATATGCAAAATTCTCCTTCCATGTTCATTCGGTTAGACTTATCCAAAGCTTATGACAGAGTGGATTGGCACTTCCTTATCAAAGTTTTGAGGCAATTTGGTTTCTCTAAGGATTGGATGGATTGGATTATGGGATGTATCTCTTCAGTTTCCTACTTAGTTCTTATCAATGGCAGGCCTTCTCGAGTATTTCCCGACTTCCAGAGGTATTAGGCAAGGTGACCCGCTATCCCCTTATTTATTCATCATTCTTGTTGAATGCTTGGGTAGGACTATAACCAAAAAGAGGGAAAACAAAACCCTTGAGGGAGTTACCATTGCTCATGGAGCTAGACCTATCTCTCATCTTCAATTTGTGGATGACTCTACTCTTTTAGGTAAAGCTACGGTTAAGGAAGCTTCTAATATTAAGCAAATCATTAGCTATTTTTCTAAGGCTCTTGGGCGAGTTGATCAATGAAGACAAATCTAAAGTTATTTTCTTTCAACTTGCTCTGCTAGACGAGGAATCCATGGTCTTGGATAAATTAAGATATAAGAAGACCTCTCTTCCAATCACTTATTTAGGTATTCCCATAAATATTCAAAGGCAGAAAAATAAAGATTGGAATTGGTTGTTGGACAAAGTCAAGAAGAAAATTGGAAAGTGGACCAACAAGTGGCTTTCTTCTGGGGGTAGAATCACCTTGGTAAAATCAGTCCTTCAAGCTATTCCTATTTATGTTTCTTCCGTTTTGAATATCCCAAAGGTTGTTCTTCGAGAATTGGATCAAATCAGTCATCGTTTCCTTTGGAGTGGTACTAAGGAGAAAAGAAAATGGGCCTTGGTGAAATGGGATACTTTATGTCTTCCTAAGAGTGAAGGGGGGTTAGGATTTCGGTCTTCAATTAATAACAACAAAGCTTTAGCTGCTAAATTATATTGGAGGATGTTGCATAACCCCAATGCTCTTTGGGCCAATAATCTTCGTGCTAAATATCCTGAGAACAAAAGTCCTGAAGACCTTGTTCGCTATCAACTTCCTACCAAAGGTTCTCCCATTTTAGCAGTTCTTAAGACTGGTGAGGATTTGATAAAGAAAAAATTATTTTGGATCATTCATAATGGTCAACATGCAAATTTTTGGATAGATTCTTGGGATGGTCACAAGCCTTTGATAACTCAGTTTCCCGATTGGAGGCCTTGGATGGAGGAGCTTCATCGAGCTAATTGGATAAAGGTGGCTAATTACTATCGGTACCATATTGGTAATTCAAAGGTTGGTAGATATTGGATCCCTATTGAGGACTGGCCTATTCAAATCCTAGAAAGGCAAAGACAAGATATCCAAGGCATCCTTCATATGAGATCCCTCTCTTGGTCCCATGAAAAAGATTGTTTTGGATGGAACAACACTACTAAGGGTGAGTATTCAGTTGCTCAAGGTTATTTGACCTTATGCCATAATAATCCCAACCATTCTTTTGACATATTTTCTCGATTGTGGGCTCAAAAGCTCTGGCCTAAGGTGAGGTTCTTTAATTGGCTTTTATTGCATCGTAGGGTGCTTACTGGTGAGCAACTTATGAAGCGTGGTTTTCATGGCCCTTTTAGATGTGAAATGTGTGAAGAGAATGTAGAAAATATCAACCATATTTTTATTGAGTGTACTTTAGCCTCCGAGCTATGGAGGAGAATGGCCACTTTACTTGGCTTACAGGTGGTCCAATTTTTTTACTTTTGAACAACTTTGGAGGGATTGGCCTAATCAAGAGGGTGTTGATCATTTTATTAGGCGAGTAGTTTGGATGGGTTCTACCATTCTTCTTTGGAATATTTGGAATGAAAGGAACAACCAAATTTTTAATCAAGATAGGAAGGATATTCACTATATTTGGCAAAAGACCATAGCCAACTTAGTTGAATCAGTCCATCAACTCCTTAATCACCCCCAAAACTCCCACCAAAGATGGGATCAAGTGATGCAAAGATTGAAGATTAAACCTTCTAAGGGCAACCAACTTAAAGGGAATGTGAGTATTAGTAAGATGGATAGGACTAGAAATTGGCAACCTCCTCCTAAGGATTTTGGAAAAGTCAATACTGATGGAGCCTCTAGAGGGAACCCTGGAAAAGCCAGTGTGGGAGGAATTGGTAGACTTGAAAGATGGCTCCCTGGTTTTTACTTTTGTTGAGAATTTGGGTATTCTTTCCAATAACCTTGTTGAGGGGTATGGTATCCTCGAAGGTCTTCAGGAGGCTACTAAGGTTGGATGGGAAAAGGTGTTAGTTGAGTCGACTCTCAACTTATGATTAATCTCTTGAAGACTCCTTCTAAGAATCATAAGGTGGATTGGAGAATAAAAAGAATTATTGAGAAGATTCGAGTAATCCAGATGGGATTTTTGAAAGTTGATTACAATCATGTGGTTAGAGATCAAAACAAGAGTGTTGATGCTTTAGCTAATTGGGCTTTGGACAAAGGTGATCTTACTTGTTATGGCCACCCTCCTATATGGTGGGCTTCTCAAATTAGGGAAGCTCTTCTTTCTATCATTTCTTTGGATGGCTCCGGTTTTGAAGGTACCTAGTTTCTTCTTGTTTTTTTTTTTTTGCTTCTCTTTGGTTCATTCAGTTTTTTTTAGTTCCCTAGCTCATTCTATTCTTTATTTTGTTTCCTCTATTGATTCTTGCCTTAATAGTCTTCTGGTCTAGATAGGTCATTGTTTTGTTCAATTTTTTTCTTTTTTCTTTTTTGTTTTTTTTGTTTAGTTTTTTAAGGTGGGTGGGTTCTTTTGTTTTGTTTTGTTTTTGTGTTCTTTGTGTTGTTTTTTGTTGTTCTTGTGTTTTTGTTGTTTTTTTTTTTTTATGTTTTTTGTTATTGTTCTTGTGTTTTTTTCGTTCTTGTTCTTGGGTTTCTCTTTGTTTGTGTTATTTCGTGTTTTTATGTGTGAGTGTTTTCTATGTATTTTGTTTTTGTTTATTGTCTGTTGTTGGTTGTTTTTTATTTTTATTTTTATTTTTTTTATTTTTTAGGTTTTGGTTGTGTTTATTTTTCATGTTTTTTTGGGTTATGTCTTTGTAGTGTTCTGTTGTTTTTGTCTTGTTTGTGTTTTGTTATGTGGTTCTTGTGTTTTTCTATGTGGTTTGTGTTGTGGTTTCTTTTATCTTATTGTGCGTGTTTGGTTGTGCTTTTGTTTTTGACACACTCAAGGAGCATGTTTTTTATTTTATTTTATTATTTTTGTTGTTATTTACTTATTTTTAAATTGGTTTTGTGTGTTTGTTTGCTCCTTGAGTATGTCAAAGGTGGTAGGCCAGGTCCGAGTCCTGGGCATTTTTGGCGGAATGGATACCCCTGCCTCCTTGGGTCTTACCCGAAAGTGGCATCCCTTTTGGGATGTTTTCCACAAATAAAAAAAAATAAATAAAAAGCAAAATTCAAATTTACATTCCATATAACCAGTTTATATTAAAAATAAATAAACTGCATCTTGATCATCTTATATAAAAGACATAGTGTTACTAACTATAATATGATATGCAAAACATGATAATATAAATTAAGGGTTAAAGGCTTTTTTGTAGGTTGTAAATTGATGTACCGTAGTCTCCGCCAACTAGGTGCAAGAAAATTTGAAAAGCGAAGAAAAACCTTAAGGCAATTTTGAAAAGAACGGCTAAACTGGAAATCAATACATCCCTTATAAATATATCTGGGGAAGCCTCTCCCCGTCTTGAATTCAAGTTACAGGCAAAGATTATTCGGCGAGGCCTCTCCTCGTCTTGAATTCAAGTCACAGGCAAAGATCTTTCGGGGAGGCCTCTCCTGCTCTTGAATTCAAGTTATTTGCAAAGATCGTTCGGGGAGGCTTCTCCTCATCTTGAATTCAAGTTACAGGCAAAGATTAGAGCAGAATACAACAGAACAGAAATGAACAGTCAAAGCAGAATAACTCTAGCTTTCTTCTTCCTCCTCAATCTTGGGAGCCAAATAGAACCTAACATAACCCATGTCTGCAATCTTGTATTCAACAACCACAGGCAAATCAGATGACATGCTGATAGTCACCGCATTTGAAAGAGGAGTTGACTTTGCGAAGGAGTTCATGTATCTTAGAGCAAATGTTAATGACACTGGATCCTGCATTTCAATAATAGTTGCCTCCTCTGGCTGCCAAACACAAAATTAGACAAACACCTCTAATTCAGATCACTTTCTCAAAATTTTGGGTGGTCCACTTGTTTTTAAAGCTGAAGATTACCTTGTCAACAGAGGTGTTCTGCCTGCACACAATGTTAGCACTCCCAATGTCTCCCCTTGTTGAAAATTTTACCCCTTCCTTGGTTACAGAGATTGCCACTGTATGTACATAGAATACAGGAAGAAAAAATGAACACCATCTTCACAAAAGGCATCTTTAAAAAGTAAAGCCCTTAGTTGTAATTCAAGGGTACTAACAGTGCAGTATGTACCAGTGTCCCCAACAGTGCTAAGATCTTTGCAAATACGAGCAAACTCCTGAGATGGCATCCTCACAATGGCATGGTACTCTGACTCTGGAATACCCAAATGTTCGCTGTCTATGTCCAACTTTTATCCTACTTCAAAATCCAAAATCATATATTTGCCCACAGCAACAAATCCCATCAAGTAACAAATAAAGCTAACCCTCCCCAAACAAGGTCTCACCACCTATGTTCTTTAAACTTTACTGAAAAATCTAAAATATTATCTTAGTTATGCAATGCTCTTATATCCAACTAGCATGTTATCTTCTAGCTTAGCCCAGTGACGCAGAGGGTTGAAAGAACACACTACAATTGACTACATAGCTGGACCAGAGGTGACCAAAATAGATCAAAGGGTTTCAAGAAACACCCAAAAAGTATAATTGAGCTACAAAAAAGAACATTTAACACAGAAACTACATGTAGGACAAAACCAAAGCTACAATCAGCATAACCTAATGGACATTCCCAAATTGCATACCCAATGCAAAGCAAACCAGGTCCAAAACTTTATCTTCACTAGTAAATAAACAAGGGAAGCAACACTCTTTCACCCTAGTAGGTTTCCCTTCTAATTCAGGCCTACCTTGTCAAATTTTTCAAGTTTGTGAAACTCATGGCTCAACAGCTACGTCACACTTGGTTACAACACTACCACAAAGTGGCTAAAATAGATGAGCATGTTTCAAGAAATATAAATAAAAGATAACTAAAAGTTACAGGCTTTTCACACTGGTAAAGCTCTGGCCCCAAAGCCACACTACTCTGCATAGCTTGGCAAGTGACCAAAATAGATCAATGGGTTTCAGGAAGCATCCAACAACTATGATAAGAACTATGATAAGGAGTCACAGTCAAAAACCTTGACACAAAAACCAATTGTAGACCAAACCAACAGCTAAGAGTGGAGTCAACTTAATGGAAATACTTAAAAGTATGGTGTGGTCTACCCTCAAAGACACCATTTGCATTATGATGTGACCCAGGTTCAATGTATTACTCAAAAAATAAATTAATTAATAAAATAAAATTGGCTACAGAAAAAGCTATAATTTTAAAGTCACAAAACACCAAATTAATTCTAAAAACAAAAAACAAAAAACAAAAAAAAACACTCACTAGGGCTTTCAAACATGAAGGTAACTGTGTCACCACCATCGTCGGCCTTGAGGGTGATGATGTCATCATTGCCGGCACACTTGAGCATCTTGGCCATGTTGTTGAGGCTCATGCCCATCGAAATATTCCGATCACACCGAAAGTGCTCAAAGCCCTCGGATCTGAGCAGCAATGCCACCAACGCCACGTGACTGGAATCCATGGCCTGCAGGGAGAAGCCCGTGCTGGAGCAGTCGAAATTGGCATCGGTTACCAGGTCCTTTATGGCTTCCAACACCTTCTTCAGCAGGCTCCCTTGAACCAGTCTTAGTTCCAGCATTCTCGGAGCCAAAAATAAATAAAATTGATTTCAATGTGGCAGATGCGTTTCTTTCTTCTACCGAAAAAAACGCTTTCGATCCCACTATAGATCTGAGATCTGATATCTCTGAGAAGAAGAGTGGCAGAGCAAGGATATAAGAAGGGAGTGTTGTTGGTGTCTTTCTACTCTGAGATGGCGGGAACATGAATTTGATTTTCCCTCCAAACATCAGGGCCTAAAATTATTTTTGAACCTTTAAGTGATAGTTTGGCGGGAGCCGGAATATTTGTCTTGCCCAGTTGAGGACCAATTTTTTTTTATTTTTCAAATTGTCGATTTTTTGTGGTTTTTTTTTTTGGGTTATGGTCACAACTACACTATTTTATTTTTAGTACTTAACAAGAGCAGGGTTCAAACCAAAGGGGTTGCTTCTACCAAACCTATTTCACTTCGTTATTGTTGACCAAACAGACTATCAGTCGCTCAGGATTCATACTGTCATCATCGAGCGCATATTCAGAAGATTTAGATCAGACTACTATCTTTGCAAACAGGCTGCCACCGATATTTGAACCTAGGTGTCTTCTTGGTAAATGTGTGGCCAAAAAAGCACTTACCAATCCACCCAGCCCTCGGGGCGATTCTTTGTGGTTATTATAAGTAATTTAATTATTTATTCGGTTCATTTTGAACTTTTGTTACCTACAAGAATGTTTGGGATGACAAGTAATTGAAGGAAAGATAAAGAATATATTTTCTTGCAAAAGAAAATTTAGAAACTTTTAAAATTTTATTTTATTTTTTATTTTTAAATCTTTTTAAGTAGATTATGTACAGGGAGGAAAGAAAGAGGATAGATATTTTTAAAATTTATATTTTTTTAATTTAGAAAAATTATGGAAACATGTAAAAAGTTAAAACTCAGGAAAAGAAAGTGTGAAAACTTTCTGTAAATTTATGGTATGATAAAGAATACAAAGCAGTAAGGAAAACTTTAAAAGAACTAAACAAACATAAAATAAACAGCAAGATATATAAATAGCTAGTGAAAACAAAAAATGAAGAATATATAAGAGCAAAGCAAAAATATAGTTGATATATCTTATAAAACATAGCCCAAGAAAGCAAAAGGCACACAGAAATAATATCACAAACATATAATGGTTGTAGTATGCTAAACAATTATATGGCATAAACCAATAAAAATATATCTCCTATAATTGACACAACTAAGGATTTTTTCTCCACAGCAGAATGGTGTGGCAGAAAGGAAAAATCGCACCATTGTGGAGATGGCAAGGTCTATGCTTCAGATGAAGCATTTGACTAATTCATATTGGGTAGATGCAGCCAGGACCAGTATACATATCTTGAATAGAAATCCTACTTCAAGTTTGGAAGGGCAAACGCCTTACCAAGCATGGTATGGTAAGAAGCCAAATGTTAAGTATTTCAGAGTGTTTGGTTCATTGGCATATTCTCACATTCTTGATGATCTGAGAAAGAAGCTTGATCTAAAGAGTCAGACATGCATATTTGTAGGGTACTGTGAGATCACAAAAGCTTACAGACTCTACAATCCTAGGACTAGAAAGAATGTGCTTTCCAGGGATGTAATTTTTGATGAAGGGGGAGAATGGGGTAAGCCCCAAATATTCAGTGATGATGAATCCAATGATGTAGTTTCTAAGCAGGTGCAACAACAGTCACCACAGAAAGGTAAGAAGTCTCCTCCCACAAGCCCAAGTTCATCTTCTAGTTCAACTTCTTCACCAAGTCCTCCGTAGAGATCAGTAAGTTCCTCACCAATGGACATGAATTATCCATCCAGAGGTAAGATAACTCTACAGAATCGTCCATCATATCAGATGTTGGATAATTTTTTTTCAAAAAGATACACAAGGAGTCAAGCTAGTGAAATGAATTTTGTTCTACAAAGATTAGAAAATATGCACTTGTATGATGATGATGTCTCCCAGCAGGAACCTAGGGGAGATCTAGTTAACTATGCTTTGTTAACTAGTGCACAACTTGAACCTTCTAGTTATGAGAAGGCTTGTACTCAAAATATTTGGCAAGATGCCATGAAAGAGGAGATAACCTCTATAAAAAATGACACTTGGGAGCTGGTGAAGCTTCCTAAAGGAAAGAAACATGTTGGATGTAAGTGGGTCTTCAAGACCAAGTTTAATGTTGATGGTAGCATCGAGAGGTACAAGGCGAGATTAGTTGCAAAGGGATTCACTCAAAAATATGGAATTGATTATGAAGAGACTTTTGCTCCTATAGCCAGACATGAGACTATTAGAACAGTTCTTGCCTTAGCTACACATAAGGGATGGAAAGTCTAACACATGGATGTAAAGAGTGCATTTCTCAATGGTTACTTGACAGAAGAAGTGTATGTTGAGCAACCACAGGTATTTGAAGAGAAAGACAAGGAGCGCATTGTTTACAAACTGAAGAAGGCACTCTATGGCCTCAAGCAGGCATCGAGAGCTTGGTACTCATGCATTGATGTGTACTTTAAATATTTTGGGTTCATCAGAAGCAAAAATGAACCCACGCTCTACTACCTGAATTAAGGTAATGACATCCTCATAGTTTGTTTGTATGTGGATGATCTCATTTTTATGGGTAGTAATGAAAAAGTCAATATGGAGTTCAAGCACTCCATGATGCAGGAATTTGAGATGAAGGATCTTGGCTTAATGCACTACTTCCTTGGAATGGAAGTCCATCAAACAGATTCAGGGATCTTCATCTGTCAACTTAAGTATGCTCGAGATATGATTAAGAAGTTTGCTATGGAGCAATGCAAATCAGTTGCAACTCCAATTGGACATGGGATCCAATTAAGCAAGGATGATGGAGCACCGAAAGTTGACGTGACCACTTTTAGAATCATTGTTGGGAGTTTGATGTTTCTCACCAACACCAGACTAGATATTCAGTATGTTGTATCTCTTGTTTCTAGATTTATATCTAATCCATCTGAGCTGCATTTACAGGCAGCTAAAAGAATTTTGAGATATGTGAAGGGTACATTAGATTTTTGAATCCAGTACTACAAAAGTGATACTATCAAGCTTGAAGGATTCAGTGATAGTTATTGGGGCAGCAATGTTGATGATAGAAAATCCACATCGAAAAATTGTTTTAGTCTTGGTTTAGGACTAATAACTTGGATTTCCAAGAAACAGACAGTAGTAGCACTATCTTCAACAGAAGTTGAGTATATAGCAGTAACTCAAGCTAGTAATCAAGCTCTATGGCTACGAAAGGTATTAGAAGAGATTGGAGAGCAGCAAAGTGGTCCAACTAGAATATTATGTGACAACATCAGTGCCATTCAGTTAGCATACAATCCTATCCACCATAGTAGATCAAAGCATTTTGATATGAAGTACCACTTCATCAGAGATATGGTGGAAACTCATACTGTTGAGCTTCACTATTGCCACACTTTGGAGAATGTCGTGGAAATCTTCACCAAGGTGATGGCCAAAGCTCAATTTATAAATCTAAGAGACTGTATAGTCAGTCCTCTCAACTTTAAGAGGGAGAATGTAGCAAGTGTGAACCAGTATTATCTTCAAAAGGCTTAGAAAAATCCAATTTTTCTAGGCAAGTGTGAATTCTCTTCTATATTGTCGGCTAAGCAAGTGTGATGGTCGACATGATTTTTATTTGTTTTCTATCCTCCTCTACCCTCTTCCCTAAATATTCACCTTATTCTTCTCCTTATCCCTCCATTGTTCTTCCTCCTTCCCTGCTGTCCATTTTCCCTTATCACTCCACTCCCTTCCTCTCCCCACACCCGTCGCCACCTATCTCCTAGCCGCCTCCCTCTCCACTTCCTACTCCTTCGTTCTCTCATCCTCCCTAACTTCCTCCAACCTCCCTTCCCTACTCTTTCACATATACTAAGCCTATATAAAGGCTTAATATTTGTAAGGTTTTTTAGTTGTTGATTTTTAATTAATAAAACCTTTGTTAATCCTATTCTTTCGCTGTGTCAATTATTTTTGGGCCCACATCGAGCGTAGACCTAGAAAGTCCATGTGAGTCGATGACAAGGTCGACTCAAGGATTTACTGCACCAAGTTGTAGTATTTGAAAGGCTCAAGGTCTACAGAGACAACATGCACTTACCCTTCATAAGTATAATTCATATATTGGTGAGCTATAGAGGATACACATTTAATGTCCCTAATCCAAGGTCTGCCCAATAATATGTTGTATGCCATTGCACACTCCAAGATGTGACATAAATTTGGTATAGTATTATGCCCTACCTGGATGGGTAGGACTATAGTATCAACTGTTGAGCATATTATATCATGAAAATATGGAAGGGTGTATGTAGATGCTACAACATGGGATGCTAAGAGTCCTAGATTTTTGAGAGCATTGGTGGTAATAATGTTACTTGAAGAACCAGTGTCAATTAAAACTCTCTTATAGGGTGTTCCATTCACACATGCAATGATGTGTAGAGGAGGATCAACCACATCACTTGCTATTGGTTTGAGTTCATACTCATGGAACATGATCATTGGTTCCTTACACTACTGAACGTGCTACACAAAATTGATAAAGGAGTTAGACTCTTGGTGTTGTAGCTCAATCGACTTAAGAATATCCATAAGATCTTCCCTATGAGGTGGAGATTGTTGAATATGTATATGGAAATTCTAGCCGATGTTGTTCATAAGCTTTGAGCCAGCTTAATTTTTATTGTAACCACTAGATGAGGTGGAAGGCTGAAGAACACAAGCTTATACTGAGACGGGAGGGGTGAACAGTATAAGACCTATTTTTACTTTCTTTATTTAACTTCAACTTCACAAACAATGAACCAATAGCAATATCAAAGCAATGCATAAAGCAACACACAATGAGACACCAATTTTAACGTGGTTCACCCAACATGGGCTACATCCACAAAACTTGTCTCTAAAAATCTTTCTCAAAGTTCTTTGGGAATCCTTCCCAATTACAATTTTTATGAGCCTCAGCCCAAAGGAGAAACTTTCACCTCCTCACGAATTTATGAGCCTCCTTCCCAAAGGAGAATCCTTCCCCTCAGCTCTGGAAATGATACTTCAAAAGATCACCTACCTCTTATTCCGCTAGCACATGGAAATCCTTTCCACAGAAGACCTCCTGTCCTCAATGCTCAGCCTCAAGAGACCTCTGTCCTCACCGATCACCTCCACAATAACTCATCAGCCTGTACTAAACACAGTCAGTCGGTCTAGCACAAGTCTTCCTCACTCTGTCAGATCTGTCCCAAGCTCAACTCATAAAGCTTGAACAAATCAATCTCTGCTGCACACAAGCCTTCTCAAAGACTTGTTAAAACTATCCTCAGGTTCTTCTCAAAGAACCACTTCAACTCTGCCCTCAAGTCCTCTGCTAGGACCTATCCAAATCAGATCACAAGTCCTCCCTAGAACTTTTCCAAATCAGCTCACAAGTCCTCACTAGAACATGTACAAATCAGCTCACAAGTCCTCACTAGAACCTATCCAAATCAGCTCACAAGTCTTCACTAGAACCTGTCCAAATCAGCTCACAAGTCCTCACTAGAACCTGTCCAAATCAGCTCACAAGTCCTCACTAAAAACTTGCTTAGCATGAACCCACAAAGAGAATTGTTAGAGACCCAATGTGATTCATCAACCTCATAGAAGCATAAAGAGAATTGTTAGAGACTCAATATGTTCTATACTTAACTCCCAATATCAATCTCAAATCTCATAGAAACATAAAGAGAATTGTTAGAGACTCAATATGTTCTATAATTAACTTCCAATCTCAATCTCAATCTCAATCTCAAAAAAATAATATAGATGTAGTATGCTTTTCTCAAGAACATGAAACACAACCCAACAATTGCCAACCATGCAATATCTCATATAACAATGATACTCATGTTCTTTCCACAACCAATATATTTTCTCAACCAATTAGGGCTTTAACAACAATGCTTATAGACAAGGTTTAACCAACATCATTCAACTCAACATTAACCTTGAAGCATTCAACCAATCACTAGATGAAAAGGAAACTAGTAGACATCCTTTTCCCTCCAAAGATATTTGAAAAAAATAGCCACCAACATAAATCACCAATGCAAAGAATAACTTGCTCAAATCAATCTCAATGGAGTAAGCCCAAATCATGTATCAAGTAAAGCATTAACTTGATCAAAACAACCTCTATGGAAGCAACTCAACCATCAATCTCAAAACAACCAACTACGGGTTTCACCAACTCAAAGCAAGGAGCAA
This sequence comes from Wollemia nobilis, assembly GCA_028583015.1. Lineage (NCBI taxonomy): Eukaryota > Viridiplantae > Streptophyta > Pinopsida > Araucariales > Araucariaceae > Wollemia > Wollemia nobilis. The sequence continues at coordinate 6,444,776 of JAQPPZ010001411.1, forward strand.
GACTTACTAACATAAACCCTAGTGCAAAAATGCTTCCTCTTCCTCAACCAGAATTATGCATTCATCCAAAAAACTCATCAATAATTTTAATGCATAAACAATCTTCAATATCCAGAAAATGGGATTTACACCAACAAGAATACCTAGTAGACAACCTTTTCACTCCAAACTCAATTTCAGAAAATACACCATCAACAATATACATGGAGGAATTTACCCATACCTTTGTTTGAAGAAGAAGAGAATAGTTCTTCAACATGTTACCAACACCACCGTCAACTTTGCCACCAAGTTAGGGTTAGATCATAAAAGTAACCATAAAAATATTTATTCCATAAAACACCTTATGACTCCAATCCTTAGAAGTCAACTACCAAAAATATAAAGCATACAAACAATATATCCTTTTACACCTTATTTCTCCAAATTAATTAAACCATGCTCAAGGAATAATAGCTTCTAAGCAAATCTCACTCAAAAATCAAGCCAAAAATCTCAACCACACACTATCAACCTTATATCTCCAAAGAAGCATTTAAACTTAAAAATAATTTTAAATAAATCTGCCCAACCACTTCTTCTTTAACAAAAATGCAAATTTTATTTAAAAAACCTTACCAAAAAATGCTTTCGAAAATCGCGGGTCAACAGTGCCTCCAAAAAAATCGGAGCACAAAAACTCTTCTCACACTCCACGACGAGAGTCGAACGCTTGACCTCCCTTCAACCGCCTTCGCAGAACAATCGTTGCCACTAGGCCAACGACGCTAGCTTGAAGGCTAGCAAGAGTCTCCTTCTCCTTAACCCTTTGGCGGTGGATAAACGTGGCAAAAAATGATAGTCGTAGCTTTTACTTCCCAACCTTTGCACAATTCCAATTTCTTTTACACCTCTGCTTTGGACTATAGGTTATGGCTTATATAGCCAAACTTCCATGCTATGCACGACATCGACGGGAGGATAATTCGAACTTTTCGAATTAATATTACTTTGGTGCCTTCGAAACAACTTTAGGGTTTATGAAACCCTTTTGATTATTTAAAAAATAATCAAAGGTCTTTTAGACCTTAGACCTTAGGTGGAGAACCCATTAAATTATTAAAATAATTTAATCACTTAAATCAAATAAATAAATAATTAAAAAACCTTAAAAATGTTTTATTAATTAAGTTATTTAATTAATAAGTGTCTCCGGCATTTGCATTAAGCTGAGAGTGGTTTTGAGAAAAACCCTTAATGCATCCACCTGGTTTTAATAAAAACCCTTAAACCTACCATGGTTTTGATAAAAACCTTTTCATCTACCACATGGAATCTCTCCGAAATCTTCTAGAAAATATTCTTTGGAATCTTCAACATTTGAAGCCAATAAATCCTCTTGACATTAATGCCAGTTCCTTTTGACATCAATGACAACTCATAGACAAGAAGCTAGGATCTCAAACCCAAAATTGCCAACAAAGGCTTTGCACTGAAGGTGATGGAGGTTGTGATATTAAAGGAATATCGTTTGAAGTTGCAGGTTGTGCAACTTGACTTGGGTAGCATCTATTCCTGGTCACAATGCTAACCATCCTGATGAACCCTTATTGAGGAGGTGTCACCTTGACCTCATTCATTTGATTGGTAGGAGCTACCTGTACCTCATGAGTAGGTAATGAGTCTTTGAAAATACCCATTTATTGGTTGCTTGTAGTGAGAGGATTATCCACTTGAAGGTCATTCCTCTTGATCATATATTATACTAGGTTTTTGAAATCGTAGCACGTTGGCAAGTCATGTCCAATTTACCTATGATATCTACAATATAGGTCTTCTCAACATCCCATAGGCTTTTGTTTTCCTGTACTCGGGTCTATAGGCTAGATTTCTGGTAGATTAATCACTTTAGTCGCCCATAGACGATCAAATAGGGAGTCCATTGATTCAATGAAGGGTGTATACAATTGCCTAGTATGACATTGTTCATTTTATTCTGATTCACTTGGGTTTTATTATTGTAACTTGTCGGAGGAGGTTGTTCCTGATAATTTACCTTTTGAGGTGGCATTGTTTGTGTAGGCCCTAGGATATTGATGGAAACATGGCTGGCTACTGCCAGCTTTGATTATGTCATATTACCCTTTGGATTTTTAGTCAACTCCTTTCAAGATTTTGAGATTTCTCCCTCTTGAATTTTAATTTCTTCTATGGTTCTAGCTTGCATGAGAGCATATTCAAGAGTGGAATACTACTGGAGTTGTAGCAATAATGATATTGGTTTTATACAACTCTTTGAAAACATCCAAGTCAACGTAGACACTGGCAATAAGGATGGTAGCTTAGCAAGCAACATTCACCACCTATTATCATAGTCTATGATGGAGTCATATTCATAATGCTTTAACCCCATGAGGTCAGTTAAGGTCACCTTTCTCTTGATGTTGAAGGTGAAACGTTCTAAAAATACGTTTGCAAATTGTTAAAAGGTATAGACGCTATGCCTTGGAAGTTGATTATACCACTCTATGGTTGGGCCAAAGAGGGTGATTAAAAATATTCTCAAGAGTAAAGCATCATTTTCTTGGATACTGAAACACTAGTTTATGAACCTAGTGACGTGCTCCTGTGCATTCCTCTCCTTTAAATTTGTCTAATCTGGGTATTTTAAAATACTTCAAATATGGAGAGGAATGTATATATGGATGTAGCGGTTGACTACACAACTGGTGCTACATGGGCTTTTGTTGCCCAGACCCAATTATATTGCTTTTTATGGTTTCCATGCACTCAAGAAGTGCTCTATACACATAAGAGGATTTAATATCCTCTTCCTTAATTTGGGCCTATGGTGGGGAGAAAGGAATATTAAGTGTATGGCATGGTAATTGATTGTCATAAACCATGCCTCATAAGGTGCTTCTAAGTATTCCTCGTTGGGTTCTAAGTCATCAGAGGCCCCCATAAGGTTTGTCTTAAATGGGCCTACAAGGAGGAACCAATGCCTCTTGAAGGCGATCTATGTTTGGCATAGGAGGTAAGTCCCTATTAGGCCTAGGAGGTCTAGGAGGAACCATTTTGTTAGGCCTAGGAGGCATATCTTGGTTATAAGTGGGTTGCCTCTGATGCACCCCCTACCTATGCATACTTGGGGTAGGAACCCCGTTGTGCAAGGATTCTTGAATTTGTTGTTCAATCCTTTGTTTTTCTAATTGATGCTGACAATATAAGAGATCCAAGCATTTTTTATCTAGTTGAAGCTGATTAAATTGTGCTTGATGGTCAACATACATTTTGACCATTTGGTTTATCTACTTCGTTGTGCAGGGCCTATGAGCCCTAGCACCTTGGCCATGATACCTATCCTATTTAGGAGGATCTAATAAATACATTACAAGATTCCCTCAATTGAGAGAAGTCACGTTTACTTTAGGCTCACTCCTAAACATGTATTCCTTATACTTTGGTGGCACAGAAGCACATCATGCTTGCATCAAATGATGCTATCGAGGATAATCAGGATTTTACTCGAGTCTTCCTTCATAAATGAGAAAGGGTAGGGCAGAATTGGCTCACCCAATGTGATGAGTATCATACTCATCTTGTTATTTATACTGTGGAGGCATATAGGACAATCTAAGGGTGTATTATGATAATTTAGCCCTGCCCATGGTACATAGTCTTTCTCCTGCACATAAGTGTGCAGGGTAGATCAAGTAGGCATGTGAATGCATGGTATTGCTCTGTGTTGGTGCCTCAATGCATGGTTTCCATTCTTGAAAGAAGGTGTGTGAAGTGTCTATCCAAATAATTTTCCAAATTAGGACCACAACCTGTAGGGGTGTCCCTCATGGGGGTCCCTTGAGGGCTAGGTTCCTTACTTGACATTCTAGGACTTGGGCAAGTAGGAGGCCACCAAGGAGGTATGACCAAATTCTTGGGATCAAATCAGATATGATCTATGTCTCCTTGACTACTCCCCATAGCTTCAGCCCTTGAGTGGGCTTGGCTATGGGTCAAAACCATAACTACTTATTTCTAAACCCTACATGATTATCTCCTTTAAAAATTTTAAATATTTAATACAAAAAAATAAAAACACACAATGATACAAATTTTTATCTCTTTTAAATATTTATGTGTTCCTACAAATTTTTAGTGTGTTTTATTTGTTGTTGTGCAAAGGAAACTCTTTTCATGTGTTTGAATTTTGTTGATGTATTCTCAAAATTTTAATGGATTTCACCTGTACACTCATAGCTCGACAACCAGCAATGAAATTTTGATCACATAAACTAACCAAAGTATGGAGATGAAGCCCATACTTGATCGGGAAGTACAAGTCCTGCTAGTCCTCACCCAGTTCATCTTGGTCAATGATATACCTCTTTAAAGAGATATATGTGCTCTATTACACAACCTATGATGGTTCTTAGAGCTGGTTTTGGCTAAAATAGGATTCATAGGATTTGATCCAATAGGTGGAGATAAAACCCACCATCGTTGATCTCTATTAGTGGTTGGGGATAAAATTCCAACTCACTAACGTTAAAATGTGACGTGGTGTGTGTGGTTATTTTTATCCTTAAAGAAAGCAAAATAAAAGAGCATTCAATGCTAGTTCACTAAATGCATAATAAACGTTTTACTTTCAGAAAGCTATGCATGAATAAAGAACCTACAAAAGCACTTATCCTATATGAAGAACTAACCATTAGGTAGATCACATACAAGAAAACCATTCAAATGTATGATAAAGACTGTTCATTTTCCTATTTTCCTTCAATTTGCTACTTAGATTTTTAGGAAAATTAAAAATTAACCTTTAAATCAACAAAGAGAAGACATAAACAACTGAATTTACTCTTTTTTGAACAACCTTGATGCAAATGGAAGGTTTAGGCACTTACCTTGACTATATATGAAGCTAATATTTCTAGAAATTTGGGCTGAAAACTCCCTATTTTGTGGCCATCCCAGGGTGGGACGACTACAAATTTTGGGGATGTCCCTAGGTGGTATGGTTGTTGTGGTTGTCCGTAGGTGTTCCAATTAGGAATCTAGGGACCATTTCAATTTAGAATGGCCAGAACCTGCAACATCCAAAGTGCAAAAAAAAGTTTAAAAATGGTAAAATTGAAAAGGGACAAGGGTCCCACCATGATCATCATTGTAGAGCAAAACAATGGTGCACCTAGCAAATGAAATCAAAATGCATCTAATGTTCTAATCAAGCATTCAAAAGTGACAAATAAAGTAATACATAAAAGATAAATATTTGAAAGGACTAAAATGTTCTCTTTGTATTGATTAATTTTCCAAATAGGAGGTTACAAAATGTCCCCTTGAGGGCTCCCAAATTGATACAATTCAAGTTACAATTTTGAAGGATCCAATCCTTTCACAAACTTATGGCGCACTTTCAATGTTCTTCTTGCACTCACGATTGAAGAGTGGGCTTGCGTTGTCATTAATTTGAGATATCTATATTCAACTCCTTAGCTCCTTCCTCATGCATTATAATACATGTACCTACACACAAGAAATTGAAATGGGTTAAAAGCATGTGCATATTATGATAAAATCAAGGAAATGCATGCAATATTGAGAGTAAAAAGTGCAATCGACATAGCTAAACTACTCCAAATGATTCCAAAACTTAACATGATTTTTATAAACTACTTTTGTAATGATCTATGCATAAATTAAAATGAGATTATGGGTAGAATCTATGGCCATCCCTGGATGAGACAGATAGGACTGTAATCACAAAAACCCTAATTAATGACTCAAAATTGCTCTAAACTTCACCAAAATCAAGTATGATGCTTATATAATACCATAGAAATGATCTATACTAAAATTGATTTACAATTGTAGCCCAATTCATAGCCATCCCTAGGTTTTCTAATTGATATTTTCAACCATCCCAAGTGGGGACAACCACAAAACAGGGTTGTTTTTACCACCAATTCCACTTGGTTTTGGTCTAGAATCCTTCTAGGGGTGTTGTCATCAAATTTGGTAAATTAAATCATAGGAATCTATAGATTTTGGAGATGATGTGCATACTTAGGAATACCTTGAAAATGCCTTCGATCGATGAAGTTTCCAAGGGTAAATATGAGGGCAAAACGTAATCTTGGTAGCACTTCGTGGTGAATACTTGCAAAGAGCTCTCTTTGAAATTGAGTGAAAAAAATCCAAATTATCCCAAGAGGGTAAAGGGGGTAAAGGGGCAAGTTGGGGCATGCAAGGTAGGTGCTACCACTTGTCAACGCCTTTTCCATGCATTGGATGAAAGAGACCTCCAACTTGGGCCTCCAATTTGTAGTTCCTAATGGCCTAGATAGTCTCCCAATATGTCATAAGTCATTGGGTGGTATAAATGGCAAAAAGTGATTGCCATTTGTCCCACCCATGACTTTTTGGGTGGCATAGACCATGACCATCCCACCTAAGGATAGTTTCTTGTGGCCGTCCCTGGGTGGTATGGCCAAGAACTATGGTCATATTGGGGTGGGATGGCCCTGGCTACATGGCCCCAAACTTCTCAAATTTGGGGTAAACCTTCCAAAAAGTTATTAGGAACCCTAATTAACCCTTGAGGGTTTTCCAATGGGGTGATATGATGTTTCTAAGAGTGGTACCTTCACAGTATTATTTGATTTACATGATTTTAGTATCTACAACTACATCAAGGTGCCATACAAACCTGGCACTTTCCTTTGTGATGGTAAAAATATCTTCAATAGAATAGTGATGAAGTGCTAAGTCAGACACTTGACTCTCATTTAGCTGCTTGATTCCCATTTGGTACTTCACTATTGGGCACTCAATTCCCATTTGGCACTTGAATATCGAGTGCCTAATTTTTGTTAGGCACCTGAATCCTGTTAGGTGCCTTATTCCTTTATTGTAAATATAAGGTACCTGATTCCCATTGACTCAGAATTACAGTGCAACCCCTATTGTTGAGAGAACAAAACGATAATTTTAGATATGGATGTAGATGTGATTTAATTGATGAATACGGACCAAGAACAATGTAAATGACCATATGTCATCTATATTTTAGCAATCACATAAAAATCTATGTAATCATATAAAGAAAAATATCTGACGTATTCTGTTCTGATACATAATACACTAAATATATTTTGAGTTTAATATTTTTCTTTATCTCCTTTATTCTTGCGTATTATTGTAGCTAGAAATCAGTGTATGACATAACATATGTGGAATATGCTAGAAGTGTGGGTTCACTCTCAATAATATTCATCCCTTATTTTACTTGTTTTCTATTATTTTAGTTTATTTTCCTATTTTCTGTAGTTTAATTTAATACTGCAATTTTCCTTTATTTTTTGTAAATTTATAGAAAGTGTAAAATTTTGATTTCATATAATTTTAGTTATTTATTTGATAATGCAAATTATATTAGTGGTTTGGAAGATAAACGAGAACTCCAATGAAACAACAACATCCCCCCAAACCATAGGATCTAAGGGACTCATCTGATTAAAAAGATATTATAGGCATATACTGTGCAAGTTTACTCACAAATTTACGAGCTATTCTAGATTGAAAATTAAATGGAGGTAATGATTTATACCATAGAAACTAACCAATATTTTTCCAAACATTTTGCCATCGTTATCAAGGAGTAGCCAACTGTAATTTTCTATTATGAATAAAGTATGTTAGAAATAGTTAGGTTACTTTCTACAAGTCCTCCATTAGAAATGTTGTATGAGTCCACCTAGATTTAGAGGATCGGATGGTCGTTTTATCAAGAACACAAACATTTCTTCTTTAAAAATATTTATTGCAGCTGTGCCAAATCCTCATATTGAAACCTCTCCACCACCATATCCACATGTGCATTGGAGTCAACATCCATTGTTTACATAGGATACTTTTGAAATAAACCAAAAATACTATAGGGAAGGATATGAGATAGGAAGAGTTCATTTCAAGGAAGAATTACTAAACCTTCAATGTTGGCAAGTACTAGAAGATGGAACTTATCAAACACTAATTTAGTAATCCTTACAGAGGATAAAATAAATGAATTAGAAACCTTAAAAGCTAACCTAAATGCAACAAGTGTAGAATCCTTAATAGCAAACAAGATGGCTGAAATAGTAGAAGAGACATCCAATAGTTTAAACTTCCCCATAGAAGAGGCAAGAGGAGACCACAAGATGAAATATATCTCCCATACCCACCTTCCAATATTTAGAGGACTTCCAGTAGAAGATCCTAACCTATTCATTTTCAAATTTGACACTCTATGCAAGTCGGTAGATTATACAACCAATGCTCAGAAACTAAAGTTGTTTTCCTCCACTCTTTATGATTTAACTTTTCATTGGTTCATAAATTTTGGGAATAAATAGGTAACTACCTAGGAAGACATGAAAAACATTTACCTATATCAGTATCAAGACTTTGGTAGAGCACGTGATTCTAGAGAAGAAGTTCTAGATATGATACAAAAGGAAAGAGAATCATTAGAGGAGTATTGGGATAGGTTTAGCTTTAATTTGTAGAGATATCCCCATGCAAGACTAGGATATAGGTTCTTAAGAAGTATATTCTTAAAGGGGATTACGAATGAAGCTCTTGAATACTTAAATATGATTTATAGGGGGACATTTATCAACACCAAATATCTAATATCTAGTAGTTGTTTCAAAATGTTTTAATAAGGAAGGGTAAATTAACCCCTAGGAATATTAAACAATAAAAAACTATCACTAAAATAAAAAAAGGGAATATGCTTAAAGACCTCAAGAGTGAGATGTCATCTCTTGCACTCGAAATGGATACCCTTATACTTAAAAAAAAAGTAGGAAAATGAGGTAGCACTAGCCTATTTTTGTCCTAAATGCAAGAGAAAGCACCCTAGAAAAAAATGTCCTGAAAACAAAGTTAGAGTATGTGATGTGTGTCAAAAAGATCATAAAACTAAGTTGTGTCCATAGTTATCAAAATATATAGAGGATCCTGAAGTAACAAAAGCATACTTCATGGATAATAGGAGAAATTAGCAACAATATCCTATAGGAAACCACATGCAATCAGGAATGTCATCTTATGGGGGAGGCAATTATCATAACCAAGGTCAAGTTAAACCACCCAAAATGGGCTGGTGGGGACAACAACCTTGGACTCAATTTCCCCAAGGAGAAAATACTTACAATCCCTAACCATGGATGTCATACAAGTATTCTGGACAACAATGGAGAAATCAAAATACTTGGAGCCAAACTCCATAGCATCCTACACCAATCCCACTATAGTTAAGTTTTCCAGATCTCTATGCTTTGAGACCTACTCAAATACCAACACAACCTACTTCTAATCCAAACAATAAACCACAACCAACATTCCATATGGATAATGAGATGTACCCCATGTATAATACGAAAGTAGATTGTAGTCCCATACAATTAAGTTCAGGTAGATAGGTAGGTATAAAAGAGTCGCCTTTGATAGAAGAGGAGGAAAACATAGAGTTAGAAAAAGAGGAATCACCTTTTATAGAATATGTAGAAGAAGAATCGACAACTGTAAATAATAGATAAGGGGTTCCATCTTTTCCAAAAAGGTTGCAGGAACCTAAGAAGCCAATACAACCAAAATTTGACATTCTTTCCATTTTGAAGAACCTAACAGTCATAATCCCTCTCTTTCAGGCCATTAGATACATTCCTATCTACAAAGAAGCCATAAGAGAGACGTGTCTAAGAAAATTAGGAAGAAAACCAAAATAGACAGTCAATTTGGTAGGACAACTAGCTGATATTATGATAGGAAATACCTACAACAAAAAATATTCAAACCCAGGAAACCTTGTTTTAACTATGAAAATTGGGGTTTGTGTTTTACCCAACACATTAGTAGATCTAGGGCTGCCATTAATGTCATGCCCAAGGAAACCATGAAAAAACTTGTTTTAAACAATCTGAAGCCAACCAAAACCATCCTTTAGTTGGCAGACATGTCTATAGTGCTCCTTGAAGGAATACTAGAAGATACAACTATCATAATGAATACATGCGAGCACCCAATATATTTCTTAGTGTTACAATCCAAGTCTAGGTTGGGTGGTTATCCACTCATCTTAGGTAGGCCTTAGATGGCAAAAATTGATGTCTACATAAGTTGTAGAAATGGGAAAATGACCATTTTGGATGGTCAGAATGTAAAAAATCTGATCATCCATCCACCTAAACAATATATAAATTTGTTGGAAGAACCTGAATATGAAAACTAGAACATGAGTTTTTTTATCAATGATTCAATTCATTATGGCACTTGATGAATTGGAATATGAGAGTGATGAGGATAGGGTGATATCAAATTTTTTCTAAGGAGAACCCTCCTATCCTCCTCTAGAGTTTCCATTAGTGGGAGGTAAGGATCACCATATTTAGCAAATAAAAGTTGCACCCTGAAGAACACAAGCTTATACTGAGAGGGATGGGGGTGAATAGTATAATATCACTTTTTACTTTCTTCCCAAACCAATATAATTAATGTCCTTAATTACAATAACCAAATATACAAGTGTGCATTAATAACTCAAATAGCAGTAGTAAGCAAGAGCATAAGTCACCACACATAATTTGAGACACAATATTTAACTTGGTTCCCCTAATATGAGGTATTCCACGAAGAAAATATTTTACTAAAAATTTCTCAATAAATCTCTTTGGGAATCGCTCCCAATTACAATGTTTTTGTATCTTTGTCCAAAGGAGATGCTGATCCCCTAATCTCAAGTTCGTGGATCTCTTCCATAGGATAGCTCTTTCCCCTTCTACTCTGGCTATGTGATCTTCTAGAAGACTTTCTCTCTCTACTACACTAACTGGTGGGTCTCTCTCCACTTGAATACTCCTCACTCAGATCTATATTCAACTATGCTGACTACTGGATCTCTATCCATTGAGACTCTATCCTTTGTACTATGTCACCTCCAAAGATCTATCAATAGGCTCACTAAGAACCTGGTCAATAGGCTCACGCAGAACCTTCTTAACAAGCTCACATAGAACTTGTAAAATCTATGCTAGCAAGCTCACCAAGAACTTGCCCAAATCTGCTCTAGCAAGCTCACCAAGAACTTGCCCAAATTTGCTCTAGCAAGCTCACCAAGAACTTGCCCAAATCTGCTCTAGCAAGCTCACCAAGAACTTGCCCAAATCTACTCTAGCAAGCTCACCAAGAACTTGCCCAAATTTGCTCCAACAAGCTCACTAAGAACTTGTCCAAATACTATCCTCAAATATGTCCCAACACTATCCTCAAATCTGTCCTAAAGGCCTTCTTAAGGGCTCAATCAATAATTCTCAAGTAGTACTCAAAATGAACTCAAAAATGAATGGCAATCTCAACTCAAATTAACTTCATAGAAGCATAAAGAGAATTTTTAGAGACTCAATATGTTATAATCTCACTCTTAACCCAAATCAATCTCAAATCAACTCTTAGAAGCATAAAGAGAATTGTTAGAGACTCAATATATTCTAAACTCACTCTCAACCCAAATCAATCTCAACTCAAATCAAATCAACTCATAGAATCATAAAGAGAATTGTTAGAGACTCAATATTTCTAATCTCACTATCAACCTCAACTCAATTCAAGTCTTATAGAACTTTAAAGATAATTGTTAGAGACTCAATATGTTCGAACCTTAATCTCAACTCAACATAGAATGATGGAAAATTTTGTTTCATAGAACTTGAACAATCACTTCACACATCACTTGACTAGGCTCAATCAACTCAACTCAACCAATCATCACAAGTAACAACTCTTTCTCACACAACCCTAGTCCAAGTATGTATCAACCAACTCAAATGTTTCCAAAAATGATCAACCACAAATCTCACATAACAATGATACTCATGTTCTTTTCTAACTCAAGTTCTTTTACAACCAATGGGCTTCAACAACTATGCTTATCAAACAAGGTTTAGACACAAATATCAATTCAGAAAACCTTGAAGCATTCAACCAACCACTTTCGAAAAGGAAACCACAAACAATCCTTTTCCCTCCAATGATATTTCAGAAATCAACCACCATAAACAATCAATAGGATAATGTACCCATACCTTTTATGAAGATGAAAAAAAACCTCTTTGTAAATCTGCCACAATCACAAAATTCTTTTGCCAATATTCACAAGGGTTAGTAGATCACAAAATAATCAACATTACTCCACTTTTCAATAATCATCACCAAGGCCTTTAATTGCACAACTTCCTTATCTCTCCTAAAACCACTTGTCACCTCATGAAAGAATTAATCCTCTTGAAAAAGAACAAGGCAAACTTCACTTTTGGAACCCCTTTGCAAAATCAAAAATATATCTTTACACACATATTATTTCTCCATTAGATAAGTTATTCAAATAGCCCTCGAAATAAGCTTTCCGACGATATATAATATGCCACGTTTTCGAAATAAATTGAAACCTTTACATATATATATATATATATATATGCCAACCTCCATTAATTTCACATAGGTCGGCCCTCCATTAATTTAAACTTAAACTTTAAACTTTAATATCTTCATCACCGGAGGTCCTTTTTTGATGAAACAAAATTCCACCTTGGATTTTAAGAAAAACCCTTTCCACATAAGCCCAGCATGGTTTTAAATAAAATATTTTATTTTTCCTACCTTGGTTTTCATAAAAACCCTGTAAATAGCCATGCTTTCCAAAATATCATAAATGCTTATATATGAAATATTTTGGCCACCAAAACCAAATGTGATCCATGTGACATCAATGACAACATAAAATAACTTAAATTTCCAACAATCTCCCCCTTTGTCATTGATGGCAACACCTCTAATGCAAATCACTACAATCACTACAAAATCCATCTCTAAGAATAAAAGTTGCTCCCCCTGACTCAATACTCTATATGGAGGGTAATCCACCTAACTCAATGCTCTCTTTGGAGTCTGCTCCCCCTAACTCAATGCTCTCCCCCTTACTCAAATCTCTCCCCCTTTGACATCAATGGCAAAAGGGACACCTATGGGGCTAAAATATATAACTCTTAAGCTTAGCCCCCTCACCCCCTTCTCTCTAGAGGTGATTAATTTTTGGGTGGGAGTATCTTTACTCCCATATTACTTTGTTTATTTCCTCTATCAACTGACTTCCATGTTTTTTGATATCCTTATCTTGATGAATTACTTGATTGTCTTTTCTAGAACATGTTTGACCTTCTTGCCTTGAACCTATTTGACCTTCTTACCTTGAACCTGTTTGGAATTGAGTCCTACACCATTTTGCAATATGCCCAAAGTTATTGCAATTAAAACACTTAATATTGTAGCCTTTGGATGGTTCCCATATCTTGAATTCATTCTTAAAATAATTTCCATATCCATTCCTTTCCTGAACCCTGTATTGTGAAGCTCTGTTTTCATGACCATTATAACCATGACTTCTAAATTATGTAGCTCTAAAACCAAAACCATGTTGCTCATTTCTTTTGCACTGAAAAGCTCTATGACCAATCCTATTGTATGAGAAGCAATGTCCTTGAAAACCATACCTTCTTCCCTTTGAACTTAATTCACCTATCTCAAAAAAAGAACCAAAATGAATATTTGGAGCCATAGAAACTTTGGAAATTTCCTCACAAATCTTATGTGCTTCTTTGCTTTCATATTTTAGAACTTCCTTTCCTTTTGAGTGTGATTCCCCAAACCTGAAATATGGGACCTTTAGTGCTTTGGAATATTCCTCTTCTTTATCTTCATTTATGTCAAGTAGCAACTTGGCATCCATATCTATAGCCTTTGAAATATATGTTTCCTTCTTAGTACAAATATCTTGACCTTTTAAGTCATGTGATGGATCAAAATTCTCATGTAGGGAACATCTCAATGCTTTTAGATTCTCCTTAACCTCTTGTAGTTTCTTATGGATAACATTGAAGTCTTCCTTTAGATCAACTGAGACATTATCCTCTTGTTTAACTTCTTCTTTTTGGAGTGAATGTTCTTATTCTACTTCTTTTATTCCATAGAAAAACCCTTCTTCATATTCACTGTCACTAATATCATTATAATCTTCTATAGCAAACAAAATCTCAAGATTTCTTTGACCATGCCTATTTCCTTGATGTGTCATCTCATCTTCACTATCACTGAAACCATTGCAATACCCTGATCCGTGATCTCTTTGACCACACAAAAAACATTGTTCTCTTTCACCTTCTATTCCTAGGAATAAATGCTCTTCCTTTTCATCATCTAAATTGTCTCTATCATTATGATCTGAGCTATCACTTGCTTCTACAATGTAGTAATATTTATTTTCTTTACAAAAAATTTTCTTCTTCTCATTCCTGTTTTGCTTGAATCTGTCATCATTGTCATGCTTATGCTTTCCATCTTCTTTTCTTCTGTGACCCTGTTTTTCATCATCACTGATTTCTTCATGTGGACACCTGTATGCATAGTGACCAAGATCACGACACTTGTAGCACCTAACTTTCCTTATATTTTTGAAATTCCTTGAGTCCTTATTCCTTTTGATGAAGTTAGCTTCCTAATCATTTTATAAAACTCTATCTGTTTCTAAAATTTTGCCTTTCTCTTTTTTTAAGCCTTGAATGCAATTTATTTTATTGGAGCTTGATGCTTACTTACCCTCATCTCATAAGCTATGAGAGTACCTTGCAATTATTCCATTGTTAACTTGTTGATATCCATTGTTTCTTCTATTGCTGAAACCTTTGCATCATATTTCATGGGAAGTGATCTCAAAATATTTTGAGTAACTTTTGATTCTTTCATATCAAAACCTAGGCCTCTCATAGTGTTAGTAATCTCATCAACTCAAAGTAAGAACTTTGCAATATCTTCAGAATATTCCATTTTCAATTCCTCAAATATTTTTCTATGAGTTTGTAGTTTTGCCAACTTTACCTTGGAATCTCCTTCATAAGTATTCCTCAACTTGGTACACATCTCATTAGCTGAAGTACATACCATGACCTTTACAAAATCTATCTCATGTAGCCCACTCAAAATACAATTCATTGCTCTTGCATTTATCTCAACCAATTTCTTGGTAGTCTTATCTTCCTCAGGATCACCTTCAACCTTATACTCTTTTTCAACCATCTGCCATACCTCATATCCTTGTGATATCAAGTAGTTCTTCATCCTCATGCTTTAGAAAGCATAATTATTACCATCAAACAATGGACCCTTATTTGTAGATAATCCATTGTGTGAAGCCATCTATGTTCTTGTAGAGTATTCCCTCAAGTTGTTAGCCTTTCTGAAGGAACCCACTATGATACCAATTGAAGAACACAAGCTTATACTGAGAAGGGGGGGTGAACAGTATAAGATCACTTTTTACTTTCTTTCCAAATCAATATCAATTAATGTCCTTAATTGTAATAACCAAATATAGCAGTGTGCATTAATAACTCAGATAGCAGTAGTAAGCAAGAGCACAAGTCACCACACATAATTGAGACATGAAATTTAACGTGGTTCCCCCAATGTGAGGTACTCCACGGAGAAAATATTTTACTAAAAATTTATCAATAAATATCTTTGGGAATCACTTCCAATTACAATGTTTATGGATCTTTTCAAAGGAGATGTTGATCCCCTAATATCAAGTTTGTGGATCTCTTCCACAGGAGAACTCTTTCCCCTTTTGCTCTGGCTATGTGATCTTCTAGAAGACTTTGTCTCTCTACTACACTAACTGGTGGACCTCTCTCCACTTGAAGACTCCTCACTTAGATCTATCTTCAACTATGCTCACTTCTAGATATCTATCTACTGAGACTCTATCCTTTGTACTCTATCACATCCAAAGCTCTATCAATAGACTCACTAAGAACCTGCTCAATAGGCTCACATAGAACCTTCTTGACAAGCTCACACAAAACTTGTCAAATCTATGTTAGCAAGCTCACAAAGAACTTTCCCAAATTTGCTCTAGCAAGCTCACCAAGAACTTGCACAAATCTGCTCTAGAAAGTATAACAAGAGAACATCACACAACACAATATGTATCGAGGTTCATAGATTTGGCTACATACCAAGAACTTGCCCAAATTTTCTCTAGCAATCTCACCAAGAACTTGCTCAAATCTGCTCCAACAAGCTCACTAAGAACTTGTCCAAACACAGTCCTCAAATATATCCCAACACTGTCAACAAATATGTCTCAAAGGCCTTCTCAAAGGCTCAATCAATCATGCCCAAGTAGTACTCAAAATGAACTCAACAATGAATGGCAATATCAACTCAAATTATTTTCATAGAAGCATAAAGAGAATTGTTAGAGACTCAATATGTTCTAATCTCACTCTCAACCCAAATCAATCTCAACTCAACTCATATAAGCATAAATAGAATTGTTAGAGACTCGATATGTTCTAAACTCACTCTCAACCCAAATCAATCTCAACTCAACTCAAATCAACTCATAGAAGCATAAAGAGAATTGGTAGAGACTCAATATGTTCTAATATCACTCTCAACTCAAAGCAACCTCAACCCAATTCAAGTCTTATAGAACTATAAAGAGAATTGTTATAGACTCAATATATTCTAACCTTAATCTCAACTCAACATAGAATTATGGAATAGTTTATTTCATAAAACTTGAAAAATCACTTCACACATCACTTGACTAGGCTCAATCAACTCAACTCAACCAATCATCACAAGGAACAACTCTTTCTCACACAAACCTAGTCCAAGTATGTATCAATCGACTCAAATATTTCTAACAATGCTCAACCACAAATCTCACATAACAATGATACTCATGTTCTTTTCTAACTCAAGTTATTTCACAACCAAAGGGCTTCAACAACTATGCTTGTCAAACAAGGTTTAGACACAACTCTCAATTCAAAAAACCTTGAAGCACTCAACCAACCACTTTCAAAAAGGAAACCACAAACAATATTTTTCCCTCCAATGATATTTCATAAATCAACCACCATAAACAATCAATAGGAGAATGTACCCATACCTTTTATGAAGATGAAAAAAAAAAAATTTATAAATCTGCCACAATCACAAAATTCTTTTGCCAATATTCACAAGGGTTAGTAGATCACAAAATAAACAACATTAATCCACTTTTCATTAATTATCACTAAGGCCTTTAATTTCACAACTTCCTTATCTCTCCTAAAACCACTTATCACCTCATGAAAGAATTAATCCTCTTGAAAAAGAACAAGGCAAACTTCACTTTTGGAACCCCTTTGCAAAATTAGAAATATCTTTTTACACACATCTTATTTCTCCTTCTAAATAAGTTAGTCAAATAGCCCTTGAAATAAGTTTTTCGAAGATATATAATATGCCACATTTCCAAAATAAATTGAAACCTTTACTATATATATATATATATATATATATATATATATATATATATATATATATATATATATATATATATATATATATGCCAACCTCCATTAATTGCACATAGGTCGGCCCTCCATAAATTTAAACTTAAACTTTAAACTTTAATATCTTCATCATCAGAGGTCCTTTTTCGATGAAACAAAATTCCACCTTGGATTTTATGAAAATCCCTTTTCTTATAAGCCCACCATGGTTTTAAATAAAACATTTTATTTTGCTTGCCTTGGTTTTCATAAAAACCCTGTAAATAGCCATGCTTTCCAAAATATCATAAATGCTTATTTATGAAATATTTTGGCCACCAAAACAAAATGTGATCCATGTGACATCAATGATCCATGTGACATCAATGAAAACATAAAATAGCTCAAATTTCCAACACACCCAGGAGAGTATTAAACATAAATTATGGGTTGACATCTAAAAAATAGACCAAACTAATAAAAAAATTAGTCAAACATCAAGGTCCCTTTGCTTGGGAGTATTTAGACATGAGAGGAATAGCTCCTAAAACTTGTACTCATAAAATATATCTAGAAGATGAAATAAAACTAGTAAGATAACCACAACGAAGAATGAATCCAACTATGAAGGGGATTGTCAAAGTTGAATTGCAGAAACTCCTCATAGTTGGATTCATCTACCCAATTTTAGATAGTGAGTGGGCATCACCTTTGGTGGTGGTTCCCAAGAAGAATATCAAGTTGAGAATCTATGTTGATTACATGTTGCTGAATAAAGCAACCAAGAAAGACCACTTCCCCCTACCCTTCATAGATTAGGTCCTTAACACCTTATAAGGTAAGAAGTAATTTTCTTTCATAGATGGGTTTAGTGGATAGGGAAAATGGATCAATACAAGACCAAATTCACTTACACATGGGGAACATTTGTTTACTAAGTTTTACCCTTTGGTTTGTGCAATGCACCCACCATATTTTAGAGGGCAGTTTTGAGAATCTTCTCTAATATGATTGGAGAAAATGTGGAGGTATATATGGATGATTTCACTGTATATGGTGAAACATTTGAAGAAGCCACATAAAATTTGGAAAGAACACTTCAGTGGTGTGAGGAAACTAATCTATCCCTAAGTAACGAGAAATATTATATGCTAGTGTAGGAGGGGATAGTTCTAGGACATCATATATTTGCATATGGGATAAAGGTAAATAGGAAGAGGATAGAAGTTATCCAAAACCTGCCTACACCCAAAAATCAGAAGGATATTCATAGTTTCCTTGGATCAGTTGGTTACTGTAGGAGGTTTATAATAAAATTTAGAAAATTTTCTAAACCCCTAAGCACATTATTAGCAAAGGATATAGAGTTTGTCTAGATAGAGTAATGTGAATAAGCATTTAAAACTTATAAGGAAAAACTAAAAACTACTCCAGTTCTGAGAGGTCCAAAATGGACCATCCCCTTTAACATATATGTAGATGCATCCAATAATGTGATGGGGTTAGTTTTGGGATAGAAATATGGTGATGATTTTTATGCCATCTACTATGTCAGTAAACATCTCATAGGTGCTGAATTCAATTATACTATCATAGAAAAGGAATTCCTTGTAGTCATACATGCTCTTAACAAATTCTACCACTATATTATAGGTTATTGGGTTTTTGTGCATACTGATCATTCCACTATTAGATACCTGACAAAAAAACCTGGAATCAATGGTAGTATTATCATATGGTTGTTACTTCTATATGAGTTTGATGTGACAATTTTAGATAAACCAGGTAAAGATAATGTGGTAGCTCATTTCCTTTTTATATTGACACCTCCTGATCATTCAACTATAGAATATTAGTTTCCAGATGAGAATTTGTTTGCTCTTAATGAACAAATACCATGGTATATAGATATGGCTAATTATTTAGCCACTGGTAAAGTATCCTTTGCTCTTTCACCACGTGAGAAACAAAATTTAATTGAGAAAAGTGTAGACTTCTCATGGATTTATGGGTGCCTATTAGAAATAGGGCCTAATAAGTTCATGAGAATATATGTTGCTAATAATAAGATTGTAGAAATACTAAAATATTGCCATAATGAACCTTGTGGTGGTCATTTTGTAGGAAAAATGACTGCATTCAAAGTATTGTAGGTTGGTTATTACTGGTCTTCACTATTCAAAGATGTAGCTAAGCATGTGAGCCAATGTGACCAATGTCAAAGGATAGGTAGACCTACTATCAAAGATGAAATCCCACTCCAACCATATGTGCACATAGAGCCATTTTATAAATGGGATATGGTCTTCATAGGACCCATTAATCCACAGTCAATAGGTAAGAGGTATATCTTAGTTTGCACTAACTATGTGATCAAGTGGGTTGAAGTGCATGTATTACATAATTCTAAAGAGAGGACTGTAGTAGACTTCCTGTATTCATCTATTTTTACCAAATTTTGGGTTCCAAGGGAGATCATAATTGATCAAGGTTCTCAATTTACTTCAAATATTATTCAGGAACTCATGCAACAATATAAAACCAGTTATAACAAAACCACTCCTTACAATCCATAGGTACATGGGCAAGTATAGGTAACCAACTGTGAACTAGAGAACATTCCCATAAAATGGTACAATAGAATAGGAAGGAATGGGCCAAAATATTACTAGAAGTTGTGTGGTCTTACAAAACAACCTGGAAAACTACTACTGTTTTTACACCATTCCAGCTAGTATATGGGAAGAATGCTATGATACCCATAGAATTTGAGATTAAAAATATTAGAACTACAGTAGATTTAAATTTGAATTTGGATAAGGCAAAAAATGAAATAATTTTTTATCTTAATCAACTGGATGAATACCGAAGAGATGCTCTGCATTAGATAGAGGTCATCCAAAAATAGAGGGCCAAGTGGCATGATCGTCACACCAAGCAAAAGTAGTTAAAAGGGGGAGAGTGGGAACTATTGTATAACTCCAAGTTCTAGGAAAGGAAAGGTAAACTTATGCAACATTGGATGGGGTCATATGAAGTAGTTGAGGTCAACAGTGTAGCTATGAGAATCAAAATAATTTATGGCAACATTATACTAACAGTCAATGGTCACCAACTACGTTCATATCATGTGTCTAAGACTTATATAATGAAGTCCAGATTAGGCATTGTGGAGACCCTAGTTGATTCTAGTTTTAAAATGAGTTAGTAATATGTGGACGTAGTCCACATGGTTCAAAAACAATTATTTTTTAAAGTTCTACAATTTTTATTTCTTTAGTTGTATTTCTATTTTACAAGAATGATACCCTGAGTGCAACTATTAGGTAGCTTGGGAAACCTAGGCCTAACAAGAACAGGTTCCATGAACCTGCACAATCCCAAATTTCTAGGATATTAAATTCTAGTAGAAGTATCTCATCCCAAATTGGAGGGTGAAACCATATCTAAACAAGTGTTTGGGTGTTTGTTTTTGGTCTTCATAAAGAAAAAATACCTAGATGCTGGATTAGGTAGCAGATGCTAATTCTATCTCTGGTCTTCAAACTAGAATGCTAAAGTCCTGATAAAATATAAGCGTACACTAGTGGACACATTAACAAACATTGAAATAAAGTAGGAGTGTCTACTTTTCGTGTTATGAAGAAGTCACCCAATTTTTGTATTCTGAAGAAGGCACTCGAATCCCATTTTTATGAAAGACAACATCTGATTCTTATTTTTATGGTTAAAGGTGCATGATTCCTATTTGTATGGTAGAAGGTGCCTGACTCCCGTTATGTCAAGGAAAAGGTGTTTGAGTCCTATTTTTTGGTATACCGACACATGATTCCTAGTTTTCATAAGGAAATGGCACTCAACTTCCATTTTTTGGGAAATCAACACCTAATTTCCTAGACATAACAAAAAAATAAAAATAAAGTAAAGAATATAAATTAATTTAAAAAATAAAAAAGTACTTTTTATTTTAAGTATGTTGTTCGATTTCCAATAAAATGCACCTGCTTTCTATTTTTTGCTTTAAGTAAGGTGCTCAATTTCCAGAAAAAGGTGCTTACTTTCCATATTAAGCATGGCACTTGATTGATAACAAAAGGCTCCTTCTTTCTATTTACCAAATGCCTACGTGCCTTGATTTGATAGAAGGCACCTGATTTCCATATAAAGAGGCATATGCGTTCTATTTTCATGGGTAGTTGTGCCTTGTATAAATAATCATCAACATTAGAAAGTGGTCCAAGCCACGTTAGCATTTCACCCACGTGCATAAGTCAAACTTCACGGATGAAATTATTTTAATTTTTTCGTTGGAGATTTGTGGACATTCCAAGGTCATCAGTGAAAAATTTCCAAGGGATGTTTGTCATCCCATGAAGACGTATTTTTCTAACATTTTCTTGAAAATGTGCAGGAATTCTTAGATGTATCAAATAGCAGCAACCAATAACCAGTCAAAATGAAAAGAAATTCATCGCATGGGAAATATGCTTATTATTATTTATTCTAGAACAAATAATGCTAGTGCACCACGAGTGTCTATGCATTATACATGCATGAAACATAATATGGGAATGTGCTTAATTTTTTGTTATATATATATATTATTTCCATAGGTATATGTTTCTATAAAATAGTGCTAGCACATTCCCTGTTGAATTACTAGCCACCCATTTCTCTCCACTGGGCATTTTTCTACGTGTCACTGCTTTGATTGGGATAAAATACTCATGGTCATCATATACATAAAATATGACACATGCTTTAACAAGATTTTTCATAGATAACTGTAATTATTTCTAATCATGGCAATCACACACCTGCGTTCACGGATGTAGGCAATTTAAAATCATGCATTGGAAAAACTCTGTGCAAAAAAAAAACAAAGTACCATAGAAAAACCAAGGTGTGAGAAATTTTTGCAAGAAAAACTTAAAGCTGAAAAAAATTTGAACTTTACCATCAGGGAAAATCGACCAATCATCAATTGAAAAAGAGTGAACCTACATATTTTTTAAGTATTGGTGAAGATGTATAGATGCAATTCAATGTTGCTAGATGATTGGAATACCGCCATATGGTTAGCCAAAATGAGGATGCAGAGGTGGATAAAGAATTTGCAACATCTATGAGGGACAAAGTTGTTCGCATGCTGGAACTAGAAATTTCAATCATTGAAGAGTACATTAATGGGGTAATAGGCCTTCCCTAAATAGGAGAATACATGTATAAGGAGGACAACCCCACACTTTGTGTATAAATATTATTTGGGCGCCCAACACAATACCTGATGCGTGCTGGTTTTCCAAAGCAGTACATACTCAAGCTTTGGAGATTGATCTTCGAGTAGATTTCCTAGTTCTTAACTTGTACGACTAGGCTTTCCAAACTTAACTCTAACAATTTTTGTTTTCTCAACCATTTATTACATGAGAACAATATCGATGTCTCCAATTATCTTGCATGTGCACTCAAGGATGAGGTCAACTGATACCGGGTAGGCACAACATTTACCCTAGCTCACCATGGCATGATTTTGGCCTTGGTGCAACATATTAAGTCACACAAAGATGTAACAATTGAGGAAGTGGAAAGAAATAATGCAATTCCTAAGGCAAGGGAAGAAGTGGTGGCACCAGAATAAACTGATCGACAAGTTGATAGGATGATAGAGCAAACATAGATGATGCCTACATCCTAGCATAAGGAAAATACATGGGATGTAGGGAAAGCCTTGTTCCCTAATTTCTCTCAATTTGATGAGTATGCAGGACATGCTTCATCTCTATTGGCCCTTAATTTGATGATGAGGTTGGATATGGTCCATCAAGCCCTACTTACATGTCAATTTCCACCAGAACCAGAAGCAGAAGGATGAAGATGTTCATGGTGGTTTATAGCTTATTAGATGAGGATGCAACGATTGATGAGTTGAATAAGGATGACTTCATGGCCTACATATTAAAGGATTTTTCCAAGGGTCTTATGCCTCAGTAGGAAATGCAGATGGAGGATCTACAACAACAACTATAGTTGAAAGAATAGGTTTGTTCTTAGGAGGCCAAGTATAAGGAGGAGCAGACTCTTTTTCAAGAGTCCAAAAAAGTAGTTGCAATGAAATTACAGGAACTATATCAGGCCATCCATCAACTACAGGAGACAATATTGAAGCTGCAGTCACAAATCCAAAAAATTGAGGCTAAACGACCAGCCAAGGCAGATGCAACAGTATAAACTGACTGGGCTAAGAAAGTGCCCACTATCCCTCTAGATTCTGAGGAGCAAATAGCCTACTCTAGTCCTTTTTAGTCAGATGCGAAGAATTCCAGCAAGGAAGTTGAGGTAGGGGACCAATTAGTGGCTTCTACTAGAAATATTTTTGCAAAGGAGAATCCTAATTTTTGAGCAAGGATCCCCACAATTATTATTGAAAGTACAACTGAAGAATCCTCTCTATGTGAAGAGCAAGAAATAAATGAAGCAATGGAGGTTGAACAACCTCATTCACCAACTCACTCTGCAGAATAGGGGTAAGATCAGGGTCCTGAAGTTGATATGGGGTAGTCCCCAACATCTTATTTCTCTACATATACAGAGGTAAATCAAGAGGATGAAATTGAGGTCAAAGAACCTCAAATTTTAGAAAAATCAATAAAGGAAGACACAATATAGAAGATGAAATTGAGGCTAAAGAGCCTTAGATTTTAGATAAGGCTGTAGAGGAGGATTAGTAGGTTGCAAAATCTCAAGATTTTGCTCACTCTACAGGACAAGAACCAAAAAGAGATGCAGGGACTGAACCTGAGTAGCTTTAGGTAGAAAATGGGACTTCAATAGAAGAATCATCTATTGCACAAAATGTGACTGAAGGGCCACCTAAGAAAATGCCTACAGAGTAGACACAGGAGAACCAAAGCAAGGACTGTGCAACTAAAAGTATCAGGTATGGATTCTAATGAAGAATGGGTAGATACTTTGAAGTTTTTTATGAGCAAAAAATAAGTTCAAACACCTCAAGGCAAATATCAAGGCAGATAATAAGGAGTATAGGAAATCCTCCAAGAGAGTGGCCAAGGAAACTAGAGAAGAGGCCAAAGAGGTATACAAAAATCCTTGTAAGAAAATCAAAATTTCTTGACCAACACAGTTTTAGGATTTGTATAGATCAATACATGATGAAACTTCAAAAATGAAGGCATATTTCATGAATATGGGATTGCTAGGTCCTGTGCCACCTACAACTCAAGTAACAAAAAGCAAAGCTCATATGGTAGAAGAAATAGAGTCTAAATATGATGTTGAACTTGAGCTAGTAGTGGCCAATTTTCCCAAGGCTAAGGTTGCTAAGAAATATAGCATTTCATTTGGTGATGAATCTATAGTTCCAAGAGGAGAATGTTTACCCCCTCACCATGAATACTAGAAGCAGGTTGTGTAGCAAGTGTGAACAAGGTTTATTTGTAAACGACTTAGAAAAATCCTGTTTTTCTAAGCAAGTGTGAACTCTCTTACCTTTTGTCGGCTAAACCTGTTTGATGGTCGGCATGATTTTTAATTAGTTTATTTAACCTTCCCCTTATCCCTCCAATGTCCTTTCTCCTTCCCTGCCATCCATTTTCGCTTATCACTCCACTTCCTTCCTTTCCCCATGTCCGCTGCCACCTCCCTCTCCACTTCCTACTCCTACATTTTCTCTAATATTCTTGATCTCCCTCCAACCTCCCTTCCCTACTCTTTCGCTGGTATTAAGCCTATATAAGGTTTAATTAATTGTAATGTTTTTTAAACTTGTTAATTTGATTAATATATTCTGTTCTGGTTATTTTACTGTGTTAATTTATCTCAGCTCACTTTAAATCTAAGTCCACTATAGTCTAGGGCTTACACTGGTATCAGAGCTCTAAGGGGGGCATGGAGGCCGAGGTAAGGCACATAAACCAAGCGCATGGATCCCAAGGAGTGCATGAAATGGATCGTAAGGAGTGCATGGATCTCAAGGATCTGACTGGATGTAGACAACACTGACATGGCAGGTTGAGTCGGCAAGGTGACAGTTGATGTGGTGGCAGCTGACGTGGCGGGCGCTGACATGGAACGGAGCTAGCAGAGTGTTGATTGGGTGAGACAGGAGCTGACGTGGCATAGCGAGCAGAGTGCTGACATGGATGAGCTAGGAGCTGACATGGCAGAGGCACACTGAGTGTGCCATGTGGTAGAGGTTAACTAGCCGAGAGGAACAAAAGGTTTGGCTCGTCGATTGCCCGAAGGTAATTGACTTACTAAGTGTTTGCAGGCTTTGATAAATCCTGGACACTTCCTCCTCCCACTGCATGTGGGACTAAATTTTTTTTTTTTAAATTGTTTTAGCCGCTAAATACAAACATACCCTGTTACTGTCTTCCTCCCGTTCGGCTAGCTTGGTCTAGCGATCAAGACACCCGCTTGCAGAGCAGAGACCCGGGGTCGAATCCTGCCGGGGTCAAAATACAAATGTTTTATTTTTTTTGTAATCATCGACAACGCGAGGGTTTATGAACTCATTTTGTCACTGTTATACCATAATAGCCGCGTGGTGCAACGGCTAAGCCTTTCGGGTAGACGACAGAGGTTAGCAGTTCGAATCCCATCAGGGATTTCACAACAAAAAAAGGTTTATTTTTTATTAATTTTTTTATTGTTTATTTTTTTAAAAGGTTTTAAAAATTAATTTAGTAATTTCTCTGTATTATTTTTTATTATGTTTTTTAAATAAACATTTATTTAAAAAAGAATAATTAAAAAATATATATAGGAAATTGTTAAAATTATTTTTTTAAAAGGCCTTTATTAAAACAAATTTTGAATTTTTTTTTGGCATCATAAAAATTAAGTTGTAACCCAGTTCATGCGGTGTGATTCTGGGTAGATGATTCGGTCAGCCGGATGCTATAATGCATTATTCTCTCTGTTGAGAAGAGAGACACCTGATTCCTTTGACGGGAAAGTCCAGCGGTATGGATTTCATACAGTGTTTTGCCAATTAGAAAACCAAGTGATTGCACATCTGAGGAAACCAGACTCTGGATACGAGGTGGATTCTGAAGATAATATCTTCAGGCAAAGGATAGTTGAATTCGAAATGGTTGAAACAGTACCTGAAGGACAATCAATTGATAGTTATACACCTGCAGTGCCTGAAGTAGAAACAAGTGAGAGCTATACACCATGCTCTCCTAATTCAGAACCAGAAGAAGAAGAAGAAGTAGAAGAAGAGGAAGAAGAACCAATGGAGGTGAAACCTGCAACTGAAGAATAAGATGTTCTCAAAAGATGTTTTGAGCCAGCAACAGCACATGAAGTCATTATAATTAGTGATGACGAAGCAGACAATTTCACCTTTCCAATTTTGGGTGATCCTTAAGAAGAAGAACGCCAAATCAGTGAGCATTTTAAGAAAGCTAGATTTGATTTAAATCAGTGATCTATTTTGTACTTCTTTGTACTACTTGTTTGAAGTTGAAATAAACTTTTCTTTCTAAAATGGCATCCAATACTAGTCTACCAATCCCTGAGTTCAATGGTGGTGATTATGAGTATTGGTCAATTAAAATGAAAACTCTTTTGATAGGCAAAGGTCTTTGGGATGTGATTGAAGAGGGATATACTGAACCTACTGCTGCTGATTGGGAATCTTTGAATGTTGCTGATAAAAGGGCTAAAAAGGAATATCAGAAGAATAATTCTTTCACTCTTTATCACATCCAAGCCACCCTTGATAGAAGTATTTTCCCTAGAATAACTTCTTTTATAACAACTGAATCTGCTTGGAATGCTTTAAAAGAAAGTTATAGGGGTAGTGACCAAGTCAAACAAGTTAAACTACAAACCTTGAAACGAGAGTTTGAAACTCTTAAAATGCAAGAGAGTGAAAAGGTTGGTGATTACTGCGTGCGTGTGAAAGCCGTAGTAGATAAGATGGTCACTTTAGGAGAAGATGTAAAGCCTAAAGTTATAGTGAAGAAAGTGTTGAGGACACTTCTTCCTAAGTGGAATTCAGTTGCAATAATTATAGAAGAATCCAAAGACCTAACTTCTCTGTATTTTGAAGCCCTCATTGGCTCACTTCTCTCACATGAAGAGAGGTTACAACAAACTCCTTCCACAAGTTATGGAGGAGATGATAAAGCCTTTGCTTCTCAACAAGGTAGAGGTAGAGGCCATGGCAGAGGACAGTATAGAGGTAGAGGCAAAAATAATCAGAGAGGTGGAACTCCTAACATAGGAGGAAATCAGAACAGAGGGGGATTCTAAAACAGAGGTGAACAACAGAATAGAGGAGGACAACAAAATAGAGGAAAATAATTAGGCAGAGGCAAAGGAGGAGATAAGTCAAAACAATCTTTCTACAATTGTGGAAAACTTGGCCATTATGCTCGTGACTGTTGGACAAAGACTTCACAAGGAACTAGTAGCAGCCAGAGTAGTCAGTTTGGAAATTTTTGAGAAGAGGAAGAGGCCACAAATCTCTTTCTCTCTTATGGTCAGGTAGATCAGAACATGAATGATACATGGATCTTGGACACTGGGTGTTCAAACCATATGAGTGGCAAAGAAGAGCTTTTTGCTACTCTAAACTCCTCATACAAATCCAGCATCAAATTGGGAGATGATAAATCATTGGAAGTTGAAGGCATTGGAGCCATGGTAGTTCCAACTAAAGAAGGCGTCAAAAAAGTAAGTGATATCTATTACACACCCCATATCCAACACAATATTTTAAGTGTTGGTCAAATGTTAGAAAAGAACTACAAGTTGCTTTTTGATGAGGGTAAATGCACTATTTTTGATAAAAATAACAGTAATAGAATCATTACACAAGTGCCAATGTCAAAGAATAGATTTTTTCTTTTAAATTTTGGCCATCCAGGGGGATATAAGTTAGAAAATGTTGCCATTTCCAATCCAAGTGTTCTATGGCACTTGAGATATGGTCATTTGAATTCAGCTAGTTTAAAAATGCTAACTTCACAAGTGATGGTAACCGGACTTCCTAAAGTTTAGGATAGTGTAGACACCAAAATAGCACCAATCCGATTATGTGACTACAAATACTGATTGCATTGGCACACATAGCCTTCAGGGCAGCCCTCAGAGGTCAAACAGTGGTCCTAGCCACTTTCACAACAGTTTTAGAAGGTCAAAAAGTAATTTGGCACCTCCAGACATTCTGCTTCAAATCCGTCTTTACGCCCTGGCTTCTTCTTAGTGTCGCAATATTGTTTTATTTCCAGACAGAAGTTGGTCATTTTAAACAAGGCAAAAATCAAAAGAAAGCCTTTGCCAGAAGTGTCACGAAATCACGACGTCACGATTTCACGACGTCGCAAAATCGCGACACCAAAGGCCAAAAGGGAGCCTTTGCCAGAGGTGTCGCGATATCGCGACACTTCTGGCAAAGGAATAGATTGTTTCCTTTAAAGTTTGGCCATCCAGGGGGATATAAGTTAGCAAATGTTGCTATTTCCAATCCAAGTGTTCTATGGAACTTGAGATATGGTCATTTGAATTCAGCTAGTTTAAAAATGGTAACTTCACAAGTGATGGTAACTGGACTTCCTAAAGTTTAGGATAGTAAGGAAGTCTATGAAGGGTGTGCTCTGGGGAAGCATGCCCGATCAAAATTTCCTCATGGATAATCATGGCGGGCTAGCTATCCACTCTAGCTAGTGCATACAGACATCTGTGGTCCGATGCAGACCAAGAGTCTTGGTAACAACTCTTACTTCCTACTCTTCATTGATGATTTTACTAGAATGTGCTGGATATATTTTTTGACACATAAGGATGAAGCATTTGAATGCTTTGTCGATTTCAAAACAAGAGTTGAAAGTAAGAGTAGATATTTTGTAAAATGTCTTAGATCAGATAGGGGAGGAGAATACTCCTCTTATGAGTTCTTGAATTTTTGTAAGCAACATGGCATTAAGAGGCAATTCATAGCTGCCTACACTCCACAACAAAATGGTGCCACAGAGAGGAAGAATCGCACCATTGTGGAGATGGCAAGATATATGATTCAGACGAAGCATTTGACTAATTCATATTGGGCAGATGCAGCCAGGACCGGCGTACATATCTTGATTAGAAGTCCTACTGCAAGTTTGGAAGGGCAGCACCTTACCAAGCTTGGTATGGTAAAAAGCCAAATGTTAAGTATTTCAAAGTGTTTGGCTCGCTAGCATATTCTCACATTCCTAATGAGTTAAGAAAGAAGCTCGATCCAAAGAGTCAGGCATGCATTTTTGTAGGATACTGTGAGAATACAAAAGCTTACAAACTCTACAATCCTAGGACTAGAAAGTTTGTGCTTTCCAGGGATGTGATTTTTGATGAAGAGGGAGAATGGGGTAAGCCCTAGATTTTTAGTGATGATGAATCCAATGATGTAGTTTCTAAGAAGGTGCAACAACAGACACCACAGAAAGGTAAGCAGTCTCCTCCCACAAACCCAAGTTCATCTTCTGATTCAACTTCTTCACCAAGTATTTCTCCATAGAGATTAGTAAGTTCCTCACCAATGGACATCGATTCTCCATCCAGAGGTAAGAGAACTCTATAGAATCATCCGTCATATCAGATGTTGGATAAATTTTTTTCAAAAAGATACACTAGGAGTCAAGCTAGTGAAATGAATTATGTTCTACAAAGATTAGAAAATATGCACTTGTATGGTGATGATGTCTCCCAAAAGGAACCTAGGGGAGATCTAGTTAACTATGCTTTGTTAACTAATTCATAGCTTGAACCTTCTAGTTATGAGAAGGCTTGTACTCAAAATATTTGGCAAGATGCCATGAAAGAGGAGATAACCGCTATAAAAAACAATGACACTTGGGAGCTGGTGAAGCTTCTTAAAGGAAATAAATGTGTTGGATGTAAGTGGGTCTACAAGACCAAGTTTAATGCTGATGGTAGCATCGAGAGGCACAAGGTGAGATTAGTTGCAAAGGGATTTACTCAGAAATATGGAATTGATTATGAAGAGACTTTTGCTCCTGTAGCTAGATAGGAGACTATCAGAACAGTTCTTGCCTTAGCTGCACACAAGGGATGGACAATCCAACACATGGATGTAAAGAGTGCATTTCTAAATGGTTACTTGACAGAAGAAGTGTATTTTGAGCAACCACAGGGATTTGAAGAGAAAGACAAGGAAAATCTTGTTTACAAACTAAAGAAGGATCTTTATGGCCTCAAGCAGACATCGAGAGCTTGGTACTCACGCATTGATGGATACTTTAAAGATTATGGGTTCATCAAAAGCAAAAATGAACCCACACTCTACTACCTGAATCAAGGAAATGACATCCTCATAGTTTGTTTATATGTGGATGATCTCATTTTTATGGGTAGTAATGAAAAAGTCAATATGGAGTTCAAGCACTCCATGATGTAGGAATTTGAGATGAAGGATCTTGGGTTAATGAAATACTTTCTTGGAATGGAAGTTCATCAGACAGATTCAAGAATCTTCATCTTTCAACTTAAGTATGCTCGAGATATGATTAAGAAGTTTGCTATGGAGCAATGCAAATCAGTTGCAACTCCAATTGGACATGAGATCCAATTAAGCAAGGATGATGGAGCACCGAAAGTTTATGTGACCACTTTTAGAAGCATTGTTGGGAGTTTGATGTTTCTCGCCAACACCAGACTAGACATTCAGTATGCTGTATCTCTTGTTTCTAGATTTATGTCTAATCCATCTGAGCTGCATTTGCGAGCGACTAAAAGAATTTTGCGATATGTGAAGGGTACATTGGATTTTGGAATCCAATGACTACGAAGTGATACTATCAAGCTTGAAGGCTTTAGTGATAGTGATTGGGGCAGCAATGTTGATGATAGAAAATCCACATCGAGTAACTGTTTTAGTCTTGGTCTGGGACTAATAACTTGGAGTTCCAAGAAGCAGATAGTAGTAGCGCTATCTTCAATAGAAGCTGAGTATATAGCGGTCATTCATGCTAGTACTCAAGCTCTATGGCTACGAAAGGTATTAGATGAGATTGGAGAGTAGCAAAGTGGTCCAACTAGAATATTTTGTGACAACATAAGTGCCATTCATTTGGCATACAATCCTGTCCACCATAGTAGATCAAAGCATTTTGAAATGAAGTACCACTTCATCAGAGATATGGTGGAAACTGATACTGTTGAGCTTCACTATTGCCACACTTTGGAGAACGTTGTGGAAATCTTCACCAAGGCGTTGGCCAAAGCTCAATTTGTAAATCTGAGAGACTGTATAGTCAGTCTTCTCAACTTTAAGGGGGAGAATGTAGCAAGTGTGAACAAGGTTTATTTGTAAACGACTTAGAAAAATCTTGTTTTTCTAAGCAAGTGTGAACTCTCTTACCTTTTATCGGCTAAACCTGTTTGATGGTCGGCATGATTTTTAACTAGTTTATTTAACCTTCCCCTTATCCCTCCAATGTCCTTTCTCCTTCCCTGCCATCCATTTTCCCTTATCACTCCACTTCCTTCCTTTCCCCATGTCCGCTGCCACCTCCCTCTCCACTTCCTACTCCTATGTTTTCTCTAATCTTCCCGATCTCCCTCCAACCTCCATTCCCTACTCTTTCGCTGGTATTAAGCCTATATAAGATTTAATTAATTGTAATGTTTTTTAAGCTTGTTAATTTGATTAATATATTCTGCTCTGGTTATTTTACTGTGTTAATTTATCTTGGCTCACTTTAAATCTAAGTCCACTACAGTTTAGGGCTTACAGGTTGAGCCAGTATTCCAAAAGGATACCTCAAATTTTATTGGCTACTACTTAAGGAATGTGGTAGGGAGGAAATTTGGGACAAAGGAACAACCAGGTGAAGTAGTAGGGCCAAGTCATCCAACTCGTCGTAGCAAGCACTTGAAAATATAGCAACAAGAGGGAGCCATCCCTAAAACACTAAAAGAATGAAAACCCAAAGATAAGAAAAAATCCAAGGCCACATCCAAGAAAAGGAAGGAGAAAAATAGGGCCTATTGGAAAGTTGTAAATGAAACTGGTAATTATTAGTTTAAAGTGGCACAAGGATGTGCCAACCCTTAAGCATGGGGGGATGATGAGCCTTGAAAATGCTCATTTTTGTACAAAATTTCCATATATATTACGACATTTATTTGAGCAGAAATAGATATTTTATGCAAATTTTATATGTATTTAACATTAGAGTATGTATATTTTATAATATTTGTTTTTGAGTGAATTATTTGTAGATTCAGTGGATTTTACAGTATTTTAGCATGACTAAGTCAAGGTCCTATTTGAACCTAGCACTTTTCATTGTGATGGTAAAAATATCTTCAACAGAACAGTGATGAAGCTCAAATTCAATCACTTGACTCCCCTTTAGGTGTTCGATTCCCATTTAGTGCTTAACTATCAGATGCTCGATTCCCATTCTATGCTTGATTGTCAGGTTCCTGATTCTCGTTAGACATCCAAATTCCATTAGGCACATGATTCCCATCTTCTATAGATAAGGCACTTGATTCCAATTGACACATAATTACAACGTAATGTCTATTGTAAGCAAAACAAAACGATGATTTTAGCAATGGATGTAGATGCAATTTCAATGATGAATGCAGACCAAGGACAACGTCAATGACCATATGTCATCTATTTTTCAACAATCACGTAAAAATAAATGTAATTGAATAGAAAATAATATAAAACATATTTTGTTCTAATACAAAATACGCTGAATATATTTTGAGTTTAATGTTTTGCTTCATCTCCTTTATTCCTTTGTATTATTGTAACAACAAAATCAAAAAGTGATTTACTTTTAGAATGTAATAGGGCATGGTCGTATATCTTATAAATATGCAAGTGTAGTGATACCACTTACCTGTAAATTGAAAAGGATAATGGAATGCATAAAATAAGAGACTGAATCACTTTTAAATTGGAATCGCCTTTAGATTGTTGTATAACCCAAAAAAATAGAATAAAATTGAAAGCATGAGATTCCGAAAATAAAAGAAACACTAATTGCTGCAATGTAAACTAACTAGCTTGATGCATGAAATAACACGGATATAATCAAATCAAAACCAAACGTAAAAGAGAAAGTAGGAGCACAACCCTTTTTATTAATGTGATTCCAACTCGGTTACAATACGTCTCCTCCCCTTTTAAGGGCTAGGAGAGTTAGCATGTTTCCATTACAACAAGTGAATAGTGATCTTCTTTTCCGCATGCCCACATTTGAAACGGGCGGGCCAAAGTGTTGCCGCCGCTTATGCCGATGAATCCTTGCTTGCTGCTGCTTCTCCTGCAATCAAAGAAACAATGAAAGCGTTAGTAGCACCTGCTGCACATAGAGAAAGTTTGTTCTTTTGAAATTAATGAAAGATGCGTGCAAAAAGATTGATTAATCTGCATTCTGACAGAGACTCGAAAACATCACCAAAATGCTGCTGCCAGCAAAATAGTCGGTGAATCCGATCTCTGTTACCTGCAAGTTAGTATTTCATTGCATCGTAGAATATATATTCGATAACTGTCTTTTGAAATATATATTCGAACACTGTTAGCCGCAATATATATTCGAACATAAAACGTACACTATTTTAAACAACATACAACGTGATGTAAAAAAATACGTGATAACAGAATAATCTAAAATGAAACTAAGAGCGTGCGGGGCGCCCGAGCGGGCCGCCCACCGTGGGAATTTGATTTCGGTGCCAATCCACTAGGGAAGGGCCCAAAATCTCAGAGAATGAATTGTCGGTGAATTGATGGTTTACTGTGATCCAATGTTGGGTATTAAGGTCCGGGTTCACCTTCTAGCAGCCACCAATAACCTCTCCTTCGAAAGAGATTACGGGTGTAGAAGAATGAATCTAAAAGGATGCAATCGGGTGTTTGGTTTTTGGCAGCACTTCGTTGCTTCGAAATGTCTGTCCACTTGTTCTTTTGGGCGGGAAAGTCCGCCATTTTATAGACCCATGGGGTCTCTTTGGAGGGGCATGCGCAGGGATGCCACGTGGCGGCCATGCCTTCCCAAGAGGGAGGAGACTCCTCCTTGACTTGGGCTTACATGACTGCCCTTGTGACAGTCCGCTAACTGCCAATCTGCCCACCTACGCGCGCATGCATAGCAGGCGGCAATAACTGATTGTCCTCGGCTGCCACTTGTTTAACGTCCGCTTTAAATTGTTTTAATGGCACTTTTAAATGTTTTAATGTCTGCCTTTGATTGGTTGAATTCTGCCTCTGATTGATCAATTTCTGCCCAGGCGCAAATGCGAAGTTTGTCGCGATATCGCGACACTTCGGCCAAGGCTTTCCTTTGGGCGCCAAAGTGTCACGATATCGCGACACTTCGGCCAAGGCTTTGCTTTGGCGCCGAAGTGTCGCGATATCGCGACACTTCAGCCAAGGCTTTGCTTGGCACGAAGTGTCGCGATATCGCGACACTTCGGCCAAGGCTTTGCTTTGGGCGCCGAAGTGTCGTGATATCGCGACACTTTGGCCAAGGCCTTCTTTTGATAAAGGCTTGCTTTTGATTAAGGCTTTCTTTTGATAAAGGCTTGTTAAAACGACCAGCTTTGCTTTGTTTACTTTTCGACCTTCTAAACTGTTGTGTAAGTGGCTAGGACCACTGTTTGACCTCTGAGGGCTGCCCTAAAAGCTGTGTGTGTCAATGCGATCAGTGTTTGTAGTCACATAATCGGATTGGTGCTATTTTGGTGTCTACAGATGCCCCTTTTTGGGAAGCGTTGTGGGTGACGCAGATCGTTGAGCAAAAATAGATAACCAAAGCACTAATGATTAGGGTTTCTTGGTAACCTAACCAACTTTTGATGCCCCAAGTATGGAAAGGGCATGCATTCTTGAATCCTTGCTTCGACGAGCTAAGGAATTTGATTTCAAGTGTTAACCTATTTTGGTGAGGTGTGACTTGAGCTTGGACATTGATCAGTCATGATTAGGCAAAGGGCGCAACCTTTTGTCCACAGGGGAACCTTGTGTTCATGCTTCGGGAATGCCAAGTGTTTGATCAATTTGATTGTTGCTTGTTTACTGCCCCAAGCGGGAGCGTGATTGTCTTTGTCAATGATTCTTTGAATGCATGTCATTGCTTTGATTGGGTGTGTGCTTGTTGATTGGTGACTAAGTGTGACTACCCCCTCAAGCGACGAATCGATGAGGGAATGACCTTCATGAGAAAAGCGACGAGTCGCTTGACCCAAGATGACTTGTGCAAGGGTGCCTTTAGATGGTTTACCATTAAGCATGTGCAATTTCCCAACATTTGGACCTATTTTTGGTGGGTGTTAACCCTTTTGGTGATGCCATAATGGGGTGAAATCGTCAAAAACCCGTCTTCCCGTGGAGCGGTCCGGCTATGGTAGCCTTCTTGGGGAAGTAGGAGAGTGACAATTTGAGCCCCGACATCGATTTTCTATGCCAAGAGGTTAAGTGCAAGAGCACTTGTGTCCGAGCAATGCTTATTGCTATGTTTTTGTGTTGCATTTTTGTGATGTTTTTGTTGTTTTGATTTTCTTGCTTTGTGTATATGTCATGATTTTATGTTATGCATAATGATTGATGTTGATGGATGCATGCTACTTTATATTGATGTATGCACATGGTATGATAAATGCGATTGTTGTATGTTGATTTATTTTGATGGATGCATATGTTGTGATGAATGCAAATGTTTTTTATTTATATGTGATATGCAGAAATGAAATGGATGGATAGAATTTGTGATGTTTGGCTATGGCACCATAGACTGTTTAGAACTCTGTTATTTTGTCTTTAGGCGATTATTGTGATGCATGACTTTGTATGTATACATGTGGTTTTTCTTTTTTTTGTATTTTTTGATGGTATTGTAAGGATGAAAAGTAGCGCAGTTGGTTTAGAAATGTAGCTAAGGTTTTCTCGAGACTCGGACGGTTTTAACTTACTAGCCATGATTGTACTTTATCTTACAAGACTTTTGAACAAGGTATGAATCGGACTTGTTTTTGACCAAGCTATTTCACATCCCTGTGTGTGCAATTGAGTTCATTTATGTGGTATTTGTCGGGATACCGCCGAGTGCCAGATGGGCTTTCAACCGAACCTGTACCGAGGATCACCTAATTAGCTCCACTAACTCCTTTGTTGTATTTAGTTAGATTAATCTGCGGTGTTATCCAGGATACCATAAGCTAGCTCATCCTTATGCAAACATTGGTCTGCACACACGCAAAGCGAATGTGACAGACATATCGTCATGCGGGTAGGATACCACCATTGCCAGATAGGTCTATCAACCAAACCTGTAATGAGGATCACCTAGATGGTTTTCGAATGCTCGAGAATTCCGGGGATTCAAGTTCGGGATATTTGTTGGCTGAATGATTTAGAAAGTTGCTCGTCTATATAGTGA
Source organism: Wollemia nobilis (assembly GCA_028583015.1). Lineage (NCBI taxonomy): Eukaryota > Viridiplantae > Streptophyta > Pinopsida > Araucariales > Araucariaceae > Wollemia > Wollemia nobilis. The sequence continues at coordinate 6,481,623 of JAQPPZ010001411.1, forward strand.
TGAAAATCATTGTTTATTTTCTATTAATTCTTTTTGAGCAAGGATTTTGAATAGTAGTGATAACCACTATTATTTGATTTTGTATTTTGAGTATTGTGAGTTTGGGCTGGTGAGTGGCCTTGATCCTTGTGGACTTGGGGACGACTATGCATCCTTTGCAAGGACATGTAGTACAAATCCTTACGACATTGGGAACCAAGGGGTGATGGAGATTATGGAGTAAGGGCATTGATCTTTTAGGCCTTGGGGATGACTACCCATCCTGGTTAGGGGTGGATAGTACAAATCCTTACAACTTGGAGACCAAAGGTGAATGGAAAGTGTTAGGATGATGATTTGTTGGAATTTTGTTTGTGAATGGTGTTGATCCCTTTAGGTCTTGGGGATGACTACCCATCCTTGGCAGGGATGTGTAGTACAAATCCTTACAACTTTGGGAACCAACTATGATTGGGATTTGGTAGTGGTGAAAACCACTATATATGGAGGTGAATGGATAGGGAAGAGCTCGTCCTTTTGTCAATTCTCAGCATTCTGGAACCATTCGCACAGGGGGATGAGCAAGATAACCGTTTCGCTTATGGTGACCTGGATTACTGTGCAGGTTTCATCTTTCGTTCACACAACTTGGGAATTTTTATGTGTTTTAATTTGTGTTGGGATGTTACGTAACAAGGCGTATTTCAAGTGTAACTCTACCTTCGTAAAATCTGTCTGACTCGGTACATTACGTAGCTAAAGAGCAAAATGATGACTGAATCATGAAAACTCTTGATACATTAAAAGACCACTGACTCTAGTGTGGTAAAAAGCAATGCATGGTGTTTTTGTTGTTTTTGTAAAATGGAACAGTGTGGAACAAGATGGACTAGCAGAGCAATTACAGCCTATGGTGCCTTTGACCTGTACGACCACAAATATGCAATGTATGGATGCAATGCTTTAATGCAGCTATGTATTTTTGTATTTTTGATGGATTGATTTTTGTGAATATGAAGATGAGGTGCGAGAAGAGCTCTCCATTGATGAATTTGAGTATGCCTAGAAATGAGATGCAAATTTTTTTTGTTGTTTTTGATGATTTTTGAATTTTAACTTTTCTTATTTTTGACCAAGCGATTGTGGAAATCCTTGGAGCATTTTGGGATTGACCAAGCGATTTTAGGGATCCTTGGAGCATTTTGGGATTGACCAAGCGATTATAGAATCCTTGGAGCATTTTTGGGATTGACCAAGCGATTATAGAATCCTTGGAGCATTTTTGGGATTGACCAAGCGATTATAGAATCCTTGGAGCATTTTTGGGATTTGACCAAGTGATTATAGATCCTTGGAGCATTTTTGGGATTTGACCAAGCGATTGCGATAATCCTTGGAGCATTTTTGGGATTTGACCAAGTGATTGTGATAATCCTTGGAGCATTTTTGGGATTTGACCAAGCGATTGCGATAATCCTTGGAGCATTTTTGGGATTGACCAAGCGATTTTAGAGATCCTTGGAGCATTTTTGGGATTGACCAAGTGATTGCGATAATCCTTGGAGCATTTTTGGGATTTGACCAAGCGATTATATAATCCTTGGAGCATTTTTGGGATTTGACCAAGCGATTGCGATAATCCTTGGAGCATTTTTGGGATTTGACCAAGCGATTGCGATAATCCTTGGAGCATTTTTGGGATTGACCAAGCGATTATAGAATCCTTGGAGCATTTTTGGGATTTGACCAAGCGATTATGATAATCCTTGGAGCATTTTTGGGATTGACCAAGTGATTGCGATAATCCTTGGAGCATTTTTGGGATTGACCAAGCGATTTCAGGAATCCTTGGAGCATTTTTGGGATATTGCTCTCTTAGATATAGAATGGTCGCAAATGACTGATATTCAAGGGTTTTGTTTCCTTGATTTCATCAAGAGAGGCTAGTCGGTACGTCCCGGGTCCTATTTTGCTATCAATGACATATGGACCTAACCAATTTTCCGCGAACTTGTCCCTTAGGTGGGACGGCAAATTAGAGTTCTGTTGGTTTTCCTTCAAAACCAAATCACCAACCCGAAAGTCCCTTAGGTGAACTTTCATGTTGTAAGCTTTCTTAAGCCGCTCTTGATAGATACGTAAGTGCTCGAGAGCATTAACGCATCGTTCGTCAAGCAACGTAAGTTGGTCTAACCGGGCCTGCCACGCAGCGTCATCATCGATGAACTCCTGCATTGATATGCGCAAGGAAGGAATTTCCAACTCGAGAGGCATTACTGCCTCGGAGCCATACACGAGCAAAAACGGAGTGGCCCCAGTTGGCGTCCGAATGCTAGTGCGATAAGCCCAAAGGGCAAGTGGAATTTGGATGTGCCAATCCTTGTGACTATCTATGACCGTCTTTTTAAGGATGGCAACTAGCATTTTGTTTGATGCCTCTGCTTGCCCATTTGCCTGTGGATAATAGGGTGTCAAAAAACTATGCTGAATTTTGTACTTTGTGGTCAAAGCACGCACGTCTTTGTTCTTGAATGATGGCCCATTATCCGAGATTATTTTGGATGGAATACCAAAATGACATATGATGTTATGCAAAATGAACTCCACAATGCGGGGTCCTGTCGTAGAGGTCAGTGGAATTGCTTCCACCCACTTGGTAAAATACTCTGTGGCCGTTATGATAAACGTGTGACGGCTTGACGACGCAAGGGAGATCTTTCCAATTAGATCGAAGCCCCACTACAAAAATGGCCAAGCAGACTGGACTATCTGCAAGGCCTGGGAAGGTACGTGCATCAAATTGGCATGATGTTGACACTTCACGCACTTCTTGACATATGCACAACAATCTCGCTCTAAAGATGGCCAATAATAGCCCATGCGAAGAATGCGCTTTGCAATGGCCATACCATTGAAGTGGCCACCACATGTACCATCGTGCGCTTGGGCGACTGCCCAAGTGGACTCTTGTTGGTCCAAGCAACGAAGGAGGATCCCTTCATAGCTATGACGATACAAAATGTCTCCTATCAAGACATACTTAGCCGCTTTCTGCTTGAATGTTCGTTTTGCGGCATGCGTCAATCCAAGCGGGAGATTACCTAACTTGAGGTAGTCTCTAATGGGTAAATACCAGTCCTATTGATCGAAAACCTCGACAGTATGAATAGCCAATCCCTTTTGAAGTTCCTCCCTAACAAATGCTGAGCGGGATAGAACCTGTAAGAACAGTGTTGTGTTGCTATTAATGGGAGTAGGGGAGAACAAGGACCCCCGGTTGGCATGTTTCAGACGATCGCGGATTCGAGAGAACTTATCCGAGGATGGTTCAATCTGGATCATGTGGATTCCTGACGTCAAGTCGAGCTTGCACGCTCCATCATGGATTGCGATAAGGTTTTGACTTGAATGGTTGTCATATCACCAGAAAGGTCTTACGGGATTAGTGACCCCAAGGAGGCCATTGTGTCCGCAAAATGATTCGATGACCGAGGGAGTGCCTCGATGTCGTACCATTCAAGTTTTGCCAAGAATTTGTCCACAAGGGCTTTATAAGCCTACAGAACTAGGCATTTGCATTGGTATACCCCTTTGACTTGATTGACGATTAACAACGAATCACCAAAGATGTTTAGTCATTTGATGTTCATGGCGATTGTTGTCTGAAGACCTATGAGCAAGGCTTCATACTCGCATTATTTTTGGTGCATGGGAAGTTTAATTTAAATGACAGGGGCATTGGAGCACCATGTGGTGTGAAGAATACTATTCCCATGCCACCACCTTGCTCACATTTAGAACCATCAAAAAATAAGGTTATGTCGGCTCGTGACTCAGGCTCATCGAATATGGCGATTATGAGACATGGAAGACCCCATCATCGGGTAGTTCTATGACTAGAGGTTGATCGTCTTCAAGAGGAGCCTCTGCTAGTTGATCGGCTATGACTTGTCCTTTGATAGATTTTTGTCCAATAAACTCTATGTCAAATTCCGTCAACAACATGATCCATTTCGCCGTGCGACTACTATGATAAGTATGACTCATCATGTATCGCAATGGATTCTCCTTAGACACAACATACGTAGTGTTGCTCAACATGTAGTGGCGTAGCCTCTTGGTAGCAAACACCACTGCCAAGCAGAGTTTTTCAACGTATGCATAGTTAAGTTCGTAACTGACCAGGGTGCGGCTAAGATAGTAAGTAGCCTGTTCTTTGTGAAGTTCATTCTTTTGGGCCAGCATGGCGCCCAGTGCCACCTCAGTAGTTGAGATGTATAAGTAGAACGGCACTCCTGGTCTAGGTGGTGCCAATACTGGCGGTGAAGCCAAGTATCGTTTGATTTCATCAAAGGCTGACTGGCACTCGTCATCCCAGTGAAATGTAACCCCCTTGTGCAATAATTTGTTCATGGGTCGACACTTGTCAGATAACTACGCTATGAAGCGCTTAATCGACGTGACCTTTCCTTGTAGATTTCTGAGCTGCTTAATAGTAGTTGGGGGAGCCATTTCAAGGATTGCCTTGACTTTCTTTGGGTCCACCTCGATGCCTCACTTTGAGACTATAAAACCCAAGAGTTTTCCATATGTGACGCCGAATACGCACTTCTTGGGATTCAGTCTGACCTTATGCTCTATGAGGCGATCGAGGATCTTGCTTAAGTCACCGAGATGATTTGAGCACAAAAGAGACTTGGCTAACAAATCATCCATGTAATCTTCCAAAGTTTTATGCATGTAATCATGGAAGATGTACGTCATGGCACGTTGGTAGGTGGCGCCAAGCATTTTTAAGGCCAAAAGGCATGACCTTATAACAAAATGTCCCCCAAGGCATTGTGAACGCCGTTTTGAGTTGATCCTCAGGATTGATACGAATCTAATTGTATCCTGAGAAACCATCCATGAGGGATAGCATTTCATGACCTGCTGTAGCGTCTACCAATGCGTCGATGCTTGGCAAGGGGAAATCATCCTTAGGACTCACTTTGTTTAGATCTCAAAAATCGGTGCATATGCGAATCCTCCCGTCGGGTTTTTTGACGGGCACCATGTTGGACAGCCATGGCGGATAATCCACGCAGATGACAAACCGGGCATCCAACAACTTTTGCAATTCATCTTTGACCATCAAGGCCACTGTTGGGTGCATCTTTCGTAGTTTTTGCTTAACGGGCTTGATTTTCGGGTCAAGCGTTAGATTATGCGTGACTAGCTACGGATCTAGTCCCGGCATGTCTCTTATATGACCATGCAAAAACCTCCTTCTTCGCTTTGAGAAGGGCAATGTAGTCGGCTTGCTCTTCGGGGGATAAGCTTACCCCCAGCTTGATAATCTATGGATTCATTGGGTCTAAGCCGATGTCTACGTCAGTCGTTTCCTCGACTGACATGTGGGATCCTTCCTCCAACTGATGTGGAGTTGGGATCAAATGGATATCATTAGCTGAGTTTAGATCTGCGTTTGGAACCTCGGGTCCCTCTTTAGCTTGAAAAATATCCTGAGTTGTCCCTGGGGTAAAATGAGGCATTTCACCGAAAGGCCAATACTCTGATGGGGAGAGCGGTGAATTGACGTGATCCTAGTCGATGGCATCTATGTCTAGATGCAATGACCTTTCTGGATCGGCCGGATTGCGGATGGGTGCGGTCAAATCAATGGAGATCATGTGGATGAAATGAATTTGGTCTCCATTACCGCGGGTGTGATAACTCGAACATTCTGGATGCTCCCTATGCTCTGGATCTGGCTCTGTAGGGACGGGCATGAACGGATCGGCCCTATGTGTTGATAGGAAGATGGGGTCTTCCCTCGACACTGATGTCATTATAGGGTCACGGGGTGGACGGTGCTCATCGTGAACTTGGAGCCATTGATCCAACACTTGGTCCCACCCTGCTGGGTCTATGTACCATTCATGCCCTAACCTTATGCCTAGTTGTGCCATCGATTCTTCATGGGTTACAGGGTGATTGTGCCATCGTGCATGATTAAGGTAGTCCATCTCAGTTTCATCTATGTAATCATTGTCGGTGATCCAAAGGCCCTCATTGGCCCCGACAGCTGTCTGCTCCATACTATGCTCATCTTGTTCGAGCAAATTAATCTGATCCCATTGTGGTTGTTCCACACTCAGTGGGGGGACCTGATTCGCTTGACCTTGCACTGGTTCAATTGGAACCTCTAAAGGGAACAATTTCAAAAAGATATCTGGACACTGTTTATGTTCTCCTTGGAAGTTAGTATCCGAACTCTCACCTCTCTCTATCAACAGAGAAGGGTTATTGTTGTTACCAAGGGTGGTTGTTGACCATGGGAGGTAATCTCCCAATGTGTACGTTGTGTTCGGGTTGGCATAAGGATCTGATGCCAATCCACCCTTGTCGCCTATTCCTAGGCCTTGCATGTTTTCTACCAAGATGTCTAAGGGCAGGGGGTGGTTGAACCCTACTCCCGACTTATCATAAGGCATTTGATATCTTGGTTGGCAAAGGACACGCACCCCTTGCTCATACCTACCTAACCCGTATCCGTGCCAATTGCATTGGCCGAGATATCTCAGAGCGAAGTCTGGGTTTGACAGATAATTGATGTTTTCGACAAAAGGCTCTTCGTCCTCGTCCTTTTGCTTGCATGGTTCAACACCATGATCAAGGCCCCCATACACAAAATTTTTCTGGTTTGGTGGGTAACCTAAAGGAACAACTGTCCCTATGGGAAGGCGAGGTCTCCCCATGTCTTGCACTGATTCTAACGCGGGCGTCGCTACAACATTTCGCACTAGATATTCTCCCGGGCCCGTATCGGCCATTTCAACAGTAATTGTTGACGATTGAGAGGGAGGAAATGGAAGGCCTTCCTGAGTCCATTCCATGTTGGGTGGATTATGAACCTCAGCTTCCATTGTGCTAGGTGTTTCTTCCATTGAGACAGTTGATATCGTTGGCAACACCTCTTCTAGGGGTTGAGCCTCTTCCAAGATCTTTTTTCCTTTGTCCTTCTATTTAGCCATGACAAGTGGCGTTGGTAATGAAGGAGCCGATGATGTAGATGCACCTGGCTGGGGTTTCGATGGATTAGTCATCCATGGTGCCTGTGACATCGAACCCTATCTAGATGGATTTAACTGGAAATCCAAGTGCGTCGATGGGAGGGTCGATTGCGACATCAAATGCACTGCATTGTAATATTTGAAGGGTTCTAAGTCCATCGGGACTACATGTATTTCTCCTTCAAATGCATACTTCAGACATTGGTGAGCTATCGAAGGGACACACTTCATGTCCCTGATCCATGGTCGCCCTAGCAGTATGTTGTATGCCATCTCGCCTTCCAAAATGTGGCACAATGTGGGTATCGTCTTTTGTCCTACCTAGATGGGTAGAACAATTATGCCGACTGTTGAGCATATTGCATCGTTGAATGCTCGCAGTGTGTATGTTGAAGCCATGATATGAGAGGCTGGCAGCTTCAGATGTTTTAATGCTGTAGTGGTAATGATGTTACTGGATGAGCCAGTATCTACCAACACTCTCTTGTACGGGATCCCGTTGACCCGCGCGATAACGTGCAGGGGTGGATCTGCCATGTCATTCGGTACTATTTTAACCTCATCCTCTCTGAAGGTAATGACTGGCTCCGTACATCGTTTTACATGTCCTACAAAGTTATTGAAGGAATTTGCTTCGTGAGGCTGTAACTCGATGGCTTTCAGAATTTCCATGAGAGCTTCTCGATGGGGCGTTGACTGCTGTATAAGCTCATAAATGGAAAGCCTAGCCGATGTGGTCCGCAAAATCTGCGTGAGTTTGGTCCGTATCGTGACCTCGGGTCTAGGCGGAGGCAATTGCACGATGGGTTGTTGAGGTTGCGACGTTGAAGGAACTTCTCTTGTAGCCGCCTCCGGGCAGCTCCTGGGTATTTCCTGTTCCTCGTTACTATGCTGATCATTCCCACATATCCTTGCATGGGGAGATTCTGTCGCACCTCATTAACCTGAAGAGGTTTTTCCTGTGCCTCATGGGTGGGCAAAGGGTCCCTGAATATCCCCATCTATTGATTATTTGGCGCTATGGGGTTGTCCACTACCAATGTTTGATTATCAATCAAATCTTGTATCAGTCCCTTGAATTTCCAACATCCATTTAGGTCATGTCCCCTTCGCCTATGGAACCTACAATATAAATCCTCCCTGTATCCCTTAGGCTTGGGAGCGTTAGGATCTATGTTTTGGATTTTTGGAAGGGTGATTAGATTTGCCGTTGACAAGCGGTCAAATAGGGAGTCCCTGGACTCCGTATAAGGGGTGAATTGTCGCCTAGGGCGACGCTGCTGATTTTGCTCCTGTCTTTTATTTTCTCTTTCATAATTAGGAGGCACTACTTGATAATTAGCCTTTTGAGGCTGTGTTTCTTGCACGAGCTTGGGGACATTTATCGTGACTTGATTAACTGCAGTGGGTTTTGGTTGCGTAGTCCCTGTCTTAGTGTTTTTGTTCCACTCTTTCTTTTTAGGCTTGGCGATTGCGCCCTCGCCTATTTTGATCTCTTCTATAACTCTGGCTTGCGCCAAAGCTTCTTCTAGGCTGGCGTATTGCTGCAATAGCAATAGCCTAGAGATCGATTTCAAGCAACTTTTTGCAAACATCTGTGTGAGATCAGACATAGGGGGAAGGTAGGGTAGCTTAGAAAGCAAAGCCCTCCATCGATTCCCGTATGCTGCCATTGTCTCTTCCTCATATTGCCTGAGGCTGGCTAGATCACTCAGTGATGCCTTCTTCTTGGTGTTGAAGGCAAAGCATTCAAGAAACGCATCTACTAATTGATCTAGGTTGTTTATGCTGTGCTTCGGTAACTATGTGAACCAATCCGAGGTAGGGCCCATGAATGTGGTTATGAATGTCCTAAGCAACAATGCATCATTATCCTGAATGCCGAAGCATTGGCTCAGGAATCTTGTGACATGTTCTTGAGCATCCTCTTCACCTTTAAAGACTGCCAATTGAGGCAACTTGAAATGTTTGGGGTAAAGAGGTGTGGGCACTGAGGGATGCACTGGATGACTGCGGAGTTGACGTAATGTGGGTTTTTGATGCCCAGAAGCTTTTGTCTCCATAGACTCCAAACGCTCTAATAGCGCTTTGTATGCATCGAAAGATTTAATCTCTTCCTCTATAACTCGTTCCCGTTGTGCGTTACGGGCAACTGGGGGCCTATGGAGGGGTGGCTGGATAACACCTCCTCTACCTTGATAGGGCATTTCGGCCCGTTCTTCTTCTTCATACTCATAATCTTCTCGAGGAGTTATTGGGCAAGCTCGATGAACAGGAGTGGACGCCCATAGAGGGTGCCCATCATCATTCCTGGGAGTGGCCTCCCGCTCATGTCTTGGGTGTCTTAAAGGCACCTCTTGGCGAGGTCTTGGGGACCTATCATGCACTATGAGGTTGTGCCTCTCGTACCTTTTTGCCCTCTACGTTTGGGGGGTTGGAACCCTCTCAAGCACAGTGGTGCATGACGCAGCTCATTTGTTTGGCGTCGAATGCACTCTTTATTAAGGTGATATAATTGTTCTAGCTCGCCGATGATCTTGCTCAAGCTACTTGATCTGCGCTTGGCGGGCGGCATGTCTAGCAAATGATAGGTCAATTTGCTCTGTTGTTTTAATTCTAGGAGGCTTAGTCGCCTTTTCGATGTATCTATCTTGGTTTTGGGGATCTGGGACCTCTATGTGGCGCTTCCCTCTGTCGAGATTAGCGGCATTTACTTGAGGCTCCGGCCTTAATGGGTGATCATAATATCTAGCAGGTGCGAAAGCGCAAGGCTCCCGTGCTGTATGTTGCTCTCGAGGAATGCGATGATCTTCCTCGTTCTCCCTTTCATGGGTGTGAAAGGGGCGGGCAGAGTTAGCTCGCCCTGTGTGGAGAGCCCTGCGCTCTGGGTTTTGTCTTTCAGTTCTAATGGGAGGCAAAGGAGAGATGTCGTATTCACGTTGTCTCTCTTCATGGACAATGTGCCTCTCTAGCGCTTCATCGCGCTGTGGCCACTCATATCTAGCCTCAAAAGGTGGTCTTCTATTTGCGTTGAGTGTCACACGTAAAGGTTCTTCCCGAAAGGGGCTATTCTGAATGGGCGTATCCCCCAGAGGGGTGTCCCTATAATTCCACCTAGACATGGAATGATGTGGATTCTCTTGTGGCCCAGACCGCCAAGGCGGTATGACCAAGTCTTCAGGACTAAAGCGAAGGCGACTTGTGCTCGCTTCTTGTGTACCTTCCAGAGCTTCTGCCCTTGATTGGGCTTGGCTACGGGTGTACACCATTGTGGTGCTTTTCTACTAGCTAAGCAGACTTTTTTATCTTTTTGTTTATGATTTTTTTTACACTAAGCAGAAATGAACACACACATACACAAACTGTGATTATCTCTTTTAAAGATTAATGGTGTGTCCTAGACTAGTTTTAGTGCATTTTGATGATTTTGTTTTTGTTTTTGGATGTTTTTGAAGAACGCTTAAATGTATAATGAAGGCTCATATAACTCCCAAAATGGTCGCCCCTTCAATATACCAACCAGGCCGATATACCAACCTCTCTATATACCCGCCCTTACGAGAGGGAGACTATAGGTACGTGAGAGCAGATGGTACGTGGTACGTAGGCGGTACGGAAGGGGGATTGTCCTGTTAATGGCACCTACCATAGAAGACTTATCCTCACGCATTGGGAATCACCCCAGCAACACTCGGTCAGCTTTCGTCAAGATTTACGCCTAACAATAGTGACAATCGGGGTAATGGATGCAAAATCAAGCCAAGGTGGTGATGAAATCCACCGATGGTCTTGATCAAGGGCTGGGGTTTTACGACCAGCTCCTTGGTTTAATTTTACCACGTGAAGTGTGTGTGGTTCCTTTTATTTAAAAATGAAACAGGCAGCAAAAAAGAAACTTTCCCTAAGCCATACAAAACTAAAAACCAGAAATCAGAAAACAGAAATCTGACAGAAGCTAAATTTTTTTTTTTTAAACAAATAAATAAAGCAAGAAAATTGATGGAATCTTTTCCTACCCTTCTTAAACAATTAAAGAAAATTCATTTTCTTTGATGGACGTCTTTTTTATTTTATTTTTATTTTAATGAAATTTTTAAACATAAACGAATGAAAGTAAACATAAACAAATAAAAATAAAAAAAAAAACAACGGGAACAGTTTTAAAACCCTTACCTTTCTCTGCCCAAACTTGCTGTTTTTGATTTTCGGCTCTAAAAATTCATAGATAGAAATTTGTCCGAGCAAAGACGAATAACAGTCAAAAATTAAAAAAGGTACCTGTAAGCACAAAAACACAAGTTTTAATCAGTTCCTGTGATCTCAAAATTCAGGGGACAGGGTCCCACCGTGATCGCCATTGAAAGCATGAGATTCCGAAATAAAAGAAACACTAATTGCTGCAATGTAAACTAACTAGCTTGATGCATGAAATAAAACGGATATAATCGAATCAAAACCAAACATAAAAGGAGAAAGCAGGAGCACAACCCTTTTTATTAATGTGATTCCAACTCGGTTACAATACGTCTCCTCCCTTTTTAAGGGCTAGGAGAGTTAGCATGTTTCCATTACAAAAAGTGAATAGTGATCTTCTTTTCCGCATGCCCACATTTGAAATGGGCGGGCCAAAGTGTTGCCGCCACTTATGCTGATGAATCCTTGCTTGCTGCTTCTCCTACGATCAAAGAAACAATGAAAGCGTTAGTAGCACCTGTTGCACATAGAGAAAGTTTGTTCTTTTGAAATTAATGAAAGATGCGTGCAAAAATATTGATTAATCTGCATTCTGACAGAGACTCGAAAACATCACCAAAATGCTGTTGCCAGCAAAACAGTCGGTGAATCCGATCTCTGTTACCTGCAAGTTAGTATTTCATTGCATCGCAGAATATATATTCGATAACTGTCTTTTGAAATATATATTCGAACACTGTTAGCCGCAATATATATTCGAACATAAAACATACACTATTTTAAACAGCATACAGCGTGATGTAAAAAAATACATGATAATAGAATAATCTAAAATGAAACTAAGAGCGTGCGGGGTGCCCAAGCGGGCCGCCCACCGTTAAAACTTGACTTTGACGCCAATCCACTAGGGATGGGCCCAAAATCTCAGAGAATGAGTTGTCGGCGAATTGATGGTTTACTATGGTCCAATGTCGGGTTTGAAGGTTCGGATTCACCTTCTAGCGACCACCAATAACCTCTCCTTGCGAAAGAGATTACGGGTGTAGAAGAAATGAATCTAAAAGGATGCAATCGGGTGTTTGGTTTTGGCAGCACTTCGTTGCTTCGAAATGTCTGTCCCCTTGTCCTTATTCTGGGCGGGAAAGTCCACCATTTTATAGACCCATGGGGTCTCTTTAGAGGGGCACGCAGGGATGCCACATGGCGGCCATGCCTTCCCAAAAGGGAGGAGACTCCTCCTTGACTTGGGCTTACATGACTGCCCTTGTGACAGTCCGCTAACTACCAATCTGCCCACCTACGCGTGCATGCACAATGAGCGGTAATAAGCGATCGTCATCGATTGCCACTTGTTTAACGATCGCTTTAAATTGTTTTAATGGCACTTTTAAATGTTTTAATGTCTGCCTTTGATTGGTTGAATTCCGCCTCTGATTGATCAATTTTTGCCCAGGCACAAATGCGAAGTTTGTCGCAATATCGCGATGTTGCGATATCGCGACACTTTAGCCAAGGCTTTGCTTTGGGCACCGAAGTGTCGCGATATCGTGACACTTCGACCAAGGCTTTGCTTTGGGCATTGAAGTGTCGCGATATCATGACACTTCGACCAAGGCTTTGCTTTGGGCTCCGAAGTGTCACGATATCGTGACACTTCGGCCAAGGCTTTGCCTTGGGTGTCGAAGTGTTGCGATATCGTGACGTTTTGATATCGCGACACTTCGGCCAAGGCCTTCTTTTGATAAAGGCTTGCTTTTGATTAAGGCTTTCTTTTGATAAAGGCTTGTTAAAATGACCAGCTTTGCTTTGTTTACTTTTTGACCTTCTAAACTGCTGTGTAAGTGGCTAGGACCACTGTTTGACCTCTGAGGGCTGCCCTGAAAGCTGTGTGTGTCAATGCGATCAGTGTTTGTAATCACATAATCGGATTGGTGCTATTTTGGTGTCTACAAAAATATATTTTCCTGGATGATCAGATTCTATGCCTCTCTCCTATTATTTATATTATTCTAGGGTTATGAGTGAAGGGTCATGATTATTCATATTTTAATATAATAATAATAAATGAATTAATAATATTAATGTTAGGACTAGGGTCCTAACATACCACCCTCTTTAAAAAGAGCTTTGTCCTCAAAGCTCAAGGTAAGGAGCTTCGTTGCTTATTTTCCAAGTTGAATTTGTGCAAGTTCTTGTATTATCTTAATGTTACTTTTTCGAAGGCAGGGATATATTGAGGGTCAGAGTGTAAGTTTGGGGTTGCCAAGAAAAATAGTAGAATATTTCTTAGAAGAATCGTGATGACGATGGGAGAGAAACCCTTGAGGTTCCTCAAACACTTTAGAATGATGCATCAAAAGTGGTGGTAATGCTTCCAAATCCTTTTGAGGTTCCTTGGTAAAGGCAATGGAGAAGGAGTGTGTAGTCACTTTACATTGTTTTTTAATAGGTTTGGCCATGTGGTGATAACTCACTATTGGTGAGGAAGGTGTGTTTAGGTCTTATAGAGTGCATGGTTGACAAAAAATTATCACTTCAGGTATGTCTACCTCATCCTTGCTTGGTGCATCAATCACTTTTGACATATCAACCCTATTGCTATCATTGGTGGGATCAGGTATTTCAAGTATTTCTTGCTCATTGTCCTTGTTTTCCATATCTTCCTATTTATTATATTTTGTGGCTTCTTCATTCCTTACCTTCCTCATCATTGCCATATTTAGCACTATATTTAGGTGTGTCCATCACTATATTTACCTCAATCACATTTTCACCATTGGGGGAACTCCAAGGAATAGATGCATCCAAAATATATAGTGAAGGTATAATACATTGATGATTGCAAATAAATTTATCATCACAATAAAAACAAAGTCCATTTTTGCATTGTGCCTTCATTTCCATGGGGTGAACACATTTAATGGGTACGACTTGGGTAAGTTATTTGAGTGGTGTACGTATTTGGTGATTCCCATACAGGTGATTTTGTAATTGGGGCCTTCCACTAGCAAAAATCCTCCTTTGTAATAATTTTATTTGTAAGGTCATCCTTTTTCAGGGTTAACTCTACTATTTTTCTTGCTAATTTTGTTTCAAAATCATCTTGGCATTTATTCATTACTTGTAGGATTCCTTTCGAGATGTTACATGGTTTTCATTGGAAGTTGTCACAAAGTTGTTGAAATTTATCACAAAATCATCATGAAAAATCATTGACAAAAATTGCTAAAAAGTCATCGACACAATTTGCTCAAAAAACTGTCAATTGTTGCAGCAAAACTAGCAAATTGCAAAAAATTGCTGTCAAGCAAAATTACAAAATTTGTTGACAAAAATTTGCTAAAAATCGTCATCAAAATTTGGCAGCAAAAATCGTTGATAAAATTTTCAAAAAAAGTTGTCAATAAAAGTTGCTGCAAAAGTTGTCAATTCCTTGTTAAAACATCGTCGATGATTTATTGTCAAAAAATCATTGATTTCTTGTCAAAAGTCATCAATTTGTGCAGCAAAGGTTGTCACAATTTGTCATCAAGAAATTTTCGTCAAGATTTTCTTTCTTGTCGAATTACAAAAACCGTCAAGAATTTGTCTACAATTTATCTTTAGCAAAATTTGTTGTTGGCCACCGGTGTGGTTTAAAAAAAATGGGTTGTATGTGTTGTTTGTAAAATTTGTAGTCAACGTTTTATTGCAAGATTCTTTTGTTGTACAAAAAAAACAACTTTTTGTTTCTTTTGGTTATGCAACTTCAACAAATTATTCATCAACTTTTTGTTGTCAATTTGGGCTTAAAAAAAGCTAACAATTTGGTGTAAAAATAATTTTGCAATTTTTACAATTTAAGCAACAATTTTGTCCCTCCACTTTTACAATATTGATAGGTGACAGAGTTTAGATCAATGTGGACGATGGCCGAGGTGATAAGTCACAGATTAGACAGGAGGATTGAGAGTGGATCGAACGGTGGCCAATGGGAAGGCTGAGAGTAGATTGAATAGTGCCCAATGGGAGGGCTGAGTATGAGGCATCAGGTGATCGACGATCAATGGGAGGACAGGTGACAATTCAAAGATAAGGCACAAATTAGATATGAGGGATGAGAGCTGATCGAACGGTGGCCAATAAGAGGGCTGATAGCGGATCGAATGGTGCCCAATGGGAGGGCTGAGTATGAGGCGTCAGGTGATCAACAGTCAATGGGAGGATATGCGGTAATTCAGATTAATCGAGGGCAGAGAGAGAAGGCCAATATTGATGAATGAAGGAGGTGCCACGTGTGTGCGTGGTTGCCTAGAAAGTCTTGGAACTTAACTGTATGCCCCTTGCATGTTTTAAATCCCCTTGCTTATTCAATAGAAGTAATGTGGGATTTTTACTTTATCCTAAGAAAAACGGTTTGCGTTTATACCCTGCCGGTGCCATTAAAAAACTTCTAATATTGTATAATTTATAAACTTTAGTTTAACCTTATTAATATTTTTTTGTATTCACTGACAAATTCAACACGTTGTAGGAAAGTTGTTTTTGATTCTCTTGTTTTGAAAACTCTTTTTCAACGTCCTCTTGGTATTACAACGTTGTTTTAGATGTTCAATGACCAATTTTTTATTTTGCATTGAAATTTTTGGTATTATTTTTCTCGATCATCGGGAAGCTGCTTTGGTTTTTCTGTTATTTTCTTGGATGAACAATGTCTATCACTGCTCCTTCGATTTTAGGACTATTTCCTATGCCTTGCAGTTTAATATTGGAGGTCTGTAATATCAATAGTATGGTTGGTGCTTGACTTAGAATCAATGGGTGATGGCAATGTCAAAAAACAAATGATTGTGTTGGCGACGTAAGGTGGTACAACAGTCTAGAATTTTTAGGAGTATTTGATGAGAGTTCGGTGTGTTTGATTTGATAGATGACATTCACGAGTAGAAGGAGGTGTAGTAATATGGTGATTTCACACTATTTATCTCGTTGTTCTGTGAGATAGATCTTGGAGATTTGTTTATCACTGAAAATGATGCAGTCAGAACTACGAATTACATAGTTGGCTTCTACACAGCGCAGGCTAGCTTTTTTATCAAGGGAGGGCTATCTGGTATAAGACGTTGTTGGTGTGGAGGTGATGGTTGCAATGTTTTTGTGGAATAAGATATTTGGGATATAAGGTGAAATTAAATATTATAAGGTGTTGGTTGTAATTTTTTCATCAATTTAATTTCACAATGGGTATGTTCATTTATTTGGTTGAGATAAAACATCAAAAACCTTATGATATTTTACAATTAATTTTGTGATATACTCCGCTTCGATGAATATTAGGATGTTCGAAACTTGTCTTTGCTGGAATTTTTAGGACGATGAACCTTAGAATAATTTACATTTGATTTTTTTTTTTTTGTTAGTTATCGTCTGTAAGTTTTCGATGCCGCCGAACCAATTATCCGGTGTCAAAAAAAATTAAACTTGAGCTTATTTTAATTTAGCTCGCTGGATTTATGATTTTACTTATTGGAACCTATATTACTTTGTGGATCAATTCTTTTTGTCATTGTTCGATTCACTTCTTTAATTCAGTGGTGATTACGTCGTTAACAAGAGCTGAAAAATATATTTTTTAGATTGTTTTTTTTGGTTTGTATCTTCGTTATATTTCTGCGTACTTATTAGAAAAAAGTCTTCTGCAACGAATATGAAATCGCTGTGTTGACCCACAAGAAAATAACACTCAACAAAGCATGTAAACTTGTGATTTTTACTGTACTTAGTTGGGTACCAAAAATCTCCTGGTGATGTTTTTAAATATAGATGTGGATTTACCATGAAAATTATGGTGATGCAAATATTTTTTGATGAAATTTATAGGGTGTTCGTTGGTGTAATGGTAATGCAGACGTCTTTCATGTAATGGCAGTGTGTTTTGCTGGTGCAGTATTCCCTTGTGTGCAGTGTAGTTTTTATTACAGATAAGAACAATTTCAAGGAGATGAAGTCAAGTTAATGATGGCTAATTGAGTTTGAGTGGTAATAAAATGTTGTTAGTTCTATGAGCAGGATGGATGCAGTTGAAGGGCAAATGAAAAAAAAAGTTGCAGGTGTAATGGTGAATGAGATGGAAGCTATAAAACTCAGGAGTTTAGCTGCTCTGATACCAAATGCAATGATAACACTTATCTATGAATTGAAAATAATAATGGAATGCAGAAAATAAGAGACTGAATCACTTTTAAATTGGAATCACCTTTAGATTGTTGGATAACCCCAAACAATAGAATAAAATATATTTTCCTGGATGATCGGATTCTATGCCTCTCTCCTATTATTTATATTATTCTCGAGTTATGAGTGGAGGGTCATGATTATTCATATTATAATATAATAATAATAAATAAATTAATAATATTAATGTTAGGATTAGGGTCCTAACAACAAGCCACCCCTAAAAAATAGATCCCGGATTTTCTCTATAAATTCTTGATGTACATTTCAATACAATACATTTGAGTATTTTTATCAAACTCAACTAGCATCCGGTGTATGATTTAATGCAAGAGTAATCTAATGGAAGTGTGGGCCCATTCTCAACAATATTCCTCCTTTCTTTTCCCTATTATTTGTCATTTTAGTTTATTTTCTTGTTTTCTATAGTTTAATTTAATACTGCAATTTCCCCTATTTTCTATAAATTTCTAGCAAGTGTGTAGTTTTTATTTCAAAGCATTTCATTTATTTGTTTAATAATGCAAATTAGAATAGTGGTTTGGAAGATAAACGAGAACTCCAACGAAACAAAAACATTGCCCCAAATAATAGGATCTAAGGAAATCATCTTATTACAAGGAGATTATAGGCATATACTATACAAGGTTACTCATAAGTTTATGAGTTGTCATGAGTTGAAAAATAAATGGAGGCAATGATTTATACCATAGAAAACTAACCAATATTTTTCCCAATAGTGTAGATCAAGTAACCAATTGTAGAACTTTTTTAGTTGGCCTCATATTTGTGAGTGGCAATTTTTGCATGGTTTCTTAGGGCATGCCATTTATCACAACTCCTAGATCTACTAATATGTTGGGTAATTGTAAGCCTACAATATGGACAGTTAACATTGGGCTTCCTGGATTAGAGTATTTGGGGTGGTAGGTGTTTCCTAACATTAAATCAACCAAATGACCTGCTATAATAACTGCTTTGATGGTTTTCTTCCTAGATTTTTTAGACATAACTCTCTAATTGTCTTCATGTAGATTGAAACATCTCATATGGCTTGATAAAAGGGAATCATGATTGTCAGGTTTTTTAATCCTTTCATGATGTCAAATTTTGATTGCATTGGCTTTTTGGGTTCTTGTTTATTTGAAAAGGGTGGAATTTCTTCATTTTTATGTTTTCAACAATTATATTTTCTTCCACCTCCTCTATCGAAGGTGTTTGCGGCTCACTTTGCTCTTCTACCTCTACTTTTACATCCTCTTCCTCCACTATAGGAGGAGTTGGATATACTCTAACTACCTACCTAATTTAAGTTGTATAAGGTTGTAATCTACTCTAATATGATACATGGGGAATATATCTATGTCTACGTGATAGGTGGGTTTATCATGTTTTTCAAATTTGGATTTGGTTGTGTAGGTATCTGGTTTGACCTAGAAATAAGATGTGCTGGTAAACTAGGTTGTAGTGGGGCTTGAGTTATGTTTTATGGAGGTGAAGTCCACACATTGTAATTCCATCAATGTGGTCCAGGTTGCTGGTATGGCATCCATAGATATGGGGTGCAAGAAGTAGATCCTTGGGTGGCATTAATCCAAGGTTCTTGATCCCACGATCCCATATTGGGTGGTTGAGTTTACCATTGGTTTATAAAATTGGATCCCCCATAGGGTGGTCCTCCTCATAACACACTATTTACTATAGGAAATTATTACTAGTTTATCCTATTACCCATAAAATACGTGTCTTCTACTTTAGGTTCTTATTTTATGTTTGCTATTTGTGGTCACAACCTCATTTTATGATCTTGTTGATAAATGGCACACAGTCTTACTTTATTTTATGGACACTCATTCTTACGGTGTTTTCTTCTCCACCTTGGGTAAAATAAGGTCAAGGTTGCATTAGTTTCTTGCTTCTTTTTCTAAATTTTAAGTGTATCTAATTGAAGTGCAAGAGATTATAACATCTCACTCTTCATGTCCTCCAACATATTGCCTATTTCTACCTTAGTTATAGAGGTTGTGGTTTTTGTGACTCGATTGGTGGGTTTACCTTTTCTTCTTGAATAATTTTGACACAATTATTTAATATATGGTATTTGATATTGGTAAATATCATATTCTGATAAAAAAATTAAAGCTTCTAAGGATTCATTTGTGAGTCCCCTTAAGAATATGTTTCTTAAGTATTTCTCACCTATTTTCGTGTGGGGTGATCGTTGAATATTGAAGTTAAATCTATCCCAAAAATCTTCCAATGATTCTTCCTCTCTTTGGTACATATATAGGACTTCTTCCCTAGCATCTCGTACCCTATTAAAGTCTTGGTATTTTTCTAAGAATATTTTTTTATATCCTCCCAGGTAGCAATGTGTTTGTTCCCCAAACTGATGAACCAATGTAGTGCATAATCATCTAGTGTAGAGGGAAATAGTTTCAAGTTTTAAGCATCTAATTTATAGTCCACTAATCTGCAAAGTATATCAAAATTGAAAAGGAATAGATCAGGGTCCTTAGTTGGTAGTCACCTAAAATTAGGAAGATGTGTGAGAGAGATGTATTTAATCTTAGTTTTTCCTCATATTTCCTCAATGGGAAAATCAAAACTAGTTGAAGCCTCTTCCACCTCGTCATATCTTAAAATAGTGTAGGTTCTACACCGACTACTTTCAAAGCTTCTAACAAAGTGTTGCACTCATTTAACTTGTCTTCTAATAATATTTTTAAATCTAAATTTGAAATAGTTCCTTCTTCTACTTATTTCCTCAATTGGGTGTTCAATTAATCTTCAGATGCTTTCTCTTTCCCTAATGATTTCCACCTTGAATCAATTTTAAGGAAAGTTTATCTGAATATTGGATTATTATGCCAAGGTGTTTTGAGTGGAGATGATGGTGCAGCTTTGAAAAGTGTTTTAGATTCTTCAGAAGGTATTTTAGAAGGTGTTTCAATTATTTTTGGAGTGATTTATTTGCTAACAAATCATCTATCCGGTCCTCTTAATCATTGTGGACTCATACAATATTAGATAGAGAATCTATGGGTAGGCTAATTTGAACTACAAATTTCAAGTTTGATTGACCTATAGATTCTAAATACTACAGATGGTACTCTTTGACAATAGCACCAAAATGGTGAGCATAAAATATATTTCTAAAAATAGTTAATTTTACTTCCATTTAATTTTATCAATCTAGGATTTTGTAAACTTGTTGAGTACCTCTGCAAAATATATGCTTGTAGTAAACTAGAATATGAGTTCTATGTGTCACTTTGATTTGGTGGGGGTGTGTTGTTCATGTAGTTTAAGTTCATCCAAAACAGCTAAATTGAAGCGGAAGAAAATAAACACTAATGAAAACTTCAAGAAAAGTAATTAAAATTATCAAACACATTATTGAAAGAAAATTATAGGAAATTAAACACTCTTGCAGTAATTAATAAAGTAGGGAATTGAAGGAAATAAACAAATTGTGCAAAAATAAATAAAGTAGAAAATTACAATAAATAAACACATTGTAAAAAAAAAATAAAGTAGGAAGACACACTTTCAAAAATAAAAGAACAACATAAATAATGACAAAAAAAACATGGGAGGAATACTTCGTGGAGTGGGCCTAGGTTCCTATAGACATTTGCCCAACTAATTCACACAGTCACTCTTCCGAACATGTAAATTAAAAGAAATTCAAGAATTTTTATTGAAATAATGCAATATAAAATAATGTTCAGGTCCGGGATTGTTTGCTTTAGGGGTGGCCAATGTTTTATACAGAACAAGATAATCCCTTGTTTACAAATTTATACTGTACTATAATTAATCACATTGACGCGATTCACTACGATGAGTGCATGCATAAATTTAATTAAATGTCTAATAAAAGAGCGACCATGCTAAAATTAATCCTTTTGAGATAACTATAGCACTCCCTATGTTGTACAATAATATTTATCTAATTTTATGCATGGTCTTCAAGTCAAATAGTCAACGCGTACTTTATTCCATCACGATATACGCACTAATCAGCTTGTTGCTGGAATACAAGCAGCTTTTTGACTTGTCACCGAGATAAAGGCACTACATAGAGCCATTTTTTGTTCGTTAAAAGTTATCATTTTTTTGGTTGTCGGACGATAGGTGTTTGCTCTATCATCAAAAGATAAGCACCTTTCGACCTATTGTTGTGAGATAGGTGCTTGTCCTATTTACTAGTAGATATGCACTTACATTTTGCTGGAAGATAGGCACCTTCCAGTCTATGACCAGGATACATCCCATGGTGTTATCTTTGTTAAACCAACCATCGTTCCTTAATCACATTAAAAATTTCTTCGATGCTAGGTCCACATGGGACCTTGACTGAAAGGTGCAAAAAAGTAATAAAATATTGCATCTACACATATTTTCCACTAAAAACACCCGTTAAGCATAATACATCATTTTCTATTAAATGCATACAATAATTTAAAAAAAATATATTTCTAATATAATAATGCTCCATAATTATCCCATCAAATATACAAAAAATGAGCATTTTTTGTGCTCATCATCCGCCCCAATCAAATTTTAGTTTAATGCAACCTTGAGGTGAAGGATTCCATTTGACAATATCTCTAGGATTAGGGGTGGGAAGACTACAAATACCTTCTAGATTCAGGATACCTAATTATCTGGAAAGCTTACCTTCGCTATGGGACCATTTATCATCTTTGATAGGGATTATGGAAACATTTTCTTTCAAGGAATTGAAAATTTTATCTTCCACATATAAGGGATAATTTTTAACATTTTTGAAGGCTTTATTATTTCTTTCATTCCAAATACTCCAAATAAAATGAGGCAAAAAGAAAAACTAACAATTTCTATTCAGAAGATTATGGAAGGGGGCAACCCACTGCAAACATAGGTCTAAAATGTTATTAGGCATGACCTAGGTAACATTGAATTTGATGAGAAGAATATGGATAACTTCTAAGGAGAAGGGACACTCGAGAAACAAATTATTAGCATTCTCCCAAGAAGCTTCACATAGATAACACCTATTCAAAATGGGTAAGCCTCTTTTATGAAGGTTTTCAATAGTAAGGATTTTGTTTTGGGTGGCTATCCAAAAGAAGAAATTAAATTTAGGTATGAAGTGTTTGAACCATATATTACTAGTTGGAAACCAATCCACTATCTCATCAAAATGAATGAAGTAAGCATATTTAACCATGAAAAGAACCTTATTATCTACTTTCCAAATAGGGATATAAACTAATGAGTTAGAATTAAGGAGATGAATTCTAAGAATATTGGATAAATAATTTAGAGCACAAATTTTTCTGGGGGAGGGGTTAACAAGAGACAAAGTCTTCCAAGTTCCTTTTCCATCCCTTACCTCAATAAACTTAGAGACTCTAGATCCATAGGATTACATAGTAAAGGGCTCTAATGACGGGGACCCAGGAAACACGCTTCTTCCAAACCCTACTTTTTCATTAAAATCTACTAAAAATATACATCAAGAGAACAGCCTGCAGGCTTACAATAGCTAGCTCTCGGCTTAGCTTTACACTTCTACACTCTGCGTGCAATCCTGATCCCCCTGTCCCGACTAAAACAACAACCTAGGTTTTTATAGAGGCCTCGACCCTCTCATGCATTAAACCACACATTAATCGGGACACCAACCCGATTAATTACATTAACTGGGTTTTTTTATAGAGGTCTCGACCCTCTGAAACAAAAACATGAAAATCAGGACACCAACCCGATTAAAGACCCCTCTCCACACGGTCCCTGTCATCTCTGAATTCGTCAGAAAATTCTACGCACCCATCCTTCTCGTCTTTTGCGCTTCTGGGTAGTCCCCCGCTTTAACTTCAATTCGTGCCACGTGTCATTTTTGAACGGTCCTCAAAAATGTCATTCCCGCCATCTCTTTCTCCTCCCGTGCCTTTTTCTCTCTCCATCACGATATCGCGACATGTTGCGATATCATGACGTTTCTACCTCCCTGCACTCTCTGCCCATTTTGGTTGCAATATTGCGACCATTTTGCCTCCGCACCTGCATTTCCAATTCTTGTCGCGATATTGCGACGTCTCCACTGCTCCCTCTGTTTGCCTTGTTCCGATCATGATTTCATGACAGTCATGATTTTGCGACGTGTCACAAAATCGTGACACCTCCGCTGCTTTGCTCCGCTGTTGCCCTGCTGTCACGATTTCGCTACATGTCATGGAATCGCGACCGCACCCGCTGCTCTGCTCTAACTCCATCTTGACGTCACGATTTCGCTACACAAACCTCCACCCTTGCCTTCGCCCTTCTGACGTCGCGATTTCGTGACGTCACGAAATCACGACGTCACGAAATCGCGACGTCACGATTTCACTACAACTTTTCTCCTCCACCTCTGCCTCACTGAGACGTGATTTTGTGACATCGTGAAATCGTGACGTCGCAATTTCATTACATGTTTCTGTCTCTGCTTCCACCTTGCTGCTGCTGTCGTGATTCTACGACAAGTCACGATTTCGTGGCATGTCGCGATTTCATGACATGTCACGAAATCACGACAGTTTTCCCCCTTGCTCTCCTTGCCAATTTCTATCATGATTTCGTGACACGTCATGAAATCATGACGGTTTTCTTCCTTAGCCGCTCCTTCAGTGTTGGCTTTCCCGCAACTCGATGCTTTTGCTATTGGTGCTATTGGATGCTCCTGCATCAGACACCCGAGGTAAGTGGAGAAGTGATCTTCACTTCTGCTTGGTCTGGTTGTTGCCTCTTGCAACACTTCCAAACCCTTCTCTGCCTCAGCAGTCTGCTTCAACCCCGACTCCTGGTCCATACTTCCATCTTCTTCCAGACAGATTTTCTCATTGCTGCAAATTTCTTCTGTAGCCTGCTTGCACTCCTCCCCTTGCACAAAAAAAATTGTGCCTTCTTTCGGGCAGGTCTCGGTACTGCTGCACTCTTCTGCAGCCTTCTTCAACTTCTCCTCTTTCTTTCTTTGTCTTTCTTCCCGCCTTCTCTGCCGCTCTTCTTTCTCCTACAATTTTATTGCGAGCCATTCCTTTTGCAGGGCTTTTAATTATTGTTGCAAAGCTAAGACTTCTTCCTCCGGCACCATATCCTACTTGCTGTCCTGTCTTATTTGGGAATGCATTTTTCTTTCTTTTTCTTACAAAGCTTTAACGATCAGGTGTAGCTGCCTCACTTTCGGTGATCTGCTAACACACCCGGGATCTGAAATCACTCTCTCAGAACCCTCCACAGATCCTGGTGTAACTACCTCACATTCGATGATCTGTTACGCACTCAAAATCACTTGCTCTGATACCACTGACGGGGACCCGAAAAACACGCTTCTTCCAAACCCTACTTTTTCATTAAAATTTGTTGAAAATATACATCAAAAGAACAGCCCGCAAGCTTACAATAGCTAGCTCTCGACTTAGCTTTACACTTCTACACTCTGCGTGCAATCCCGATCCCCCCATCCTGACTAAAACAATAACCTGGGTTTTTATAGAGGCCCCAACCCTCTCACGCATTAAACCACACATTAATTGGGACACCAACCTGATTAATTACATTAAATAGGTTTTTTTATAGAGGTCTCGACCCTCTGAAACAAAAACATGAAAATCGGGACACCAACCCGATTAAAGACCCCTCTCCGCACGGTCCCTGTCATCTCTGAATCCGTCAAAAAATTCTGCGTGCCCATCCTTCTCGTCTTCCGTGCTTCTGGGTAGTCCCCCACTTTAACTTCAATTCGTGCCACGTGTCATTTTTGAACGGTCCTCAAAAATGCCGTTCCCGCCATCTCTTTCTCCTCCCGCGCATTTTTCTCTTCGTCGCGATATTGCGACATGTCGCGATATCATGACGTTTTTGCCTCCCTGCACTCTCTACCCATTTTGGTCGTGATATCACGACATGTCACGATATCGCTACCATTTTGCCTCCACGCCTACATTTTCGATTCTTGTCGCGATATCGTGACGTCGCGATATCACGACGTCGCGATATTGCGATGTCTCTATTGCTCCCTCTGTTTGCCTTGTTCTGATCATGATTTTGTGACACCTCCGCTGCTTTGCTCCGCTGTTGCTCTGCTGTCACGATTTCGTGACATGTCATGGAATCACGACCACACCCGCTACTCTGCTCTAACTCCGTCTTGACGTTGCGATTTCACGACGTCACGAAATTGCGTCACGATTTCGATACACAAACCTCCGCTCTTGCCTTCACCCTTCTGACGTCACGATTTTGTGATGTCACGAAATCGCGACGTCATAATTTTGCTGCAACTTTTCTCCTCTGCCTCTGCCTCGCTGAGACGTCACGATTTCGCGATGTCACGAAATCATGACGTCATGATTTCGCTGCATGTTTCTGCCTCCGCTTTCGCCTTGCTACTGCTGTCATGATTTTACGACATGTCACGAAATCACGATAGGTTTTCCCCCTTGCTCTCCTTGCCAATTTTTGTCACGATTTCGTGACACGTCGTGAAATCGCGACAATTTTTGTCCTTAGTCACTCCTTCAGTGCTGGCTTTCCCGCAACTCGATGCTTTTGCTGGTGGTGCTGTTGGATGCTCCTGCATCATCTAAGGAGTTGAAAAGTTGGTCACTAATCAAGAGCTCATTACGAATCCAACTATCATCCTAAAAGTTAACTTTCCTACCATCACCAATTTTCCATCTCAAGACTTTTTGAATAATAAACCTAGAATCAAGAAGGTATTTTCAAAAAACAAAGCTCTTTGGATTGACTTGAATATCAAGGAAATTACCATCTCTACCAAGATATTTAGTTAAAATATTTATCCTCCAACTTCATCCATTTTGAAAAACTTCCAACCTTATTTTACAATAAGGGCCAAATTCATTTGTTTTAGTTTCCTAAGGCCTAATACACCCTTGTTATTCCTGGAATAAACTTGTTTCCAATCCACTGGGGGAATTCTATGTTTTTCTTCCATGCTTGTCCAAAGAAAGGCCTTCTGAATATAATCAATATTTTCGAATATTTTATGTGGAATCTTAAATAATGACAAAAATAAGCTTGGGATACTTTGGAGGGTCGATTTAATGAGCTACACCTTACCAACTTGGCTAAGGAGGGTACCTTTCCAACTTGCCAACTTTCTCCTAACCCTCTCAACCACAGGAAGCCAAAAAGAAACCTATAACTTGCCACCAAAAAGCGCTAAACCTAGATAAATAGGAGGGAGCTTCCCAATGGAACATTCAAATATTTTCACAATGTTTACCTATCTTTGAAGGGAGTATTAAAAAATACTTTGCTCTTGCTAAAATTTATCTTCTAGCTAGAGGCAACCTCATAAGAAGATAAAATAAACTTAATCTCTTTTGCTTATATCCAAAGGCAACCTCATAAGAAGACGAAATAAAGGATCTTGAAGAAAGAAGAGTATCATCTATAAATTGTTGGTGGTTTATGAGATTGTATAAGGAGGCGGGATTTATCCTTGAAGTTAACCCCTTAGACTAGGTTGTCTGAATAGATCTACCCAAGGCTTCAACCATAATTAAAAATAAATATAAAGAAATAGTGGGTCCTCTTGTCTTAGGCCTCGAAGGCTTCTGAAATAACCTATTGAAGAACCATTAATTAGGACATAATTCATGGCCAAGCACAAACATCCTCTAGTGAGGTCTATCCAAGTAGGGTGAAAGTCAAATTTACCCATAACTTTATACAAAAATTTCCTGGATACTATATTATATGCCTTGTTCATGTCTAATTTCAACAACAATCCATATCTACCACTTTTATCTATGGAGTGAATAACTTCATGAAAAGTAATCACACCATCCATGATTTTCCTCCCTTTAACAAAAGCACCTTGGTAAGGATCAATAATATGAGGAAGAATGACCTTCATTCTATTGGCTATGACTTTAGCCAATATTTTATAAAGTATTACATAGACTTATCGACCTAAAATAATTGAAGGAATTAGCTCCTACCAATTTAGGAATCATAATTAAAAATATGGACTTGATGTCACTTGGAATATGAAGGGTATTTTAAATTTTACCCATAGCATTATATATTCTTCCTCATAATTCCCCAAATATTTTGGTTAAAAACTACAGGAAAACCATTATGTCCAGGGGCTTTCTCACATGCCATGGAAAACATTACCTATTTTGTTTTAGACTCTTTGAATGAAGTGATAATACTAGAGTTCATTTGTTCAAAAATTTGAAAATGAATAAAATTAAAAAAATAATTGGACCCCAAATCATTTATAAGTGATACCATTCCTAAGATATTTTTAATAAGCTGTACAATATCCTCACAAATTTCCAAAAAAATTCTAGTTTTAGTACCATCCTCAACAATTTAGTAATCTTATTGAATCTCTTGTGTCTCAAGGTTATGGCATGAAAAAAGCCAGTATATCTATCTCCATGTTTCAACCAGAGAGCCCTAGACATATGTCTTTAGTAGGATTCTTCGTAGGCCAATACATTATGAAAATATACCAACAAACTCCTTTCAATATCTTTGTCAGCCTCTGATGGGGGAAAATATTAAAAATAAATTATAGAATATTAGGATTTCTTCTTGGTAAATATTCCAATATGAAAAACATGTTAATGAATCTGTTAGAAGATGAGAGCACTCTGCATTCAATTTTTGAATTATTTCAAAGACACATTAAACCCCTAGAAGTTCCAAATAATAAATTATAGAATAAAATACCTCCTTCCATATAGAATTCTTAATCTTATCTAAACATTTCTCCTTAATTTTAGTTTCTTGAATAAAAAAAATGAGGTTTTATATATGTCCTCATAGAAGCAACCAATTATTGCTTTGAAGGGGTATTCAAACCCCTTATGTTCCAAGAAAATATTTTTATTTATGTGGGGTGCTTCTTCCCCCTTCCCATAGAAAGTGTCATCTAGGTTCCATTAACTATGTCTTTTAAGGTATCCCTCAACCTTGAGTCTTGGTTCAAATATCATCCTTTCTTAGATTCAATTCCCACATCCATTGTCTCTTTTTGGTTGCTTGTCATGATACAATTGGGGCTAGATTTTGAAACAATCCCATTAGGTGGTGAATCTATAGTACTTGCCTATTTTGATGACATACTTTGGATGAAATAAATAAAATAATCTAATGTTGGCTTGGATTTTAAAGCTTTCCCATTAAGTGCCAAATATGAAGCACTACTCTACTTTTTTGGTGACCTTTGAATGGGAGTAATAAGAGAATCTAAGGCTAGGAGAGAAATCCTCAAAAATTTAGGTAAAGTTACCTCCAAAGAAACTTCTTCCAAACCCTCAAAAGAGTGGGTTTGGGGGTTAACTTCATATCATTCTCCTGACTCAGAAGATAGGAGAACATATTTGCCATGAGAATTTATTTCATTATAGAGGAAATAGATTTAGGGAGAGATCTTACCTAAGTTTATGAGGAGAACTTACCTCATATTTTCCTGAAAGTATCTCCCCATATTTAGCAAATGAAGGATATTAGACATCCTGCTTCTTCATCAATGTATGATTATTTGCTGTAAAATTCTGACTGAGAATGTTATCCTCCTAATTCTCACATATTTTGTTACCTTGTCTAGAGTTCTCTTCTTTAGAATATTTATTTTTCCACATTTTATGTTTTAGGAGGATTTTTCTATGTAGGGCATATATTAATTGAATGCCCTAGTTCCTTGCATGTTGCACATTTGACTAGAGCATTCTCATACTTAGTATTTTGGTTATGAACCCCCAAATTTGAGACCAAACTAACCTAGGTAGGCAAAACCTTCTCAAGGTTTGCATTAACACATAATATTGCATAAATTAGTTGAGGATGGGCTTTGGTGCCCAAGTCAATAGCCACTAGGACCCCTATTTCTCTTGTGATACCAACCAACACATATTTATTCTAGAAGTTATTGGGTAAACTTAGCATCTTGATCTAGATTGGGGCTTGGGAACAACTCTAAGAATTTGGGTCAAAATCTGAACTTCATCTTCGCAAGATGAGACCCCTCCATCCAAAAAACCATGGTCTTCCCACCAAATTTTTACTTGAGTTCTCCTTGAAGAGCAACTTGACCATGAAAAACCTTTCAATAAAGCAACTAGTTTCATGTGGTCATTGGGCCTTCATTTTGATGCATCCCATTTACTAAGAATGTCCAAATTTGGATGAGCACCCATGAAATGCCCTACTAAATTTGCAATTCCTTGTTCAATGTCCATATCAACAAGCTCATCGAGGACAACAATTTTACCTCCTTTAGGGATTAGGGTAAAACAATGTTCACAGGTTTTTTTCTTACCACTAACCACATATGACCATGAAGGACCCCAAATAAGGAATGTGAGTCCTTTCCAAGAAGCCTTGAATAAAATACCACATTATTAGTATTTAAAACAAAAATTTGGACCTAGATCATTATTCACATCTATTATAGGAATGCCATTTTGAAAAAAATCTATTTTGTTGTCTTCCTTCCCCTCATCCTCATTCCCACCGCCACTTCCACCATCACTACTCTTCACCTTTCTCTCCATCATTCCTTTCCTCATACAAAATATGGGCTTGATCCTTCTGTCAAGATCTACAGTAAACTATCATCGATATCACAACTGCTATACCCCTTCCACATGTACCCTACCGCAGAGATCGTAGTTTTTGCACTCCTACCACAATAAACTATTATCAAGATTGCAGTTGTTGCACCCCTACCATAGTAAACTATTTTCGATATCACAACCATTGCACCTATTGGCTATGCATCTTCTCTAAACTTATTTTAATAATTCTTTTTTAGAGTAATACTTCTTATACACATCCGCCATGGGAATTGAACCCGGGTCACATCATCGATAATGCAAGTGGCATCCTTGCCGATAAACCACATACACACATGCCGATAATTTAATAATACTTTAATGTTTTATAACATCTATAATTAATATATAACATTATTTAACATGTGACCATGTTACTTTTCTTTCAAAGTTATAAATAAATTTTAAATTAATGCATAGACTTGATATCTTTTCAAAAAAAAACACAATTAAAAGTATTTTTTTAGAAGATATTGAAAAAAAAGAAGTAGGTTCAGGGTTTGATTACTTCTTTTTCTTCTCTAAGACTTCAAAATATATCACATAAGACATGCCTCAAATTTCTTCATATAATAGACTCTCCCACAGATGAATGATGATATCTCGTGTATTGTAGCAATATATATCTATAGTCTTTTTGTTGATGTTAGCTTCTATTCTTATGTATATTCAGTTATAGATGCTTTACTCCTAATCCACCTCATTTTGGTCTTTTAGTTGGTGAACAATACTAACACCAAAATATTGTAATGTTCCGATTAATAATATAATCTATAATCTAATTTTTTTCTATATAGTAAAATTTTCTTTATCATAAATAATAAAAAACACTTAAAAAAATACTCATACACCTATCACATAACTTGAACTTCAATCTTTTAATATAAAAATATTTTATGTTTCATATTAAAAGGTAAAAAAAAAACATTGATAAAATTTTAAATGATTTTAATATTTGATGATGCCTTATTGATGATATGTCATGTGATATCTTGTTGAGAAAGGGCTTCCTGTGGTAACACATCTCTCGACATTACTAAAAAGGAAAAAAAATAAAATACTTGCATATTGTGCATAGGGCTAGTTTCAGAAAACAGTCAAATACAATAGTATTAAGGATGATGTTTATAGCTTTCTTTTTATTGTTGGAGATACAGTTTCAATGCAATAAGAGGCTAACTTTAATCCTAATAATCTTCTCTGGGAGATACAGTTCCAACTTTAATCCTAATATTCTTCGCTTGGAAATACAGTTCCAAATCAATGGCATGATAACTTTCATGCTAATATTCTTCTCATACCCTTTGGGGCTTAAATCTTCAAAATGTGAAATTCAAGGCCCCTCGAACCTTATATAATCATATAAAATTCCACAAAAAGGGCTTTCATCAATCCTTTGTGTAAGGAATATTGTATTTTCTCCCGTAAGTAACCAAAAGTGGTTTACTCTTACATTGAAAACTTGATAAAACCCATGGATGCCATGCCGAGCTATTGCATTGTCTTGTCCCATTTCTGGGGTCTCAAAATGTGGCCATTTTACGTCTGGATCATTAAATCGTATCTGACATAACAGAAAACATATTAAAATTTAATATTTCACAGGTTAGTTAGTGAAGCCATAAACCATGTATATAAATATAATCCATGACATCTTAGATAAATAGATAAGTAGTTTTAATTACCCCAAGAGCAGAAAGTGTTGAAGATGCAGTAGCTATTATCAAATTGTAAGAGCCATTTGGAATCACACTAGCAAGATGGAATTTTATTTGCCACGTTGTTGCTTTATATGTTCCATCAACATTTTTCCTGAAATTTAACACTTAAAATTATTTATAAAATAATATCTAAAATAATAAAAAAATTTAATATTATTTTATTAATCAAATGAGTATTTAATATAATTTTTTTTAATAATATTTCTTATATCCACCCTGATAATTGAATCCCGGTTACATATTTAATATATGTTTATCCAACCAAAATTTGGTTACCAAAGTATGGTGTACAAGTTCTAACTTCATTAGATTTGAACCTTGAACCTTTTATTTGGAGTTCCAAAGTCTTATATTTAGGTTCACTTAAGACAATGCTATGGAAGTGAGGTGATTAAAAATTTTTAGTGCATTACATAATAGTATTTGCTATAAAAAGTTTAACTTGGGTCTATGAATTAAGAGCCTATATTTTAAGCCAGTTGGACTCATGCCATGGGATAACAAAACAAAATTCTAATATGACATGCTAAAGTAATTTATTCATGATTTATTACCTACTTATCTAATTTATAATGAAAATAAATTGATCATTTGGATTTGGTTTTGATGAGGAAGAACTTATCAACATCCTAAATAAATAAAATTTAAGTTTTTAATTTTTTATCAAGATGTTTTTATTAATGATATCAATTTTAGACTCACAATTAGTGTGGACTAGTAAAATCTATCAAAGAGCAAAGAATTTAGTATAGAAAAAAAATAATAAAAAACTAGTAGATCTTATTATAATTATAAGGATTAAAATATTTTCTTGATGGAACTAGTTTCAAGTGAAAGAAAAGAAAAATAAATACCAAAACAAAGAAGGTAAAAAATATGGAAGGTTGATATTATTAGTATAGGTTTGGGCACAATATTCTTATATAATATACATTGGAAAATAAAAATAAATAAATAAACTATCAAGTGAAATTAGTCATATAAGTTTAATTAAATTTTTTTAAAATAAATAGAAAAATTTATTATGGATTTTAAAAGGAAAAAATAATAACTTAAAATCAATTTTTTTTTTTTTTTAGCAATCCACTTGAGTGGGTGAGTTGGTTGATCATGATGGGAAACTTAACAAAAGGTGTTGGTTGTGGTCGACCCGAGTACGATTCTCACTCCCTCCTATAGATACACAAAAAACCCATTCCTTGTTGGTTGTGGCAGGTGTTCTAAGGATTTCTTTGGTGCCCACCCTAAACCAAAGTTTTAAGGGTTTGTTGTAGCTGGAGTGGCTATTTTTTTTGCATAATCTAGGGGCTTTAGTAACTATCATAATGATTCCTCCTATGAATCTAGGGGTCGAGTATTGTTGTGGGTCCAAATATGAGGTTGCAATAATGATTCACACTAAAGCGAGGGTTTTCTACAATGACTATCATGATTTTTGTAATTGAGTCTGGGGTTGCAAAGATGATTCAGCCTAAAGCTAGGGTTTGCTACAGTGGGGTAGATATTAAACACTACAATCCATAGTGTATCCTTATATCGCACTGCATCCCATGAATTCTAGCTCTATAATTTTGCTTGATGATAAATATCAAGGCTTTCAAATATTTATGGATTTAAGATTTTTTAAACTTGTCTTCGAGCTAGAATGGTTTGTATGGTAACATTCAAGACTTTTTGAACTTTTCTTTGAGAATGGTTTGATTTCTTGCTGGTTGTGGCAGGTGGTCTAAGGATTTCTTTGGTGCCCACCCTAAACCAAAGTTTTAAGGGTTTGTTGTAGCTAGAATGGCTACTTTTTTGCATAATCTAGGGGCTGTAGTAACTATCATAATGATTCATACTATGAATATAGGGGTCGAGTGTTGTTGTGGGTCCAAAAATGAGGTTGTGATAATGATTCACACTAAAGCTAGGGTTTGCTACAATGACTATCATAGTGAGTTTTGTAATTGAGTCTAGGGTTGCAAAGATGATTAAGCCCAAATCTAGGGTTTGCTACAGTGGGGTAGCTATTAAACACTACAATCCATAGTGCATCCTTATCTCGCACTGCATCCCATGACTTCTAGCTCTGTAATTCTGCTTGATGATAAATATCAAGGCTTTCAAATGTTTATGGATTCAAGATTTTTTAAACTTGTCTTCGAGTGAGAATGGTGTGTATGGTAACACTCAAGACTTTTTGAACTTTTCTTTGAGCGGGAATGGTGTGCACGGGGATGGAGTTTAGATTTACAAGATTAGTGTCTAGGGTAGAGGGAATGGTTAGAAGATTATGGGTAAAAAATCTATGAAGGCGACAAGAAAAGGTGAGTTTGAAGCTGGTCTTGTTGACCCTTTGGTAGATCATGTGTTTTTACCAAGTGGAGAGGTAGGAATTTTGGTAGGTGTGGATTCCTTGCTAGGTGATGCTATGAATGGGACTCCTATAAGGTCTTCACTCTAAAATCCCTTCGATCTTGGCATCGGATATTTGTTTGGTAGTGATAGTTTCATCTCATTAAGGTTTGTGTTTTTCAAATAGTGTTTTTGAAATGTTTGGTTGAAGACATCCTCTATGTTCTTAAGGTTCTGATTAAGCTCATGATGGAGGATGGGGCCTTTAATTTGGTGGGTAAATTTGTGGGTGCCTAGCAAAATCTAGACAATGTTAGGAGGTGGGTTTTATCCAAATGGTGGTCTTAGTGTCACCTAGATATTGTTGCTTTTCCCAAAAAAAATTCATATTTAAGTTCAATTGTGAAGAGGATTCTATGTGGGTCTTTATAGAGGTTCATGGTTCTTCGAGAAGGGATAATAGCTACTGTTAAAAGAGGTTGTAAAACAAGTGGATAAAAATATGGATGCATGTAAGAGATGAGGAATGGAAAATAGGTCAATGGTCGATGTCACCAATAGTAGTGATGACAAAGAAGATAGTGCAGTGACTCCTACAATAGATAAGGGGAAAGAGAAGGAGAAAATAAGTGATAGAGAGATAGTGGAAGAAGATGAACCTCATCAGACCATTATTGGCCATGACAAAGGCTATGTTGTAAGAATTCATAGTGACAATGGTACTTCAAAGTGCAGTGAAGGACATCATGTTGATGACCAAGGTTAGAGTGGTGATGAAGAGTTTGGATGTTTTGAAAATCACACTGTAGGCATTGGATCCAAGTTGATGAGAAGAATGGGGTACAATGAAAAAGGATTAGGAAGATATGGGCAAGGTGTAAAAATACTTATAATACTAGAGATAAGGCCAAAGAATGAAAGCCTTGGTTATGCAAGTCTGACAGGAAGTATTGGGACTAGATTTATGAAAGGAGAGAGTAGTACAAGGTATGAAGGTTCGAGAATGGGTTGTAGTTAGTGTGGAAGATCCATACATGTAGAAACTAGGTGTTTGAACCTACATCCTTGTGGGATTTTTTGTGGTTAAAATCACTCTAGACGTGATGGCATCGAGAGGAAGTCATCAACAAAGTGTATGTTGATTGTGGTTGGATGGATATACCGCAATGGGAGAAGGTAAAGAGAATGCTAAGTGTATTCTATGCAAGGATATTTGATCCTAATAGGGAGGCCAAAATGGATAACAATGTTGACCTTGTGAAGATGATCAAGCTAAAAGAGTGATGGCTTTGGAGAACATGAGCGGGAGCTCATGAAATATTTTTGTTACCCAGTGAGTATGATGGGGAGCATATTGTGAATGTACCACTCAAAAGCTAAATATGGAAAGCAAACTATTGGGTTGTTATATGATTGCTCAAAAATTATAAATAAATATTTTATCTTAGGAAGTCAAGGCTGGCAAAGAGAAGGAATGAAGATCTTAACTCACCTTTGTAGTTCCAATCAAATAAATAAATGCAATTTTACTTATTAATCCTTGTGAGACTTGGTTGATGTGAGTTGTATATTTTCTTATGTATATTCTATCGATTCTATTGTGCAAGTTCTTGAAAGCTCATCTAGTGCATTGCAGTCTAGAAAAGTAGAGTTGTGATGGTAATGTGGAGATTTAATAAGCCATTCACATACTAGCAAAAGAGGATAATAGAGCCATCAAAATATAGTTCCAAAGGAAAGAACATCAATTGAGATACCAGTGTGGTTATGGAATTGCAAACTTGCTTCCAAATGGTAGTGTGTAAAATTCTACTACAGAAGGAGGAGTTGTTGCTCATTTAGGAGCTATATTGAAAAGAAGTAGATCTTGTGCAATAGGTTACGTAGTTGACATAATAAGGTTTTATCCCATTTTTACATTACAAGTAGAAGCCAATTGTTCAATTTTACGGAGGAGGAAGGGTTTAGATGTGGAGTGTACAGTTGTGCTACCTAAATCAAATAATACATATACAATTGAATGATTTGAATATTTAGGTTGAACAGTTTCTCAAATTGTATGATTTAACCAAGATTGAATGAAGGCTATTTGGATTGGATGGTTGAGGAGAATGCAAAGTCAACCAAAAAATGAAGCATAAAGGAGGACAAAGATGAACAAGAATGTGGAAGAATCTACATGTATGAAAGGGAAACCATATTATTAGGGTTGGAGCGATTGCAAGGTAAAACTACAATATTGTGCAGTGATCATACAAGTGTACAATTTGAATTGTCCAGTGGCTTGTAGGATCTACCAGATTGTACAATAGCCCAAGATGTACGATTTTATTAGAGTTGAATGATTGCCATTCATATTGAATGATTATCAAGGTTTACGATTTGGCCAAGGATGAATGATTGTTGTTTAGATTAATCACTTGTAGTTTGCACTGTATGATTATCCATAGGTGTACAATGATAGGGGTAGAGTGTACGATTGTACTAGGTTGTACGATTGTATTTTAGAGTGTCCAATTACCCCAAGTGATTTACTGATGGAGTGTATTTTTTTGTGTTGTACTAATTTGTCGCTAGATTGTATGATTTACCACTAGTTGTATGATTTCTTATTGGGTTTCTAGTTGCCAACCGAGTCTTCTTGGAAGTTATCCTATGGTTTTTGCATCACTAGCCCAATTTTATCTTTATAATACTTATAACCCATGTCTTTAAATAATTACCTATTTTAATAATATCATTTTAACAATTATATATATGGATCACCATATGCCCAATAATTCTTTAATTTTCTCTTATGTAGAGGGAGCTCAACATCTAGTTCATAGTAATACATATTATATTTTAATGTTGAAAACTCTAGCATAATTTTCTAACTCATGAGATTTTTTTAAAATCAAATTTCATCAATTTAATAAATTTAAATAAATAACAAAAAGTATTTGTGTTTGTAATATATAAAATTCAATCATATTACTCTTTTACTACCTAACTAGGTTAAGAATTAAGTGATATTAAAAAAATATAGCTTATGCAAGAAAATATGTGATGATTAAGATGATTACATTTATAGTCATTATCATAAATTCAAATGATATTACCTTGGAACATGAGCAAAAAACCAATCTTTTTTATAGTCATTAACTCCAACTATATATATTAGATCTATATGCGGATATAGATCTGTGTATCTATCCCAAAGTCCATACTGTCGATACCTGTTCAATCAAGCTCATGAAGGATAATTAATACATAATATAACCACAAGATATCTATCAATATTTTTTACTTCTATATAAATGTGTAAAATATAAAATAATAATTAACATATCATTCAAAAATAAATAAATATAAAATTATAATTCAATATATTTTTATTAAAAAATATTATATAATATTAAAAAAAAAAAATCAATCAATTCATGATTTACTTCTAAGCATGACTTACCTTCTACAAAACTTA
This sequence comes from Wollemia nobilis, assembly GCA_028583015.1. NCBI lineage: Eukaryota > Viridiplantae > Streptophyta > Pinopsida > Araucariales > Araucariaceae > Wollemia > Wollemia nobilis. The sequence continues at coordinate 6,519,214 of JAQPPZ010001411.1, forward strand.
GCATAGACCCACTGAGATGGATGGAATATGAGGACACAAGAAAATATATTCAACAATATGACATAAAGTTATCTCTTTTGATATCTACAATGAATTAACGTGCATCTATATACTAATCAAATTTTATAGGTATGTTTTCAAATCCAAAAACCAAACACACATGTATATAGAGGCAATGTTACTAATGTTGGTGTTTATGATAATCTGATTTTTTTAATAGATTTGTTTTTTAATATTTTTTAAGCATAATAATAAAATAAAATGAAATATAGATAGATAGGCATTAACTTGAAACTAAGTTTTAATCATAGAATATGATACGAGATTTAAATATTTTTTCCATTAAATTTATATAAGTTTTTGTGAGGAGTCCTCTTCCCCTCATATTAAAAGAGAATAAGTTTTTACTTTAAATAATTTACTAACGACTTTTATTAAAAAAATATAAGATATTCAATATTTATCACAATCAAATATATGTTACTAAATTTATAATTATAAAAACAATAATTTAAGAATTTATACAAATAAAAAACCCCCTTTTATACTATATTTATATAGTGCCAATATATCACGACAAAATATATGTTTATAATATATTTTATATCCTCTACTTTTAAAAATTTGTATTACATCTATTTTAACCAATATTAAAAATATTAATAATTTATAAAATAAAATAAAATAAGTTAACTAATTATAATTGAATAATTATTAAATTATTATAAGGAATATTTAAAAACAAAAATAACCATAAAGTTTTATCAAGATTTTTCTATTATATAGATGATATATATTTTTTATTATTTGGATAGTGTGAGAAAAACAGTCTCCTTCCAACCATGACCCTTGGTAAAGCCAAGAGCTATGCTTATTAATATGAAATTTAACACACAACCACCGTACACCCACCCCTTCACACAATCTTCCACCCAACCAATATTAAAAGTATTAATAATTTACAATGACCAGCATAAAATTTATTAAAAGTATTAATAATTTGCAATGACCAACATAAAATATATAAAAAAATAACATTTACAAAAATATAAGTTAACTAATTATAATTGAATCTTTATTAAATTATTGACCAATAATATTTAAAAATAAAAATTGCAATAAAGCTTTATCAAGCTTTTTCAGTTATGCACATGATAATTTTTTTGGTAGTCTTAGAAACGCCTATGACCAAAGCAGTTTCCTCCCAATCATGACCTCTTGTAAAGTTGAGAGCTATGCTTATCTAGTTTCCTCCCAACCATGACCTCTTGTAAAGTTGAGAGCTATGCTTATCAACCATGACCTCTTGTAAAGTTGAGAGCTATGCTTATCTAGTTTCCTCCCAACCATGACCTCTTGTAAAGTTGAGAGCTATGCTTATCAATAGGGAATTTAACACACAACCACCAACCACTGTACATCCACCCCTTACACACTCACCCATATCGCAGTTTGAACATACAAGTAGTCTCCTCTCAATCATGACCCCTCATAAAGCCAAGAGCTATGTTTATCAATAGGGAATTTAATACATAGCTACAACCCACCCACCCCCTCACACATTCATCCATGCAGTTTGAATCTTGAACCTCTCAAATAAGAGTTGGATCTCTCAAATAAGAGCCAAATCCCGAACCATTGATATGTTCCTTGGGACAATTATATACATGACAATTGACTACCTTCACTATATCATTTTTCAAACATGGAGCACTTAGACATTATTTATCTTTAAACTTTAAAATTACCTAAGATTTTTTTAATTTGGCTAGTGTGAGAAACCCTTACGACCAATGCATAAGGCTGAGTAGGCTCCCCCAACCATGACCCCTCTTAGAGCCGAGAGATATTCTTATCAATAGGAAATTTAACACACACCCACCACACACCTACCCCCTCACACACTCGCCCACATCGCAGTTTGAACCTTGGACCTCCCGAAGAAGAGCCAATGCGTGAACCGTTGCACTTTCCCATTGGGAATAAAATTTTATGTTAAGTAAAACCGTTCCCCATATCCCATGGGGGTCAGGACTTTTCATTTCACGAGGCTTGTCCCTTTTGAGTATACCCCTCAGGTTAGCCGAGGTTTTTTTGTATCTGACATAGGCCACAAAGCTTGAACACCAAACCTCATTCCAAGGATTGAGGGAACTTACCAATAAGGTACATGGTGTGGATTAAAATATTAATTAAAGAAAACCATTCCTCGTATTCCCTAGGGTCTAAGAATTCTTATTTTACGAGGATTGTCCCATCTAGATATACATCTCAGGTTAGCTAAAAGGTTTTTGGTATCCGACATAGGTTATCAAGATTGAACACTGGATCTCCTTCCAAGAATTGAAAAAACTTTCCAATAAGATACTTGGTGTAAATAAAATTACCTAAGATTTTAGGTCATGCGACACTTTAAATTTAAAAGAAATTACAAGTTATGTTATAATTTATAATATTTTTACTTATATAAAAATATAAAAATAATATATTGAGAGATAATTTGTTTTTGAATTTATTAATTATAAAATAATATTATAATATATATATATATCAACAAAACATATTTGAATATAAACAAACATACTCCTATATAATTTTAGGAGATACACGTAAAAGACTATAAATTTTTTTTTGCTTTGCTTTGTTATTTAATAAAGATATTAAAGAAAAGAGAATATTTTATAAATTAAATATTTGAAATCGTACGTAGTACTATTTATAATAGTTAGCTCCACCAATATCTCTAGACATTTGTAAATTATAAATAATATAGAGTGATAAATTGTTTTCTATTGTATCATAGAATTTTAATATTATATATATATATATATAAGGTTTTAAAGAGGTTTCGTTAGGGTTTCGCTAGCATGTTGTTGTTGTTTGTTTGTTTTTCTATCAGCCGCTAGTCTGTGCCCTTATGAGATCTGCAAACACCGTACCATTTTTAGTTACTACTTCACCTTGGGCAGGAGGCTCCATAACTTTCAATGGTTACCTCTCAGGCCGCTATTTCACTGATTAATGAAGTTCTAGTTGTTGAGAGTCATGGCACTAGTAAAATGACCCAGGAATTTTATCATGAAGGTAGTTTCTCAGCGCTGGATATAACCCTACCAATGCAGGATGTTGATAATGCTTGCAAATGGCTTGAAATTCACACCCTAGTAGGGTACTTTCTAGGGAGGATTCCTAGTTACTCGCTAATTCGACAATGGATTTAGCAAGTTTAGCAGTCATATGACATAAAAGTTGATCATATTCAAAATCTTACTAAAGTTTTTTTTTTTCATTTTTAGTTTGTTGTTCCGCAACATGTCGTTACAGTTATGAGCAAAGGGCCTTGGTATATTAGAAAAACCCTTTTAATTCTTCAATCCTAGCATTGTAATTTTACAGTTTTTGTTGATGTTTTCTTGTGGGTCCCTGTTTGGGTGGAATTCCTAGATCTCCCTTTGCCCCTTTGGCCATTCATGCAACAACTTGTCACACCCATAGTCAAGTTTGTGTGCATGAAGCCACAAAAATTCTATGTTGTGCGGCCATACAAACGCATTTGCATTGAAATTGATCTATCAAAATATCTTAAGGATCCTATTAATATTCAGATTGGAAAGACCTATTTTCAACAATGGGTGGTTTATATCAATCTTCCTAATACATGTTATCAGTGTCAGTCTTCTGCCCACAAGATAAAATATTTCCCTCTTATGGAGGGTCGATTCAAAAATCGGGCTTCAGTAGAGACACATTCAAACACAAATAAATTTATCCCTCCCACTAATGAAGGGGAGGAATGGAATTCTATCACCAGGAAGAACAACAAAGGAAATTGACCATAAAATTCTATGGGAGCTTGTAAAAAGGAGTCTCAATTGAGCTCTCAGTCTGGGGTTTCTCATGCAACCTCTATAGAAGGAAATTTTATTTCTCTTCCTATCAATACCTCTTCTGGTAATAACAAAAAAGATTCCCCAATTATTCAAGCCTCCCAGTCAGATAAGTCATTGGCTATACCAGTGCCCACTCCCTCAAGCGAATGCCAGGTTTCTCCATCTAATTTTTCTAGTGAAGTTCCCTCATGAAACCCTCATTGCTCTCGTAGTCCAATTTGGGATACCTCAGGCATCCCTTTGGAGAAGCGATGACAGATAGATTTTTTTCGTGAAAACCATAATAGGTTTCTCACAAATACCTTTGAATCCATAGCAGATTTTGAGGACTTTGAGGTCCTTGAAGGAAATATCCTTCTCGATCATATGTCATTAAATGCTTATCTTGGAATGTTAGGGGTTTGAAAAATCCTATGCGCAAGTACATAGTGCGTCAGGGTCTAGATGACTTCAAGTTAAAAAATGGTAATATTGATATCCTTTGCCTTCAGGAAGTCAAAGTCACTAATTTTATGTTTTCAAGTACTTGCTACTTTCTCTAGCCTCGAGGCCACACCTTTCATACTATGCATGACATGGATAAAGGAGGGGTAGTAATTTATATTTCAAAATTTTACCATTTTAAAATGATCTCTTGGGGTTGTGACCATTCTAATCATGTTGTTTGGGTTGTGATGGAGATTGATGGCCATCTTCTTGGTGTGCTCAACATCTATGCTCCTAACGATACCAATGAGCGTTGCATGTTCTAGTGGTGGGTAGCACTCTCTTTTCCCCCTATTGTTTGTTTAATCTGTGGGGACTTCAATATGATCGAATTCCCACATGATAAAGTAGGTATTCTTCCCATGAGGTGGGCTACAAGGGAAGGAAAACCATGAATTTTCATGAAAGAAAATTTAGGGCTCTCTGATCCCAATAGCTGCTTTTTACCCTCTTCATTCCCAGATAGTGTTTGGTTCACATGGTCTAATAATCAACAAGGTGAGAATCATGTTTTGAAAATATTGGATAAAGCCATGCTCTCAGATTCTAATATTTTCTCCTTCAAGCGGCCCTCATCTTCTTCTCCCTTTATCTATGTCCATCATGAGCTCTGCATTTCTGACCATTACCCCATTTACTTTTCCATACTAGTTTCTTCTACTCCCCATCCTCTTTATCATTCATAATTTTACCTTAATACCTCTGTTTTGCACCACCACATATTTAGGGCCTCTGTTATCAAAATTTGAAATCTTATCTTTAGATTGAAAGGGGCCTTAGAATGGATTAATTGGTGGAATGCTGCTATCTGGCACACTGCCCACTTTCTAAGCTCACTTGGGCATAGGATTGCTAATTTTCATCGTCGCTCCAACGCTGCTCTTAAGCAAGAGTTGGAAGTGACCTCTTCTCAACTTTAGTCCAATTCGTTCAATGAGGAGCTTCAAAGACACCTCGCTATGGTTAAGTACCAACTTCTTCTGGTAGAGAACTATGATGTCAAAGGAGCTCAAATCAAAGTGAGGTTGCACTGGCTCAAATTTGGATATAGGGTTACCAAGGAGTTCTTTCAGTGCTTGCATCCTTGTAATCAATTTTTTGGTATTAAAGCCCTCAAAATTAATGGAGAGCGTGTTTCTAATATTCCTAGTATTCTCTCTACTTTTGAAGAGCATTACCAATCTGTATTTGTGACTCAAGACCGCTTCTCGCAACATGATGAGGCCTTTAAATCCTACCTTTATGTGGTTCTATAATGACATTTGAGTCTCAAAGAGTTACTTGTGATAAGGCCTTATCTTTGAAGAATTTAGAGGAAGATATTTCTCATATGTCCAATGATAAATCCCCTAGTATTTATGGCTTCCCTTGTGAATTCTACAAATACCTTTAGGATATTGTAGGGCCTAATCTTCTCAAAGTCTAGTAGGAGGCCTTCTCTAAGGGTTCGTTGGACCTGAATATTTATCAAGAGATTATTAAATTTATCCCCAAGGTTGGTGATCCTAAAATCATCACCAATTGGAGATCTATTACTCTCCTTAGTGTCTCTTATAAGATCATTGCCAAAGCCCTAGATTTATGCATTCACCATCCCATTCCTATTATCGTGTGCCTAGAGAAAGATAGCTTCATTCGGGGTAGATACATCCTTGACAATATTATTGTTGTTTGGGAAGGTATGGAGTGGACTCGCAATTCTAACCAGCAATTTGTGTTCATAAAAATCAACTTTGAGAAAACATATGACAGGATTGATTGGTCCTTCATTCTAGCCATGCTTAAAGCTCTTGGTTTTGGGCCCTACTTCATTAGTTCTGTGGAAATGTTGTTTGTTGAGGCTTCAGATGTTTTATCCATTAACAGATACAAGTTTTTGGCCATTGGTCTCTTTTATCCATTAAACAAGGTTTTCCTTTAGCTCCTTCTATTTATGTTCTTGCTGCTAAAGGGTTTGGCTATTTACTAGCTGATCATGCTGCTCAAGTTTCTATTCGAGGAATTTCTCTCCCTCGAGGTGACACTCAATTGATCAATGGTCATTTTGCTGATGACTCTTTCCTCACTCGTAATGAGGAAGAAGGTGTCATTCAACAAGTGCTTGCTTTATTGGACACTTTTTATCTGGCTTCTGGATCCTCCATTCAATGGAGAAAGACCCAATGTTATAGGCAGTATCTCTACCCAATGCTCCACTGGCTTAATCAATATCAATGGAAGATCATCCAAGAGGGGGAAATTTTTCATTTTTTAGGTATTCCTTTTGCTTTTAAAGGGTCGTTTCTAGAGTTATGAAAGTATGTTGTTAATAGGGTGGAACAAAAAATTACCTATTGGTCCAAAAAAGAAACTCTCCCTTGCTGGTAAATTTTAAATTTACACTAAAGTCCTTGTAGCTACCCATATTTATTATTCTTCCTATTCGGTCCCATCCAAAAATTGTTATAAGAAGCTTTATAAGCTTCTGTGAGACTTCTTATGGTCCTCCTCCAATAATTCTTCAGGATTCCATCGTGTTGCCTGGGAGTATTGTTGTCTTCCCAGAAGGCATGGTGGACTTGGCATTATTAATACCAAACATCAAGGATGGGCTCTTTGTGTTAAGTGGGTCATTAGAGCCCTCACAAGCAATGAGGCCTAGAAGATTCTCATATGAAACTGTATTACTGAAGGTTCTCATTTTGGACGTAAGAGTTGGAAGGGCATGGGGTTCCCTTACCTTCTTGTTGCCCCTATGTTTATCAAAGTGTCAGGATCCTTCGTCATTAGGAGCATTTGGAAATCTTGGGAGAGTGTTAAACATTGGATGAATGGACAGACCTTTTGGCATGACCTCTCTATCAACCAAATGAATGTTTTGTGGTCACCTGTTATCACCTACCAGGGTTCCCCATTTGCACAGGTACCCTGGGTTCATGCGTTGAGATTATTTTGCAAAGGTGTGTGATGCATCACTAATTTCTTTTCTCGTTCTACCAAGTATTGGTTCCCTTGGTATGATTTTAGAGCTAAATTTAGGTTTAATCACTTTGACAAGGATACCTTTGAGGCTATCAAGGTTGCTCTTCCTGACTTCATGTTACACAATATTTTTGTGCTTTCTCAGTGACCTTGGTGGAAGGACTGCAAGTGGTATTTAAACACTCCATTATGAAATTATAAGACTCTATTGTAGTATGGATGGATCTATCCTTGCCTCCCCATTATTGAGAAGCTCAATCAACGATGGAAGGTCTCCTCTTCTCGACCTATTTTGTTGCACAGGTTCCAGACTGCTTGGGCTCCTTTCTTGGAGCCCATAATTTCTTGTTTTGCTTGGAGTTTTTGCACTAAGGGCTTCCTATTATGGAGCATCTACAACATTTAGGCATCCCCAACCCTTCTTGTCCTGTCTTCAATTTGAAGATTTTGTCCATATTTTTTGGATTTGTGCTCATGCTCATTCCCTTTGGGAGTGGTTTTTTTCCTTTTTTAGACCCTATTATTTTGCTATGTTTGGATGGAAGCATATCATTTTGGGAGATCCCTCGCAATTATCGACTATTTTTTTTGAAGTGTGGAACTTGTTTCGTATGGCAGCCATTTTCAGTTTATGGAGAACTATAAATGACTATATCTTTGGTAAGTTTACTTCCTATTTGCACATCTCTTCTTTTGAGAAGTCTAATATTATTTCTTCTGTGTATTTTCAGATTATAATTCAGGCCAATAAGATGGCCATGGATCCCACTCATATTTAAGATTTTATTAAATAGTGGGGGAATGTACCATGCTCAGTAATTCAGTATACTCCTCGTAGTAGATCCAGATCCACACAACAGTGTCGCTTTCTCTTAAACTACACTCCTATACCAGTTCAATGTGCTTACAGAGATGGTCATACCTATGTGACTGTTCCTCTATCTCCCAACTCCTCAACTTGATACTAGGGGTAACTTAAGAGTTTATGGTTGGGTTTATGTTCTCGAAACTTTAGAGGGACTCATTTTCAAAGTCTCTAGGTGGGAATCAGGTGGCTGAAACTTATCAGTTTATTTTGTTGTCCATCAATTCTGTAAACTATAGATTGTTCTCTTGGATTCCCACTCTATTTTTATAGGGACAATTGTTTTTGGTTGATGGCGTTAGCCATGTGGCATGTTTATCCACCTCTTTTTTTTGTAAAAATATATTTTGTTAATTATTTAATATAATGTTTTTTTTACATCAATATATATATATATATATAAACTAATACATTTCATGTATAATTTTAGTAGATACAAATATAAAGTATTTAATAAAGAGAATAACTTATAAATTACAAGTTTTAAATCCTATCTAGAACCTAGAATATATAGAAATAGTATTATATATATATATATATATATATATATATATAAAGATGGGACAAAGAACTTATAAATTATAATTAGTAAGGATGAAGCTTTGGAAGGCTTAAAAATATGCAAAAAATGAAACGAAAGATGTAGAGAATCTGAAGATAAGGCATATAATATATTCCATTCATCTAAGATCAAAGGATATAGATCTATTAATATATATTTTATATTTATATTTGATATGTGAATACAATGTACATCCAAAAAATTGTATGCCTTGATTTTTACAAACTAAAGGTCTACTTCAACCAATAATAGATGGTGATTCACTCATAATAAATGTAATTTTGAGTAAGACAATAAATACAATTTTGAGGAAAGCAAAGACTCCATGGAACATACAAGAGATAATTGTGGAAATTCAAGACCTTGCTATAGAGTTTGAAAAATTAGGGAAGGAAATAGATGTGTAGATAGGCTAGACAATAGAGAAGTTTCCAATAATGGAAGGTGATTCACTCATAATAAATATAATTTTGACTAAAACAATAAATACAATTTTGAGGAAAGCAAAGGTTCCATGTAACACACAAAATATAATTGTGGAAATACCTTGCTATAGAGTTTGAAAAAATCAATTTTAGGGAAGGAAATAGATGTGTAGATAGGCTAGCCAATAGAGGGGTTTTAATTGATGATCGTGAACATAAATTCTTTTTTCTATGGTTAGAGGAAGTAGTAAGTACAAGAATTTTTTTGAATAAAATAACACTTTAAAGTTTTTCATTGGTAATATTTGCATTTTATAATATTAATGTGTTTTCATGTAAACTATTTATTATAATTTTTGTGGTTGCACTTATGTTCTAGAAAGTAAACTAGCAATATTTGGGAAGGCAGCCTATGATAGTGTGGGGTTTTAAAAATATTAGTTTACTAAGATGCAATGAATATATAGTTTTGGTATTATGAAGACTATTGTAGGAAAATGTTGATGACATTTTATAAAAAAGGATGTAGGTATCTATCTATAGCATTTCAGTTGATATGGGAATTGAAACTATTTGTAAACTCTCAAGCTCTAAAGGAGAGAGTTGTGGCTTGTCAAGGGTGGAGAACCCAAGTACAACCTCTTGCTCTCCAACAAAAAAAATTAACAAGAATGAACATTATTTTTTTTTCAATTATTTAGATGGGATTGAAAATGCCCTACCCCTTATTATATCATTACCATGTCTTGCTATCACAATAGCTTGGATATTATCTATGTGTCCATTGGTAAGATTTGGGTCTTCTTGTTCGAGGAGGACAATGCAATGGTTTGGGATTTTACTCTTCTTTAGAAGATCCAAGGTTCAAACCGTGGCATGGGGAGTGTGTAAGGGGTGGGTGTGTGGTGAAGATGTGTGAAATTTCCTACTAATAATCATAACTGTCGGTTTTATGAGGGATCATGGTTGGAAGGAGACTGCTTAGGGGTTTTTCACACTAACCAAATCAACCAAATAATAAAAAAAAGGGTCTTCTTGAATGTTGAAGGATCTAACCTATGAAATTAATGTCATTTGGTAAAGATGAATACTAGTTTATTCACGCAAACCTAGTTTAAAAAGCCTAACATTTTATAAACTAAAAAAATAAAAACCATAATATATAAGAAATACAAAGAGATAAGATGAACTCTATGCTAAATATCAAAAGTATATTTTATGAGTAAGGTCAAATTTTAAGACAATGCCACCATAATTGCTTTAAATATTGTTACACATTTGTAGGCTATGAATATGATAGATATAATACAATGAAAATAGTAAACTGTAGATTGTTCAAACATTAATAATTAAACTAGATATTAATCATCCAAGAAAACCAATGTTTTTAGTTAAAAAAAATAAATTATTTAAAAAAAAATTAGAACTCCAAAAAATAAAGGCAAACTCAACTAAATGCTCTACACTTCAACTAAAATACTTCTTAAGACTATAGTATTGTATTTTTCTTATTGAGTAAAAGATTTAAAAATCTTACTTTTCAGTGCTATTTATATATAGCAGGTTGATATATTCTGGATTGGGATCAGGAACAAAGAATTCTAAGGCAGATTTGTCAGGAATGCCAATTTCCCATAGAGTTGGTCCATTTCTTAAAGGATTGTATATCAAATAACCAAGATCAACTGATGAACCTGTAAACATAAAATTTATTTAAAAAGTTAATTTATATCAAAATCAAAGATATACATGTCTGCTGCTTTCATGCAATAAAAATCCTTTACAAATATTAAAAATAAAAAATTAATATTTTAAGTTTAAAGTTTTAAAAATATAGAAATAAAAAAAGTGAGTGCTTATCTTTATAAAATTGGTGCAATGCATTATTCTTATTAAAATTTAGTTTATTATTCTTGATATCCACTATTTTTTACCTTAATTCCATTCTACCTTCCCCTTTAAAATATGACATGTTATATGGTCTTCCAAATATGATACCCCTGCCTCCTCCTTGGGCCTTACTGGAAAGTAACATCTTTTGAGATGTTTTTCAAACAAAAACAAAAAAAAATGTTATTTCATCTTTTATTTTTATATATATTATGTAATTTTAATAAAAACATTATTTATTTTGGTTTTTATATTTATTGCATCAATATTAAAAAAATTTACGATTTTTTAAATTTACGTTTAATAAATTAAATATAAATAATTTAAACTATTATCTAATATCTAGTTATAAACATTTAAACCATTTTTATAATAAAAATTATAATTATGTAAAATTTGTAAAATTAAAATAAACTTTAATAATTTAACTACAAACCTGGAGAAAGCTCAAGGATGTTTTCATTTTTATAATCTCCAACTATACCGGGCACCCATCCATATAGATGATACTTGCCAGGAAGGATATTAGTAATATAAAAGAATCCTTTTTCATTTGTATTTGCCCAAAATTGATATTCCTGAGAGAAAAGCTTTCTTAGAAAGACTTTTAAAAATATTTCAATATCCATTTTTGATATTCCTGAGAGAAAAGCTTTCTTAGAAAGACTTTTAAAAATATTTCAATATCCATATTAGTCTATTTTCTAAAATTATTTAGTCATTAAAATAAGATAATAGGCTATGAAAATAAAATCAATAAAAAATATTATAAATATTTATTATTCATGAACTTGTTCATGATTCTACCTTGAATAAAATTTGAAAAATACACTACCTTACTTTCTGTTTGCCATGATCCAACCACACCAGGAGAAGCTAAGCCTATGTATGCATTGTTAGCACGAATAATTTTTGAAGAAATATATCTTTAAAAAATGACGAAAATTTGTTAGTATGCTTATCATAAACCTACCAAACAAGAACATTTTTCCCATTATAGCTTATTTCCAATGAAATAAAAAATTATAAAAAATTGTTAGTATGCTTAATCATCAAATCTACCAAACAGCAACATTTTTATTATTATTCTCGTCAGCTTATTTCCGTGACCCTCATGAATGGCATGTAGATCTTAGCAGTCCCCATCGAATTTCTTAGTAGTGCATGATTCTTACCTGTCTTGAATTAAGAATCTTCCATAGACTGAACACCGTTTTTCTTTCTTTAGAAAGTACGGAGAAGTGGGAAAAGAGTATGGCCACTTTCGTCTTTCAAGAAAATTCTGAAAAATAAACAAAGTAATACAGATTTAACAAAGTAATAAAAATTTATCCATATATCCTATTTACATTTAGGATGAGGATGTGAGTCAAAAATAAAGATGTCAATTTGCTATTAGTTTTTTATTTGGAATGTTGAATGCAATAAAGATTTAACAGAGTAATAAAAATTTATCCATATATCCTATTTACATTTAGGATGTGAGTCCAAAATAAAGATGTCAATTTGCTATTAGTTTTTCATTTGGAAGGTTGAATGCAATAGTATATATTGACTTCATCTAATATATTTTTAGTATTTAGTGTAAACTTAGGTACCTGTTTCTTGGCAGCTTTCCAAAGTAAAGATGGATCTGCAGATCCTGTCAATGAATTCAAATGCACATAAAATGGACCGAAAACCTTCTGCCAGGCCTCTCCATTTTGGAATATGGAGGAGCTAATATCACCCATATAATGGCCACTATGTAACATCTGCATAGTGATGATAAATGATAATATCTCATCATTATGTTTCAATTATATTGAGAATATGACATTAAAAAACTATATTAGACATGAAAACCTATGCTATTTTTTGTTATTATTTTTTTAATAAAGAGAATAAAGCAAATATATACTAACGCATTTTAAAGATCCATTTGATAAAGAAAATATTTAGTCAAGGTCTGTACAAGATTATTGCTCCTCTTTTTCCTAATCAATGAATACCTTAAAAATAAAATAAAATCTATATGTTAAAGGTTAAAAATAGATATATATTTTTTTAAATTGGAGCAGATGTTCTTATTGTTACTAATCAATGAATACTTTAAAAATAATATTGATTTGTTAAGGGTTAAAAATGATTTTTTTTCTTCAAAATTGGAGCAGGTATTTTTATTGGAGGGAATTCTCAACATGATTTAAACACACATAAAATTTTTTCTAACCTGCTTAAATTTTTTTTTAGGATAAACCATGAGGTTTCCCCAAACCCCATGTCCAAGACTTCTTTTATGAAAATCCAAATTTTATAATTTATTTAATTTTTTGATTAGTAACAATAAGAACATCTGCTCCAATTTTGAAAAATAATATCCATTTTTAACCTTTAAATAATCAATGAATACCTTAAAAATAATATTGATTTGTTAAAGGTTAAAAATGGATTTTTTCCTTCAAAATTGGAGTTGGTATTTTTATTGCAAGGAATTCTAAACATGATTTAAACACACATAGAAATTTTTCTAACCTGCTTAAGAATTTTTTTAGGATAAAACATGAGGTTTTTCCAAACCCCATGCCCAAGACTTCTTTTATGAAAATTCAAATTTTATAATTTATTTAATTTTTGTTGGAGTTGAAGTGTATCAAAGGGAATAAAGACCTATAATATATATGAAGAGTATAAAATTTAATTTTAATGTACAAAATCATAAATAATTTTATGTTTTCGGTGAATGTAGTAGATTTAGAAGGTACTAATGCATTATTACTTTCTTTGGTTTACAATTTTTTTTTGAAATTTTTTTGTTATTATTGTATGCTTTTTTTTAAAGGGGTAAATATTTAGCATATCCACAACATGTGAGGGGAGAGATTTGAATCTATGCCACTTGCTCTCGATTTTAACTTTCGATTTCAACTAGGGAGTTTTAACCACCCACTTGCTCTCCAACTCCTCTACATGAGTGGATTGTTACTATTGTATGTTATGAAGTCTTTTCATAATATAATTTTGTCTAGTACCTTTTTTATGAGATTATTTTTCTAAAGTCATTATATTGTAATTTTGTTGATTGTTTCTATGCTTCCATCATATTTATAATGTAACAACATCTTCATTTAATTTTAATTTTAATTGTTTAGTACCTTGATTTTGAGATTATATTTAAAGTCTAATAATTATATTTTCATTTTATTTAATACCTTGTTTTTGAGATTATTACCAAGTATTTTATAGTAGTTTTTGAAATCATTACTAAGTATTTTATATTTGTTCATATTACTTGATTTTAATTACTTAGAGGCTTAAAATTTAGTTAGCTAGATAAGTAGAATGATATAAACTACTTACTTTGAAAATATGTATTTATATTTTTCATAATTTTCCACAATTTTAATAAATATAAATTACAATTTTTTTAAAATGATACCCTACCTTATATCATTATTTAACCAATAAAAATAAATTAACATTAATTTACATAAAAGAAAAAACAATATTCTAATATAAATTAGTTTTAAGAGTCAAAATTTTAAAACACTTTGTATTTTATGAAAATAATTCACTTTAATTAGAATTATATGATCTACTTTGAAGAATTATGTTGCTTAATTTCTTGAGTAATATAAACACATACTTATAATAACATTATTTATTTAAATCAATAAGACTTAAAATTCAATTATAAAAATGACAACCTATATCCCAAGATGGAGAGGGAAGAAAGTAGAGAGGGGAGGGCTCTGGTCCCTCCCCTGCTCCCCCTCCCATGGCTCCTGGTTCCTGCCCAGTCCCTGGCTCAATCCAGGTCATCCCTCCCGGGGAGTGGTTGTTTGCAGATGATCTCCTGGGGGGAGATCCTTCTTCACTATCTGCGCCCCTCCCGGCCGGCTAGGGTTTCCTTGGTTGTTTTTTCGGACTGGTGCTTCCTAGGGATCCCTGTTTGGTTGGGGATCCCTTCCCTTTTTCCCTCAGGCTTCCCCCTGGGGTTTTTTGCAGGTTATTCACGTGGATCTGGTCCCCTACGTTTCTCGGTGCGGTGGAGGTGACGGTTTAGGGTTTGGACAACTTCCCCCTTTTCTTGCGAATCCTCGGTGGGCTCTGTGCTTGGACGGGATTCTTGGTCCCTCGTCGCTGGGATCCTCTTCTCGTTTTCCCGGGCGGGTTCCTTGTGGTGCAACTCTCTGGTCACTTCCTGATGGGCTGGATCCTCTCTGTGCTGGTTGTCGGCTTCCTGCAGGATGGCTCTCGCTGAACGAAATGTTTTCCCGGTGGGCGGGATGGTTTCTCCACAGGGCGGGATCCGCCAAATCTGCCGGTTTTCCCGCGAGGCGGGATCCTTTCTTTTCTACTGGTTTCCCGGATGGCGGGATTTCCCTGTTGCTTCCCGCTAGGCGGGATCGTTTGTGGTGGTTTTGACTACTTCCCGCGAGGCGGGATTTTATTGTAACGGTTTTTCTTTGCTTCCTATCGGGCGGGATCTTCTCGATGGTGGTTTTTGGCTACTCCCCACTGGGCGGGATCTCCAAAACTACTTTCTTTCTTATTTGTTTGTTTCCCGCTGAGAGGGATTGTTTCATGCTTACTGTTACCGCTGGGCGGGATTTCTGTTTTGGTGTTCAGTTTCAAGGGATTGATGCCCTAGGCCCATTTCTTATGTAATCAGGTTTTGGGATCCTTGTTAAAACCCGCTATAAATACAAACACTATAATTAACAAAAAAAAAAAATTCAATTATAAAAACAATATATATTTATCAAGGTATATACTCTAATTACAAGTCAAACAAAAAAATATTACAAAATAAAATAACTTACTATGTTACAACTTATTAGAGAAATAAAGATTCACAAATAAAATATAAAAAATAAATTTATGTTTTAATTCCAAACTTTTATACAAACAAGAAAGCAAAACATATATTAATTGGTATAAAATTAAAACATATGCTAATAATTTATATTTATATGCAAAAGATTTAAATAGGTAATTTATATACCTAAGGAATAAAAATACTTAAAAATTAAATTTAGATATTAATTTTTTAAAAGAAAAATATAATAAAAAAATAAAAATACTCACCGCAAGACAAATGGGTCCAGCCTGGAGTGTTAAACTTTGTTTGGTAGGTCCTCCATTCCGAAATTCGTTACTTGGAAAAATAATCCAAAATCCAACCATAGGATTAAAACTAATCCATCCATACACTTTACCATCTTCATTATCCATCGAATATTGATACTTATCATCCACCTGATTTTCATTTAAATATTTGAATTTCAATAAGTATTTTAAATTGTTAGTTTATAATAAAAGTAATAATTTCCATTTGAATATTTTAAAATAAAATTAATAATATTTAGAAAATATTATAAATATTTTATTTATAAATAAAATATTTAAAATACTTTAAATAACAAAAAAATATGTATTAAGACTTTTAAACAATTTGACATAAATGTACGATAAAATATAATGTGGATTAGGACTATTAACATAGTTGTACTTGAGTCTAATGTTTAAGATTTTGGAACTCTAAATAAGATGTTTAAGGTAAGGTGTACATTGCATTCTTATAATAAAAATTTGGGTAGTATAGCAAAAATAAAAATAAGTTTTTTTTTTCTTCTAAGGGTAAATACATGGTTCTTTTAAAATGACCAATACATTTTTTTCAACTCAAAGGCACATTGGGGACCATCCTCCTCTCTCCTAGATGAAAGCCTAAAAACATACCAATTTAATGATTCAATAAGATAAAGTGTGGGATTTTAGAAAGGTCCTCATTCATTGTGTAATGGTTTGAATTTGGTTCTCAAACCAAAAATATAACCCTACTATATCGTAATAGAAATGAGAATAAAAATAAATTAACACACAGATTAAAAATTATTTTAAATAAAAAACTTTAAAAAAATAAAAAATAAATTAACAAAAATCAAATTAAAAAAAACTTAATTTTTAATAATAATATAATTTTATTTAAAAAAACATTATTTTTAAATTTGAATAATTATATTAATATATAAAAACCTTAGTTCGGGTGAAATGAAAACGATAATTTTTTTTTTTTCCCCTTTTCCTAAATTAACTTTTATGGTGGATATGATTTTGTATTTTGTTTAAGTTATTACTTTCCCACTTATGAGTGATTTAGTATGAGTGCACTTGTCATTTATGCTATTATTTTTTGAATATAATTGATAGAAATAGTAATAACAAATAAAAAAATATGTAAATAGTATATACATAAATTTTTTATGTGCTTTATTTTGGTTGAAGTAGGTCCAAGGTCTTCAAAACTAAATTCATCAAATGGTATTATTTTAAAACACACTTACGAAACTATTTCTTATAAAATATAATTATGTAACAGGAAGACTGAAGAACAAAAGAGAACACGCGCATAGATGCACTTCAATAGGATGAGAATGCAATTCCAAAGTTTCTAGAATGTCACTGGTACTAAAATGATCGGATTTTGAATGGATGATGGTGACTTGCCTGGTTTTTGAGACTTTCATTTCTTGGTTTCGTGAGTATCACAGCTTCCGGATAGGCAAGTTGCTTAGACCGCCGTGGTGATCTATCCTCTTCTGTTGGCATTACTTTCCTTTTGTTGTCCGCTACTGTCATATAGGTAAACCTGCATCCACACATACATTGTTTTGCAAATGAAGAAAATGAAATATTTGTCTGGTCATAAAAGTATTATTTTTTCATTATCGAGAACAGCCAAGCACGTGGTCCTCGCGCAGTCAATTTTCCTAAAAAAAAAACTGATAAAATCAACTTTCATGAAATTTGGACGCATAGTAGATGGTTATCTCTATTGTGTGGTGGTGCCCGTTATAAATATGCCAACTCAGTGTCAAACAAAAAAAATCATACCCTTTGTCAATAAGTAATAGGTTTAATATGCCAATTCAGGTGTAAAACAAAAAAAATCATAGCAGGTTTAAAAGTGAAGTCTTTGGTTTCATTTTGTGGAATTCTTCATCCCTATTAACATTTTGTTTAGGCATGTGGGGCTACCCTCTTGCCTTCTAATACAAGTCTAGTGATATATTTTATTATTGAAATACCTTTTGCTAACGGGTAGAAGACTTAAAGGTGCAAGTCCTTAGTCCCACTTTGTGGAATTCCTCACCCCTATTAACATCGAGTTTGGACATGTGTGGGGATTGGCCCTCTTGCCTTCTAATACAAGTCTGATGATATATTCCAATGATTGAAATACTCTTTGTCAATGGGTGACAGACTTAAAGGTACAAGTCCTTGGTCTCACTCTGTAAGATTCCTAACCCCTATTAACATCAAGTTTAGGCATGTGTGTGGGGCAGGTCCTCTTGCCTACTAATACAAGTCTAATGATATATTCCATGATTGAAATATTTTTTGTCAATGGGTAGTAGGTTTAAATGTGCAAGTCCTTTGTCCCATTCTGGGAAATTCCTCACCCTATTAACATCAAGTTTGGTGTGTGGGGGCAGGCCCTCTTACCTTCTAATACAATTTTAATGATATATTCTATGATTAAAATATTCTTTACCAATGAATAGCAGGTTTAAAAGCAAATCCTTCGTCCCATTCTGTAAAATTCCTCACCTATCAACATCAAGTTTTAACATCAAGTCTAATTATTGCCCTTCCATAAAATATACTGTTTGCTATGTTTTGTTTTTAGGCCTAAGAGCTCGAAGTACAATGGCACCGCGGATCACTCATACAAAGATACCTTGAAAGTCTTTTCAAATTATTAAAAAAAAATCAACTTCTTCCTTACTTGTCCTTGCGCAGTCTGAAAACCATGCGAGTCTGTCTTAGATTGCAGGCAGGAAATCCTGGAGGGCGTTCATAGATGGCATAGGCGTAAAAACCTGAGGACTCTCGAAGTAATATATACCTGTGACAATTTCAAATCCCACAATAAGCCATTAATAGATTACTTATTTATATTTTTAAATCTCTCTTCCCTTTTTCATAGTATACTTTACCTTATGTCTATATTGACAGGCATTTGCCTTGTGCGTTTTAGGGAATGCTTCCAGTTTCGAACAAACGACACTTCCACCTGGTCCGTGGTAGCTTTGATCACATTAAACTCTCTTCCTTCAATACTGCGTTAAATCAAATTAAATTGAAACAGGTGTTTGTAGATTTTCAATTCTCAAATCATGTATGAAATGGAATAAATGCTAATACTAAAAATATTTTGAAACTAACAACTTGTAGAAAAGTATTTCAATAAAAAAAAATAACCCACATACGTGTCACTACTTATAATCTCAATCCTTTGTGTGATGTAACAAATTAAACTCACCTGTCAGTTCTGGACCCATGATCTGGATCTACCCAATCAATATCCCAGTACCTGCATCGAGGACCAAACATATAAACCAACTCATCTTCAGAGAAAATGGGATCACATATGCCTAATATAGTATGCAGCCAAGACTATAGTGAATTAAGATCTAAGGAAATTAATATTGGACTGTGTACCCTCTTTTGGATTTTTCATTATGAGCGTCTAGCAGATTGTCGATACCGCCATATTGAATCCCAATAACGGCGCCTTGTGGTTTGGATAGCGTGAGGTTGAGAATGCCGTTGTCCAAGACCACCTGTGCACATTAGGGGATTATACACTATACATCAAAACATAACATACAGGTTTGTGGGTCGTTCAGGTTTCTCCCATCTAAAGGAGCCTGTGTTCTCCACAATCATGACAGAATGCAAGGCTTGTGGGAAGAAAGAAATCCTAACAAGGAAAATTAAGTGTGACAATAAAAAAAGCCTTTAAATAGTGGAGCAAATCAAGGAGTCGATGAGATAAATAAGATAACAGATTACATAATCCGCAAAAGTACGCAGTACGACGTCTCTCCCTCTGGGCTTGAATCTTTCATCTTCATTCAATGCAAACATCGAGAGGTCAAGAGTCATATTACAGAAAAAAAGAAAATAAAAGGGATCATATTGTGGCCTGAAAAACAACAGTGGACCCCAAAAAAAAAAAAACAGAAGGGGAAAAATCCTTTTTTTTTTTCAATACCTGGCTGGCTTCTCACGAGCTTGAATAATACAGTCGAGAAGATAAGGAGCAGCAGAAGAAGGGAATATCCTCTCTTCATTGAGCTTTTTGGTTTTTGTTCCATGTGCTTGTTATAAAATACTTTAGCTGTTAATTCCATTTCCTTTCAATGTAGGCCTCTCACGGTAAAGTGACCAAGGATTTTCTCCAAATGCTGGCGTTCCCTGAAAGCTAATACAGTAAGAATCTTGGCGATTAGAGGCTTACTCCAGAACTGCTACGGCATCCCAAACCTGATTTCTTTTCTTTTTAAAGATGTTACACTCCTGCTGAGGGGTACTATCAGGATCGAGGGTCTTAAGGGACTCCCTCGATCAACTTACACAGTTATTACCGTTTGGTAAAACGAATAGTACCGTTTGTCCTCTTACCAAGATTCCCTGGTATAATAATCTAACACCTGATCTTTCTTACATCTAACTTCTTGGCTTCACTAAACTCGTCTCCTTTGTAGGGTTTGGGTCTCTTAACCAGTAAATCTTCTAATATATTCTATGATTGGATTTCATTATCTGCCTTTTCAAACACTTCTTAAAGTTGGCATGCTTCAAACAAAAAAAAATCTGCTCAATCATAAGCTGAAGACAAATAATACTATCCCATTTCTAACTCTATGACCATTTTCTTGGTTCTACTTTATAAGATTTTTCATCACTATTAACATTTATGGTCATATGTAGGAACTGACCCACCTTTATTAACATTTAGTGTGAAAACTGACATCTAGTGTGAAAACTGACCTAATGAGACAAATTTAATTTCGTATTTTGTTCAAACACTTCTCAAAATTGAAATGTTTGAATCAAAAACACTCTCATCGATCATAGGCTGAAGATAAATAATGAAGACAAATAATGCTCCTATGAAGACAAATAATGCTATCCCATTTCTAATTCTATGACCATTTCCTAGTCGTGCAAACTTGAAAAAAAATGCAGTGTAAAACTAGTATTTAGTCAAGAGCTAATGAAAAAACATTGGGCGTATTTAGTCAAGAGCTAATGAAAAACGATGGGCGCATAAATATGCTTTTATGGATCAAGAGAGAGGAAAGCACCCGTGGTCATCGTTAATCCAACCGCGCGGACCGCACGGCACGGCAACGTGACCTGAACGCGGGGAACACGCCCAAATGTCAGCCAACTTATTTGACTCGGTATTATAGAGTTGAATTTGTGTTATTTGACTCTGTATTATAGAGTTGAATTTGTTGTGATTTTGTATGTAATAAGATGAGAGGTTTGAGAGGCTCTAAAAGTCATGCGATATAACAAACATATCTAGCTCCTTAATTTAGAAGTCAAAGTTGTGTTTTGAATGAACAATTACATAGCAAATTACAAATCTTTAGATGATAGAATAGATTTTTGTGATCCTAAAATATAGCAAGTGATAATAAAATTTATTATGTGAAGTTTTATAATTTAATATATATATTTTAAATATTGATAAATTTAAAAATTAAATAAATATAAAACTTATATAATCATTTAAAATAAAACTTGTTGAATATATTGTTTTCTATAATAAAAATAATTTAATTTTATATTTATGTTTTATTATAATATGTTATCCTTTTAAAGTGTATATATTCTTAATGTAATGTATGATTTTAACTTGTATCTTTTGAATTATTTTCTTACAAAATTATTTTACAATAGTCAATATGAATAAAATAGTCAGGGAATATTTTGTAAATTATTTTTATTTTAATTCTTTAATTTTACACCAATGAACCTATCATCATTGGATTTGACCATTGTAGTATTTGACAATTATGAATATATGGTTAGATAAGATTTGAATATAAGTTTAAAAATTTTAGGCTTTTAATTAGTTAGGGGTAGAGGTTTTCCATTTAATACAAACTATAAATAATTATATAACTAAAAAAATAACATTATATATATATATATATATATATATATATATATATGTGTGTGTATGAGGTTAGTGTGAGAAACCCTTACGACTATAAACCTTAATTAAGAAAAACTTTTTTATCCGTAACTCTTGGGGGCTAGGAATTTTCTTTTCATGCGGCACGCGGCCTGTCCTATCTGGGTATACCCCTCAGGCTAGTGGGGAAGGAGGGTTGGTTTGTGGTGTAGGTCGTCAAGCTTGAACCCTGGAACTTCTTCCGAGGATTGAGGGAACTTGCCAATAAGGTATGTGATGCGGATTAAAACCTTAATAAAACCAGCAAGACTTTTCGTTCCACGGGGCCTATCCCATCTGGGTATATCCCTCAAGCTAGCCAAGGGAGGGTTTATGACTTAGTAAATTTTAACATATATTTCTACCTTTTATCACTTGAGCTCATGGCATTTGATATAAATCACAAATATTTATAACTAAAAAAAAATAATTAATTTTATTAATAATTATATATATATATATCTCATAGCGTAAAATAATATTTTCTATTAAATTTATATCTAGTTATTAATTTAGATCTAATTATTAATTTAGTTTAAATCTTAATAAGGATAAATATTTGAAATAGTCCTTGTTGGAACACTCAATATGTTTCATCTTGGTAACCTTAGCTTGAACCACCTATTATATGTCCTTGGAAAGTGTGTCCCTAATTGTTGTACTTCACATGACTTTTAAAAAATGAAATATACAATATAAATATGAATGACATGTTAATAAGTGTTTGTATGCATGAGGAATAAAAAACTACAAGTTAAGATGAGAGACTATTCTCATTCATGATGTTTGAACAAGTGAATTAATAAGGCTAAAGTTTTGAAATATAGTCCTCATTGGAACATCCAATTGTATGTAAACTTAGCTTGAACCACCTATTACTATGCCCTTGGTAAGTGTGGTCCTAGTTGTGCCACCAGTTGCACTTAATATTACTTTTTTAAAAATTGAAATATACAACATAAAGACAACAAATGACATGTTAATAAGGGTTTGCATGCACGAGGAAAAAAAAGTACAAGTTAAGAGGTGATACTATTCTCACTCATGATGTTTGAACAAGTGAATCGATAAGGTTATAGGTATTTTTAATCTTTAAAGTTTATCATATTTGAAATTTAATGTTAGGAACCATAACGATATCAACTACAAGTCAAGAAGATACTCTACTTCCACTTTAGAGACAATAATATGATG
Source organism: Wollemia nobilis (assembly GCA_028583015.1). Lineage (NCBI taxonomy): Eukaryota > Viridiplantae > Streptophyta > Pinopsida > Araucariales > Araucariaceae > Wollemia > Wollemia nobilis. The sequence continues at coordinate 6,542,510 of JAQPPZ010001411.1, forward strand.
CTCATAAGAGTTTGGAATTATTAGGAGTGAATAATTTCACATTAGCACTTTGAAAATAAATAAAAAGGTCAATTACTTCTACTCATTAAGTAAAATGATTTTAGTAGTTTTCTTACCCATCAAACACTTATACCTCAAATTTGAGATGTCATTGAAAATATTATGATAGGGATCAAAATACATACATTTATCAATTGAAAATCCATTTTAATAAGGATTATAAAGTTTATAAATTTTATAATTGGGAGTTAATGAGGATGGATGGAGGGTTTCAACAGAGGTTAACCTACAATTTTTATTGTTTTCTATCATCATAGAATGTCTTGGAGATTATGGAGATTGCATCCACTAAGCGTGAGTAGTGAAGAACAATGGAAGATATCCATTTGTGCCAAATTCTCAAGGTATTTGTGGGCCTCCTAGAGGGTTATCAAAAATCTAGCATGAGTGTGAAAATATTGTGTTCAATAGGGATAACCTTCCAAGCATCGAATCAGTTGAGAAGCAAGTAAGGCAACCAAGGGGAAGTTATATCCAATGTTACTTCATGTAGGTGGACCAACGATTTAAACATAATAAAAAAGGTATTGAATAAATTTGACAACCCTTTTGAATTCAAATCTCAAAACAAGGAGGTAGGATCTCCTCCTCTTTGAAAGTATAGACAAGGGCTAAAAAAAAATAAAAATAATATTCAAGAGATGAACAAATCAAAGGGAGACAATATTGATAGTGTATCTAGATCTGGGTAAATATTCAACTGGATGTAAGGTTCACATCTAAAGAGACCCAACTGCAACAAAAAATACTAAGGGGAAGGAGACTAAGGATTTACCTTCAAAAATATATTTTAAAGAAGCAATCATGGAGGACCATCTCAAACAAGATGGAAAAACAATCAACTATTGTCAAGGAAACCACTAAGGATGCCAAATATCGATTCGAGGAAAAAAAACATGGGTTGCATGAAAGCAACTAATTGATCCCCATTAGTAAAGTTGGAAATAGAGGATATCCAGGAAAGAATAGATGCTATGGAGAGGATAGGGCTGATTTGTTGATTCATGGGATTTTGACCGATTCTTGCTACCTTCAAGCAATGGGCTACCAAAAACTAGAGTACTAAAGGTGAGCTTCAAATATTTACTTACCCTAATGGCTACTTCCTTATTATGTTTGCTACTGAAGAAGATAGGAAGGATATTTTTCAATGGGGCCATGGTTTTTTGGTAGGACAGGGATCTTCATGAAGTCTTGGCATACCAAGTTCAAAGCTGAGGAAGAAATGCCATCAACTAACCCTATTTGGGTCCGTTTATTTGATATTTTGGTAGAATACTGGAACCTAAATGTATTACCAATAATTGGGAATTCTTTAGGAGTTTTTATGATAATTTTTATAGCCCTATATAGTTAGATCATATGATCTATGCAAGGATTTATGTTCTGATTGATTTTGACAAACCACTTCAATAGAAGATCACTTTACAATATGGAGAAGAAATATGGGAGTAAGTAGTAGATTATGAAAATAGTCCATTTATATGTAGAATATATCATGAATATGTCCATCTAGCCAAGGATTTTCCACATTAGGTCCCTAACAAAGAGAAAGAGGATGGGAATTTCGTAGGGTTTCAAATCCCTAAACAAAAAACATAAAAAAATAGTAGCAAAAGAGAAAATAGTAATTTCACCTAACACCTTTGAAATTCTCTCCACAGATGAGCGAGTAAATTATGAGGATGTGTACCATCCTAAAAAGCATACACCTAAGCAATTGCATTATTATACCAAATATTAAAGCAATAAAGCATGTATAACAATGAGTTAACAAGAATGTGAAGGTTTATTTTATTAAATTATTGTAAATCTTGGTTACAAGTAGGTCCGTCTTAGGGATACCAAAATCTTGATACAATTAATACAACTTTGAAATCCCTAAACAGGGTTGTGCAATTCACAAGCTTTTAGAGTAGACACAAACTGCTCAAGGCTTGTGGATACCTTCTTCTCACTTTCTTGGAGGAATTTTATGCAAAGAATATCTTGAAGATATTGAGAACCTATGATCTGCGTTCAAGAAACAACATAGCACTATTAGAAGCATATGAGGCCTCTCGTGATGAGTCTCTTGTTGATAATTTGCAAAGAATATGACAAATATGAAAAAAAAGCATAAACACTTGCAAAGATAATCATAAAATATCTAAATTATGATAAAGCATGCTAGGAAAATAGTAAATCTAGCTAATATGAATCATAATTTTCAATTAAAACAAGAAATATATCTAATCTAAGAAGATAAGTGCAAATTAGAATATATGATGAAATATGAGCAAAACTACCTCTAATTTATGAAATTAACCATACATATGCATAAATGAAAGTTAATATAATTCAAATCTAACTAGTTCCATACATGAAATAAAATTCCTATGGCTAAAATGAAGGGAAAAGTGATTCAAACCCTAGCCACGGGTTTTAAATGCAGCTAGATCTGTTAACTGCGGCTGACAGCCATGGATGAGGAGAAAGTCCTCTTTCTCTTGTAACCAGGGCTTGAACCTGCTAATTTATCTAAAAAATTGATGATCAAGGGTCGCCTCTTTGTTCTATACCAGGTTTGTAGTGAAGTTCACTCAAATTTGTAATGGAAGTGGTTTAATTGGTAAAGCTTGATCTTCAAGCTTGTAGGATCTTCATTGCTTCAAATGCAGTCATGATTCTCCAAATGGATATCATGTAAACACTCTTAAAGGGTTGTAAGTGGTCTCCAATTTGGTAGAGCTTCAGTACATTCAATTGAAAACTCTTCTAGGATTTTCCCCAATTTGGGAGGGGGTCTTATAACACTCTCCATTCCTCATCCTAGCTTCCTTGGGAAGCCAAGATCAAGAAATAGGAGGTTGGAGCAGTTGGGAGGAAGAATATAGAAGCTTTCGCACTTGAAACCATTTGAAATTCATTGTCAGGGCCGTTGTAATTAATTTTGGCTTGGCTTAGGAGTCTGAGATAGTTGCAAAGCTAGACGTAGATCTTAAGCGTAGATAGAATCCTAGATGTCGATGTAAGCCACGATTGAGACTTTAGCTGTGGATGCCATCCATGGCTATGACTGAGTAGGCAAAAGATGCCTAAATTGAGTGGTTAGAACCACTACTTTTTCTTGGAATGATCCAAGATCATTCATATGGTCTGCAAGGATACCCATATGAGTAGTCCCCTAAACATGATGTATTTTAGGTGTCTACAGATGCCCCTTTTGGGATGCATTGTGGGAACACAACACTAAGAAAAAATAGACCACCTAAAGCCATGTTGTAGGTTGAATTATGATCATTGATCTGATCAACATTAGATGCCTAGTCCTACAAAAGGATGTGCATCCTAGAATCATTGCTTGCAACGGGATGGAAGACTTAAATTTGTAAAGCTTTTGTGTGTCCACAATGATTGGGTAGCTAGTGCTATGCTTGTTTTCATAGGTGGAGAGCTTCAAGCTTAACTGTCATGTTTGATTTTTACTCCAGCAAAGGGTAAGATTATGATAGTTGTTGGCAATGATTCGTAAGATGAACTCAATTTACAAGATCGAGTGATATTTTGTTGAATTTGATTATGATTATTGATATTATAACTACCCTCTCAAGCAACAAGTCTATGAGGGAAGGACAATTAATAAAGCAACGAGTTGCTTGACCAAGATGAATAATTTAGATGATTTAAGACTTTTGCATTTAGTTATATGGCAAGGCCTATGTCAGCCGTGATTTCAACCATTAATAGTAATTGTACATCTCTATCCCATGGAGCAGTCCAACCGCAATGACCTTATTAGAGAATCAAGATGATAGAAATTCTAATTAGGCTTGTGTTGAATCACTATGTTCAATGATCTGCTAAAAATATCATAGAAGAAATGAAATGAATGCCTCATTCCCATGGGGCAGTCCAACTACCTTGGCCTTCTTTGAGATTGAAGTGAAGACATTTCGATTCAACAATGAATAATTTACCCCAAATGGCCTTATGGTGATTTACTCATCCTTTTGGATTGCATGGAGTGCAATTCAATATAATAACCAAAAATGTAGAATAAATAAATGAATACGAGGCACATTTGAATGCTGATTTTATGTAATATTTTTGCTATTTATTGAAATTTTAGAGGTTCCTAACCTGTTGAATATTTTTAATTTGACAAATTAAAGCTATTGATAGTGAAAATTTGCAAGCATTTATTGTTGCCTGCTAGCCACGGTTGTTAGCCACAACCAATTTTGGCAAATTTCTTAGCCACGGTTGATACCCACGATCAGCAAAACCCTAATATGTGCTTGCGGTTACCAGCCAATGCTAAGGGCTGTATTGGAAATATATAAGCAAATTTTGACATTTTAAATTTTATTATTTCCAGTTTGCAATTTGCTAGAGATAACTCTGAGAGGTGAGATTGCAATCTTGACACGAAACACTATCGAAAACCACAACCTAACTATATGGTTGACCAACTAGAAGCATCCACTAATGGAAAATCCGGTGCTTCTAAGGTAGAATTACGAGCCTCATATTTTAATTTAACCAACATTTAATAAAATGAACCCAATTAATTAATGGCTTAAATGAACTCATTAAATTGTTGGTAACAAACCACATCGTAGTTAGGATTAATCTAGGCTAGCTTAGAGGGTGGGTTTTATTTTTTTTTGGGTTGCTTGGGGCAGGAAATGGCCTCAAAAAGGATCATTCTTGTAGTCGCGAGTGGCAATCACAGCTTCCAATTGACCAATTGAGGGCTGCGGTTGTCAGCCATGGTTGAGGTCAAACATCAACGATAAAAAATTTGATCGTTGACGCTGGCCCCGGTTGCCAACCATGGCTAAGCAACATTAGGAAAAGTTTTTAATTTTTTAATTTTTATGCTATTTGACTTGATTTAATTGATTTTTTTAATTTTTACAAGTGCAAATTTTAATTTTTTTGAACATTGTGGTACATTTTGTATTGTTTTTGAATTTTTTGAAGTATTTTTTAATTTGTTTGGATTTTTGAAGTGTATTTTATGATGTTTTTGGAAATTTTGATTAATTTCACATTATTTTATTTAGACCTTGACCGCTAGAGTGTAGGATTTAGATCTCCTTTGCGAGCTCCTACCTGAGCTATTTTGAGCCAACCTAGATTGGTTTGCGATCGTGGGCCTTAGGTATGTGCTCTATCTTCCTTCTATCAAGGATGACCAAGCCTACATGACTGCATTGGCCCATCACTGGGATGCATGGACCAACATATTCCATCTTCCTATAGGGGAGATTATTGTTATATTGGAGTATGTCTACCACATATTTCACATCCCTTTTGATGGAGAGGCCATCATATTTTCACTTACTAAGGTGAAGCCTACAGTATTCCAAAGGATCTTCGATACTAGGCAGGATGAGGTGATGGATGACACCGATCATGGTAGGATGTCCATCAAGTGCTGTTATAGAGCATGGGTCTTCACACGATGACAATCCGTACTTATGCACATAATTATTAATGTTGTGTTACCTGATACTTCTAGACCAAGGTTCCCTTGGAACCTCCTGGTTAGAGTACAGGACCTATTGGCTAGCACTACGATAGATCTATTAATTCTTTTCTAGGGGAGTGCTCTACTTGCATAGTTGTACGATGAGCTCTACCAGATCATTCAACAATGGAGAGGAGTAGGGTGTAGCCTATTGCTTTAGATCTGGGCATGGGATTATGTATGGATAGACCATCTTGGAGGGTTACCCCTACAAATTGCCATGATAGTAGATGACTCTCATTGCTACATAGATTGCTGGCCTAGAGGGGTTGAGACCTACAAGAGTAGGTCCTATGTAGGGGACCTCCAACACTACATGGATTGACTGATAGGGTTGCAAGCAAGTTATGTTATTTGGTGCCCTTATATGGACTACCCAGCATGGGAGGGGGTGGACCACTACCTGAGGTAGGTGAGATATGATAGATGGATTATCGAGTGTAAGCATGACATATGAGAGAGTTATTCCATTTCTTGTGCATCTCTAGATAGTTTAGGATATGTCAAGATATCCTAGAGGAGCCAATCCTCTATCATCGCCTTAAGATAGAGACCCAATTAGTCTAGCCTCAAGTGACCCCTCTAGGAGATAAGGACGATACATTCTAGGACTCATAATTGGCTGATATTGGCACTACAAAAGACTATGATGCTTGATGGATGATAAGGCTATGGCAAGGTGGTGGTCCTCTAGGCCAATATAGAGATGGAAAGGCTACAAAGGCAACAGGATAGGATCTTAAGGGGTGATGCACTCACCAGTAGATAAAGGGTGGATGGGGCTAGACTATTGTAGTAGAGGAGAAGGCCCAGGCTAAGGAGAAGGGTGAGGAAGAGATAGATAATAAGGTGTCACAGCTTAAGGCCCAGGTGGCTAGCCTATAGAACTAGTTACAAATAACTTGAATGCAGATCCTAGAGAGGGATAGCTCTATTGCGACCCTAGAGGATCGGATGAGTGGTCCAGGCCTAGATTGTAGAGGTACAAGCACAGTGGTGGGGGTACTATGAGGAGTGGATAGCTCACCAGGCTTAGATTGATTCCACTACTACAAATATAGACAAGATCACTAGGCAATGTGATCTTATTCAATATCAACTAGACTTTAGGACTATAGAGTGGGACCTACTCAAGACAATGAGAGGAGATCCCTTGACTTCTCAGGCTACTCCTACAGCTCTAGCTATACAGGGGCCAGCAAGGCTAGACATGGATATAGAGATCAGGAGACTAGGTTATAGTGTAAGACGATGCGATAAGGCATGCTTTAGATGTAGCACACATCACTCTCCTTGAGGGTGAGGTCAGACTATGAGGTGGTGTAGTACCTAAAATATCTACAACATCAGAATCTCAGAGGACCAGGATGAGTTATATGGAGTAGTCATCAACATGGCCCAATCACATGAAAAGTGGTAGATCAGAGAGGTCCATAGGAACTAGCTCGAGGTACACTTGTAGAGAAGGTGGATATGGGGGTGGAGGCCAGCCAGGGGGTGCAGGCCCAACTTAGTACATATATTTAGATACATATACCATTTTTGAGTGTAAGGTCTAAGGACCTACATAGTTTTAGCCTATATGTATTTTTGACATACCTCTATGTACTTGGACATACACACACACACATACACACACACACACACACACACACACACATATATATATATATGATATTATCTTTTGATACTCATTATGTATATTATGTATTGTTTTTGCTTTATGTTTATGTTTATGAGATGCACATGGATGCAATGTTGATATGATTTGATTACTACTATATGATGTGATGTTTTGATGACATGCATTAGCTAGATGATTTATGTATGCGTAGATACTATGATGTAGATGTGTAGATGGACTACCTATGATGTGTGCATATAGGGATGCAATGATTTGTTTTAAATGCATGTTTAATTTCAATTTAATTGTATGCATCTAATTTATGATATGATGAATGCAATGTATGTAATGCATTATTTACATGATGATGATCTAATGTACCTGTATTCTTTAATCACTTATAAGGAATGAAGGTAATAAGAGTTTAAAAATATAATGGATGAAACCACAAAATGTATAAAAATCATGAATGTAAATGTTAAATCTCATCATAAGAAATAGTCATTTAAGCATATGATATGATATGAGATGTAATGATTTTATCTCATGAGCTTCTATGAATTAAAATATATGCACAAAATAATTAGTGGTTATCTAAATATCATGCTGATATCCATCCGGTATCTGTTCTATATTATGAACACCCTTTAATAAACAAAACCTCATAAAAAGAAATTGATGATTGATTGATTGAAATGAGTTGTTGCTATAAGGGATTTTTGAGGTTTTCCATGAGACTCAAACACCCTAGTTGATTAATCAAAAGTTGTATAATGACCATACTAAACTCTTGAAAGACCAATTTTTTGTTGTGAAGCCCAAGATATTCATTATCCCTATGTGTACAAATGAATATATATTAGATGGAACATATTACTACCTCATTGCCAGGCAGGATTCATTTAGCCCATTATTGTAATGAGGATCACCAAATGTTCACCATGAACCTAAGTTTGGACACAGAATAGACCACTGGGAAATACAGGTCACCTAAAGCTAGCTTATTTGTAAATTGCTTAGAACTATCCCAATGCCAGGTGAGATTCATTCAGCCCATTGTTGTACTGGGGATCACTCTATGGTTTCAAGTAGTTACCATTCCAGGAATTCAAGCTCTTCATGCCCTTATTTTCTTTTTATTTATTAGGATACTGCTCATGCTTAGTGATGAAAATACTTGTTTATTTTTCATTTTTGTTTTTCTTTTGTTTTGAGCAAGGGATTTGATTTGATTTTTGGATTTTGCTTTTTGTTGAAGAAAGGGATTTCTTGCGTAGGTGGAGCTTATCTTTTTGCAAATGATCAACACTCTAGACCATGCACATAAAAAAATGAGCAAGTAAAAACCTTTTGCTTAAGGTGACTAGGACCACTTTTTAGTGTTCATATTTTCTTGTCCTAATTAGGATTTTTAATGTGTTAGATTAGTGATGGGATTTTGACATATGCTAAGTGCTATCAAAACTAGACCTCATCTACAAAAACAAATATATATTTCTATAGGTATGAGGTGTAGACCAATTGGTTCATCCAAACCCCATAAGGGGGCGGATGTCCAAGGTTCAAATCTCGGGCCTTGTCGGACTGAACGCTTGTTCCTTTCCTGGTGCTTTCAGTGGCATAAAAGGTTTAAAATGATTGTGGCATGGTGGTTATAGGGACGGACTGCACGAAGATCTGTGTGGCAGATTCTAGGATGGACAACGTAGAATACTATGGCGGCCATAAAAATTTGGACAGCCTACCCGGATTCATGGCGGCTACCGATTCCACCATGTAAATTCAAAAAAAAAAAAAAAAAAAAAAAAATATATATATATATATATATATATATATATATTTCTACAAAATATGAGGAGATCACTAGGTATGGCTGAATGACCGAAAAACCCTAGTATATTCCTTATAGCAATAGGAGGGGTTGTGTTGAGAAACACAATTACTCACAAGGGTGATGGATGATGATGATAAATAGATGCATGATTAAAATACAAGCGTGGTGTCGCTTGTCATATTGTAAACACAACCTATTCTAATGCAAGTGTAGTGGATGGACATGCCTAATGCAATGCAAGTAAATGAATGCATATGCAAAATGGAATGCATAATGTGACTGATTTTGTATTTTTTATGTTTTGCATTGTTTTCAAATTTTATTACTTTTTGATTTTTATGGATTTTGATGTTTTCCATGTATTTATTGAAGTTTTTATTATTTTGAATATTTTTGAATTTATGTGTGGAACGCCTTAAGATGAAGTGTGTTGAGAGGTTTAGGCTCTTCAACACCTTCAAGTGATATTAAGCAATATGTTCCAGGTCCTATCTTCTTTGAGATGATATATGGACCTAAAAAGTTGGCCACAAAGTTATCTCGCAAATGTAGTGGAAATTTTAAGTTCTATTGGTTTTATTTCAGTACAAGATCCCCAAATTTAAAGTCTCTCAGATGAAATTTATTGTTATAATATTGTTTTAGGCATTCTTGATAAACTCATGATGTTCATCAAGAAGCGTCAGTTGATCAAGACGAGTTTGTTGCGCAGTGTCATCATCGATGAAATATTTTAATGCAAAATGTAGGTTTGAATTTCAAAATCCAAAGGCATAATGGCCTCAGTGCCATATACTAGAGAAAATGAGGTTGCCCTAGTGGGCATCTGTATACTAGTCCTGTAAGCCCATAATGCAAGGGGTAGCTAGATGTGCCAATATTTGTGGTTTTCTTGAATAGTATTTTTCAAGATAGCTACCACAATCTTGTTTGAAGCTTTAGCTTACCCGTTTGCTTGTGAATAGTAGGGAGACACAAAACTATGTTGTATATTGTACTTAGAATTCAAATACCTTATAGTTTTGTTTGTAAATGATGTTTCATTATTCGATATGATCTTGGATGGTATCCCAAAATGACTTATGATATTGTGAAGTATGAACTCCGCAATACGTTCTCCTATTGTTGTTTTTAAAGGGATTACTTCCACCTATTTTTTAAAGTACTTAGTAGCCATTTTAATGAATGTATGTCATCCCAATGATGGGGGAGAGATCTTTCCAATTAGATCTAAACCCCAATGAGAAAATAACAAAGCCTATTTAATGGGATGTAAGGCCTATGATGGCAAGTGCGTAAGATTAGCATGATGTTGATATTTAATGCATTTCTTGACATACACAGTGTAATCCTTCTCCATAGTGGGCCAATAATAACCCATTCAAAGGATGCACTTGATGATGGCCATGCCACTGAAATGACCACCACATGTACCATCATGACCTTGTGAGATTGACCAAGCTAATTCTTGGGGCTCAAGACAATGAAGGAGAACTCCATCGTAGCTTCGACAGAATAAGATGTCTCCTAGCAAGACATACTTTGTCACTTTTTGTTTGAATGTGTGTTTTATAACATGTGACAATCCCTATGGGATTAAACCAATCTTAAGGAAGTGCAATTGTGACATCCAATCCTGATAAGCTACAACCTCAACTGATAATACGACTTGTTTTCTTTGTGATTCGATCTACACGAATACAGAATGAAACACAACCTTGTGGTGAATGGTGGTGCCATTCCCCATAGGACCTTGCAAGATCAAAGACCCCTAGGATGCCTTATTAATAAAATCTTTGGATTTATAGAACCACTCATGGTTTGGTTCTATAGGAATCATGTTGACTGATTCTTTGTTATCAAAAGCCTCATGCTACATCATGGATTGCGAAAGCGTCTTTACATGAATGGTAGTGAAATCAATAGAGAGATTCTAAGGGATCAAGTATCCCAAATATGCCATAGTGTCTACAATTTTTTTTGATGTATAAGGAATTTCCTCGATGTTGTACCACTCTATATGGGCTAGATAGGTGTCAACAAGATCTTTATAATATTTCAGGATATGACACCTACATTGAAATAGTTCCTTAACCTAGTTAACAATGAGAAGGGAGTCACCGAAGATGTTTGGCGTTTTAATATTCATGGTGATTTTTGTTTGGAAACCCAAGATTAGGGCCTCGTATTTCAATTTTTTATTGGTACAAGGAAAGTATATCTTAAACAAAAAGGGCATTGGAGCACCTTGTGGCATGAAAAAGACAATTCCTACACCACCCCATTGCTCACACTTCAAATCATTGAAGAACAAATTCATGTCAGCTTTGTTATCTAGTTCTTCGGGTTTGGGTGACTTCGATAATGCAAAGACTACATCATTAGGAAGTTATATCACAAGAGGCCTACTATCCTAAAGAGGTGCCTCTACCAACTGATCAACTATGACTTATCCCTTGATGGAATTTTGGCTGATGGATTCTAAATTGAATTCTATCAGTAGCATGTTCCACTTTGCAATACGTGTATTATGATACGTCTTTCTCATTATATACTGCAAAGGATTTTGTTTTGATATCACATATATTGTATGACTCAACATGTAGTGGTGCAAATTCTTAGTCGTAAACACTACTGCTAAGCACAACTTTTCTATGTATGCATATCGTAGCTCATAACTCACCAAGGTGCGACTGATATAACATATCACTTGCTCTTTGTATTTCACATTCTTTTGGGCTAACATGGTTCCCAATTCAAAGTTAGTAGTTGATATATAAAGCAAAAATGGAACATCTAGACTTGGTGGAGTTAACTTTGGCAATGTTTCTAGGTATTTCTTGATTTTAGTAAGACCTCTTGACAATCCTTATCTTAGTTAAAGGGACCTCCTTTTGTAGTAGCCAATTCATGGATCAACATTTCTCCGATAAATGTGAGATGAATCACTTTATGGACCCTAATTTGCCTTGTAGGCTTCTTAGATCTTTGATATTGGTGGGAGGATGCATTTCTAGTATGGCCTTGACCTTTGCTAGGTCGACTTTGACCCCTCATTTAGAAATGATGAATCCCAAGATTTTTCTTGAAGTTACACCAAATACGCACTTCTTGGGATTCAACATGATATTATTCTCTATCATGGGATCGAATACCTTTATGAGAAGCTTAACATGCTCTAAATGCAACAATGACTTTGCCAATATGTCATCAATATAATATTATAGGATCTTATGCATGTAGTCATGAAAGATGTATGACATGACCCATTGATATGTGGCACTAGCATTTTTAATACCAAATGGTATTACTTTATAGCAAAATGTTCTCCATGGTGGTGTGAATGTGGTTTTGTGTTGGTCTTTAGGTTTAATCTAAATTTGATTATAACCAAAAAAACCATCCATAAGGGAAAGCATCTCATGACCTATAGTTGCGTCTATGAGAGCATCTATGTTGGGCAACATGAATGAATCCTTTGATGTTGTCCTGTTGAGGTCTCTAAAATTCGTACACATGCAGATTCTTCCATCAATTTTTCCTATGGGTACCATATTTGATACCCATTATGAATAGTCGATTGAGATAATAAAATCCACATCAGTTTTTGCAACTCATATTTAACTATTAAAGTGATGGTTGGATGCATTTTCCTAAGTTTTTTCTTGGTTGGCTTTTTAGAGGGGTCTAGAAAAATGTTATGAGTAACCACTTTCAGATCTAGTCTTGGTATATCCTTGTATGTCCAAGAAAAGATATCAGGTATCTCTTTTAGTAGAGGGATGAGGTTGGAATGCTCATCAAGAGATAGGATCTCTCAAAACTTAACATTCTTAGGATTAGTGGGATCATCACTGATATCCACATCAAAGGGTTCCTCTACTGACATGTGTGATCCCTCCTCAAGATGTTCAGGCGTAGGGATCAGGTGGATATCATCCATTGGGTTTAAAGGTTCCACATCAAAATTACCCTCAGTGTGGTAAACATAATTTGAGCAGCCTAGAACAAAGTGAAATGGTTTTAATATTTTTTTGTTAGGGAAGAAATCTTCAAGCTCTAGAGGTGAATCAGTGAATCCCAATCAATAGTGTCTAGATTAAGACACAATGGTTTGGAAGGATTTTTTGGGTTGTGGAGTGGAGTGGTAAGATCAATGGAGATCATGTTGATGGAATGAGTTAGATCTCCTAGACCATGTATGTGAACCTCTACATTATTGATGTACCTCTCATACCCAAGATGTGGCTCTAGGGGTATGGGGATCTCAGGATCCAGTCTATGGATAGACTAGAAAATGGGATCATTTGGCTCTAGGAGCTACCTATATGTAGGAGGATTAGGGAACACCATATGATAAATCACATTAGCATTGGGTGATCTCCCCCTGAGGTACGGGATAGGATAAACTATTTGATACATCTCGTCCATATCGAATGGTTAATTTCGATGACGTAAGTGTCATGGCCTAAGGTAGTCCATTTCGGTTTCATCTTTGTAATCACTATCATCTATGAAGTATTGGTTATCCATAACCACTGTCTCATTAAGATGACATAAATGTCTAGGCCCAAGGTAGGCCATCTCCATCTCATCCTCATATTCTCCATCATCATTTTTAGAATCGTATTCTAGTCCATCTCTTTCAGAAATGGATTCTTCTCTAACCTCATCAGAGGTAACTTTTGATTTAGTATCTACTGTTATGTCCAAATTCTAAATTTGGATGCTAGTGTTATCGACATCTTCATGATTTCTGAATATCAATTTGATTCTTGGAATATACTCTGGATTGACCTCCATCATAATGTTATCGTGATAAATTGTAGGTGGATCGATAGCAACCATGGTCATTGGCTGGTTTCCCCTTCATAAAAAGGAAGGGTTAGGATGGTAGTAGTTCCAATCCACATCATCCCCTAAACTAAGATTTAGGTGATCAAGAGATGTTGCTAGAATTTAATCTTGATTATTGATATTATAGCCTAACCTGAACCGATCATTCGGTAACTGATACTATGGTTCATAGGTATTTCATTTTCCTTGCTCGAATAAACTGAGATTGTAACCATACCAATGGTAATGTTTAAAATATCTCAAGGTGAACTCTGGGTTAGACAGATAATGAAATTTCACTACGAATGGTTCATCATCATCTTCATCCATAGGTGTATGATCCACAAGTTTATCAAGGCCTCAATAAATGAAGTTTGTTTGGTTGGTTGGCACCGCTAGTGGTACCATCGTCTCTACAAGAAAGCACTGGTATTGAGGTATATCCATGTCTTGCATAGTTTCAATAAAAAGTGTGAATTTCACATTCTACACTATGTATTCCACTAACCTAGGATTAACCAAGTGAATGGTCACCTACAGTGCAAATGACCCAGTTGAAAAAATAGGTAAAGTAGGTTGTTCTACCTCCTCGGATTCATTCTACATGTCTCCTTCATCCATGGAATTAGAGACTTTAGCAATGGCTACTTCAAGATTTTATTTTGACTATTTCTCACCCATTACTACCTTGAGATTTTGGTTATTTCTAAGCATCATCGATGTTGGAGGCTTTACCAAAGTAGCTATTGTATGCACAGATGGTTGTGTTGATGTCAAAGGTCCAGCACACACTTCCTTTGATTTACCTTCAAGATGTTTATTAGGCAATTTTGGTCTTATATCTAGATGTGTTGAAGGGAGTATGAAATCTCCAGGCAAATCTACTTGATTCACATATTTGAATGGCTCCTCATCGAAAGGAACCATGTGCACTTGACCCTCATATACATACTTGATATATTGATGTAGTATTGAAGGTATGAATCACATATCTCTTATCCAAGGTCTGTCCAAGAGGATTTTATATTGCATCGCACCTTCTAACACGTGACACATCACTAGGATGGTCTTCAACCTTAACTAAATAGGCAGGACTATAGGGTCGACTATTGAGCATAATGCTTCGTTAAATGCTCATAGTGTGAAAGTCGATGGCATAATATGTAATTTTGGTAATTTTAAATATTCTAAGGCCTTTGTAGTTATAATATTGATCAAAGACCCTGTGTCAATCAATACCCACTTGAAATGTGTGTGGTTTATACACACAATTATATGAAGTGGTGGGTCCACTTTAACAGTAAAGAACGTTTTAATTTCATGATCATAAAACTGAATCATAAGCTCTTGGCATTGTTGCACATGTCCCATGAAATTTGTAAATGCTTTTGGGTCTTGGGACTAAACCTCTATGGACCTTAAAATATTTATTAGTATCTCCATATGCTTAGAAGACTACTATATTATTTCATATATTGACAGCTTTGCTGAGGCTATCTGTAAGCTTTGGATGAGCCTATTTATTATGGTCACCACTGGTCTATTTGGTTGCATGGAAGATTGCTCTGTGCTAACCTTTGTGAGGGCATAACTTGAATTCTAACTGGTGTAGGAGGAGGACCTGGTTGATCATACCACCTATTCATGGTAACAAAATTCACCATATAGATGAAGCCCTGTGTAGGCGGATCAATCCACACTTGATTCACTTGGCTAAAATTGTTATTCAGAGGCTCAAGGTTAGGTAAGAGATTTTTGAATATCCCCATGTTTTGATTATTTGGAGCTTGAGGGTTGTTGATGATCAACTCATTCTTGTCAATCATGTTCTGCACCAAATGTTTAAAAATATGGCATCCTTCAATGTCAAGCCCTTTTTGCCTATGGTAATAACAATATTGAGCATTTTTGAATCCTCTTGATCTTGGTTGGTTTGGATTTAGTAATTTAATATCGGGTAAGGTGATGGCCTTAGCCTCACATAATTGATGAAAAATTGATACCATTGTATCCAAAAATGGCATAAACTGGCAAGGAGGGCGGTGTTCCTTATTTTTACCCTATTTCTTATTATTGCGCTAATTGTACTATGTAGGGGGAGGTTGAGCCTAATAATTCTATTGTTGTTGATCCTTGTCCCCTTTTTGGAGATTCAAAACTACTTGATTCACGTGGGATGGATTGTCTTGGTGATTTTAATTTTTAGTGTTCTTATTGTTCCAATCCTTTTTTTTCTGAAGTTTCAAGTTACCCTCCTATAATTTGATATCCTCAATAAACTTGGCTTGTGCTAAGGCCTCCTCAAATATCTGATATTGTTGAAATTACAACAATAGCAAGATGTATTTTGCACAATTCTTAGTGAACATCTGAGTTAGTTCTGCCATTGGAATAGAAAATGGAAGCTTTGCCATTAACTTTCTCCATATATTTCCATAGTCCATTATTGGCTCGTCATCGTATTGCATTAAAGTAGCCAAATTAGATAAATTTATTTTCTTCTTGAAGCTAAAGAAGAAGCGTTCAAGAAAATCATTAGCCAACTTTTTGAAGTTGGTTATGTTTTACCTTTTTAACTGGTTGAACCATTTCAAGGTAGGGTTTTGAAAGGGTCATGACGAAGGTCCTCAGTAACAAAGCATCATCTCTTTGTATCTAAAAGCACATGTTCATAACACTCGTGACATGATCCTAGTCATCTTCATCTCCTTGAAATTTATCAAGCTTTGTCATCTCGAAGTGATCAGGTTATGTTAGAGTAGGTACTAAAGGGTGTAGAGGTGCATTATGTATTATGTTCAAGGTAGGCTTTTAATAAGTTGTACCTTATTTTCAATGGCTCTTAAATTTTCTTCTAAGGCCTTATAGGTCTACGAAGATAGGATCTCTCTTCCTAAGAGGTCTCTAAGGAGATTTCAGAGGTAGATTATTATCTGATCAAGGTGGATGACTAGGCTCATCCTCCATGTCCACTAAGGATATCTTAGGATATTGTTTTTCTTGCTCATATCCTTATGCTTCCTCGTGCTGATTATACCCATGGTGTTCGAGAACTTAGCACTGTAACATGTTATGGTCCATATAATGAGTACAATTTCTAGTTTGCTTAGGGTGCAATTCAGGCTGTGAAACAACTCATCTATGATGGTGTTCCCTTTATTCACTTTGAGGAGATAAATTGGCATGATCTAATATATGTTCTCTCTCTACACACTCCTTTTGGTCAAGGATGTATTTCTCACGTATGTGATGCTCATACAGATATTGCCTTAACAACCTCTATCATTGAGTATCCTCATTTTCAAGGTGATCACACTCTACGCACACATCTTCCAATTGATCTTGAAAGATCTGTTGCCTTTTCTTTGATACCAATTTCTACATTTTATCTATAAGATCAATAATATGTGACCTCTGGTGTTTCAGATTGGTTCTAAGGACTTTATTGGTGTAAGTCCCAATAGATTTATCTGCAATACTCTTGCCTTTATCTATGTAGATGCCATTCATTTTTTGTAGTAGTCTATTATTTGTACCTCCATTTAGGGATGGGGAACATGCACTTCAAGAGCACTTCAAGCACTCTCTTGGCTCCATGATTTTTCTATGTGTGATTGTGTTGCATGAACTTGCAGAGCGAGGAGCAGTTGAGGCTTTATAACCTAGTTGGCCTATGACCTCATCTAGTACATCTAGTTGTTTATTTCTCCACAATTGATTTGGGGGTGGACCATTAGCTCCCAATGTGGCCAAATATATAGTGAAATTTCTAGATCCACTAGGTTTTGACATCTTCATGGGTCTTTGCTTTGATGTAGCCCTTTCATTCTACCCCTGAATGAGTGGATTTTCTTGTTGTCTATCCTAGGATGGTGGGGGCCTTGAGCCACCCTTAGATCTATCCCTTGAGGAGTGTGTGTTACATCCTCTAACTAGGGTATTCTAAATAGAATCCTTATGCATTAAATTATCTTCTCTAATGCTCACCAAATGTTGTTCAGGAGGATCCTGTGGTTGAGAGTTCAACATATTTTTTTATGTGTTTTTTGGAGCTTCGGCCTCAATATCGATTATGCACTGAGATTGGCCTCTTTGTGTATTAACCATAGTTTGAATTATATCCTATGTAGATTTTAGATAAAACACAACAAACAAGGGTGCTTATCTCTTTTAAAGTTTCTTTGTGATCCCTAAACTATTTCAGTGTGTTTCAGGTGTGTTGTATCATAAACTAAATCTCATCGTGTTTTCATATTTATTGATGATATACTTATTTATTTTAATGGTTTTCACATGTATGCTCATAGCTCAACAACCAATAATAAAATTCACAGTCACGTAAACCCACCAAATTATGGATATGAAACCCACACCCGGTTAGGGAGAACAGGTCCTATCGATCCTCACCCAGCACACCATGTGTAGCAATACACCCCTCCAAAGAGGAATGTGTGCTATTTTGCATAGATAGGATGGTTATTGGAGTCGATATTGGCCAATAGAATAGTTTAGTGGGATTTGAGCCAACGGATGGATATGACACCCATCATCATTGAACTCTATTAGTTGTTGGGTATGAATTCCAAATCACTAACATTTAAATGGTATGTGGTGTGTGAGGGTTCATTTTAACTTTGCATAAAATGGAAAATGCATTAGAGAGCACTCATTATTTTTCCTATATGCCTAGGTAATTTACATTTGAATTAAAAAATATGCAAAGCTAAATGTTATTCTCCAAATTAGAGAATGTAAAATTACATGAGAAACTGGCCTTTAAACAAGCCCCAAGTAAGCAAAACCTAACACAAGGATTTAGTGTTAGCTGCTATTTTGTACCATATCTAACAAATAATTTAATCTTATCTATGGGTGACAACCACAACTAACATTGCTAGCTGCTATTATCAGCTAAAACTAGAAGCAAACATGGTAGTTTTCATGATTCTCCTTCTAAAATTTGGCTATATGATCTATGTTAGGATCCTCAATCATAACATTATTAGTTAGTATTATTAATAATTTAATTATTATATTATTAACTTATAAAGTGAACCATCACAACCCTTCATAATGTGAACATCACGTCTCTTCATACGTGAACCATCATGTCTCTTCACCAACATAGTTTTAGGGTAGATATATTTATTAGGTTGGCCATCCATATAAAATCATCCAAGAAGAAGAATAATAAGCATAGATTCTAAGGAGGTAGCCCCTTATAGTGGCAAAGCGATTACAATGGAGCCCCATTTGAGTGGCCTACGATTACATTTACATTAATTTGTTAATAAATTTATAATAAGACCTTGGGGTCTTACCATTTGGTATTAGAGCCATGTGGGACCTAGTCATGTGGGAATTGCTCAAAGATCTTCATCAAATCACTTTTGTACATGAGTATCAAACTCGGTTTGAGGATATCACCAAACACAACACAATATTGGATGAATCAATTCTCATAAGTGGCTTCATTAGGGGATTAAAAGAGGAAATTAGAATGGAGGTGACAAGGTTCAATACATATACAATGATGCAGACCTATGGATTGGAAAAATTAGTTGAAGATAAAATCAATGCACAACAATGATTAGGGAAACCACTTATGGAAAAATTGTCGACCACTTACATCGCTCCCAAACCTATGCATACTGGAAGGGCACAAAGCACTTACACAACCCCCAAATATAACCAAAATTTACGAATTAAACATCTTAGCTTTGAGGAGATGAAATAATGATGAGCAAAAGAACTTTGTGATAATTGTGATGAAAAATTTTAACCCCACCATAAATTTGCTACACTAACATTGTATTTATTGAAGGAAGTTGATCCCTGTATCTCCATAAAGCAAGCATATGAGGTAGTTGTGTTCGAAGCAACCAGTGCACCTACTCACTGCAATGAAGACAATGAGGTTGATGTGCAATAATTTATTGATGTACCAAGCAAGGATGAGGTAAACATACCCAAAGTTCTCAATGCTAGCCAAACATGCACTCTACAAGACCTACAGATACCTTCCTCACCAATAGTGTGTTCTTGCCATATGACCAAACCTATTCAGAACAAATGTAGAGGGACTACACACTCCTCCGTTGGCTCTACCAAGGAACCAAAAAAGGATATGAAATCATTACCATTACTTTTTATGCATCATTCTGAAGTATTTGAGGAATCCCAATGGTTGCCATCCCATCATCATCATGATTTTCCTAAGGGATATTATACTATTGTTCTTGGTAACCCCCCGCTAATGCTTCATCCTTCTCAATATCCCTGCCTACAAAAGGATGCCATTAAAAGAGTCCAAGAACTTACACAAATCCTTCTTGGAAAACAAAGGATAAAGCTTCTCACTTTGATCTTTGAGGACAAAGCTCTTTTTAAGGAGGGTGGCATGTTAGGATCCTCAATCCTAACATTATTAGTTAGTATTAGTTAATATTATTAATCATTTAATTATTATATTATTAACTTATAAAGTGAACCATCACAACCCTTCATAATGTGAACCATCACGTCTCTTCATACGTGAACCATCATGTCTCTTCACCAATGTAGCTTTAGGGTAGATATATATATTAGGTTGGCCATCCATATCAAATCATCCAAGAAGAAGAATAATAATTATAAATTCTAAGGAGGGAGCCCCCTATAGTGGGAAAGCAATTACAAGGGAGCCCCCTTTGAGTGGCCTGCGATTACATTTACATTAATTTGTTAATAATTTTATAGTAATACCTTGGGGTCTTACCAATCTAATTAGCCTACTAGTAGGAAAAAAAACAAACATGGAAATCATAGAGAAGGGAAAATTACCTGGAATCCACCATATGATGAAGAGATAGGTTGCTTACTATCTATTTCTTTATTTTTTCTAGACACAGCTATCAAGCACAGCTAAGATGCTAGTTGTGGGTGTTAAACATGGTTGACACTGTGTGTCACAGCTGTCAAGCATGACTAAGATAATGCAACACAAAAACATAGAATTATCAGTAAAAAATAGCTAAATTTGTGGGGTTTCCACCATTATCACAATATATACCATCCTAAAAATCATGCACCTAAGCTATTGCATCATTATACCAAATATTAAAGCAATAAAGCGTGTATAGCAATGAATTAACAAGAATGTAAAGGTTTATTTTATTAAATAATTACAAATATCGGTTACAAGTAGGTCCCTCTTAGTCAAAATCTTGATAAAATGAATACAAATTTGAAATCCCTAAATGAGGTGGTGCAATTTGTAGGCTTTTAGAGTAGACACGAACTGCTCAAGGCTTTTGGATGCCTTATTCTCACTTGCTTGGAGGAATTTGATGCAAAGAATATCTTGAAGATATTGAGAACCTATTATCTGCATTCAAGAAACAACATAGCACTATTAGAAGCATATGAGGCCTCTCATGATGAGGATCTTGTTTAATATTTGCAAATAATATGATAAAAATGTAAAGAAAGCATAAAGACTTGCAAAGATAATCACAAAATATCTAAATTACGATAAAGCATGCTAAGAAAATAGTAAATCTAGCTAATCTGATGCATAATTTACAATTAAAACAAGAAATAGATATAATCTAAGAAAATAAGTGCAAATTAGAAAATATGATGAAATATGAGCAAAGCTACCTCTAATTTCTGAAATTAACCATACATATGCATAAATGAAAGTTAATCTAAGTCAAATATAACTAGTTGCATACATGAAATGAAATTCCTATGGCTAAAATTAAAGGAAAAGTGATTCAAAATCTAAATGCAGGTTTTAAATGTAGCTAGCTCTATTAAACATGGCTAATAGCCATGGCTAAGGGGAAAGTCATTTTTCTCTTGTAACTAGGGCTTGAATCTGCTAATTCCTCCAAAATATTGATGATAAAGGGTCACCTCTTTGTTCTATAACATGTTGGTGGTGAAGTTCACTTGAATTTGTAATGGAAGTGGTTAAATTGGAAAAGCTTACTCTTCAAGCTCTTAGGATCTTCATTGCTTCAAATGTATTCATGATTCTCCAAATGGACAACATGTATATGCTCCTAAAGGGTTGTAAGTGGCTCTCCAATTTGGTAAGGCTTCACTGCATTCAATTGAAAACTCTTCTAGGATTTTTCCCCAATTTGGAGGGGGGGTCTTATAGCACTATCCATTCCTCATCCTAGATTCCTTGGGAAGCCAAGATAAATAATTGGGAGTTTGGAGCAGTTGGAAGGAATAATCCAGAAGATTCCTCGCTTGAAACCATTTGAAATCCATTGTCATGGTCATTGTAACTGATTTTAGCTTGGCTTAGGAGTCTGAGATAGTTGTAGAGCTAGCTACGGCTCTTAAGCATAGCTAGAATCCTATCCACGGGTGTTAGGCATGGCTAATACCTTTGCTATGGATACCATCCATGGCTAAGATTGAGTAAGCCAAATATGCCTAAATTGAGTGGTTAGAACCACTGCTTTGTCTTGAAATGATTCAAGATCATTCATATGGTTTGCAAGGATGCCCATATGAGTAGTCGCCTAAACATGACATGTTTTAGGTGTCTACAAGATGACAAAATGGAAATAATAATTATGGAAACATAGTTCGATGAAGAGAGGAAATAAGAATGATTGCATTATGAGAAATAACTAAAACAAATTTAACCTTATTCTAAGAAATAATAGCTAAGGACAACCTTCTCAACCAACATTAAACTATATTAAAAAAATAACAATGTAGAAAATTAGACAAAGTGCAAAGCCAAAGGATAGATTCAAACTAAAAATAAAATGGATCCTCAAAAAGACCATACAGATTCAAAGAGTAGTACCTTGGTTCTAAGTAACCATCCTATAGTCCCAATTGGAATGAATCAAGATACACATAAAAATGTGATGATGGATATGAATAAAAAAATAGGATTGCAAATCCAACCAGCATCACCTAGTAGAGGAAGGACAAAATTTAGTTGAGGAAGTTAAGGTAAAAATAGTTTCCAAGTTTTTCAAACATTTTTAATTATGAAGATTATTACTTGGAATATTAGAGGACTTAAATAAAATCCTTCTAAATAAATAAAAATTATAAGAATGATCCAAAAAAATAAGCCTCAACTTCTCTTTCTCCACAAGACAAAGGTTTCAATTGAAGAAATAGAAATAATAGCAAATAACATGTAGCCAACCAGTAAAGTAGTGTTTCTCAATACCCAAGGGGTCTGAGGAGGAGTGGTATATATTTGGGATCCAAAG
The DNA here is from genome assembly GCA_028583015.1 of Wollemia nobilis. NCBI lineage: Eukaryota > Viridiplantae > Streptophyta > Pinopsida > Araucariales > Araucariaceae > Wollemia > Wollemia nobilis. The sequence goes on from JAQPPZ010001411.1 coordinate 6,565,618, forward strand.
GAAATTACAGTTCATTACATGATGGGAAGCAAGGGAATGCTAGCAGTGGGCACCCAAAATAGAGATTTAGATCAGACTATTCTTTATATAAATGTCTATGCTCCATGTTCTATCAAATATAAATGATCAATGTGGAGGAATATAACTTTTATCACCTTCCAATACCCTAAATCTTGGGTTTTGACAAGAGGATATTTCAACTCAATTATCTCATTAGAAGAAAAATTGGGGGAAATAGGAAGTTGGATGGGAGTTTTGAACTCATGAATGAATAATGACCAACCTTCACCTAGTTTATGTTAATCCAAGCAATGGTTTGATGAATTGGTCCAACAAAAGACAAGGATCAACATGCATCCTTGAAAGGATGGATAGGTTTTTTCTCTCAGATGTTTTTTTGATACAAGGATACACCCCAAAATTAAAGATCTTAAATAATATAGGATCTGACCATTGACCAGTTTTAATTGAAATTTGGAGAACTAGGGATAAGCAAATAACATTTCATTTTCACTTAATATGGATCAAAGATGAATCCCTCAAGTCAAGTATACAACAATGGTGGAAATAAGGTAAGCCAAGACATGGTGCAAATATGTTTTGTTTTGTTATAAGGCTTCAATAAATTAAATATAAAATAAATACATAGAATTAGGAGGAATTTGAAGATGTCAAGGCAAAGAAAATGGAAGCTTTAACTTGACTTGAGGATTTGAATGAGCAAATTCATCTTGAGGGACACAAAAAATAGGATCAAGATAGAAATTAATCTTTTATCTCAGGTGAAGAAATGGAAAAGAAGAGAAGACCTGATGTGGAAGCAAAATTCAAGGATCTAGTGCTTGAAGAAGGAGACAATAACACAAGTTTATTTCATAAGTCTCTCATAGCTCAAAGAACACATAATTTTATCCCCTAATTTAAGAACAAATTTGGAGATATAGTCCACACCTGGAAAGGCATGTCTTATTTAGCTATGAACAATTTTTAAAATCTATTTACAACCAATTTTATTGATCCAAAATCCCAACAAGAAATTCTATAGGAGATACCTATTCTTATTTCTGTTGAGGAAAATATGACCCTGACTACACCAATAACTATGAGGGAAATACAAAAGGTAGTTTTCAAAATGCAAAAGGGGAAGACCTTAAATCTAGATGGATTCCCTATTGGATTTTATAAAAAAATTTGGTATGTTTTGAAGGATGACATTCTAGAAGTGTAAGAAGAGGCAAGAAAGGAAAATTAAATCCTCAAATAAATCAAGAAGATGTACATAAAAATTACTCCAAAACCTCAATAAGTAAGTAATATTACTGGATATAGACCAATTACTTTATGCAATGTTATACTAAAAATCATCTCAAAGATCATGGTAGAAAGGCTCAAACCACTACTACATAAGATCATCTCCCCTGAACAAGGGGGATTTGTAGAAAGGCGTCAGATATTGGACGAGACAATGTTATCCTAGGAAGCAATTCACTCTATGGAAGCTCAAAAGTTCCTTCTATTTTCATTCAATTGGACTTGTCTAAAGTATATGCTAGGGTGGATTGGCATTTTATTATCCAAGTAATTGAAAAATATTTATTCTCTCAAGAATGGAAAAAGTGAATCAGAGGTTGTATGTATTTAGTCTCTTATTAATTTATTCTCAATGGTTGTCCTCAATTTTTCTTAGCTTCTAGATGCATAGGCAAGGAGAACCTCTCTATCCATACCTATTCATAATTTTACCATAATTTTTAGGGAGGATATTTTCTAAGAATCAATATTTTTAGAGGCTATAAGGAGTCACAATAGTTAAAGGAGTCATACCTATCTCTCATTTACAATTTGTTGATAATTTCACCATTTTGGGGAAGGAAACAATAAAGGAATCAACTTCAATAAAGTAAATCAATTACTGCTTCATTAAATATTTAGGTAAAATAGTTAATGAAGATAAATTAAAATTACTTCCTTTTCATTGTTCGCCTAGAAAAGATATTTTGATAATGGACATATTAGGGTTCAAAAAAACATCTCTTCCAATTAAATATTTGGGTGTTCTAGTGAATCTTGGTAGTCAAAAGAAAGAGTAGTGGATTTTTTTATTGGATAAATTGAAGCATAGAATATGTAGTTAGACCAACAAAGGAATCTCCTCTAGAGGATAGATAACTCTTATCAAATCAATTATTTAGTCTATACCAATCTATTTTTTAGCAATGTTGAACATTTCTAAGTAATTTCTTAAAGAACTGGATAAAATTAGTCACAAATTTCTTAGGGGAGGATAAAAAATGGATAAGAAGTGGGCCCTAGTAAAGTGGGATACCCTATGCTTTCCTACTCGTGAAGGTGATCTAAGTCTTTGATCAAAAATTAGGAATAACAAAGCTTTGGTAGAAAAGTTATACTGGAGGTTAATTATCCACCCTAGTGCCTTGTAGGCCAAAAATTTAAGAGTCAAATATGCAGAACACAAATACCCCTCTAATATAATTGAACATCAAATACATTCTAGAGGGTCCCCAATTTTAAATGTCCTAATAATTAGAGAGGATTTGATAAAGAATACACTTTTTTTGATAATCCAAAATGGTCAAATGGTATATTTGTAGATAGAATATTGGGATGGACACCTTCAACTATCAATTCAACATCTATAATTGAGGCCTATAATAGAGAAAATACATAGGATGAATTGGATAAAATTTACCAAATACTATAAAATTCAAAGAAGAACTGCATAGGTGGGAAGATGTTGGATCCCAGTGGAAGACTAGCCAATCCCAACTCATTGAAGCTCAAAAATGATATACATAGACTCCTCCAAATGCGATCACCTTCATGGTCATAATATAAATACTATATTGGTTGGAATAGCTCAGGGTATGGTGTGTACACTGTAGCTCAAGGTTTTTTAGCCTTAAGTTATATTAATCCCCATCTATATCAAGAACTGTTTAAACATTTATGGGCTCAAAAGTTATGGCTAAAAGTTAGGTTTTTCATCTGGTTGCTTCTTCATAAAAGGGTGCTCACAAGGGATAAACTTATGAAGAAAGGATTTAATGGACCTTTTCAATGTGTAAAGAATTGTTATAACACTAAAACATTAAATTATTTATTCATAGAATACCTCGTAGCCTCTAAATTATGGAATATGTTTGCTTCCCTTATTAATTTAAGATGGTCCAATATAAAATCCATAGAATAGATATGGAGATACTGGAGCAATCAAGTAGTTTGTACAAGAATTACTATTCTTCCTTGGAACATTTGGAAGGAGCAAAACAAGTGAATCTTTCAACAAGAGAGTAGGGACATCCACTATGTATGGCTCAAGACCATAGAAAATCTAACAAAGACTATCCAACATTTATTAACTCATCCACAAAATTCAAATCAACTATGGGAAAAAATGATGGTCTAATTAAAGATCAACCTTGGATTAGCCCAACATAGAAGGAAGAAAGTGATCACTAAGATGATTGATAGAACAAAGCAATTATAGCCTCTCCTAAAGTATATTGTAAAAATCAATACATATGGAGCATCTAGATTGTAAAAAGAATATAGGTAGGTTGGAGGATGGTACTCCAATTTTTACTTTTGTAAAAAAATTAGGAATTTTATCCAATAACTTGGTAGAAGGATAGGGTATTTTTAGAGGTTTTCATGAGGTACTGAAGGTATTATGGAGAAGGGTTATAGCAGATTCAGACTCTCAAATTATTATCAATTACCTAAATTCAACTTCAAGTCCTGAGAAGGCAGATTGGTGAATTCAAAGGATCATAGATAAGATTATATTAATAGCTTCTAGTTTTTAAGAGGTTGTTTTCAATCATGTACCCAAATAATAGAATAGAGTGGAAAATTCTATTGCAAATTGGGCTCTTGACAAAGGATATATTAGGTGCTATGGTTTCCCTCCTAGGTGGTGGCCAAACCAAACTAGGACTAATATTCTCTTTGTTTAGTCTCTTAATGGTAGTGTTGGAATCTATGGCTATCTTGTTAAGCAATTTCTTGGGCTATTATTTAAGTAGTTCTTGCGTAGAGCTTGTTCTTGTGCAATTATTTCAAAAAAATTTATGTAGTTCTTCAGTGCTTGTGTAGTTATTTAGGTAGTTCTCCAAGCAGTTCTTGTATAGTTCTTCAAATAGTGCTTGTGCAGTTCTTTAGGTAGTTCTTGTGTAACCCTTAGTGTAATTTTTTCTTCTTTGATCTTCTTTGTTCTTGTGTAGTTCCTCGATTCTATCCATGATAGAGTATATTAGAGGGTCTTATTCAAATAGTCATAAGATCCAATAGTAGGATAGTTAGTTCTTTGGGTAGGTATATTAGTTTGAATTTGTAGTTTTATTTGGACTGCTACTTGGCTAATAGCCAAAAGGCTAGATTATATGAGTTTTGTATTATATTATTGAATTTATCTTAATATATTATTTTTTAACAAAAAAAGAAAGTGTATTATGAAAAATATGAACTACAACTTAGGAGGGTTCAATATAATTTATGACACCATAACTTGATATTAATTAGAATTCAAAATTTGATATTTTTTTGCTTGATAAAAAGAGGTTGTAATTGGGTCCCCCACCCTTAACAAATTACATATATATTCTTGATAGATTGAGATTTTACAAATAGATACACTTCTCATATCAATTGAGATACTATGGTTAAAAACCTACATCATTTTACATAAAATTTCTAAATCCTTGATTTTCATTTTTAGAATCTTTCCAAATATCTGTATGAATACAATTACTCCAAATTTTAGCATCTTTCTTGAAATTTTCCTATAGAAGCCTTCTCAATGCCAAAAATTCACCTCTACTATCTATGCCTTGCATCTTAGTAGAGTAATGTTTCCAAAACATTGCACTAACATAGTCTGCTTTACCAAATCTAGATTGCTAGTTTCCTTCCTAAAACACAAGTGCAACCACAAAAATTATAATAAATAGTCTAAATGAACACACATTATTGTTACAAAATAAAATAGATATTACCAATGAAAAAAATTAAAGTAAATCTTAATCATTAATTGATTTAGGCAATCAACAATTTTTGTCAGCTTCAACTAAACTTTCTACTTCCTCTAACCATGGAAAGGAGATGTTAACTTCACGATGTTAAACCAAAAACCCTCTATTATCTAGCTTATCTACACATATTTTTCCTTCCCTATATATGTGTAAACTCGATTTCTTCAAACTCTTTAGCAAGATCTTTAATTTCCACAATTATCTCTTGTATGTTCCATGGAGCCTTTGCTTTCCTCAAAATTGCATTTACTACTATGATAGAATCACCTTTCATCTAAACTCTATTCCATTTGATTTTTTTACATATTTTAACCCTTCTAAAGCTACCCAAGCTTCAACTTCATTACTTATTTTAAATCCACAATTGAAAGCATAATGATAAAAAATATCTTCTATATTATTTCTAATTATTCCTCCTCCTCCTGCCGGTCCTGGGTTTCCTTTAGATGCTCCATAAAAATTCAACTTAACCCACTCCACATCTGGTGGTTTCCACTTTATATTATTTATCTTATTTTTCTTCTCTTGTACCCAACATCATAATTCCATTTAATGACTTCATTCCATCTATCAAGACTCTCTACTTCCAAATTAGGTGTTGGGTGAGTTGATAGGGTTGGTTTAGACTCCTCTATGGCTAAACATATCTTCTTTTTAATTACCTCTAAACTTCTTTCCTTTCCTTTAAATATTCTTCTATTCCTTTATAGCCATATAGTATAAATTATTGTATCTTTTGATATATTCCATATTGTCTGTAAAGCCTCACTTTTATAAGTTCTCTGCCATTGCTTTAACAAATCTTCAATTCTGCTACTCATGTATTTACCAAAAAAATTAAGAATCCATTGCCATACATTCTAGAAAATTTAGCAATATACCAAGATATGGTCAATACTCTTCTCCTCCTTATTACATAAAACACACTTAGAGGGGCCATCAAAACCCTTTTTCATAAGGTTATCCTAGGATAACATTCTTCTATGACCTACTAGCCAAACAAACATTTTGACTTTAGGAATTCTTGGGCTATCCCAAATATCTCTCTAAATTCTAGTGAAATTATTATTATGTTGGTGTTTAACATTATATCCACTTCTTGTTATGTATTCTCTTGAGCTATTCAACTCCCAAATCAATTTATCCTTGGCACCCCTCGAAATAGTTACAGTTATATTTCTACTTAATTACCTCCTAGCATCAATATCTTGTATACTTGTAAACAAATATTCTTTCCATTTGTATCTTCCTTATCGATCCTTGTACAAAATGTTTGAAACCCTATCACTGTATTTTTATTGAAGCAATATCATCCAAGGTTTCAAAATTGGATCTAAATTGAGTGGTATTTTATCACACCAAGCATCCATCCAAATATAATTTTTTTCTCCAGTTTCCACCACCCATATTAAACCTTTAATCATAATATCAATAGATTTTTTAAACCATTCCAAAGAGCAGAACCATTTGGAAGAGAGAATGCAGTAAATATTAAACTTGGGTTATTGGGATAAACATACTTGCTTAGAAGAATTCTTACCCATTGTCCTTGACTCTCTTTGTACAATCTCCAGATAACTTTTTCCTTTAGAGCTAAGTTTGCATCTATAAGAGCTCTTAAACCAAGACCTCCCCTAGTTTTTTCATCACACAACTTACTCTATTTCACAAAAGAAATTTTCCTTCTATCATGTAAACCTAACCATAAAAAGGATCACATAATAAAGATTAAAATTTTTTCAACTGATTTTGGCATAGAATACAAAGATATATAATATGTTGGAATGGATTTTAAGATTGACATAATTAACTACACTCTTCCTGCTAATGATAACCATCTATCTTTCCAAGATGGAAGTTTATTTTAAAATTTACTAATAATTGGATTCCATAAATCTATCCTCATTCTCCCCTCAAATAAAGGAATACATGTTTTGCATATTTCATAGAGGAAAATGCCATGACATCGAGGTATGTTGGTCTTTCAAAAATATTATGCAAAATATGATAGAAAAGGGAGAGCTTGTGGTACCAAGAAATCCCTAGGTATCAAACAAACAAAACATGGGGATTTTTAAAAATTCATTACCAAACCATGAGGTGCCCTGTAACCACGCTGGCCACATCAATCAAGTGCAAGTTGAACCACATACCTAGGGGTTCATCGGTATGGTAAATGTTGTTACCATACATGGGAGGTACAGACAACCAAATCAACCTCGTACTCCCATTCAGATACAAGCCACACCCCAGCAGTGATAGGCATAAAATATTCTAGGCCCACCAACAAGACTGGTGGTGACCATTAGGAGCAGGCTGGTTCAAAATCTGTAGATGACTTCTATAAAGTTATCGATATATGAGCTTATACAATAGTCCCCTAGGTACAAGGAGACTCTTATGGATATTCTGAGATCCATTGAGGCACAGTCCTAGGATGCACAAACATTCACAAACTTCATGGGGCACATACAACATTGTCATGAACCAATGATACAATTCTATGATCACAAAGTGAAAATGGTTTCTACAAGCGTGGCCGACCCACCACTATGTATCATTGCATGTGTTAACCATGTGTCATTCAAAAGTGTCTTGATTGACACTGGTTCATCAATTAATATAATCATGACTAAGGCACTACACCATTTGAAATTGCCTAAATCACTTATCGTACGAACCACCTTTACATTGAGAGCATTTAACGATGCACTATGCTCTACGGTTGACACGATTTTCCTACCTATTTAGGTGGGACTAAAGACCATTCCAATAATGTTTCACATGATAGAGGGCACTTTGCAGTATAACATATTAATGGGGAGGCCTTGGATTCAATAAATGCATTGTGTTCCCTCGATATTTCATCAGTGTGTCAAGTATATACACAAGGGACAAGTTCATGTGGTTTCATCAGATGAAGAACCATTCAAGTTTGTGAAATTAGTAGATTTTCTAGGGGGTTTTGTGATCCCATAAATGCACTTGGACATACATCCCACATCGTCGATAAGGGTTCCAAGAGGTAAACAAGCGGTGCATGTTCAACCATCGGTATCTATATCAAACAGATCTTAAAATACCACTGCAACTTCTTTGAGATCGAGTGCATCAGAAATGCATTAGAATGACAAGAAATTAAATGTGAAATTGGGAAAGAAATAAGTAAAGAACATGCCCAAACCAGTCATCACTGATGCTGCCACTCCCATGGAGGTGAAGGAAGCCTAGGATCAAGTCGAGGAGGCACCTTAGCCTACTTCGCCTACATCGTTAGTAGGGTCTTCCGCATCATAGGTGACTGTTCACCTAGCCAGTATAGGTCTGGGTGAATACCTCATGCAAAATGTGACCGTTGGTCATATTTTAGAGACTACACGAGACATGGGCAAGACACCCAACCAAACCAAAATTCATATACACCAGGTTGGACCAAGTTCCAATGCGAGCACCCATGGAGATGGATGATGAGGAACAGTTCATGGTGAATGTTTGGTACTTGTCCAACCCAAAGTATGCCATGCACATTTTTGAGCTCTATCATTGGCATGGATACAACCTTGGTCTTTTTGAATAAGGATGAAGAACCCATCTTGAACTACGTTATCAGTTGGTAACTAATAGGTTCATATTGGGATTGCAGATTCAGGGATATGATGATTTATTTGCTTCATCATTGGATCATTTATACCTGATTCTTGGGGACAACATGGATTTTAATCCATATCATCCTAACATGTCTATTCTTCGGGGAAACAACCCAATGGTGTCAGTCATCACCATTGAGATACCGGAGCTTGAACATGAAGAGTTCTTGGAGTAGAACTCCAGAGGCAACCTAGGTCATCAAAACAGTATCATAATCAATGATACTTGTATGCAAGGGCCCAACCCTACCATTCTAGGTGATATCAATTCAAGAGATATTTGTAGTGAATATAGAGGGGAGTCCACCTCCAAAATAAGTGGACCGAGTTATGATGCAGATGGTGAGTCCTCAAATAATGATTAATCTAAGGAGGAAATTGATCGAGCCTTCATGGTTCCAGTATTTATATGCCATTTGCTACCTAGAGAGCAATTAGATGAGATACAAGAGCATTTCATAATCGATAGTTATTATGAAGATGAGATAGAGTAGTCCTAATCAAGACCTCATCCAGCTAATCTCCCAATATTTGTGGATATGATAGAGAAGTTTGCTCATAATAGCAATCATAGCGATGAGGTTGAGATGATCGATCCAAGGCTTGTATACCCGCTACACATATTGCCTACGAAGTCAGAGTATGTTATAGAAGACGTGCCTCTTAACACTAATCACTCTAAAGAGGAAGAAGAGCTGGTTTTTGCACTAGTGTCATATATACGATCATTCTATCTGGTTTATTTGGATAGTGATGATAGTGACCGTAAAATCATATACATGGGGCCATATCTGGTAGATCACCCCTTGCATATGGGGGGAAGTGAAGGATTATATCTATATAGTTATGATGAGGATTAATTGGATATGGCCTATTTGGGGCCTCATCACCTATGTAATCAAAATCTACCTCAGGGTTTGCCACCTATCACAGCTGCAGGTTTGCGTTGAGAGATTAATCTCTAGCGCCGCCTTAGGGAAAGGATAAATTTGGAAGAGGAATATCAAAGGCTCTTTCCCCATATGCATAATTATGTTGAGCTACTTGAGCTAAGAGATCCCATTTTGCAATTAGTGCACAGGGAGGATCCAGTTGTCTGAGCATCCCATAGGGAAGACCCTTTCATCCCCATACCATCTAAGCCAGATCTTGGGTACGAAAGCTACATAGATGATGTAGAGTTTAGTTCATGTGGTCCTAGAGATCAATTCCATTCCATCAACATGGTCTCCATTGATTTGACTGCTCCACTCCGTAATCCTACAGATCTGTCTAAGCCATTGCATCTAAACATGGATGCTATCGATTAGGATCACGTTGATTCACCAATAGAGCCTAAAGACTTCTTCCTGAACAAAGATATGTTGCAACCATTTCATTTTGGACTAGGTTTTGCTTATGATGTTTATCACACTGAATATGCTTCCAATGAAGAACATATAAATCCATTGGATGACATCCATTTGATCCCTATGCCTCATCAGCTTGAGGAGGGATCCCATATGTTAGTAGAGGAAACCTTTGAAGTGGATATCGATAACGATCCCACCAATCCAAAGAAGGTTAAATTTGGAATGAGTCTCACTCCAGATGAGCACACTAGCATCATACATTTGTTGAAAGAGAGACCTAACCATTTTTCTTGGACATACAAACATATGCCCAGTCTAGACCAAAAATTTGTTACTCATAACCTTTTGCTAAACTCGTCCAAGAAGCCTATCAAGTAGAATCTCAGAAAGATGCATCCAATAGTAGCCTTAATGGTGAAATATGAATTGCAAAATTTGTTGGATGTAGAATTTGTCATTTCCATAGACTAGCTATAATGGGTATCTAATATGGTGCCTATAGGAAAACCAAATGGAAGGATCCGTATTTGTATGGATTTTAGAGATCTCAACAAGGCAACACCCAAAGATTCATTTCCATTGCCCAATATCAATGCCCTAGTAGACTCTACTGTAGGTCATGAAATGCTGTCCTTAATGGATGGTTTTTTTGGTTACAATAAAATTTGAAGTAAGCCCAAAGACTAGCACAAAACCACGTTTATAACACCATGGGGAACATTTTGCTACAAATTTATACCATTTGGTGTCAAAAACACTAGTGCCACATACCAACGGGTCATGACATACATTTTTCATGACTATATGCACAAAATTATTGAAGATTATATCGATGATTTTCTAGCCAAGTCATTTCTACAAGAAGAGCATGCAAAGGTCTTAAGAAAAGTCTTCGATCGCATGATAGAGCACAAATTCAGGCTAAATCCTAAGAAGTGCATATTTTGTGTAACTTCTAGAAAATTACTAGGGTTCATTGTCTCCAAGAGAGGCATTGAAGTAGACCCAATGAAGGTCAAGGACATTTTGGAAATGCATCCTCCCACCAATATTAAGGAATTAAAGAGCCTTCAATGTAAGGTAGCCTTGATAAAGCGATTTATCACCCAACTATCGGATAAATGTTGACCCATGAATCGACTGCTACATAAGGGTGTCCCATTCAACTGGGACAAGGACTATAAGGTAGCCTTCATTGAGATAAATCAAAACCTGGTGATGCTGCCAATGTTAGCTCCACCAAGTCCAGAAGAGCCTTTTCTACTATATATATCAGCAATAGACTTTGCGTTAGGGACCATGTTGGCCCAAAATAACGTACAAGGAAAAGAGCAAGCCATATATTACATTAGCTAAACCTTGGTGAGTTACGAGCTAGGATATGCATATGTGGAAAAACTATGTTTAGTAGTAGTGTTCACTACCAAGAAATTGCGGTACTACATGTTAAGTCACATGAAATATGTGATATCAAAACAAAATCATTTGTAGTATATGATGAGCAAGACATATCATAATACACGTACTACAAAGTGGATCATGCTATTGACAAAATTAGATCTGGAATTCATAAGCTAGAAGTTCGTTAAGGGAAAGGTAATAATAGATCAGTTAGTTGAGGTGCCACTATCCAATAGTAGGCCTCTAACAATCGATCTTTCGGATGATGCAATGTTTGTAGTATCCGAAGCTCTCAAACCTGAAGAACTAGAGAACAATGCTAATATGACTCTATTCTTTGATGGTTCAAAATGTGAGCAAGGAGCTAGCGTAGGGATAGTGTTTTTCATGCCGTAAGGAGCTCCAATGCATTTTTCATTCAAACTAGACTTCCCATTGACCAACAATAACATTGAATATGAAGCCCTACTTTTGGGCCTCCATACACTAGTCACCATGAATATCAAGAGACTAAACATATTTGGTGATTTCCTGCTCATAATTAACCAAGTGAATGGAATAATTTAGTGTCAATTTCTAGTACTAAAATCCTACAAAGATCTTGTTGCCACATATCTGGCTAAACTTGAATGGTACAAGATCGAGGCAGTCCCTCGTTTGTCAAATAGGTTCATAGACACCATGGCATATTTGGAATCCTTGATCCCTCAAAATTCGTCTACCGACTTCACTACCATCCATGTTAAGATGCTTTCACATCCTGTAGCGGAGTGTGCAACCTTTGACAAAAAATAATTAGTCAACATGATTAGTGTGGAGCCAAAAGTTGATTGGTTCTGCAAAGCTGAAGAATTTCTCAAGAAAGCACCCTGGGGGTCTTTAACCTTATAGAGTCCTACAGGGAGTGGCACTACCATTCACCACAAGGTTGTTTCCTAGTCTGCATTTGCAAAAGTAAATATGTAAGGGGTACAATTTGTCTTAAAAATCAAATCTGAGGCTCATTAGAATTGGATGTCACATATTCAAGACTTCCTAATACTTGGTTTTTTCCTAGAGGGATTGTCGCGTGTCGCAAGACGCACATTTAAACAAAAAGTGACTAAATATGTCTTGATAGGAGATATTTTGTACCTTCAAAGTTACAATGGAGTTCTCCTTCATTGTCTTGAGCCCCAAGAGTCATCTTGGGCAATTTTAGAAGCTCATGACGGTACATGTGGTGGCCATTTCAGTGACATGGCCATCATCAAGCGCATCCTTTGAATGGGTTATTATTGGCCCACTATGGAGAGGGATTGAAATGTATATGTCAGGAAATGCATTAAATGTTAGCATCATGCTAATATTACGCACCTGCCATCATAGGCCTTACGACCCATCCAAGCGGCTTGGCAATTTGCTTATTGGGGGTTTGATCTAATTGGCAAGATCTCTCCTCCATCATGAGGCCGACATACACTTATTATTATGGTTACTGAGTATTTTACAAAGTGGGTGGAAGCCATTCCCTTAACAACAACTACTGGAGCTCGCATATCTGATTTCATAATGGAGCATATCATAAGTCATTTTGGGATAACATCTAAAATAGTTTTGGATAATGGAACTTCTTTTAATAAAAAACTGTGCAAGCTTTAACATCTAAGTACAACATCAAACATAGTTTTGCAACTCCATACTATCCATAGGAAAATGGGCAATTTGAGGCCTCAAACAAGACTATTATATCCATCTTGAAAAAGATAGTGCAAGAACACCACAATTATTGGCATATACAACTACCCCTTGCATTATGGGCTTATAGGACTAGCATTCGGATTCCCACTAGGGCAACTTTGTTTTCACTAGTATATGACATTGAGGCCATTATGCCCTTAGAATTGGAAATTCCAACACTACACGTCGCATTGAAAGAGTTCATTGATGATGATACCACGCGATAAGCTCGACTAGATCAATTGACGCTACTGGATGAACATTGCATGAATACCCTAGAGCATCTTCATTTCTATCAAAAGTGATTAAAATAAGCTTACAATATCAAAGTCCACTAGAGATACTTTGAAGTTGAGGATCTTGTGCTGAAAGAAAACCAATAGAACTCAAATTTTTCATCCGATATGTGAGATAAATTTGTGGCTAATTGGTTAGGACCCTATATCATATCTAAAAATATTAGTCTGGGTACCTATCACCTGACGTCGTTAGGGGATGCTGAAGAGCCTAAACCTCTCAAAATCATCTATATTAAGGCATTCTATGCTTAAAGAGTGTAGCAAAAAAGGCTCCAAAGGCATTTGTAAGCCCTTTGGTCATTCCAAAAAGGCACCAAGGATTTCTAAAAATTGCTTGGTCAACCCAAAGGCTCCGAGGGTTACTTAAAGCCACTCGTTCATCACAAAAAGGAACCAAGGAGTTCTAAAAATTGCTTGGTCAACCCAAATGCTCTGAGGGTTATTTAAAGTCACTCAGTCATCCCAAAAAGGCACCAATAATTTCTAAAAATTGCTTGGTCAACCCAAAGGCTTCGAGGGTTACTTAAAGCCACTCGGTCATCCCAAAAAGGCACCAAGGATTTTTGAAAATCGCTTGGTCAACCCAAAGGCTCTAAGGGTTACTTAAAGCCACTCGGTCATCCCAAAAAGGCACCAAGAATTTCTAAAATTTGCTTGGTCAACCCAAAGGCTCTGAGAGTTCCTATGATTGCTCGGTCATCCTAAAAGGCTCCAAACTCTCTTGCTGAGAGTTTGGTCAACTAAAAGGTTCCAAAGGCATTTGTAAGCCCTTCGATCAATCCAAAAATCTCCAAGGATTTCTAAAAATTGCTTGGTCAACCCCAAAAATCTCCAAAGGCATATATACTCATTGTTGGGTCAAATATGAAAGCTCAAAAATTCATAAAAAATTTAAAATATATAACATTCCAAAAAAATTGGTAAAGCATAAAAACAAAAAATATTTGCTTTTGCAGTTTGCATTTTCATACATGCATTCACCTCATCATATTGCAGTTAGGCATTTGTCATCTATTGCATTCCATAGTAGAGTGTAATGTGTCTATTAAAATCTTACAAACGGTCGCACATTTGTGTTTCAATCATGCACCCTTTCATTTATCATAATTCATTGCATTCATACATGATACTTGTTGTGGAGAAATATGTATGTATATTAAGTGTTCCAGTCATTCAAACATGCCTAGTGGGTTCTTCAGAAATTTTAGAAAGCTTGCTTTGCTTTTATAGACAAGGTCATTAGTTGGGATAGTGCTTCAATATATCAGGATCCCATCACTAAGAAAAATAATATAAAATCATGCTAAGACAAGAGATGATGAAAGCTGTGAAAGCGGTCTTAGGTATCTAAAGAGATGGGTTTCATGACCTACTTATCTTGCAAATAGTTCGGTCTAGAGTGGTGAAATTTTGCAAAAGGACAAGAATTTCCCCTATAAATCCCAAAGTTACAAAGTTTAAATCCCAAGTTACAAAGTGCAAATTTCAAAGTACAAAGTTCAAATCAAATGTAAAGTGACATAGTGAATCAAAAGCACTATAAAAATCCCTTGCTCAAATAAAATAGTAACATGTGGACTAACAATGATTTTTATCACTACATATGAGCAAGTAATAAGGGTGAGAACTTGAATCCCTAGATTGTACACCTTTTGAAAGCCATAGAGTGATCCTCGATTGTAGCAATGGTTTGGAAAAGTCCTGCCTACAATTGGAGGGGTAGTTTTATTGGATGATCCCCAAATGTAGAAATGGGTTGAAATAGTCCTTCCTGCATTTGGAGGGGTACCCCTAATCAATTTGCAAGATGAGCTAGATCTAGGTGCCTAGGTTTGCCTAGCTGTATAAGTCTAATCAAAGCTGAAACAAGGATGGTACAATTGTATGAGGAACCCTATCTCACATATGGGTTGAAATATTCTTGACTGACATACAGGGTATGCTTATGGTCTATCTGAAAATACTCACATGCACACACAGGGATAATGAATAGTTGAGTCTATCACGATAAAAGCCTTATCCAATAAAAGCCTTGTACAATTAGTATGTGATTTTTGGAGAATTCTACTAGGGTGTTTGAGTCTCATGGAAAACCTCAAAAAGTTCTATAACAAAATACCAAATATCATTAGACATCAAAAATACAAGTCATTCATTTATCAGAATGCATTTTACAAAGCACAATAAAACATATAGGATAGATACCACATGAATATCAGAAATGATGTTTAGATGGCCATTGACTATATAGTGCATCAAAGAAAAATATACAGAATGACATATTCATTCATTAGAATTATACCAATCCATTTTACTTCATTTCATATACGGTTGATTAATTTATTAAGTTCTTGTAATGAGAATTATCAATTATTTTGCATGATTGTTATACATTCTATGGTGTCGTATTTTAAAATTGATATACACAGTTTACATTCATTCCTTATGTTTTAAGTGATTAAAGTATATAGGTTCATTCCCATTATATTATGATTATGTACATAATGCATTACCATACATTGCATAACATACCATAACATCATAAAAATAAACATATGCCCACAAAGCAAAAACAAATATGCATTAAAAATAAATAGTGCATCCATATGCATACATCATAAAAGGCACATCTAATCATCTAGATCACTGCATTTCATCAACATCATCATAAATAAGATAGCTGTCTAGTGCATGCCATCCATACATCGCATCATATAAACATAGCATCAACATAAGCATTGCATTCATGTGCATCAAATAAATATAAAATCAAAAATAAATATCGGTACACATAATGAGCCATAAATGATCAAGTCGTATATATATGTGTCCAAAAGAGTACATAGGGAGTGTATCAAAATACCCATAGGCTACAAAGTGTGTAGGTCCTTGACCTTACACCCAAAATAAATATGGCATATCAAAAATATAGTCTGCATCTAGCAGAGTCCAGATCTAGTATGCTCCCCCTATATCAAAGCTCTCGTCACCTCCCTCACCACTATGCTTTGGAGCCTGCTCTCCTGTCTACTCTGGCACCTGTGGTGGGTCCTATTATGGACTTGCCTACCTCCAAATCCTAAGGCACCTAGCACATGATAAAATGGTAACTATATCAGGCTAGTCCTCTAACCAGTGGCCCCTAAAGTTTGCCCTACATCTCTAGTCTTGGCATGCAAGGTCACACCACATGAGCTAGAGGACCTATGTGTCTTCTCAGTACTATGACTCAAGCTCACCATAGATTTTTTGGAGGTCCTAGACCTAGTTTGCTAAGACTTTGAAGTTAAAGGATCATTGAGGACCTATAGCTCATGCATGTCAATATAGCCAATTAGCTGGTCAACATGAGCAATTTGGGTTGCATGCATCTCATAGGTCCTCATGACCATGCTACGCAGTCTCTCTACCTTGGCCATCAGATCTTGAACACCTTTTGGAACTACCACTGGTGTTGTCGGAGGCCCCATAATAACCTGAGGAGGCAACATAGCCCCCTCGATACTCGAAGGAAATCCCTCTCTATCTCTATTGCAGTCCACTATACTTGTGCTAACTCCATAGTAGTTTGTAGTCTCTAAACCTAGGCCTCTACATTTGTGGCTTGCATAGTAAGATCCTATATATCATCCTGCACCTTAGTTAGGTGCCTATCCCTATTAGATACCTTCACCTCTAGAGTGGCGATAATAGTATCTCACTCTAGCTATTGTGTATGTAATCATCAAAGCTAACTTAGCAAGTTAGCCACTTGAGCTAAGAGTAGACCCTCTATGCTATTGGGAGGGACCTCACCCTCATTTGGAGCCTCCTCATCTGGGTCAATCTCAAGAGCCTCCTTAGTGGCAACCTCTACACCCCAGCTACCATCTATCTGCTAGTGCACCCTACACCCATCGGGATCCACCTCTACCTCTTCTTGATCTGGCTCTCAGCCTAGAGGTCTTGTGTCATACCATATGAACATCAACTACCACCCATCATACTTTGGATTGGTCCCAACAGTCTCAACTCCAATATCCTAGTAGTCATCAGTAGCATCTCCCAGAGGCTCAGGAAATATCCACTATAGATCGTGCTCTGTGACCAAGCATTTGTATCTGAGTGGGATATCTAGAATATCTTGTATGATACCAAACTATAATAGGACTCGAGAGTATAACTGGTACTCTTGAATCTTGGCCTTATGACCGATCAACCATCTATCGTAGTGCACTTGTCTCAACCACTAGCCCTCCTTTGGCCACACTAGGCAATCCATATAAGGCCGCCACTGAACATTGTTCATGCCAAGTGCCACGAACTAAGTGATATAATGCTAGACGTCACCAACATGGATCTAACTTTGGGTACCCTCCTCCTCATGAGGCTAATAGGTGGCATAACACTAATGATCATCAGTAATAGAAGTGGTGCATAGTGGAATATCTATAGAATTCTCGATCTGGATGTGTTGCCACCCCTAGATCTGCAATAGAAGACTGTAATTGATGCCCTTATGGCTACACTCAGTAATCTGATACATCTCCCTATAGAGATGATATATCAGGGTTATCCCCATGATAGAAGTAAGGGCTCCTCTGTAGAACTCTGAAGAACTCTCAAGGCAATGGACAAGAGGTTTTAGGGAATCCTCATGCTTGAGTAGTTTGGAAGGACAATCTATACTATAAGGTGCATGAAGAGGGCTTCACATGTAGAGAAGACATCCTCATGATACCAATCACAATTGTGCACCCCTCCATGGTCAATCACATCCTGAGTATCCTCAATTTTGTCATTGAAGATAGAATAAAAAACAACCTCCTTTACCCTAGATGTAGAGGAGACAATGTCCTCACCATCAATGGGGATCCTAAAGATCCTATAGAAATCCTCTAGAGTAACAGTCATTTCACCTGTAGGTAGGTGAAATGTGTTGGTCCATGCATTCTAGTGTCAGTCCAACACAGTAAGGTAGGCTTGATCTACCCTAATAGTGGGCAGATCCATGACATAGCCACACCTGATAGCTCAGAACTAGTCTCGATCGTCATCATACAGAGCCTCCTATAGATTCTTCAGAATGTTAGGCTCTCGAGCTCTATAATTCAATATCTAAAATAAAAAGCATAATGTAAAACAAAATCTAGCTAAACAAAGCTAAAAACAATGCTAAAAATGACAAAAACATATAAAAAACCGTAGTTGAAACCTGTAGTCCCCAATTTACCAATTGGGAACCGTAGCTAAAACCTATGGTTCCTAATTTGCAAATTGGGAACTGCAGCTGAAACCTACGGTCCCTAATTTTCCAATTAGGAACCGCAGCTACCAGCTACAGTTTAGGAGATGCACCTATTTCGAGTACCCTCCTAGTCCACTAAGTCACAAAATTAAAATCCTAATCTAACCTAGAATAGTGGGGTTCATTACTAGCAGTTTAGTGAGGTTCATTATCCACATTTCTTAATGTGGTTCATTTTACTGGTATTGAGTGTGAGGTCTCAGTTTCAAGTTACCTTGCTCACACCCTGGCCTCGGCTAGTAGATGGTTGATCAGGATTTGGCATCAAGGTAGACGAGTGTAATTATGGTAGAGTGTGGTAGCATTTTAGATTAGGGAAGGTTCTCTCACTCTCAAATCTCTCAAATTGCTAGTTCTTGCAAGAAAAATATGAAATTTTTCAAATGGGGATTCAATTTATAGGTTCTCCTAGTCTCAGTGAACTACAGTTGACACTTGTCATTTTGGAACTAGGGTTTTTCACTCACAAGTCTGACCCATGGTTCCCAAAATTAAAAAAATTAAATCATAGACCGTACTCACGGTCTGTAGCTCGCATTAAATACACTCAAAACCCATCGTGGGAAGGTCTAAAAGAGCAAATTAATGACTCCCATCGGATAAAAATTCAAAATCAATGATTAAAATTGAAAATTTGGTGATGTTAAAAGCACTAGGATCAATCAAATAAATGCAAAATTAAAACAAAAAAAAATCAAATAATTAAAAACCAAATGCGCCTCGTATTCAGTGATTTATCCTATACATTTGGAGGTTGCAACAAGTTGCGATCCATGCAATTCGACAAGATGAGTAAATCACCATAAGGATATTTGGGGTAAAATTGTCATTTCTTTTATGACATCTTTTAGCAAATCATCGACAAATATGATTCAACACAAGTCTAATTGCATTTGTATCATTTTGATTCCTTAAGACGACTATTGTAGCCTGATTGCTCCATGGGATAGAAATATGCAAATACTACTAAGAGTTGCAATCATAAGCTAAACTAGGCCTATCCAAGGCATTAAAAGGCTTGAATATAAATTTGTTCAGGATCATTCATTATGGTCAAGTGATTTCATCGCTTCATACATTGTTATTACCCTCATCGACTCATTGCTTGAGGGGGTAGTCATAATTTCATAATCATAATCAAAGTTAGCAGAAGATCCCTGAGATCGTAGATCCCTTGATCTTGTCAAAATTACATTTGTTCTTGTGAATCATTGCCAACAGCTATCATAAGATTCCCCCTTTTCTTGGGGTAAACAAAAAATATGATAATTGGGTTGTAACTCTCATCCTTCGGATTTATGGGTCAGAAGATACCCATATTTGGCATTGATGCTATCTGAATGTCTGATGATGAGTGCAAAATTGTCAAAATGTAAGCCTTTTATGATTTGGAAGCAATGGTTCTAAGATGTGTGTCCTTTTGCTAGACCTGGGGCATATAATGTTGATCCAACTAATGATCATCATAGGACCTTAGGCATCATTTTAGTATGTATATTTTTTCTTAGTGTTGTTTGATCTCACAACGCATCTCAAAAGGGGCATCTTTAGACACCTAAAATGTGTCATGTCAAGGATGAATACTCATATGGACATGCTACAAGACCATATGGAGGATCTTGGATAGACTCCAAGATAGAGCAATGGTTCTAACCACTCAATTTAGGCATTTTGTCCTAATTAGTCTGAACCGTAGCCCAAACCTATGGTCTCCAGTGTAAACCATGTTTAACACCCGCAATCTGCATTCTGGACCACAACTATGACCTGTGGTATTAACTGAGGTTCAATTAGGCCTTCCATCCAAGCCAAATTGGTTAGAATGGCCAAAATATATAGAAGAAGGCAGTTGAAGGATGGAATATTCCAGAGGCTTCCATCCCAACTATCCTAACCACCCTTCTTGATCTTGGCTTATCCATGAAGCCACCCCTAGCCCTAGGGGCATGCTATAAATACCCCATCCAAAATAGGAATAAAAAGAGAGAGGAAGAAATAGATGATTTGTATAGCAAAGCGCTGATTAATTATCGAGTGTGAAGTGATCAAGCAAGCATCAAAGACCTATTAGATTTCATACTAAGTTTGTGCATTCGAAGGCTACTTTTCTAGTCATCTAATGATCAGTTTGCCATGGAATCCCTAGGAGCCTAGAAGGATCAAGAAATGCAAATATGGGTAAACAAAGGCCCTTCACATTGAATTAACCATCAAATCAGTCTGAGGACAATAAAGACGATCCTTGAACATCAATTTAGAGAATGAGATCAAGCCCATTGCCCCTAATTTTGAGGGTAAACCTATTAGAGGTCAAACCATGGCTGTTAGTCGTTGTTCATAGTGCATATTGCTCACTAGATCTGTGGTTTGCAACAGGTGATAGATCACCTTACTCTTTTTATTTTTGTCTAGTTAAATAGGGTAGATTAATCATTTCTTAGGTTTAATTGTAGTTTAGAAGAATTCTGATTGTAGGAATTAACTTAGAATAGATAGCTTATGCTTTGCATTAATTAGGACATTTGTGGATATTTTATGCACCTCTATGCTTTTGTTTTGTTATCTGATCCATGCATTATTTTTCTAACGATCTCCTTTATTCTATATTACAAATCTTGATTCAATTAGCATAGTTTAAAGGTTTTCTTTATGTTTTTTTGATTATTAGTTTAAACGGCATTATCATATATGTTTCCTTAAAGGGTCTCATTATGAGAGGCTATCTATATTTTTGATCGTGTGTTATTGTTTCTTGATCATAGGAAGATAGGTACAGCAGGAGTCCATATCATAATCCTTCCACATCATGAAGAAGGGGGTCAACTCCACCCCAAGGCAGTTTGCGACTAGTCAAAGGGCAATATTAATACGCCTACGCTATTGAGGGTATTGGAAATTGTATAAACTGTATTACCATTCAAGTGACCCTAAGAGGGGCATATTTGTAACAGATATTCATTCATAATCAATATAAGAAATATCATTTTGTTGAATTTGTGCAATGTGTCAAGCTTTTTACACTTTTATGATGACTATAGACTAATACAGTAGATAGGTGCATGCTTTTTGGTTATGTCAGAAGCAACATATAAATTATTGCTTTGATATTAACAAGAGTGTTAAGAAAGTAAAATTTGGATTTAGTCCTATTAATTTTTTGCCCTGAAGCTCTTTTGTACTATTTTAAAATGTTATTCAAAGCTCTGGCCTTATTTATCCTTGCCCTTCCAAAAAGGGTTGTATCATCTACAAATTTTTGATGGGTTATGTTATCAATGTTATTACTAACCTTAAGTCTACTTATAAACCCATATTTTTAAGCCTTCTTTAAGTTCCTACTCAAAACTTCTACCATAATAATGAACAAATAAGGAGATAGAGGATCTCCTTGTATAAGGCCTCTCTTGGCTTCAAAATCTTCTATCACTAACCCATTGACCAACACTGAATAAGAAACTGTAGAGACACAATCTTTAATCCATCTAACCCATTTCTTCCCAAAACCAAACTTATCTAAAACTGCAAAAATAAAATTCCATTTAACCCTATCATATGCTTTACTCATATCAATTTTTAAGATCATAGTTTTCTCTTTTCTTGAAGTTATTGAATGTATAACTTCATGAGCTACTATGATCCCATCCAAAATTTGTATCCCTTTCACAAAACCTCCTTGCTCTTATGAAATTATTTTGTCTAGTAATGGCCTTAATCTATTCACCATCACTTTGGAAATAATTTTATAAGCCATATTACAAAGGCTTATGGATATAAAAGAATCAAACAATTCAGCATCCTTATTTTTTGGAATTAGTGTAAGATAAGTTGCATTTATGTTATAAGGAATGTATTATTTTACCCTAGACTGTTCCACTGTCACCAATAAAGAATCCTTCACTATATCCCAATTATGTTGGTAAAAATATACAGAGAGCCCATATAGACTAGGGATTAATTCAAATTTTGATATTGATATGATTAAGATATATTATATATCTAAAAATAAATCTTCTCATATTTTACATCTTGAATTGTAAACATAAACTACATCGATATAGAGTTAAAATAAAAAAATTACCAATCACAACTTAATAAGGTGCATTATTTTCACTCATTAAAATTGATATTAATATTAATTGAAGTAAAAAATCTCATATTCCCACTTTGAAAATAATTTAAAAGGACTAACTACTAGGACTCATAAATATTAAAATTAATATTAATATTAATTGAAGTAAAAAATATCATATTCTTAGCTTTAAAAATATTTGGCTCATAAATTATAAAGTAACGAGCTTAGGAGGTGATGAGATCTTAAATCATTCATAGTGTTGCAAGTGTGAACAAGACTTAACTTAAAACAGGCTTAGAATAAACTAGTTTTTCTAAGCCCAGTGTGAACACACTCACCTTTTGTCTGTTAATCTTGCTTGGATGGTCAGCATGATATTCCTTCTCCCTTTCCTTCATTTTATCCTTATCCCTCCACTCAACTTCCTCCTTTCTTGCCATCCATTTTCCCTTATCACTCCACTCCCTTCCTCTCCCCACGCTCGCTGCCACCTCCCACTCCCCTTCCTACTCCTCCGTTCTCTCTAAACTCACCGATCTTCCTCCACCTTCCCTTCCCTACTTTAGCACATTTTATAAGCCTATATAAGGTTTAAGTTAATGTATGTTTCAACTGGTTAATTGAATATATTTTTGGCTTTAATTATTCGTGTCATTTGTTTTACCTTTGGCCTAATTAATCTAAGGTTAACTGCATCTTAGACTTACACTGGTATCAGAGTTGAGGAGGCACGGATCTCGAGGGTCAAGGTAAGGCATGAAAGCCGAAGCCCATGGATATTAAGGAGCGGTGGAGAAGCTATCGCATAGATCCTGAGGAGCGGCGAAGTGGCTATCGCATGGATCCTGAGGAGCGACAGAGTGGCTATCGCACGGATCCTGAGGATCTAATTGGACGTTGACATGGCGGTGGTGCTGACAGTAGGATGACATGGTAGTAGAGCTGATAGCAGGTTGACATGGTGGTGGAGCTGGAAACACATGGATCAAGGCTGACCAGGAGTTGACTGGATGCTGATGTGGCGACAGAGCTGGCAGCACGAGGATCAAGGTTGACGTGGCTGGCTGACGTGGATGAGGCTGACGTGGCTGGCTAACATGGAGGCATGCTGATGTGGATGCATGTTGATGTGATGGCTAACGTGGACAAGGGATCCAGTGTGTGCCATTTGGCAGCGTCTAATTGGTCGTCTGACGGGCAAAAGGATTGGTAGATCGATTTCCCAAAGGCAATCGAACTCTTGTATGTCCGTAGGCTTTGATAAAGCCTGGACATTTGTGTTGCCCACTGCATGTGGGATTAAAAAAATTGTGTTTTTTTTTTAAAACCTGTAACCATTCCATCATTAAGATTCACGTCCTTCCTCCTTTGTATCGTCCGACTAGCGTGGCCTAGTGGCGAAAGTCCCCGCCTTGCAGAGCAGAGACTCGGGGTCGAATCCCGTCGGGGTAAAATTGTTAGTTTTTTTGGGACCTTGCGATTTTCTAAAGTTTTAATATTGTTTTTTGTTCTTTTCTACCACCCGAAGCTGCATGGTGCAACGACTAAGATCGTTGTGTAGCTTGCGGAGGTTACCGGTTTGAATCCCAGCGGGGGTTTAAAAAAGGTTAATTTTTTTTTAATTAATTTTTTTATTATTTGTTTTTTTTTTTGAAATTTAAAAAAAAAATTATAATTTCTATATATGTTTTTTAATTATTGTTTTTTAAATATCCATTTCATTTAAAAATAATAATTAAAAATATATATATAGGAAATTGTTAATTTTTTTTTAAAAAAGTCTTTATTAAAACAAATTTTAGAAAAAAACAAAAATTAAAAAAAAGGTGCAAAGATATTTTGATATAATTTTTTTTTTGGCATCATACTAAGTTGTAACCCAGTTCATACGGTGTGATTCTGGGTAGATGATCCGGTCATCTGGATGCTATAATGCATTACTCTCTCTTTTGAGAAGAGAGACTCCTGATTCCTTTGACGGGAGAGTCCAGCGGTATGGACTTCATACAGTGTTTTGCCAATTAGAGAATCAAGTGATTGCTCATCTGAGGAAACCAGATTCTGGCTACGAGGAAGATTTTGAAGATAATATTTTTGGGCAAAGGATAGTAGAATTCGAGACGATTGAAATAGTACCTGAAGGATAGTCAAGTGATAGTTATACACCTGCAGTGCCTGAAGTAGAAACAAGTGAGAGCTATACACCACACTCTCCTGATTCAGAACCAAGAAGAAGAAGAAGAAGAAGAAGAAGAAGAAGAAGAAGAAGAAGAAGAAGAAGAGGAAGCAGAACCAGTGGAGGTGAAACCTGCAATTGAAGAACGAAATGTTCTCAAACGAAGTTATGAACCAGCAGCAGCACTTGAAGTCATTATAATTAGTGATGACGAAGCAGAAAATTTCACCTTTCCAGTTTTGGGTGATCCTCGAGAAGAAGAACACCAAATCAGTGAGCATATTAAGAAAGCTAGATTTGATTTAAATTAGTAAATCAGTGATCTATTTTGTACTTCTTTGTACTACTTGTTTGAAGTTGCAATAAAGTTTGCTTTCTAATATGGCTTCCAATACTAGTCTACCAATCCCTGAGTTCAATGGTGGTGATTATGAGTATTGGTCAATTAAAATGAAAACTCTTTTGATAGGCAAAGGTATTTGGGATGTGATTGAAGAGGGATATACTGAAACTATTGCTGCTGAATGGGCATCTTTGAATGTGGCTGATAAAAGGGCTAGAAAGGAAGCACAGAAGAATAATTCTTCCGCCCTTTATCATATCCAAGCCACCCTTGACAAAAGTATTTTCCCTAGAATAGCTTCTTTTATAACTATTGAATCTGCTTGGAATGCTTTAAAAGAAAGTTATAGGGGTAGTGACCAAGTCAAACAAGTTAAACTACAAACCTTGAAACGAGAGTTTAAGACTCTTAAAATGCAAGAGAGTGAAAAGGTTGGTGATTTCAACGTGCGTGTGAAAGCCGTAGTAGATAAGATGGTCACTTTAGGAGAAGATGTAAAGCTTGAAGTTATAGTGAAGAAAGTGTTGAGGACACTTATTTCGAAGTGGAATTTAGTTACCATAATTATAGAAGAATCCAAAGACCTAACTTCTCTATCTTTTGAATCCCTAATTGGATCACTTCTCTCACATGAAGAGAGGTTACAACAAACTCCTTCCACAAGTTACAGAGGAGATGATAAAGCCTTTGCTTCACAAGAAGGTAGAGGTAGATGCCATGGTAGAGGACAGAATCGAGGTAGAGGCAGAAATAATCAGAGAGGTAGACTTTTTAACAGAGGAGGAAATCAGAACAAAGGAGGATTCTCAAAAAGAGGTGAACAACAGAATAGAGGAGGACAAAAAAATAGAGGAAAATAATTAGGAGATAAGTCAAAAAAATCTTGCTACAATTGTGGCAAACTTGGCCATTATGCTCATGACTATTGGACAAAGACTTCACAAGGAACTAGTAGCAGCCAAAGCAGTCAATTTGGAAATTTTGGAGAAGAGGAAGAGGCCACAAATCTCTTTCTCTCTTATGGTCAGGAAGATCATAACATTAATGATACATGGATCTTGGACACTTGGTGTTCAAACCATATGATTGGCAAAGAAGGGCTCTTTGCTACTCTAAACTCCTCATACAAATCCAACATCAAATTGGGGGATGATAAATCATTGGCAGTTGAAGGCATTGGAGCAATGTCAGTTCCAACTAAAGAAGGTGTCAAACATGTAAGTGATATCTATTACACACCCCATATTCAACACAATCTTTTAAGTGTTGGTCAAATGTTAGAAAAGAACTACAAGTTACTTTTTGATGAGGGTAAATGCACTATTTTTGATAAAAATAATAGTAATAGAATCATTACACAAGTGCCAATGCAAAGAATAGATTGTTTCCTTTAATGTTTGGCCAGCCAGGGGGAGATAAGTTAGAAAATGTTGCTATTTCCAATCCAAGTGTCCTATGGCACTTGAGATATGGTCATTTGAATTTAGCTAGTTTGAAAATGCTAACTTCCCAAGCGATGGTAACCGGACTTCCTAAAGTTTAGTATAGTAAGAAATTCTATAAAGGGTGTGCTCTTGGGAAGCATGCCAGATCAAAATTTCCTCATGGACAAGCATGGCGGGCCATCTATCCACTCCAGCTAGTGCATACAGACATCTGTGGTCCGATGCAGACCAAGAGTCTTGGTAACAACCCTTAATTCCTACTCTTCATTGATGATTTTACTAGAATGTGCTGGATATATTTTTTGAAATATAAGGATGAAGCATTTGAATGCTTTGTTGATTTCAAAACAAGATTTGAAAGTGAGAGTAGATATTTTGTAAAATTTCTTAGATCAGATAGAGGAGGAGAATACTCCTCTAATGAGTTCTTGAATTTTTGTAAGCAACATGGCATTAAGAGGTAGTTCAAAGCTGCCTACACTCCATAACAGAATGGTGTCATAGAGAGAAAGAATCACACCATTGTGGAGACGGCAAGGTCTATGCTTCATATGAAGCATTTGACTAATTCATATTGGGCCGATGCAGCCAGGACCAGTATCCATATCTTGAATAGAAGTCCTACTTCAAGTTTGGAAGGACAGACACCTTACCAAGCTTGGTATGGTAAAAAGCCAAATGTTAAGTATTTTAGAGTGTTTGGCTCACTGGCATATTCTCACATTCCTGATGAGCTTAGAAAGAAGCTCGATCCAAAGAGTCAAGCATGCATCTTTGTAGGATATTGTGAGAATACAAAAGCTTACCGACTCTACAATCCCATGACAAGAAAGTTTGTGCTTTCCAAGGATGTGATTTTTTATGAAGGAGGAGAATGGGGTAAGCCTCAGATTTTTAGTGATGATGAATCTAGTGATGTAGGTTCTCAGTAGGTGCAACAACAGACACCACAAAAAAGTAAGCAGTCTCCTCCTAGAGATCCAGGTTCATCTTCTGATTCAACTTCTTCACCAAGTCCTTATCCATAGAGATCAGTAAGTTCCTCACCAATGGAAATTGATTATCCATCCAGAGGTAAGATAACTCTATAGAATCATCCATCATATCAGATGTTGGATAAGAATTTTTCAAAAAGATACACTAGGAGTCAAGCTAGTGAAATGAATTCTATTCTACAAATATTAGAAAATATGCACTTGTATGGTGATGATGTTTCCCAACGAGGAACCTAGGGGAGATTTAGTTAACTATGCTTTGTTAACTAATACACAGCTTGAACCTTCTAGTTATGAGAAGGCTTGTACTCAAAATATTTGGCAAGATGCCATGAAAGAGGAGATCACCTCTATAAAAAACACTGACACTTGGGAGCTGGTGAAGCTTCCCAAAGGAAAGAAACGTGTTGGATGTAAGTGGGTCTACAAGACCAAGTTTAATGCTAATGGTAGCATTGAGCGGCACAAGGCAAGATTAGTTGCAAAGGGATTTACTCAGAAATATGGAATTGATTATGAAGAGACTTTTGCTCCTATAGCCAGATAGGAGACTATCAGAATAGTTCTTGCCTTAGCTACACACAAAGGATGGACAGTCCAACACATGGATGTAAAGAGTGTATTTCTAAATGGTTACTTGATAGAAGAAGTGTATGTTGAGCAACCACAGGGATTTGAAGAGAAATACAAGGAACATCTTGTTTACAAACTAAAGAAGGCTCTTTATGGCCTCAAGCAGGCACCGAGAGCTTGGTACTCACGCATTGATGGGTACTTTAAAGATTATGGGTTCATCAGAAGCAAAAATGAACCCACGCTCTACTACATGCATCAAGGAAATGACATCCTCATAGTTTGTTTGTATGTGGATGATATCATTTTTATGGGTAGTAATGAAAAAGTTAACATGGAGTTCAAACACTCCATGATGCAGGAATTTGAGATGAAGGATCTTGGCTTGATGAAATACTTTCTTGGAATGGAAGTACATTAGACAGATTCAGGGATCTTCATCTGTCAACTTAAGTATGCTCGAGATATGATTCATAAGTTTGCTATGGAGCAATGCAAAGCAGTTGCAACTCCAATTGGACATGGAATCCAATTAAGCAAGGATGATGGAGCACCGAAAGTTGATGTGACCACTTTTAGAAGCATTGTTGGGAGTTTGATGTTTCTTGCCAACACCAGACCAGACATTCAGTATGCTATATCTCTTATTTCTAGATTTATGTCTAATCCATCTAAGCTGCATTTGCAGGAAGCTAAAAGGATTTTGAGATATGTGAAGGGTACATTGGATTTTGGAATCCAGTACTACAAAAGTGATACTATCACGCTTGAAGGCTTTAGTGATAGTGATTGGGGCAGCAATATTGATGATAGAAAATCCACATCGGGTAACTATTTTAGTCTTGGTTCAGGCCTAATAACTTGGAGTTCCAAGAAGCAGACAGTAGTAGCACTATCTTCAATAGAAGCTGAGTATATAGCGGTGACTCATTCTAGTACTCAAGCTCTATGGCTCTGAAAGGTATTAGAAGAGATTGGAGAGCAGCAAAGTGGCCCAACTCAAATATTCTATGACAACATCAGTGCCATTCATTTGGCATACAATCGTGTCCACCATAGTATATCCAAGCATTTTGATATGAAGTATCACTTCATCTGAGATATGGTAGAAACTGATATTTTTGAGCTTCACTATTGCCACACTTTGGAGAATGTCGCTGAAATCTTCACCAAGGCGTTGGCTAAAGCTCAATTTGTAAATATGAGAGACTGTATAGTCAGTTCTCTCAAATTTAAGGGGGAGAATGTTGCAAGTGTGAACAAGACTTAGCTTAAAACAGGCTTAGAAAAAACTAGTTTTTCTAAGCCCAGTGTGAACACACTCACCTTTTGTCGGCTAATCTTGCTTGGATGGTCGGCATGATATTCCTTCTCCCTTTCCTTCATTTTCTCCTTATCCCTCCACTCAGCTTCCTCCTTTCTTGCCGTCCATTTTCCCTTATCACTCCACTCCCTTCCTCTCCCCACGCTTGCTGCCACCTCCCACTCCACTTCCTACTCCTCTGTTCTCTCTAAACTCACCAATATTCCTCCACCTTCCCTTCCCTACTTATCGCCTGTTCTAAGCCTATATAAGGTTTAAGTTAATGTATGTTTCAACTGGTTAATTGAATATATTTTTGGCTTTAATTATTCGTGTCATTTGTTTTACCGATCTTCCTCCACCTTCCCTTCCCTACTTTAGTGCCTGTTCTAAGCCTATATAAGGTTTAAGTTAATGTATGTTTCAACTGGTTAATTGAATATATTTTTGGCTTTAATTATTCGTGTCATATTATTAGGATTTTACTTTGAAAATGAAAATATGCAATGTGAAAATATCTTATATTTAGGATGTTACTTTAGCTATATATATATATATTCATATGGGAGTTGGTTATATCCATGGTCCTTTTTTACTATTAAGTAGGGTTCAAATATTGGGGTTTCTATTGTCAGGCTGACATGTACTCAACAGACGTATGTTAGACTACTACATTTGTACAAAAAAACATGCTCCCAGGGTTTGAACCTAGGTCTCTTTGTGTACTCAACAGACACAATTTAGACTACTATATTTATACAAATAGATATGTTCCTAGGATTTGAACCTAAATCTCTTCTTGATAAGCGTAAAAACTTACCAATCCATCTAACTCCTAAAAACTATCATGAAGACTTAGGACTTAAATCATAGAAATATTAATTTGAGGGGAACTACCACTGAAATGAACCACATATGATCATTATATAGATAAATGTTTTATTTTAATAAAATTTAACAAATTCACCCTCTTTGGAAACAAATCAATAAGACCCACTATTATCTCTTTTGGAATATGCCAAGTGGAAACTGTATTTGAATTATCTTTGATAATTTAATAGTATGTTGAATAATTAAATTATTATATATAAAAAAATCATAGATTTAATACTATTTTTAAAAAATTATCAATTTAACTTATTAAAATAAAGAGCAAAAAAATTCTTATTTATCTTATTTTTTAATTATTATTATTATTTTTTGATTAGGTAAAATTAGGAGTTTTGATAGGATCCCCAAACCTTAATACATATGAGGCAAAGGAAGGTCACAAAAAAACAACTAGATCTCCCTCAACACAAAACACAAACCCTTAAAAGGAAACCATTAATAAAGGCAACCCCAACCAAAACACCAAAAGAGGGACAACCAACCAAGCAAAACCCAAAAGAAAAAATAGAATTACCCAAAAAATATCATGGTCTATAATGGAAGACCCAGGTCTCCCAACCATAAAGGGACCAACTAAACCAATTGCTGCTCTAATATTTTAGATTTCAAAGCTAAAATTTATTACCACCTGTAGCAAGCCCAACAACACTTGGTGCTTACCTCCTTAGGTGGGATGCATACTCTCCAACAAAAACTTTTAGCTAGATGTTGAAGAATTTTTGAGTATCATGAAACCACAAAAAAGGATCTTGACTCTCCAACCAAGGCTGGTAACAACAATCCAACCAAGAATATCATATATTATTAAACCCTCAAAATCGAAAAATAAAGGTCCACTACCCAATCCAAAAATAATATCTTAATACACCGTTGAAGCCATGAAAGGAAATGAAAGTCTCCAACCTTAGAATAAACCAGACAACCATCATAATATTCATCTAATGTGAGCCTCCTTGGGACTTTATGAGTAGCAAGACACCACCAAGAATGAAATATTTTATAAATATCCACATCCCCTGATAGACCCCACCTATTAGCACAAAGGAAGAAGGTGACTAGGCTCAAACATCAATAGTTAATCACAAGCATGAAAGTCCACCTTGTCCAAGCCATCATGGCAAAAACAAATCTACTCCAAAGGATATGAGAGAAGACATTGAGCTACCAACCGGATAAGAGGAGAGTTGTATTGGTATGAGCACTCCTAAGAAATGACATTGGGGAGGATCTCCCCAAATTAAAGGGTGATCTAGGAAGGGACAAAGCAAATTCAAAGTGAACTGCCCTCGAAATACCAAAACCCCATAAACCAACAACTAATTATGATCATCCACAATTAAATTTTGAATATTCTAAGGGTAATTAGACATCCACACCATGATACCTTGTTGAGAAAGACCAATATTTGCCATCAAATCCACCACTTTCTTCCTTTCATGAAAAATATGTTGCACTTGAACCTTTGATCTAGAGCAAAGGATTCAGATGGCTTCATCAATAATGTTGGCTATATTCTAATTCAAAGGACTTGAAGACTTAACTAAATTAATAATATTTAGAGAATCATTATCCATTAAGACTTTTTGGAAACCCATAGATTCAACCAACATGAGTCCTTGGAGCAACGGTCTGGCTTCCACAAAATGAGAGGCCTAAATTGAAAGGAATTTAGCAAAAGCTCCAATAAGTTCCCTTTTATCATTAGTAAGGATACCTCTCACCGTAGTAAGCCTTAGGTTCCCCTTTAAAGCATCATCAATTTTAATCTTAATCCATCCAGTAGAAGGAAGGGACCACTTGACCAAGTTTCTTAAGGAAGTAGGTGTAGGTTCTACTCATTGAGTTTGAGATGGAAAACCAAGT
Organism: Wollemia nobilis; assembly: GCA_028583015.1. Classification (NCBI taxonomy): domain Eukaryota; kingdom Viridiplantae; phylum Streptophyta; class Pinopsida; order Araucariales; family Araucariaceae; genus Wollemia; species Wollemia nobilis. The sequence continues at coordinate 6,598,035 of JAQPPZ010001411.1, forward strand.
CTGAGCTCCACTAAGGCTTCATACGAAAAAACTCCATTTAGGTTTGAGAATAAAGTAAAATTTTCCATAGTCATCCCGATCGCTTTTCAAAAAATAGTCTCTAGGTCTCTCTTGGAATTCTTGAAGGCTCTTTGATTCCACTCCTACCAAATGCTCTAGAACAAGTACGAGAGTAGGAAATACCAAAAATTAACTAGGTGAGGAGATTTAAAAGGTGGAGATCACTATAAATAGACCTCCATAATTGAGTTCAGTAAAATACATTGAACCTATAACAAGAGAAAGACATTACTTAACACATCATTAGAGAAAGGACAATAAAAGAAAAGGTGTAGACAAGACTCATAAGAGGTATCACAGAGATAACACCTGTTAGGTAAAATCATTCCCCTCCTATGAATGTTATCAAGGGTGAGGTATCTGTTATGAATGGCCAACCAATAAAATATATTTATTTTAGGAGTTAGATTTTTCATCCACACTTTCCCAGATAGATCCCAATAGCAAGGATTAGAGTCAATGAAAAATAAGCTTTGACTGAGAAAGAACCATCACTTTCTCCTATCCATATTAAGGAGTCTTTAGTCTCTTACATATTTAAGACCCGAAGCTTGAGAAACTCAGACATGTATTTCCAAGCATCAACTTCCTCCCTCTTGCAAATAGAAGTGGGAATGGATTTCCATATTCTCTCACCTTCCACAACTAAAATAAAATATTCCACCTTAAACCATTCTAACCTTTGAGTAAGAGGTTCAACCAGAGCAAGGTTGGCCTCCTAAATCAATGGGTGGTCAACGAGCCATGTATCCCACCAAAAGTCAATAGATTTTCCATTTTCCACTATCCACTGGGAACCAAGCACTAGTTCAGATCTAACTTTAATCACACTTTTCCAAAAAGTGGACCCCTCATGGGGGAGGAAATTAGCTAGCAATCCCTATGATTGGTGCATGTATTTTGCTGAAATGAATTTAACCCAATCTACATTTGGTTCTTCAAAATTTTCCGACCTTATTTTAAAAGGAGGGCTTCATTCACGAGATAGCGGTTACAAATACCTATACCTCTATTCTTCTTTCTCAAGCTAGCTTGGTTCTAGGAGATCAGATACATTTTTTTTTATCATGAGGCCCCTCCCATAGAAAATCTTTTTGTATTAGATCTAGTTTGATCAAGACTTTCAAAGGTATTTTAAAAATAGAATTATAATACATTGAAATGCTCTATAAAATTGACTTGACCAAGATAATTTTACCTGCTTGACTCATTAAAGCCCCTTTCTAGCTAGCGAGCCTTCTTTACATCCTTTCAATCATCGAGTCCCAAAAACACTCTTGAATTATACCAATGAATAAAGGTAGCCCCAAGTAAGATGTAGAAAAATACATAATTTTGCAACTGAGGATATCTGCAATCTTCTTTTTCCAGGCTTGGGGAGTATTTAAGGAAAATAATAGGCTTTTAGAAAAAATAATCTTCTAGTGAGCAGCCTTCTCAAAAGTAGATAAATTTCTCTTCACGATCTTGGCTTACCCAACTGAAGCAATGAGAGATAAAAAAATTTCATCCATGAATTAATTATGAGAGAAGGAGCCAAAAAGAGCATGAGTTTATTTCCTTCTATAGCTGGATCTAGATAAATAACTCTTCCAAGGGCCTCATGCATATGGATGAAGAGGTAGGGAGATAATGGGTCTCCTCGGTGAAGACCCCTAAGAATTTAAAAGTAGCCAAATGGGGATCCATTTACAAGAACTAAAAAATTTGTTGTCATAATGCAGAATTTTACTAGCTTGATCCAATTCTAGCTAAAATGAAAATTTTCTAGCTCCTCAAAAAGGAAGTCCCAAGACACTCGGTCGTAGGATTTATTCATGTTCAACTTGAGGAAAAGCCTTGGCCATCCAATTTTTTGAGTAGAGTGCAGAATTTCATGGATCACCAGGACCCCATCCAAGATCTATCTTCTTGGCATGAAGACACTTTGTATTTTATCAATCAACAAGGGTAAATTTTTTTTTAGTAAATTAGACAAATATTTGGATAGAATATTATAGATGGTATTATAGATGCTGATAGGCTAAAAATCTCTAAAATTACATGCTTTTGTAGATTTTGGTATAAGCACCAAAAAGGTCAAATTTACACCATGAGGCATTATATTTGAACTTTGAACATCTCTAATCATATTACAAACTTCTAGCCCCACTATATGCCAATTTTTTTGAAAAAATAGCAGAGGAAATCCATCCAGGATCGATGCCTTCAAAGCCCCTATAGCAAAAATAGCCTCTCTTATCTCTTCATATTTGAAATGAGACTCAACTATCAAGTTCATATAATGCAAGACAAGCCTAGGAATAGTTTGGAGCAAGGATATTTTAGACTCATGGTCTCTTTCTTCTCTTTATACCAACAAGGAGCTAAAGAAGGAAATTGCCTTGGTCCTAATGTCTTGGATGTCTTGCACTTTGGAGCCGCCTTCCCTTACAATTTCTCAGACATGATTAACACTCCCATACCTTAGAGTAAAAATATGAAAGTACTTGGTGTTCCTGTCACCTTATTTTAGCTATAGGGATCTCAATTTTTTCTTCCACACGGTTTCCTCCTTAGCTAAGGTGTTATGAAGTCCTGAAATCAATTTTTTTTCTTTAATTCTAGCATCACTTGATATAACTCCAGCTTCTACTTCTACATATAGGTCTCGGATTTGACTCTTAAATTTATTCTTTAATATTAATGTCTCTAAATACTTATTTGTTCCATATTTTGAGCCTCCCTTTAACCACTTTTAATTTGTTCACTATTTTCAACAACCCTACACCCAAAACCAATTTTGACCACCATTCCTTGATTTTGGACTTCAAATTTAGATGAGAGCATCACATAGCTTCAAAATAGAATGGCCTAGGAAATAATTTTCCTTGCTGGAGAGTTTCCATCCATTGGGGATTATGTTCAAACCCCACCTTTAGCAAAATCTTAAATATGACATCACCTAGAAATGAAAGACACTACTTGGATAAAAAAAATCTATCTAGTTTTATCTAAATTAGGTGGTCCCTAAGTTGTATATTACTCCAGGTAAAGTGTGATCCTTTCAAATCCAGATCCATTAGTTCCCCTTGGCTAAAGAAATAAAAAAAATCCTCCATACTCCTTTCACATGGGAAGTTTCCCCCATTTTTATTAGAGGGATATAATGGTGAATTAAAATCACTAGCAAGCACCCAATATTCCTCCTCAAAATTCTCTTCCATCTACAAAATGGAGGACCAATTTGAGTTTCAACTTAGGTTAGAGTTAGGAGATTATACATTATAAATGACCCATCTTCAGTTGTAAGATTTACAAAATAATAACATATTTTTAACTCTTTCTGAATATGAGATAACATACCCATCAACCTTTGATAAATCCCAAAAATAAAATAGGTCTCTAGATAAGCCATTGGTAGGGCTTGCATCAAAACCTACGTTTTTCCAAATGGAGTTTCTAACATTCTCAATATTATTAATCTCAATCTTATATTCTTGGAGAAAAATAATTTTTGAAGATAAGTCCTTCCTAAGAGATGAAATTAACCACCTTTTTAAGGATACATTCAATCCTCGAACATTCCAATATAGGAATTTCATTTGTGTTTTGGGACCAGGTTTATTATCAACTACTAAATGTTGTGAAAGACAACTAAAGGCTTCTAACTTTAATTGTTTGCATCATGAATCAAAATTTTTATCCACCTTCAACTGGTTCTAAGATCCATTAACCACCACCTCCCTCTTTCTCTAGGTATTGTTCAAAGGTTTTCCCACCATTTTCTTGACCCCCTAGATAAACTCTATTTTTATAGTGGCTCTTGGTTTTGGGGCTAGAAGAAAAACTATCCATGATGGGTTTGGGAGACTGGGACTTCTTCAATTCAGAGAGCATAATTTGTTGAAGTGTTGGCTCCTCCAATTGTAATACTTCAAAGTAATTGAAAAGAAATAGATCTTTAAGGCTTACCTCCTTTAGCGAAGGGCCAATAAAGTATCTCGTATTTGGATCTAGGGTCCTTGGATCCTCCTTTTTCTTTGACTCCTAAGCTAAAATTTCCTTATCCACCTTTAAGTTACCCCTAACTCAATAGAAATATCTATTTGTGTGAGGAAGAGATATCCCCACCCTCTGCAAGGCCCAAGTTTGGCTAAGGAACAACCCATAGTGTGGAATATTTCTACCTTGAATTCTAGGGTATTTTCTCTTTATTTAGCTCTAGGGAGTAGTTCTCTTCATTTAAAACCAGGGGAGAGACTTCTATAGGTGGGGCATCCATTTTCTCTTCCAAAGAGATAATTTTATTTAAAATACACATTTTCTTATGCCCCTTAATATTTGTATGAGTCTTTGAAGCCCTTCAAGATGGACAATGATCTCGAACATGACCCTTGTTACCATAAAGTTGGCACACCGATGGCTTGTTCTCATATTCCATCAATTAGATCTAGGATCCTAACTCTAAAATGATATCAATAGCATTTGGAAGCTCTACCTCTAGGTTGGTCATGATGCACAACCTAGTATATGTCATTCAAGTTTTAGTCCAAGTTATCGCATCTATGAAGACCAATTCCCTAATATATCTTGCTATCCATATAAGGAAATTGAGGTACCAAAAGTGTATTGGAAGTCCTAGCAGTCTAATCCATATGGGGAATAAATTAACTTTTTAATTGTAGGGTTGAGATGAGTTCCCCATTTGTGAAGGAATAAACCCCTATTACCAAAAAACCAAGGCCTCCCTTCCAAAATTCACCTAGAATCCTCTGTGAAATTAAGCCTAATAAGAAATAGGGATCTAGGAATTGCCACAATTTCTATGGAGCCAAGCGATTTTCATTTTTCCAAGCCCCATATTTGAATGGAATCTAAATATAGCCTATTGCCTTAGAATTTCTCGATCAGGTACTAGGATATTTCTTTACTTGCCATGCCAAGAATGTCATTGGGAATCCAAATTTTATGGACCTCAGGGAATAAATCATACTGGACATGTTTTCCTCTAACATAACATGACTTAGTTGTCACCTTGGAAAATAATAGAACTGACTTCACCTGATTCCCTCTACTCTAACAACCCTTTGAATGGATCTCTCCCTAGGCCCTGAAATTTTGGAAAGCTCATTTTGATGGAGGATTGGTAACCCCTTTAAATTTTTTGGGGTCCCATTCTAGGCATTCAATGGGGACCAAAGGATCCTTAAGTTCAAAATGCTCCCTTTCATTAGACACTAGTGGTATCATGATCAAATCTCTAATATTTATGTTGAAATCTACCATATCCTACTCCCTGCAATTTGAATTTGCCAAAATTTCTCTTTCATCCAATTTCAAATTCATCATCATGTTATTCTAATCATGTAAAATAATAATAAAATTTATCCTTACTATAAAATATTAATTAAAATTTTAATTCATTTATTTAGTTAAGTTTGAGATCTCAAGATATATATATACATACATACTATATATATATATATATATATATATATATATATGTATGTATGTATATATATATCTTGAGATCTCAAACTTAACTAAATAAATGAATATATATATATATATTCATATATATATATATATATATATATATGTATGTATATGCAGAGGTGGTTTATCTCTTCGGAGGCTTTGACCTAAAATGAGGTGAAAATCTTGTAGAGGAAGGTAAGATTAATGCCCTTCCCAACTTTTTTAGCCCTGGTATTAATGAAGATCATCACTTGGAATATTAGAGGACTCAAAGGGAGTCTTTCAAAACAAAATAAAATTAGAAGAATGATTCAGATAAATCATCCACATCTTGTTTTCCTTCAAGAAACAAAGATGTCAATGGAGGATATGGACTTAATTGCCAATAAAATTTGGCCAGCTGGAAAAGTGGTTTCCCTCAATTCCCAAGGGACTTCAGGTGGCATTGCTTGTCTTTGGGACCCAAAATAGGTAGTTATTCACCATATGGTTGGCAGTTGGGGTTTGTTGGCTATAGCTATTCAAAGTAGACATTCCAACCAGATTATGCTCTACATTACTGTTTATACCCTGACTTCTTTAGAGGAAAAAAGAAGACAGTGGAAGGATATTACTCATATTATCTTTCATTTTCCTAAATATTGGATCTTGATCTGAGGAGATTTCAATACCATCCTCTCTCTGGATGAGAAAATGGGGGGAAATAGAAATTTGGACAAAAACACTGACCTCATGAGAGAATATATTGCAAACCTCCATCTTGTGGATATCCAACTAGATAATTGCCTTATGACTTGGTATAACAGAAGGCAAGGCTTAGCTTGTATAATGGAGAGATTGGATAGGTTTTTGCTCTCTGAAAATTTCTTAATCCATGGTCACATTCCTAAAGTGAAGACTCTTAATAATGTTGGTTCGGATCATTGGCCAGTCATGGTGGAAATGTGGAAAACCAATGCGAGTTTCTCTCCTTTTCATTTTCAATTAATGTGGCTTAGAGACATTTCCTTCAGACCTCGTGTGCAACAATGATGGAAGGAAGGTAAACCTAGGCATGAGACTAAGATGTTCTGTTTTGCCAAAAGACAACAATACATTAAATCCAAAATTAGTACTTGGAACTGGAAATAGTTTGGGGATGTTCATAAAAAAATCATGAAGTTATTGCTCATCTTGAAAATTTGAATAAGAAAATCCATTTAGATGGCCTCACAGAGAAGAGAAGTGTAGATGAAATTAAACTCACAACTCAGTTAGAGGAATGGGAAAAAAGAGAAGAAATCTTATGGAAGCAAAAATATAGAATTCAATGGCTCAAAAAAGGAGATCGAAACACAAATTTCTTCCACAAATCTCTTCTAGATCGAAGATCTCACAACTTTATTTCTTCCTTAAAATCAGATTCTGGAGATGTTGTTTATACTTGGGATGGCATGAAATCTATTGTTGTTGATTACTTTTCCAATATTTTTGCTGCTACTCATCTTGACTCAGCTTCACAACAAAATGTTCTTCAAGCAATCCCTTCTCTTATCACTTCTGAGGAGAACTCTATTTTGACTGCTCCTGTTAGTATCAATGAGCTTCAACAAGTTTTTAAACTACAAAAGGGAAAACCCTAGGTCCTTATGGTTTTCCTATTGAGTTCTACCAAGATTTCTGGGATATCCTTCATGTTGATTTATTAGAGGTGGTGGAAGAAGCCAAGAAAACCAAAGAAATTTTGAAGGTTATCAATAAAACTTATATTAATCTTATTCCTAAAGCTCAAGAGGTTGATCATATCTTAGCTTTTAGACCTATTGTTTTATGTAATGTTCTTCTCAAAATCATTACTAAAATCATGGCAGAAAGGTTGAAGCCTCTTTTGCATAAGATTATTTTTGCAGAGCAAGGGGGATATGTCTAAGGACGTCAAATAGTAGATGAGCTAGTTCTTGCTCAGGAAGCCATCCATTCCATGGCTATGCAAAATTCTCCTTCTATGTTCATTCGGTTAGACTTATCCAAATCTTATGCTAGAGTGGATTGGAACTTCCTTATCAAAGTTTTGAGGCAATTTTGTTTCTCTAAGGATTGGATGGATTGGATTATGGGATGTATCTCTTTAGTTTCCTACTTAGTTATTATCAATGGCAGGCCTTCTCAGTCTTTCCTAGCTTCCAGAGGTAGGCAAGGTGACCCGCTATCCCCTTATTTATTCATCATTATTGTTGAATGCTTGGGTATGACTATAACCAAAAAGAGGGAAAACAAAATCCTTGAGGGATTTACCATTGCTCATGGAGCTAGACCTATCTCTCATATTCAATTTGTGGATGACTCTACTCTTTTAGGTAAAGCTATAGTTAAGGAAGCTTCTAATATTAAGCAAATCATTAGCTATTTTTCTAAGGCTATCGGGCAGTTGATCAATGAAGACAAATCTAAAGTTATTTTATTTCACTGCTCTGCTAGATAGGAATCCATGGTCTTGGATAAATTAAGATAAAATAAGACCTCTCTTCCAATCACTTATTTAGGTATTCCCATAAATATTCAAAGGCAGAAAAATAAAAATTGGAATTGGTTGTTGGACAAAGTCAAGAAGAAAATTGGAAAGTGGACCAACAAGTGGCTTTCTTCTGAGGGTAGAATCACCTTGGTAAAATCAGTCCTTCAAGCTATTCATATTTATGTTTCTTCCATTTTGAATATCCCAAAGGCTGTTCTTTGAGAATTGGATCAAATCAGTCATCGTTTCCTTTGGAGTGGTACTAAGGAGAAAAGAAAATGGGCCTTGGTGAAATGGGATACTTTATGTCTTCCTAAGAGTGAATGGGGGTTAGGATTCTGGTCTTCAATTAATAATAACAAAGCTTTAGCTACTAAATTATATTGGAGGATGTTGCATAACCCCAATGCTCTTTGGGCCAATAATCTTCGTGCTAAATATGCTGAGAAAAAAAGTCCTGAAGACCTTGTTCGCTATCAACTTCCTACCAAAGGTTCTCCCATTTTAGCAGTTCTTAAGACAGGTGAGGATTTGATAAAGAAAAAATTATTTTGGATCATTCATAATGGTCAACATGTAAATTTTTGGACATATTCTTGGGATGGTCACAAGCCTTTGATAACCCAGTTTCCCATTTGGAGGCCTTGGATGGAGGAGCTTCACCGAGCTAATTGGATAAAGGTGGCTAATTACTGTCGGTACCATACTGGTAATTCAAAGGTTGGTAGATATTGGATCCCTATTGAGTATTGGCCTATTCAAATCACAAAAAGTCAAAGACAAGATATCCAAGGCATCATTCATATGAGATACCTCTCTTGGTCGCATGAAAATGATTGTTTTGGATGAAACAACACTACTAAGGGTGAGTATTCAGTTGCTCAAGGTTATTTGAACTTATGCCATAATAATCTGAACCATTCTTCTGACATATTTTCTCAATTGTGGACTCAAAAGCTCTGGCCTAAGGTGAGGTTCTTTAATTGGATTTTATTGCATCGTAGGGTGCTTACTGGTGAGCAACTTATGAAGTGTGGTTTTCATGGCCCTTTTAGATGTGAAATGTGTGAAGAGAATGTATAAAATATCAACCATATTTTTATTGAGTGTACTTTAGCCTCTGAGCTATGGAGGAGAATGGCCACTTTACGTGGCTTACAGTGGTCCAATTTTTTTACTTTTGAATAGATTTGGAGGGATTGGCCTAATCAAGATTGTTTTGATCATTTTATTAGGTAGTTAGTTTGAATGGGTTCTACCATTCTTCTTTGGAATATTTGGAATGAAAAGAACAACCAAATTTTTAATCAAGATAGGAAGGATATTCAGTATATTTGGCAAAAGACCATAGCCAACTTAGTTGAATTAGTCCATCAACTCCATAATCACCCCCAAAACTCCCACAAAAGATGAGATCAAGTGATTAGGACTAGAAATTGGCAACCTCATCCTAAGGATTTTGGAAAAGTCAATACTGATGGAGCCTCTAAATGGAACCCTAGAAAAGCCAGTGTGGGAGGAATTGGTAGACTTTCAGATGGCTCTCTGGTTTTTACTTTCGCTGAGAATTTGGGTATTCTTTCCAATAACCTTGCTAAGGGGTATGGTATCCTTAGAGGCCTTCAGGAGGCTACTAAGGTTGGATGGGAAAATGTGTTAGTTGAGTCTGACTCTCAACTTATGATTAATCTCTTGAAGACTCCTTCTAAGAATCATAAGGTGGATTGGAGAATAAAAAGAATTATTGATAAGATTCAGTTAATCCAGATGGAATTTTTGAAAGTTGATTACAATCATGTAGACAAAGATCAAAACAAGAGTGTTGATGCTTTAGCTAATTGGGATTTTGACAAAGGTAATCTTACTTGTTATGGCCACCCTCCTATATGGTGGTCTTCTCAAATTAGGGAAGCTCTTCTTTCTATAATTTCTTTGGATGGCTCCAGTTCTGAAGGTACCTAGTTTCTTCTTGTTTTTTTTGTTTCTCTTTGGTTCATTCAGTTTTTTTAGTTCCCTAGCTCATTCTATTCTTTATTTTGTTTCGTCTGTTGATTCTTACCTTAATAGTCTTCTGGTCTAGATAGGTCATTGTTTTGTTCATTTTTTTTTCTTCTTTGTTTAGTTTTTTAAGGTGGGTGGGTTCTTTTGTTTTGTTTTGTTTTTGTGTTGTTCTTGTGTTTTTGTTGTTTCTTTTTTTATGTTTTTTGTTTTTGTTCTTGTGTTTTTGTTTTTGTTCTTGTGTTTTTTTCATTCTTGTTCTTGGGTTTCTCTTTGTTTGTGTTATTTCATGTTTTTATATGTGAGTGTTTTCTATGTTTTTTGTTTTTGTTTATTGTCTGTTTTTGGTTGTTTTTTATTTTTATTTTATTTATTTTATTTTTTAGGTTTTGGTTGTGTTTATTTTTCATGTTTTTTTTTTCGTTGTCTTTGTAGTGTTCTATTGTTTTTGTCTTGTTTGTGTTTTGTTATGTGGTTATTTTGTTTTTCTATGTGGTTTGTGTTGTGGTTTCTTTTATTTTATTGTGCGTGTTTGGTTGTGCTTTTGTTTTTGACACACTCAAGGAGCATGTTTTTGATTTTATTTTATTATTTTTGTTGTTATTTACTTATTTTTAAATTGGTTTTGTGTGTTTGTTTTCTCCTTGAGTATGTCAAAGGTGGTAGGCTAGGTCCGAGTCCTAGGCATTTTTTGTGGAATGGATACCCCTGCCTCCTTGGGTCTTATTCGAAAGTGGCATCCCTTTTGGGATGTTTTCCACAAATAAAAAAAAAGTCAATATCCAAGGAAGGGCATGTTGCCATTGCAATATATGCCACGTACTAAGGCTACATGTGAGTGCATGTATGCAAAAAATGAGCACAGGTACCAGGTTAGGGAGTACATCACCACAAAAATATAAAATTGCTTTTGGTGGGAACTGAAAACACGAGATTCCAAAAACAAAAAGGATAGACTAAAAATGCAATGTAAACGAAACTAAAATAACGCTTAAACCCTATGTTATTGAAAAATGCGTAAAAAGAAAGAACATGAACACAAGATATCAAAGCAATATAAAATATGACCCTTTTATTGATATGCTTTTCAAATTTGTGTTACAATGCGTCTCCTTCCTTTTTAGGGGATAGGAGCATTAAATGTTGGTCTTTTACAACTTGTTTCAGAATTACTTCTTCTGCATGCCCACATATAAGATGGGCGAACCAAAACGTTGCTGCTTCTTGTATTGGTAAAAGTAGATTCCTCACTGCTCTTCTAATGCTGAAAATCTGCGTTCAAAGAAACAAACAAAGAATCAATAGCACCTGTGTATGAAAACAAAAGATAAATATAATAATGGTTAAAATGAGTCCAAATAAACTAAAAACTTGAGAAAAGCATAATCATGTAACTAGATAAATACTACAAAAGAAATAGTCACCAAAGGCAATAAGGCGAGGGGTGCTCGAAGGCAAACCACCCGCGGGTGAAACTTTGTTTCGACACCAATCCGCTTGGGATGGGTCCAAAACCTGGTGTGATGTGTTGTCGGAAAATTGGTAGGATATTGTGGTCAGAAAAATTGGGTTTTGGTTCTTGACTCGTGCCCTCAAAATTCACCCAATAACCTCTCTTTCAATTAAGAGATTATGGATGTTGAAAGCACAAATCACAAGTAAGTGAATTAGCAGCACTTCATCGCTTAAAATGCTCCTTCTCTTTATATATTTGGGTGAGGAAGCTCACCATTTTATAGACCCAAGGGGTCTTTTTGAAATAACATGCAAAAGTGCTACTTAGCATGAATGCTTTTTCAAGGAAGAGAAGACTTCTCCCTGATGAAGGGCTCCATAAATGCTTCTGTAACTATTGCTGCATGTCCAAAAGAACTCACTTACACTCCCATGCAATGAAGGGAGAGTTAAGTAGCTATTTTGAGTTGTCATGAAAAAGCCCACTCTCACTCCCATGCAATGAAGGGAGAGTCAAGTGGCATAACTGATTTGTCCTAAAAAGCTCACTCTCATTCCCATGTAGTGAATGGAGAGTTAATTGATAGATATGAGTTGTCAAAAGAACTCACTCGTCCTCATATGCCATGAAGGGAGAGCTAAGTGGTAGTTCTGAGTTGTCATGTGCCGAGGTTTGACTTTTTGCTAGTCAAACATGGCGTTTGTCCCACCCCAAAGCGAGCACTGGTAATCGTCTCTGGGTGAAACGAGTACCAATATACACTCATCTCTGGGTGAAATGAGTACAAATCCGCACTCATCCCTGGGTGGAGTGAATAAGTAGCAGAGTGTCTAAAAGGTGCAAAATTGATCTCTGACTTGTAAAACTACTGTGTGAGTGGTTAGAACCACTGTTTTAACCTCTGGGGCTGCCCTGGGGCTATGTCTGTTAGTGCGATTAGTGTTTGCAGTCACATAATTTGATTGGTGCTATTTTGGTGTCTATAGATGCCCCTTTTTGGGATGCGCTATGCATGGCACAACATCGAGAAAAAATAGATAACCAAAGCACTAATGATTAGGGTTTCTTGGTAACCTAACAAACTTTTGATGCCCCAAGTATGGAAATGGCATGCATTTGCCCAACTAGCCCCAACTAATAATGACTTGGCATTTGCCCAAATAGCCACCCGCCAAGCGCAAATCACACAGCTTAGGCAAGACCAACATAAATTAGAACATTTGTGTCACCTTAATCAAGAGCACATTCAGTGTCAGACAGCTGAATTTCTTCACAAAAATGCGCTTGAGAAGGCCCCAGTCCCTCACACACAACAATCTGAGATGCATATGAGGCACAACCCCCTAGTGCAAGATAGGTCTCTGCGACTTCAGCAAGCACTACCTCTAAGACCTCCTAGACCTGAGCAGAAGGCCACTCCCCACAACTATGATGGGCATCCTCCGTGGGCACCCATCAATGTTTACAGGCCTAGGCCAGACACTCCTCAAGAAGATTATGAGGATTATGACCAAGAAGAAGAGTGGGCTGAAACACCCTATCAAGGCAAAAGGGATGCTACCCATTTATCCCTCCAAAGGCCTCAAGTTCCCCGTAATCTACAATGGGAGCAAACCAAGGAGGAGGAGATTAAGTCCTTCGATGCATACAAAGTATTGTTAGAATGCTTGGATACTATGGAACTCAAGACTGCTGGGCCCCAAAAGCCTACCTTACACCAACTCCATAGTCATCCGGTGCATCCATCAGTGCCAGCACCTCCATACCCCAAACATTTAAAGCTGCCCCAGTTGGCACTCTTTAGAGGGGATGAAGATGCTCAAGAGCATGTGACTTGATTTTTGAGCCAATGCTTCGGTATACAAGACAATGATGCATTGCTATTAAGAACATTCATAACCACATTCGTAGGATCTACCTCGGATTGGTTTACCCATCTATCGAAGCATAGCATCTACAACTTGGATCAGCTAGTGGACACATTCCTAGAATGTTTTACTTTCAACACAAAGAAAAATGCGTCACTAAGTGATCTAGCTAGCCTCAAGCAGTATGAGGAGGAATCTATGGTGATATATGGGAATCGGTGGAGGACATTGCTTTCAAAGCTGTCCTACCTCCCTCCTATGTCCAACCTAACTCAAATGTTCGCAAAGAGTTGTTTGCGATCGATCTCTGTGCTATTGTAGCTGCAACAATACGCCACTTTAGAAGAAGCTCTGGTGCAAGCTAGAGTTATCGAAGAGATCAAGATACAGGATGGCAAAATTGCCAAGCCTAAGAAAAAAGAGTGGAACAACAGCACCAAAACAGGGAATACGCAACAGAAACCCACCGTGGTCAATCAAGTTGCTATCAATGCCCCTAAGCCTGCTCCAGCAACACAACCTCCAAAGGCTAATTATTAGGTAGTGCCTCACAATAACTATGAGAAAGATAATAAAAAATAAGATCACAATTAGTAGCGTCACCCTAGGCAGCAATTTACACCATACAATGAGTCTAGGGACTCCTTTTTTGACCGTTTGTCAGTGACAAACTTGATTAATCTGCCAGAGATTCCAACAATCGATCCTAATGCACCAAAGCCTAAGGGCTACAGAGAGGATCTTTACTGTAGATTCCATAGAAGGAAAGGGCATGACCTTAATGTTTGTTGGATGTTCAAAGGTTTAGTGCAAGACCTCATTGAAAATAACACATTGGTAGTGGATAACCCCATCGCACCCAACAACCAAAAAATGGGTGTTTTCAAAGATCCTTTACCCACACATGATGCACAAGCAAAACCTCTTCATGTCAACGAAGGGCAATAGAATTGCCCCATGGAGGGGTATGTTGGGATGATTAGCATTGTGACAAGAAATAAGAGACACCTAGGAGCTACCCCCATGATAGCCACCAGGGAAGTTCCATCCACGTCACAACCTCAATCGAATCCTACACAGTTGCCCCTGCCTAGACCAGTGGCCACAATTCAAACTAAACTTACTCAAAGTCTATAGACCACATCGACTAGGCTCTCCATCTGCGAGATTATTCAACAATCGACACCCCATCGGGAAGCTCTTATGGAGATATTAAAGGCAATTGAGTTGCATCCCCATGAAGTGAATTTGTTCAACAATTTTTTGGGGCATGTCAAACAATGTACCGAACCAATCATCACCTTCAGGGAAGATGAGTTAAAAATAGTGACTGGGGATGTAGCAGATCCACCCCTACACGTTATTGTGTGGGTCAATGGGACTCCGTACAAGCGGGTGTTGGTAGACACTGGTTCGTCCAGTAACATTATTACAACCGTTGCACTGAAACATTTGAAGCTGCCAGCCTCTCACATTGTACGTTCCACTTATACCCTTCGAGCATTCAATGATGTGATATGCTCGATAGTTGGCACAATTGTCCTGCCCATACAAGTGGGACAAAAGACCATTCATACATTGTGCCACATTTTAGAAGGTGAGATGGCTTACAATATCTTGCTTGGGTGGCCTTGGATCCGGGATATGAAGTGTGTCCCTTCAATTGCTCATCAATGTCTGAAGTATACATTTGAAGGACAAGTGCACGTGGTCCCCACAGTTTTGGAACCTTTTAAATATTGCAACTTAGTGCAAATCATGCCGTAGTCGACCCTCCCTTCAACGCATGTGGATTTCTAGTTAAATCCATCTAAAAGGGGTCCGACTAAGCAAGAATATCCATTACCAAATCAATCAAATTCCCAGGTGGGTTCATCTTCTTCATCCGGTCCTCCCACAATGACACCACCTACGGTGGCCACACCAACGGACAAAGGAAAGAAGCCCCTGGAAGCGGAACCACCTCTAGTCTCCAACATCTCTATAGAAGAGACGCCTAATAGAATGGAAGTTGAGATGCCTAGTTCACCCCACATGGAGTGGACTCAAGGAGAACTCCCATTCGCTTCCTCTCAATCGCCAAAGATTACTATTGAGATGTCTAACATAGGCATGGGGGAGTATATAGTGCACAATGTTGTTGCAATGCCCACACTTCAGTCTATGCAAGACATGGGAAGACCTCGACTCCCCATAGGCTCTGTGGTTCCTTTAGGCTACCCACATAATCATACAAACTTTATTTTTGGGGGCCTAGATCATGGCGTTGAACCTTCCCGACAAGAAGAGGAAGATGAAGATCCCTTTGTGGAAGATGTCAATTATTTGGCTAACCCAGACTTCGCATTACGATATCTTAGCCAATGCAATTGGCATGGATATGGGTTAGGCAGGTATGAACAAGGAATGCATGTTTTGTGCCAACCAAGATACCAAATGCCTTATGACAAGTTAGGAGTAGGGTTTAATCACCCTTTGCCCCTCGACATTTTGGTCAAAAACATGCAAAGCCTAGGGATAGGTAACAAGGATGGGTTGGCATCAGATCCATATGCCAATCCAAATACAACTTATACACTGGGGGATTATTTCCCATTACAAACAAATAACCTTGTTGACCTCAACAACCCTTTCCCTACGACCGACCAAGGAGAAACCTCACAGACTCACCCATAAGGGGAAGATGTACAAGACCACGAAGGGTCTTCTGAAGATGAGTGGGAGTACGATCATTCGCACGAATATCCAATAAATGATGATCAGGAAAGCTTCCTGATGATGTTCCCATTGAATGATCCCAGTGAGCATAGGCTACCTCAACAACAACAATATCCTTTGGACATAGATGACATGTTTGAACACTTACACATAGGTCCAAGACATAGGTGGCATCTCAACCCAACGCAGTTATAGAAATTACTGCACCCGCCACTCCAGGTATACAGAGAGCATCTTCCGCCTGGAGACCCTATCAAACCATCAGTGCCTAGGGTAGACCCTGTTTGCAGGTTCGTGCATAGGGCTAATCCCTTTGTGCCAGTGCCTACAGATCTCGATCCAATGCACCAAGAGCATCCAAAATGTCAGAGTTATCACACTTATGGTAATGGAGGTTACCATCATCTCATAAATATGATCTCCATTAACTTGACCGCCCCCATCCATGATCCAGCCAATCCAACATGATCATTGCATCTAGACATAGAGGCTATAGATTGGGATCGTGCTGACACACCACCATATCCATTAGAGTATTGGCCTTGCGATGGGATATTTCATTTCACTCCAAGACAGACTCAGGATGTCTTCCATGCTGAAGAGGAACTTGACGTTCCTAATGATGATCTTAATTCAGCAAACAATATCCATATAATCCCAATTCCATGGCAGTTGGAAGATGGATCCCATATGTCGATCAAAGCAATGAATGATGTAGACATCGACACAGATCTAATGAATCCATGGATTCTCAAGCTGGGGGTAAGTCTTTCCCCCGAAGAGCGAGCCGATTATGTTGCCCTTCTTAAAGAAAAGGAGGTTTTTGCATGGTCATACAAGGATATGCCGGGACTAGACCCACAGCTAGTCACGCATAATTTAACGCTTGATCCGAAAATCAAGCCAGTCAAGCAAAAACTACGCAAGATGCACCCAAAAATGGCCTTAATGGTAAAATATGAGTTACAAAATTTGTTGGATGCCCAGTTTGTCATCTGTGTGGATTATCCTCCATGGTTGTCTAACATGGTTCCTGTCAAGAAGCCCGACGGGAGGATTCACATATGCACCAATTTTTGAGATCTTAACAAAGCGAGTCCTAAGGATGATTTTCCCTTGCCAAGCATTGACGCATTGGTAGACACCACAGCGGGCCATGAAATGCTTTCCCTTATGGATGGTTTCTCAGGATACAATCAGATTCGTATCAATCTTGAGGACCAACTAAAAATGGCATTCACAATGCCTTGGGGGACATTTTGCTATAAGGTCATGCATTTTGGCCTTAAAAAAATTGGCACCACTTACCAACATGCCATGACGTACATATTTCATGATTACATGTAAAAAACTTTGGAAGATTACATGGATGATTTGTTGGCCAAATATATTTTGCGCCCAGATCACCTCGGTGACTTGAGCAAGGTCCTTGATCACCTCATTGAACATAAAGTCAAATTAAACCCTAAGAAGTGCGTCTTTGGCATCACCTCTGGAAAGCTTTTGGGTTTCATAGTCTCCAAACGAGGAATCGAGGTCGACCCAAACAAAGTCAAGGCAATCCTTGAAATGCGTTCCCCAACCACCATCAAGCAGCTCAGGAGTCTGTAGGGAAAGGTTGCATTGATCAAGCGCTTCATAGCATAGTTATCTAACAAATGCAGACCCATGAATAAATTATTGCATAAGGGGGTCACATTTCATTGGGATGACGAGTGTCAGTCTGCATTTGACGACATTAAATAGTACTTGGCTTCGTCACCAGTATTGGCACCACCTAGACCAGGAGTGCCGTTCTATTTATACATATCAGCCACTGAGGTCGCACTGGGCGCCATGCTATCCCAAAAAAATGAACTTCACAAAGAACAGGCTACATACTATCTTAGCCACACCTTGGTCAGTTATGAACTTAACTATCCATACATTGAAAAGCTCTGCTTGGCAGTGGTGTTTGCTACCAAAAAGCTATGCCACTACATGCTCAATAATAAGACGTATGTTGTGTCTAAGGAGAATCCATTGTGATACATGATGAGTCATACTTATCATAGTAGCCGCACGACAAAATGGATCATGTTGTTGATGGAGTTTGACATAGAGTTCATTGGACAAAAATCCATAAAAGGTCAAGTCATCACCGATCAACTAGCCGAGGCTCCTCTTGAAGATGATTAGCCTCTGACTTTCGAACTACCTGATGATGGGGTCTTCCATGTTTTAGAATCGCCAGATTCTGATGAGCTTGAGTCACAGGCTGACATAACCCTATTATTTGATGGTTCTAAATGTGAGCAAGGGGGTGGTGCAGGAATTGTATTCTTCACTCCGCAAGGTGCTCCAATGCCTTTGTCATTTAAATTAGACTTCCCGTGCACCAAAAATAATGCAAAATATGAAGCCTTGCTCATAGGTCTTTAGACAACAATCACCATGAACATTAAACGTCTAAACATCTTTGGTGATTTGTTGTTGATTGTCAATCAAGTGAAGGGGATTTTTCAATGTAAATATCTAGTTTTGCAGGCCTACAAAGCCCTTGTGGACAAATTCTTGGCACAAATTGAATGGTATGACATCGAGGCACTCCCTCGATCATCAAATCATTTTGTGGATACTATGGCCTCTTTGGGGTCCCTAATATTGCAAGACCCTTTCGATGAGATGACAACCATTCAAGTCAAGACATTATCGCAACTTGCGATGGAGCGTGCAAGCTCTGACCTCACACCAGGAATCCATGTTATTTAGATTGAACCATCTCCGGATAAGTTCTCTCGAATTCGAGATTGTTTGACTCAAGCCAATTGGGGGTCCTTGTTCTCCCCGACCCCTCTTAATAGCAACACCATGTTGTTTTTACAAGTTCTCTCCCGCTCAGCTTTTGTTTGGGATGGAATTCAAGAGGGATTGGCCATTCATACTATCGAGGTTTATGATTAGCAAGATTGGTACACACCCATTCAGGATTACCTCAAGCTAGGTAACCTCCCACTTGGATTGACACAAGCCATGAAAAGATCCTTCAAATAGAAAGTGGCCAAGCATGTCTTGTTAGGAGACATTTTGTATTGTCAAAATTATGAAGGAATCCTCCTTCATTGTTTGGACCAGCAAGAGTCCGCTTGGGTGATCACCCAAGCTCACGATGGTACATGTGGTGGCCACTTCAGTGGTATGGCCATCGCAAAGAACATTCTTCACATGGGTTATTATTGGCCATCTTTGGAGCGAGATTGTTGCGCATATGTGCAGAAGTGCATGAAGTGTCAGCACCATGCTAATTTGACACACGTACCTTCTCATGCCTTGTAGCTGATTCAATCGGTTTGAAATTTTTTGTAATGGGGCTTTGATCTAATTGGAAAGATCTCCCCTGCATCATCTGGTCGTCACACGTTTATTTTAACGACCACAGAGTACTTCACCAAGTGGGTGGAAGCAATTCCGCTAACCACTATGACTGGATCTCACATTGCGGAATTTATTTTGCATAACATCATATGTCATTTTGGTATTCCATCCAAGATCCTATTAGATAATGGGACACCATTCAAGAATAAATATGTGTATGCTTTGACAACAAAGTACAAAATTTAGCACAACTTTTCAACACCCTATTATCCGTAGGCAAATGGGCAAGCAGAGGCATCAAACAAAATGCTAGTCACCATTCTCAAAAAGACAGTTGCAGACAATCATAAGGACTAGCACATTTAGATCCCACTTGCCCTATGGGCTTATCGGACTAGCATTCGAATGCCCACTGGGCCAACTTCATTTTCGTTGGTGTATGGCTTCGAGGCAGTCATGCCTTTTGAGTTGGAAATCCCTTCCCTGTGCACTTTAATGCAAGAGTTCATCGATGATGACACTGCGCGATAGGCCCGGTTAGATCAACTGATGTTGCTTGATGAATGACACGTTAATGCTCTCGAGCATTTGTGTATCTATCAAGAGCGACTTAAGAAAGCATACAACATGAAAGTACACCTTAGGGAATTTTAGGTTGATGATGATGTGGAGTAAAACCAACTTAATTAAATTATTAAAAGAAAGGGCTAATATAGGCCCAAAATCATAACAAAACCCCTACGAAGGAGCAACAAATTCCCAAATGGGAAATGTCGACACGCTTCTAAAGGTGGTTGCCTAATCTATCCAGCTAGCCTATTCTAGAGTGGCTTAGCAATTTATTTTGTGAGCACAAAGTCTCACCAAAAACAATAAGACCAAGCCCTAACTAAGACTTAGTCTAACTAAGGAATTAACCTTAGTTTACATTAAAAATTGATGCCCTCATCATACCTCCCCACAAAGGAAGCATTGGACTCCAATGCTTGTACAACAGTAGTGGGTAAAGGTTGATAAACTCGAGTTAGAGGAAGCAGAAGCAGAAAATCAGTTTCCAGATGAGGAGGGGCACTGATAAGGTCGAGAAGTCCAAGGGAGACTGAAGCTGGAGGGCCTCTCCTGGTCAGGACTGGAGGTCCAACTCGAGTGAAAACCTGTGGGTGAGGTTGAGGACGAATCTCCTGTGGTGACGGTTGCAAATGTTGCTGCAAATCAGGAACCTGTGACACGATAGCAGCAGGAGGAGGAACAATTGAAGCAACAGGAGGAGGAGGAGGAGCCTCCTTGTGTGCTGTGGGAGCTGGTGTGTCCTTGGGTTTGCGGAAGACCAATGCTGTATGGCGTGGACCTGCATAACTGTATGTGGGCATCGTGGAAGAGATGAGAAACTTATTGTTCTCATGATGCAATGTATAAATATTATTATATGCATCATATTGAGCCCATTTGTCAAATTGATAGGGCTTTCCAAGAATGAGATCACAACAGTCAATTAGAGTCACATCACAAGTGACTTTGTCCACATAGCGTGGCCCAAATGCAAAAGACACAGTGCATGTTTCTGTAATCATGGAGGAGGTGTCCGCATCTTTCCATGCAAGTGGGTATGGATGAGGATGGGGTTGTACAGGAAGCTTCAAGTGATCGACAACGGCTCTAGAAATCAAGTTTGTTTGAGAGCCATTATCGATGATACAATCTACAAAGTAGTAGTGTTTTAGATGGGCACATGTGACAAACAAATGGTCACGACCTCGCTCAATCAAGTTGTGTGTCAAAAAAGTATGATTGTTAAGCCCTCGAAGCTCTGGATAAGTGCGCCTTTCTCCCGTAGCCTCAATAGGCCCTTGTTATTTTTCCTCGAGGGAAGCTTTTACCTCTGGGGAAGCTTCTACAATAAGATTCTTTTTCTTCCTAAAACACTCGGATTCATTATGGCCTCTTTTCTTACAATGATCACATAATTTCTTAGGATCAAAATAAGGAGTAGAAGAAGTGTTAGAAGAAGGGGAAGAAGAAGAAGAAGAATAAGAAGAAGTCTTCGATTGTTGCTTCTGTTTTGAATTTTTTGTGGAGTCAGAAGAGCGAGATCCACCGGCTTGAGCAGCAAGCTTCTCCTTCACAAGCTGTGCTTGATTGTACATGGTGTTCAAATCTGTGATAGGAGTATATTTCAACTCCCTAAAAAGTGGTTCCTGTAGTCCACTTTTGAATTTGGTGATAAGCTTTGCAGCAGAATCCTGAATATCATTCAGAATTCTCAATTTGTTGAATAAACAGATGTAGTTTTGGACACTCATGTTGTATCCCTGCCTCAATCAAAGCCATCGATATTCAAGATCATCTCCATAATTCGATGGATAAAAAGTATCCGTCAAAGCCTTCACCAATTCATCCCAACGGGTGATGGGATTCTGATTAACAAAGCGGTCTGTAATCAAAACTTTGGCTATACCAGAAAGTTTCAAAAGGGCAAAAGACACTTGTTCATCTGCTGGTATTTTGCTATAGGAAAACCACGTGTCCATATCGAGGATCCAATTGTTTAGAACCTCAGGATCACGGGAACCATCATAAATTTTGACTTCACATTTTGCCTTCACTCGTGAGTCACTTGGACCACTTTTAGTAGCAATGTCATTGACCTTATCGGCCAAGGTACTAATGGCTGCGGTGATGTCAGCCATTTGCTGTGCCAAATCCTGAGCCATTTGGCTTCTGGTATACGCCAGGAGGACGGCAAAAGAAGGATTACAAAAATTACGCAAAGAGGGTGTACAAAAGAAGTGATTTGCCTCAATTAATTGCAAAAATCAAATGATTTAATGCAATTTTACAATGTTGTGAGGGCAAATATATAAAACTAGCATAATATTTTGTATCCGCTTAAACTAATTTCATAGCAAAAGTATTTTTTTTTTATATATAATAAAAGTCACATTTGTAAATGACTTTTAATTAAACAAAAGGAATTGAAAAGTCCTCTTTATAAAAGCAAATAGCCAAAGTATTAAAAATAATTCGGCATGAAGAAAACACAGCTTGTAGCTTTCCCGTTCCATGCAGCAAAGACAACTCACCAAACCCCGGTCTTCGGAACTCAAACGCAGCGCAGTGCCCTTCTGGAAAGATTAGTCTCAAGCGACGTTTCCAGAAGTCTGTCCTGGATCGGTGTTAGCGTTACCGAACACCGATGGTCATCGTCGGGCAGGGATGGTACTGCCACGCAGGTTCGAGCGACGGAGCAATGAAAACGGTCCGCTTCAGAGGCGGTTTCACTTTTTAATACGCAGAGCACTGGAATTCGTGTTGCAGATCCTTCAAAATTATTTTGGTTTCGTCGGCCCCGCTAACTGTAACGCGTCGCTTCCCTGCTTCTGATTTAAACGTGGGCGACAAGGTTTCCCTGCTTGCCGACGGTAATAGCGAGGCGTTGGGGGTCGAGCTCAATCTGAGCGATAAGCCCGTAGGGTTGGGAGTGCATTTGAAACATGTGGCTGTGTGGCTGTGCAGAACATGTTATCTATGCACGGGCTGGCCACAGTGATGGCCACGTGAAGGCTATGCAGTCCGCGACATGATGGGCGTGGAATAACAACAATGAACGCAACCATCAGTCGAAAAAGGCGTCAACAGCAGTGACAGTTACTCTGACCAGCCATTTTCAAAGTGCCACGTCTATGAATGTGACAGATGCCCAAAAAAATATTTGTATGGGCACAAAAATGGTGAGGCATTCCAGGTCTGATAGTGAAACAAGGGCCTGCGTCCGGTGGATCTGCGAAAATACGCAGAATAGCGTCCCGCGCTGGCAATGCGACAGACGCAATTCGAGCTCCACAAGATCGGTAGAGGCAGAGTACAGAGGCAGGCGGCAGCAATCGAAACCCCAAATGCATGGGTCGAAAATGGTCCTGTGGTGGAGTTTGTCCGCCTCGCAAATCGTAGTGCAGATTTGCCGCGGCAGCTAACAAATGCTCCACTCTTCAATGCTGTCCGCCCGGCGTCGTCAAAGTCAGGTCGGGGAAATGCGCCGGACAGCGGTGAAAGACGGCAGATTTCAACTAACAGGGCGAAATTTGATGAAACAGCAGTTCGAAACCCAGAGGCACGTCGGAAATTGCAGATCACGTCGGCAATCGCTGGAGTTTTGCCTGAACGTGGCCGAAGTTTCGAAATCGCAGGAGGGACGTCAATTTCTATCGGGTTCCGACTGTTCTGTAACTCCAGGCAGTAGTCAGAGACCAATCGTTCGCAGGAACGCAGGCTGGAATTTTATGGGCGTCCAACTGCGTTGGGAATGGCCAAAATTGGAAACCTCCTCCGAACCTCGCCCAATGAAAACGCTTTTTTTTTTTATTAGAATAAAACCCAAAACCTATGGAGGTCGGAAATGACCCAGAACCTCCAACTTATCCTGCTCTGATACCACTGATGTGGAATAAAACCAGCTTAATTAAATTATTAAAATAAAGGGCTAATATAGGCCCAAAATCATAACAAAACCCCTACGAAGGAGCAACAAATTCCCAAATGGGAAATGTCGGCACGCTTCTAAAGGCGGTTGCCTAATCTATCCAGCTAGCCTATTCTAGAGTGGCTTAGCAATTTATTTCGTGAGCACAAAGTCTCACCAAAAACAATAAGACCAAGCCCTAACTAAGAATTAGTCTAACTAAGGAATTAACCTTAGTTTACATTAAAAATTGATGCCCTCATCAGGTGACTTGGTCTTAAAAGAGAACTAGCAGAATTCTAATTTGCCGTCCCATCTATGGGAAAAGTTTGTGGCAAACTTGTTAGGTCCTTACATCATTGAAAATAGAATAGGACCCGGAACATACCGGCTTGCCTCTCTTGAAGGAATCAAGGAAACAGAACCCTTGAACATCATTCATTTGAGGCCATTCCACATCTAGAGAGCCATAGTCCAACCAAAAGCTCCAAGGATTATCATAATCACTTGGTCAACCCTAAACGCCCCAAAGGTATCTATAAACCCTTTTGTCAAGACAAAAGCTCCAAGGATTATCATAATCGCTTGGTCAACCCTAAACACCCCAAAGGTCTCTATAAACCCTTTGGTCAAGACAAAAGCTCCAAGGATTTTCATAATCGCTTGGTCATCCCTAAATGCCCCAAAGGTATCTATAAACCCTTTGGTCAACACCAAAAGCTCCAAGCATTACCATAACTGCTTGGTCAACATAAATATTCAAAAATAAACAAAAACAATATAATCGTCAAAAATCACAAAAACAATTGCATTTCAATTCCATGCATACTCAAAAAAAAAAAAAAAAATCACAAAAACATTTGCATTCCAATTCCATGCATTCTCATAAAAATCAAAATCACAAAAACAATTGCATTCCAATTCCATGCATTCTCATAAAAATCAAAATCACAAAAACAATTGCATTCCAATTCCATGCATTCTCATAAAAATCAAAATACAAAAATATAGGTTGCATTAGGCATCGCATCCATACATTATACATTTGCTAGGTCATACAAGTCAAAAGCACCATAGACAATCATTACTTGGAAATTCCATCCTTTTCCACATCAGATCCATTTTCATAAATGCCTACATCTAGAATAGCACCATCACCATTTTTTGCATCGTCAGTTGTCTCCTAATGTATATAGGGTTTTTGTCATTTAGCTGTTTTTAAATTTCTAGCCAAAAATAGTACATAGTTAAACAGATTTTACATGGGAAAAGTTTTACTTGGATCACACCTTGTTACGTAACATCCCATCACAAACTAACACACATAAAATAATTCCTAAGTTGTGTGAACACAAGAGAACCCTACAAAGCAGTCTCGGGTACTATAAGTGAAAGATTAGCCTGTTCATCCACCTGTGCGAATGGTTCTAGAATGCTGAGAATTGACAAAAGGATGAGCTCTTCCCCACCCATTCACCATAATAAATAGTGGTTTTCACTACTCCCACAAATCCAAATAATAGTTGGTCCCCAAAGTTGTAAGGATTCGTACTACACGTCCCTACCAAGGATGGGTAGTCATCCCCAAGACCTAAAAGGATCAATGCCCTTCACAAACAAAATTCCAACAAACCATCATCCTAACCTTTCCATTCACCTTTGATCTCCAAGTTGTAAGGATTCGTACTATCCGCCCCTAATCAGGATGGGTAGTCATCCCCAAGGCCTAACGGATCAATGCCTTCACTTCATACTCTCCATTCTCCCTTTGGTCTCCAAGTTGTAAGGATTCGTACTATCCGCCCCTAACCAGGATGGGTAGTCATCCCCAAGGCCTAACAGATCAATGCCCTTACTTCATCATCTCCACTATCCCCTTGGTCCCCAAAGTCGTAAGGATTCGTACTACACGTCCCTGCCAAGGATGGGTAGTCATCCCCAAGACCTAAACGGATCAAGGCCATTCACACGTTCAAAATTACAAAGCTCAAAATACAAAATCAAATAACAGTGGTTTTCAACACTATTCAAAATCCTTGCTAAAAAAAAAAAAACAAACAAAAGAAAAATAAATAGACAAATAAATAGTGATTTTCATCACTATATCGACGAGCCAGTCTCCCAAATCATTCTGCCAATAAATAACCTGAACTTGAATCCTTGGAAATTCTCAGCATTTGAAAACCATCTAGGTGATCCTCATTACAGGTTTGGTTGATAGCCTACCTAGCAATGGTGGTATCCTACCCACATGACGATATGTCTGTCACATTAACTTTGCATGTGCACAGACCAATGTTTGCATGTGGATGAGCTAGCTTATGGTACCTTAGATTGTCCCGTGGATTAATCTTGCTAAATACAACAACGGAGTTAGTGGATCTAATTAGGTGATCCTCAGTACAGGTTTGGTTGATAGCCTATCTGGCATTGGCGGTATCTTGACAAATACCACATAAACGAACTCAATTGCACACATAGGGATGTGAAATAACTTGATTAAATTCAAGTCGAATTTAGACCTTGTTCAAAAGTCTCACGAGATAAATGTACAGTCTTGGCTAGTTAGTTAAAATATCTACATCTCAGAAAAGCTTAGCTACATTTTCAAACAACCGGTACATTTCATTCCGTACATCACCATCAAAAAATAGACAAAATACAAAAACAAAATTTTCACATGCATAAGCATTCCACAAAGTTATCCCATTACTATAGCAAGCCAGTCAAATCTTGTACAGTCTATGGTGCATTGATAAATCATCAACAATTCATTTCATTCATTCCATATGCATACATCATACAAATTAGAACCATCACATTCATAATCACATATGCATACATCAATATAAAAACATGCACATAAAACTAAATCATGAAAAATGTACAAACACCAAAAATATTCATCTATATATATATATATCATAACAAAATTGCCCGTAGGCTACAGTGAACCGATCCTCGGACCTCGCTGCCACAATCCAAAAACTCAAAATACCCAAGTCTAGGGCATCATCCACCATGATCACGTAGGATCGGTGCGACGGGAACTACCCCCCGTGGTGCGGGTCCTCTGAGACCTCTCAGGGCTACTACTACTCGCCCCTGCACCATGCCCGATGGCCTCTCCCTCATCCCGTCGCCTTTGCTACGAGGATGTTGTCTGCTCCATGTCGCTCCCTCTCGAGCATCGTGATGATCCACCTCCTGAGAATGCAGGCACTTGCCCACCAAGGCGGGTAATCTCATCCTCCAGCTCATACTACTGCTGCAACCAATCCCTCTCCCATTGACGATAAGTCACAACGCTTGTTCGTAGGAGATCCCTCTCCTGCACCAGATCCCCAAGCTCTTGATCTCGCCTCTGCAATAACTTTGTCAATCATGCCACCTCTGCGTGCAACCTCACCTCTGTATCCCTTGGCATGGCCAGCTATGTCGGCCTCTTTGGCGTATCGGCCTGCTTCAGAGCATATTGCATCTCTGGCTACTCCTCCTCACCAAAGTCCTCTCTTGCATCTGCCACCTCCACCATGTCCACATCAGCAGGAGCTCCCCAACCCTCTCCTAGTGCCTCTGCACCCTCTTCGCCTCCCGCTGCCTCATCCCCTCCCAATGGCCCCTCACCTCGCCATTTTCGGAGCATCCACCACTCCTGGTACTCGACAGTAACTCCAACGTCATCCATGTTTGGAGTGTCCAGTACTGTATCCACCTCCTCACCTAGCGGCTCGAGGATCGGCGTAGCTAGAGTCCTCTCATCGCTCTAACGTCGATAGACTACGGGTTCCCCAGGCAACCCCTGGCGTACCCCAAATTGTCGTGTCACTCAAAGATAATGAAAGTATTCCTGCTCCGTCCCGTGTCGTCCAATGACCCATCTCCCCCTCCGGACCCATCGAAGCCACTCATTAGCCTCTGGCCATGCAGGAAAATCCTGATATGGCCTTAACACCACATCTCCTGGAGTCAGTCATGCCAATGCATCTATGTAATGGTCCACGTCTCCCGCAAACCATCGACTCTGCCCTCGCTCCTCAGATCGATACCATAAAGCACCATAACCAATATCTATGTCCACAATGTCAACCTGTGTAGTCCAGGGTAGCCCTCGTGGTCACTCTACGGCTATATGCTGCCATGCCCAACACTACAATAAGTAACTGTATCCCATCCCCTTCCGCTTTTGGCAGCGAACCTCATACAACTCATCATATAGTTGAGCCAAAAGCGTCTGGCCCCATCTCATGATCACCGGCTCTATCACAGGACAATCCACTAACTGCCACACCACCTCCAATAGGTTCCATGGGAACCTTGCCCTCGAAGAGTCTGGCAACAACATGTTGGAAATGAGGCTCATGAGTAGTGCATGCCTCACTCCCAACACTCCCCTATTATACCACCATCGCACTAGGATACCACCAATATGACAATCCTCCTTAGCCTTCTCCACTGAGCTCATCCCATCCACATCCTCCCCATGTCCAAAACACCGGGTTAGTATAGCCGTCCTCTGGCCTCGTGGCATCGTCCGGATGGGAACCCCATCTATCGAAATTCGAAGAATCCGATACACTTCCTCTAAGGTGACTGTCATCTCCCCTGTCGAAATATGGAAGGTGTTCATCCGAACATCCCATAGGCTGATCAAAGCTATCAAGTATGCCCGATCCGCAACAACTGCTTCCAATCGCGTCACATGCTTGAGCCCTAAGGCATCAAGCCACTCCCAGTCCTCCGCACTCAACGCCTCGCGGGCACTAGAAAAAATAGTCGGTACCCGATGCCGACTCTTCACCACCTGCATATCACAAAACATAAACACATCAAAAACATGCATCAAATCACCATCACATATTAAAAAATGCATCAATATACAATAACAACATTCATTCACATGTACATCTGTTACAATTTACAAACATAAAAAAAAAAAAAACAACACAAAATCGACATGGTTTACCTACGATTTCGACCTAAGTTTACCAGTTCAACAAAACAAATTCATCATGTTTTCATCTTACATTTCATAAAAACAACAAAAAATTGACATGGTTTACCTACGGTTTTACCTAAGTTTACCATTCCAACAAAAAAATTCATCCATTTTTTTAATCTAGGGTTTCATTTTAAAAATAGACAAAAATGGACATGGTTTACCTAAGGTTTCGACCTAAGTTTTACCATTCACATAAATTTTTTTTTTTATAACCGTGGTTACCCTAACGTGTTACTCTAAGTTTCATTTAGGTTTATCCTACGGTTTTCCATCTAGGTTTCCATCGGTTTGCATCCACATTTTATTTTGTTTCAGGGTCTTTAAATCAAATTCGTTCACCTTTTAATTGATTAATTAGGGTTCCATGTCTTAAACAAAAGACAAACACAATAAAAACACATTTGCATTTTTCAAATTCAAACTCGAGGAGATAGTTCACTTACTGGTCTCACCTCGGCTTCGCCGCCTGATGACCCGGTCTGTGCACTCATGGTGGCTGGAAAATTTGACAACGTTTCGCGTCAAAAAATCTACCTCCTCCTCCTCAAAGCTCCAAATCGCAATCGATGAACAGTGCAAATGAGCAAAATCCATCATTTTTGCCTATTTATACCTTTTTGCTTGCTGGTAATCATCCCTGACTAGAACGAGAACTTTTTCCTCGGAGGCGCACTCGTCCCACCCCAGGACGAGTACCATCATGGAGTTCGTCCCCCCGGAAGGAATACCCAAAAAAAAAAAATCAAAAACAACCAAAATATAAAAATGGCAAATGCCAATAAAACCACTAAAACTTGCCGAACAAAAGTGCTCTTGCACTTAACCTCTTGGCCTAAGAAAACTGATGTCGGGGTCTACCTTGTCGCTATCCTACTCCCTAAGAAGGCTACCATAGTCGGACCGCTTCATGGGAAGACGGATTTTTGCCAATGTTAACCCCAAATGGCATCCCAAAATGGGTTCACACCCACCAAAAATAGGTCAAAACAATCGGGAAACTGCTCGAGCATGCATCGAATAACATCTGAAGGCACCCTCACTTAAGTCATCTTGGGTCAAGCGACTCGTTGCTTTTCTCATGTTGATCATTCCCTCATCAATTCGTCGCTTGAGGGGGTAGTCACACTTAGTTGCCAATCAACAACAATATACCCAATCTTGGAAATGACACGCATTCAAAGGATCATTGCAAAAGACAATCGCGCCCTTGCTTGGGGCAGCAAACAAGCAATTATCGCAAACTGATCATATACTTGGCATTCGTGAATCATGAACTCAAGGTTCCCATAGACAAAAGGTTGCGCCCTTTGCCTATTCATGACTGATCAATGTCTAAGTTCAAGTAATACCTCATTGAACCAGGTTAATGCTTGATTTAAGTTCCTTAGCTCGTCAGAAGCAAGGATTCAAGAATGCGCCCCCTTTTCCATACTTGGGGCATCAAGAGTTGGTTAGGTTACTGAGAAACCCTAATCATTAGTGCTTTGGTTATCTATTTTTGCTCAGCACTACACCATGTGCAGTGCTTTCCAAAAAGGGGCATCTGTAGACACCAAAATAGCACCAATCCGATTATGTGACTGCAAACACTAATCGCACTAACACACACAGCCCCAGGGCAGCCCCAGAGGTTAAAACAGTGGTTC
The DNA here is from genome assembly GCA_028583015.1 of Wollemia nobilis. Lineage (NCBI taxonomy): Eukaryota > Viridiplantae > Streptophyta > Pinopsida > Araucariales > Araucariaceae > Wollemia > Wollemia nobilis. Next base: position 6,628,547 of record JAQPPZ010001411.1, read on the forward strand.
TAACCACTCACACAGTAGTTTTACAAGTCAGAGATCAATTTGGCACCTTTTAGACACTCTGCTACTTATTCGCTCCACCCAGGGACGAGTGCGGATTGGTACTCGTTTCACCCAGAGACGAGTGCAGATTGGTACTCGTTTCACCCAGAGACGATTACCAGCGCTCGCTCCGGGGTGGGACGAACGCCAGGTTTGACCAAAAAAAAGTCAAACCTCGGTGCATGACAACTCAAAACTGCCACTTAGCTCTCCCTTCATGGCATAGGAGGGCGAGTGAGTTCTTTTGACAACTCATATCTGTCAATTAACTCTCCATTCACTGCATGGGAATGAGAGTGAGCTTTTTAGGACAACTCAGATATGCCACTTGACTCTCCCTTCATTGCATGGGAGTGAGAGTGGGCTTTTTCATGACAACTCAAAATAGCTACTTAACTCTCCCTTCATTGCATGGGAGTGTGAGTGAGTTCTTTTGGACATGCAACAGCAGTTATAGAAGCAGTTATGGAGCCCTTGATCAGGGAGAAGTCTTCTCTTCCCTGAAAAAGCATTCATGCTAAGTAGCACTTTTGCATGTTATTTCAAAGAGACCCCTTGGGTCTATAAAATGGTGAGCTTCCTCACCCAAAGATATACAGAGAAGGAGCATTTTGAGCGACGAAGTGCTGCTAATTCACTTACTTGCGATTTGTGCTTTCAACATCCATAATATCTTAATCGAAAGAGAGGTTATTGGGTGACTTTTGAAGGCACAAGTCAAGAACCAAAACCCAATTTTTTTGACCACAATATCCTACCAATTTGTCGACAACACATCACACCAGGTTTCAGACCCATCCCAAGCGGATTGGTGTCGAAACAAAGTTTCACCCGCGGGTGGTTTGCCTTCGGGCACCCCCGCCTTATTGCCTTTGGTGACTATTTCTTTTGTAGTATTTAGCTAGTTACATGATTATGCTTTTGTCAAGTTTTCAGTTTATTTGGACTCATTTTAACCATTATTATATTTATCTTTTGTTTTCATACACAGGTGCTACTGATTCTTTGTTTGTTTCTTTGAACGCAGATTTTCAGCATTAGAAGAGCAGCGAGGAATCTACTTTTACCAACACAAGCGACGACAACATTTTGGTTCGCCCATCTTATATGTGGGCACGCGGAAGAAGGAATTCTGAAACAAGTTGTAAAAGACCAACATTTAACGCTCCTATCCCCTAAAAAGGAAGGAGACGCATTGTAACACAAATTTGAAAAGCATATCAATAAAAGGGCCGTATTTTATATTGCTTTGATATCTTGTGTTCATGTTCTTTCTTTTTACGCATTTTTCAATAACATAGGGTTTAAGCGTTATTTTAGTTTCGTTTACATTGCATTTTTAGTCTATCCTTTTTGTTTTCGAAATCTCGTATCACCACCAAGATCTCTCTTTTATAATTATTAAAAACTTCACCTACTCATAGGGATATATTGCTTAAGATTTTTAGTGATAATGAAGTTTCTCCATATTTGTCACCCAATGATATCACCAACATAGTGGGATTTACAAAAGTAAATAGTACTATTTTGGTATAATATGAAATGGAATACCTTTAAATGTAATGACAGGGGATCTACCTTTTTATATAATAGCCTATATTGGAGAAAAACTCATCAAGCAGGTATTTGTGGATAATGGGTTAGCACTTAATGTTTATAATATAAAATTCCTCCAACACTTTGGATTAAGTATATAATATTTACAAGAATCCAATATTATTATTAGGGTCTTTGATAATCAGGAATGAGAGATCACTGGAACCATAACCTTACCTCTTAGAGTAGGTCCTCAAATTCTTAATACCTTTTTTTATGTTATCTTGTGTGACATAACTTATAATATTTTGCTTGGATGACCATGGATCTATGCCATGAAATTCATATGTTCTACCTTGCATCAATGTCTAAAATATGAGTACCAAAAAATAATATTAATATATTTTTTGATCTATAACCTTTTTCTTATTTTTCAAACAATAAATGCAAAGATACCCCTGCCTCCTTGGGTCTTACCCGAAAGTGGCATCCCTTTTGGGATGTTTTCCACAAAAAAAAAAAAAAAACAATAAATGCAAAGAAACCAAGACTCAACCTATGTCCATACCTTTTGTCTATCTTACCTTCATAGTCTAATAAAGATGATAAATATTTTGAAGAGCTTCTTGTTGATTTACATCATCAATTCCAACAAAAGAATAAATTAATCTAATCAATTAGAATAAGGATCAATTTGAAAACTTAGTTAGCCTTTTTATTTTCCCCCATATTATAGGCTTACCTAATTGAAAGGGGTTAAATATTCAAATAGGAAGTTGTTATTTTATCTATGTTGACACCACTCATGATGAAGATATTTGTGGTGGTAACCCTTTTACAACTAAACGAACATGTACCTCTTCCTACATGTCTCTTGCATATCCTATTCCTAAAAAAATGTTATCTAATATGGGATATTAATAAAAGTGTTTGTGTTGTTTTGAACAAGGCATCAAGGAACCACTAAAAACTAAACCTTGGCCAAGATGTTATGGGATAGGATACATCCCTATCAAAAATGAAACATTGCTTGTACTAGAGAAATATGGTGAGGCTAGTTATAAAAAATCATTGCATGGGTCGTAATGGGGTGATGAAGATAAAAATAATTATGGTAACTTCTTAATTTAGAACCTCACAAAATAGTTGATAGGATACATTTTGAGGCTAGGATACATTTTGCTAGTGTTAATTTATTAACAATTGTTCATCTTGAGCTTATAAAAAATGAGGAAGAAAAAAAATCCTCTTGTCCTTTTGACCAATAGGACACTTAAATTGAGGAATCTCTCAAATGAATATTCAATCTTACTTCCACATAGTTATCTAAACTAGAAAAATCATCATTAGATCCTAAGGAATTTAAAAACTTAGGAGTGTTACCCACTCTTCCTCAATTTGAAGATGAGTCACAAATCTTAATAGAAGAAATAGTAGACCCTAAATATTAAATTGGGGTAAAGTCTTAATGGACAAAGGACAAGAAAAATATACCAATATATTAAAATAATTTAGTGACATTTTTGTTTGAAGTTATGCAAATATGTTAGGAATTGACTTGTCTCTAGTTGTACATCATCTTGTTGTACAACTTGATTCCAAACTAGTCAAAACAAATTAAGAAATATGCACCCTAATTCTCTCCTAGTCAAGGATGAACTCCAAAAGCTTCTAGATGTTGGTTTTATTAAAGAAATAAATTATTTAGATTACATCTCTAATATCATGCTTATTAAAAAGAAATAAGGATCCATTTGAATTTGTACATACTTTAGGGATATAAACAAATCATGTCTCAAATATGATTTTTCCATTACCAAATATAGACATGATAGTAGAATTCAATACATGATCCAAAATGTTATCCCTAATGGATGGCTTCTTAGGATACAACCAGGTAAAAATCACCCCTAAATATCAATCCAAGACAACTTTCACTACACCTTGGGGCACCTTTTGTTGCCAAGTTATATCCTTCAACCTAAAGAATGCAAGAGAAAAGTATCGTAGGGCCATAACTTACATTTTTCATGACATCATGCATGACATTGTAGAAGATTATGTATATGATCTTCTAGGATATTTCCAAAAACATGAAGACCACACCCAAAATCCATGATGTATTTTTGAAAGGTTATGAAAATATTAAGTTCAATTGAAACCTCAAAAGCATATCTTCAAGGTTACATCAAGAAAATATTTAGGATTTATTATCTCTCATCATGGTATCAAGGTGGATTCTACTAAGATTTTAGTAATTGTAAACATTCTACCTCCTATGAAACTTACTAAACTTTGTAGCCTTTAAGGAAAGTTGCAAGCTAGTCGAAGATTCATCTTGCAACTAAATAATAATTTTCAACCCTTTTCTAGGTTGCTAAAGGACACTAAATTCAATTGTGATGATGAGTATCAAAAGGCTTTAAAGCCTTAAAAATATATCTTTTGAAACAACCTATCCGTATTTATCCTAATCCAAGCCAATCATTGTTGTTATATGTAGCAACTACTAACCATACCCTTTGAGCCATGCTAGCTCAGTACGATGATCAACATTTAGAAAGGGTCATCTACTATATTAGTAGGGCATTGGTTAGCTATGAGATTCACTATATACCATTATAAAATTTGTGCTTAGCAATAGTCTTCTCTGAATTGATGGGCATGTTTTATTACATTATGATCATAAAATTGTATATATTCATATGAATAGGAAATTATACCCCTATACCTATCACAAAGATATTAAAAAATATATTTTTATTCTTGACTACAATCCTTTTCAAGTAGTAGGCTCTTTCCTTTAGCTACCTTGATAGGTTGATATATAGTAAATTTTACTTTGAGACTACTTTTCATTGTGCTATCATTAGGGTTAAATAAGATTTCAAGCATGATAAGATCTTTAGAAAATTATTGCAATTTTATTTGTATGATTCCATCATTAAAATCATCTCCATATTAATTTTTCTCCTCAAAATATTGGGCTTCCCTAATCAAGAACTCTATTATTTTCTTATTAATATTGAATACTTGCTAGTTGTCATAGATTTAGGAACTATAGGCTAAACTCCTTTGGTTTATCCCACATATCCTTTGTAGGATCAAAGCTTGTTGTGATACCTATCAATTTTCCTTTTCATTCAACTACTTGGCTACTAATTTGATTTCATAGGAGTTGAAACTTTCAAACAAATCCTAGAATTGGTGTTTGTGGGATTTTAGATTCTTATTATTTTTGGCACACTAGGATTTGATCTAATTTACTAATAATTCAAATCCACTATATATTCTTAGGTCTTTGGTCCCCATATTCTATACTTTCCTAAAAATAGTACAAAGGGATTCATACTTGGATATATTATGTGTGTAATCGATAAATATTATATAGGATTAATTTATGTGTGCCCCTTTGAGCTCAATGAACCATACTCCTATACCATCCTCATTCCTAGTTGTGGCCCCATCAAAGTATATTATCCATGTATTTCTATCATCATGGCTTGTCAAGGTGGGAAATTTTAGAGGGGTCTCTATTATAAGGTAATTCACCAATTTTTTCTCTCATATTTCTATTCAAGATCCCCATCACCCTATAACACACTAATTATCATCTCCATCTCTGAATTTTCTTCTTGATAGACATTATCATCAATGTATTTTGGGAGAATATTCCAATTTAGTGCATCATTATTGTCTAGTTTATGTGGGGTGGATTATTCTCAATCTTGATAATGTTTCCATCCCTAGGTATTTCCATGTGCTTATAATCTATTGCTAGATAACCATACCTGAACAACTTTCATGTCAATTCCCTATATAAAAACGTCCCAAAGTATGGATTAATTCTACAACTATCACCTCTTAAACTACCTAGGTATCAGGTTATGGTCATGACCAAATCCTTGTGGACACCCATTGCATTGACCCTAGTTTCATCCATATATATCGAGTGTCTAGCCATCTTGGTATAAGGGAGACCCATTTTTTTACACATGGCCTTGGGCATAACTATACTTGTTGATCTTAAATTAACAATGCAACTTTTCAAAATATAACTTTTAATCTTGAGTATTATATAAAATGGAATTGGCTTCAAGTAATTTGGCATTGGATCATTTTTCATATTAAAAGAACTAAATCTGATATTTTATGGTTGTTATACAATTAAATTCAACTAACTGTCTACTTGGGTTTGATGAATTTTTATTGTTTACCTTTAGGGTGCCCTTCTTCTTATTCTTTTAGATATTTTCAAAGTAGGTCTAATTGTCCAAAAAATACTAGGGCTTCTAGCATGCTAAATTTTATTGATGTCTTCTTCATTTATTCAATGGTATTGAATATTGATGCTAGGATTTCTCTTCTTATGGAGAAATGTATGGGCTACTTAGAAGTAGTTTCAAAATCTTTATGAATGAGAGAAGGATATTTCAACCTAATTTTAACCTTTCTTTGCAATAGATCTCTTGTTTTATCATTTTCCTCTTATGCTTGCCTATTTTCAGCATTTACTATTGGTTCCTTCCCTTTATTAATCTTTTGGTTTGTCACCTTATTTTTCGTAGACCTCCCTTTGAGGTATTCCTATCACCTCTCCCTTGGAAATATCCTTATTTTTATTTTTTTGTTGTGTTATAATGGGTCCTTTATCCTTTATATGTAAAGGAGGTCTTTCCCTCCTAATGATTGTTATGCATTCCCCTCTGTCAATTTGCTTTTTAACTATTGTTTATAGCCATTTTTCTTATCCCCCTCATTTTTATGCCTTCTTGATTAGCAAATATTATAGCTTATTCAATAGAAAACTCTTCATATATTTTAATGACATTAAAATTTTCTAGTATTTTATTCCTATAATTAGGTAGAATAGGCATTGATTGTGAAGTTTGAAGTTGTTGATAAATTAAATGGGGTACTTACCCAATGGAAGAAACTTGTTGAACCTAATATTTTTTAGTGGTGTATGGTTTGAGAATGTCTAATGACACTAATATATTATATGGGATCATGTCTATCATTTCAAGGGAGGCACCACATAGGTTCAACTTCTATATTGGTGTTAACCATATGATTATGAGCTTGATTTACTACTATAGACACCTAAAACACGTCATGTCGATGGAGACTACTCATATGGGCACCTTTGCAGACCATATGAATGACCTTGGACCTTTCCAAGACCAAGCAGTGGTTTTAACCACTCAATTTGGGCTCCTTGGCCTATTCAGTGCTAACTACGACTGACACCTATGGTTAGCAAAATCTTGCATGCTAACCGTGGCTGACACCTACGGTTAGAAAAATCTTGCATGCTAACCATGGCTGACACCTATGGTTAGCACTGTAACAAACTCGGGCGACCAGAGCCGAGTCAAATCAGTTGCAACAACTGAATTGCAATGGTTTTCAAAGCGGTTTGGGCTGGGAAGCATCCAGAAGCTTCCTCCCAACTACCAATTCTTGTTCTTGGCTTCTCCATGAAGCTAGAGCAAGGATTTTGGGAGTCTACTTAAGACCCCAATTTTAGAGAGCAACCATCCTGAAGAATAGCTCAATTGCACATAGCGGAGCCCTATCGGATTGGAGAGCAATTTCATATCCCCTTGAGGAGTAACGAAGTGTTGTCCAATTGATCAATGACAACTGTGCATGCAACAATGGAGATCTCAAGAGCTTGAGGAGCAAGCTTGACAATTGACATACTTCCATTGCCAATTCCACCTAATGCACCACCAATTTAGTGTTCCAAGACACAAGCGACCCTTGATCATCAATTCCTTGGAGGATTTGAGAGTTGCTGGCCCTGGTTTCGAGAGAAAGGATACTTTCATCTTAACCATGGCTGTCAGCCATGGTTAACAGTGCTCACCGCACCTCAGACCTATGGCTAGGGTTTGATGCTCTCTTTCCTCCATTTTAGCATTAGATTTCTATTTCTAGTCATGCATTTAGCTTAATCTAGCATAAATCCACATTTTAGCAGACATTTGACCGTTCAATTTAGGATTTAGAGGTAGATTTACTTCATTTCCTTGCATTTGTTAATCTAGATTAGTTTCATGCAATTCAAGTTACTAATTCTTAATTAGAGTGCTTCATAGATAGATCTATGCTTATTTTACATGCTTTATTACAATTTCCTCATTTCTTGCATAGATTGATAGTTTTACATGCTTTCTTGATTTCATGCTATTCTTTATGCAAGATTCCTTTCAAAGCCTCATCAAGAGAGGCCTCCTTTGTTACTAATTGCTTCTTGTTGTTTCTTGATCACAGGGAACAGGATTTGAAGGAGAGATAAAGCATCCAATTCCTTCCTCAACGCGAAGAAGAGGGTCATCGACACCCTAGAGCAGTTCGTGTCACCCCGAGGGGCATTTTGATCACACCTACCCTTGATAGGGATTAGACACTATTGTAATTGATGTATCAAATGGGTATCCCTAAGAGGGACGAATCTGTAATTTGACTCCATTGAAATTAATAAAGGATTCCTTGTATTCATGTTATTTCTTGTTATCAATTTATGCATGCCTATTTGTGTATCTTTCTTCAATTGCAATAGTTAGATTGGGTGTGAGCCTTTTTGGTGGTTACAGAAGGTGATCACGATGGAAACCCCAAAAATTTCATGATCACTGATGTTTTTCTCTATTTTTTTGTTACAGGTGCTAACCGTGATTTACACCTGCGGTTCACAGTGCTAACCGTGGTTTACACCTGTGGTTCACAGTGCTAACCATGGTTGACACCTGTGGTTCACAGTCGTAGTCGCACCTGATAGACGCGGTCAATAGAGAACAGAAAAATAACAAAATCAGACATCACCAGCAGACTTGGACCTGAGGTAGGGTCATTTTCTCCTCTCTGTATTTTTTTGTCTATGTTTTTATAGAAGCAGAATGCAATAGATGGATGCTAATAAAAAAACATAGCAAAAAGTAAATGGGAAAATCCTAGATGTTTTTTTAGTTTTCCACTAGTCGCTGCTAGGAATAGCGGATCTCTGATTGTAGTCCGCCCTAGTCTCCAGCGGTCTAGGATATTGATTGTTTAAAGTTTGCATGCATGAGGCCCAATTAGTGGCCATTTTCATCATAGATAGTTGCATTCTCTGAATATCATCTAGCATAGTCGTGCATTCTCTTAAAAGCAAATGTTCTTTTGAAAAGCATGTAGGAAAATCATGTGAATGTTGTTTTATGCATTTTATTTTCATGCAAAGTAAAAAGAACCCCACACACCACGTTTCATTTAAACATCAGTGGAGTTGGGCTCTCACATCCAACCCATTTGATTGAGACCAACAGTGGATGTCATTACCACTTGGTTGGCTCATTTGAAATTGTATTATCGGGACCCGCTCATGGCCAAGGCCGACCCAAGAACTATCCTATCCATGCAAAATAGCACGCACTCATCTTCGAAAGGGTGTATCACTGTGCACGGTGTGCTGGGTGAGGGTTGGTAGTACCTATGCTACCTCATTGAGTATGGACTTCACTACCATATTCGGCTTGTGCGAGTATATAGGTGAAAACCTTTGAACAAATTGAGTATAACATCAACTTATGAAAAACACGATAAGATTTCAGAGTATATTCACAACAAATCAAATGCACTAAACCAGTTTTAGGACACACATTTAATCCTTAAAAGAGATAATCATATTGTCTACTTTGTGTGTTGCATTATTGTTAGGGTAATTAACATAAGATCCTTGATCTGGGGCCAAACCCTAACCCTAATAATAATATATTTTTTTATTCTGCATCCAATGGTTCAAGAATCATGCAAATCGGAGCTATAACGAAGATTTTATTTTGGTTTTATGATTACTCTATTTTCGACCCCAAAAACTGAGAAAAACTGCACTAAAACGGTCATAAAATGGTCTAGACAACTCCAAAAATTGCCAAATTTGTTTTGTTGTCTTAGTTGTACCCTTGTGCACCTCTCACAAAAATTTTGGGTCCTAACTCTTCATGGTTCAAAATATCCCAAAAATTCCTAAAAGTGAGAATTTCTCCATGAGCCCCGGTTGGCCAATTATTTCAAAAATACAAAATTTTGACCCAAAAATCATATTTTTGAGTTATAGCTCATTGTGATCAGCTCATCGCACTGATCATTTTGATATATAACACTTTTAACCTTTTTTTGGAAGCCAAAAAAAAATTTATATGGTCGGGGGACCCCCCATGGTGAGCAAGACCTCCAATCTAGAGAGGGAATCAGGTTCCATAACCACTGAACATAGTCAAATCAGTCCAGAGGACATGGCCATCCCTGAATGGCATCCCAAGTCTTATCATAACATCAATACCATCCATAGGGGGTCCAACCTTCGAGATAGCCTTATTAGAGAGGCACCCATAGGTCCTCCAGGAGGCCTTCCTGACTGGAACACCTTGATAGAATTCTATATAAGGAACAATCCACCAACTGAGGAGCCTAGTAGGTCAATGTCACAGGTTCACATCCCAGCTTTCTCTATACATCAATCAGAAAGTGATCATGAACATACACCATGGCCTAGCTTGGGTGAGCAAACCACCCCATCGGGACGAGCAAGCCTTCCCCCTACTCCTCGTAGGGAGCATTCTAGGCAACCTGAATATACGAGGATTAATTCTGAGCCTGAGTATGCATCATTTCTCATTGATGAGGGAGAGGACCCAAGTCATCCTCCTACTCCTCGAGAAGAGTACGTGGGGCACCCACATTGTGGCTCTACATCGTCAAATTATACAGAGCCCACTCATAACTCAAAATATCAGGTCAATGAAACCTTTAAGGAGCATGGAAAACAAGTACTAGATCCTACTAGGGGGAAAAGACATGATAAACCCATTTGTAATTCAAATACAAGGGTACATAGCCCCCATACAACTGAACAATGGGATCATACACATCAGGCACTAAGACCACAACTTGACCAACAACATACGGATCAACTCGAGTTGGATCAACAACAATTAAATCAACAATGGGTGGACTCACCACGAGCACACCTACAAAGGTTGTATCAACAAAAGATACAAGAACAACAAAAGATACAACAAGAGCAAGTGCAAAATACATTGCGTAAAGTGGCACTTACGCCTAGCAACCAGAGGATGCAACAACGCATAAGACGCCTAGTGCAATCTCAGAATATTTCACTAAGGCCATGCAAAAATCGCGTTCAACATCATAGGTTGGTATCTGATTATCATCATGAACCTCATACTCCTCAACAGTACCAAGATCAATACGATGAGGAATCATATGTAAAGTCCCAATGGGAACATCAAGATGAAGTGGATGCTTACCCTGAATCCAATTATGATGAGGTGCCTAATGATTATACTTATCGTCCACCTCAACATCAAAAGTGACCTCCTCTACCTAATCAAGGGCAACGAGATGAAGATCATATCATTTCATCAAGGGCATACAAAGTGCTAGTTGATCGGATAAATGCATGTGAAAAGCAAAATCAAAGATTGGTTTATCAAAAACCCACGCTAAAACAACTTAGAAATCAACCTTTGCATCCCTCGGTGTCATCACCGATGTACCCATCGAATTTCAAGATGCCTACACTTGAAAAGTTCAAAGATGATGAAGATGCAGAAGAGCACATGACAAGCTTCATCCATATGTGCTTTTATTTTCAAGACAATGACCCCTTGATGTTGAGAACCTTCGTGACAACATTAGCTGGGGATGCTTTAGAATGGTATAATCATTTACCACATCATAGCATATACACCTTTGAGCAATTGGCTGATGCATTCTTGCAATATTTTGCCTTTAGTGCTAAGGAAACGACAAACTTGACTGACTTGGTTAGTTTGCATCAACTTGATGATGAGCCAGTCATTGAGTATGGCAATAAATGGAGGAAGGTGATGTCAAAGTTACCTTTCGCTTTACCCATAGTAGAGCTCATTCGAATGTTTACGAGAAGTTGTTCAAAACATATCTCACTTCTCTTGCAATTACAATAGTATCAAACATTCGAGGAGGCCTTAGCACAGGCCCAGGTCATTGAAGACATCAAGATACAGGAGGGTGATATTCAACTCCATAAAAAAGAATGGCCAAACAAGAATATTATAGGTGGCAGTGTGCAACGAAAGGTGACCCCAATCAATCAAGTTGTTTTGAGTATCCCTAGATCCTCAAACCAGGGTGCACCACCTCCACCAGTGCAGCATAATTACCAAGCTCAGCCTCCTCTGGTCCAAAATCATATGCAAAAGAATCAGATACAGGGCCAACAACGTCGGCCACAATGACAATATACTGATTTTCCAGAGACATTAGCATCGCTCTTTGATCGATTATATGAGGTGGGAAGGATCAATCTTCTAGAGTTACGTCCTTTGAAACCTAATAAGCGTAGATCAAAGGTGCATAGAGAAAATCTATATTGTGTTTACCATCGACAAAGAGGTCATGACATACAGACATGTTATCCCTTTAGAGATGTAGTGCAGGATATGATCGAGAGGCAAGAGCTTCAGATAGGAGTCTTCCAAGACCCCTTGCATGCACACAAAGTAAACATAGCACCTATCAATCAAGTTGAACAATCTAATCAGGTGCACATTAATATGCCTCCCCAAGAGTTTGTGGGAATGACTAGTGTCGTAACAGAGAAACAAGATTGTCAAAATCGATCTTCGCAATCGGTGGCATCTTCCAATGTTTCACCTATGCTTGTCTCATCTCAGTGGGATATTGGCATTGCACAAAATTGCACATCACAATAGGGGGAATCAGTTTCTACTACTCCTCCTAGCCAAGCCAATCATGGTGCATCAAACACAATGCACATTGGGGGTCTTCAAGGTGTCACACCTTCCCCATCATCCACATCACGATCAATGAAGCAAAGTGAGACTTCTAAAGGTATCACACCTTCCTCACTTTCATTGAGTGGCACACACACTGGGGGGTACTTAAGGTAGCATACTTTCCCCTTTAAAAACATAAAAATAAGAAAAAAATCATAAAATATCAAAATTAAAAAAAAACATTCAAAACATTTAAAATTTCAAAAACAATTGAAAAATAAAAAAATTCAAATATCAAAACATCAAAAATATGGAAAACGTCAAAATCCATACACATGCACAAAAAGCTCCAAAGGCATCATAAGCCCTTTGGTCAATTCACAAAAGGCCCCAAAGGCATTTGTAAGCCCTTTGGTCATCCTCAAAAGGCTCCAAGGGTTTCTTGAAAACCGCTTGGTCATGTCAGTCAAAGGCTCCAAGGGTTTGATTTGAAAATCACTCGGTCATCTCTAAAAGCTCCAAAGGTGCCTATGATCCCTTTGGTCAAACCAAAAGCTACAGGTGTGTTCTGAAAAACCACTTGGTCAATCCAAAAGCTCCAAAGGCATATATACTCATCGTTTGGTCAAATATAAAAGCAATAAAAATCCATAAAAATTGAAAAAGCAATATATAAAATCCAAAAAAAAATTGGTAAAGCATAAAATCCAAAAACATATGCATTTGCATTTTGCATTTTCATTTGCATTCACACATGCATTCACTGCATTACATTGCATATAGGCATTCTTCATCCATTGCATTCCATAGTAGAATGGATCATGTTTGTCAGTATTACAAATGACACCACGTTTGTGTCTAAATCATGCACCTCTGCATTTATCATAATCCATTGCATTCATACACAATGCTTGTTGCTATAAAATACGTAAGTATCCAAAAGTTTTCCAGTCACTCAGCCATACCTAGTGGGTTTCTCAGATGTCATAGAAAGTTTGCTTTGCTTTTGTAGATGAGGTCAGTAGTTGGGATAGTACTTGACATATCAAGATCCCATCACTAAGCAAAACATATAAAATCCTGCTAAGATAAGGGAGGATGAAAGCTGTGAAAGTGGTCCTAGGTTCTCTAGAGAGATGGGTTTTATTACCTGCTTGTCTTGCAAATAGTTCGGTCTAGAGTGGTGAACCTTGGCAAAAGGACAAGAATTTCCCCTACTCGTACATAGATACAAAGTTTAAATCTCAAATCGAAATTCATAAGTTCAAAGTTCAAAGTTGAAAGTTCAAATCCAAAAAAGTTCAAAGTTTATAGTTCAAAGCTCAAATATCAAAGTAATATAGTGAATCAAAAGCACTATACAAATCCCTTGCTCAAAGTAAATCATAAATGAAATGTAAAAAATAGTGAGAAAATCACTACATATGAGCAAGTATCAAAAAATAGGGTGAGAACTTGAATCCCTGGATTGTTCACCATTCAAAAGCCATAGAGTGAACCCCGATCACAGCAATGGGTTGAAAGAGTCCCGCCTGCTTTCGGAGTAGTAGTTCTATTGGGTGATCCCTAATCACAACAATGGGTTGAAAGAGTCCCGCTTGCTTTTAGAGGGGTAGTCCTGATCAATTTGCAATATGAGCTAGCTCTAGGTGCCTAGGGTTGCCTAGCATTATAGTCCAATCAAATTTGAAACAAGGATGATACGAACATATGAGGAACCCGATCTCACATATGGGTTGAAAGAGTCTCGACTGACATCTGGGGTATGCCTATGGTCTATCTAAAAATACTCACATGCACACACAGGGGTAATGAATAGTTGGGTCTTTCACGATGAAAGCCTTGTCCAACAGAAGCCTTGTACAGTTAGTATGTGACATTTGAGAAGTCTACTAGGGTGTTTGAGTCTCATGGAAAACCTCAAAAAGTTCTCTAATAGCAACAACATACCAAATATCACAAACCATCCAAAAATAAATTCATTCAATCATCAAATGTATCAAAGTATCAAATTATCATTACATAAAGCAAAAAGTTTTCAAGATATAGGATAGATACCGGATGGATATCAGAAATGATATTTAGATGGCCACTGACTATATCATGCATAAAATTGCAAAAATTGCAAAAGAAGTATAGAGTGACATATGATATCACCCATTTCATACCAGTTCATATCATTGCATCTCATATGTGGGTGTTTAATTGAGTAAATTCTTGTAATGAGGATTTCCAATTACATTCATGATTTGTTATACATTCTGTGGTGTCATCCATTATATTGATAAACACGTATCACATTCATTCCATGTGTTTTAAGTGATTAAAGCATACAGGTTCATTTACATTAGATTACTATCATGTAAATAATGCATTACCATACATTGCATTCACCATGTCATAACATCATAAATTAGATGCATACAAGTAAAGCAAATTAAATAGTGCATCCATATGCATACATCATATTAGTCCATCTACATATCTAGATCACAATATCTAGTCATACATCCATCATCTAGCTAGTGCATGTTATCCATACATCACATCATATAGCATCAAATCAACATAACATATGAGCATTGCATCCACGTGCATCTCATAAACATAAAATCAAAATAAACAAAAAAATATTTTTAAGTATCAACTGGGGCATTATCAATATCGATCCCCAAATGCTCCAAAGAAGTCTAAATATTTGGTCTTTTCATTCAAGTCATAAATGCAAACATTTACTCACAATAAGGAGTTTTAAAATGGACAATTAAGCAAATCTACAGGTCCAAAATTTCAAAAATTTCAAAATTAACAAAAAATTAAATAATTCAAAATTCAAATGTGCCTCGTATTCAGTCATTTATTCTACACACTTGGCGGTTGCAGCGACTTGCGCTCCATGCAATACGACAAGATGAGTAAATTACCATAAGGACATTTGGGGTAAAATTGTCATCATTGATTTGATATGCTTCTTTTCAATCCCAAAGAAGGCCTTCGAGGCTGGTTCGCTCCACGGGAACGGAGTAATCATTTCATTTTTTTCTATGACATTTTCAGCAAATCATCGACAATATGATTCACCACAAGCATAATTGACATTGCTATCATTTTGATTCCCTAAGAAGGCCTTCATGGCTGGACCGCTCCATGGGATAGGAATATGCAATTACTTTAAACGTTGCAATCATAGCTGATTAGGCCTTGCCAAGAATTCAAATGCTAAATCTTAATTTGTTCAAGATCATTCATAGTGGTCAAGCGACCTCGTCGCTTCATTTAATTGTCATTACCCTCATCGACTCGTCGCTTGAGGGGGTAGTCATAACAACATTCATAATCAAAATCAATATTTAAATGCTTAATCATTGTTAAGTGCATTCGTTCAAGAGTCATTGCCAAAGACAATCATGCACCCTCCTTGCTTGGGGCAAATAAACAAGATATCAAGATCAAATTCAAGCAAACTGGGCAGCTAGTCTCCTAATTTAGGATTTGACTTAAGCTTGTCTCCTAATTGCCACTAAGGCTAGGATTTGACTTAAGCTTGTCTCCTAATTGCCGCTAAGGCTAGGATTGGACTTAAGCTTGTCTCCTAATTGCCGCCAAGGCTAGGATTTGACTTAAGCTTGTCTCCTAATTGCCGTCAAGGCTAGGATTGGACTTAAGCTTGTCTCCTAATTGCCATCAAGGCTAGGATTTTGACTTAAGCTTTCCAGAATCAAGTTCTTCAACTCATCGAAGGTAATGATTCAGCGATGCATGCTCTTTTCATGATTGGGGCATCTAATGTTGATCAGACTAATGATCATCATGCAACCTTTGACATCATTTTAGGAGGTCTATTTTTGCTCACGCGTTGTTCGATCTCACAACGCATCACAAAAGGGGCATCTGTAGACACCTAAAATGCATCATGTCGATGGAGACTACTCATATGGGCACCTTTGAAGACCATATGAATGACCTTGGACCTTTCCAAGACCAAGCAGTGGTTTTAACCACTCAATTTGGGCTCCTTGGCCTATTCAGTGCTAATCGTGACTGACACCTACGGTTAGCAAAATCCTGCATGCTAACCATGGATGACACCTACGATTAGCAAAATCCTGCATGCTAACCATGGCTGACACCTATGGTTAGCACTGTAACAAACTCGGGTGACCAGAGCCGAGTCAAATCAGTTGCAACAATCGAATTGCAATGGTTTTCAAAGCGGTTTGGGCTGGGAAGCATCCAAAAGCTTCCTCCCAACTACCAATTCTTGTTCTTGGCTTCTCCATGAAGCTAGAGCAAGGATTTTTGGAGTCTACTTAAGACCCCAATTTTAGAGAGCAACCATCCTGAAGAATAGCTCAATTGCACATAGTGGAGCCCTGTCGGATTGGAGAGCAATTTCATATCCCCTTGAGGAGTAACGAAGTGTTGTCCAATTGATCAATGACAACTGTGCATGCAACAATGGAGATCTCAAGAGCTTGAGGAGCAAGCTTGACAATTGACACACCTCCATTGCTAATTCCATTGAATTCAACCACCAATCTATGTTCCAAAAAACATAGGCGACCCTTGACCATCAATTCCTTGGAGGATTTGAGAGTTTTTGGCCTTGGTTGCGAGAGAAAGGATACTTTCATCTTAACCATGGCTATTAGCCATGGTTAACAGTGCTAACCACACCTCAGACCTATGGCTAGGGTTTGATGCTCTCTTTCCTCCATTTTAGCATTAGATTTCCATTTCTAGTCATGCATTTAGCTTAATCTAGCATAGATCCACATTTTAGCAGACATTTGACCGTTCAATTTAGGATTTAGAGGTAGATTTACTTCATTTCCTTGCATTTGTTAATCTAGATTAGTTTCATGCAATTCAAGTTTTCTAATGGTTAATTAGGATGTTTCTTAGCTAGATTCATGCTTCTTTACATGCTATATTACAATTTCCTCATTTCTTGCATAGATTGATAGTTTTACATGCTTTCTTGATTTCATGTCATTCTTTATGCAAGATTCCTCCAAAAGCCTCATCAAGAGAGGCCTCCTTTGTTACTAATTGCTTCTTGTTGTTTCTTGATCATAGGGAACAGGATTTGAAGGAGAGATAAAGCATCCAATTCCTTCCTCAACGCGAAGAAGAGGGTCATCGACACCCTAGAGCAGTTCGTGTCACCCTGAGGGGCATTTTGATCACACCTACCCTTGATAGGGATTAGACACTATTGTAATTGATGTATCAAATGGGTATCCCTAAGAGGGATGAATCTGTAATTTGACTCCATTGAAATTAATAAAGGATTCCTTGTATTCATGTTATTTTTGGTTATCAATTTATGCATGCCTATTTGTGTATCTTTCTTCAATTGCAATAGTTAGATCGGGTGTGAGCCTTTTTGGTGGTTACAACTCGCTTGATTAGTAACTTGATGAGGGATTTGATATTTTTACAAGCCTACAATTTTTTGTGGCTGCTAATTATATGGTTCTTGCCACTATTATTTTGCAGCATTGTTTTGATTTACCAAATTCTTGATTACATCTAACTTTTCATCTATTACAAATTTGTTATTGGATTCATTACCTAATTTAGGTTTAATAGGAAGGTCTAGAAGGAAAGGATGAAAGTCTATGATGAGTGAAGCATTCTTACTAGGATGACTAATGATATAATGCAACTAAGAAAAATGGATGGAGGTATTTTATGGAGGCATCATAATGGATATAAGCTAGGCATATACTAGATAGGGGATGTTTTATGAAATTTAGGTTGCATCGGTCATTGATATAGTAGAAGGTATTTTTTCAAATGCTACAACTAGTGTACGATGGTTAGCATTATAAACAACTAGCACTAAATCAATTTGTAACCTCTTAATATAATATGGTAATGGTTGATCCTCGTTTGTCCTTACATTCTACAAAATTAAATTTAAGGTCCTCAAGAATCTAGTATTAAAATCATGTATATTTTATTTATGATGCCTTTGTATAAGTATTCAATTGGAATAGAATGAATACCCATTTCTCATAGTCCTAAATCTATGCATCAACGATTCAACTATTGGCATCTAATTAGTTATGTATACCATAATGAAATATTACTATGAAGAGAGTATATTAGTAGATGTACCATTATATACTCCTCTCAAATATGGTGGATCAATTTGAGTGTATATAGTTCACTTAGATGACTCAATGTAGTGTTATTCTTATTCCTATCAAAAGTACATAAATCTTTCACAGTAGTTGAGGGGATAGGTGAGTAGACCATTACTTTTAAGGGATTTTGATAAGGTTAGCATTGGATGTTTAATTAGTTTTATTATTCCTATGTAATAATTGTGAGCATATTATTAGCTCACATTGATTTTCTAGAAACTTATGTTAGTTTCTAGGATTGCTTAAGTTAGCTTTAGTTAAGCTAATATGGGCTCTCACTAATATTGTGTATAGTATATTGTTGGCATCTCACTAACTATATTATGCTTCAAATAAATAAAATTCTCATCAAGGATTTTATCCTCAGCATTGGTATCATAGCCTCATGACTGTACTCCCCTTCCTTCTCTCCTTCATGCTAAAAGGCTTCACTAAGATAAATGCCTATAGATTTCTATAAATAAAAACATTGATAGGAAGGATATCGCTATAGTATCAATTGGAGAAAAATCCTTGAGAATTCCATAGGAAGGGGCTAAAAATGAGTTTGAAATTTCTCAAATGTGTGGTTCAAATCTATTTTTGCTCCTCAAAATTTTAAGGATAAAATTTTGCATACTAGGTCTAGAACGAGATCTGTGGAATCTTGAATCTAGCCTTTGCTTCTTCTGTTGGAATATGTAATGCAACATTGTGTAAATTATTCTTAGACTAAAATATAAAGTCTAAAGAATAATATTTGAATTAGAATATAACTCTATCTTATGTAAAATATTCCCACCTAATTAATAAATAAATTAAGGGTGCTAGGAATATTTAATTTCTTGGGAAAAATTTATTTTCTTTTTCTAGCAAATATTAGAAAGTAACTAATCACTTTCTAATATTTTATAGATGCCACTTATCACATATCTCAAAGATTAGATTGTGATAAAATTAGAAAGTAACTAAAACACTTTCTAATATTTGATAGATTGTGATAAGATTTAGGGTTTTAGTAGAAAAGCTTCTCTTTAAATAGGTGTGTTTTCTACTACATATTATCATATCTTAATATATCTGGTCATATTGACTTGTGTTGTAGTTTATGTTGATGCATATTGTTGCATAACATTGAAGCATTATTGTATTGTTTAATCATTGAGTAATATAGTGAGCTTCATAGTGGTTGTTTCCCTTCTTCATTTGAAGTAGGGTTTTACCACTCAATATTTGTGTTGTGGGTTTACCTCTTTTATGTGTGATTGATCTTGTGGAGCATTCTTCGATATTGGGGAGACTTTTCTTGTCTCACATCTTCTATAGGAGGTAGTTGTTTTTATGATATGGTAGTTCATAAGGACTTTGGAGGCTATAATAGCAAATGTATGTGGATGATTTATTGCATATGAACACTATGGGAGTGGCTTTCTAAATAACTTTGATGGTTGTATTATCAAAATCATCAACCAATTCAAATATTTTCATGTGGTTAAGCAAACAAAAAGGATTGCATAGCCCTTGATATTACATCCTTATAGTATGGTCTCATGCAATTGGTCTATTTGGACTACAAATAGAATGAAGTTCTCCTACTGCTCCCTACAAACACTTAGGAGCTCCAATGATGATTGTGACACCCAAGAGTCAAGGATTTGGTCGATGCATCCTCTTATGGCTTACATAGAGGTCCTATGAAGGTTGATATAAATCCATAATCATTTGTTGTTCAAAAATAAAACCACCATTAGTTTCCATCCACTTCATTGTCCCATTATCATATGGATTGATTTAATTGGAACATATCATGGAGAATATCAATAAATTGAAGGATTCAATGGGATTTATGTCCAACGTAGGTGCATGCACAAAATACCAATTTTCATGGAGTTTAAAATAAAATTTTGCATTGAATAGCATTGCATTCTCCAAACATGAGAAATCATTGACTGATTTGTAGTGCCAGATCACAACAAGGATCTAATTAGAAATAAATTCATTTTTTAGCAAGTGGTACATCCCAACTGGACAAAGGTGTGGGTTAGGTATTACCTACTAATAGCACAGGTATTGTCCATTGGTTCCAGGTGTCAACTTTATGTTTTAAAATGCAATAACTAGAATCCTATGGCACATGGACCATAGCTAGCAAAATCCAAGAAGAGAACATAGATCTTTAAATCATCATCCATGAGTTTAATAGTCAACAAGTGACCATTGTAAAAGGTTTAAAATTTAGAACCTTTAGAATATTATTTTGTAGGGGAGAATGGTGCATTCTCAAAGCACTAAATTCCTTTTTTATAGCACCATTTTTTACAAGGGTTCAATATCTTTACTTTAGCAAGGGTTAAAGTTCTTTTAATTTGACTAATTAAATAATTGATCAAATTAATTAAATTACTTAATTAAAAATCTAATTAATTAATGCACCTATACTTAATTAATTATTTTATAATAATTAATTCCTTCCTTAAACTTGTATTAAGGTGCATTTAGTTCTATCTTGGACTTTATTTTGGCTAAAAGTCATTTGTATACTTTTCATCATTCAATCCACTAGTCATCGTTGATTTTGCAGTATGATCCACTGGATATTTTAGGAGTTAAATTATATTTTACCCCTCCCATTTGGGATTTTGCAAAATTTTGTGTATTTGTAATGGAGTGCAAGCTCAGTGGTACCTGCACTCGATCCTCTTGTTTATATCCACTCTATCCCAATTGGGAATTTTTTTTACACTCCCTCAATATGAGTGTTGGACATTTTGAGTAGATGAAGTTGTCATTGATGTCAAGGATGAATTGTCATTGATGTCAAAAGGATAAATTGAGTAATGCAAAAGGTTGATGGCAAAAGAGCTTCATAATGTTTATTTTTAAATATTATGTGAAGCACAAAATAAAAGGTTTTTATTAAAACCATGGTTGGGCATATACCCAAAAAAATTATAAATAAATTAAAAAAAAAAAAAAAAATCAAAAAGGTTTTCTAAAACCTAAGGAGGCTTTTACTTTAAAAAGCCCAAAGGAGATTTAAATATTTAATTTATAATATTTAAATTCTTTTGAATTTAAATGATTATAAATAAATATTATTCGAAGGTAAATGTTAGCGTCGACTCCCCAACGAATTTCCTCCGTCGACGTGCATGACAAAGAAGGCATAAGGTATTTATACCTTAGCCAAACCAAAGTTTGGTATTCGATTAAAAAAGTGCATCCGCAATATTTGAGAAGCTTGTGCAAAATTTAATCAAGCGCCTCCGAATTGCAAAGTGTGGTAGCGGGCGTCGCGTCAAAGGAAGAGCCAAAGGCTCTTGAGGGTCGTGAGGAGGTCAAAGCGCATATTGCGCTTTAAGGCATCAAAGGAGCACGTGGCTCACATGGCATGGAAGCCACAACCAAGGTGTTGTGGAGAGATTGGTGCAAGTTCGAGCCCCATGGATTGTGAAAAAGGGTAATAAAGTTTTTGAAAATATTTTAATTTGCATGTGCTAAGGTCTTAGGAGGAATAAGGTGAAAGTTAGAAATTATATTTACATATTGCTAAGGTCTTAGGAGGAATAAGGTGGAAGTTAGGTTATGATATTAACCTAAGTGTTGAAAGGTTATTTTGGCTAGGGTAAATTTGTTTTACCTTAGAAAAATTGGAAATTGATTTATTGCATTATTTTATAAAGTGATTTATTTAATTAATGCAATATTAAGTAGGGAGTCATAAGTAGAGTTTGGATTATTTTTGAGATATATTTCTGAAAAGGGTTATGATGAAATTAAATTGTTAAGAGGTTCTTTTGATGAGTTAGAGTTTTGGAAGAAGTGTTTTGATTGGAGATTTGTGGTGTTGGATATTATTTTAAGAAGGAGAAATAAGGTGTAATTAAGTTTGATTATTTTTGTAATTGAGAATTATTTTGTGAGAAAGTTAGTGTGATATTTTATCATCTAACTATTGAGATTGGCAAAAGAGAAAATTGTGATTGAGACAGGTTTTTCCAAGGTCACTTCTACATCAAATAAAGGTATGGGCATATTCTTCCTAGTGAGTGATTGTTGAAAGTTGTGAATGCAAAGTTGGAGTGAAAAGGATTGTTTGGTAAGCATTGTTGAGTGTGTTTTGAATTAATGCTTCAAGGTTTTCTAAAATTGAGAGTTGTTGATAAAACCTTGTTTTATAAGAATTGTTGTTGAAGTGATTGATTGAGTGAAGAACTTGAACTAGGGTTTACAAAGATCATGAGTATCATTGTTATGTGAAGATTATTTTATAAGCATTGTTGTTGAAGTGATTGATTGAGTGAAGAACTTGAACTAGGGTTTGCAAAGATCATGAGTATCATTGTTATGTGAGATTGGTTGATGAGCATTGTTGGAAACATTTGAGTGAGTGTTCATATGCTTGGACTAGGGTTTGTGAGCAAGGATTATTTCATTGAGTGATTGGTTGAGTAGAGTTGGTTGAGCCTAGTCAAGTGGATGTGTGAAGTGATAGTTCAAGTTCTATGAAACAAATTGTTCTATATTATGAATTGGTTTGAGAAAGAGGTTGAGTGTTGATGAGTGTGAAACATATTGAGTCTCTAACAATTCTCTATATATTTATGTAATAAAAGAAATATTGAAAGTGATTGAGAGTTTGTGAGTGTGAAGCATATTGAGTCTCTAACAATTCTCTATATGTTTCCAAAAGAGTGATTGAAAGTAATTGAGCATTGTAAGTGTGAAGCATATTGAGTCTCTAACAATTCTCTATATGTTTCTAAAAGGAGTGAGTGAAAGTGATTGAGAATTAAGGTGAATGTGAAGCATATTGAGTCTCTAAAAATTCTCTATATGTTTCTAAAAGAGTGATTGAAAGTAATTGAGCATTATGATGAATGTGAAGCATATTGAGTCTCTAAAAATTCTCTTTATGTTTCTATGAGTTTGGACAAGTTCTAGTGAGGACTTATTGAGCAGATTTGAGGTAAGTCTTAGTGAAGACTTGAGAGCAGATTAGGCAAGTTCTAGAGAGGACTTGTGGATAGATTAGTGTGAGATTTTATGGAAGCTTACAAGGTATATTTGAGATAAGTATTTGAGAAGACTTGTGAGTAGATTTGATTGATTGATTTGTTCAAACCTTGAGTTAAGGTTTGGGGCAGATCTAGCAGAATTGATTTGAGATTGAGTCAAGCTTTATGTTAAGGCTTGAGGATAGATATTGAGGATATATTTGTGCTAGACCGAAGGACTATGTTTAGTATAGATCAGAGGATAAATATTGAGGATAGATTTATACTAGATCAAAGGAATATGTTTAGTACAGATTTGAGGATAGAGTTTGGTGTAGATTTGAGGATAGGTTTGTGCTAGACTAGAGACAAAGATTGAGCAGATTTATGCTAGACTGAAGGACTATGTTTAGTGTAAATTTGAGATAGAGCTTTGAAGGTGATAGAGTATAGAGGATGATAGTCTCTAGTGGATAGAGATCCATTAGCCAAGGTAGTGAGGATAGGTGTCTTCAGTGGATAGAGATCCATTAGCCAGAGTAGTGGGGACAACAGTTCTTCTAGAAGATCACCAACCAGAGCAAGAGGAGAAAGGAGTTCTCCTATGGATAGAGATCCATGAACTTGATTAGGAGATTGGTGTCTCCTTTGGACAGAGGTCCATAAACATTGTAATAGGGAAAGGATTCCCAAGAGATTGATTGAGAAAATTTTAGTGAAATATTTTCTTCGTGGAGTAGCCCACATTGGGTGAACCATGTAAAATTGGTGTCTCTATTGTGTGTGGTGATTTGTGCATTGCTTTGATTACTATTATTGATATTGCTATCTATACATTGCATAATATTGATTGGGAAAGAAAAGTAAAAAGTGGTCTTATATTGTTCACCCCCCTCTCAGTATAAGCTTGTGTTCTTCAATTGGTATCGAGTGGGTTCCTTCGAAAGAGTTTAACAGCTTGAAGGAAAAGCTTTCAAGAACACAATGGATTCTAAGAATGTGTCCTCAGATAATTCAACACCAATATTTGATGGAAGTGATTATATATTTTGGAGTATGAGAATGAAGATTCACCCGATGGCACTTGGCAATGAAATTTGGGAAGTAGTTGAAAATGGATACATACCACCAATTGATCCACCTATAGATAAGGAAGGTAAGCTTCTACAACATTACAATTCAAAAGCAATGAATGCAATTTTGAGAGGTTTGCATAGAACATAATCAATAAAAGTTATGCATTGTAAAGATGCAAAAGGAATATGGGATAAGTTGCAAAGCATATATGAAGGAGATAAAAGTGTCAAAAAGGCAAAGATACGAAATCTCAAAGGGCAATTTGAAGAATTAAGAATGAAGGATGAGGAAAACATTAGTACTTATCTACTTCGGGTAGATGAAGTTGTTAATGCCATGCAAGGACTTGGACTTAATGTTGAAGAATCAGATGTTTGTGATAAGGTCTTAAGATCTCTTCCAAAAATATTTAGTGAAAATATTTTTGCTATAGAAGAATCAAAATATGGTGATTCTTTGACAAGAGATATGTTACTTGGTATTCTCATAACCTTTGAGTTAAGAACAAAAGAGGAACCTAATATTCGAAAGGAAGCAACCTTCAAAGCAATTAAGAAGACAAAGGGTAAGAAGTCAGAATCGAGCAATGAGTCATCCAATGATGAAGAAGCTAATTATGGCAGAAGGAATAAGGATTCAAGAAGATTTAAAGATGCAAAATTTGTTAGATGTTTCAATTGTGGAAAGTATGGTCACTATGCAACTGATTTTCAAGAAGCTAAAAATAACAATGATGAAGAAAAATAGGATCACAAGAATAGGGAATCATAAAAATACAGGTACCAAAATAAAGGTAAGGATGGACAAGGTAGACAAGGAAAGAAGTTCTTTCAAAGACAAAAGAGGAGCTACTATGCAGACAAGGCAAGTAAGTACTCAAATGATAGTGATAATAGTTTTTCAGATAATGATAAAGATGAAGTCCTATTTTTGATTGAATAAAAAAAGAAGTCAAGAAAAGGTCACCAATAATTCTCAAGTGTTTTAGATGTGGTAATTTTGGACATCTTGAAGATAGTTGTACAAGGAATGGTTTCAATTTTAGTGATGATGAATATGAGGATGCACTTGAAGGACCAGAAGAGAATATTCTAATGGCACTAGAAGAAGAAGAAGATGATCCTATAGAAGACAAGTCAAAATAAAATGAAGATGTTGACAAAGGTAAACAAATAGAGGAAGAATCAGAAAAAGGAGGAGTTGATCTTGAGGGAGAACTTATTTATGCTCTTAAAAATTTAAATAAGGTAAGAAAGCAAAACTCCCAACTTGAGATTCAATTTCAATAATGTGATGAAGAAAGAGGAAAGCTTATAGAGGATCTAAACAAGTCAATGGCTAAGACAAAGAAGTTCAAGGATAAGCTAGAAGCAAAGGTCTTAGAATGTGAAAAGTTAGAACAAGAAGTAGCTCTACTAAGGGAAGAGTTAGAAAAGTCCAAGGATAAGCTACACAAGTTTGAAAAGAGTTCAAATAATTTGGATAAGATGATCAAGGTACAAAGAAGGTCAACAAATAAAATAGGTCTTGGTTTTGAACAGGCTCAAAAGAAACAAGAAGAAGAGTCAACCTCAAGTTCTAAAGAAGAAGAAACTTCAGAAGAAGACAATGTAAGAGAAAGTGAGGCTTCTGAGGATGAGTTGAACAACAAAAAGTTCAACAAGGAAAGGAACAATGCACAAAGAAGAAATGGATGGAACAACAATCATAATAGGTTAAGAGAGACTAAGAGACCAATGAGGTCAAGACAAGGAAACTTCAATGGAAGATGTTTCTCATGTCACAGATTTGGGCACAAGGCTTCAGAATGCAGGACACATGAAAGACAGGAATATGGGAACTTTAGAAGTAGGCAACTTTTCCATGGATATTGCTACTCATGTAATCAGTTTGGTCACAAGGCAATGAATTGCAAGGTTCATGATAGGAACAGATATGGCTTCACCAGGAGAAATCCCAAGATATTTGCACCTCCAAGGAATAATAACATTAAGTGTTATAAGTGCAATAATGATGGACATACAACAAAGTGGTGTAGAGCAAACATTCCAGAATCAAGCATGAAAATGAACAAGAACAAGAACAAGAACAAGAATATGGACATGAATAAGAAAAGGAATATGGACATGAATAGAAATAGTAATAGGAACAAGAATATGGACATGAATAGGAACATGGACATGAACATGAACAGTCAAAGGAATCAGAAGGATCAGATGAGAAGAAAAGAGGACAAAGGTAAAGAATAGTGCTTTCTAGGAGTAGAAATACTCCCACCCCAAAATTAACCACCTCAAGAGGAGGTGGGGGAGGGGCTAAGCTAAGAGACTCATTCTTAGCCCCAAGCCCCAAAGGTGACCCTTTGCCATTGATGTCAAAGGGGGAGAGATTTGGTTTAAGGAGAAAGCATTGAGTCAGGGGGAGCAATTTTCCAGGGGGAGCAGAACAAGAAAAAGGTCAAGTTTTGGTAAAAAGAATTTGGGTTACCATCAATGACAAAGGGGGAGATTGTTGGACATTTTGAGTAGATGAAGTTGTCATTGATGTCAAGGATGAATTGTCATTGATGTCAAAAGGATAAATTGAGTAATGCAAAAGGTTGATGGCAAAAGAGCTTCATAATGTTTATTTTTAAATATTATGTGAAGCACAAAATAAAAGGTTTTTATTAAAACCATGGTTGGGCAAATCAAAAAGGTTTTCTAAAACCTAAGGAGGCTTTTACTTTAAAAATCCCAAAGGAGATTTAAATATTTAATTTATAATATTTAAATTCTTTTGAATTTAAATGATTATAAATAAATATTATTCAAAGGCAAATGTTAGCACCGACTCCCCAACGAATTTCCTCCATCGACGTGCATGACAAAGAAGGCATAAGGTATTTATACCTTAGCCAAACCAAATTTTGGCATTCAATTAAAAATGTGCATCCAAAATATTTGAGAATCAAGCACCTACGAATTGCAAAGTGTGGTAGTGGGCATCATGTCGAAGGAAGAGCCAAAGGCTCTTGAGGGTCGTGAGGAGGTCAAAGTGCATATTGCGCTTTAAGGCATCAAAGGAGCACGTGGCTCACATGATGTGGAAGCCACGACCAAGGTGTTGTGGAGAGATTGGTGCAAGTTTGAGCCTCGTGGATTGCGAAAAGGGTAATAAAGTTTTTGAAAATATTTTAATTTGCATGTGCTAAGGTCTTAGGAGGAATAAGGTGAAAGTTAGAAATTATATTTGCATATTGCTAAGGTCTTAGGAGGAATAAGGTGGAAGTTAGGTTATGATATTAACCTAAGTGTTGAAAGGTTATTTTGGCTAGGGTAAATTTGTTTTACCTTAGAAAATTTGGAAATTGATTTATTGCATTATTTTATAAAGTGATTTATTTAATTAATGCAATATTAAGTAGGGAGTCATAAGTAGAGTTTGGATTATTTTTTAGATATATTTCTGAAAAGGGTTATGATGAAATTAAATTGTTAAGAGGCTCTTTTGATGAGTTAGAGTTTTGGAAGAAGTGTTTTGATTGGAGATTTGTGGTGTTGGATATTATTTTAAGAAGGAGAAATAAGGTGTAATTAAGTTTGATTATTTTTGTAATTGAGAATTATTTTGTGAGAAAGTTAGTGTGATATTTTATCATCTAACTATTGAGATTGGCAAAAGAGAAAATTGTGATTGAGACAAGGTTTTCCAAGGTCACTTCTACATCAAATAAAGGTATGGGCATATTCTTCCTAGTGAGTGATTGTTGAAAGTTGTGAATGCAAAGTTGGAGTGAAAAGGATTGTTTGGTAAGCATTGTTGAGTGTGTTTTGAATTAATGCTTCAAGGTTTTCTAAAATTGAGAGTTGTTGATAAAACCTTGTTTTATAAGCATTGTTGTTGAAGTGATTGATTGAGTGAAGAACTTGAACTAGGGTTTGCAAAGATCATGAGTATCATTGTTATGTGAAGATTATTTTATAAGCATTGTTGTTGAAGTGATTGATTGAGTGAAGAACTTGAACTAGGGTTTGTAAAGATCATGAGTATCATTGTTATGTGAGATTGGTTGATGAGCATTATTGGAAACATTTGAGTGAGTGTTCATATGCTTGGACTAGGGTTTGTAAGCAAGGATTATTTCATTGAGTGATTGGTTGAGTAGAGTTGGTTGAGCCTAGTCAAGTGGATGTGTGAAGTGATAGTTCAAGTTCTATGAAACAAATTGTTCTATATTCTAAATTGATTTGAGAAATAGGTTGAGTGTTGATAAGTGTGAAACATATTGAGTCTCTAACAATTCTCTATATGTTTATGTAATAAAATAAAGATTGAAAGTGATTGAGAGTTTGTGAGTGTGAAGCATATTGAGTCTCTAACAATTCTCTATATGTTTCTAAAAGAGTGATTGAAAGTAATTGAGCATTGTAAGTGTGAAGCATATTGAGTCTCTAACAATTCTCTATATGTTTCTAAAAGGAGTGAGTGAAAGTAATTGAGCATTGAGGTGAATGTGAAGCATATTGAGTCTCTAAAAATTCTCTATATGTTTCTAAAAGAGTGATTGAAATTGATTGAGCATTGTGATGAATGTGAAGCATATTGAGTCTCTAACAATTCTCTTTATGTTTCTATGAGTTTGGACAAGTTCTAGTGAGGACTTATTGAGCAGATTTGAGGCAAGTCTTAGTGAAGACTTGAGAGTAGATTAGGCAAGTTCTAGAGAGGACTTGTGGACAGATTAGTGTGAGATTTTGTGGAAGATTACAAGGCATATTTGAGATAAGTCTTTGAGAAGACTTGTGAGCAGATTTGATTGATTGATTTGTTCAAACCTTGAGTTAAGGTTTGGGGCAGATCTAAAGAGTTGATTTGAGATTGATTCAAGCTTTGTGTTAAGGCTTGAGGATAGATATTGAGGATAGATTTGTGCTAGATCGAAGGACTATGTTTAGTGTAGATCAGAGGACAGATATTGAGGATATATTTGTGCTAGACCGAAGGACTATGTTTAGTACAAATTTGAGGACAGAGTTTGGTGCATATTTGAGGACAAGTTTGTGCCAGAATAGAGACAGAGATTGAGCATATTTGTGCTAGACCGAAGGACTATGTTTAGTACAGATTTGAGATAGATATTTGAAGGTGATAGAGTATAGAGGATGAAAGTCTCCACTGGATAGAGATCCATAAGCTAGGGAAGTGAGGATAGGTGTCTTCAGTGGATAGAGATCCATTAGCCAAAGAAGTGGGGGTAAAAGTTCTTCTAGAAGATCACCAACCATAGTAAGAGGAGAAAGGAGTTCTCCTATGGATAGAGATCCATGAACTTGATTAGGGGATTGGTGTCTCCTTTGGATAGAGGTCCATAAAAATTGTAATAGGGAAAGGATTCCCAAGATATTGATTGAGAAAATTTTAGTGAAATATTTTCTCCATGGAGTAGCCCACATTGGGTGAACCACATAAAATTGGTGTCTCTATTGTGTGTGGTGATTTATGCATTGCTTTGATTACTATTGTTGATATTGCTATCTATACATTGCATAATATTTATTGGGAAAGAAAAGTAAAAAGTGGTCTTATACTGTTCACCCCCCTCTAAGTATAAGCTTGTGTTCTTCAAGGAGTTACAATCACCTTTATGACTCTGTGAAGGCATCACTACACTTTAGGTCTTCTTTCTTGCTCATAAGGAATTTTTATTTTATCCTCTTTATTGCAATAGGCAACATTTTGTGATGATGATTGAAGATATTTACTACCTTTGTAGAAGTAGTAGTCCCTTCTCCATTTTATTAGGACGATTGTATGTTCTTGAGCAGAGTCTCTAAATATTTTTTTTCTCTATGTGATTGATAAAAGCTTTGAGATGATTGTATGCTCCATATTGTTGAGAAAAAATTTCCATAGGGGTCTCTCTCTTCTTCATCACATTCAAGAATTGCATTTTGGAGAACCTGCACTTAATGTCTTCATGTCTCCCACTTCCTTGTAAAATCATTGGAGTCCAATGCTTCTTAAGTGGGGAGGAATGATAAGGTTAGCATAGAATGTTTAATTAGTTTTATTATTCCTATGTAATAATTGTGAGCATATTATTAGCTCACATGAATTTTCTAGAAAATTATGTTAGTTTCTAGGATTGCTTAAGTTAGCTTTAGTTAAGCTAATATGGGCTCTCAATGATATTGTGTATATTGTATTTTTGCATCTTAATGACTATATTATGCTACAAATAAATAAATTTTCATCGAGGATTTGATCCTAAATAGACCTCAATAAGTCCAATCAAGAAGTTGGTTGGGGATCTATAAGTTCTCTAGGATTATTTTGTTGTGGAAAATATTATCCATATTATTGATGAGGATGGGAAATTGCATAGCCTAGAGGTTGGTATAGGTGGTAGAGAGGGTAGAGATATGGAGGATAGTAATATGGACATTGGATTAGTGGATTCAGGAAACCCACTATTGATTAGGGGGAGCTTGAATATTTTGAGGAATATAGTTCAAACCTAACTACTAGACCTATTGGTTTGGAGGAGGAAGATGTTGCATATTTTGTTGTGCTTATATAGTTAGGGATAGTATTAAGTTTTGCTATGTAGAAGTATAATTCAAACTGAATTGTTGGACCTATTGGTTCTAAGGAGTTTTATCTTATACATTTTATATGCTTGAGTAGTTAGGAGCAATTTTAATCTCTAAGTTTTTTGATGGGACACCTACAACCCCATTTGTCTAATCGTTACATATTTTAGACAAGGTTCATATTTAAGTATATTAATCTAGTTATAGATTGGACTAAAGGTGTTGAACAAGGTACAACAAGAGTATTGTCATTGTTGTCAACACAGACAACAATTGATGCAGTTGAAGCAATGGACAAGAATTCTGAAGTCAGTCAGATCAAGTACAGTAAATTTGCAGGAAAACAGAAGTCACCAAGATTCAGAAAATTGCAGAAAAGACCAAGTAAGAAAACTGTCGCGATATCGCGACAAGTTTTCTGTCGCGATATCGCGACAGGTTGAGAGGTCCGTTAGCAGAAAGAAAAATTGTCGCGATTTCGCGACATAACCGAGGAGAGAGAAAATTCACGCCAAATGGTCGCGATTTCACGACATAACCGAGGAGAGAGAAAATGCACGCCAAATGGTCACGATTTCGCGACATGTCCGAGGAGAGAGAAGATGCAAGCAAATTTGTCACGATTTCGTGACATGCGGGCAGAGAAGGAAGCAAGGTGAAAAGATGTCACGATTTCGTGACATGTTGGAGGAAAATGCACTAAGTCAAGGAAGTGTAGCGATTTCGCTACAAGTTTGAAAGTCAAGGCGAAAGAGTGCAATGATTTCGTTGCATGTTGAAATGAAGGGCAAAGAAGGTGTAGCGATTTCGCTACAAGTTTGAAAGTCAAGGCGAAAGAGTGCAACGATTTCACTGCATGTTGAAATGAAGGGCAAAGAAGGTGTAGCGATTTCGCTACAAGTGAAAAAGCACAAACAAGAAGGTGTAGCGATTTCGCTGCATGACAAAATGCATGGAAACAAAGGTGTAGCGATTTCGCTACCATTCAAAGTTGCAAAAATTAAAGATGTAACAAGTCAAAAGCACAAGGCACAAAGTTGTAGCGATTTCGCTACTGCATGAAGCAAAGAGTGTACGAAGCAGTGAACGTCACGATTTCGTGACATGTTCCATTTTCGCTGGAGTCTGCAAGGAGAGTTGTACGGAAGAGCAAAGTGTCACGATTTCGTGACATGTTCCATTTTCGTTGTTGCTGGCAAAGGAGAGTGTACGGAAGCCAGAAGCGTCACGATTTCGTGACAAGAAGGATGATGACGTCAGCAAAAGCCAAAAGCGTCACGATTTCGCGACAAGAATGATGATGACATCAGCAAAGTCAGAAAGTGTCACGATTTCGCGACAAAGTGCAAGGAAAGCTGCTGGAAGCCGAAAGTGTCATGATTTCACGACAACATATAGGATGACGTCAGAAAAAGTTCTAAGTGTCACGATATCGTGACATGAACAGAGGGAAAGCTTTCAAAGCCAAAATGGTCGTGATTTCGCGATAGCAAGGGCATGAAGTGTACGGCTTCAAAAAGTGTCACGATATCGCGACAGGTAACAGTCTGGCAGGTAAAACCCGTAGGAGCATGCAAGGTGACACGTGTCGAAAAAGCATACAGTAAGTCATGTAGCATGTTACGTATAAAGTAACTGATGTCAGATCGACAGTTACACGTTGACAGGTGTCGGACATGCATGGGAACAGATGTATATTCTTGATTGAAAAAGCATTCGATGCATCACATATGCAGTTTCGAAAAAGCATTCGAAAAGCCGTATTTGAAGAAATTGAAAAGCCGTATTTGAAGAAATTGAACAGCCGAATATGAAGGATCAAAAAAGCTTTCAAATCGATGTATTTGTAGCATTTAAAACAACCGTATTGCAAGGAATCGAACCGTCGTATTGCAGGGTTTCAAACAGTCGAAGTGCATGGAATCAAACAGTCGTATTGCATGGATTCAACAGCCGTATTGCAGGGTTTCGAACAGTCGAAGTGCATGGAATCGAACAACCGTATTGCATGGATTCAATAGTCGTATTGCAGGGTTTCGAATAGTCAAAGTGCATGGAATCGAATAGCTGTATTGCATGGATTCGAACAGTCAGAGTATGTGATTCGACTGCATGCAGGATTGATAGGTTATAAAAGAATAGTCGTACAAAGAAGATGTTGCTGTTGTTAGAGATAAATTGCTGTAAAAGGAGGGTTAGAAAAGAGTTAAGAGAAAAATTAGCAGAGCTGTGAGAGTGTGCAGAGTTGGGTTAATTATAGACCAGTCAGGGTCATGCATGAAGTGAAGACATTTTTATGTCATTCTAAATTGATCAGAATTGTAGTCCAAGTTGGTGCTTGGTACTAGGGGTTGGTGCTCCATCTGTTGCAGTAGAAAATTACAGGGGTTGGTGCTCCTTCCAGTGGATGCTGGTAAAGAATTTGTAAAATTGGAATTTTGCAAAGACTGGATTTGGATTGAAGTCCAAGCAGTCAATTTTGAGGAGTAGCCAAATTGGTGAACCTCATTATATTGTGTGTTGTGGTGTGCTCTCATGTTCAATTTGCTTTTCTGGTTTTAAAGTTCTCTGTGCTTCAGTTTTTGAATGCTGTTGTTTTGAATTTTAAAATAACTACACTGATTCACCCCCCCTCTCAGTGTCATTGTGTGAATATCAATTGGTATCAGAGCAAGGTGCCTTGTTCAAGCTTAATCAGCTAAGGAGATCTTGGAAGAAACAATGGCAAACGGTGAAGGATTCTCATCCAACAAAGCCCCCTTATTTGATGGAACAAATTACACTTTTTGGAAACTCGGGATGCAAACATATCTGAGTGCATTGGGATATGATATTTGGGATTCCGTAGATAGTGGATACACAACACCCACTACCCCTCCAACAGATACTGCTGAGAAGAAAAAATTTGAGAACAACTCCAAAGCTAAGAATGCTATAATGTGTGGGCTTGTTGACAGTGAACCGATAAGAGTCATGAGTCGTAAATCAGCAAAAGACATGTGGGATAAATCGAAGAGCATCCATGAAGGAGACAACAAGATCAAGGAAGCAAAACTGCAAACTCATTGAGCACAGTTCGAAGAACTGCAAATGAATGAAGATGAGAACATAGAGGCTTATATGCTGAGAGTCAACGGAATCATTAATGCAATCAGAGGACTCGGTGAAGAAATTGATGATGCAGTTGTGAAAAAGGTTCTCAGAACACTGCACAAAAGATTTAACTCCAAAGTTTTTGCAATAGAAGAGGCAAAAGATCTGAACAACTTCAGCTTGGATGAGATGCATGGTTCTCTGACAACATATGAAATGAGAATAGGACAAACCAAGTCTATAGACAGAGAAGCAACTTTTAAAGCACACAAGAATATAAAAGCTGAACATGAATCTGAGGATGAAGAGACTCTGGATGAAACAGAAGCTAATTTTGTTCGAAAACTCACAAAAGGAAAAGGAAAATATAGAGGAAAGCTACCTTTTAAGTGCTTCAATTATGGAGGAGTCGGTCATTTTGCAGCCAAATGTCCAATGCAGGAGAAAACCAAAAATGGTGAAGGCTCACACCAAGAAAAAGGTGACTGGAAGAAGAAACAAAATTTCAGAAAGAACAACTTCAAGAAGAAAAGCTTCATATCCAAGAATGTCAACACTTCTGAAGAAAGCTCAGATGAGGATTCTGAAGAAGAAAAAGGTGAAGCTCTGTTCATGGCACTTGAAGAGGAAAGAACAGAAGAAAATCAGGAAAGTGATGAAAACTTTAAAGATGAAGCTGAAGTTTATCTGGAAGGAGAATTGGTTGCTGCACTTGAAGAGTTGAGTGTTGAAAGGAAAAAGAACAAAAAGTTTTCAAGAAAACTAGAAGATGCCACTGACATAATAAACAGTTTAAAAATACAGACAGAGGAATTCAAGAAAATGTCTGAAGTTCTTGATGAACAATTAACTGTAAAGACAGTTGAATGCAACAAGCTAGAGGAAGACATGGTTAAGTTAAGAATACAGTTAGAGGAGATGAATAGAAAATTAAACTATTTTCATAAGTTTGAAGAAAGTACTGTAAAGCTGGATAAAATGTTAAATAACCAAAGGCCTTCCGACATCAAATTTGGTTTAGGCTTCGATGAAGGAGAATCATCAAAGGGTTCAAAGGCCTCGAATGTAGAACCCATAAAGAAAGAAGAAAAGATCAGGGTTGATCTAGAAAAAACAAAACATGCCCAAGAAAGCAATAATGCCAGACTCAAGAAGAGTACTGACAAAGATGGCTTCATAAAAGTCACACATCCAAGAAGGAAAAGATTTATGGCTCCTACTTCAAACTGGCAAAGACCGGCACCCAGGTTTAATCATTCCTTTTCTGTTTATTGTTTTAAATGCAATGCTTATGGCCATAAAATTTTAGATTGCAAGCATAATGTATCTCAAAGGAATTTCACAAGCAGAAATATTTTTTCTCCTTTAATGAATTATGCAGTTGAATGTTATAATTGTCATAATTTTGGACATATTGCTAGAAACTGTAGAAGCATTTTTGCAGCAAATAATTAAGGTAGAAAATCTCAACCAAGTGAGTTGAAACAAAACAAGAAATTTCCTGAAAAACAAGTACATGCTAATGAGAAGACAAAGGCAAAACAAGTAGCCAAATCTGTCATCAAACCAGAATGGAAAGAAAATGAATCTTTAATTGTTCAGATTGCCTTTAAAGCTCAGAACAAATCTGCACCTTGGATACTTGACAGTGGGTGTTCCAGTCACATGACGAGTGACAAGCAAAAATTTGAGAATTTGCAGAATTATGAAGGTGGTTCTGTGAAATTTGGAAATAATGATGGAGCAAAGATTGTTGGAAAGGGATCAGTCAAGATCAATGATGGCAATATAAAATCAAAAGAAGTCTTGTTTGTGATTGGTCTGAAGCATAACTTACTGAGTGTAAGTCAAATCTGTGACAGAGGCCATGATGTAATCTTCAAGAAGGAGGGCTGTGAAGTAAGAAAGACAAAAAATGGAAAGATAATAGCCACTGGACTGAGAACTTCTAGAAATCTGTATACACTTTCAGAGACTTCAGAAGGAGCTTGCTTGGTTGGTCAGGAAGAAGAAAACTGGCTGTGGCACAAGAGACTCGGTCACATAAGCTTTGATAATCTGGTAAAAATCAGCTCAAAAGGGGCAGTAAGAGACATACCAACTATTGGTAAACCTTCAAACAATATTTGTGAGTCATGCCAAAAGGGAAAACAAACCAGAGCCACTTTCAAAGCAAAAGAATATTTCACAAGCAAGCCATTAGAATTAATTCACACTGATTTATGTGGACCCATGAGAACTGAAAGCATAAATGGACACAAATATTTTATGTTGTGTATAGATGATTACTCAAGAATGACATGGGTACTATTTTTGAAACTTAAATCAGAAGCCTTTGAGATGTTTAAAACCTTCAAAAATCTTGTTGAGAATCAATCGGGGAAAAGAATTAAATGCCTAAGATCGGACGAGAGGAGGAGAGTTTATTTCGGAAGAATTTGTAGAATACTCGTCAAAAATATGGGATAAGAAGACAATTTTCAGCGACTAGAACACCTCAAGCAAAATGGATTTGTAGAAAGGAAAAATAGGACTATGCAAGAAATGGCAAGGACAATGTCGGCTGAAAACAAAATAGCCGACAGATTTTGGAAAGAGGCAGTACATACTGCAGTTTACATTCAAAACAGGTGCATGCTAAGACCACATGAAAGCAAAACACCTTATGAACTGTGGTTTGGTAGAAAGGCAACAACAAGACATTTCAAAGTATTTGGCAGCAAGTGCTACATCAAACGGACTGAAGATAATCTCGATAAATTTGAAAATAGAGCTGATGAAGGTATCTTTCTTGGTTACTCAACAAAAAGCAAAGCCTACACATGTTACAACAAGAGGCTAAAGAAAATTGTTGAGAGTGCTGATGTGAAAGTTGATGAAGGTAGAGAACAAGAAATTACTTATCAAGAAAACTACCCCATCTATGAAGAAGTCATTGAAGGTGATGATGAAAAGGAAACAGATAAGAATCAGAAAATTGATCCAGATGGTGTAAAAACTGAATCAGAAGAAGAAGAAAACAAGAAATTTAAAACAGGCAACTGGCAGAAAAATCATCCAAGTGAACAGATTATTGGGGATCCCAAAGATGGTATTCAGACAAGAAGAGCAGCAATGCGGAACTATTCTCTGTTATCTAGCATTGAACCTAAAAATGTTGCTGAAGCAAGCAATGATGAAAGTTGGTTGAAGGCAATTAATGAAGAACTAGATCAGATTGAGAAAAACAATACCTGGGAATTAGTACCTAGACCAACAAATAAAAACATAATTGGCACTAAATGGGTTTTTCAAAATAAATTAAATGAAGATGGGCAGGTTGTCATAAATAAGGCAAGATTAGTCTGTAAAGGCAATGCTCAAGTTGAAGGCATTGATTTTGAAGAAACATTTGCACCGGTAGCCAGACTAGAGGCAATCAGAATGTTTCCGGCATTAGCGATTCATAAAAACTTCAAAGTATATCAAATGGATGTAAAATCAGCATTTTTGAATGGAAAACTGGAAGAAGAGGTTTACATTGAACATCCAGATGGCTTCCAACTTGGTGAAAACCCAGATTTTGTTTGCAGGTTAAAGAAAGCATTATATGGTTTGAAACAGGCACCCAGAGCATGGTATGCAAGGCTGGATAATTATCTAATTAAACAAGGGTTCAAGAAAGGTTTGGTGGACAACAACTTATATGTCAAAACAGAGAAGGGCCATCTTATTGTTCTTGTTGTTTATGTAGATGATATAATATTTGGCAGCAGAATGGATGAATACTGCAAAGACATATCAACTAAAATGAAGAAAGAATTTGAGATGTCTATGATTGGTGAACTTTCTTATTTTCTAGGATTGCAGGTCAATCAAAATGAAAAAGGCATTTTTATTTCTCAAGTTAAATATGTAAAAGAAATGCTGAAAAAGTTCACAATGGAAGACAAGTAAACCTGTAAGCACTCCCATGACAACAGGTTGCAAGTTGAGCAAGGATGATAAATCCCTAGATGTAGATCAAACAATGTACAGGTCTATGATTGGAAGCCTCGCTATATTTAATAGCCACTAGACCGGATATATTACAAGCAAGTATGCATGGTTGCAAGATTTCAAGCCGATCCCAAAGAAACTCATGTAACAGCTGTAAAGAGGATCTTCAAGTATCTCAAGGGCACTATGGATTATGGGTTGTGGTACCCAAAAGGTAAATATTTCACTTTGATTGCATATTATGATGCAGATTGGGCAGGATGTATTGATGACAGGAAGAGTACAAGTGGAGGAGCATTTTATCTTGGAGACAGGCTGGTAGCATGGCACAACAAGAAACAAGAATCAATATCTCTATCCACTGCAGAGGTAGAATACATTGCAACAACAACATGCTGTACTCAGATATTATGGATGAGACAAACGTTGAAAGATCTTGGTATTCATTTCAAAGAGCCAATTTCAATTAAATGTGATAACACTAGTGCTATCAACATATCCAAGAATCCAATAATGCATTCAAGAACCAAACATATTGCAATCCGATATCATTTCTTGAAGGATAAAGTTGCGGAAGGAGAGGTAAAATTGGACTTTGTTCCAACTACAGAGCAAGTAGCTGATATATTCACAAAACCATTGCCCAAGGATGTTTTTGAGTATCTTCGAAATAAGTTGGGAGTGGTCACAATTCCCAAGAACTGACTATCTTTTGGGATCACATTCTCAAGGGGTGCATTTATGCCTATACTTATAGTTTTGCTTATACTTATGATTTTTGCTAACTATAACAACATTTGGTATTATTGTCAAAGGGGGAGAAGAATTACAGGAAAGTGCATGAGTGTTGCCAACAATTCCAAAGGGGGAGATTGTTGAACAAGGTACAACAAGAGTATTGTCATTGTTGTCAACACAGACAGCAATTGATGCAGTTGAAGCAATGGACAAGAATTCTGAAGTCAGTCAGATCAAGTACAGTAAATTTGCAGGAAAACAGAAGTCACCAAGATTCAAAAAATTGCAGAAAAGACCAAGTAAGAAAACTGTCGCGATATCGCGACAGGTTGAGAGGTCCGTTAGCAGAAAGAAAAATTGTCGCGATTTCGTGACATAACCGAGGAGAGAGAAAATTCACGCCAAATGGTCGCGATGTCGCGACATAACCGAGGAGAGAGAAAATGCACGCCAAATGGTCACGATTTCGCGACATGTCCGAGGAGAGAGAAGATGCAAGCAAATTTGTCGCGATTTCGCGACATGTGGGCAGAGAAGGAAGCAAGGTGAAAAGATGTCACGATTTCGTGACATGTTGGAGGAAAATGCACTAAGTCAAGGAAGTGTAGCGATTTCGCTACAAGTTTGAAAGTCAAGGCGAAAGAGTGCAGCGATTTCGCTGCATGTTGAAATGAAGGGCAAAGAAGGTGTAGCGATTTCGCTACAAGTTTGAAAGTAAGGAAAGAGATGTTGAAATGAAGGGCAAAGAAGGTGTAGGATTTCGCTACAAGTGAAAAAGCACAAACAAGAAGGTGTAGCAATTTCGCTGCATGACAAAATGCATGGAAACAAAGGTGTAGCGATTTCGCTACCATTCAAAGTTGCAAAAATTAAAGATGTAACAAGTCAAAAGCACAAGGCACAAAGTTGTAGCGATTTCGCTACTGCATGAAGCAAAGAGTGTATTATGTTCCATTTTGAGAGATGTACGGAAGCGCAAAGTGTCACGATTTCGTGACATGTTCCATTTTCGTTGTTGTCGGCAAAGGAGAGTGTACGGAAGCCAGAAGCGTCGTGATTTCGCGACAAGAAGGATGATGACGTCAGCAAAAGCCGAAAGCGTCGCGATTTCATGACAAGAATGATGATGACGTCAGCAAAGTTAGAAAGTGTCGCGATTTCACGATAGGGTGCAAGGAAAGCCGTTGGAAGCCGAAGTGTCACGATTTCGTGACAACATACAGGATGACGTCAAAAAGTTCTAAGTGTCGCGATATCGCGACATGAACAGAGGGAAAGCTTTCAAAGCCAAAATGGTCATGATTTCACGACAGCAAGGGCATGAAGTGTACGACTTCAAAAAGTGTCACGATATCGTGACAGGTAACAGTCTGGCAGGTAAAACCCGTAGGAGCATGCAAGGTGACACGTGTCGAAAAAAGCATACAGAAAGTCATGCAGCCTGTTACGTATAAAGTAACTGATGTCAGATCGACAGTTACACGTTGACAGGTGTCGGACATGCATGGGAACAGATGTATATTCTTGATTGAAAAAGCATTCGATGCATCACATATGCAGTTTTGAAAAAGCATTCGAAAAGCCGTATTTGAAGAAATTGAAAAGCCGTATTTGAAGAAATTGAACAACCGAATATGAAGGATCAAAAAAGCTTTCAAATCGATGTATTTGTAGCATTTAAAACAACTGTATTGCAAGGAATCAAACCGCCGTATTGCAGGGTTTCGAATAGTCAAAGTGCATGGAATCAAACAACCGTATTGCATGGATTCAACAACCGTATTGCAGGGTTTCGAATAGTCAAAGTGCATGGAATCGAACAGCCGTATTGCATGGATTCAACAGCCGTATTGCAGGGTTTCGAACAGTCGAAGTGCATGGAATCGAACAGCTATATTGCATGGATTCGAACAATCAGAGTATGTGATTCGATCGCATGCAGGATTGATAGGTTATAAAAGAATAGTCGTACAAAGAAGATGTTGTCATTGTTAGAGAGAAATTGTTGTAAAAGGAGGGTTAGAAAAGAGTTAAGAGAAAAATTAGCAGAGCCGTGAGAGTGTGCAGAGTTGGGTTAATTGCAGACCAGTCAGGGTCGTGCATGAAGTGAAGACATTTTTATGTCATTCTAAATTGATCAGAATTGCAGTCCAAGTTGGTGCTTGGTACTAGGGGTTGGTGCTCCATCTGTTGCAGCAAAAAATTACAGGGGTTGGTGCTCCTTCCAGTAAATGCTGGTAAAGAATTTGTAAAATTGGTATTTTGCAAAGACTGGATTTGGATTGAAGTCCAAGCAGTCAATTTTGAGGAGTAGCCAAATTGGTGAACCTCATTATATTGTGTGTTGTGGTGTGCTCTCATGTTCAATTTGCTTTTCTGGTTTTAAAGTTCTCTGTGCTTCAGCTTTTTGAATGTTGTTGTTTTGAATTTTAAAATAACTACACTGATTCACCCCCCCTCTCAGTGTCATTGTGTGAATATCAAAAGGGATGTTTAAAGTACTAGATCTAGGTGGGCCCTATACTAGAGTATTCATGGTCAGTACATAATGTGTGTTTAGGGGTCCATTATAGAGCTATTGTGTGAAATATGGATTATTCATGAGACTATCTACTAAAATTTAGTATAATGGGTTGGTGTGAGTTACTATATTATACTAGGTAGGGTTGATAAATTTGGTACAATAGCTCATTTATTGGTCCAAATAAACCAATTAAAGAGGTTTGAAATCTAGGCTATCAACCATGAGGATTTTCCTTTTGAGGAGATAAAACTAGACACCATAATATCTTTGAATTAATCCTCTTGATGCACCCACTCAAAAATTTGTTCTTTTCTTCTCTCTTTTTTGTTCTTTTGATGATAAATTATTATGTCAATTTATTGATGGTATTTTCTTTCTTTGTAAGCTCTAAATCCATATTCATATGCTTATACCTAAAAAAAGAAATTTTAGGGTAAAAATCTAAAATTATAATTTTTTTAAAAATTTGTCTATTTCAAGCAATTTGCTTGCAAATAGGAATGAATTTATCACAATTCTAGATGATTCACTACTAGAATGTAGTTTTCAAGCAAATTGTCAATTCAAGGGATTCACTAGTAATTCAAAATGATTCACTTGTAATTTTTAGTTATTTGCTAAATTTTTATGTAGTTTTAAATAGATGAAAGAAAGTGTATTATTTGCTTGGAAAATAAAGTGATTCACTTTCTTTATTGAGTAGGCTCCTCTTATTGGACATAAAAAAAAATTATAAAGAACAAAAGTTATCTTATTTGATTCCTTCAAGTGAATTGCTTTTAGAAGTGAGTTGACTATATTTCACCTTTTTTGAGAAAATCTATGTTAACTATATTTTCCCATGGTGGATGCACATACGAGATTTGTAGACACCAAAACAGCACCAATCCGATTATGTGACAACAAGCGCTGATTGCATTGACATACACAGCCCCTAGGGCAGCCCCCAAAGGTTAAATAGTGGTCCTAACCACTCCCAAAAGCAGTTTGGAAGGTCAAAGGTCAATTTGGCACCTTTTTGGCACCTTGCTTCCTACTCGTCCCACCCTGGGATGAATACAAACTGGCATTCGTCCCACCCAAGGACGATTATCAGAATTCGCCCCAGGGTGAGGCGAATAGAAGGTTTGACAGGCAAAAAGTCAAACCTCGACAAGTCCTCTAGTTAACTGCAACTTTAGGCCATGCAATTGCGAGGAACGACTTCAAATCGAGAAGATAGACTTAAGTCATGCATGTCTTTGATTTTTGGAGGCCTCATGCAAGGAGACTCTAAATCAGAGAATACTATTTTTCCTAAAATAGGACATGCAACTCCAATTGCGCCCTCGCATGCGCATTCAAATAGAGAGACCCTAGGTCTATAAATTGGTGAGTCTTCTCACCCAAAATAGAGATAGAGGTAGTATTTTGAGCAATGAAGTGCTTCCATTTTAAATCCACACACATACCTTTTGATTTGTGCCTTTCACATCTTTTGATCTCTTTTGGAAGGGAGGTCATAGGGTGGTTATTGGAAGCGCAAATTCGTAGCCCAAACCCAAAAATTTGGCCACAATATTCCATAAAATTTTCCGACAACACCCCATAAGAGGTTTTGGACCCATCCCAAGTGGATTGGTGCTAAAACAGAGTCCCAAACGGTGGGTGTCCTGCCCCCGGGCGCCCCCCAAATTGTCGCAGTTCTAAACACCCCACCCCAGAGCGATTAGAAATATGTTGTAGATTTACTTTATTTTCTTTTTTTATTTTATTTTAGGCTATTTAAATAGGCTATAGTTTAAATTTCACTTCATTCTGACAAGTTTTGATCATGCTTTTATCATTTCCCGCCTTCACTAACATGCAGATAGCGCCATCATATTCTGGGTGATAGAGGCCAAATTGGATAAATATGACCATTTGGGTCATCCCAAAATACCCCCAATTAGCTAACCCCAACTTTGCATGTCATTTGGAGCTTTCTAGATAGGACATTGAAGAGGGTGCTTTCTAATAATTTGTTGCAGGTTTATTCGTCCCGCCCCGGAGCGAATACAAATCTGCGAGGAATTTCTCGACTGTTCCTTTTGCAGTGGCTTCTTGGTAATATATTCATGCTTCTGTCAAATTTTTAGGTCGTTTTGATGTTATTTATTTATCGGTTTAATATTTTCATGCATACACTAATAGTAGGCCTTGGGAAACACGTTCTATTCTATCTGCAGGTGCTATTGATATTTTTTGTTTCTTTGAACGTAGGTCTTGATGAGCACCAGAAATGCTCATATTTTGTACATATTTCTTTGATCAATATGTGGCTGTATAATAAGGATTGCATACTTTTATGAATGATTATATAGATATTTGATATAATTATGCGTGTTATCTAATTTGTGTGTTTTTAGTATGTTTTGTGGAATTGTA
Source organism: Wollemia nobilis (assembly GCA_028583015.1). NCBI lineage: Eukaryota > Viridiplantae > Streptophyta > Pinopsida > Araucariales > Araucariaceae > Wollemia > Wollemia nobilis. The sequence continues at coordinate 6,672,434 of JAQPPZ010001411.1, forward strand.
GTTGATTTAGTTAGATTTGGAACATTCGAGGTCTTTTGATGGACCTAGAACTTTATTTCATCAGGGGTTAATGTAGATAACATAGGTGCCTCCCTACAACCGGAAGGCACCAAGGGAACAAGCACCTCCCTGCAATCGAAAGGCGCCAAACCAAAGATGAGCGCCTCCTTGCAGTCGGAAGGTGCCAACTGAATACGAGCGCCTCCCTACAGTCGAAAGGCACAAAATGAATACCAGTGCCTCACTACAGTCAGAAGGTTCCAACTAAATACCAACACCTCCCTACAATTGGAAGGTGCCAATTGAATACGAGTACCTCCCTGTAGTCAGAAGGTGCCAACTGAATACAAGCGCCTCCCTGCAGTTGGAAGGCACCAACTAAATGCGAGCGCCTCCCTGTAGTCGAAAGGCACCAACTAAATGCGAATGCCTCCCTGTATTCAGAAGGCACCAACAGAAGGCAAACACCTCCCCACAGCAAAAGGTGCTAATAGAAGGCAAGCACCTCCCTATAACTGGAAGGCGTCGCGATAACAAGGTACCTTCCTCATAAGGAAGGCACCACTGATTCTTTTCTCGTTGACCAGATTTGAACGACGTGGACAGCAGCGGCTGGTGCAGTTCTAGCTCTGCATCATGCAAAGCTAATTGGAGATAGCACCAACATATCAAAGAATTTTACTGATGCCAGGCAAAGCACAAACTGAAGTGAACACGCCACCATCAAAATAGAATGCCAGACATCGATTGCATTTGCCAGACTGTTCTAATTTAGTCTGGAAAGAATCGACTATTGTAACCACTTCTGTAATAGAAGTTCTGTGGGTGTGTTATATAAACACATGCAGATTGTTCTAAAAAATATATGGAAAATATAGAGAGAGATATATAGAAATAATTAATAAAGATCCATTTAGAGTTACAGAAGATAGATTGTAATACGTTGATAAATATATTCCAGTTCCAGAAGTTCTAAAGCGCATTTTCGATCGGGAAGAAGTTGTTGGAGCCTGGGCCCACTCCAAGACAGTATTTCTTCCCCATTTCCTTCTTGTTTATTTATTTTAATTAGTTTATCGCTTTCATAGGAATGTTCATTGGGTTGCTAGTTCCAGTATTTGCAGTAGATTTATTTTCAAGAATGTGTACATGATTTATTTTTGTAGATTTATTTCTGTTCTTCTTACGTAATTTATTGAGGTGTGCGGGAATGATTGACAACCATTTCAAGAACACCCCCCAAATGTAGGATTAGCAGATTCACCTCTAGTGGTATTGTAGTAACCTAATTCTGACTCTTCGCAAGTTTACAAAGCTCCCTGGGTTGATAATTAAATGCACGGGCATGTGACAAAAGTAGGAAACCATTCACCTTGTTTGGCCCGCAACATTTTGGTGCCATTTTCGAGGAAGCATCTTAATTAGATTACCTAAAATACCCTGAAACCTTCCATCTAACCTTGTATGAGTTCTTCGAGAAGAAGAGGACTTGGCGATCACTTTATAAGAACTAATCCATTAGGACCTGAGTCAACCGAGAATTTTGGATTTGAGTTAGACTCGCCCGACCTACCAGCAGTCCATTGGAGTGAAGAACCGCACTTTGTGCAAAGTGTCGCCTCATCCCATCAACAAGGGGATGAATGAATCATCACAAATCCCCTGTTTAATAGGACTCCTCTAGAGAAAGCCCTGTTGTGGAAGGCTATGGAGGATCAGACGATCTCGCCAGACAACCTTAGAGCATTGACTCAAAAAGTTTTAAATGAACGGAAGGCCATAAATGCTACATTAGAAACCACATTTCTTGAAAAAATGGTAGATAACGATGAAGTCTCATCTGGATTTAGTTTCCTAATAGAGGAGGGAGTAGGAGATACCAAAATGAAAAACATATCCCCTGCTCACATTTCGTCCTTCAAAGGACACCCAACTGAGGACCCTAACCTGTTTTTATTCAAGTTTGATGTTTTGTGCAGGTTTGTGGATTACAAATCAAACACGCAAAAGTTGAAATTATTTCCTTCTACATTAGATGATGCAACTCTAGGATGGTTCATCGGTTTGGGAGACAAACACATCACCAGCTGGGACCAGATGAAGAAGCTCTTTCTAGAGCAATATCAAGATTTCAAGAGAGCAAGAGAATCCAGGGAGGAGGTCCTGAGCATGACAAAAAGAGACTCGAGGACTACTGGGAGAGATTCAACTTTAATATTCAATGGTCCCCTCACTCGAAGCTATCTGATAAGTCCCTCAAAAGCATCTTCTTGAGGGGACTTACCAATGAGTCACTGGAGGCTCTCAACATGATATCTGGAGGTGATGTCTATCAGCATGCTATGGATGACATCCAGCAATTATGATGGAACTACTCGAGAAGGCAAGGCAAAATCACCGCTAGAACCATGAAGGCGACTGCTTCAGTCACCAAAATAGAAATAGGCAACATGCTAGAGGATTTAAAGAGCGAAATGCTCTCATCTTTAGCACTGTAGATGGATACGTTGCTGTTAGAAAAGAAGAAAAAAGAAAATGATGTAGCCTTAGCCTATTTCTGCCCAAAATGTAGAGGAAGACATGCAAAGAATGCATGTCCAAAAAACAAGGTCAGAGTATGCGCAATTTGTAGGCTGAATCATAAAACTCGATTGTGCCCACAATTGCCCAGTAACCAAGAAGCGACTGAGAGCACGGAGGCCTACTTCATAGGCAAAAGGAAGAGTTGGCCACAGCCCCCCATGGGGAATATACCAACCAGAATGCCATCATATGGGGGAGGGTCATACATGCACCAAGGACCCCCTCAACCACCTAATATGGGGTGGTGGGGACCATCACCCTAGACTAACGCACCCCCAGCAAAATTTCTGAATCAGCAGCCATGGATGCCATATCCATATCCTGGGCAACAGTGGAGAGGCCACAATGCGTGGAATCAGACTCCACAGAGTGTAGCGCCTGCTCACATCCAACAGAACTTACTAGAATTACCAGTAGTGAGACCTGCATAGCTACCAACACAACCGACAACAAACTCGAACAATAGAGTAAATCAACTGGCATACAACGTAGAAGGTGAGATGTATCATATGTACAATATTTAGCTTAGATCAGGTAGGCAGCTAGGAGTAGAGACACCACCTCTGGTAGAAGAGGAGGAAGAAATAGTAGAGACACCTCCACTAGTAGAAGAGGAGGAAGAAATAGAGGAGACACCTCTGGTAGAAGAGGGAAAAGCACTTGAGAGAGCGGAGGCTCCATTTCCTAGCCGGCTGTAGGAACAAAGAAAAAAACATAGCCAAAATTTGACATTTTGTTGAGCTTGAATAATATCATGGTGACAATCCCATTATTTCAAGCAATTCAAGATGTCCCCATTTACACTAAGGCAATTAGAGAAATGTGTCTAAGGAGACCGGGACGAAAAGCTACCCAAACTATCAATGTCGTGGGTAAACTGGCAGATCTAATGATGGGTAGAACACATCATTCAAAGTATGTAGATCCAGGCAGCCCAGTGCTGACCATAAAAATTGGAGGACATTCCCTATCCAACACATTGGTTGACCTCGGGGCAGCCATCAACGTGATGCCACAAGAGACCATGCAGAGGCTACAGCTCATGAACCTGAAGACAACCACGACAGTGCTACAGTTAGCCGATCGATAAACCGTGTCATTGGAAGGGATGCTGGAAGATGTGATCATAACAGTCAGTGCATGGGAATATCTAGCCAATTTTTTAGTTTTGCAAACCAAGACTAGGCTGGGTGGTTACCCGCTCATTTTTGGGAGGCCATGGCTAGCAATAGCTGACCCTTACATCAGCTACCAGGATGGGCTAATGACCATCTCCAATGGGCAAAATGTCAAAAGGCTGACCATTTCACCACCAGATCAGAATATGGACTTGACAGAAGAACCTAGGATCACCAAGCATGGAACTACGAAGTTTTCCATAATCTAGCTGGTAATGACCTTGGAGGAGGTGGTAGAAGAGGACAAGGATGGTGCTATCATGGAGTTTCTCCATGGAGAATCATCCACCCCCACACCTGGATCGTCGTTGACTGGTGCCCAAGATCAGCACATCCGACAAATACATGTTGGGCCAGGGAGGATATTAAACATCAACAGCAGGTCGACACCCACACAGCTAGAAAAATTGGAAGAGCTTCTGGTAAAACACCAGCAAGCATTTACATGGGACTACGCAGATATGCACGGCATCAGCCCGAAAATATGTACCCATCGGATTTATTTAGATGACCAGGCAACTCCTAGCCGACATCCACAGAGAAGGATGAACCCAGCAATGAAAGACATTATCAGAGAAGAACTGCACAAACTTTTGGCTACCGAATTTATATATCCGATTTTTGATAGTGAATGGGTATCACCATCAGTGGTGGTCCCCAAAAATAATGAGAAATGACGGATCTGCGTGGACTACCGGGTGTTGAACAAGACGACCAAGAAAGACCACTTCCCACTCTCGTTCATTGATCAGGTCTTGGACACACTCTCAGGAAGAAAATACTTCTCCTTTCTGGACAGTTTTAGTGGTTACAACCAGATTCAGATAGGGGAAGAAGATCAAGATAAAACAACGTTCACCTGTCCATAGGGAATGTTTGCCTATAAGGTATTGCCTTTTGGACTGTGCAACGCATCGACCACCTTTCAAAGGGTGGTGCTTAGCATATTATCTGATATGATAGGAGACGAGGTGGAAGTATACATGGACGACTTCACCACCCATGGAGAAACCTTCGAGGAGGCAATGACAAATTTGGAAAGAGTGCTCGACAAGAGCAAGGAAAATCATTTGTCCCTAAGTAATGAAAAATGTTTTATGATGATGCAGGAAGGCATCGTGTTGGGACACCACCTCTCTGTGGAAGGAATAAAAGTAGACAAGAGGAAGATCGAGGTCATCAGAGACCTACCTAGCCCTAGAACGTAGAAGGAGGTAAGAAGTTTCCTTGGATCAGCTGGGTACTATCGGCAATTTATCACCAAATTTAGTAAGATTGCCAAACCACTGCACACCCTACTTTCTAAGGATGTAAAGTTCAATTGGACGGGAGACTGCAAAGAAGCGTTCCAATTGATTAAAGAAAAATTGATATCTACACCGGTCTTGAGAGGACCGAATTGGGCCATACCATTCCATATTTACTGCGATGCATCTAACGGTGTGATCGGAGCAGTCCTTGGGCAGAAAGATGGCGAAGAATTTTATGCCATCTATTATGTCAGTAAAAACTTGGCAGGAGCAGAGCTCAACTATACAATGACAGAAAAAGAATTCCTTGCAGTTGTCCATGCAATAAACAAATTTTTCCACTATATAACGGGATACAAGGTCTTCATCCATACGGACCATGCGGCTATCAGGTATCTGATGAGAAAGTCGGCCATTTGTGGTAGAATTATTAGATGGCTATTGCTATTATAGGAATTCGACATCACTATAGTCGATAAACCGGGCAAGGACAACATCATGGCAGATTTTCTATCTAGATTGATACCAACAGATCATCAAGCAGTGGAAGATCAGTTTTCGGATGAACATCTGTTCGCTATTAGTGAACAAACTCCATGGTATGCAGACATAGCCAATTACTTGGCCATCGGAAGGACCTCATCTGCTCTCTCCTACCGAGAAAAGTAGACGGTCATAGAGAAGAGTGCATCATTCCTTTGGATGGATGGTCTCCTATTTAAAATAGGATGGGACCAAATTATAAGAAGATGCATAGCAAAACAAAATTTTTTAGAAGTGCTCAAGGCATGTCACGATGAGCCATGCAGAGGACACTTTGCAGGGAAACGAACTGCCTACAAAATCCTACAGGCTAGGTATTTTTGGCCCACTCTGTTCAAGGACGTGGCAGCGTATACCAGCAAGTGTGACGAGTGCTAGAGGATGGGTAGACCAACCCACCGAGATGAAATGCCCCTGCAGCCCCAGGTAAACCTGGAACCTTTCGATAAATGGGGCATGGACTTCGTGGGACCATTCAATCCACCTTCGATGGGAAGGAGGTTTATTTTGGTTTGCATAGATTACGTCACCAAATGGGTGGAAGTGCAGGCATTAAGGGACTCAAAGGAAAGAATGGTCATCGATTTCTTATTTTCCCATATTTTCACATGATTTGGGGTTCCTCGGGAGATGACAATAGACCAAGGGCCCCAATTCACCTCCAAATTGATTGAGGAGATGATGGAGCAGTATAGAGTTTGGCATAATAAAACCATGCCCTACCATCCGTAGGCGAATGGGCAAGTAGAAGTGAAAAACAGGGAGATAGAAAACATCCTGACCAAAACCATGTAGCAACACAAGAAATATTGGGCCACATGGTTGCTGGAGGCAGTTTGGGCATACAACACCATGTGGAAATTCACCACAGGTTGCACACCTTTCCAACTGGTCTATGGGAAAAATGTGATGATGCCCATCGAGTTCGAAATCAAAACTCTGAGGACGGCTTCAGAATTAAATTTGAGCTTGGACAAAGCTCAAACATAGAGGATTCGCCAGCTAGATCAGCTGGACAAAATCCAACTGGATGCTTTGCAAAGGACAAAGATTATATAGAAGCAGAGAAAGAAGTGGCATGATAACCACATCAAGCTGAATAAGTTCCAGGTAGGGGAATGGGTACTATTGTATGATTCTTGATTCCAGGAAAGGAAGGGCAAACTTATGCAAAGGTGGATGGGGTCGTATGAGGTGACAGAGCTCATTAGGAATGGGGCGGTGCACATTAAGACAATTGACGGCAACAACACCATGTTCACAGTCAATGGCCACCGACTACGCCCTTATAATATGTCTAAAATGTTACAGGTGGAATCCAGAGTAGGTGTGGGGGAGACCCCATCTTACTAGATCTGGACCGAACTTTCACAGGTGAAATGGTGGGCATGAAAGCGCTCACCCAAATTTTTTAGTTAATATAGTTTTTTTGTGTGTGTTTTTGCAGGGACGACGCTCGCATGCAAGCTGTAGGTATCCTAATCTAGGGCCTAACAGGCACATAACACGTCTAACTGCCTTTATTTTCCTTTCTTTTTTGGTTGCTTTTTGTAGGTGGAGGACCTGACAACACGAGGGATAGGTATCTGGGAAACCAAGCCTGATTTGGCTCAGCATTTCAACACCGACTCATAGGTAGAATCTGGGAAGCGTGAAAAAAATTGGGAAGACTTGATCACCCTTTTTCCAATCAAATCGCCACTCAGAAGAAGGCGCATTACTACATTCGAAAGGCACGAAGTCCAGAATAAGGCACCTTGCTACATCCGAAAGGCACCCATCAAGAAGAAGGTGCCTTACTGCATCCAGAAGGTGCCAAGTCAAGAAGAAGACGCCTTACTGCATCTAGAAGGCGCCTTATTGCATCCAAAAGGTGCCAAGTCCAGAAGAAGGTGCCTTACTACATCCAGAAGGTGCCAAGTCCAGAAGAAGGTGCCTTACTGCATCCAGAAGGCACCAAGTCCAGAAGAAGGTGCCTTACCGCACCCGAAAGGCACCCATCCACGTAGAAGTTCTTAAAAAAATAAAAATAAAATAAAATGAAATGAAAAAAAAATACATATGTAGGCGCCTTCCGTGGCAAGAAGGCACCAAATCAAAAAAAAAAAAAAAGCTAGCTGAATACGCCTTCCAACATCAAGAAGGCACATTCATCCAGCCGAATACGCCTTCCAAACTCAGGAAGGCACATTCATCAAGATGAACACCTTCCAACATCGGGAAGGCATGAACCAGAAGGAGGCACCTCCCACATTGGGAAGACGCTTGCAGACAAAAGTGTCCTCCATCGCTAGATGATAGCCAATCAGAGGCACTTCCTATAGCCGAAAGGTGCATTTTTTTGATGAAAAGCACCGACAACATTGGAAAGGTGCTACAAGGGCACCATCCACATGGGGAAAGTACCAAAGAATGCCTTTCGCGTACGACATTTACATCTACCGGATGCCTCGAGTGGAATGAAGCATCGCATGAATGAGCGACATCAAATGACCATACCCCTCCCTCGTGTCACAAGACAAAAAATCAGTGGCTACCATGACGATAGGAATGCCGAATCAGGTACATGCATATTAAATCAAATCATTTATATAATTATTTATTAATACGTAGTACCAAAAAAATACAGCCGTCATAGAGATCGTATCCCCCCAAAGCCAAAAACATGTGCCAATGATAGGGCATCTTCCATAACTGCTAGGGTTAGGCATCTTTTCTATAAGAAGGTGCCTTCCTAAAGAAGGAAGGACAAAAAAAATATACAGCACCGAAAGGCACCATGGGAGGAAGGTCCAAGAACCACGCGATCAAGAAGAATGAACCCAGTGATACTGATGGAATCAGAGGGGAAATGAAGACCCAATTCGAAGCCAAGGGGTGGCTTGAATACTACACCCTAGTTAGTCAGGGCCAAGATGTGGAGGCAGATAGAGAATTTTCCACCTCTTTGAGGGGCGATGCGGCCCAAGTACGAGGGGTGGAAATTCCAGTCACCCCTGAGTTCATCTCACAGGCGACTGGATTGCCTCTCACGGGGGAATGTACATACAAGGGCGGAGTGTTAAAATTATACACCGAAATACTGCTGCCAGGAGGAAATGTGCAGATAGATAGGGAGGGGTTACTCAAGAATAATCTTCCCATGAATATGTAGAATATGTTCAAGAAGATTGCTTGATTCTTCACATGCACAGGGAAGTATACCCATCTGAACATTAATCATGTGCACTTCCTCAATCACCTAGTGCATGGGAGGAAATTAAATATACCTTTATACCTGGAGACTGCTCTAAAAGATGAAGCGGCTAGGTACCAAAAAGGGGCACCATCTGCTTTAGCCCACCATGGGCTGATATCGGCATTAATCTGCCATGTAAAAGCACAAAGACAAAACCACGACACAAAGGGAGATGGCAGCCAAATAGAGCAACACAATGCGGTTGCCGAATTAGGGCAAGACGAAGCATCCCCTACAAATGAGATAACAAACATCGGGCAATTGGCGTCACCCTATTTTCCAAGAGGGGTAGAGCAGTCACTGGTTCCCGAAAAAATAGAGGACAAAGGGCATTCCCCAGTGCCCGAGTATGAGGAGGAAGGAGTGCCACTTGCTGGTGATGAAGATGAACCAATCCCTAGGAGGAAATGTCTGTGACAATTCCTCTTGATATAGGAAGGACAGAGTGACCCAGAGATAGATGTTGTCGCCCAAACCCTCTGAGAATTAATGAACCAGAGCCCATAGAATGAAGGAACTTTTAGGAGTAATGACCAGATCGATGCGGCCTTGGAGGAGGTGCTCGAATGGCAAACCGATTTCTAGATGGCACAACAGACTCTGGAAGATTTCCAGAACCAGTATAAAAGGGAATTGGAGGAAAGGGATAGACGAATTGCTTAGCTCGAGTAGCTGGTCTGGCAGTTGCAAGAGAAAAATAAAATGCTCCAGGACAAAGGAACAACAAGACGAAAGGTGGCCACTCAGACTGATTGGGCAGAAGAAGTGCCAAAAAAATCTCCCACATCCGTCGAACGAGTATTCTCTTCGGGGGAGATTCGATCGGACGCCCGATAGAGTAGCCTGGATGCAGGGGAGGATTCCTCTATTTTTAGGGGTGAAAAGGAAATAAGTCCTACGATGCCCCCTGTCATTGTCCTAAGTGACACAGAGTAGGATGAAGGTCTCCCACAACAGATAGGACCAGAGGATAAGGAGGACCTCCCTAGGCCTAAAGAAGGAGAAGAGCCTGAGGGGTCGACACCAGGTAGACAGGAGAACAAAGGATCACCCCCGAAGATAGTAGCACAACCGATCCTTCGGAGTAAAGAGAAGTCCCCAAAGGAGAAAGAAGAGACCTCGATCCGAGCCGCCACATTTTCTATAGAAGCCAAGGCAAAGAGGCCCAGGTCGGCTTGATAGAAGGCAAAAGTGACCTTTGCCAAGTTAGAGGAGGATGAATGGGACATGCAACTGTTCATAGAAAGGCAAAAATATTTTGAGCAGCTGCACAATGAAATGAAAGTAGCCAAGGAGGCCAGGAAGGCATCCTTGAGGGTAAAAGGAGACTCTGGCATCTACGTCAATCTAGAAGAAGACAACCAATTTTGGGACATCTATGGTTCATCCCGAGGGCGGCCTTCCATGATGAGGAGGTACTTGGAATGATGGGGAGTATATGGCCCACAATTGGAGGCTGCTACAATTGCAAAGGAGAATGCAGGGCTTACCCTTGAAGCGGCCAGATTATACAAGGCCCAAGTAGTGCCTTCTAGAGGGGATAACTCAGATATCCCTCTGGCAGTGGTCAGACCTCCAGACGCCAACCTCTGGCAAGCTGCCGAAGCTGCATTTCAATCGACAGGAACAACGTTGGCTAGACCACCACCAGTAGCGGCCAAAACAAGAAGGGGACAATTGACAGATGTAGTTTCCCATAGGCAAAGGTGAACCACACCTTCAAATGCCAGCACAAAAAGACAGATTTGAGCCACAGGGGTAGCCGAATCCTCCAAGAGATGGCAACAATAAAAAGTTAAAAGGCTACCTACAGTTTGGATGCCACGAGGGCGTGGCATATGTTAGGCGTGGGGGATGATGAGCACCAGAAATGCTCATATTTTGTACATATTTCTTTGATCAATATGCGGCTGTATAATAAGGATTGCATACTTTTATGAATGATTATATAGATATTTGATATAATTATGCGTGTTATCTAATTTGTGTGTTTTTAGTATTTTTTTGGAATTGCAGTTGATTTAGTTAGATTTGGAATAGTCAAGGTCTTTTGATGGACCTGGAAATTTATTTCATTGGGGGTCAATGTAGAGAACATAGGCGCCTCCCTGCAACCGGAAGGTGCCAAGGGAACAAGCGCCTCCCTAGAATCGGAAGGCACCAAACCAAAGATGAGCACCTCCCTATAGTCGAAAGGCACCAACTGAATACAAGCACCTCCCTACAGTCAAAAGGTGCCAACTGAATACCAGTGCCTCCCTACAGTCGAAAGGTGCCAACTAAATACTAGCGCCTCCCTGCAGTCGGAAGGTGCCAACTGAATGCGAGAGCCTCCCTGCAGTCGAAAGGTGCCAACTGAATACAAGCGCCTCCCTACAGTCAAAAGGCGCCAACTGAATGCGAGCACCTCCCTATAGTCGGAAGGTGCCAATTGAATGCGAGTGCCTCCCTATAGTCAGAAGGCACCAACAGAAGTCAAGCACCTCCCCACAGTGGAAGGCGCTAATAGAAGGCAAGCACCTCCCTACAACCGAAAGGCACAGTGATAACAAGGTACCTTCCTCATAAGGAAGGCGCCACTAATTCTTTGCTCGCTGACCAGATTTGAACGACGTGGAAGGTAGCAGATGGTGTAGTTCTAGCTCTACGTCATGCAGATCTAAATTGGAGATAGAACCAACATATCAAAACATCTTACTGATGCCAGGCAAAGCACAAACCGAAGTGAACATGCCGCCATCAAAACATAATGCCAGACATCGATTGCATTCGCCAGACTGTTCTAATTTAGTCTAGGAAGAATTGACTGTTGTAACCACTTTTGTAATAGAAGTTCTGCGGGTGTGTTATATAAAAACACGCAGATCGTTATAAAAAATGTATGGGAAATATAGAGAGAGATATATAGAAATAATTAATAAAGATCCATTTAGAGTTACAGAAGATAGATTGTAATACGTTGATAAATATATTCCAGTTCTAGAAGTTCTAAAGCACGTGTTCGATCGAGAAGAAGCTGCTGGAGCCTAGGCCCACTCCAAGCCAGTATTTCTTCCCCATTTCCTTCTTGTTTATTTATTTTAATTAGTTTATCGCTTTCATAGGAATGTTCATTGGTTTGCTAGTTCCAGTATTTACAGTAGATTTATTTTCAGGCATGTGTACATGATTTATTTTTGTAGATTCACCACCGCTTGTGTATATGAGTGTTGACTCCTTATTTATCCTATGAGGTATTCGACATCATAGGAGAAATAAGGAGTCAACACTCATATACACAAGCGACGGTGACGTTTTGGTCCACTCATCTTACATGTGGGCACGTGGAAGAAGGATTGCTATCCATGGATGTGATAAGAAACATATTTAACGCTCCTATCCCCTAAAAGGGAAGGAGACATATTGTAACATGACTTTAAAATCATATCAATAAAGAGGTCCATATTCCATATTGCTTTTATCTTGTGTCGATTCATTTATGTGCTTCCCTTGCATGCATTTTTCAATATAGAGGCTTTTAGCGTTAAGTTTGGTTTTAAACGCATCATATTTGGCATTTTCATTTTTGTTTTCATATCCTCATGCTTTAAGTGGTGATCATGGTGGGACCTCTATACCTTAATTTTAATATTAACTTTTTGATCAAAAGTTGCTTGTTTTTGCTTGCAGGTACTAAGTTTTCAAACGTTGGACTGCTATTCATTTTAGTCTGTGACAAGTACAGAGCTGGAATTCATATTCCCTAGGGATGAATAGGACTTCGTCCTACCCTAGAACGAATACATATCTATTATTCATCTCACCCTGGGATGAATAGCTCTCTATGCAATTTTAGGGCAAAAATTCAGAGACATCCAATTTGGGCAGAGAAGAGATAGGGGTCTTAAACACCTTATGTCAATTTTTTGCTTTATGTTTTCTATTCTCTGGTTATTTGCTTGCATAGGAGAGTTTGAATGCTTGTTTCCTTCATTTATGCAACTTAAAAAGAACCCCACACACCACATGGTAATTTAAAACAACAAGGAGTTGGTCATAAAACCCCAACCCTTGAGCAAGACCAACGGTGGATTTCATCACCACCTTGGCTTGAGATACTGCATACATAACCCCGATCGTGACTGTTGCTAGATGTAAATCCTGATGAAAGCTGAGAAAGTGTAGCTGGGGTGATTCCCAGCGCATGAGGATAAGTCTTCTATGGTAGGTTTCATAAACAGAGTGATTCCCCTTCCATACCACCTATGTTCCACGTACCATCTGCTCTCACATACCAATAGTTTCCCTCACGTAAGGGCGGGTATATAGAGAGGTTGGTATATCGGTCTGGCAATGGTATATCGAAGGGGCAACTATTATTGGGAGTCATAAGAGCCATCATATTGCATTTAAATGTTCTTTACAAAATCTTTCAAAAAAAAAATCAAAACACACTAAACCAGATTTAGGGCACACTTTTAATCTTTAAACGAGATAATCATTGCTTTGTGTGTGTTTCCCTTCTATTTAGTGTAGCATAAAAATCATAAAAAGAGATAAAAATCTACGCATATTGTAGGAAAGCATCACCATGGTGTACACCCGTAGCCAAGCCCAATCACGGGCAGATGCTACAAAGAGTGCACAAAGGGGGACAAGTCACCTCCGATATAGTCCTGAGGACTTGGTCATCCCGCCTTGGTGGCCTAACCCGAAAGATAGTCCACATCATGCCACCACAGAATAGGACTATAAAGGCACCTCTTTGAGGGACACCCCCACTCAGTATAGATCCTTTCAAGAGGAGAACCTACACGTGGTACTCAATATAGAAAGAAGGCCTCCCTTAGACGCTCGTTATGAGTGGCCTAGTGATGAAGTGCTAGATCAACATAGGGTCCATAAGGAGGGGCCACATGATTTCATCATCCCTCCTTTACCCCTTATTACTGTTAGAAACATTAGACAAAATCCAGAGCACAAGGCTCTCTAGACAGGGCAAGACAATTCTACCCATAACCTTCACACATACAAAAGGGATTACGAGGAAGACAACCATGTTCCTCAAGAGCAGTACACAACACTGGAGTGATGCACCTCTATACCTGCTATGTATCAGGATCACCCATTGAGGCCAGTGCCTCGGGTGAACACCGCTAACCTCGATAGAGGAAAGCAACCCATAGGGATCTCGGATCACCATGACTAAGATAGACATGTAGGAGAGGCATCTAGGCTTCCTAAACACAAGATGACAAAACAAATTGACTTGGCATTTGCCAAACATGTCGCCCGCCAAGCGCAAATCATGCAGCTCAGGCAATATCAACAATAGTTAGATCATTTGTACCGCCTTAGCAAAGAGCACATTCAGTGTTAGGCAGTCGAATTGCTTCATAACACTATGCCTGAGAAGGTCCCAACCCCTCATGTGCATAAGGTAGAAGTGTATGAGAGGCGCAACCCCTTGGTGCGAGATAGGTCCCCGTGACCTTACCAAGTGCTGCCTCCGAGACCTCCTAGACCTGAGCGGGAGGCCACTCCTAGGAACAACGATGGGCACACCCCGTGAGGACCCATCCATGGTTATAGGTCTCATCCAGAAACTCCTCAAGAAGCCTATGAGGAGTATGAGCAAGAAGGAGAGCATGCTGAAACGCCCTATCAAGGCAGAGGGGCTGCTATCCGTCCACCCCTCTATAGGCCTCAAGTTCCCCCCAACCCACAATGGGAGTAAAATAAGGAGGAAGAAATTAAATCTTCCGATGCATATAAAGTGTTGCTAGAGCACTTAGAGTCTATGGAGACCAAGACTTTTGGGCCCCAAAAACCCACTTTACGCAAACTCCGTAGTCATCCTATGCATCCGTTAGTGTCGGCACCTCCATACCATGAACACTTTAAATTGTCCTAGTTGGCACTCTTTAGAGGAGAGGAGGATGCCCAAGATCACGTGACTAGGTTCCTAAGCCAATGCTTTGGCATTCAAGACAATGATGCTTTGTTGCTTAGAACATTTATAACCACATTCGTAGGCCCTGCCTCGGATTGGTTCACTCAGTTGCCAAAACATAGCATCAGTAACTTGGATCAGCTAGTGGATGCATTCCTCGAATGCTTCACCTTCAACACCAAGAAAAAGGCATCACTAAGTGACCTAGCTAGCCTCAGACATTATGAGGAAGAAACCATGGTGGCATATGGGAACCGGTGGAGGACGTTGCTTTCAAAGCTGCCCTACCTCCCTCCCATGTATGACCTGACCCAAATGTTCTCAAAGAGCTGTTTGAGATCGATCTCCATGTTATTGCAGCTACAGCAATATGCCACTCTTGAGGAAGCTCTGGTGCAAGCCAGAATCATTGAGGAGATCAAGATACAGGATGGTGAAATTGCCAAGTCTAAGAAGAAAGAATGGTCTAAAAACACTAAAATAGGGACCATGTAATAGAAACCCGCTATGGTCAATCAGGTTGTTATAAATGTCCCTAAGCCTGCACAAGCAACATAGCCTCAAAAGGCTAACTATCAGGCGGTGCCTCCTAAAAATTATGACAGAGAAAATCAGAGGCAAGAACAAAATCAGCAGCATCACCCTAGGTGACAATTCACACCTTACACAAAGTCCAGGGACTCCCTGTTTGACCGCTTGTTAGTGGTAAAATTGATCAACCTACTCGAGATTCAAACCATACATCCCAATGCACCAAATCCTAAGGGGTACAGGGAGGACTTATACTGTAGGTTCCACAGACGAAAGGGACATGACCTTAATGCATGTTGGAAGTTTAAAGGCTTGGTGCAAGACCTAATCAACAACAAGACGTTGGCGGTGGAAAACCCCGTAGCGCCAAACAACCAATAGATGGGAGTCTTCAGAGACCCCCTGCCTACCCATGATGCATAGGCAAAACCCCTTCAAGTCAATGAGGTGCAACAGAATTGCCCCATGCAGGGGTATGTAGGGATGATAAGCATAGTGACTAGGAATAAGAGGTACCTAGGAGCTTCCCCGCGGTAGCCACAAGAGAGGTTCCATCGACGTCACAACCTCAACAACACCCTACGCAACCTCCCTCGCCTAGACCAATGGCCATGATTCGGACTAGACTTACCCAAAGTCTACGAACCACGTCGGCTAGGCTCTCCATATACGAGCTCATTCAACAATCAGTGCCCCATCGAGAGGCTCTAATGGAGATATTAAAAGCCATCGAGTTACAACCCCATGAAGCAAATTCTTTCAATAACTTTGTGGGACATATAAAACAATGTATAGAACCAGTCATCACATTTAGAGAAGATGAATTGAAATCAGTGACTGGTGATGTGGCGGATCCACCCCTGCACGTCATTGCGTGGGTCAATGGGATTCCGTATAAGAGAGTGTTGGTGGACACTAGCTCATCCAGTAATATAATTACAACAGTAGCATTGAAACATCTCAAGTTGTCGTTATCTCACATTGTGGCCTCCACCTATACTCTTTGAGCATTCAATGATGTGATATGCTCGACGGTTGGCACAATTGTCCTACCCATCCAAGTGGGACAAAAGACTATTCATACATTGTGCCACATATTGGAAGGTGATATGGCCTATAATATCTTGTTGGGACGGCCTTGGATCAGGGACATGAAGTGTGTCCCTTCTATAGCTCATCAGTGCTTAAAGTACACATTTGAAGGACAGGTGCATGTAGTCCCGGTAGACTTAGAGCCCTTCAAGTACTGCAATACGATGCAATTCATGCCGCAATTGACCCTTCCATCAACGCATTTGGATTTTCAGTTGAATCCATCTAAAAGGGTCCGATTCTACAGGCGTCCCCGTTGACAAGTCCATAAAATCCCTAGTCGGGTCCATCTTCCTCATCTGGTCCTTCAACAACGATGCCACCTATGGTGGCCACACCAAAGGACAAGGGAAAGAAACCCCTAGAAGAGGAACCACCCCTAGTCTCAACCATCTCTACCGAAGATATGCCTAGTCGAATGGAAGTTGAGATGCCTAGTTCACCCCACATGGAGTGGACTCAGGAAGGACTCCCATTCGCTCCCCCTCAACCACCAATGATCACTATTGAGATGGCCAACACGGGCTTGGGGGAGTATATAGTGCAAAACATTGTAGCAACACCCACACTTGAGTCCATGCAAGACATGGGGAGACCTCGACTCCCCATCGGCTCTGTGGTTCCTCTAGGCTACCCACCCAATCAGACAAACTTTGTTTATGGGGGCCTGGATAATGGCGTTGAACCTTACATGCAAGAAGATGAAGATGAAGAGCCCTTTACTAAGGACGTCAACTATTTGTCCAACCCAGACTTCGCATTGAGATATCTTGGCCAATGCAATTGGCATGGATATGGGTTGGGCAGGTATGAGCAAGGAGTGCGTGTTCTTTGCCAACCGAGATATCAAATGCCTTATGACAAGTCGGGAGTAGGGTTTAACCACCCCTTGCCCCTGGACATCTTGGTAGAGAACATGCAAGGCCTAGGGATAGGCAACAAGGATGGGTTGGCATTAGATCCATATGCCAATCCTAACACAACTTATACATTGGGGGATTATCTCCCATTACGAACAAACAACCTTGTTGACCTTAACAACCCTTTCCCTTCGGTCAAAAAGGGAGAAAATTCGAGGACTCACCTACAAGAGGGATATAGACAAGACCAAGAGGGGTCTTCGGAAGATGAGTCGAAGTATGAGGTAGCACCTTGGGATCCTTTCGAATCTGATAGCAATCATTCACAAGTGCATCCCATGGATGATTATCAGGAGAGCTTCCTGACAATGTTCCCTTTGAATGCTCCAATTGAGCATATGCCACCTCAAGAGAATCAGGTCCCCCCGCAAAGAGCGGAACAACCCCGATGGGACCACATTAATTTGCTCAAGCAAGATGAGCCTCATATGTCGCAAACAGCTATTGGAGCCAACGAAGGCCTTTGGATCTCCGACAATGATTATGAAGATGAAACTAAGATGGCCTATCTCAATCATATGCGACAACAACAATATCCCTTGGACATAGATGACATGTTTGAACAACTACACATAGGGCCAAGACATAGGTGGCACCTCAACCAGGCACAGTTATAGCAATTACTGCACCCGCCACTCTAGGTATACAGAGAACATCTTCCGCCTGGAGACCCTATAGACACCATCAGTGCCTAGGGCAGACCCTATCCTCTTATCCACACATAGGGTCGATCCATTTGTGCCAGTACCCACAGAGCCAGATCCAGAGCACAAATATCATCTAGGATGTCCAAGTAGCCACACCCATGGTAATGGAGACCAAAATCATTTCATCAACATGATCTCCATTGATTTAACCACCCCCATCCATAATCTAGCCAACCCAACATGGTCATTGCATCTAGACCTAGATGCTATAGATTGGGATCACGCTGACACACCGCCATCCCCATAAGAGTACTGGCCTTGCAGTGGGATGTTCCATTTCACCCCAGGATAGACTCAAGATGTCTTCCATGCTGAAGAGGAACCCGACATTCTGAACGATGATCTAAATTCAGCAAATGATATCCACTTGATCCCAACTCCACACCAGTTGGAGGACGGGTCCCACATGTCAATCAAGGAGACGATTGACGTAGACATCGGCTCAGATACAATGAATTTGCAAATCATCAAGCTGGGGGTAAGTTTATCCCCCGAAGAGCAAGCCGACTACATTGCCCTTCTCAAAGAGAAGAAGGAGGTTTTTGCATGGTCATACAAAGACATGCCGGGACTAGACCCGCAGCTAGTCATGCATAATCTAACGCTTGATCCGACAGTCAAGCCAGTAAAGCAAAAACTACGTAAGATGCACCCAATAGTGGCCTTAATGGTCAAAGATGAGCTACAAAAGCTATTGGATGCACATTTTGTCATCTATGTGGATTACCCACCATGGTTGTCTAACATGGTGCCCATCAAAAAGCCCGACGGGAGGATTCACATATGCACCGATTTTCGAGATCTAAACAAAGCGAGTCCTAAGGATGATTTTCCCTTGCCAAGCATCGACGCATTGGTAGACGCTACAGTGGGCCATGAAATGCTTTCCCTCATGGATGGTTTCTCAGGATACAATCAAATTCGTATCAATCCCGAGGACCAACTAAAAATGGCGTTCACAATGCCTTGGGGGACATTTTGTTATAAGGTCATGCCCTTTGGCCTTAAAAATGCTGGCACCACCTACCAACGTGCCATGACGTACATCTTCCATGATTACATGCACAAAACTTTGGAAGATTACATGGATGATTTGTTGGCCAAATCTCTTTTGCGCCTCGATCATCTCGATGACTTGAGCAAGATCCTCGATCGCCTCATTGAACATAAAGTTAGACTAAACCCCAAGAAGTGTGTATTTGGCATCACATCTAGAAAGCTCTTGGGTTTCATAGTCTCCAAATGAGGAATCAAGGTGGATCCAAACAAAGTCAAGGCAATCCTTGAAATGCTTCCCCCAACTACCATCAAGCAGCTCAAAAGTCTGTAGGGAAAGGTCGCATCAATCAAGCACTTCATAGCACAGCTATCTGACAAGTGCTGACCCATGAATAAATTATTGCACAAGGGGGTAGCATTTCATTGGGATGACGAGTGCCAGTCAGCCTTTGATGAGATTAAACAATACTTGGCTTCATCGCCAGTATTGGCACCACCTAGACTAGGAGTGTCGTTCTACTTATACATCTCAGCTACTGAGGTGGCACTGGGCGCCATGTTGTCCCAGAAAAATGAACTACACAAAGAATAGGCTACTTACTATCTTAGCCGCACCCTGGTCAATTATGAACTTAACTATGCATACGTTGAGAAGCTCGCTTGGCAGTGGTGTTTGCTACCAAAAAGTTATGCCACTACATGCTCAGCAACACAACGTATGTTGTGTCTAAGGAGAATCCATTGTGATACATGATGAGTCGTACTTATCATAGTAGCCGCACGACAAAATGGATCATGTTGTTGATGGAGTTTGACATAGAATTCATTGGACATAAATCCATAAAAGGTCAAGTCATCACCGATCAACTAGCAGAGGCTCCTCTTGAAGACGATCAGCCTCTGACCATAGAACTACCTGATGATGGGGTCTTCCATGTCTCAGAATCACCAGATTCTAATGAGCCTGAGTCACAGGCCGACATGACCCTATTCTTCGATGGTTCTAAATGTGAGCAAGGAGGTGGCATGGGAATTGTATTCTTCACATCGCAAGGGGCTCCAATGCCTCTATCATTTAAATTAGACTTCCCGTGCACCAACAACAATGCAGAATATGAAGCCTTGCTCATAGGTCTTCAAATAGTAGTCACCATGAACATTAAACGTTTAAACATCTTTGGTGATTCGTTGTTAATTGTCAATCAAGTAAAGGGGGTATTCCAATGTAAATGCCCAGTTCTATAGGCCTACAAAGCCCTTGTGGACAAATTCTTGGCACAACTTGAATGGTATGACATCGAGGCACTCCCTCGATCATCGAATCATTTTGTGGATACTATGGCCTCCTTAGGGTCACTAATCCTGCAAGACCCTTTCGATGAAATGACGACCATTCAGGTCAAGACATTATCGCAATCCATGATGGAGCGAGCAAGCTCTGACCTAATGCCAGGAATCCACTTGATCCAGATTGAACCATCTTAGGATAGGTTCTCTCGAATCCAAGATTGTCTAACTCAAGCCAACTGGGGGTCCTTGTTCTCCCCGACTCCTCTTAATAGCAACACAACGTTGTTTTTACAAGTTCTTTCCCGCTCAAATTTTGCTAGGGATGAACTTCAAGAGGGATTGGCCATTCATACCATCGAGGTTTCTGATCAGCAGGATTGGTACACACCCATAAGGGATTACCTCAAGTTAGGTAACCTCCCACTTGGATTGACACAAGCCACGAAAAGATCATTTAAACAGAAAGCGGCAAAACATGTCTTGCTAGGAGACATTTTGTATCATCGGAGCTATGAAGGAATCCTCCTCCATTGCTTGGACCAGTAGGAGTCCGCTTGGGTGATCACCCAAGCCCATGATGGTACATGCGGTGGCCACTTCAGTAGTATGGCCATCGCAAAGCGCATTCTCCGCATGGGCTATTATTGGCCATCTTTAGAGCGAGATTGTTGTGCATATGTAAAGAAGTGCGTGAAGTGTCAACACCATGCCAATTTGACACATGTACCTTCTCAGGCCTTGCAACCGATTCAATCGACTTGGCATTTTTCGTAGTGGGGCTTTGATCTAATCGAAAAGATCTCCCCTACATCGTCGGGTCATCACACATTCATCATAATGGCCACAAAGTACTTCACCAAGTGGGTGGAAGCAATTCCGCTAACCTCTACGACTGGACCCCGCATTGCGGAGTTTATTTTGCATAACATCATATGTCATTTTGGTATTCCATCCAAGATCCTCTCGGATAATGGGACGTCATTCAAGAATAAATATGTGCGTGCTTTGACAACAAAGTACAAAATTTAGCATAATTTTTCAACACCCTATTATCCACAGGCAAATGGGCAAGCAGAGGCATCAAAC
Organism: Wollemia nobilis; assembly: GCA_028583015.1. NCBI lineage: Eukaryota > Viridiplantae > Streptophyta > Pinopsida > Araucariales > Araucariaceae > Wollemia > Wollemia nobilis. Next base: position 6,693,783 of record JAQPPZ010001411.1, read on the forward strand.
AAAACGCTAGTCGCCATCCTCAAAAATACCATCGTAGATAGTCATAAGGATTGGCACATTCAAATCCCGCTTGCCCTATGGGCTTATCGCACTAGCATTCGGATGCCCACTGGGGCAACTCCATTTTCGCTGGTGTATGGCTCCGAGGCAGTCATGCCTCTCGAGTTGGAAATCCCTTCCCTGTGCATTTCAATGCAAGAGTTCATCGATGATGACACTGCATGGCAGGCCCGGTTAGACCAACTTACGTTGCTCGACGAACGATGCGTCAATGCTCTCGAGCATTTGCATATCTATCAAGAGCGACTTAAGAAAGCATACAACATGAAGGTTCACCTGAGGGACTTTCAGGTTGGTGACTTGGTCTTAAAAGAGAACCAATAGAATTCTAATTTGTCGTCCCATCTAAGGGACAAGTTCACGGCAAACTGGTTAGGTCCTTATGTGATTGACAGTAAAATAGGACCTGGAACATACCGGCTCGCCTCTCTTGAAGGAATCAAGGAACTAGAACCCTTGAACATCAGTCATTTGAGGCCATTCCACATTTAGAGAGCCATAGTCCCACCCAAAAGCTCCAAGGATTCCCACAATCGCTTGGTCAACCCAAAATGCCCCAAAGGTATCCTATAAACCCTTTGGTCAAACCAAAACCTCGAAAAAACTGGTCAACCCAAAATGCCCCAAAGGTGTCCATAAACCCTTTGGTCAAACCAAAAGCTCCAAGGATTCCCACAATCGCTTGGTCAACCCAAAATGCCCCAAAGGTATCCATAAACCCTTTGGTCAAACCAAAAGCTCCAAGGGTTACCATAACCGCTTGGTCAAAATAAATATTCAAAAACAAACAAAAACAATAAAATCATCAAAAATAACAAAAAAATTGCATCTCAATTCCATGCATACTCGTAAAAATCAAAATACAAAAATATAGGTTGCATTAGGCATCGCATCCATACATTGCATATTTGCTTATCATACATGTCACAAGCACCATAGACTGTAATTGCTCGGCAATTCCTTCATTTTCCACATTCCATCCATTTTATAAACACATACATTCCAGAATAACACCATCCCCATTGTTCGCATAGTCAGTTGCATCCTAATGTATGTAGGGTTTTCGTCATTCAACTGTCTTTAAATTTCTAGCCAAAAATAGTACAAAGTTAAACGGATTTTACAAGGGAAAGTTTTACTTGGGTCACGCCTCGTTACGTAACATCCCTACACAAGTTAAAACACATAAAATAATTCCCAAGTTGTGTGAACGCAAGAGACACCTACAAAGCAGTCTAGGGTACCATAGGTGAACGATTAGCCTATTCATCCCCCTGTGCGAATGGTTCAAGAGTGCTGAGAATTGACAAAAGGACAAGCTCTTCCCCATCAATTCCCCCTAATCAACAGTGGTTTTCACCACTACCAAAAATCCCAATCACCGTTGGTCCCCAAAGTTGTAAGGATTCATACTACACGTCCCTGCCAAGGATGGGTAGTCATCCCCAAGGCCTAAAAGGATCAATGACCATTCAAAAGCAAACTCCCCACAAGCCATCATCATGATCATCTCCAATCACCTTTGGTCTCCAAAGTCGTAAGGATTCGTACTACATGCCCCTGACAAGGATGGGTAGTCATCCCCAAGGCCTAAAATATCAATGCCCTTACTTCATAATCTCCATAATCCCCTTTGGTTCCCAAAGTCGTAAGGATTCGTACTACACGTCCCTGAACAGGATGGGTAGTCATCCCCAAGGCCAAAAGGATCAAGGTCATTCATAAGCCAAAAACCTACAAGCTCAACCTTACGAAGCTCAAAATGCAAAATCAAATAACAGTGGTTATCACCACTATTCAAAATCCTTGCTCAAAAAGAAAAACAAAAGAGAAAAATAAATAGTGATTTTCATCACTATGTATACGAGCAAGTATCCTAACACATTGAGCAAATAAAAATCCTGAACTTGAATCCCTGGAATTCTCAGCATTCGAAAACCATCTAGGTGATCCTCATTACGGGTTTGGTGGACAGCCTACCTGGCAATGGCGGTATCCTAAATGCATGACGATATGTCTATCACATTAGCTTTGCATGTGAGCAGACCAATGTTTGCATGTGGATGAGCTAGCTTATGGTACCTTAGATTGTCCCATGGATTAATCTTACTAAATACAACAACGGAGTTAGTGGAGCTAATTAGGTGATCCTCAATACAGGTTTGGTTGATAGCCTATCTGGCACTGGCGGTATCCTGACAAATACCACATAAACGAACTCAATTGCACACACAGGGATGTGAAATAACTTGGTTAAACTCAAGTCTGATTTATACCTTGTTCAAAAGTCTTGCGAGATAAATGTACAGTTTTGGCTAGTTAGTTAAAATATCTGAATCTCAAAAAAGCTTAACTACATTTTAAAAACAACTGGTACATTTCATTACATCCATCCCCATCAGATAATATGCAAACTACAAAAACAAAGTTCTCACATGCAAAGTCATTCCACAAAGCCATCCCATAAGTACAACAAGCCAATAAATCTTGTACAGTCTATGGTGCCATCGACAAGTTATCAACAACTCATTTCATTCATTCCATATGCATACATCATCTAATTAGACACATCGCATTCATAATACCACATGCATACATCATCATAAATAACTATGCATAAACAGAAAAACAAACCATGAAAAGTGTATAAACAAAACAAAGAAAGTCATCTGTATATATATCATCAAAAATGCCCGTAGGCTACAATGAACCGGTCCTCTGACCTCGCAACAAAAGCCAAAAGCTCAAAAACCCCCAAGCCTAGGGCATCGGCCACCATGATCACGTAGGATCGGTGCGATGGGAACTACCCCCCATGGTGTGGGTCCTATGGGACCCCTTAGGGCGGTTGCTGCTAGCCCCCGCATCACGCCTACTAGAGCCCCCCTCATCCAATCGCCTACGACGAGACGATGTTGACTGCTTAGTATCGCTGCCCCTCATCTAGTGCGAAGACCCACCTCTAGAGGGCTCAGGTACCCACCCCAAGGTGGATGATCTCTCCCTCAAAATCCATCCGGTGTTGACACCAATCTGCCTCCCACCGATGGTACATCGCTACTACATCGTCGCGCTATGCAAACTGCATCCGTAGGAGATCCCTCTCTCGTGCCGCATCGGTATCCCCATCCTATCAATGGTACACAACAAATGCATTCTCCCTCTCAGCTAGCTGAGTTCATAGGAGATCCCTCTCCCTAGAGCCTCTCCCAGCTCCTCATCTCACCTTCGTAATAGCCCCTCTAGTCGTGCATTCTCAGCATGCACCCCTGCCTCCATGTCCCCCAAAACTACCTGAGGCATAGACATCTCGGGATAGTAGCTCGCTCTGGCTCCCACTGCTCCGGGATCCTCGCATCTCCGGCTAATCCAGAACCCCAAAATCCACACCCACATCCTCAACCTCCACCATGTCCGCATCATCCAGTGGAACACCCCAACCCTCACCTAGTGCCTCTGCACCCTCATCCCCTACTACTATCGCCTCTACATCGCCTAGAGGCCCCTCACCTCGCCATCATCGTAGAGTCCACCACTGCTCATACTCAGTGGTAACCCCGACGTCATCCACGTCTGGGACATCAATCATGGTATCCGAATCCTCACCCAGTGATGCAATGATTGGCCAAGCTAGAGTCCTCTCGTCCCCCCGGCATCGATAGACCATGGGCTCACCAGGCAACCCCTGGTGCACCCCAAACTGTCATGTAACCCGGCCATAAGGGAAGAACTCCTACTCAGTCCCATGATACCCAATCAGCCATCACCCCCTCTATACCTACCAGAGCCACTCTCCAGCCTCAAGCCAGGCTGGACTATCTGGTAGAGGTGCCAGAACACCTCCCCTAGAGTCAGCCGAGCGAAGGCATCGACATAGTGCCCTACGACACCTGCCCACCGTCGACTCTGACCCTGCTCCTCAGATCTCTGCCATAATGCCCCGTAACCAATCTCTCGGTCTACCATCTTCGCCCATGTCATCCATGGCAACCCAACCGGCCTCTCCACCGCTATGTGCTGCCAAGCCCAACACTGCAACAAGTAGCTGCATCCAATCCCCTTTCACCTCCGGTAGTAGACCTCGTACAACTCATCATAGAGCTATGCCAGCAGAGTCTGTCCCCATCTCATGATCATAGGTGCATCCGTAGGGCACTCCACCAACCTGAACACCACCTCCAGCAGGTTCCACGGGAACCTCGCACCCGAAGAGTCGGGTAGCAGCATGTTGGAAATGAGGCCCATCAGTATAGCGTGCCTCACTCCCAACACACCCATCTCAAGCCACCATCGAACCAAAATGCCACCAATCAGGCAGTCGCCCTCTGCCCTCTCCACTGGGCTATCCACACCCAACTCCTCCCCATGCCCAAAGCATCACGTCAGCATAGTTGTCCGCTGATCCCGCGGCATCGTCCTGATCGGTAGTCCATCTATCAAAATCCGAAGAATCCGATAGACATCCTCCAAGGTCACGTCACCTCCCCTTTGGGGGGGGGGAGGGGGGGGGTCGGGGCCCCCACAAGGTGAGTGGGGGGCCCGGGGGGCCCCCCCCCCCCCCCCGCCCCCCCGCGACCCCCCCCCGCCGCGCCCCGGCTCAAGCCACTCCCAGTCAGCCAAAGTCAGTGCCTCATGCGCTTCCATAAAAACCGTGGGCACACGATACCGGCTCTTCACAACCTGCAAAAGAAAACAACATAAAAACATTAAACACCATAAAAAAATTGTACAACAAAAACATGGATATACAACAATAACAAAACACATTCAAAACAATTTTCAGTTCTAGGGTTTTTAACTCTAACTAATAAATTAAAAAACAAACAAAAATTCAAAAATAATTTGTCAGCCTAGGGTTTTTAACTCTAAACGATAAATTAAAAAACAAAAAAAATTCAAAATCACTATTTTAACTCTAAAAACTGATAAATTACAAAAAACAAAAATTCAAAAACAATTTTTCAGTTCTAGGGTTTTTAACTCTAAAAACTGATAAATTACAAACAAATTAAAAACTTCAAAATAAATTTTCAGTTCTAGGGTTTTTAACTCTAAAAACTGATAAATTACAAACAAATTAAAAATTCAAAAACAATTTTCAGTTCTAGGGTTTTTAACTCTAAAAACTGATAAATTACAAACAAATTAAAAAATTCAAAAACAATTTTCAGTTCTAGGGTTTTTAACTCTAAAAACTGATAAATTACAAACAAATTAAAAAATTCAAAAATTATTTGTCAGTCCTAGGGTTTTTAACTCTAAAGGTCAACTGATCAATTACAAACACAAAAACACAGCCACAAACAATAAACTAGGGTTAAGCTACGTTTTTACGCTCAGTTTTACCCTACGTTTCTAACCTAAGTTTTGATCTTTGTTAAATTAGGGTTAAGCAAAGTTTTTTAGGTTACGTTCTAAACTAAGTTTTTCAACTAAACTTTTGATCTTTGTTTAACTAGGGTTAACCTAAGTTTTAAGTCAAGTGTTAATTTTTGATAGTCTAGGGTTTCATTTTAATTTGAAAAACAAAATACAAAAAAAACAAATAACTTGCGGTTTTAAAACTGTAATGCAAACAAACAATAAAGAGGAAGAACACTCACCGGTCTCATTCGGCTCCGCCGCTTGAGGATCCGGTCCGTGAACTCATGGTGGCAAAAAAATTTGGCAATGCTTCGCTTCGTAGAATTGACCTCCTCCTCCTCAGAGCTCCAAATCGCCAGGAAAAAAAAATGCAAATGAGCCCAAAACCCAGTTTTGGCCCTTAAATAGGATTTTTGAGCCTGTAATCATTCCTCCCTGGGATGAGCACTTTGGTTAGCACTCGTCCCACCCTGGGATGATTACTAAATAGGTATTCATCCCACCCAGGGATGAATATAGAGCAAAAATTTCAAAAACATCAAAAACTGCACAAAATGCACAAAAAACAAGCACAAAAATTGTCCAATGAGAGTGCTTTTGCACTTGACATTTTGGGCATGCAAAACAGATGTCGGGGTCACAAATCCTCACTATCCTACTCCCTAAGAAGGCTACCATAGCCGGACCACTCCATGGGAGGACGGATTTTCGAGAATTTCATCCCCAAATGACGTCGCAAAATGGGTCAAAACCCAACCAAAAATAGCAATAACATTGCCGAACGAAGGCGCCTTTGTGCCTGACATTCTTGGCATCCAAAATAGACGTTGGGGTTACAAATTGTCACTATCCTACTCCCTAAGAAGGCTACCATAGCCGGACCGCTCCACGGGAGGACGAATTTTTGCCAATTTCAGCTCCAAAATGCGTCACAAAAAGGGTTAAAACCCACCAAAAATAGGTCATAATGTTCAAAAACTGCTTACGCATTCAACGGTAAACAATTGAAGGCACCCTTACCTAAGTCATCTTGGGTCAAGTGACTCGTCGCTTTTCTCATGTTGGTCATTCCCTCATCGATTCGTCGCTTGAGGGGGTAGTCACACTTAGTCACCAATCAACAAAAACACACCCAATCAAGGAAATGACATGCATTCAAAGGATCATTGACAAAGACAATCACGCCCTTGCTTGGGGCAGCAAACAAGCAATAATCACAAGCTGATCAAACACTTGGCATTCGTGAATCATGAACTCAAGGTTCCCACAGACAAAAGGTTGCGCCCTTTGCCTATTCATGACTGATCAATGTCCAAGCTCAAGTAACACCTCACCAAAAAAGGTTAACACTTGAATTAAGCTCCTTAGCTCGTCAGAAGCAAGGATTCAAGAATGCGTGCCCTTTCCATACTTGGGGCATCAAGAGTTGGTTAGGTTACTAAGAAACCCTAATCATTAGTGCTTTGGTTATCTATTTTTGCTCGGCGCTGCACCTTGCACAGTGCATCCCAAAAAGGGGCATCTGTAGACACCAAAATAGCACCAATCCGATTATGTGACAACAAGCACTGATCGCATTGACACACACAGCCCCTAGGGCAGCCCCCAGAGGTTAAACAATGGTCCTAACCACTCCCAAAAGCAGTTTGGAAGGTCAAAGGTCAATTTGGCACCTTTTTGGCACCTTGCTCCCTACTCGTCCCACCCTGGGACGAATACAAACTGGCATTCATCCCACCTAGGGATGATTATTAGCATTCGCCCCAGGGTGAGGCGAATAGAAGGTTTGACTGGCAAAAAAGTCAAACCTCGACAGGTCCGCCAGTTAACTGCAGCTTCAGGCCATGCAATTGCGAGGAACGACTTCAAATCAAGGAGAGAGACTTCAGTCATGCATGTCTTTGATTTTTGGAGGCCTCATGCAAGGAGACTCTAAATCAGGGAATAATATTTTTCCCAAAATAGGACATGCAACTCCAGTGGTGCCCTCGCATGCGCATTCAAACAGAGAGACCCTAGGTCTATAAATTGGTGAGTCTTCTCACCCAAAATAGAGAGAGAGAGGTAGCATTTTGAGCAACGAAGTGCTGCCATTTTACATCCACACACATACCTTTTGATTTGTGCCTTTCACATCTTTGATCTCTTTTGGAAGGGAGGTCATAGGGTGGTTATTGGAAGCGCAAATCTAGAGCCCAAACCCAAAAATTTGGCCACAATATTCCACAAAATTTGTCGACAACACCCCATAAGAGGTTTTGGACCCATCCCAAGTGGATTGGTGCCGAAACAGAGTCCCAAACGACGGGCGTCCTGCCCTCGGCGCCCCCAAACTATCGCAGTTCTAAACGCCCCACCCCAGAGTGAATAGAAATCTATGGTAGATTTCTTCTTTTATTTTTTTGTTTCTTATTTTTAGAAGCTTTAAATTTCACTTCATTTTGACAAGTTTTGATCATGCTTTTATCATTTCCCGCCTTCACTAACATGCAGATAGCACCATCATATTCTGGGTGATAGAGGCCAAATTGGAGAAATCTGACCATCTGGGTCATCCCAAAATACCCCCAATTAGCTAACCCCAACTTTGTAGGTCATTTGGAGCTTTCTGGATAGGACATTGAAGAGGGTGCTTTCTAACAATTTGTTGCAGGTTTATTCATCCCGCCCCGGAGCGAATACAAATATGCGAGGAATTTCTTGACTATTCCTTTTGCAGTGGCTTCCTGGTAACATATTCATGCTTCTATCAAATTTTTAGGTCGTTCTGATGTTATTTGGTTATCGGTTTAATATTTTCATGCATACACTAATAGTAGGCCTTGGGAAATACATGTTCTATTCTATCTGTAGGTGCTACTGATATTTTTTGTTTCCTTGAACGTAGGTCTTCGACATCAGAGGAGCAGGAAGGAGTCAACAATCATATACACAAGCGGCGGTGACGTTTTGGTCTGCCCATCTTACATGTGGGCATGCGAAAGAAGGATTGCTATCCATGGATGTGATAAGAAACATATTTGATGCTCCTATCCCCTAAAAGGGAAGGAGACGTATTGTAACACGACTTTAAAAGCATATCAATAAATAGGGCCGTATTCCATATTGCTTTTATCTTGTGTCGATTCGTCTATGTCCTTTCCTTTCATGCATTTTTCAATATATAGGCTTTTAGCGTTAAGTTTGGTTTTACACGCATCGTACTTGGCATTTTCCTTTTTGTTTCCGTATCCTCGTGCTTTCAAGGTCATATTTGAGTTCATTCAGATGTTGTTAAAGTCATATTTCTAGAAATGTTTTGGAAGTACTATTCAAAGTTGTCATTTATAAAGTACCTACAAGATATTTGCACAAAAATTTAAAAAAATATGAAATCCTAAGAAAAATTTTATTTAGATCTAAAAATTAGGTGAATCACTCAAATTTTTACCTCTTTTGAATGTGTAGACAAAAATGAGTTATTTGCTTGCTAGGTTGAGTGATTTGCTCAAAGACTTGTGTGAATCACTTGCTTTTGTGAAAATTTTGAACATTACTTAAAATCAAGAAAAGCACTTAATTTTATAAGTGAATTGCCTATTGAGCTAAACTTGGCAAAAAAAATTGTCTGAATTTGTGTCAATTATTTCATTTGTGACAAATGCATTTTTGGGTGCAAAAATAAAGAAAATTGCATAAAAATGGGATTTGTTCTACTGTGTATGCCAAAACTACGTTGATTTAAGAAATTGGAATGACTTCTATTTTAGTTGTTGTGCCCCCAAATCCAAGTTTCAACAAGGCTGGTAGGGTTTGCCATAGGCTTCCCCATAGCTTTGAATTTAGTTTGGCTCCCTACTATCTTCGTTAGACATAAACTAAACTAACTATTTGATAAAATGAAATGCACATAATAAATCAAATATAAAATTTAAATACAAAAAATAAAGTATGAAAAATAAATGCATGAACTTTAGAGTGAGAGAGATAAAACAAATATGATGGCTACATTGTAGCAAGGATAGCATGTGATCAATCAACACATGAGAACTCAATTAAACATCAATTTTCACTCATTTTATTTTTCTATAAAATTTATAAATAAATGAGAAGATGGGCTAGGAAGGAAGTACCTGACTATCGTACACTTGACAAGCCATAAAATAGTGCCTCTAATGGAATGCAAAGTACTAGTCAGTTTCTTACAACCTCATGAGTACAAAGCACAATTGGGTTTCACAGTGTAGCTCAAAATTCTCTTGACCAAAATATTATTACAATGAGGGCCTTGGCACCTATTCTAGTAGGAGTTTACCCTAGAGTTACCTATGATGAAGAACAATTACTTATAGTAGAAGTAAATATATGGGGGCAATTTTGAAATGTTACATACCTCTAAACATGACTCTAACATGCTTAGAAGGCTCCAAACATACTTAGTGTGCCACAAAATTGACAAAAATATTGCTTTTCAAAAGATTTTCCTTGAAATTTGCATAGATTTTCACCTTGGTGCTTTGATTGAGCAATTCACTTGCTTTTACCAATAATTCACTTGCATCAGTAAGTAGAGCGAATTGACACCTTTGTTGAGAAAATTACATCCTGTGGGTCAATCAACAAATTTTTCGAGGAAATTGCATCTCTTCAAAGCTCAACAAAATTTTAGGATTTTAATGGATTTTATGTCATTAGGTCTCCATATGATGTTTCTTGCTTTGAAACACACAAATTGTGCAAAGGGTAGTGCTTAAGTACTATAGTGCTTTAACATCTCTAAAGAGGTTACAACCAACGACTATTGAGATGAGTGTAAAATATTTAGAAGGGGCTTGAAGTGGCTTCAAACCCCTTACACAACATTTTGTTTATTGGATGTTGGTTACCTTAAACAAGCCCTTTCTCTCCCTTGCGAGCATGTTGAAAGCTTTAATATGGTGATAGCCTTTGTTCCTTATTAGGCACATGGAATATGTATCTAAGTAGCTTTGTTTACAGTGTATTGAGGTCCAAGGTTCAAAATTTCCCCTCATTGTTCACATGTGTTAGTGGTAGGTACTTCACCCCTAATTAGATTCAAATCTCTCCTAACTTTGTACATTATTTTATCTTTAAGTTAATTGTTTTTTTTTTTTTTTTTTGAATTTACATGGTGGAATTGGTAGCCGCCACGAATCCGGGTAGGCTGGTCCAGCTTTTTATGGCCGCCACAATATTCTGCGCTGTCCGCCCAGAAGCCACCACATAGATCTTCGCGCAGTCTACCCCTATAACCACCATGCCACAATCATTTTAAACCTTTTACACCGCTGAAAGCACCAGGAAAGGGACAAGCGTTCAGTCCGGTGATCTTAATTTACATGGTGGAATCGGTAGCTACCACAAATCTGGGTAGGTTGTCCAGCTTTTTATGGCCGCCATAGTATTCTGCGTTGTCCGTCCTAGAAGCCGCCACACAAATCTTCGCGCAGTCCGCCCCTATAACCACCATGCCACAATAATTTTAAACCTTTTACGCCGCTGAAAGCACCAAGAAAGGGACAAGCGTTCAGTCCGACGAGGCCCGAGATTTGAACCTTGGACCTCCGCTCCCCTTATGGGGTTTGGATGAACCAATTGGTCTACACCTCGGACCTCTTTAAGTTAGTTGTTATAAATTAAAATATGTCATATTTCATTAAACAAAATCATTTTAAATGATTATGGCATAACAAAGATTCTAATATTTTATTTCATATAAAAAATACAAAAAATCTTATTAAACAAAAATCATTTTGAATGATTGTCGCGTAACAAAGATTTTTCACATGAAAAATACAAAAAATCTCATTAAACAAAATCATTTTGAATAATTGTCGCAGATTCTAATATTTTATTTCATATCAAAAATACAAAAAAAACTCATTAAACAAAATCATTTTGAATGATTGTCGCATAACAAAGATTCTAATATTTTATTTCATATGAAAAATAAAAAAATAAGATAAGCATTGATAACTTTTATTTCTCTCGTTTTATTATTAAAAATACTTCAAATTCGATGGCATGAGAATTATCATGCTTAATCTTTAAGTTAAAGTTAGTTGTTATAACTTAATATATGTGATTTCTCATTAAACAAAATTATTTTGAATGATTGTCGCATAACAAAGATTCTAATATTTTATTTCATATGAAAAATACAAAAAAATAAGATAAGCATTAACAAAGATTCTAATATTTTATTTCATATGAAAAATACAAAAAAATAAGATAAGCATTAACAAAGATTCTAATATTTTATTTCATATGAAAAATAAAAAAAATAAGATAAGCATCAATAATTTTTATTTCTCTCGTTTTATTATTAAAAATATATATATTTTTATTGGATATCGTTTACAAATGCATTCTTTTCAAGCAAATACAGGAGGAATCGATCTCACAATCACATCGATGATAATAACCAGGCAACTACCATTACACCAAATGTCGTTCGGCTTTTAAAAGGTGCAACACCTGGACTTCCAGGAGGTCACCCATCCCAATACTATTCCGGCTCATACTTAACTACGGAGTTCTGATGGGATCCGGTGTGCTGGTATGATCGCATCCGATTAAAAATACTTCAAATTCAATGGAATTATGATCGCATCCGATTAAAAATACTTCAAATTCAATGGAATTATCATGCTTAAGTTCTTATTATAATGTTTGGGCTCAAATATTCAATGTGAAATTCGAGGTCCAGGCCCTCAAATCGAATATAGTCATATAAAATTCCAGGAAATGGAGTACGATGCTGCCGTTGTGTAAGGAATATTGTATTCTCCCCTTGACGTAACCAAAAGTGATCTACTTTCACATTAAAAAATTGATAGAACCCATGGATCCCGTGACGAGCTATTGCATTATCTTTTCCCTTTCCTGTAGTTTGAAAATGAGGTTGTCTCACATTTGGATTATTGAACCGTATCTGCCATTCAAAAATTAAAAGATATGGAAGACAAAATTAGATAGAGTAAACAAAATAGTACTCTTAAGACATACATATGACGCTGATCACCATAGATAATAGACAAAGAATTTTAAATACCTCAAAAGTGGAACGTGTTGAAGATGCAATAGCTATTAATAGGTTATAAGTCCCATTTGAAATCAATGTATTAAGATGGAACTTAATTTGCCATGTTGTTGCTTGATATGTTCCATTCCATCAGCATTCTTCCTGTAATTAAGATTTGGAAAAAAAAATAATGGAAAAGAATTTTAATTGCTATCTAAATATTCTTTATTTAAATATTTATGAAAAACAATAAATATATTATAATTATTATTTATAAAACAAAAATAAATATAATTATAAGATAAAAATATATTATATAATAAAGATGGTATTAAGATGAAACTTAATTTGCCATGGTGTTGCTTGATATGTTTTATCAGCATTCTTCTTGAAAAAAAAATAATGAAAAAGAATTTTAATTGTTTTTAAATATTTTTTATTTTATTATTTAAATATTTATGAAAAACAATAAATATATTATAATTATTATTTATAAAATAAAAATAAAAATAATTATAAGATAAAAATATATTATATAATAAAGATGGTATTAAGATGAAACTTAATTTGCCATGTTGTTGCTTGATATGTTTTATCAGCATTCTTCTTGAAAAAGAAATAATGAAAAATAATTTTAATTGTTTTTAAATATTTTTTATTTTATTATTTAAATATTTATGAAAAACAATAAATATATTATAATTATTATTTATAAAATAAAAATAAAAATAATTATAAATATAATTATAAGATAAAAATATATTATATAATAAAGGTGGTTAGAAAAAAAAAATTACATATAAGTTAATATATCATTAATTCACAATTAAAAAAAATTATACTTATCAATTTAAAAAAAAAAAAAATTTATTGGTAGAGGGGTTTTGAAAAGAATTATATCTAAATTTTGAATCTTATGTGAGCTAGAATTGCACTCCGTAATTGGGTAACCAAAGTATTGTTGGATAAACATATATGGCTATACAACATTCTCCACGAGGATCATCTCATATGGATTATGGCCTCGTTGATGTTAAAAGCTACTTTATTCCTTTGGCCTAATTGATGTTAAAAGCTACTTTATTCCTTTTACCCTTTATAACGATAAAAATAAAATCAATTAATTATCCCTTGTAACATGAGCAAAAAAACTAATTTATTTTGTAGTTGTTAACTCCAACTCTATATACCAGGTCTGATTGGGAATACAAATTTGCATATCTTTCTCAAAGTCCATATTGTCTATACTTGTTCAATGAAACCGTGAAGAATAGTTAGTAAAGGCATGTTAGAAAAAATCTATCCTTTAGATTTTATTTTAATTTTGATTCACTCTTGTAATAGGTTCAGGGACCCTTTAAAACCCCTTTTACTATCAAAAACAATAAAAATAAAAAATTAGATTCACTCTATGCTAAATGGTTCAGGGACCCTTTAAAACCCCTTTTACTATAATAATAATAATAAAAAAATTAGATTCACTCTATGCTAAGTGTATGATGAAAATAATAAATAATAGATGTTATGAAAATAATAGATAATAAATAATAGATGTTAAATGTAGATACTATGAATAAAATAATAAATAAAAATATCATAAATTTGCGAGGAAATATATAATGTAAAAAAAAAAAAAAAAATTCTACACAAATTTCAACTTAAACAAATCAAACAAATCTATTTTCTTCTATACAATTTAGGGAACTTCCATTGATATAGAAAGCCATGACTCCTCATTGAGTGTATCAATAATTCATAATCACCATAAAATGCTAAAATTAATTAATTAGAGATAGAACCAAAAAAATCTAATACACCATATAAATAGAATAATTTGTAATATTAGTATAACAATAACAAAAGTCAATAGTTCAACTATGAAGGGTACCATTATAAAAGAGGTCAAAGTTTATTTTTATCTACTTATTAACCCATATGCTTCTACAAGGAATTTACACATAAATATTAGAGAATATTTAGATTAAATTTACATAAAATTAAGAATTAAAAAAATCTATTATAATACGATAATAAATATTTAATTATTATAAATTTACTAATAAAGTTAAGAATTTAAAAAATCTATTACAATACGATAATAATTATTATACAAGTAAATCCTTTGTAAGTGATAGTTAAAACCTTAGAATATAATCACAAAATGTACTTTTCAAATAAAACAATGTAAAATTATAGAATTTAAGTTTACAATTAATAAATACATCTTTTAAGTTATATTTTCTGTTAAAATAAATAATTATTCTCTTAAATTTTATTTATTATTCAAATTTAAAATTTAATAAGTTGCTGTAATACAACAGCTTTCAAGTCGATGAATAAAATAAATAATACAACAGCTTTCAAGTCGATGAATAAAATAAATCAATCAAGTATTCCACATAGAGGGTTTTTTTCTCCAATATTTTATTTACCAATGAAGTATGCTATAAACCAGATGATTAAATTTTTTAGAGGTCATTTTAGGTTTTTTTTTTTCTGAACCTAAATGTTTTGTCCGAGCATATCTGCAAAACGTTGGTGGTGTGAAGATTCAGTGACGGGGTCAAGCGAACGGCATTGATGGAGGAGCACAAGCCGCTTGTGTAGAACTAGCCCAACTTCGGCAGCAACATATTACCTCGCTCAGTCTTGACGGTAAAGAGTACAAAACTCTGTGGAGAGTTTTAAGGATTTCACTGCCATTTTTTTTTGGGAAACTTATTTCTTTTTCCATCGCAACCGAGGGTTTTCATTTGCAAAAGACCAGAAAATGCATATTAAAATGGAGGTGCAGGCGTGCTGACGATGGCTCCGATTGAAACCCGGTAACTTTCCACAGCTCCAACAGTCCTCTACGCAGCGTCTTCATAGGCATTAGCTCTGCCATCTGCTTCTCACGATTGTTGAATCCCATCCCAATGGTGCTGGTAGAGTATGTGTGTAGCTATATGCTACATTTTTTTTTATGCTGTATAAAGACTTGAAGATATATGCGAAGATCAGAATCTGATCCCGGTCGATCTCTGCAAACTGGTGGTAGCTGGACGATTTCCTTCAGGCTGCAAGTTGATCTACCACTGCAATCTCCGATTGATGTTCAGAAACTCCTGCTGCTAATCCAGCTCTTGCATGCTGCTGTGACATCACGATTTGGAGATCGTATGAGCTGGGAGATCGTTTGAGCCAGGAACACTGTTAAAGTGGCACGGAAGTTCACCGACGAGCGAGTTTCTCCTGCAAAAGGCTTTTTTACTGCGTTTTCTATGCTACGTTCTCTGTACATCATGGCAAGCACCAGATCTGTGAAACGCTGAGTGACTTTTTCAAAGTAGGTCTAATTGTTCAAAAGATACTAGGGCTTCTAGCATGCTAACTTTTGTTGATGTCTTCTTCAGTTCTTCAATGGTATTGAATATTGAGGCTAGGATTTCTCTTCTTGTGGAGACATGTATGGACTACGTAGAAGTAGTTTGAAAATCTTTATGAAGGAGAGAAGGATATTTGAACCTCCTTTTAACATTTCTTTGCAATAGGTCCGAGGTGTAGACCAATTGGTTCATCCAAACCCCATAAGGGGACGGAGGTCCAAGGTTCAAATCTTGGGCCTTGTCGGACTGAACGCTTGTCTCTTTTCAGGTGCTTTCGGCGGCGTAAAAGGTTTAAAATGATTGTGGCATGGTGGTTATAGGGACGGACTGCACGAAGACAGACAGCGCAGAATACTATGACGACCATAAAAGCTGGACAGCCTATCCGGCGAAGACGGACAGCGCAGAATATTGTGACGACCATAAAAGTTGGACAGCTTGTCCGGATTCGTGGCGGCTACCAATTCCACCATGTAAATTAAAAAAAAAAACTGATGCTTGCCTATTTTCATCATTTACTATTGGTTCCTTTTATTAATATTTTTGTTTTGTCACCTTGTTTTTCGTATATCTCCCTTTGAGATATTCTTATCACCTCTCCCCTAGTACTTTCCTTCTTTTTCATTTTTTTTTTTATTGTGTTATAATGGGTCCTTTATATTGTAAAGGAGGTATTTTCCTCCTAATGATTGTCATATGTGTCAATTTGCTTTTTAACTATTGTCTATAGCCATTTTTATTATCCCTTGGTTTTTATGTCTTCTTGATTAGCAAATATTACATCTTCTTCAATACAAAACTCTTCATCTATTTTGATGACATAAATTTTTTCTAATATTACATTCCTAGAATTAGGTAGAATAGACATTGATTGTGAAGTTTGAAGTTGTTGATACATGAAATGGGGTACTTTCCCAATGGAAGCAACTTGTTGAACCTAATATTTTTTAGTGGTGTATGGTTTGAGAATGTCTAATGACACTAATATATTATATGGGATCATGTCTATCATTTCAAAGGTGGTGTATGGTTTGAGAATGTCTAATGACACTAATATATTATATGGGATCATGTCTATCATTTCAA
This sequence comes from Wollemia nobilis, assembly GCA_028583015.1. Lineage (NCBI taxonomy): Eukaryota > Viridiplantae > Streptophyta > Pinopsida > Araucariales > Araucariaceae > Wollemia > Wollemia nobilis. The sequence goes on from JAQPPZ010001411.1 coordinate 6,710,685, forward strand.
AGGTGGTGTATGGGTTGAGAATGTCTAATGATACTAATATATTATATGGGATCATGTCTATCATTTCAAATGAGGTACCACATAGGCTCAACTTCTATATTGGTGTTAACCATATGATTATGAGCTTGATTTACTACTTGGTTAGTAACTTGATGAGGGATTTGATCTTTTTACAAGCATGCAATTTTTTGTGGTTGCTAATTCTATGGTTGATGCCACTATTGTTTTGCATCATTGTTTTGATTTACTAAAGTCTTGATTACATCTAACTTTTCATCTATTGCAAAGTTGTTGTTGGATTCATTACCTAAATTAGGTGGAATAGTAAGGGCTAGAAGGGAAGGATGAAAGTCTATGATAAGTGAAGCATTCTTACTAGGATGACTAATGATATAATGCAACTAAGAAAAATGGATGGAGGTATCATAATGGTAGATAAGATAGACATAATACTAGGTAGAGGATGTTTCATGAAAATTAGGTTGCATAGGTCATTGATAGAGTAGAAGGTATTTTTTTTCAAATGCTACAACTAGTGCACGATGGTTAGAATTATAAACCATTAGCACTAAATAAAATTGTAATCCCTTAATATAATATGGTAATGCTTTCTCCTCGTTTATCTTTACATTTTGCATAATTAAATTTAAGGTTCTCAAGAATCTAGTGTTAAAATCAAGTATATTTTCTTGAGGGTACCTTTTACAGTATTTAATTGGTATAGAATGAATACCTAGGTTTATCCTAGAGTTACCTATGGTGAAGAAAAATTACTTATAGTAGAAGTGAAAGCACGAGGATACGGAAAAAAAATGGAAATGCCAAGTGCGATGTATGCAAAAGCAAAACGTAACGCTAAGTCCTACGAACTGAAATGCATGAAAGGAGAGAAACATCAACAAATTGAAACAAGATAGAAATAAAATTCCGAGTATAGCCCTTTTTATTAATTTTCTTTAAAATCGGGTTACAATACATCTCCTCCCTTTTGGGGACTAGGAGCGTTAAGTAGGGCTCTATTACACCATGGATTGATACGCTTTCTTCCACGTGCCCACATGTAAAATGGGTGGACCAAATGTCATTGTTGCTTGCATGAATATGTCTACGGTTCCTTTTTGCCCCTCTAGTGTCGATATCCTGCATTCAGAGAAACATAAAAGGATTAGTAGCACCTACGGATGGAGAGAAACATGCGATCCCCAAGGCCTGCGGTCAATGCATGCATAAAATGATTAAAATGATAACTAAAGCATATCAAAATGAGCAAAAAAATTGACAGAAGCAATAAAACATTACCAAGAAGCCACTGCAAAAGGAACAGTCCAGAAATCTTGCACATATTCCTAATCACTCCGGGGTGGGACGATTAGGACTATCATAACCTGTCTGAAAGCCACCTCCTAAATGTTCGATCTAGAGGCCTCCAAATCACCTGCAAAGTTGAGGTTAGGTAAAACAGGGTATTTTAGGATGACCCAGATGGTCGGATTTTTCCAATTCAGCCTCTATCACCCAAAAATTGATGATGCTTCCTGCATGTTAGTGAAAGAGGGAAATAACAAAAGCATAATCAAAACTTGTCAGAATCACATGAAATTTAAATGAAAACATATGTAAGTAACCTAGAATAAAATGCAAAATAAAAATCAAGTAAATATGCCATATATTTATAATCACTCCGGGGTGGGGCGATTAGAACTACGATAGTGCGGGGGGCATCCAGGGGCAGGACGCCCACCGTTTGGGACTCAGTTTTGGCACCAATACACTTGGGATGAGTCCAAAACCTCTTATGGTGTTGTTTCAAAAAATTTGGTGGGGTGTTGTGGCCAAATGTTCGGGTTTGGGTTCGAATTGTGCTTCCAATAATCACCCAATAACCTCCCTTCCAAAAGAGAGATCAAGGATGTAAAAGCACAAACGATGGGTGAGGATGTAATTTGGCAGCACTTCGTTGTTCCAAATGCTCCTCTTTGTTTCTTTCTTGGGGTTAGAAGACTCACCAATTTATAGACCTAGGGTCTCTCTCTTTGAATGAGCATGAGAGGGCGTCACTTAAGTTGCTTGTCTTATTTTGGGAGAAAATATTCTTCCCTGATTTAGAGTCTCCTTGCATGAGGCCTCCAAAATCAAGGCATGCATGACTAAAGTCTCTCTCTCTAATTTGAAGCCGTTCCTCGCAATTGCATGTCTTGAAGTTGCAGTTAAGTGGCAGACCTATCGAGGTTTGACTTTTGCCAGTAAAACCTACTATTTGCCCAACCCTGGAGTGAATATTGCTAATCGTCCCAGGGTGGGACAATACCAGTTTGTAATCATCCCAAGGTGGGATGAGTAGGGAGCAAAGTGATGAAAATGTGCCAAATTGACCTCTGACCTTCCAAAACTATTGTGGGAGTGGTTAGGACCACTGTTTAACCTCTAGGGGCTGCCCTAGGGGCTATGTATATCAATTTGATCAGTGTTTTTCATCACATAATCAGATTGGTGTTGTTTTGGTGTCTATAGATGCCCCTTTTTGGGATGCGTTGTGCGTGGCATAGTGCTGAGCAAAAAATAGATAACCAAAGCACTAATGATTAGGGTTTTGTAGACACCAAAACAACACCAATCCGATTATGTGACTGCAAACACTGATCGCTTTGACACACACAGCCCCCAGGGCAGCCCTCAGAGGTTAAACAGTGGTCCTAACCACTTTTGTAGCAATTTTGTAAGGTCAGAAGGCAATTTGGCACATTCAGGCACTTTGCTTAGTATCCGTCCCACCCAGGGACGAATTCAAATTGGGATCCGTCTCACCCAGGGATGAATTCTGAATTCGCTCTGGGTCAGGACGAATTCCAGGTTCAACGGGCAAAAAGAAAAATGGCGCCAAGTGGCAGCCGAGGACAGTCAATTAATGCCTCCTGCCTTGCATGCGCGTGTAGGTGGGCAGAGTGGGCGTTAGAGGACTGTCACAAGGGCAGTCATGGAAGCCCAAGTCAAGGAGGAGTCTCCTCCCTCTTGAGAAGGCATGGCCGCCACATGGCACCCCTGCATGCCCCTCCAAAGAGACCCCCTGGGTCTATAAAATGGTGGACTTTCCCACCCAAAAGAGAACAAGTTGGAGGCATTTTCAAGCAACGAAGTGCTGCCAAATTGAATACCACATTTTACCCTTTTGATTCACCTCTTCCACATCCTTGATCTCTTTCGCAAGAGAGGTTATTGGGTGGCTTTTGGAAGTGTGAATCCGGACCCAAAACCCGACATTTGACCACATTGATCTACCAATTCGCCGACAACCCATTACAAGAGATTTTGGGCCCATCCCAAGTGGATTGGTGCCGAAATCAAGTTCTAACGGTGGGCGGCCCGCCCGGGCGCCCCGCATTTCTTAGTTTCATTTTAAGTTGTTCTTTTGCCACTTGTTTATCTTCCATTCCATTTTATACTGTTTAGATAGTTTATAATTTCAATTTCAGAAGGTTTTGATCAAATCATATCATGTTTTGTCGCTTTTGTTGTCCCCACTAACTTGCAGGTAACAACGTCAAATTCCCATTGATGGAGGTCAAATTGGGGAAATCCGACCATCTGGGTCGTCCCAAAATGCCCCCAATTAGCTAACCCCTATGTTTGCAGGTCTTTTGGAGATCCCGAGACGCGACATTTGGGCAGGATTACTTCGGCGTTTTGTCGTAGGCGAATTCGTCCTACCCAGGGATGAATTACAGTCGAATCCGTCCCGCCCAGGGACGAATTCGAATCGACAGCCAATTTCTCGACTGTTTTGATGGCAATGGCCCTCTGGTAATGTTCTCTGGTCTCCTGTTAAATTTGCAGATGGTTACTTGGAGTCATTTTATTCACTGGTTGTAATCAATCTTTTGCATGCATCCTCTCATTGTTTTTTAGAGATCAAACATTTCATCTTTTGTCACAGGTGCTACTAACAATCTTGTTGTTTCTTTGAATGTAGGAGGAGCAGCAAGGATCAAGGATTCATCAACACAAGTGGTGGCAACACTTTGGCCCGCCCATTTCAAATGTGGGCACGCGGAAGGAGGAGCACTAAGTCATGATTGTAACCAAAACTCATTTAACGCTCCTAGCCCCTGAAAAGGGAGGAGGCATCTTTGTAACCGATATTACGAGAGTTAAATAAAAAGGGTTGTGCTTTCTGTACTTTCTTTTATCTTTGTTCAATTCGTCTCTTTCATTTCATGCATTTCACATTTTAGGACTTAAGCGTTTGTTTGATTTTGAATGCGTCGCATTAGTATTTCTTTTTGTTTTCGGAATCTCGTGCTTTCAGTGGCGATCACGGTGGGACTCTGTCCCCTAGTTTTTAAGATCAAGAAACTGATCAAAAATTTGTGTCTTTGTGCTTATAGGTACCATTGTTCGAGCTCTGACTGTTATTCGTCTTTGCCTGTGGTGAATACCTTACTATAATTCGTCTGACCTCGAGACGAATTCTAATTCATCTCAGACAGGGACGAATTCTGTTCTGGAATTCATCTCACACAGGGACGAATTTTTGTCTATACATTTTCAGGGCCGAGGATCAGAAACAACAAGTTTAGGCAGAGAAAAGGTAAGGGTCCTAAACTGTTCCTGTCATTTTTTGCTTTTTTTGTTTCTATTTTCTATCAATTTTGCCTTCTTAAGGAAAGTAGTTGCTTCTGCCTGTTTTAATTTTTAATAAAAAGAACCACACACACATCACGTGGCATTTTTAAACCAAGGAGCTGGTCGTAAGACCCCAGCCCTTGATCAAGACCAACGGTGGGTTCATCACCACCTTGGCTTGATTTTTGCATCCATTTACCCCGATTGTCACCGTTGTTAGGCATAAATCCTGACGAAAGCTGACCGAGTGTCGCTGGGGTGATTCCCAATGCACGAGGATAAGTCTTCTATGGTAGGTGTCATTAACAAGACAATCCCCCTTCCGTACCGCCTACGTACCATGTACCATCTGCTCTCACGTACCTATAGTTTCCCTCTCGTAAGGGCGGGTATATAGAGAGGTTGGTATATCGGTCGAGCAATGGTATATTGAAGGGGCGACCATTTATGGGAGTCATATGAGCCTTCATTACGCATTTAAACGTTCTTCAAAACTTTCAAAAACAAAACAAAATCATCAAAACGCACTAAAACCAGTCTAGGACACACCATTAATCTTTAAAAGAGATAATCACCGTTTGTGTATGTGTGTGTTCATTTCTGCTTAGTGTAACAAAAAAAAAAATCATAAAATCATAAAAGAGATAAAATCTGCTTAGCTTGTAGAAGAGCACCACAATGGTGTGCACCCGTAGCCAAGCCCAATCAAGGGCAGAAGCTACGAAAAGTGTACAAAGAGCGGGCACAAGTCACCTTCGCTTTAGCCCTGAGGACTTGGCCATACCGCCTTGGCGGTCTGGACCACAAGAGAGTCCACATCATTCCATGTCAAGGTGGAATTATAGGGACACCCCTCTGGGGGACACGCCCATTCAACACAGCCCCTTTCGGGAAGAAGCTTTACATGTGGCACTCAACGTAAATAGAAGACCGCCTTTAGAGGCTAGATATGAGTGGCCACCATGCAACGAAGCGCTAGAGAGGCACAATGCCCATGAGGAGAGACAACATGACTATGGCATCTCTCCTTTGCCTCCCATCATTGTTAGAACTGAAAGACAAAACCCAGAGCGCAGGGCTCTCCACACAGGGTGAGCTAACTCCGCCCGCCCCTTTCACACCCATGAAAGGGAGTACGAGGAAGACCATCAAATTCCTCGAGAGCAATATACAGCATGGGAGCCTTGCGCTTCCGCACCTGCTAGATACCATGGTCACACATCGAGGCCAGAGCCTCAGGTAAATGCCGCCAACCTCGACAGAGGGAAGCGACCCATTGAAATCTCGGATCATCAAGACCGAGGCAAATACATAGGAGAAACATTCAAGCCTCCTAAGCCCAAGATGGCGGACCAAATTGACCTGGCAGTCGCCAGACATGCCGCCCGCCAAGCCCAGATCACGCGGCTTGAGCAAGATCATCAGCAGTTAGAGCGCTTATACCGCCTTAACAAAGAGCGCATTCAGCACGAAGTAGACGAGCTGCTTTATAACTTACCTGAGAGGGTGCCAACCCCTCGCACCCAAAAAGTGGAACCATATGAGAGGCATAATCCCTTGGTGTAGGATAGGTCTCCGCGACCTCGTCAAGCTTTGCCTCCGAGACCCCATAGACCTGAGAGGGAGGCCACTCCCCGAAACAATGATGGGTACCCTCCGTGGAGACCCACTCAGGGTCAGAGGTCTCGCCTAGAGACTCCTCAAGAAGTTTACGAGGAGTATGAACCAGAAGTAGAGCGGGCCGAAATGCCCTATCAAGGCGGAGGGGGTGCTATCCGGCCACCCCTCCATAGGCCTCCAGTCTCCCATAACTCACAATGGGAGCAAACAAAAGAGGAAGAGATTAAATCTTTCGATGCATACAAAGTGCTATTAGAGCATTTGGAGTCTATGGAAACCAAAGCTTCTGGGCCCCAAAAGCCCACGTTACGCCAACTCCGTAGTCATCCAGTGCATCCGTTAGTGCCCACACCTTCTTACCCCGAACATTTCAAGTTGCCTCAATTGGCAATCTTTAAGGGTGAAGAGGATGCTCAAGAGCATGTGACAAGATTCCTGAGCCAATGCTTTGGCATTCAGGATAATGATGCGCTGTTGCTGAGGACATTCATAACCACATTCGTAGGCCCTGCCTCGGATTGGTTCACCCAGTTGCCGAAGCACAACATAAATAACTTGGATCAATTAGTGGATGCATTCCTTGAATGCTTCGCCTTCAACACCAAGAAGAAGGCATCACTGAGTGACCTGGCCAGCCTCAGGCAATATGAGGAGGAGACAATGGCGGCCTACGGGAATCGATGGAGGGCTCTGCTTTCTAAGCTACCCTACCTTCCCCCTATGTCCGACCTCACACAAATGTTTTCACGAAGTTGTCTGAGATCAATCTCTAGGCTATTGCAGCTGCAGCAATATGCCACCTTAGAAGAAGCTCTGGCGCAAGCCAGAGTTATCGAAGAGATCAAAATATAGGATGGCAAAATTGCCAAACCTAAAAAGAAAGAGTGGAACAAAAATACAAAGACAGGGACTACGCAACCAAAACCCGCTATGGTTAATCAAGTTGCGATAAATGTTCCTAAGCCTGCACAAGAAATACAACCTCAAAAGGCTAATTATCAGGCAGTGCCTCCTAATAATTATGAAAGAGAAAATAAAAAATAGGAGCAAAATCAGCAGCGTCGCCCTAAGCGACAATACACCCCTTATACGGAGTCTAGGGACTCCCTATTTGACCGCTTGTCAGCGGCAAATTTAATCACCCTTCCAGAGATCCAAACCATAGATCCTAACGCTCCCAAGCCTAAGGGATACAGAGAGGATTTATATTGTAGGTTCCACAGGCGAAGGGGACATGACCTGAACGCATGCTAGAAATTCAAAGGATTGATACAAGACTTGATTGATAATAAAACATTGGCAGTGGACAACCCCATAGCACCAAATAACCAGTAGATGGGGGTCTTCAAGGATCCCTTGCCTGCCCATGAGGCACAAGCAAAACCCCTTCAGGTCAATGAGGTGCGACAGAATTTCCCCATGCAAGGGTATGTGGGAATGATAAGCATAGTGACCAGGAACAAGAAATACCCAAGAGTTGCCCCCGAGGCAGCCACAAGAGAAGTTCCAACAACGTCGCAACCTCAACAACACCCTGTGCAGTTGCCTCCGCCTAGACCCGAGGTCACGATACGGACCAAACTCACGCAGAGTTTGTGGACCACGTCGGCTAGGCTCTCCATATATGAGCTTATACAGCAATCAGCGCCCCATCGGGAGGCTCTCATGGAGATTTTGAAAGCCATCGAGTTGCAGCCCCATGAAGCGAATTCCTTCAATAACTTCGTGGGACATGTAAAACGATGTACGGAGCCAATCATCACCTTTCGAGAAGATGAAGTTAAATCAGTATCTGATGACATGGCAGATCCACCCCTGCACGTTATCGCATGGGTCAACGGGATCCCGTATAAGAGGGTGTTGGTAGACACTAGCTCGTCTAGTAACATCATTACTACAGAAGCATTGAAACATCTGAAGCTGCCAGCCTCTCACATCACCGCTTCCACTTACACACTACGAGCATTCAACGATGCGATATGCTCGATAGTTGGCACAATTGTTCTACCCGTTCAGGTAGGACAAAAGATGATACCTACATTGTGCCATATTTTGGAAGGCGAGATGGCATACAACATATTGCTAGGGCGACCATGGATCAGGGACATGAAGTGTGTCCCTTCGATAGCTCACCAATGTTTGAAGTATGCATTTGAAGGAGAAGTACATGTAGTCCCGACGGACTTAGAACCCTTCAAATATTGCAATGCGGTGCAGTTGATGCCGCAATCGACCCTCCCATCGACGCACTTGGATTTCCAGTTAAATCCATCTAGACAGGGTCCGATGCCGCGAGCACCACTGGTGACTAATCCATCAAAACCCCAGCTAGGTGCATCTTCATCATCCGCTCCTTCACTACCAATGCCACCTGTCATGGCTAAATAGAAGGACAAAGGGAAACAAATCCTGGAAGAGGCTCAACCCCTAGAGGAGGTGCTGCCAACAATATCAACCATCTCAATAGAAGAGATACCTAGCACAATGGAAGCTGAGGCTCCTAGTCCACCCAACATGGAATGGACTCTAGAAGGGCTTCCATTCCCTCCCTCTCAATCACCAACAATTACTGTTGAAATGGCCAGCACGGGCCTGGGGGAGTATCTAGTGCAGAATGTTGTAGCAACGCCCACGCTAGAGTCAGTGCAAGACATGGGGAGACCTCGCCTCCCCATCGGGACAGTTGTTCCTTTAGGCTACCCACCAAACCAGACCAATTTTGTGTATGGGGGCCTTGACCATGGTGCTGAACCATGCATGCAAAAGGACGAGGACGAAGAGCCTTTTGCAGAAAATGTCAACTATCTGTCTAACCCGGACTTCGCTCTGAGATATCTTGGCCAATGCAATTGGCATGGATACGGGCTAGGCAGGTATGAGCAAGGAGTGCGTGTCCTTTGCCAGCCAAGATACCAAATGCCTTATGACAAGTCGGGAGTAGGGTTCAACCACCCCCGCCCTTAGACATCTTGGTGGAAAACATGCAAGGCCTAGGAATAGGCAACAAGGGTGGATTGGCATCAGATCCTTATGCCAACCCAAACACAACATATACATTGGGAGATTACCTCCCATGGTCAACAACCACCCTTGGTAACATCAATAACCCTTCTCCTTTGATAGAGAGAGGTGAAAGTTTGGGAACTCACTTTCAAGGAGAGCATAAACAGTGTCCAGAAGGATCTTCGGAGGATGAATCAGAACATGAACCAGTGTCATATGTTCCCTTCGAATCCAATAGTGATCACTCACGAGAGATTCCCATGAATAACTAGCAAGAGATATTTTTGAAACTGTTCCCTTTAGAGGTTCCAATTGAACCAGTGTTGTGTCAAGAGAATCAGGTCCCCCCACCAAGTGTGGAACAACCGCAATGGGACCAGATTAATTTGCTAGAACAAGGTGAGCCCTTAATGTCGCAAGCAATTGTTGAAGCCAATGAGGGTTTTTGGATCTCCGACAATGATTCGGAAGATGAGACCGAGATGGCCTATCTCAACCACATGCGACAAATGCAACAAAGGCAACAAATGCAACAATGGCATCCCTTGGAGATTAATGACTTATTTGCATAGATGGGCATACTGCCAGGGCATGAGTGGTACGTAGACCCAGCAGGGTGGGACCAAGTGTTGGATCCATGGCTCCAAGTTTACGACGAGCACCGTCCACCCCGAGACCCTATAATGACATCAGTGCCGAGGGAAGACCCTATCTTCCTATCAGCACATAGGGCCGATCCGTTCATGCCTGTCCCTCTAGAGCCAGATCCAGAACACAGGGAACATCCAGAATGTTTGAGTCATCACACCCATGGTAATGGAGACCAAATTCATTTCATCCACATGATCTCCATTGATTTGACCGCACCCATCCGCAATCCGGTCGATCCAGCATGGTCATTGCATCTAGACATAGATGCCATCGACTGGGATCACGTCAATTCACCTCCCTCCCCATCATAGTATCGGCATTTCGATAAAATGCCTCATTTTACCCTAGGGACAACTCAGGATATCTTTCAAGCTGAAGAGGAACCCGAGGTTCCCAACGTAGATTTAAACTCAGCTAATGATATCCATTTGATCCTGACTCCACATCAATTGGAGGACGGATCCCACATGTCAGTCGAGGAGACGACTGACGTAGACATCGGCTTAGATCCAATGAATCCATAGATTATCAAGTTGGGGGTAAGCTTATCCTCCGAAGAGCAAGCCGACTACATTGCCCTTCTCAAAGAGAAGAAGGAGGTTTTTGCATGGTCATACAGAGACATGCCGGGGCTAGATCCGTAGCTAGTCATGCATAATCTAACGCTTGATCCGACAATCAAGCCAATTAAGCAAAAACTACGTAAGATGCACCCAAAAGTGGCCTTGATGGTCAAAGACGAATTGCAAAAGCTGTTGGATGCACAGCTTTGTCATCTACGTGGATTATCCGCCATGGCTGTCCAACATGGTGCCCATCAAAAAGCCCGATGGGAGGATTCGCATATGCACTAATTTTTGAGATCTAAACAAAGCGAGTCCTAAGGATGATTTCCCCTTGCCAAGCATCGACGCGTTGGTAGACGCTACAATAGGTCACGAAATGCTATCCCTCATGGATGGTTTCTCGGGATACAATCAGATTCGTATCAATCCTGAGGACCAACTAAAAATGGCGTTCACAACGCCTTGGGGGACATTTTGTTATAAGGTCATGCCTTTTGGCCTTAAAAATGTTGGCGCCACCTACCAACGTGCCATGACGTACATCTTCCATGATTACATGCATAAAACTTTGGAAGATTACATGGATGATTTGTTGGCCAAGTCTCTTTTGCGCCCAAATCATCTCGATGACTTAAGCAAGATCCTCGATCGCCTCATGGAGCATAAAGTCGACTGAATCCCAAGAAGTGCGTATTTGGCATCACATCTAGAAAACTCTTGGGTTTCATAGTCTCAAAGCGAGGTATCGAGGTGGACCCAAAGAAAGTCAAGGCAATCCTTGAAATGGTTCCCCCAACTACCATTAAGCAGCTCAGAAGTCTGTAGGGAAAGGTCACGTCAATCAAGCGCTTCATAGCGTAGTTATCTGACAAGTGCCGACCCATGAACAAATTATTGCACAAGGGGGTTACATTTCACTGGGATGACGAGTGCCAGTCAGCCTTTGATGACATCAAACAATACTTGGCTTCGCCGCCAGTATTGGCACCACCTAGACCAGGAGTGTCATTCTACTTATACATCTCAGCTACTGAGGTGGCACTGGGAGCCATGCTGGCCTAGAAGAATGAACTTCACAAAGAATAGGCTACTTACTATCTTAGCCGCACCCTGGTCAGCTATGAACTTAACTATGCATACGTCGAGAAACTCTGCTTGGCAGTGGTGTTTGCTACCAAAAAGCTATGCCACTACATGCTGAGCAACACTACGTATGTTGTGTCTAAGGAGAATCCATTGCGATACATGATGAGTCATACTTATCATAGTAGTCGCACGACGAAATGGATCATGTTGTTGACGGAATTTGACATAGAGTTTATCGGACAAAAATCTATCAAAGGACAGGTCATAGCCGATCAACTAGCAGAGGCTCCTCTCGAAGACGATCAGCCTCTAGTCATAGAACTACCCGATGATGGGGTCTTCCATGTCTCGTAATCGCCAGATTCTGATGAGCCTGAGTCACAGTCTGACATAACCCTATTTTTTGATGGTTCTAAATGTGAGCAAGGTGGTGGCACGGGAATAGTATTCTTCACACCGTAGGGCGCTCCAATGCCCCTATCATTTAAATTAAATTTCCCATGCACCAACAATAATGCAGAGTATGAAGCCTTGCTCATAGGTCTTCAGACAACAATCACCATGAACATCAAATGACTAAACATCTTTGGTGATTCGCTGTTAATTGTCAATCAAGTCAAAGGGGTATTCCAATGCAAATGCCTAGTTCTGCAGGCTTATAAAGCCCTTGTGGACAAATTCCTAGCAAAACTTGAGTGGTATGACATCGAGGCACTCCCTCGGTCATCGAATCATTTTGCGGACACAATGGCCTCCTTGGGGTCACTAATCCCGCAAGACCTTTCTCGTGATATGACAACCATTCAAGTCAAAACCCTATCGCAATCCATGATGGAGCGTGCAAGCTCTGACTTGACGCCAGGAATCCACATGATCCAGATTGAACCATCCTCGGATAAGTTCTCTCGAATCCACGATCATCTGAAACATGCCAACTAGGGGTCCTTGTTCTCCCCTACTCCCATTAATAGCAACACAACGCTATTCTTACAAGTTCTATCCCACTCAAGGTTTGCTAGGGATGAACTTCAAGAGGGATTGGCTGTTCATACCGTCGAGGTTTTCGATCAACAGGACCAGTATTTACCCATTAGAGACTACCTCAAGTTAGGTAATCTCCCGCTTGGATTGACGCATGCCGCAAAATGAGCATTCAAGCAGAAAGCGGCTAAGTATGTCTTGATAGGAGACATTTTGTATCGTCGTAGCTATGAAGGAATCCTCCTTCATTGCTTGGACCAGCAAGAGTCCACTTGGGCAGTCGCCCAAGCGCACGATGGTACATGTGGTGGCCACTTCAGTGGTATGGCCATCGCAAAGTGCATTCTTCGCATGGGCTATTATTGGCCATCTTTAGAGCGAGATTGTTGCGCATATGTCAGGAAGTGCGTGAAGTGTCAACACCATGCCAATTTGATGCATGTACCTTCCTAGGCCTTGCAGACAGTCCAATCTGCTTGGCCATTTTCGTAGTGGGGCTTCGATCTAATTGGAAAGATCTCCCTTGCATCGTCAGGCCGTCACACGTTTATCATAACGGCCACAGAGTATTTTACCAAGTGGGTGGAAGCAGTTCCGCTTACCTCTACGACAGGACCCCGCATTGTGGAGTTCATTTTGCATAACATCATATGTCATTTTGGTATTCCATCCAAAATAGTCTCGGATAATGGGACACCATTCAAGAACAAAGACGTGCGTGCTTTGACCACAAAGTACAAAATTTAGCACAGTTTTTTGACACCCTATTATCCGTAGGCGAATGGGCAAGCAGAAGCGTCAAACAAAATGCTAGTTGCCATCCTTAAAAAGATAGTCACAGACAGTCATAAGGATTGGCACATCCAAATCCCACTTGCCCTATGGGCTTATCGCACTAGCATTCGGACGCCCACTAGGGCCACTCCATTTTTGCTCGTGTATGGCTCCGAGGCAGTCATGCCTCTCGAGTTGGAAATTCCTTCCCTACGCATATCAATGCAAGAGTTCATCGATGATGATGCTGCACGGCAGGCCCGGTTAGACCAGCTTACGTTGCTTGACGAACGACGCGTTAATGCTCTCGAGCATTTACGTATCTATCAAGAGCGACTTAAGAAAGCTTACAACATGAAAGTTCACCTGAGGGACTTTCGGGTTGGTGATTTGGTTTTGAAGGAAAACCAACAGAACTCTAGTTTGCCATCCCACCTAAGGGACAAGTTCATGGCAAATTGGTTAGGTCCATATGTCATTGATAGCAAAATAGGACCCGAGACATACCGGCTAGCCTCTCTTGATGGAATCAAGGAAACAGAACCCTTGAATATCAATCATTTGTGCCCATTCCATATCTAAGAGAGCCATATCCCAAAAATGCTCCAAGGATTCATATAATCGCTTGGTCAATCCCAAAAATGCTCCAAGGATTCATATAATCACTTGGTCAATCCCAAAAATGCTCCAAGGATTCATATAATCACTTGGTCAATCCCAAAAATGCTCCAAGGATTCATATAATCGCTTGGTCAATCCCAAAAATGCTCCAAGGATTCATATAATCGCTTGGTCAATCCCAAAAATGCTCCAAGGATCCATATAATCGCTTGGTCAATCCCAAAAATGCTCCAAGGATTCCATCATCGCTTGGTCAATCCCAAAAATGCTCCAAGGATTCATATAATCGCTTGGTCAATCCCAAAAATGCTCCAAGGATTCCATATAATCGCTTGGTCAATCCCAAAAATGCTCCAAGGATTCATATAATCGCTTGGTCAATCCCAAAAATGCTCCAAGGATTCATATAATCGCTTGGTCAACCCCAAAATGCTCCAAGGATTCCCACAATCGCTTGGTCAAAAATAAAGAAATTCAAAATCCAAAAATCATCAAAAACAACAAAAATTTGCATCTCATTTCCAGGCATGCTCAAATTCATCAATAAAAAGCTCTTCTCACATCTCATCTTCATATTCACAAAAATCAATCCATCAAAAATACAAAAATATATAGCTGCATTAAGCATCGCATCCATACATTGCATATTTGTGGTCGTACAGGTCAAAGGCACCATAGGCTGTAATTGCTCTGCTAGTCCATCTTGTTCCACATTTTTCTATTTTATAAGCAATCCAAAAAACAACAAAAATACACCATTTACCGCTTTTTACCACACTAGAGTCAGTGGTCTTCTAATGTATCAAGAGTTTTCATCTTTCAGTCATAATTTTGCTTTCTAGCCATGTACTGTACCAAGTCAGGCAGATTTTACGAAGGTAGAGTTCTACTTGGATCACACCTTGTTACGTAGCATCCCAACACAAATTAAAACACATAAAAATTCCCAAGTTGTGTGAACGAAAGATGACACCTGCAAAGCAATCCAGGTCACCATAAGCGAAATGGCTATCTTGCTCATCCCCTTGTGCGAATGACCCAAAGAATGCTGAGAGTTGGCAAAAGGACAAGCATCCTCCCTACCCAATTCCCCAAGAATCCCAAAGTTCTCAATAGTTGCAAAACATCAAAAATTTGCAAAACGTCAAAACTCCAAAAATTTGACATCATCCCCAGAGTGCATACATCAAAAAGCACATACAATAGTGATTCTCATCACTCCATATCCAAATCCCTTGCTCAAAAGAAAAACAAATAAAACAAAAATAAACAGTGATTTTTATCACTACAAAGGAGCAAGTATCCCAATACAATTGAAGAAAAGAAGGGAGTCGAACTTGAATCCCTGGAACTCTCCAAGATTTCGACAGGTCATGAGGCAAGCCTCAGTACCAGTTTGGTGGATAGCCTATCGGTCACTGATGGTAAACTTCCTGCATGATGATATATCAATGTTTGCATGTGGATGAGCTAGCTTATGGTATCCTAGATAGCACCGCAGATTAATCTGACTAAATACAATAAAGGAGTTAGTGGAGCTAATTAGGTGATCCTCAAGACAGGTTCGGTTGAGAGCCTATCTGGCACCGGCGGTATCCTGACAAATACCACATAAATGAACTCAATTGCACACACAGGGATGTGAAATAACTTGGTCAAAGACAAGTCCGATTCATACCTTGTTCAAAAGTCTTGTAAGATAAAGTACAATCATGGCTAGTGAGTTAAAACCGTCTGAGTCTCGGAAAACCTTAGCTACATTTCTAAACCAACTGCGCTACTTTTCATCCTTACAATACCATCAAAAAATACAAAAAAACCACATGTATACATACAAAGTCATTTACCACAACAATCGCCTAAAAACAAAATAACAAAGTCCTAAACAGTCTATGGTGCCCTAACCAAACAACACAAATTCAATTCATCCATTACATTTTGCATATCACATATAAATAAAAACATTTGCATTCATCATAACATATGCATCCATCAAAATAAATTAACATGCATACATCCATATTCATCAACCATCATGCATAAGATCAAATCATCACATGTGCATAAACAAAATAAAGCCGATATATATATATATCATCAAAAAATGCCCGTAGGCTACAAAACTGGTCCTCTGACCCCGCAATCAATCCAAAAACCCCAAGCCTAAGGCGTCGGCCACCATGATCATGCAGGATCGGTGCGACGGGAACTACCCCCATGGTGTGGGTCCTATGGGACCCCTCAGGGCGGCTGTTGCTAGCCCCCGCATCATGCCTACTCGCCCCCCTCATCTAGTCGCCTGCACCGAGAGGATGCTGACTGCTCAGTCTCACTCCCTCTCGAGCGGCACGATGATCCACCTGTGCTAAATGTAGGGACCCACCCACCAAGGTGGCTAATCTCTGCCTCCAGCTCTAACCACTGCCGCAATGACTCCATCTCTCACTGGTGATACGTCACCAAGTTCTCCTCGCACCGTGCCAAAGCCCTATCCCTCTCTACCAGCTACGTCCGTAAGAGATCCCTCTCTCGTGCAGCATCAGTACCCCCATCCCATCGATGAGAAGTAGCTAATGCATTCTCTCTCCACCAGCTACATCCGTAGGAGATCCCTCTCCTATAGAGCTTCCCCCAACTCCTCATCATGCCTTCGTAGCAACCCCTCCAACCGTGCAATCTCAGCACGTAACCCTGCATCCACGTCCACCGCATCTGCCCGAGGCATGGGCATCTCTAGAACAGCAGCCTGCTCTGGCTCCCACTGCTCCGTGATGTCCTGCATCTTCGGCTGATCCGGAGCCCCAAGATCTGCATCCATACCATCCACCTCTACCATCTCCGCATCCTCCAAAGGAGCTCCCCAATCATCCCCTGGTGCCTCAACACCCTCCCCACCCGTTGCCTCCATGCCTCCCAATGGCCCCTCTCCCCCCATCACCGTAGTACCCACCATGAGTCATACTCAATGGTAGTCCCGACGTCATCCACGTCCGGGACGTCGATCACCACGTCTGAATCCTCGCCTAGTGGCGCGATGACCGGTCGGTCTAGAGTCCTCTCATCCCCTCGACGTCGATAGACCATGGGCTCACCAGGCAACCCCGGCGCACCCCAAACTATCATGTAACCCGGCTATACGAGAAGAACTCATGCTCGGTCCCATGTCGCCCAATCAACCCCCCCCCCCCCCCCCCCCCCCCCCCCGGGGAGGGGAGGGGGGGGGGGACCCCCCCCCCCGGGGGGGGGGGGGGGGGGGGCATAGTGCCCTACTGACACCGACCCACCGTCGACTCTGCCCCTACTCCCTGGATCACCGCCACAGAACCGCATAACCTATCTCCCTATCCTCCATCTTCGCTCGAGTCATCCATGGTAACCCGATTGGCCTCTCCACCGCTATGTGCTGCCAAGCCCAACACTGCACACAGTAGCTACAACTAATCCCCTTTGCTACGAAGTGGACCTCATACAACTCCCCATAGAGCTGTGCCAACAATGTCTGTCCCCATCTCATAATAAGTGGTGCCTCTATCGGGCACTCTACCAACTGCCAAACCAAATCTAAGAGGTTCCATGGGAACCTTGCACCTGACGAGTCAGGTAACAACATGTTGGACATGAGGCCCATAAGGAATGCGTGCCTCACGCCCAACACCCCCTCTCCAGCCACCATCAGACCAAAATCCTGCCAACTCGGCCACCCTCTCGCCTCTCCAGTGGATCCTCCACACCTCCTCCTCCCCATGCCCGAAGCATCTCATCAATACAATGTCCGCTGATCACACGATGATGTCCTCGATCGGCAGTCCATCTATCGAAATCCACAGAAGTCGATAGATATCCTCCAAGGTAAGTCATCTCCCCTATTGGGAGATGGAAGGTGTTGGTCCATGGATCCCAAAGATTGATTAGGGCCATCAGATAGGCCTGATCTGCGACCACAGGCTCTAGCCGAGCCACCTGCTTGAGCCCAAGGGCATCAAGCCATTCCCTCAGCTACATTAGCCCCGTGCTTCAGAAAAGCAATGGGTCACGGTACCGGACTCCTAACAACTCGCAAAAGAAAACA
Organism: Wollemia nobilis; assembly: GCA_028583015.1. Taxonomy (NCBI): domain Eukaryota; kingdom Viridiplantae; phylum Streptophyta; class Pinopsida; order Araucariales; family Araucariaceae; genus Wollemia; species Wollemia nobilis. Next base: position 6,728,676 of record JAQPPZ010001411.1, read on the forward strand.
ATTCAAAAACATTAAAATCATGGAAAAGAACTGTACAACAATAACATGAATATACCACATTGTATACCAATGTACAAAAAAACAAACATAAAAATTCAAACAAAAATTAATTTTTTAGTTCTAGGGTTTCTAATCCTAACTGATTAATTTAAAAACAAAAATTCAAAATTCAAACAAAAATTATTTTTCAGTTCTAGGGTTTCTAATCCTAACTGATTAATTTAAAAACAGAACAAAAATTCAAAAAACAACAAAAATTACGTCTTAGGGTTTTACGTTCCGTTTATCCTAGGGTTTTAGTTAAAAGCTAAATAACAATTCTTTACCTAGGTTTTGCACTACGTTTAGTTGTACAACTAAGTCTTAGTTGTCTTCAGCTCAGTTTCAGGGTTTAAGTTTTAAAATTTTGAAAAACATCATCACAAAAATAATTGAACAAAACAATTGCAATGTTAAACAAAAGCAATAAAAACTAGGAACACTTACTGGTCTCGCTTCGGCTCCGCCACTCGATCCGGTTTGTGCACTCATGATGGCAGGGAAAATCTGGCAGTGCTTCGCTTCGCAGAATTAACCTCCTCCTCCCTAGAGCTCCAAATCGCAAGAAAAATCAGATGCAAATGAGCCCAAACCCTAGTTTTGGCCTTTAAATAGGCCTTTTGAGCTTAAATTCATCTTCCCCTAGGACGAGCACTCTGGTAGCTGCTCGTCCCACCCTGGGACGAATTCTAAGCTGGTATTCGTCCCACCCTGGGACGAATTCAAGCCAAAAATTTCAAAAAACATCAAAAATTGAACAAAAATGCACTAAAACAGACTAATAAACTTGCCCGATGAGAGTGCTGTTGCACTTGACATCCCGGGCATACAAAATAGACGTTGGGGTCACAAATTGTCACTATCCTACTCCCTAAGAAGGCTACCATAGCCGGACCGCTCCACGGGAAGATGGATTTTTGCCAATTTCAGCTCCAAAAAGCGTCGCAAAAAGGGTTACCACCCACCAAAAATAGGTCTAAATGTCAAAAAATTGCACATGCTTAATGCTAAACCATCTAAGGGCACCCTTGCACAAGTCATCTTGGGTCAAGCGACTCGTCGCTTTTCTCACGAAGGTCATTCCCTCATCGATTCGTCGCTTGAGGGGGTAGTCACACTTAGTCACCAATCAACAAACACACACCCAATTAAGGAAAATGACATGCATTCAAAGAATCATTGACAAAGACAATTACGCTCCTGCTTGGGGCAGTAGAACAAGCAATAATCACAAATTGATCAAACACTTGGCATTCCCGAAGCATGAACACAAGGTTCCCCTATGGACAAAAGGTTGCGCCCTTTGCCTATTCATGACTCGATCAATGTCCAAGCTCAAGTCACACCTCACCAAAATAGGTTAATACTTGAAATCAAATTCCTTAGCTCGTCAGAAGCAAGGATTCAAGAATGCATGCCCTTTCCATACTTGGGGCATCAAAAGTTGGTTAGGTTACCAAGAAACCCTAATCATTAGTGCTTTGGTTATCTATTTTTGCTCGGCATTGCGCCATGCACAGCGCATCCCAAAAAGGGGCATCTGTAGACACCAAAACAACACCAATCCGATTATGTGACTCGCAAACACTGATCGCTTTGACACACACAGACCCCCAGGGCAGCCCTCAGAGGTTAAACAGTGGTCCTAACCACTTTTGTAGCAATTTTGTAAGGTCAGAAGGCAATTTGGCACATTCAAGCACTTTGCTTAGTATCCGTCCCACCTAGGGACGAATTCAAATTGGGATCCGTCTCACCCAGGGACGAATTCTGAATTCACTCTGGGTCAGGACGAATTCCAGGTTCAACGGGCAAAAAGAAAAATGGCGCCAAGTGGCAGCCGAGGACAACCAATTAATGCCTCCTGCCTTGCATGCACGTGTAGGTGGGTAGAGTGGGCGTTAGAGGACTGTCACAAGGGCAGTCATGGAAGCCCAAGTCGTGGAGGAGTCTCCTCCCTCTTGAGAAGGCATGGCCGCCACATGGCACCCCTGCATGCCCCTCCAAAGAGACCCCCTGGGTCTATAAAATGGTGGACTTTCCCACCCAAAAGAGAACAAGTTGGAGGCATTTTCAAGCAACGAAGTGCTGCCAAATTGAATACCACATTTTACCCTTTTGATTCACCTCTTCCACATCCTTGATCTCTTTCGCAAGAGAGGTTATTGGGTGGCATTTGGAAGTGTGAATCCGGACCCAAAACCCGACATTTGACCACATTGATCTACCAATTCACCGACAACCCATTACAAGAGATTTTGGGCCCATCCCAAGTGGATTGGTGCCGAAATCAAGTTCTAATGGTGGGCGGCCCGCCCGGGCGCCCCGCATTTCTTAGTTTCATTTTAATTTGTTCTTTTGTCACTTGTTTATCTTCCATTCCATTTTATGTTGTTTAGATAGTTTATAATTTCGATTTCAGAAGGTTTTGATCAAATCATATCATGTTTTGTCGCTTTTGTTGTCCCCACTAACTTGCAGGTAACAACGTCAAATTCCCGTTGATGGAGGTCAAATTGGGGAAATCCGACCATCTGGGTCATCCCAAAATGCCCCCAATTAGCTAACCCCTATGTTTGCAGGTCTTTTGGAGATCCCGAGACGCGACATTTGGGCAGGATTACTTCGACGTTTTGTCGTAGGTGAATTCGTCCTACCCAGGGACGAATTACAGTCGAATCCGTCCCGCCCAGGGATGAATTCAAATCGACAGCCAATTTCTCGACTGTTTTGATGGCAATGGCCCTCTGGTAACGTTCTCTGTTTCCTTTTAAATTTGCAGATGGTTTTGAACTGGTTTATTTATCGTTGTAATCAATCTTTTGCATGCATTTCTCATTGGTTTTTAGAGAACAAACATTTCATCTTTTGTCACAGGTGCTACTAACAATCTTGTTGTTTCTTTGAATGCAGGAGGAGCAGCAAGGATCAAGGATTCATCAACACCAGCGACGACAACACTTTGGCCCGCCCATTTCAAATGTGGGCACGTGGAAGGGGGAACACTAAGTCATGATTGTAACCAAAACTCATTTAACGCTCCTAGCCCCTAAAAAGGGAGGAGGCGTCTTTGTAACCGATATTAAGAGAGTTAAATAAAAAGGGCTGTGCTTTCTGTACTTTCTTTTATCTTCGTTCAATTCGTCTCTTTCATTTCATGCATTTCACATTTTAGGACTTAAGCGTTTGTTTGATTTTGAATGCGTCGCATTAGTATTTCTTTTTGTTTTCGAAATCTCGTGCTTTTAGGTTTCTTAGTAACCTAACCAACTTTTGATTCCCCAAGTAAATAAAGGGCACGCATTCTTGAATCCTTGCTTTTAAAAAGCTAAGGATATTAATTCAAGTGTTAACCTTTTTCAGTAAAGTGTTACTTGATCTTGGACATTGTTTAGTCATGAATATGCAAAGGGCACAACCTTTTGTCTGTGGGAACCTTGATTTCATGATTCTAGAATGCCAAGTGTTTGATCAGCTTATGATTATTGCTTGTTTACTGCCCCAACCAGGAGCATGATTGTCTTTGTCAATGATCCTTTGAATGCGTGCCACTTTCTTGATTGGGTGTGTTTTTGTTGATTGGTGACTAAGTGTGACTACCCCCTCAAGCGAGGAATCAATGAGGGAATGACCGACATGAGAAAAGCGACAAATCGCTTGACCCAAGATGACTTATGTAAGGGTGCCTTTAGTTGTTTTTTTTTGAATGCTTACGTAGTTTTTGAACATTTTGACCTGTATTTGGTGGGTTTGAACCCTTTTAATGATGCATTTTGGAACTAAAATTGTCAAAAATCCATCCTCCCGTGGAGCGGTTTGGCTATGGTAGAATTATTGTGGAGTAGGATAGTGACAATTTGTGATCCCAACATCTATTTTGGATGCCAAGAATGTCAGGCGCAAATGCACCTTTGTTTGGCAATGTTATTGCTATTTTTGGTTGGGTTTTGACCCTTTTTGGGACGTCGTTTAGGGATGAAATTCTAAAAAATTTGTCCTCCCGTGGAGTGGTCTGACTATGATAGCCTTCTTAGGGAGTAGGATAGTGAGGATTTGTGACCCCGATGTCTATTTTGGATGCCAATAATATCAGGTGCAAGGCGCCTTCGTTCGGCAAGTTTATTGCTATTTTTTTGTGCATTTGGGTGCAGTTTTTGCTATTTTTGAATTTTTTGCTCTATAATCGTCCCTGGGTGGGACGAATACTAGTTTAGTAATAATCCTAGGGTGGAACGAGCACTAACTAGAGTGCTCATCCTAGGGGGGAACAATTATAGGCCTAAAAGCCTATTTAAGGACCAAAACTAGGTTTTGGGCTCATTTGCATTTGTTTTTCTTGGCGTTTGAGAGCTGTGAGGAGGAGGAGGTTGAGTTTGCATAGCGGAGCACTGTCAAATTTCTCGGACACCATGAGTTCATAGACCGGATCATCAAGTGGCAGAGCCGAAGTGAGACCGGTAAGTGATCCTCCTCTGTATTTTGTTTGGTTTGTGTTACAGTTTAAAACCGCAATTCTTTTTCCTCTTTTGTATTTGTTTTTTGATTTAAAAATGAAAACCCTAGTTAAATGTTTGTTATTTTTGTGTGAATTTATGTTTTGTAGTGATTTGTTAGAACTATGATCGAAACCCTAGTTAAAACTATGTTTTTTTTTTTTTGTAAGCTAAAAAAAGAAAACCCTAGTCTAAACTAAGATTGAAAACTTAGCGTAAAAAAATGTGTTTATGTTGTTTTTTGTTGTTTATTAGTTTTAAATGAATGTTAAACCTTAGGAACTAAAATTTTTTGTGTGTTGTATTTTTTAGTGTGACAGTAAAATGAAAACCCTAGGGTAAATTTTTATTTTTGTTTAACTAGAGTTAGAAACCCTAGTTGTTATTTTTATTATTTTTTTGTCAGTTTAGACTAGGATGAAAACCCTAGGTTAGTTGTTTGTGTATTTTTTTTTTGTCAGTTTAGACTAGGATGAAAACCCTTGGTTAACTGTTTTGCTGTATTTTGTTTTTTTTTTGTCAGTTTAGACTTGGATGAAAACCCTAGGTTAACTATTTGGTTGTATTTTGTTTTTTTGTCAATTTAGACTAGGATGAAAACCCTAGGTTAACTATTTATGTATTTTGTTTTTTTTTTTGTCAGTTGAGACTAGGATGAAAACCCTGGGTTAACTATTTGTGTATTTTGTCTTTTTTTGTCAGTTTAGACTAGGATGAAAACCCTAGGTTAACTGTTTTGTTGTATTTTGTTTTGTCATTTTTTTTTGTTATTTATCAGTTTGATTTTAGAGTTAAAAACCGTAGGAATTGACAAATGTGTTTGTGAATTTTGTTGGTTTGTCAGTTATTTATCAGTTTGAACGTAGAGTTAAAAACCCTAAGAACTGACAAAGTGTTATGTGTGAACTATTTTTGTTTGTCAGTTATTTATCAGTTTGAACTAGAGTTAAAAACCCTAGGATCTGACAAATTTTTGTTTGACTGTTTTGTTGTTTTTTTTTTGCACTAGAGTTAAAAAGAAAACCCTAGGTTAAATTTTTGTTGTTATTTTGTTTTGTTAAGTTGAAACTAGAGTTAAAAACCCTAGGTTAAAATGTTTGTGATGTGTTTGTTTTTTGGATGCAAAATAAGGTTAAAAACCCTAGATTGGAATTTTGTAATTTGTTTGTCTGTATAGTGTTGTTACTGTTGCTGTATATTATTTTAGTGTTGTACAATTTTTTTGTTCGTTTTGTCATGTTTTAATGTTTTTTATTTGTTTTATTTTGTAGGTTGTGAAGAGCAGGTACCATGTGCCTATGGTTTTTTTTAAGCATAGGAGGCATTGACTGTGGTTGACTAGGAGTGGCTTGATGCCCTTGGGCTCAAGCAAGTGACTTGGCTAGAGCCTATGGTGGGGGATCAGGCCTATCTGATGGCTCTGATCAACTTGTGGGATCCTCAAACTAATACCTTTCATATCCCAATAGGAGAGATGACGGTGACTCTTGAGGATGTCTATCAAATTCTATGGATTCTGATAGACGGGCTTCCTATTCAGACTATGCCACGTGATCAGTGGACAACTGTGCTAACACGGTGCTTTGGGCATGGGATGGAGATGGGGATGGATAGTTCGATGGAGCGAGCATAGGGGGATTGCTTGATTAGCGGTATCTTGGTGTGGTGGTGGCTAGATAGGGGCGTGTTCAGGGTGAGGCATGCATTACTGATGACCTTCATCTCCAACATGTTGCTGCATGACTCCTCGGGAGAGAGTTTCCCATGGAACCTGCTCGAGGTAGTGTTTAGATTGGTTGAGTGCCCGATGGAGGTACCTTTTATTATGAAGTGGGGATAGACGCTTCTGGCACATCTTTATGATGAGTTGTACAAGGTCCGATATCAAAGGCAAAAGGGGATTGGGTGCAGCTACCTGTTGCAATTTTGGGGGTGTTAGCACATAGCAATGGAGCGGCCATAGTGTTTGCCATGGACTACTCGGGCAGAGATGGTGGATAGAGAGATAGGGTATGCGGCTCTGTGGTGGGGGTCTAAGGAGTAGGGGCAAAGTCAATGGTGGGCAGGTGTCGTAGGGAACTATGTTGATACCTTCGCTCGACTTACTTCAGGGGAGGTGTTTTGGCACCCATATCGGGACTGTCCAACCTAGCCTAAGGCTAGAGAGTGGCTCTGACAGGTGCGTAGGAGGAGATGGATGATTGGTTGGCATGGGACCAAGTAGGAGTACTTCCTGTACGTCCGAGTGATGCGACATTTTGGGGTGCACCAAGGGTTGCCTGGTGAGCCCTTGATCTATCGATATCGAGGTGATGAGAGGACTCTTTCCTGGTTGATCATCAAGCCACTTGGTGAGGAGTCGGATCCTACAATCTATGTCCTAGACTTGGACAACGTCAGGGCAACCGCTGAGTACGACCAGTGGTGGACATTATAGCGATGGTGAGGCGAGGGGCCTCTAGGGGGTCCAGATGCGGTAGCAGTAGGTGGTGAGGATGTAGAGGCATCGAGAGAGGGTTGGGGGGTGCCACTCAAGGATGCGAACATGGTGGAGGTTGATAGCTTTGGGGGGATGATTTTGGGATTTTGGAGTAGTCGAATATGTAGGATGTCCCAAAGTAGTGAAAGCCAGAGTAGCCCACATTCTCGGATATGCCTATGCACCAAGCTGTCCTAGAGGGTGTGGAGGTGAGGGATCGCACTGAGATAGCATGACTAGAGGATCAGATTTGAATATGGGATGAGGAGCTTAGGGAGGATTTGCAGGAGAGGGATATCCTACAAACTCAGTTGGCAAAGCGAGAGAACACATTTGCTATGTACCGCCAGTGGGATGGGGACACAGATGATGTGCAGGAGAGGGATCTCCTGCAAACTCAGTTGGCATAGCATGATGATGTAGTGGTTGTGTATCATCGATGGGAGGAGGATTGGTTTTGGCACCATATGGATTTGGAGGCAGAGATTATTCACCTTAGTGGGCAGTTACCTGAGATCCCTGGAGGTGGGTCTTTGTGTCGGATGAGAGACATCGATACTGAGCAGTCAGCATCGTCTCATCGCAGGTGGCTAGATGAGGGGGGCACTAGTGGGCATGATGCGGGGGCTAGCAACAGCCGTCTTGAGAGGTCGCATAGGACCCACACCACGGGGGGTAGTTCCCATCGCATCGATCCTGCGTGATCATGGTGGCCGACGCCCTAGGCTTGGGGGTTTTTGAGTTTTTTCTTTGTTTTGCTAGGTCAGAGGACCAATTTATTATAGCCTACGAGCATGTTGATGATATATATACATGACTTTATTTTTGCTTATACACTTGTCATGGTTTGTTTTTTTGTTTATGCATATTTATTGATGATGATGTATGCATGTGTTTTTATGAATGTGATGTTTCTAATTATATGATGTATGCATATGGAATGACAAAAATGAGTTGTTGATAACTTGTCGATGGTACCATAGACTTTACAGGAGTTACTGGATTTCTGTATGATGTGATTGCTTTGTGGAATGACTTTGCATGTGATAATTTTGTTTTTGTATTTTTCACATTTTTTGATGGTGATGTGAGTAATGAAAGGTACCCGTTGTTTTAAAATGTAGTTAAGTTTTTTTGAGATTCAGATGTTTTAATTAACTAGCCAAGACTTTACATTTATCTCACAAGACTATTGAACAAGGTACGAATCAGACTTGAGTTTGACCAAGGTATTTCACATCCTTGTGTGTGCAATTGAGTTCATTTATGTGCTATTTTTCAGGATACCGCCAGTGCCAGATAGGCTGTCAACCAAACCTATACTGAGGATCATCTAATTAGCTCCACTAAATCTATTGTTGTATTTAGTAAGATTAATCTATGGGACAATCTGAGGTACCATAAGCTAGCTCATCCACATGCAAACATTGGTTTGCTCACACTCAAAGCTAATGTGATAGACATATCATCATGCATTTAGGATGCCACCATTGTCAGGTAGGCTATCCACCAAACCTATAAGGAGGATCACCTAGATGGTTGTTCGAATTCTAAGAATTCCACAGGTTCAAGTTCAGGCATCTTTTGGTTGCGTAACTTATTGGGATACTTGCTCACATATATAGTGATGAAAATCACTGTTTATTTTTGCTTTTGTTTTCTTTTTGAGCAAGGACTTGAATAGTGGTGATAACCACTGTTATTTGATTTTGCATTTTAGGTTGCAAAGTTGAGCTTGTAGGTTTTTTAGATTGTGAATGGCATTGATTAGTTTGGCCTTACGACTCTTGTTCAAGGATGTGTAGTACGAATCCTTATGACTTTAGGAATTAAAGGTGATTGGAGATGTTATTATGTAAGGGCATTAATATTTTTAGGCCTTGGGGATGACTACCCATCCTTGTCAGGGGCGTGTAGTACGAATCCTTATGACTTTTGGGGACCAATGGTGTTTTGGGGATGTTTGTGATGATAGATTGTTGGGATTTTTCTTTTGAATGGCATTGATCCTTTTAGGTCTTGAGGATGACTACCCATCCTTGTCATGGACGTGTAGTACGAATCCTTACGACTTTGGAGACCAACGATGATTGGATTTTTTTCTAGTGGTAAAAACCACTATTTATTAGGGGGAATTGATGGGGAAGAGCTTGTCCTTTTGTCAATTCTCAGCATTCTTGAACCATTCGCACAGGGGGATGAACAGGCTAACTGTTCATCGATGGTACCCCAGACTGCTTTGTAGGTTTCTCTTGCGTTTACACAACTTGGGAGTTATTTTATGTGTTTTAACTTGTGTAGTGATGTGACGTAACGAGGTGTGATCCAAGTAAAACTCTACCTTTGTAAAATCTATCTGACTTTGTACAGTTTATGGCTAGAAATTTAAAGACAGCTGAATGGCGAAAACCCTAAATTCATTAGGAGACAACTGACTATGCTAAAATGTGGATGGTGTTATTCTGGATGGATGTGTTTATAAAATGGATTGAAAGTGGAAAATGATGGAATTGCCAATTAATTATAGTCTATGGTGCTTGTGACATGTATGACCAACAAATATGCCATGTATGGATGCGATGTCTAATGCAGTTTATTATATTTTTGTATTTTGATTTTTATGAGTATTCATGAAATTGAGATGCAATTTTTTTTGTTATTTTTGATGATTTTATTTTTTGTTTGTTTTTGAATATTTGTTTTTGACCAAGCAATTGTGGGAACCCTTGGAGCTTTTGGTTTGACCAAAGGGTTTATGGATACCTTTGGGGAATTTTAGGTGGACCAAGCGATTGTGAGAATCCTTGGAGCTTTTGGTTTGACCAAAGGGATTATTGATACCTTTGGGGAATTTTTGGGGTTGACCAAGCAATTGCAGAAATCCTTGGAGCTTTTTAGGTTGACCAAGTGATTGTAGGAATCCTTGGAGCTTTTGGTTTGACCAAGCGATTGTAGGAATCCTTGGAGCTTTTGGTTTGACCAAGCGATTGTAGGAATCCTTGGAGATTTTGGTTTGACCAAGTGATTGTAGGAATCCTTGGAGCTTTTGGATACGGAAACAAAATGGAAATTCCAAGTGCGATGTATGCAAAAGCAAAACGTAACGCTAAGTACTACGAACTGAAATGCATGAAAGGAGAGAAACATCAACGAATTGAAACAAGATAGAAATCAAATGTTGAGTACAGCCCTTTTTATTAATTTTCTTTAAAATCGGGTTACAATACATCTCCTCCCTATTTGGGACTAGGAGCGTTAAGTAGGACTCTATTACACCACGAATTGATACGCTTTCTTTCGCGTGCCCACATGTAAAATGGGCGGACCAAATGTTGTTGCCGCTTGCATGAATATGTCTATGGTTCCTTTTTTCCCCTCTGGTGTTGATATCCTATGTTTAGAGAAACATAAAAGGATTAGTAGCACCTGCATATGGAGAGAAACATTCGATCCCCAAGGCCTGCGGTCAGTGCATGCATAACATGATTAAAATGATAACTAAAACATATCAAAATGAGCTAGAAATTCGACAGAAGCAATAAAACATTACCAGGAAGCCACTACAAAAGGAACAGTCTAGAAATATTGCACATATTCCTAATCGCTCCGAGGTGGGACGATTAGGACTATCATAACTTGTCTGAAATCCACCTCCTAAATGTCCAGTCTAGAGGCCTCCAAATCACCTAAAAATTTGGGGTTAGGTAAAACGGGGTATTTTGGGACGATCCAGATGGTCGGATTTTGCCAATTCAGCCTCTATCACCTAGAATATGATGATGCTCCCTACATGTTAGTGAAAGCAGGAAATAACAAAAGCATGATCAAAACTTGTCAGAATCACATGAAATTTAAATGATAGCATATGTAAGTAACCTAGAATCAGATGCAAAATAAAAATCAAGGAAATATACCATATATTTATAATCACTTTGGGGTGGGGCGATTAGAACTGCGACAATGCGAGGGGCACCCGGGGGCAGGATGCCCACTGTTTGGGACTCAATTTTGGCACCAATCCACTTGGGATGGGTCCAAAACCTCTTATGGGGTTGTGTCAAAAAATTTGGTGGGGTATTGTGGCCAAATGTTCGAGTTTGGGTCCGGATTGCACTTCCAATAATCACCCAATAACCTCCCTTCCAAAAGAGAGATCAAGGATGTAAAAGCACAAATGATGGGTGAGGATGTAATTTGGTAGCACTTCATTGCTCCAAATGCTCCTCTCTGTTCATTTATTGGGGTGAGAAGACTCACCAATTTATAGACCTAGGGTCTCTCTCTTTGAATGCACATGCGAGGGCACCACTTGAGTTGCTTGTCCTATTTTGGGAGAAAATATTATTCCCTAATTTAGAGTCTCCTTGCATGAGGCCTCCAAAATCAAGGCATGCATGACTGAAGTCTCTCTCTCTGACCTCAAATGACTGATGTTCAAGGGTTCTAGTTCCTTTATTCCTTCAAGAGAGGTTAGCCGGTATGTTCCAGGTCCTATTTTACTTTCAATTACATAGGGACCTAACCAATTTGCTATGAATTTGTCCCTAAGATGGGTCAGCAAGTTAGAGTTTTGTTGGTTCTCTTTTAAGACCAAGTCATCAACCTGAAATTCCCTCAGGTGAACTTTCATGTTGTATGCTCTCCTAAGTTTCTCTTGATAGATACGTAAATGCTCAAGAGAATTGATGTGTCGTTCTTTGAGCAACGTAAGTTAGTCTAACTGGGCCTGTCGCATAGTGTCATCATCAATGAACTTTTGCATTGATATGCGTAGGGAAGGTATTTCCAACTCAAGAGGCATGACTACCTCGGAGCCATACACCAGAAAAAATGGAGTTGCCCTAGTGGGCATCCAAATGCTAGTGTGATAAGCCCACAGGGCAAGCAGGATTTGAATGTGCCAATCCTTATGACTATCTATGACCATCTTTTGAGGATAACGACTAGCATTTTGTTTGAAACCTCTGCTTGCCCATTTGCCTGCGAATAATAAGGTGTTGAAAAACTGTGCTAAATTTTGTACTTTATTTTCAAAGCACACACATCTTTGTTCTTGAATGACGTCCCATTATCTGAGATGATCTTGGATGAAACACCAAAATGACATATGATGTTATGCAAAATAAACTCCACAATGCGGGGTCCAGTCGTAGAGGTTAGTGGAATTGCTTCCACCCACTTGGTGAAGTACTTTGTGGCCGTTATGATAAACGTGTGATGACCTAATGACGCAGGGGAGATATTTCTGATTAGATCTAAGCCCCACTATAAAAATGGCCAAGTCGATTGGATCGATTGCAAGGCCTGAGAAGGTACGTGTATCAAATTGGCATGGTGTTGACACTTCACGCACTTTTTTATATATGTGCAACAATCTCGCTCTAAATATGGCCAATAAAAGCCCATGTGAAGAATGTGCTTTATGATGGCCATACCACTAAAGTGGCCATCGCATGTACCATCATGCGCTTGGGTGATCACCCAAGTAGACTATAGACACCAAAACAGCACCAATCCGATTATGTGACTGCAAACACTAATCACATTGGCACACACAACCCCAAGGGCAGCCCCCAGAGGTTAAACAGTGGTCCTAACCACTCTCATAGTAGTTTTGGAAGGTCAAAAATCATTTTGGCACCTTCAGGCACTTTGCTCAATATCCGTTCCACCCAGGGATGAATTCTAATTGGGATTCGCTCCACCCAGGGACGAATTCACAATTCGCTCCAGGGTGGGGCGAATTGCAGGTTTGACGGGAAAAAAGTCAAATCTTGGCAAATGGCAGCTCGGATCCACCACTTAACGCTTCCTTCATTGCATGGGAGTATAGGTGAGCATTTTTGAGCATTAGAGGCTATTACAAGGGCAGTCATGGAGTCCCTATTCAGGGAGGAATCTTCCCTCCCCTGGAAGGGCATGGCTGCCAAGTGGCGCCTCTGCATGCTCATCCCAAGAGACCTCTAGGTCTATAAATTGGTGGGTTTTCTCACCCCAAAATATACAGAGTAAGAGCAATTTGGAGCAACGAAGTGCTGCCATTTTATTTCCCCATACATCCTTGTGCGATTTGTGCCTTTCACATCCGTGATCTCTTTTGGAGAAGAGGTCATTGGGTGATCATTGGAAGGTCGAATATTGAGCCCAAAACCTGAAATTTGGCCATAGAATACCACCCCAATTTTCCGACAACACCTTACAAGAGATTTTGGACCCATCCCAAGTGGATTGGCATCGAAATCAGGTCCCAACGGTGGGCGGCCTGCCCGGGCGCCCCCGCACTGTCGCGAGTCTAATCGTCCCTTTTAGGAATGATTAGGAATCTATGGCAGATTGTTCTTTCTATCATTTTTTATCTTGCATTTCATCTTATGCTTCTTAGGTAGTTTGCAATTTCGATTTCGTAATGTTTTGAGCAAATCTTATCATGTTCTATCACTTTTTGTCTTTACTAACTTGCAGGTAGCATCATCAAATTCCTATTAATGGAGGCCAAATTGGGAAAATATGACCATCTGGGTCTTCCCAAAATACCCCCAATTAGCTAACCCCAAGTTTGCAGGTCTTTTGGAGCTCTCTAGGTAGGACATTTGGGACAGTACCTTTTCGGCATTTTGTTGCAGGTAAATTCGTCCCGCCCCGGAGCGAATTCAAATCGGTGAGGAATTTCCTGACTGTTATTTTTGCAGTGCCCTCCTGGTGATGTCTTGATGCCCCTATCAAATTTTTAGAGCATTTGGATTCATTTTAGTTATAGTTTAATTCATTTTTCTCATTCACTTATCGTAGGCTTGGGGATTGCATGTTTTGTTTCATCCGCAGGTGCTACTAACTATTTCTTGTTCCTTTGAACGTAGGATCAGAACATCGGAGGAGCAGAAAGGAATCAAAATTCATAGACACAAGTGGTGGTGACATTTTGGTCCGCCCATCTTACATGTGGGCACGCGAAAGAAGGAAGGCTATCCATGGATGTCACCAAGAGATGAATTTAACGCTCCTCGCCCCTGAAAAGGGAGGATGTGAATTGTAACCGAATCATGAAATACATCAATAAAGAGAAGGGTTGTTATTTCATTTGGGCTTCAATTCATGTTTTTCTCCATTTCATGCATTTTTAATTCGTAGGGTTTAGCGTTAAGTTTAGTTTCATTTTTGCATCGTGCTTGGAGCTTTTCCTTTTTTGTTTTCGTATCCTCGTGCTTTCAGTGGCGATCATGGTGGGACCTTGTCCTCTATTTTTAAGATCAGAGATCTGATCCAAACTTGGTTGTTTTTTGCTTGTAGGTGTCGAGTTTCACACGTTGACTGTTGTTCGTTCCATCAAGAGGCGGATACAGAGCTGTAATTCGTCTTACCTAGGGACGAATGGGAATTCGCCCCACCCTGTGATGAATACAGTCCTATAATTCATTCCCCCGGGATGAATTTTTTATCTATGCAGTCTTTGGGCAGAAACTCAGAACCGAAAGATTTGGGCAGAGAAGAGGTAAGGATTCTAAACTTTTCTTGTCTATTTTTGTCTTCAGTTTTTCTGTTTTAGGGTACTTGCTTGCTTAGGGAAATTAGTTTTCCTTTACCGCTTGCTTGTTTCCATTTTGCAAAATAAAAAGAACCCCACACACCACGTGGCAACTTAAAAACCAAGGCGCTGGTCGTAAAACCCCAGCCCTTGATCAAGACCAATGGTGGATTTCATCACCACCTTGGCTTGAATTTTGCATCCATTACCCCGATCGCAACTATTGCTAGACGTAAATCCTGATGAAAGCTGACCGAGTGTAGCTGGGGTGATTCCCAGTGCATGAGGATAAGTCTTCTATGGTAGGTGTCATAAACAGGGTGATTCCCCTTCCGTACCGCCTACGTTCCACGTACCATCTGCTCTCACGTACCTATAGTTTCCCTCACGTAAGGGCGGGTATATAGAGAGGTTGGTATATCGGCCTGGCAATGGTATATCGAAGGGGCGACCATTTTTGGGAGCCATAAGAGCCATCATTTTGCATTTAAATGTTCTTTACAAAAACCTTCAAAAAACAAACAAAAAAACAAAAACAAAAATCAAAAACACACTAAACCAGGTCTAGGACACACTTTCAATATTTAAACGAGATAATCACTGCTTTGTGTGTGTGTGTGCTCATTTCTGTTTAGTGTAGCATAAAAAATCATAAAAAGAGATAAAAATCTACATAGCTTGTAGGAAAGCACCACCATGGTGTACACACGTAGCCAAGCCCAATCAAGGGCGGAAGCTGCAAAAAGTGTACAAGGGGGCACAAGTCACCTCCGCTATAGCCCTAAGGACTTAGTCATACCACCTTGGCGGCCTGACCCACAAGAGAGTCCGCATCATTCCATGTCAAGATGGAATTATAGGGACACCCCTTTGAGGGACACGCCCATTCATCATAGCCCCTTTCGGGAAGAGTCCTTACACGTGGCACTCAACATAGATAAAAAGGCTCCCTTAGAAGCTCGATATGAGTGGCCACCACACGATGAAGCGCTAGAGTGGCATAGTTTCCATGAGGAGAGGCCACATGATGATGGCATCCCTCCTTTGCCCCCCATCACTATTAGAACCAATAGACAAAATCCAGAGCGCAAGGCCCTTCAAGTAGGGTGAGCTGACTCTGCCCACCCCTTTCACACATATGAAAGGGAGCACGAGGAAGATGATTACATTCCTCAAGAGCAATATACAGCGTGGGGGCCATGCGCTTCCGCACCAGCTAGATACCATGATCACCCACTGAGGCCGGAGCCTCGGGTAAATGCCACCAACCTCGATAGAGGGAAGCGACCTATTGAGATCTCGGATCATCGAGATCGAGGTAAGTGCATAGGAGAGGCATCCAGGCCTCCTAGGCTCAGGATGGTAGAACAAATTGACCTGGCAGTCGCTAGACATGCCGCCCGCCAAGCATAGATCATGCGGCTTGAGCAAGACCAACAGCAGCTAGAGCATTTATATCGCCTTAGCAAAGAGCGCATTCGATGCCAAATAGATGAGTTGCTCCATAACCCAATGCCTGAGAGGGTCCCAACCCCTCGCACCCAAAGAGCGGAACCATATGAGAGGCATAATCCCTTGGTGCGAGATAGGTCTCTGTGACCTTACCAAGTGCTACCTCCGAGACCTCCTAGACCTGAGCGGGAGGCCACTCCCTGGAACAATGATGGGTACCCTCCGCGGGGACCCACCCAGGGTCATAGGTCTCATCCAGAGACTCCTCAGGAAGCTTACGAGGAATATGAGCAAGAAGATGAGCGGGCCGAAATGCCCTACCTAGGCGGAGGAGTTGCCATCCGGCCACCCCTTCAGAGGCCTCAAGTCTCCCACAACCCACAATGGGAGCAAACTAAAGAGGAAGAAATTAAATCCTTAGATGCATATAAAGCGCTGCTAGAGCATTTGGAGTCTATGGAGACCAAAACTTTTGGGCCCCAAAAGCCCACTTTATGCCAACTCCGTAGTCATCCTGTGCATCCGTCAGTGCCAGCACCTCCTTACCCTGAACACTTTAAGCTGCCTCAGTTGGCAACCTTTAGAGGTGAGGAAGATGCTCAAGAGCATGTGACGAGATTCCTGAGCCAATGCTTCGGCATTCAAGACAATGATGCTTTGTTATTGAGAACATTTATAACCACATTCGTAGGCCCTGCCTCGGATTGGTTTACCCAATTACCAAAGCACAACATTAACAACTTAGATCAGTTAGTGGATGCGTTCCTCGAACGCTTCGCCTTCAATACCAAGAAGAAGGCGTCACTGAGTGACTTAGCCAGCCTCAAGAAGTATGAGGAGGAGACCATGGTGGCCTATGGGAATCGATGGAGGACATTGCTTTCAAAGCTGCCCTACCTCCCTCCTATGTCCGACCTCACTCAGATGTTCTCCAAGAGTTGTTTGAGATCGATCTCTGTGCTATTGCAGCTGTAGCAATATGCCACCTTAGAAGAAGCTCTGGCGCAAGCCAAGATCATTGAAGAGATCAAAATATAGGATGGCGAGATAGCCAAACCTAAGAAAAAAGAGTGGACTAAAAACACTAAAGCTGGGACCACGCAACAAAAACCCGCTATGGTTAACCAAGTTGCTATCAATGTCCCTAAGCCTGCACAAGCAACACAGCCTCAAAAGGCTAACTATCAGGAAGTGCCTCCTAACAACTATGACAGAGAAAATTAGAGGCAAGAATAGAGTCAGCAGCATCGCCCTAGGCGACAATACACACCCTACACAGAGTCCAGGGACTCCTTGTTTGACCGCTTGTTAGCGGCAAACCTGATCAACTCCGCCAGAGGTTCAGACTATAGATCCCAATGCGCCCAAGCCTAAGGGGTATAGAGAGGACTTGTACTCGTAGGTTCCATAGGTGGCAGGGACATGACCTAAATGCCTATTGGAAATTTAAGGGCTTGGTGCAAGACCCGATTGATAACAAGACACTAGCGGTGGATAATCCCGTCGCACCAAGCAATCAACAAATGGAGGTCTTCAAAGACCCCTTGCCTACTCATGCTCCACAGGAAAAGACCCTACAAGTTAACGAGGTCACACAGAACTACCCCATGCAGGGATATGTAGGGATGATCAGTATAGTGACTCGGAACAGGAGGTATCCGAGCACGAATGCTCCTACGATAGCGGCAGGAGAGGTGCCAACAACTTCGCAACCACAACAACACCTTGCACAACCTCCTCCGCCTAAGCCGGTGGCCACACTTCGGACCAAACTAACCCAGAGTTTGAGGACCACCTCGGCTAGGCTCTCCATATACGAGCTTATACAACAATCTACGCCCCATCGAGAAGCTCTAATGGAGATTTTGAAAGCCATCGAGTTGCAGCCCCATGAGACAAATTCTTTCAACAACTTCGTGGGGCATGTAAAATGATGCACCGAGCCGGTCATCACATTTTGAGAAGACGAATTGAGATCAGTGGAACTGATGACATGGCAGATCCACCCCTGCACGTTATCGCGTGGGTCAACGGGATCCCATACAAGAGGGTGTTGATAGACACTGGCTCGTCCAAAGCAACATCATCACAACTATGGCTCTCAAACATCTGAAGTTGCCCGCATCTCACATCACAGCTTCCACCTACACTCTACGAGCATTCAATGATGCAATCTGCTCGACAGATCGGCACAATAGTCCTACCAATCCAAGTGGGACAAAAGACCATACCCACATTGTGCCACATATTGGAGGGTGAGATGGCCTACAACATCTTGCTGGGCCGGCCATGGATCAGGGACATGAAGTGTGTCCCTTCGATAGCTCACCAATGTTTAAAGTATACATTTGAAGGGGAGGTGCATGTAGTCCCGATGGACTTGGAACCCTTCAAGTATTGTAATGCGGTGCAGCTGATGCCGCAATCGACCCTTGCCATCAACGCATTTGGATTTCTAGTTAAATCCATCTAAACAGGGTCCGATTCCACAGGCATCCCCGTTAACAAGTTCTTCAAAATCCCAATCGGGTTCATCTTCATCGTCTGGTCCTCCACCAACGACACCATCTCTGGGGGCCAAACAGAAGGACAAAGGGAAGGAACCCCTGGAAGAGGCAAAACCTTTGGAAGAGACACTGCCATCAGTGTCAACTATCTCTACCGAGGAGATGCCTAGCCGAATGGAAGTCGAGGCTCCTAGTCCACCCGACATGGAGTGGACTCAAGGAGAACTTCCATTCCCTCCCCCTCAACCGCCAACGATCACCGTTGAAATGGCCAATACGGGCCTGGGGGAGTATCTGGTGTGGAATATTGTAGCAACACCCGCACTAGAATCCATGCAGGACATGGGGAGACCTCGACTCCCCATTGGCACTATTGTTCCCCTAGGCTACCCGTCGAACCAGACAAACTTTGTGTATGGGGGCCTTGATCATGGCGTTGCACCATGCACGCAAGAGGACGAAGACGAAGAGCCTTTTGCTGAAAATGTCAACTATTTGTCTAACCCAGACTTTGCTCTGAGATACCTTGGCCAATGCAATTGGCACGGATATGGGTTAGGCCGATATGAGCAAGGGATACGTGTTCTTTGCCAACCAAGATACCAAATGCCATATGACAAGTCAGGAGTAGGGTTCAACCACCCCCTCCCCTTGGACATCTTGGTGGAGAACATGCAAGGCCTAGGGATAGGCAACAAGGGGGGATTGGCATCAGATCCATATGCCAACCCTAACACCACATATACATTGAGGGATTATCTCCCATTAACGACAATCAACCTTGTTGGCTCTAGTAATCCCTTCCCTTCGCTCGAGAGAGGAGAAAGCTCGAGAGCTCATTTTCAAGGAGGGTCTAGACAATGTCAAGAAGGGTCCTCGGAGGACGAGCCAGAGTATGAACCAACATCGTATGACCCCTTCGAATCAGATAGCGATCACTCACAGGTGATCCCCATGGATGATTATCAAGAAAGCCTCTTGACAATGTTCCCCCTGGATGCTCCCATCGAGCAAGCGCCGCTCCAAGGAAATCAAGTCCCCCCGTAGAGAGCGAAACAACCTAGGTGGGGCCAGATCAATTTGCTCGAGCAGGACGAGCCTGTCATACCTCAAACAGTTGTCGGAGCCAACGAGGGCTTTTGGATCTCTGATAGTGATTATGAAGATGAAACTGAGATGGCATATCTTAATCACATGCGACAGATGCAGCATCGGCACCCCTTGGAGATTAACGACATATTCGAACAATTAAACATAGTGCCAGGGCATGAGTGGTACGTAGACCCAGCGTGGTGGGACCAAGTGTTGGATCCGCTACTCTGGGCATACGAAGCATACCTTCCACCCAGAGACCCTATAGTGACATCCGTGCCGAGGGTAGACCCTGTCTTCCTATCCGCACATAGGGCCGATCCATTCGTGCCCGTCCCTCTAGAGCTAGATCCCGAGCATAGAGAGCATCCAGGATGTCCGAGTAACCACACCCATGGTAATGGAGACCAAAATCATTTCATCAACATGATCTCCATTGACTTAACCACCCCCATCCACAATCCGATCGATCCAACATAGTCATTGTCTCTAGACATAGATGCCATAGACTGGGATCGCATCAATTCCCCTCCATCCCCATCCGAGTACTGGCCTTTTGGTGAAATGCTCCATTTTACCCCTAGGCCAACTCAGGATATCTGCCATGCTCAAGAGGGACCCGAGGTTCCTAACGATGATCTAAACTCAAGCAAATGATATCCACTTGATCCCAACTCCACATCAGCTGGAAGACGGATCCCACATGTCGATCGAGGAGACGACTGACGTAGACATCGGCTCAGATCCAATGAATCCATAGATCATCAAGCTAGGGGTAAGTTTATCCCTCGAAGAGCAAGCCGACTACATTGCCCTTCTCAAAGAGAAGAAGGAGGTTTTTGCATGGTCATACAAAGACATGCCGGGACTAGACCCATAGCTAGTCACGCATAATCTAACGCTTGATCCGATAGTCAAGCCAGTTAAGCAAAAACTACGCAAGATGCACCCAACAGTGGCCTTAATGGTCAAAGATGAATTGCAAAAGCTGTTGGATGCACAGTTTGTCATCTGCATGGATTATCCACCATGGCTGTCCAACATGGTGCCCGTCAAGAAGCCTGATGGGAGGATTCACATATGCACTAATTTTTGAGATCTAAACAAAGCGAGTCCTAAGGATGATTTCCCCTTGTCGAGCATCGACGCATTGGTAGACGCTACAATGGGTCACGAAATGCTTTCCCTCATGGATGGTTTCTCGGGATACAATCAAATTTGTATCAGCCCCGAAGACCAGCTAAAAATGGCGTTCACAATGCCTTGGGGGACATTTTGTTATAAGGTCATGCCTTTTGGCCTTAAAAATGTTGGCGCCACCTACCAACGTGCCATGACATACATCTTCCATGATTACATGCACAAGACTTTGGAAGATTACATGGATGATTTGTTGGCCAAATCTCTTTTGCGCCCGGATCATCTCGGTGACTTAAGCAAGATCCTCGATCGCCTCATGGAGCATAGAGTCGACTCGAATCCCAAGAAGTGCATTTTTGGCATCACATCTGGAAAACTCTTGGGCTTCATAGTCTCAAAATGGGGCATCGAGGTGGACCCAAACAAAGTCAAGGCAATCCTTGAAATGCATCCCCCAACTACCATCAAGCAGCTCAGAAGCCTATAGGGAAAGGTCACGTCGATCAAGCGCTTCATAGCGCAGCTATCTGACAAGTGCCGACCAATGAACAAGTTGTTGCACAAGGGGGTAGCATTTCACTGGGATGACGAGTGCCAGTCAACCTTCGATGACATTAAACAATACTTGGCTTCACCGCCAGTATTGGCACCACCTAGACCAGGAGTGTCATTCTACTTATACATCTCAGCCTAATGAGGTGGCACTGGGAGCCATGTTAGCCTAGAAGAATGAACTTCATAGGGAACAGGCTACTTACTATCTTAGCCGCACCTTGGTCAGCTATGAACTTAACTATGCATACGTTGAGAAACTCTGCTTGGCAGTGGTGTTTGCTACCAAAAAGCTGTGCCATTACATGTTGAGCAACAAGACGTATGTTGTGTCTAAGGAGAATCCATTGTGATACATGATGAGTCATACTTATCATAGTAGTCGCACGGTGAAATGGATCATGTTGTTGACGGAATTTGACATAGAGTTTATTGGATAGAAATCCATAAAAGGTCAGGTCATAGCCGATCAACTAGCAGAGGCTCCTCTCGAAGATGACCAACCTCTGACTATAGAACTACCCGATGATGGGGTCTTCCATGTCTCAGAATCACCAGATTTTGACGAGCCTGAGTCACAGGCTGACATAACCCTATTTTTTGATGGTTCTAAATGTGAGCAAGGTGGTGGCATGGGAATAGTATTCTTCACACCGCAGGGCGCTCCTATGCCCCTGTCATTTAAATTAAATTTCCCATGCACCAACAACAATGCAGAGTATGAAGCCTTGCTCATAGGTCTTCAGACAACAATCACCATGAACATTAAACGATTGAATATCTTCGGTGATTCGTTGTTAATTGTCAACCAAGTCAAAGGGGTATTCCAATGCAAATGCCCAGTTCTACAGGCCTACAAAGCCCTTGTGGACAAATTCCTGGCAAATCTTGAATGGTACGACATCGAGGCACTCCCTCGGTCATCGAATCATTTTGCGGACACTATGGCCTCTTTGGGGTCGCTAATCCCGCAAGACATTTCTGGTGATATGACCACCATTCAAGTCAAAACACTATCACAATCCATGATGGAGCGAGCAAGCTCTGATTTAACGCCAAGAATCCACTTGATCCAGATTGAGCCATCCATGGACAGGTTCTCTCGAATCCACGATCATCTGAAACATGCCAACTAGGGGTCCTTGTTCTCCCCTACTCCCCTTAATAGCAACACAACGCTATTCTTACAAGTTCTCTCCCGCTCAGCTTTTGCTAGGGATGAACTTCAAGAGGGACTGGTTGTTCATACCATCGAGGCTTCTGATCAGCAGGATTGGTATTCACCCATAAGGGACTACCTCAAGTTAGGTAACCTCCCACTTGGATTGACGCATGCCACAAAATGTACATTCAAGCAGAAAGCGGCAAAGCATGTCTTGTTAGGAGACATTTTGTACCATCGTAGCTATGAAGGGATCCTCCTTCGATGCTTGGACCAACAAGAGTCCACTTGGGCGATCACCCAAGCGCACGATGGTACATGCGGTGGCCACTTCAATGGTATGGCCATCGCAAAGCGCATTCTTTGCATGGGCTATTATTGGCCATCTTTAGAGCGAGATTGTTGCGCATATGTCAGGAAGTGCATGAAGTGTCAACACCATGCTAATTTGACACACGTACCTTCCTAGGCCTTGCAGCCGATCCAATCGGCTTGGCCTTTTTCGTAGTGGGGCCTAGATCTAATCGGAAAGATCTCCCCTATGTCGTCAGGTCATCACACGTTTATCATCACGGCCATAGAGTACTTCACCAAGTGGGTGGAAGCGGTTTCGCTAACCTCTACGACTGGACCCCGCATTGTGGAGTTCATTTTGCATAACATCATATGTCATTTTGGTATTCCATCCAAGATAATCTCGGATAATGGGACGTCATTCAAGAACAAAGATGTGCGTGCTTTGACCACAAAGTACAAAATTCAGCACAATTTTTTGACCCCCTATTATCCGTAGGCAAATGGGCAAGCAGAGGCGTCAAACAAAATGCTAGTCGCCATCCTCAAAAAGATAGTCATAGATAATCATAAGGATTGGCACATTCAGATCCCACTTGCCCTATGGGCCTATCGCACTAGCATTCGGACACCCACTGGGGCAACTCCATTTTTGCTCGTGTATGGCTCCGAGGCTGTCATGCCTCTCGAGTTGGAAATTCCTTCCTTGCGCATATCAATGCAAGAGTTCATCGATGATGATACTGCATGGTAGGCCCGGTTAGACCAGCTTACGTTGCTTGAAGAACGACGCGTTAATGCCCTCGAGCATTTACGTATCTATCAAGAGCGACTTAAGAAAGCATACAACATGAAAGTTCACTTGAGGGACTTTCAGTGCTCGGTGACTTGGTCTTGAAAGAAAACCAACAGAACTCTAGTCTGCCATCCCATTTAAGGGACAAATTCATGGCAAACTGGTTAGGTCCCTATGTAATTGATAGCAAAATAGGACCTAGAACATACCGGCTAGCCTCTCTTGATGGAATCAAGGAACTAGAACCCTTGAACATCAGTCATTTGTGGCCATTCCATGTTTAGAAGAGCCATAGCCCAAACAAAATGCTCCAAGGATTTTCGTAATCGCTTGGTCAATCCCCAAAATGCTCCAAGGATTTTCATAATCACTTGGTCAATCCCCAAAATGCTCCAAGGATTTTTCCATAATCGCTTGGTCAATCCCCAAAAATGCTCCAAGGATTTTCCCAGTCGCTTGGTCAATCCCCAAAATGCTCCAAGGATTTCACCAATTGCTTGGTCAATCCCCAAAACTCTCCAAGGATTCCACCAATCGCTTGGTCAATCCCCAAAATGCTCCAAGGATTCCCGTAATCGCTTGGTCAAAAACAAGAAAATTCAAAAACAATAAAATCATCAAAAATAACAAAATTTGCATCTCATTTCCATACATGCTCAAAATCGTCACAAAAATAAAGAGCTCTATTTTGCATATCATCTTCATATTCACACAAATCAATCCATCAAAAACACAAAAACATATAGCTGCATTACGCATCGCACCCACACATTGCATATTTGTGGTCATAAAGGTCAAAGCGCCATAGACTGTCATTACTTGGCAAAACCATCATCTTCTACATTTTTTCGCTTTATCAATAGCTCATCGCCTATAACCGCCATTCACGTTATTCTCCCACATCATAGTCAGTTGTTTTCTCATGTATCGAGAGTTTTCGTCATTCAGTCGTCATTAGCTGTCTAGCCACATACTGTACCAAGTCAGACAGATTTTACGTAGGTAGAATTCTACTTGGATCACACCTTGTTACGTAGCATCCCGACACAAGTTAGAACACATAAAAAAATTCCCAAGTTGTGTGAACGAAAGATGAACCCTGCAAAGCAATCCAGGTCACCATAAGCGAAATGGTTATCTTGCTCATCCCCCTGTGCGAATGACCCCAAGAATGCTGAGAGTTGGCAAAAGGACAAGCATCCTCCCTACCCAATTCCCCAAGAATCCCAAGTTCTCAAAAGTTGCAAAACATCAACAATTTGCAAACGTCAAAAATCCAAATTTTGACATCACAACCAAAGTGCATACATCAAAAAAAGCACATAAAATAGTGATTCTCATCACTCCATATCCTAATCCCTTGCTCAAAAGAAAAATATAATACAAAAATAAACAGTGATTTTTATCACTACAAAAGAGCAAGTATCCCAATACAATTGAAGAAAAGAAGGGAGTCGAACTTGAATCCCTGGAACTCTCAACATCCAGACGGGTCATGAGGCAAACCTCAGTACCGGTTTGGTTGATAGCCTATCGGTCACTAGTGGTAAACCTCCCGCATGACGATATATCTGTCACATTAACTTGTGTGCAGATCAATGTTTGCATGTGGATGAGCTAGCTTATGGTATCCTACGATAGCACCGCAGATTAATCTGACTAAATACAACAAAGGAGTTAGTGGAGCTAATCAGGTGATCCTCAATACAGGTTTGGTTGACAACCTATCTGGCACTGGCGGTATCCTGACCAACACCACATAAATGAACTCAATTGCACACACAGGGATGTGAAATAACTTGGTCCAAGACAAGTCCGATTCATACCTTGGTCAAAAGTCTTGTATGATACAACTACAATTTTGGCTAGATAGTTAAAACATCTGAGTCTCAGAAAACCTTAACATACATTCTCAACCAACTTGCTATCTTTCATCCTTGCATCGCCATCAGAAAATACCAAAAAACATGTATACATAAAAAGCTATTTACCGCAGCCATCGCCTAGGACAAAAAGCCATAAAGTTCTACACAGTCTATGGTGCGACTACCAAACATCACAAATTCAATTCATCCATTCCATTTGCATATCATATAAATTAGAAACATTTGCACTCATCAACACATATGCATCCATCACTATAACTTAACATGCATACATCCATATTCATCAATCATCATGCATAAAATCAAATCATCACATGCGCATAAACAAAATAAAGTCATATATATATATCATCAAAAATGCCCGCAGGCTACAAAGAACTGGTCATGTGACCCCGCAACAAAATCCAAAATCTCAAAACCCCCAAGCCTAAGGCGTCGGCCACCATGATCACATAGGATCGGTGCGACGAGAACTACCCCCCATGGTGTGGGTCCTATGGGACCCCTCAGGGCAACTGCTGCTAGCCCCCGCATCACGCCTACTATCACCTCCCTCATCCAATCGCCTACGATGAGATGATGTTGACTGCTTAGTATCATTGCCCCTCATCCGGTGTGATGACCCACCTCCCGAGGGCTCAGGTACCCTCCCCCCAAGATGAATGATCTCTCCCTCCAAATCCATCCAATGTCGACACCACTCCGCCTCCCACCGACAGTACGTCATGACTACATCGTCGCGACACGATACCGGCTCTTCACAACCTGCAAATAAAAATAAAATAAACACATTAGAATCATGAAAATAGGAACACAAACACAAAATGTTCACTAATTCAACCACTAGTGAAAAAACAAATAACAAATTTCACCTAGAGTTTTTATCAAATTTGTACACTTGAAACACAAAATATAAAACAAGACATGAAAAATAACTTGTAGTTTTAAAAAACTATAATACAAGAAAATAATAAAGAGGGAGTTCACTTACTGGTCTTGCTTTGGCTCCGTCGCTCGATCCGGTTCGTGCACTCATGGTGGCAGAAAAATTTGGCAGCGCTTCGCTTCGCGAATTGACCTCCTCCTCCTCAGAGCTCCAAATCGCTAGAAAAAACAAGTGCAAATGAGCCCAAACCCTAGTTTTGGCCTTTAAATAGGCCTTTTGAGCCTGTAATCATTCCTCCCTGGGATGAGCACTCTGGTTAGCGCTCGTCCCACCCTGGAACGAATGCTCAACAGGAATTCGTCCCACCCAGGGATGAATACAGAGCAAACATTTCACAAAACAACAAAAATGCACAAAAATGCACCAAAAACAGCAATAAAACTGTCCAATGAGAGTGCTTTTGCACTTGACATTCCGGGCATGCAAAATAGATGTCGGGGTCACAAATCCTCACTATCCTACTCCCTAAGAAGGCTACCATAGC
Organism: Wollemia nobilis; assembly: GCA_028583015.1. NCBI lineage: Eukaryota > Viridiplantae > Streptophyta > Pinopsida > Araucariales > Araucariaceae > Wollemia > Wollemia nobilis. Next base: position 6,755,520 of record JAQPPZ010001411.1, read on the forward strand.
CGGACCACTCCACGGGAGGACGGATCTTCGAGAATTTCATCCCCAAACGGCGTCGCCAAAAGGGTCAAAACCCACCCAAAAATAGCAATAGAGTTGTCGAACGAAGGCGCCTTCGCGCCTGACCTTCTTGGCATCCAAAATAGACGTCGGGGTTATAAATCATCACCATCCTACTCCCTAAGAAGGCCACCATGGCCGGACCGCTCCACGGGAAGACGGATTTTTGACAATTTCAGCTCCAAAAAGGCGTCCCCAAAAGGGTTAACACCCACCAAAAATAGGTCTAAATGTCGGAAAACTGCACACACATTCAAAGATAAATCTCTGAAGGCACCCTTACCTAAGTCATCTTGGGTCAAGTGACTCGTCGCTTTTCTCATGTAGGTCATTCCCTCATCGATTCGTCGCTTGAGGGGGTAGTCACACTTAGTCACCAATCAACAAATACACACCCAATCATGGAAATGGCATGCATTCGAAGAATCATTGGCAAAGACAAATCACGCTCTTGCTTGGGGCAGTAAACAAGCAATAATCACAAGCTGATCAATCACTTGGCATTCGTGAATCATGAACTCAAGGTTCCCATAGACAAAAGGTTGCGCCCTTTGCCTATTCATGACTGATCAATGTCCAAGCTCAAGTAACACCTCACCAAAAAAGGTTAACACTTGAACTGAGTTCCTTCGCTCGTCAGAAGCAAGGATTCAAGAATGCATGCCCTTTTCATACTTGGGGCATCAAAATTTGGTTAGGTTACTAAGAAACCCTAATCATTAGTGCTTTGGTTATCTATTTTTGCTCGACGTTGTGCCTTGCACAATGCATCCCAAAAAGGGGCATCTGTAGACACCAAAACAGCACCAATCCGATTATGTGACTGCAAACACCGATCACATTGGCACACACAGCCCCAAGGGCAGCCCCCAGAGGTTAAACAGTGGTCCTAACCACTCTCACAGTAGTTTTGGAAGGTCAAAAATCATTTTGGCACCTTCAGGCACTTTGCTCAATATCCGTTCCACCCAGGGACGAATTCTAATTGGGATTCGCTCTGCCTAGGGACGAATTCACAATTCGCTCTAGGGTGGGGCGAATTGCAGGTTTGATGGGCAAAAAGTCAAATCTTGGCAAATGGCAGCTCGGATCCACCACTTAACGCTTCCTTCATTGCATGGGAGTATAGGTGAGCGTTTTCGAGCGTTAGAGGTTGTTACAAGGGAAGTCATGGAGTCCCTATTCAGGGAGGAATCTTCCCTCCCCTGGAAGGGCATGGCTGCCAAGTGGCGCCTCTGCATGCTCATCCCAAGAGACCTCCAGGTCTATAAATTGGTGGGTTTTCTCACCCCAAAATATACAGAGTAAGAGCAATTTGGAGCAACGAAGTGCTGCCATTTTATTTCCCCATACATCCTTGTGCGATTTGTGCCTTTCACATCCGTGATCTCTTTTGGAGAAGAGGTCATTGGGTGATCATTGGAAGGTCGAATCTTGAGCCCAAAACCCAACATTTGGCCATAGAATACCACCCCAATTTTCTGACAACACCTTACAAGAGATTTTGGACCCATCCCAAGTGGATTGGCACCGAAATCAGGTCCCAACGGTGGGCGGCCTGCCCGGGCGCCCCCGCACTACCGTGAGTCTAATCGTCCCTTTTAGGAATGATTAGGAATCTATGGTAGATTGTTATTTCTATCATTTTTTATCTTGCATTTCATCTTATGCTGCTTAGGTAGTTTGCAATTTCGATTTCGTAATGTTTTGAGCAAATCTTATCATGTTCTATCACTTTTTGTCTTTACTAACTTGCAGGTAGCATCATCAAATTCCCATTAATGGAGGCCAAATTGGGAAAATCTGACCATCTGGGTCTTCCCAAAATACCCCCAATTAGCTAACCCCAAGTTTGCAGGTCTTTTGGAGCTCTCTAGGCAGGACATTTGGGACAGTACCTTTTCGGCATTTTGTTGCAAGTAAATTCGTCCCGCCCCGGAGCGAATTCAAATCGGTGAGGAATTTCCTGACTGTTCTTTTTGTAGTGCCCTCCTGGTGATGTCCTGATGCCCCTATCAAATTTTTAGAGCATTTGGATTCATTTTAGTTATAGTTTAATTCATTTTTCTCATTCACTTATCGTAGGCTTGGGGATTGCATGTTTTGTTTCATCCGTAGGTGCTACTAACTATTTCTTGTTCCTTTGAACGTAGGATCGAAACATCGGAGGAGCAGCAAGGAATCAACATTCGTAGACACAAGCGGCGGTGACATTTTGGTCCGCCCATCTTACATGTGGGCACGCGGAAGAAGGATGGCTATCCATGGATGTGACCAAGAGATGAATTTAACGCTCCTCGCCCCTGAAAAGGGAGGATGCGAATTGTAACCGAATCATGAAATACATCAATAAAGAGAAGGGCTGTTATTTCATTTGGGCTTCAATTCATGTTTTTCTCCATTTCATGCATTTTTAATTCGTAGGGTTTAGCGTTAAGTTTAGTTTCATTTTTGCATCGTGCTTGGAGCTTTTCCTTTTTTGTTTCCGTATCCTCGTGCTTTCACGAACTCCTGCTGGTCCAAGCAATGGAGGATGATTCCTTCATAGCTTCGATGATACAAAATTTCTCCTAGTAGGACATTTTTTCCACTTTCTATTTAAATGATATTTTCGCGACGTGTGTCAATCCAAGTGGGAGGTTACCTAACTTGAGGTAATCTCTTATGGGTGTGTACCAATCCTGCTGATCAAAAACCTCGATGGTATGAATGGCCAATCCCTCTTGGAGTTCATCCCTAGCAAAAGCTGATCAAAAAATAACTTGTAAGAATAACGTTGTGTTGCTATTAAGAGGGGTCGAGGAGAACAAGGACCCCTATTCAGAGTGATTCAGACAATCATGGATTTGATAGAACTTATCCTGAGATGGTTCAATCTGGATTAGGTGGATTCCTAGCATTAGGTCAGAGCTTGCACACTCCATTTTGGATTGTGATAATGTTTTAACTTGAATGGTTGTCATTTCACCAGAAGGGTCTTACGGGATTAGTGACCCCAAGGAGGCCATAGTATCCACAAAATGATTCGATGATCGAGGGAGTGCCTCGATGTTGTACCATTCAAGCTTTGCCAAGAATTTGTCCATAAGGGCTTTGTATGCCTCTAGAACTAGGCATTTACATAGGAATACCCCTTTTACTTGGTTAACAATTAACAGCGAATCACCAAAGATGTTCAAGCATTTGATGTTCATGGTGATTGTTGTCTGAAGACCTATGAGCAAGGCTTCATATTCGACATTGTTGTTGGTGCACAAGAAATATAATTTAAATGATAGAGGCATTGGATCCCCTTGTGGTGTGAAGAATACAATTCCCATGCCACCCCCTTGCTCACATTTAGAACCATCGAAGAATAGGGTTATGTCGGCCTATGACTTAGGCTCATCAGAATCTGGTGATTCTAAGACATGGAAGACCCCATCATCTGGAAGCTCTATGGTCAAAGGTTGATCGTCTTCAAGAGGAGCCTCTGCTAGTTGATCAACGATGACTTGACCTTTGATGGACTTCTATCCAATGAATTCGATGTCAAACTCCATCAACAACATGATCCATTTCGTCGTGCAACTACTATGATAAGTATGACTCATCATATATCGTAATGGATTCTCCTTAGACACAACATACATTGTATTGCTCAGCATGTAGTGGCATAGCTTTTTGGTAGCAAACACCACTACCAAGCATAGCTTTTTGACATATGCATAGTTAAGTTCATAATTGACCAGGGTGCGGCTAAGATAGTAATTAGCCTATTCTTTGTGTAGTTCATTTTTTTGGGCTAGCATGGCGCCCAGTGCCACCTCAGTAGCTGAGATGTATAAGTAGAATGGCACTCCTAGTCTAGGTGGTGCCAATACTAGTGGAAAAACCAAGTATTGCTTGATTTCATCGAAGTCTGACTGGCACTCGTCATCCCAGTGAAATGCTACCCCCTTGTGCAATAATTTATTCATGGGTTGGCACTTGTTAGATAGTTGCACTATGAAGCACTTGATTGACGCGACCTTTACCTACAGGCTTCTGAGCTGCTTGATGGTGGTTGGGGGAAGCATTTCAAGGATTTACTTGACTTTGTGTGGATCTACCTCGATTCCTCATTTGGAGACTATGAAACCTAAGAGATTTCCATATGTGATGCCAAATATGCACTTCTTGGGGTTTAATCTGACTTAATGTTCAATGAGGCGATCGAGGATCTAGCTTAAGTCATCAAGATGATCTGGGTGCAAAAGAGATTTGGCCAAAAAATCATCCATGTAATCTTCAAAAATTTTATGCATGTGATCGTGGAAGATGTATGTCATGGCACGTTGGTAGGTGGCGCCAGCATTTTTAAGGCCAAAGGGCATGACCTTATAACAAAATGTCCCCCAAGGCGTTGTGAATGCCATTTTTAGTTGATCTTTAGGATTGATACGAATCTGATTGTATCTCGAGAAACCATCCATGAGGGATAGAATTTCATGGCCCGCTATAGCATCTACCAATGCGTAAATGCTAGGCAATGGGAAATCATCCTTAGGAATTGCTTTGTTTAGGTCTCAAAAATTGGTTCATATGTGAATCCTCCCATCAGGCTTCTTGATGGGTACCATGTTGGACAACCATGGTGGGTAATCCACATAGATGACAAACTGTGCATCCAATAGCTTTTGTAACTCATATTTGACCATTAAGGCTACTGTTGGGTGCATCTTACGTATTTTTTGCTTAACTGGCTTGATTTTCGGATCAAGCATTAGATTATGCATGACTAGCTACGGTTCTAGCCTTGGCATGTCTTTGTAGGACCATGCAAAAACCTCATTCTTCTCTTTGAGAAGGGAAATGTAGTCGGCTTGCTCTTCAAGGGATAGACTTACCCCCAGCTTGATAATTTGTGAATTCATTGGATCAGAGCTGATGTCTACGTCAGTCCTATCTTCAATTGACATGTGGGACCCGTCCTCCAACTAGTGTGGAGTTGGGATCAGGTGGATATCATTTGTTGAATTTAGATCTACGTTCAAAATGGCGGGTTCCTCTTCAACATGGAAGACATCCTGAGTCTGTCCTGGGGTGAAATGGAACATCCCACCGCAAGGCCAGTACTCTGATGGGGATGACAGTGTGTCAGCGCGATCCCAGTCTATAGCATCGAGGTCTAGATGCAATGACCGTGTTGGGTTTGCTGGGTTATGGATGGGGGCGATTAAGTCAATGGATATCATTTTGATGAAATGATTTTGGTCTCCATTATCATGGGTGTGGTTACTCGAACATCCTAGGTGATATTTGTGCTTCGAAACTGGCTCTATGGGTATGGGTACAAATGGATCGGCCCTATGTGTAGATAAAAGGATAGGGTCTGCCCTTGGCACTAATGGCTCTATAGGGTCTCTAGGTGGAAGATGTTCTCGATATACCTAAAGTGGTGGGTGCAGTAGTTGGTCCAACTATGCCTGTTTTAGGTGCCACCTATGCCTAGGCCCTATGTGTAGTTGTTCAAACATGTCATCTATGTCCATGGGGTATTGATGTTATCGCATATGGTTGAGATATGCCATCTCAGTCTCATCTTCATAATTGCTATCACAAATCCAAAGGCCTTCGTTGGCTCTGACAGCTGTTTGTGACATGTGAGGCTCGTCTTGCTTGAGCAAATTGATCTGGTCCCATCGAGGTTGTTTTGCTCTCTACGGGGGGACCTGATTCTCTTGAAGTGGAACTTGCTCGATTGGAGCATCCAAAGAGAACATTGTCATGAAGCTCTCCTGATAATCATCTATGGGGGTCACTTGTGAATGATTGCTATCATATTCGAAAGGGTCCCAAGGTGCTACCTCATACTCTGACTCGTCTTCTGAAGACCCTTCTTGGCCTTGTTGATATCCCTCTTTTAAGTGAGTCCTCAAAATTTCTCCTTTCTCGATCGAAGGGAAAGGGTTGTTAAGGTCAACAAGATTGGTTTTTAGCAATGGGAGGTAATCCCCCAATGTATATGTTGTGTTAGGATTGGCATATGGATCTAATGCCAACCCATCCTTTTTGCCTATCCCAAGGCCTTGCATGTTCTCTACCAAGATGACGAGGGGCATGGGGTGGTTGAACCCTACTCCTGACTTGTCATATGGCATTTGATATCTTGGTTGGCAAATAACATGCACTCCTTGCTCATACCTACCCAACCCATATCCATGCCAATTACATTGGCCAAGATATCTCAAAGTGAAGTTTGGGTTGGACAAATAGTTGACGTCCTCAGCAAAGGGCTCTTCATATTCTTCTTCTTGCATGTAAGGTTCAATGCCATTATTGAGGCCCCCATAAACAAAGTTTGTCTGATTTGGTGGGTAGCCTAAAGGAACCACAGTGTCGATGGGGATGCGAGGTCTTCTCATGTCCTGCATGGACTCAAGTGTGGGTGTTGCTACAATATTTCACACTAGATACTCCCCCAAGCCCATGTTGGCCATCTCAACAATGATCATTGGCGGTGGAGGGGGAGGAAATGGGAGTTCTTCCTGGGTCCACTCCATGTAGGGTGAACCACGCATCTCGACTTCCATTCGGTTAGGCATATCTTCGGTAGATATGGTTGAGACTAATGGCAGTGCCTCTTCTAGGGGTTTCTTCCCATTGTCCTTCGATGTGGCCATCATAGGTGGCATTGTTGGTGAAGGACCAAATTATGAATATGGACCCGATTGGTGATTTGATGGACTTAACAACAGGGATGCATGCAAAATTGAACCCTGTTTAGATGGATTCAATTGAAAATCCAAATGTGTTGATGGAAGGGTCGACTACAGCATCAGTTGCACCATATTGCAATACTTGAAGGGCTCTAAGTCTATCGGGACTACATGCACCTGCCCTTCAAATGTTTACTTTAATCACTAATGAGCTATTTAAGGGACACACTTCATGTCCCTGATCCAAGGCTGCCCCAACAAGATATTATAGGCCATCTCACCTTCCAAGATGTGGCACAATGTATGAATAGTCTTTTGTCCCACTTGGATGGGTAGGACAATTGTGCCAACCGTCGAGCATATTGCATCATTGAATGCTCAAAGAGTATAGGTGGAGGCCACAATATGAGATGCTAGCAACTTCAGCTGTTTCAATGCTACTATTATAATTATATTACTAGACGAGCCAGTGTCCACCAACACTCTCTTATATGGAATCCCGTTGACCCACACAATGACGTGCAGGGGTGGATCCGCCATATCACCAGTCATCGATTTTAGTTATTCTTCTCTAAAGGTGATGACTGGTTTTGTACATTGTTTTACATGTCCCACAAAGTTTTTGAAAGAGTTTGCTTCATGGGGCTGTAGCTTGATGGATTTTAATATCTCCATTAGAGCCTCCCGATGGGGCGATGATTATTGAATGAGCTCATATATGGAGAGCCTAGCCGACATGGTCCTTAAAATTTGGGTAAGTCTAGTCTGAATCATGGCCACTATTCTAGGCGAGGGAGGTTGCGTAGGGTGTTGTTGAGGTTGTGACGTTGATGGAACCTCTCCTGTGGTTGCCACGGGGGCAGCTCCTAGGTACCTCTTGTTCCTAGTCACTATGCTTATCATCCCTACATACCCCTGCATGGGGCAGTTCTGTGTCACCTCATTGACTTGAAGGGTCTTTTCCTGCGTATCATGGGTAGGCAGGGGGTCTTTGAAGACTCCCATATATTGGTTTTTTGGTGCTACGGGGTTGTCCACCACCAGCATCTTGTTGTCTATTAGGTCTTACACGAAGCTCTTAAACTTCCAACATGCATAAAGGTCATGTCCTTTCTGCCTATGAAATCTAAAGTACAAGTCTTCCCTATAGCCCTTAGGTTTTGGCATGTTGGGGTCTATGGGTCAACTTTTTTGTAGGTGTATCAAGTTTGTTGTGGACAAATGGTCAAACAAGGAGTCTTTAGACTCGATGAAGGGTGTGAACTATCACCAAGGGTGACGCTGCTAAGTTTTCTCTTGCCGATGGTTTTCCTTCTCATAGTTATCAAGAGGAACTGCCTATGAGGACTGTGTTGCTTGCGTAGGCTTAGGCATGTTTATAGCAACCTGATTAACCGTAGTGGGTTTCGGTTGTGGGGTCCCTATTTTGGCATTTTTGGGCCACTCTTTCTTCTTTGGCTTGGCAATCTCACCATCCTATATATTGATCTCCTCAATGATTCTGGCTTGCGCCAGGGCTTTCTCAAGAGTGGCATATTGTTGCAGGTGCAATATCATGGAGATCGACCTCAAATAGCTCTTTGAGAACATTTGGATCAGGTCAGACATGGGAGGGAGGTAGGGCAGCTTTGAAAGCAACGTCCTCCATCGATTTCCATAGGTCGCCATGGTTTCTTCCTCATACTTCTTGAGGCTAGCTAGGTCGCTTAGTGACGCCTTTTTCTTGGTGTTGAAGGCAAAGCGTTCGAGGAACACATCCACTAGCTAATCCAAGTTACTGATGCTATGTTTTGGCAACTAAGTGAACCAATCCAAGGTAGGGCCTACAAACATGGTTATAAATGTTCTTAGCAGCAAAGCATCATTGTCCTGAATGCCAAATCATTTGCTTAAGAATCTAGTCACGTGCTCTTGGGCATCCTCCTCCCCTCTAAAGAGTGCCAACTGGGGCAGTTTAAAGTGTTTAGGGTATGGGGGTGTCGGCACTGACGGATGCATAGGGTGACTGCAGAGCTGGCATAAAGTGGGATTTTGGGGCCCAGAATTCTTGGTCTCCATAGACTCTAAGCGCTCTAGCAGTGCTTTATATGCATCGGAGGATTTGATCTCTTCCTCCTTGGTTTTCTCCCATTGTGGGTTATGAGGAACTTGAGGCCTATGGAGGGGTAGTCGGACAACATCCCCCCTGCCTTGGTAGGGTGTTTCAGCCCACTCTTCTTCTTGCTCATACTCCTCATAGGCTTCTTGAGGAGTGCCTAGGCGAGACCTATAAACATGGGTGGGTGCCCGCGGAGGGTGCCCATCATTGTTTTTGGGAGTGGCCTCCCGCTCAGGTCTAGGAGGTCTTGGAGGCAATATTTGATAAGTTCACGAAGACCTATCTTGCACCAAGGGTTTGTGCCTCTCATCCAATTCTACCTTATGTGCGTGAGGGGTTGGGACCCTCTCAGGCATAGTATTCTGGAGTAGTTCGTCTGTCTGACGCTGAATGCGCTCTTTACTAAGGTTATACAAGTGCTCTAACTATTGTTAGTCTTGCCTGAGCTACGTTATTTGCACTTGGAGGGTGGCATGTTTGGAAAATTCCAAGTCAATTTGTTCTGTCGTCTTGTGTTTAGGAAGCCTAGATGCCTCTCCTAGCTATCTATCTCGGTCGTGGTGATCTGAGATCCCTATGGGTTGCTTTCCTCTGTCAAGGTTAGTGGTATTCACCCAAGGTTCTAGCCTCATTGGGTGATCTTGATACATAGCAGGTGCAGAGGTGCATTGCTCCCATGCTATGTATTGCTCTTGAGGAATTTAGTGGTCTTCCTCATACTCCCTTTTGTATGTGTGAAAGGGGCAGGCAAAATTGGCTTACCTTGTCTGAAGAGCCTTGTGCTCTAGATTTGGCTTATTGTTTTAGATAGTAATAAAGGGTAAAGGGGGGATGACGTAATCATGTGGCCCCTCCGTATGGACCCTATGTTGCTCTAGCACTTCATCACACAGTGGCCACTCATAACGAGAGTCTAAGGGAGCCCTCCCATCTATGTTGAATGCCATGTGCATGGCCTCCTCCTGAAAGGGTCTCTGTTGATTGGGAGTGCTCCTCAAAGGGGTGCCTCTATAGTATCATTCTATAATGGCATGATGTGAACTATCTTATGGGTATGGCTACCAAGGTGGTATGACCAAGTCCTCAAGACTATATCAAAGGCAACTTGTCCCCCTTTGTATACTTTTCATAGCTTCTGCCCATGATTGGGCTCAGCTACGGGTGTACACCATGGTGATGTTTTTCTAAATGTGTACATTTTTATCTTCTTTATGATTTTTTATGCTACACTAAACAAAATGGAAACACACAATCAAAGCAATGATTATCTTGTTTATGGATTAAAAGTGTGCCCTAAATCTGGTTCAGTGTGTTTTGATGTTTGTTTTGAAAACCTTGTAAAGAAATTTTTGTTGTATATGCAATATGAGGGCTCTTATATCTCCCAAAAATGGTTGCCCCTTCAATATACCACTACCATGCCATTATACCGAACCTCTCTATATACCCACCCTTATGTGAGGGAGACTATTGGTACGTGAGAGCAGAACAGTACATGGAACATAGGCGGTATGAAATGGGAATCACTCTGTTTTGACACCTACCATAGAAGACTTATCCTCATGCACTGGGAATCACCCCAACTACACTTGGTCAGATTTTGTTAGGATTTACGTCTAGCAACAGTCGTGATCGGGGTTATGTATCTAATATTTCAAGCCAAGGTGGTGATGAAATCCACCGTTGGTCTTGATCAAGGGTTGGGGTTTTATGACCAACGCCTTGATGTTAAGATTAACTCGTGATGTGTGGGGTTCTTTTTACTTGTGAAAAGAAAGAAAAAACATGCAGTAAAACTCTCTTATGCAAGCAAAGAAACAATAAATGATAGAGATAGAAAACAAAAAATGACAGAGGATGCTCAGAACCCCTACCTCTTCTCTGCCCAAACCGGATGCCTCTGATTTTATGCTCTAAAATTGCACAGAGATCTATTCATCCTAGGGTGAGATGAATAACATATCTGTATTCGTCACAGGGTGAGACGAATTCCTATTCGTCCCAGGGTGGCACGAATTCTAGCTCTGTATTTGTTACAGGATGGAACGAGCAATAGTCTAGTGCTTGAAATATTGATACCTGTAAGCAAAAACACACAACTTTTGATCAGAAATTTGATCTCAAAATCAAGGGACAGGGGTCCCACCATGATCTCCACTGAAAGCACAAGGATACGGAAACAAAACGGAAATGCCAAGTGTGATGTATGCAAAAGCAAAATGTAACGCTAAGTCCTACGAACTGAAATGCATGAAAGGAGAGAAACATCAACAAATTGAAACAAGATAGAAAGCAAATGTCGAGTACAGCCCTTTTTATTAATTTTCTTTAAAATTGGGTTACAATACGTCTCCTCCATTTTGGGTACTAGGAGCGTTAAGTAGGGCTCTATTACACCACGGATTGATACACTTTCTTCCGCATGCCCACATGTAAAATGGGCGGACCAAATGTCATCGCTGCTCGCATGAATATGTCTATGGTTCCTTGCTGCCCCTCTGGTGTAGATATCCTATGTTCAGAGAAATATAAAAGGATTAGTAGCACCTACGGATGGAGAGAAACATGCGATCCCCAAGGCCTGCGGTCAGTGCATGCATAAAATGATTAAAACGATAACTGAAACATATCAGAATGAGCTAAAAATTTGACAAAAGCAATAAAACATTACAAGGAAGCCATTGTAAAAGGAACAGTCTAGAAATATTTTACAAATTCCTAATCACTCCGGGGTGGGACGATTAGGACTGTCATAACCTGTCCAAAATCCACCTCCTAAATTTCTAATATAGAGGCCTCCAAATCACCCGCAAAGTTGGTTTTAGGTAAAACGGGTTATTTTGGGATGACCCAGATGGTCGAATTTTTCCAATTAGGCCTCTATCACCCAAAATTTTATGATGCTCCCTGCATGTTAGTGAAAGCGGGAAATAACAAAAGCATGATCAAAACTTGTCAAAATCATATGAAATTTAAATGACAACATATGTAAGTAACATAGAATAATATACAAAATAAAAATCATGGAAATCTACCATAGGTTTCTAATCGCTCTGGGGTGGGGCGATTAGAACTGCAACAGTGCAGAGGTGCCTGGGGGCAGGACGCCCATCGTTTGGGACTTAGTTTTGGAACCAATCCACTTGGGATGGGTCCAAAACCTATTATGTGGTTGTGTCAAAAAATTTGGTGGGGTATTGTGACCAAATTTTCGGGTTTGGGTCCGGATTGTGCTTCCAATAATCACCCAATAACCTCCCTTCCAAAAGAGAGATCAAGGATGTAAGAGCACAAACAATGGGTAAGGATGTAATTTGGTAGCACTTCGTTGCTCCAAATTCTCCTCTCTATTCCTTTATTGGGGTGATAAGACTCACCAATTTATAGACCTAGGGTCTCACTCTTTGAATGTGCATGCGAGGACGCCACTTGAGTTGCTTGTCCTATTTTAGGAGAAAATATTCTTCCCTGATTTAGAGTATCCTTGCATGAGGCCTCCAAAATCAATGCATGCATGACTGAAGTCTCTCTCTTTGATTTGAATCCGTTCCTCACAATTGCATGTCCTTAAGTTGCAGTTAAGTGGCAGACCTATCGAGGTTTGACTTTTTCCAGTCAAACCTGCTATTCGCCCCACCCTGGAGTGAATATTGCTAATCGTCCCAGGGTGGGATGAATACCATTTTCTAATCATCCCAGGGTGGGACGAGTAGGGAGCAAAGTGCTAAAAAGGTGCCAAATTGACCTCTGACCTTCCAAAACTACTATGGGAGTGGTTAGGACCAATTTTTAACCTTTGGGGGCTGCCCTAGGGGCTATGTATATCAATTCGATCAGTTCTTGTCGTCACATAATCGTATTGGTGTTGTTTTGGTGTCTACAAAAAGTAAATATATGGGGGCAATTTTGATAAAATGTTGCACCTCCAAATGTTACATACCTTTAAACATGACTCTAACATGCTTAGAAGGATCCAAACATACTTAGTGTGCCACAAAATGACAAAAATATTTATTTTCAGAAGATTTTCGTTATAGCGGTGTAAAAGGTTTAAAATTATTATTGCATGGTGGTTATAGGAGTAAACTGTGTGAAGATCTATGTGGTGGCTTCCAGGACAAACAACGTAGAATACTATGGTAGCCATAAAATCCAGATAGCCTTCCCGGATTCGTGGTGGCTACCGATTCCACCATGTAAATTCAAAAAAAAAATCGTTGAAGTCCAAGGTGTAGACCAATTGGTTTGACCAAACCCCGTAAGGGGGCAGAGGTCCAAGGTTCAAATATTGATCCTGACCATACTGAATGCTTTTCCCTTTCATGGTACTTTCAACGGTGTAAAATTTTTAAAATGATTGTGGCATGGTAGTTATAGGGGCGGACTACGTGAAGATCTATGTCGCAAATTTCAAGGCAGACAATGCAGAATACTATGGTAGCTATAAAAAGTCAGATAGCCAGCCTGGATTCATGGCGGCTACTGATTCCACCATGTAAATTCAAAAAAAACTATTTCCTTGAAATATGCATAGATTTTCACCTTGGTGCTTTGATTGAGCAATTCACTTGCTTTTGCCAATCATTCACTTGCATTAGTAAGTGGAGTGAATTGACACCTTTGTTGAGAAAATCACATCCTTTAGATCAATCAACAAATTTATCGAGGAAATTGTATCTCTTATAAGTTTAACAAAATTTTAGGATTTTAATGGATTTTATGTCATTAGGTCTCCATATGATGTTTCTTGCTTTGAAACACACAAATTTGTAAAAGGTAGTGCTTAATTACTATAGTGCTTTAACATCTCTAAAGATATTACAACCAACAACTATTAAGATAAGTGTAAAGGATTTCAAAAGGGCTTGAAGTGGCTTCAAACCCCTTGCACAACATTTTTTTTAATTGGGCGTTGGTTACCTTAAACAAGCCCTTCCTCTCCCTTGAGCATGTTGAAAGCTTTAATATTGCGGCAGCCTTTGTTCCTTATTAGGCACATGGAATATGTATCTAAGTGGATTTGCTTTACAGTGTCTTGAAGTCTAAGGTTCAAACCTTTCCCTTACTTTATACATATATTTGCTTATAAAATAAGGTTCAAACCTTTCCCTTACTTTATATATATTAGTATTAAGTTTGCTTAAATATTTTATACCTTGAGATCCATGTTTCAAACTTTCCTCTCATTGTCCACATGTGTTAGTGGTAAATGAAAGCACGAGATTCCAGAAGAAAAACAGTACTAGGATATAATGTAAACAAAACTAGCTCGATGCATGAAATAAAATGAATGTAATCGAATCAAAACCAAACGTATAATGAAAAACAGGAGCACAACCCTTTTTTTTTATTAATATAATTCTGGTTTCGGTTACATTCCATCTCCGTCCCCTTTACGGGCTAGGAAGATTAGCATGTTCTGGTTACAATCATTTCTAGTAGTCTTCCTTCCGCGTGCCCACATGTAGAATGGGCAGGCCAAACTATCACCGTCGCTTGTGTTGGTGAATCTTCAATCGCTGCCGCTTCTCCTGCGTTCAAAGAAACAACGGATCCGTTAGTAGCACCTGTGTAAAGCTAAAACATTTGACCTTTAAAACAAATAAAACAGTGACATAAAAGAAAATACGGTTTAGCTGTAGCGTGGAAAACATAACATAAACATAATAGAATAATTACGTCATAATACATATAAAATCAACTAGGTCTGCATCATTTTTGAGTGAAATAAAATCCGATGAATGCATGCTTAAAAATCAAAATCTGCATGTTGATATGCTTGCAATTAAAATCCCGAGATCATAATGCAAAAGAAATAAAAATAGAACACTGAGCTTTGTCGGCAAGTGGATGGATCCAGGGATCCGGATTCACGTTCTCCATGAACACCTAATGACCTACCTTGCAGAAGAGATCACGGATGCGAATGACGTAAATCAATGCTAAAATGTTTGGCGGTAAACTGGCAGGGCTTCGCTGCTCCAAACGTTTCTTTTTTGCTCTCCTTTATTTGGGTGGAAAAGTCCACCATTTTATAGACCCAGGGGGTCTCTTTGGATAGGTGTGCATAAGCGCCATGTGTTGGTCATAGGTGCCATGTGGCGGTCATGTCTTCCCACGAGAGAGGAAAGTCCTCCATGACTCGGGCTTTCATGAATGCCTCTGTGACAGTCCTCTAACAGCCCACGCACTTGACTGACTTCCACTTCCAGTTGTTTAAAGTCCACCTTTGTATTTTTTTAACGTCCACTTTCGAATGTTTAATGCTCGCTTTTAATTTTTTAAAACGCACTTCTAATTGTTTAAAAGTCCACTTTAATTGGTGTAAAATCCGTCCTCGTTGGTTAAAGTCTGCCCAGGCATAAATGCGGAGTTTTGTTGCGATATCGCGACACCAAAAAGGAAACAGGGCGCAGTGGTAGGAGCTGTCGCGATGTCGCGACTGTCGTGACAGCGCGATGTCGCGACCGTCGCGATATCGCGACAGGCAGCATTTGCCTAAGTGCTAAAAGCAGCATTTGCTTAAGTGCTTAAAGCAGCATTTGCTTAAGCTCAAACCCGAGCTATACTTGGAGGATACATTCGATAGTTGGGCCTTTTCAACAAGGAAGGCGGAACGGTCGAAGAAAGCAAACGGAAAATAGCCAAAGCACTGTCTACAGTAAATACTTTATCCCTAATTAGATTCAAACCTCTTCTACCTTTGTACGCTGTTTTATCTTTAAGTTAGTTGTTATAACTTTAAAAATGTGATATCTCATTAAACAAAATCATTTTGAATAATTGTCGCATAACAAAAATTCTAATATGTTATTCCATATGAAAAATAAAAATAAAAATAAAAATCAATAAATATTATTCCTCCCGTTTTATTATTAAAAGTACTTCAAATTCGATGGCATGAGAATTATCATGCTTAATCTATTAGTTGTTATAACTTAAAATATTTAATATCTCATTAAACAAAATCATTTTGAATGATTGTCACATAACAAAGATTCTAATATTTTATTTCATATGAAAATTTTAAAAAATAAGATAAGCATCAATAACTTTTATTCCTCTCGTTTTATTATTAAAAAACACTTCAAATTCGATGGCATGAGAACCATCATGCCTAAGTTCTTGTCATAATGTTTGGGCTCAAATATTCAATGTGAAATTCGAGGTCCAGGACCCTCAAATCGAATATAGTCATATAAAATTCCAGAAAATGGAGTACGATGCTGCCGTTGTGTAAGGAATATTGTATTCTCCCCTTGACGTAACCAAAAGTGATCTACTTTCACATTAAAAATTTGATAGAACCCATGGATCCCGTGACGAGCTATTGCATTATCTTTTCCCATTCCTGTAGTTTGAAAATGAGGTTGTCTCACATTTGGATTATTGAACCGTATCTGCCATTCAAAAATTAAAAGATATGGAAGACAAAATTAGATAAAGTAAACAAAATAGTACTCTTAAGGCATACATATGAGCCACAGATCACCATAGATAATAGACAAAGAATTTTAAATACCTCAAGAGTGGAACGAGTTGAAGATGCAATAGCTATTAATAGGTTATAAGTCCCATTTGAAATCACTGTATTAAGATGGAACTTAATTTGCCATGTTGTTGCTTGATATGTTCCATCAACATTCTTCCTGCAATTAAGATTTGGAGAAAAAATAATGGAAAAGAATTATAATTGTTTTTAAATATTATTTATTTTATTATTTAAATATTTATGGAAAAGAATAAATATATTATAATTATTATTTATAAAAGAAAAATAAATATAATTATAAGATAAAAATATATCATATAATAAAGGTGGTTAGAAAAACTTTTGTTACATATCACAATTAATTCATTATATATATATATATATATATAATTCACAATTAAAATGAGTTATATTTATCAATTTTTTTAAAAATAATTTTTTTATTGGTAAAGGGGTTTTGAAAGGATTATGAAGCTTTTAGAGAGCTAATTAGAAATAGGTAATCCACCTGGGATTACTTTGAACAACAACCAAACTGGATCAACAACTAAACAGAAGCCCCAAGAAATAAAGAAGAAAGAACAACACAGTTGAAGCACCAAGCGAAAAGAAAAGAGGAAAGTAGAACAACAAGAACTTAGGAAGACATTGAACATACAGGGTACCAAACACACAATACCAGGATCTACTGCCAACACATTTAATCACACCACAATGGTATCATTTGCATCAATTGAAAACATATCTTATATTTTACGGTCTTAATATCGCTAATGGATTATTGTCTACATTTGAAATAATGAATTTTCCTAGTAAAGTAACACCACTACACTTGAGCACAAGCCCAAAGGAAAACAACTAACCTCCACAACAACATCCAACCATCAAAGAAAGAGTTTTCCATCAGAATTTATATGAACACTAAGGTTTAAATGAAAGTTATTATGCCAAATATATAGATTCTCTTCCAACACCCGTAAATTTAGAAATATATATGTATCCTGATTGTCTTCTTTATAAACATGTTGGATAACAATATTATTGAATTTGGTCATGTATCTTTTACACTCATTGATTATGTTGCTTACACTCCAAGTAGGGACTTGAGACTGAGTTATATAATTGATAACATTCATCGAGTCCCCTTCAATGATTAAATTCTCACTACCAAGGTCTTCAAGTATGGAGAGTCCCATATACAGAGCTCTTGGTTCAGTAATATTATTGGATTGAATACCCATATTTTTAGCATAAGATAATATTATTTTCCCTTAACAGTCCTTGATTATACCCCCATCTCAAGCTCTGCTTGGGTTACCTTTGACAGCTCCATCAAAGTTGAGTTTAAGTCATCCATTTAATGGAGGAGACCATTTGACCATGGACCTATCAATCTTGGGTGCAATAGGCCAGTGAGGTTTACAATGAGTTTTAAGATATTCATACAACCCAGACTTCGATCTTCCTTAGGGTACTTTTAAGGATGGGATTAATTGGTTATTCTCCATGGTAAAGGCGATAATACATATTAATACAGTTTGATAGTCATTGGATATATCATAGAAGGCTCTACAACGTATTTCAACTAGAGCTACCACAAGAAGTGGTAAAAAAATGACCAAAATGCTCCGAGGTACATGTTAGAGAATGTATTATACCATTGCTCACATAACTCCAAAATGGTTCTCAATTTTACCTAGGATAAGCTGACCAATTGAAATAGAGAATAAAAAATGGAGCACGAAAAAGGACATTCAAGGAAAAAATGAGTCATTGACTTACAATTGGATTTGCATAGATAACATCAGTTAGGAATAGTAAAAACTCTAATGAGAATATTGTCTATTGTAAGACTCTTGTTTTGGACCACCAACCAAAAGAAAAAGGTGATTTTAGGAATAAGTTTAGTGATCCAAACCCATTTGAAGGTAGGCCAATAATCAACGGGATGGTCTTGAAGGTAATAGGTAATTTTTACAGGAAAACAACCATCTCCATAAAACCTCCATATAGGCGTATCTCTAGGCATATTGGTAGGGATGATGCAAGTTTTGAGAAGATTATTGATTTCAAATGTAACTAACTTTTCTTCATCACTGATTTTGGTTATCGGAATATATTTCTATGTTGCACGCTACAACCACTGAAGGATAAAGTTATCCACATTCTCACCAAATATTTGATCAATGTGAGGCTTTAGAACAACAAGTTTTGGATCATTGATCAACAATTGATCCTTGAGCCAGGTGTCTTTCCAAAATTTGATATTTCTTCGACAACCAAGGTTCCATCTTACTTCTTCCTTTAAGAGGTTTTTGGTTTGGATGATACAATTCCAAAACCAAGATCCATGAGGAAGGGGATGATCATCTAGTAAGGATATTTGATGTAAGTATTTACTTTTGATGATCTCGATCTAGGTTGCTTAACAATTATTTATAATCCTCCATCCCTATTTAGCCATAAGAGCTAAATTCATTTTGCTGACTTTGCGGAAGGTCAATCCTCCCTGATTTTTCTTCGTGTAAACCCTATCCAAAGCAACTAGAGGATATCACCTACGATATTCAACTCTAGACCATAGAAATTTCTTCTAGATTTTCTCTATTCTCTTGCAAATGGATGTTGGTGCTTTGAAAATGGACATAAAGAAAATAGGGATACTTTGGAGATAATCCTAAATGAGCATTGCTTTTGTCACTTGGATTAACAATATCCCTTTCCATCCATCAAGATTCTTAAGGATTCGATCAATGACATTATTCCACATCCCAACATTAGAGTTTCCTTGAAATGGTGGAATACCAAGATACATGGATGGCAGATTCAATATAGAACACCCCATGATTATGGTAATTTTAAATTGTCTATATATGGGTGTATTTAAAAAAAAAATTACTTTTTTGAAATTCGATATTTTGCCTCGAGGCTTCCTCATATAGGTTAAGAATGGCTTTAATGGTCTTTTCCTCAAGAACAAAAGTACATGTCATCAAAATCATATCATAAATAAATTGTTAATGCATTATAGGATTGGAAACAGAGGAAGATATTATTCCAAAAATCACTCCTACTAGAAATGCCACCTTTAGTGATTTGCCTAATGATTCCTCCAATATTATGAAAAGAAATTATGATATTAGATCACCCTACCATATACATATACTGATCTTAAAATACATAGCCATTAATACATTTACCAGCATGGAGAACCAAGCAAAGGAGAGACATTCCATAATTAGGGTAATCCAATCTATGAGAAAGCCAAATTTAGCTAAAATAACATAGAGAAAATCCCATGAAACATGGTCAAAGGTTTTATTCATGTCAAATTTAATAAGAAAACTTGGATTTTTACTTCTGGTTACAAAGTGGATGAGCTCGTGAATTGTAATAATGACATCTATAATGAGTCTCCCCTGAATAGAACTACCCTAGCAATGTTCAATGATGTTTGACTATAAAATTTTCATTCTATTAACTATGATTTTGGACAAAATCTTGTAGATAACATTGCAAATACTGATGGGCCTAATATTATACATAGAACAACATTGATAGGATTTAGGAATGAGGGCAAGAAAGGTCGAATTGGTTTCTATAGGTAAGTTAAAAAATAAAATTCAAACCTGATATGCAAACATAATATATTTTTTGATAAGACCTTGATATTTCTTCTAAAAAGCTATTGTTTTATTTATTTTTTATAAGAAAGAATATGTCATCTTCCTATATCAATGTTTTTTAATCACTTTTCAATGTTAACTAAAATTTCATACCCTAGGTTAGTGACCACTCTTCCCACTACAAGTATGGACTACTAAAACCTATTAAAGATGATATAATGTTAAATAATATGAACCTCACAAAAAAAATAATAAAATCATTGCCAAACAATGTAAACCTCACCAAAAAAAAAATTTAAAGAACAAAGCAAAATTCTTGAGAGGAGAGTGACATCATCAATACAAAATATATTTTCATTGAATTATTTGAATGAAAAGATAAAATAAATATAATTAAGCATTGTACCAAATAAAATTGACCTAATATATGTACCATTATCCATAAAATAAAATTTTTAAAATAATTTAAAAAGATATAAAAGGAAATAAAGAAAAATTACCACAAATATTAAAAATTGTAATATTAATATAAGCTTAATTACAATGTTCAGAATAGAAATGAAAGAATTTATTTACACTTCAATGACTAAAAAAAACATATAAAAGACATTACAAGTATGCCTTTAAATGAATCAATAGATAGGAAATATTCCTTCAACTTTAAGTTGTAGATACCTACTTGATGTAGGTGAGTTGGAGAGGGGAGGGCAATTTTCCGAGGAAGGTTCCTGGTTTGAATATCTACCCTACCAAAAACACATTGGGTGCCCAAAATCTAGTTGATAATGCTAGTGCGATCAGGACCATGCACGACTTCCGGGTGATTTTGATGGTGTAGAACCTCCTAGTCATGGTTTCTCATACCAAGAGATAAGGTTTTTCAATAAATTGAAAAAAATCTTTAAGTCCTAGATACATTATAGACATAGAATGGAATGATACACATTTTATGACTCTTAAAGAAGTCTACCAATTTAAGATGGGACAATTAATGTAAAATAATTAATAGTAGTTAGTACTAAATTAGTTATTAGAAAATAAATAAATTTATTAAATTTATTGTGATAAAATTTATTTAAAAAGATTTTAAAAAAATATATTCTAAAAATAATAATATTATATTTGATTTCAAAATTTAAAATATAAAAATGAAAGATGCAAAGTAATATTAATTGGCTATCAAATAATGAAATAAAAATGGCCTTATTGGTATTATGATATGCCTTTAACAATACCTTAAAACTAAAAAGTAGTGGCATGACTATTTTTAATGTTTATAGTCTATGCCCATGAGTCAAAGTGAGGAATTTTTCCTTTTTGAAAAATGTATTTCTGTATGGTGAAGGAAATAAATTAAAGTATAGAGGTAAAGTATGCATTATTAGTTTTATTGGTTTTTTTAAGGGAGATCCAAGTTCAATCCAATACTAGTGGAGACCATGTGAAGACCCAATGTGTGTGCGGTGGTTATATGTTTCAATAACAAAGTATACATTACCTATGGATATTCTAATAAAATATTAAAGACTATAACATGCTTTTTTATTTATGATTATAACGTTAGAAATTAAATTATCTTATTTTCAAATAAATTTTGATAATATTCATCATTACCTAATGGATAATATTCATCATTACTTATTGATAATATTCAAACCTCATAACCCAGGTGTTGTAGGTGAGTTGGAGAGGAGAGGGCAATCCTCCAAGGGAGGTCCCAGGTTTGAATCTCCACCATACCAAAAAGCTAAATTGGGTACCCAAAATCCAATTGATAATGTTGGTGCGGGCAGGGTCGGGTGCGACTCCTAGGTGAATTTGACGGTGTAGAACCCCCTATTCGTGGTCTCTCATACCAAGGCGGCCCACAAGGGGTTTTTCGCTTAAATATATATATTCAAACCTCATAGAGATATTGTAACACCTAGACTACTTTAATAATCAACTTCTCACAACTTTGAGCCAAGAAAAGGCAGACCTCCTTAATTGTCTTATGGTAAAATCCTGCAACTTGTGTGGCCTTCTCCACCAGTTTATTTTGAATGGACTCAAGTTGCGCCTTCAATGCTTGCACCTATTGTTCTACTACATCCTTATCTTTTGTATGCACCCTTGCCTACTGACTCAAGTGTTTAATTTTTGCTACCATCTTCTCTTGTTGCACTTTGCTCATGACAAAGGCATCTTCAAGTTTAGCAATTTTTGTTTCTGTGTCATAATATCTTAACCTGTCATATTCATCATGTAAGTTGACCGAACTCATGTCAACCTCTATATTCCTCATTTTTTGGGGGGATCTATTCTTGTAAGGTCCTCTATCATGGTCTCATAAGCATAGTCGCTTGGCATCATATCTCCTCACAACTTTTGAACCAGGGGAATGATCTTAGTTGTATGGACCTCAATGGCAACCAGATCGAAGGTGATCTATTATAATTTTAACTATTAAATTATAATTTTAACTATTAAATTTCTCTTATTTTCAAATAAATTTTAATAATACTCATCATTACCTATGGATATTCTAAGAAAATATTTAATACTATAACATGTTTTTCTATTTATAATTATAAATTTATGTTAACAATTAAATATATCTTATTCACAGATAATTTTTGATAGTGTTATTCATAATAAACTCAACATCCAATTGATATCTTGCATAGTTCTGTATTCTAATAAAATATTTAAGATTATAACATGCTTTTCTATTTATGATTTTAACTTTATATTAATAATTAAGATTTATTTTTGACAATATTGTTTATAAAAATCTCAACATATAATTGATATCTTACTTATTTCTTTACTAACTCTAATAGGTGTAATCATAAGCCAATACATAATTATGTATTCTATTAAAATATTTAAGACTATAACATAATTTTCTATTTATGATAATAACTTTATGTTAATAATTAAATAGATCTTATTCTTTTTGACAATATTGTTCACAAGAAACACAACATCCAATTGATATCTTACTTTTTTTTACTAATTCTAATAGGTGTAATCATAATTCAATACTTTTTATTACTCATCCTTTACTATGTTTAGATCCTTAAATCAATAACCTAAATAAATATAACATATAAATAGATTCCAATAATATTATATGTTTTTCATGTTAACAATTAAGTATATCTTACTCTCATATAACTTTTGACAATATTATTAATAAAAAAATCATTAACATCCTATTGATAACTTATTTGTTTTTTATTAACTTTAATAGATGTAATCATAAGCCAATACATAGTTTTGTTATTACTCATCTTTCACTATGTTTACATCCTTAAATAAATAACCTAAAACCTACATATATTATTAATAGATAAGTGAAATCCAATAATATTGTATGTTTGTTAAAGCCTACTTGATTAATTTGGGTTTTTTATTGCAATTATTTATGGTATTAACCATACAAATATATTATATTAAAGATAAAAATATTATAACACAAATGGAATTAACCACACAAATATAATAGTCTATCATTATTTTACAACCTAGGTGTCCTAACGACGAAGACTTTGGACCTTTGAATGGAGGTCTAAGGTTTGAATCATGTGTGAGCTAGAATTGTACTCTATAATTGGGTAACCAAAGTATTATTGGATAAATAAATATTGGATATACAACATTCTCCATGAGGATCATCTCATATGGATTATGGCCTCATTGATGTTAAAAGCTACTTTATTCCTTTTACCCTTTATAATGATAAAAATAAAAAAATTAATTATACCTTGTAACATGAGCAAAAAACCAATTTATTTTGTAGTCGTTAACTCCAACTCTATATACCAGGTCTGAGTGGGAATACAAATCTGCATATCTTTCCCAAAGTCCATATTGTCGATACCTTTTCAATGAAACCACGAAGAATAGTTAGTAAAGGCATGTTAGAAAAATTCTATCCTTTAGATTTTATTTAAATTTAGATTCACTCTTGTAATAGGTTTAGGGACCTTTTAAAACCCCTTCTACTATCAATAAAAAAAAACTAGATTCACTCTATCTTAAATGTAAGATGAAAATATCATTTCTAACAACATATAAAAAAATATTATTTAAAAAATAATATAGATGTGTAGATGCTATGAATAAAATAATAAATAAAAATATCATAAAATTGTGAGGAAATATATAATTTAAAAAATAAAAAAACAATTCTACACAAATTTCAACTTAAATAAATCAAACAAATCTATTTTCTTCTATACAAGTTAGGGAACTTCATTTTGAGATAGAAATCCATGAATCCTCATTGGATGTATAAATGATTCATAATCACCATAAAATGCTAAATTAATTAATTATAGATAGAACCAAAAAAAAAATCCAATACACCATATAAATAGAATAATTTGTAATACTGGTATAACAATAACAAAAGTCAATATTTCAACTATGAAGAGTACTATTATAAGAGAGGTCAAAATTTATTTTTATTTAAGTACTAACCCATATGCTTCTACAAGGAATTTACACATGCATATTATTATAAGAGAATATTTAGATTAAATTTACATAAGGTTAAGAATTTATAAAATCTATATAATAGGATAATAAATATTTAATTGTTATACAAGTAAATCCTTTGTAAGTGATACCTAAAACCTTAGAATATAATCACAAAATGCACCTTTTCAAATAATACAATGTAAAATTATAGAATCTAAGTTTACAACTAATAAATATACCTTTTTAACTATAATTTCATATAATATTAAAGAGAACTTACTTTTCAGTACTGTTTATAAATAGTGGATTAACATAAAGTGGATTAGGATCAGGAACAAAGAATTCCATGGCAGATCTGTCAGGAACACCCAATTCCCATATAGTTGGTCCATTTCTTGGAGAATTGTACACCAAGTCACCAAGATTAGTTGATGAACCTGAAAAAGTGAAATTGTACACCAAGTCACCAAGATTAGTTGATGAACCTGAAAAAGTAAGAATTCCTTATAATATTGTAGCTAGAGGGGTGTATATACTTGTACAATCATAAACTAAAACTTTATAGAGAATAATGTAGATAAAATTACTAAACAAAAGATATTAATCATTATTTTGTTCAAACAATAAACAATTCTTACTCCACTTGTATTTATGTTTTTCAACTATTTTACACAAGATTTTAAGAAAGGTCACAGTCCCACCAACTCCACTTGTATTTATTTTAATTGAAAGCTTTCATAATTTTTGCCTTAAATTTATGATCTATATTTTTTTCCATCCATTTTCATATATATTATTTACTTTGTACTATAAACTTCACATGTTTTTGTTTCTAGTATTTATGTTAATTGAAAGCTTTCGTAATTTGTACCTTAAATTTATGGTCTACTTTTTTCCCTCCATTTTCATATATATTGTTTACTTTGTACCATAAACTTTGCATATTTTTGTTTCTATATTTAGTAGATCAATTATATATTATATAACATGATATCTACTATAATATTTTAATTTTAACAATTAATTTTTCATCTTTATTAATATAATTTAAAAAATCTAAAATATTTAATAATATTTCCAAGTTTAATGTGTTAAAAGAATTTTTCTATATTTTACTTTTCAATTTATACATTTTTTTATTTCATTTTATACTATATACTATATTTTAACATTAAGCAAGCACAATTTATATGAAAGGTAAATTCACTATACTATATACTATCTTTTAACATTAAGTAAGTACAATTTATATGAAAGATAAATTTACAATGTAATACTAAGTTTAATTTTTAATGTTCATTTTATAGAAATCTATTTAATATTTTGAGACCATTAAGTTTATAAAAACCATATCATATGAAAAGATCTTTGAAATGATAAATTTACTCTCTTTTTTACATGTATAAACTTTGAATATTTATTTTAACTAAAGTAATATCTTATATTTTTTATTCTTATTTGTTAGATTATTTTATCCCTAATTCATAGAATTATTTTGTGTACATTATGATGTAATACTAAGTTCAATTTTTAATGTTCATTTTATAGCAATCTATTTAATATTTTGAGACCATTACATTTATAAAAGCCATCTTTGAAATGATAAATTTACTCTCTTTCATTATTTACGTGTATAGACTTTGACTATATATTTTAACAACTAAAAAAATATCTTATATTTCTTTGATTCTTATTTATTAGATTATTTTACCCCTTCTTTATTGAGTTCTTTTGTGTATGTTCCTGCTATCCCAATACGGAGTGACCTACATTTTCAATATATGGTCTCTTTCACTAAAGTTACCTCTCTACCTAACACCCATCTAAAACCTAAAAAGATAAATAAATAAATGAAGAAAAGACTATATGGAATGTAAAATAAAGCACTTGAGATACCTCTTACAAAATATTTTTTTAACAGTCAACCATATAGTTTTAATATTGTCAAGTCTAGTGGCTACAATATTTGTGAAAGGGGTGTAAACCCTAGGTGCAATCAAGCCATGGAACAAAGCAAAAACTTTGCTATAGTTTTCGCAAAAGTGATAAAAACTATAGGTGTAGTCAAGTTAAAGGAAGAGGTTGTTCACACCATCTCTTCAGTATGTGAGAAAGCCTTTTTGGTCAAAAAACATATCTTACCTCTTCCCTCTATCAAGGATGATGAATTTGGGTTGGATTTTATTGATCATGAAGCCTCAACAATTATCTACAAACTCAAGGGCAAAAGACCAAGCCTAGAGGAGCTCAAAGGATACATTAAAGATTGGTGGACCAGTACAGAATTCCAAGTAACTCTCCTACCCAAAAATTTCTTTTATGTTTTCTTTTCTAATTTAGTGGATAGATATAGGGTAATGGATTATATATATAATTGGTTTTTTGGACAAAGTGGTATCTATATAAGACCTTGGACTCCTAGTTTCAACCCCTTAATAGAAGTTAATGACTTCCTAGTTTGTATGAATATTTATGCTCTCCCTGTGGAGTTTTGGGAAGAGAAGATATTCATCAAAATTGATAATTCCATTGATGCATTCCAGTACATGGATGCCTAAACATTAGAAAATTTGTCTAGTGAAATTAATACGAGTAAACCAATATTGGCTATTTAGGTGGATGTTTTGGGTTCAATCCATTACTATCTCCTCATGAAAATAGGAATGGATTCAAAATATTGAATATGAAAACTTCTCCCTAAGATGTTATGGTTATCAACAATATGGCCACCTAAATAAGAGATGCCCAATCATCCGATCATGCTCTAATTCCTCCTTAGTGGAGGAGAAGGTCCTGCATGTGAATGATTTGAAACCTTCAAATATCTCAATTCAAAAGAAATAAGCTCATCCTCCAGATGCACCAATTATCCTACATGAATCATGTGAGCAACAAAAGACTCAACCTCAAAAAGAAGAATTTGAATCAAATCATTGATAAAATCCAAATGGTTACTAAAGACCATATAGATAGTTCCATGGAAAATATTAGCATATCAAATGTTATTTTTGAAGATATTTATGAAATAATTGGTGACACTCAATTTTATAAAAATAAATATCCTACAAAATGTGTTACAACTAGATATTACCTCTAGAGCTTGAATTCTTACCACTTTAAAGGAGAAAGAACCTCTACTACAAAAGAAAAATAATCGAATTGATTTCCTATTTTATGGATGACTATTATGTTTGTTTTTCTTCTATCGGTTAGAGTTATGTGTCATGTAAGGTTTCTTCTTGTTATTTCCTTAAAAAAAAGAGTTGATCATGGAAACTTGATAGAAACGCAAAGATGGAGAATATGTTTGATAGAAAGGCAAATATGATTATGCTTTAATTAACTTGGTAGAAATTTAATAAGAGCAATTTAGTATTTTTTTTTTGTAATGAGAGTGTCCCCCCAATAGAAGTCACACATAGCTTTATTAAAATAAAAAATATATATTATCAAGTATAGTTTCTTGTGGAGCACTCACATGATGCAAAAATGCTTCATCCATAGAGATCTTGCATGATATCATGTGTACATTATCTAAATATTTGAAAGACTCTTGTTTACTCTCAATGTATAGCTTTTGAGGCACACTTGATACAAGACTATAAGGGATAGTATAGTCTTATAAGGGACATATGGGGCTCACCATTTTTCTAAGATCTTATGATCACTAAAATATCATTAATTATTTCTCATACTTATAATATAATAATAAAGTAATGATAATATTATTATAATGATAACAACAATTGAAATAATAATTTTTCTTATATAAAATAAGAATAGTAAAAAACATATATAAAGCAAATAAATGTAGTAGTTTAAATACAAACCTTGAGAAAGCTTAAATATTTTTTCATTCTTGTAGTCGCCAACTATAGTTGGTACCCATCCATATAAATTATACTCCCCAGGAAGGATATTAGTAATATGAAAGAATCCTTTTGAATCAGTTTTTACCCAAAATTGATAACCCTGAAAATAAGTTGTTAAAAAAAAGGGAAAATTTATTAGATACTAATAGTTGAATTTAAAACAATTATTTAGTGATTCATTAGAATATGTTATGTTTTTAAAATAAAATCCATAGAAATCTATGCTACTTAAGGAATTAAGTTTGAATTTCATCTCAAAGATAAAATTTGAACAATTTTACTAAATTACCTTACTTTCAGTTTGCCATGATCCTATCTCACCAGGACTAGCTAAGCCTATGTATGCACCATTTGCAGGAAATATTTTTGAAGAAATGAATCTAGGTACATATTAAAAAAGTAGCATATTAGATATTAATATTCTTCTATAAAAATGAATATTTGTAGCAGCATATAACCTTTTATTGATTAAACTATTTAATGAGATTTTTTCTAAATATTGATATAAGTTTATTTTTATTATTTTTTTCAAGATCAATACAATATGCACAAAAGTGAAATAGAAAAGTAAAGCTAAATACTAGAAACAATTAGATTATAGTATTACCAACCATTTTAGCCATGTAATCCATGTAAATCATAACATTCTATTAGAATAGAATAATATCAAGAAATTCAATGATTGTTACTTACCTATCTTGAACTAACAATCTTCCATAGACTGAGCAGCATGCTTCTTTTTTAAAAAAATATGGAGAAGTAGGAAAAGGGTATGGCCACATTATTTCTTGAAGAAGTCTCTAAAAAATATATAAACTATGAGTAATAAACTTTGATCAATAAATTATCCTAAAATACAGATATCAATGTATGAATAATTCTATAATTTATATTATCTTATGCATTAGTATAAACGAGTTATTATGGATTTCATATATTATTTTTTTATAAACTCATGCAAATATAGCATACCTGTTGCTTTGCTTCTTCCCAAAGTAAAAAAGGATCTGTAGATCTTTCATGTGAATTCAAGTGCACATAAAATGGACCAAAAAATTTCCTCCAAATCTCTCCATTTCCAAATACACATAAGCTAGCATCACCAATATAATGTGCACTATGAAATACCTGCCAATTATATAAGTTAGTAATTAGTCATGGTTGATTATTTAATTATGCTATAAATATTATAGAAAAAATATATCTTCTAGTGATTCTGTTTTGTTAAAAATTACCAAATGAATCCTCACATAACAACATGAATATTATATGCAAAACTTTATAGATAGTATTACCCTTTGGCATTATATTCATGATTTTTTATCTACACATAAATATTAGGATAGTTCAAATAAATTAATTAGTTTGGATATGATTAAACAACTTCAAGTAACTTAGGTCATGTTATCAATTAGAAGGATGATTAATATGTCAAAAAAAAAAATTGTTCCAAAATCAAATCATTATCACTTACTTGGAGGACTAGACTTCAAAAGAATTTACTCAATGTTAGACTAAGTAAAGTAGTACTATTAGAATTTTATAATCTTTAAGAATCTTTTTATCGTTGAAAAAAATTGACAATGTTTTTATAATTAAAAGGACACATAATTTGATAATTATTTTGGTAAAACTTATTATTCTTAAACATGCTACTTTTTAATTTTATGTTTGTATTTGAGTCAAAAACGCACACTTCTATCATTGAAGTTTATCTATCAACTAATTTATCTTCTTATTGATCAATAATACATATTTATTTATTGAAATAATTAAGCTTATGTTTTCATTTATCCTTACTTATACCTATAGACTTAAAACCATTTTATTAAATAATATTTTTAGCTAATATTTTTAAACTATTTATATGGTTTTGTAAATATCTCTACCATATTATGTAATCATGCTATTTCAATAATTCATTATTAAATGTTATCAATATGTTCCAATAAACTACATAGTTATATTTGGTTGCTGGGTGAATTGGCTAAACATAGAGTAATACTGGGTCTCTACCTTCAATGTCCATGTATTTGACCACTCGATAAATTATTATTTGATTACTATGATTAATATGTAATATTATTTTAAGAGGTTGAAAAGTGGGGCACATCCAGGGCCACCCTTTCTAAGAGAGACCCATGGCTTTTACCATTGGGGTTTCCTTTTCAAGACATAACTAATATATAATGTTATTAAATAAAATATTTAAATTTTATTTCTAACATCATCTATAAAAATATATATTATGTAATTATACAAGCTAAAACTTATTATCTATTTGAACTAAAATGTTTGTTACTACACATTTATATTTTCTCTTTTCAAACATATTTCATGACCATCTATAATAAACCAAGTAATTTGTGTAAAAAATCCTTAAAGGATATATATAAAAATATCCAAATATTTTAATATATTATCTTCCATATCTATTTTTATTCAATGGTTTATATCTAATAAGCGATTTTCTCTATATATTGCATGGATCAC
Source organism: Wollemia nobilis (assembly GCA_028583015.1). NCBI lineage: Eukaryota > Viridiplantae > Streptophyta > Pinopsida > Araucariales > Araucariaceae > Wollemia > Wollemia nobilis. The sequence goes on from JAQPPZ010001411.1 coordinate 6,786,305, forward strand.
AAATGTACTAAATTTTTTTTAAATATTAATCATTAATATAATCTAAATAGTAAATATTTATATATTTTTATTCTATGAAAAAATTACATATAAGAACAATTCTAAGGACAATAATAGTAAAAGTGATGGTGAGCAAGACAATGGGTTAGTGTTTGATATAATATACTATCAAGATTATATTGAGTGACCTTAACTTATGAAATTTACATGCAACATATTTACTATTTGTTTAACTAGATATTTTATTTTATAATTACCACATTATGCTATATTTATTTTTTAAAATTTTTCTAACTTATTATTGTTATAAATAAAAAAAAATTGGACCACTGATTAATATGTATATATTAGGTTGTATAACTCTAGATAATTTTTAGATTTACACCCTAATGTTAATCTATAACTAAAGTGCAATGTTTCTATGTCAATATATATCCTTGCAATACAAGTATATTTTCCTACAATAACATGTGTTAAAACATAACATGACCTCTTTATAGGAACATACCCCCATGGGTGTAGAAATTTTATTTAACATTAGACTTGATCACTTGTTTAAATCTTGTATGGTAGAGTGAGTCTACCCCTTTGAGTATTCTCATACTATGAATCAACAATGTTAGACGAAGTTATGGCTTAGAAACAACAATTATAATAATTTTTTATATTAGTATTTTTATTTGGAAAGGATAAGTCAAAAGAATTTAAAAACTAATCTTTTATATCAACTACTATTACACCTATTAACCCTTGTACAAGTATTGAATTTTTTTCCTATTCATTTTGGAATTCAATAAATATGTATAATGGTTAATTAAATGTATTAAAATACTATATTTTTCCTAAATTCATTTGAAATAGGACCAAAGATGAGTTGTAGACCATTTTTGAAAAACTTTGACAAAATAATATCATTACCCTTCAATGTCAAAAATACCATCAATAAAATAAGTAAATATATAACAACTTATTAACTCGCAATTACCTCTAGGATATTCTTACAAGAACTTTGTAGTTTTTCAAAAAATAACTTCATTAAAAATATCATAAATGAAATGAGGAAATAGATAACAACTTATTATCTCACAACTACCTCTAGGATATTCTTATTAGAACTTTGAAATCTACAAATCCATTACTAAATGTTATTTCTCAATAAAGTTAATAATTACAATGTTTTATCTTTTATGAATTTCTTGGTTAAGTTAATCTACTTTTTTATATTTTAAGGATTTACAAATTTACTCTTTATTTTGAGTAAACATTGGTAGATATTTTTACTAAAATTCAATATATTATTAATCTAATTTAATTTTCCTATAGGTCTATAGTATTTGTTGCATGAATTTTGATAAACTTATTCTAATTGAAATTCTTTGCAATAATCTATGTTATGAAGTTACATCATTATGGCATGGGTTGTATTAAAAATAGTTTGAGCTACTTTTTCGTATACTTTAAAAATAATTGTTGAAAATTATCTTTACTTTAGTCTTATGCTTAACATATTTTTAAATACTTTATTTTTTAAATATTATATTACTTTAGGCTCAAATTTTAGTTACACTAGGCCTATTTTGGAGTTGGAGAACCTCAAAATATGTCTTATTGATTTTCTTTGTGACTGGGATTCAAGTTGTCTAGAAGTGTATAATCTACCTTAAAGCTTATACTTTCTCACTTTTAAAATGCTATTATATCCTTTTAAAAGATTAAAGTTGTATTAATTTCAATTATTCAATATTGTAAACTTTAATAATAATTTTTTTATTTTAAAAATATTTATGTTATTAATGTATTAAAAGTATATATTAAAATATCATATAAAAAATATAAAAAAAAAAAAATTAATTTATATAAAAATATAATAATATAATAAAATATCGAATAGTAAAAAATAAAAATATAATGTTGTTAATATCCCAGCTTGTGTATATGGACAAACTCAAAAATATACATAAAATAAAAATTTGAAGCAAAATATTTGTTAACTAAGAGAAAAAATAAATAATAATAATAACAACGACCAAAAGACATAGCTAGGGGAATAAAAGGTAGAAAATACTAGAAACACTTACAACAAGGCAAGTAGGTCCCGCGTGGAGTGTTAAGCTTTGCTTAGTGGGTCCTCCATTTCGAAACTCTTGACTCGGGAAAATAATCCAAAATCCAACCATGGGATTAGAACTTACCCATCCATACACTCCTCCATCCTTGTTATCCAATGAATATTGATATTTATCATCTACCTATTTTTCCATAAAAACAATTAAAATTAAAGAAAACATATTTATCATCTACCTATTTTTTCATGCAAACAATTAAAATTAAAGAAAACATTTTAAGTAAATGTAAAATTTATATATGATTTTTTTATTTTAAAATAAAAATATATATAAATAAAAAATAAAATATTATATCAATTTATGTAACTTCAACATTAAAAAAATAATACTTAAAAGCATTCCATTCTAATGTTTTGAGTTACAGCATGGTCATTGGAAAATGAAAAATATACCTATTTAGATGTATAATTTTAAAGAGTTCCGGAAAAGGGATCAAATATCAACAGGAACATGGTTGCTGAAAATATATATATATTTTTTTAAATGTATAATTTGAGGGCTATTGCAATTACTACTTTGTAGTTGGTAGAGCCCATAGAGTGATGATCTAAGAATTCTGTTTAAGAGAACTCTTGGATATATACATTTAAGGGAAGGGATCAAATCTCAATAGCAACATACTAGTTGGAAATAAAAAATATATGTATTCAGATGTCTAAGACTAATTCAGGTCTATCACAATGAAATTTTACTGTTGCCACAAGTGATATGATGTAGTTGGTGGAGGCCATAGACTGGTGATATGATGTTGAATTGATGTAGTTAATGGCGAGAAGTGAGTTAGACACTTGCCTGGCCTTTGAGAGCCGGGTTTGCTGGATTGGTGAGTATTACAGCTTCCGGATAGGCAAGTTGCTTAGACCGCCGTGGTGATCTATCCTCTTCTGTTGGCATTGTTCTCCGTTTGTTGTCTGCTATTGTCATGTAAGTAAACCTGCAACCATATCAATATGCATAACCAAGGAACTACATAAGGTTAAAACTAGGGAACGTGTGAAGTTATTCGTTTCTTTCTTCTTGAGCTTACTTGTCCTTGCGTAGTCTGAAGACCATGCGAGTCTGCCCGAGATTACAGGCGGGAAATCCCGGAAGGCGTTCATAGATGGCGTACGGATAGAAACCTGACGACCCTCGGAGTAATATATACCTGCCAAAATTCCAAATTCCATAGTATGTCATTAGCAGAGTCAGCTAAATCAGGTTGGGCCTAACCAACACTCATGTTCCAAAGATGTCGGCCCTGGCCTTAACCCAACCAGAAGGCAAAAAATAAATGCATTTGACCCAGACAAACAATTTTCTAGGCAGTCCGGCTACCTAGATAGAGAAGTTTTAAAAGAATTAGAATTCAAATGTATTTAACCTAATTGAGGAATACGTAATATCCTGTTATTTTTAATAATAAGGTAAGGTAAAATAATTAACAAGGAAATTGGTAATATCCTTTCATTTTTAATAATTGGGTAAGGGGTCAGACATTCTCTTCGAATATAGGTCAAACATTGAAGTTACTCGGGATGGTACCATGATCGTAATATCCTTTTATCTTTAATAATTGGGTATGGGATCAAAAATATATATATATATATATATATATCAAGGAAATCGGCAATATCCTTTCATCTTTAATAATTGGGTATCGGGTCAGACATTCTCTGCCAATACAGGTCAAACATTGAAGTTGCTATGGATGGTACCATGATCGTCAAGCTGATAGGCACTTAGCGGACTCAAATGAGACTACTCATTTTACCCTGATTGAACATGCCCCAGGTTTGAGCCTAAGTCTCCTCTTGATAAGTGTTCAAAATCTTACCAATCCACCTAACCCTCTAATACAAACAACTAACAAATTAAATACTAGCATAGCATATACGTGCTTCTCACTTTAACTATACAACTGTTAGAAGCAAATGGCAACTTTAAATCATTTTGACAAGTTTTTAGCAATATTTCGGAATAGGGTTTAGCGTTTACCACTTTGCAAATCAGACCCGGCATCAAAGCAGCTACCCTACAAGAATAACCTGCGTAGCCCATATTTTTCTGATAATTTAGCTTACCTTATGTCTATATTCACAGGCATTTGGGTTGTCCCTTTCAATGAAGGGTTCCACTTTCGAACAAACGACACTTCCACCTCGTCTGGAGTAGATTTCACCACCTTAAATTCCCTTCCCTCGATCCTGCATTAATTAGGTTAATTATTTTAAATTAAAACAGTTACGTAGATTTTAAATGGTAGAGATAATTATATTTGTTTTCAAAAACTCACGTATCAAATTTGGGTCCAACTCCTGGATCGATCCAGTTGATATCCCAGTACCTGCATTGTATATCAAATAAAAAAATATGGATTACATATACTTCTGACCAATTTGTAGACAAGAAATATTAGGTTGATATTTATTGAAAATAATATTGGACCATTTACCCGACCAATTTGTAGACAAGAAATAATAGGTTGATATTTATCCAAAATAATATTGGACCATTTACCCTATGTTGGGTTGTCGACGATGAGTGTCCATGAGGTTGTCTATCCCGCCATATTTAATCCCAATTACGCCTCCCTGCGGTTTGGATAACGTAAGGCTCAGAACACCGTTGTCCAACACCACCTGCACACATATACATCAGCAGATCATATGTTATATATAACACCAAAAAAAAAAAAACTATGAAATAAAGAGAGTATGAGATGAGAGATTACTCGATCCGGAAAAGTATGCAATACCACGTCTCTGCCCTTCCTTATTCCACCTTTATTGAACGTAACATCAGAGTTAACGTTATTTTAGACAAAAACAAAGGATGAAGTTTATTAGAAAAAATAAAAAAAAGTCCATAGTTGTAAATCACCTGGCTGGCTTTCCACAAGATTGAATATAACAGGTGGGAACAGAAGCAACAGAAGAAGAAGAGAATATCCTCTTCTTGTCTGGTTTTTCATCTTTCCTACATAGTCTGCTACTTCCATATCAAGATCAAGGAGGCCTATCACACTAAATTCGTATGCAGTGATGGTCTTCATAAAAAAACAGTTCTTCAAAGTTGCTAGACTGTGCTCTTCATTTTAAATTTGCCTTATTTTATAGCCCTCAGGATTTGTCAATTCAATTAGCTTCATTTATTTACTGATAATCGAATATTCAACCTAGACTCTGAGATTTGCACAATTTTATAAATTACTTAAAAATAGCTACATCATATAAGATTTTATGCATCAAATGTTGTATTGCTTTTGATTGATATCTTTTAAAATTTTGTCACAGACACAGAAATCTAATGTATAGCGTAACCTTACGAATAAAATAAAAATATGAATAAAAAGGTTATAGTCATTTAAATTCATGGAATTCAAAAACGGATGAGTATAAACATACGTGTTGACATAACCTTTCATTTTACAAATAAATATTATTAAATATATTTTAATCAGTTTTTTAATTATATATTTTAAGTTGAAGGAAGTGAGTTGTGTAAAACTCCAAGGAAAAAGGAGGTCTCAGGTTCAAATCCCTTCCCCTCACATGCATGCATGGGGATATGTCACTCTGGGGTGTGTTAATCCCACCCACCCAATCAAAAAAACAAATTATATATTTTTGTTTAATTTAGGGCTTTTTAATTTTAAAATTTGTATGGGAAAAAGGAATGGTAATTTGTATGGGTCTAGGTGGATTGGTAAGTTGGTGAGCTTATAGATAGGTGGATTGGTAAGTTGGTGAGCTTATAGATAGGAGACCTAGGTTCCAATCCCATCCCATGAGCGTGCATGGGCACGCCAGTAGTCCGATCCGACTCTTCTATGTGTTACACCTGACGACGATCTCTTTTCTACTTGTTCGGCGATCCCCCTTCATACCAAGTGTTGAATCAGACTGACAAAGATGGTGCGAACCTTATGCGTCTGACCGTCCCCTTCTCACGTCGGGTTACCATTAACGAGACGGTGGGTGTGTTGGAAGCCTTCGCTAATAGTTTGAATCCTGGAACCGCTTACAGATACTAAAAATTGTGATTGTAACCAATTCATCTATGTAACCAAAAAAAATTAAGAATACTATTGAAAAGTAAATCAAAGAGTTGGAAGAATATTGAATAGATAATGAAGGTCTTTAGTTAAATAATATATATAAATAATACAAATTTTTGGATGAGATAAATAAAAAATAAAAAATATTAATTAATAAAATAAAATTTGATAAGTTACATAACTTTTTAATAAAATATTTTATAAATATATTTTTATTAACTCAATGAAATAGAATAAAAACAAAACAATCCATGTGTTGCAAATTATTAGTATATTACAATACATACATAACATATTATATATTTTTACTAAATTTTACAATCTTTATCATGTTTTTTTTCTTGTATTAAACTTTGTTTTAGGATAATATTATTGCTATAGACTAATCTATAATATTTAAGTATAGATATATTTATTTTAATCAACATGGTTATATTCATATATATATGAGGAAAATATGTTTTTTATTATTTTGATTTTGTAAAATAATTATAAAGAAAATAAAAAGTTATAAAATATGTTTTTTATAATTATTTAAAAAATAAATAAAAGTTTAAATCTTTTATATATGATTGGTGTGTTGAATAATTTTAATGAATTGTTTCTTTACTATTTGATTGTTTATTCGTTCAAATAGTGTATTTTCTTGAAAAAATCACACAACATTCAATGGTGATAGTGAAAGCACGAGGATACAGAAACAAAAAGGAATATGCCAAGCAAGATGCGTTTAAAACCAAACTTAACGTTAAAAGCCTATATATTGCAACATGCATGAAAAGAAAGAACATAAACGAATCGACACAAGATAAAAGCAATATGAAAGATGACCTCTTTATTGATATGCTTTCAAAGTCGTGTTACAATGCGTCTCCTTCCTTTTTTAGGGGATAGGAGCATCAAATATGTTTCTTATCACATCCATGGATAGCAATCCTTCTTCCGCGTGCCCACATGTAAGATGGGCAGACCAAAACATCGTCGTCGCTTGTGTATATGATTGTTGGCTCCTTCCTGCTCCTCCGATGTCAAAGACCTGCATTCAAAGAAACATAAAAGATCAGTAGCACCTGCAGATAGAATAGAACATGTATTTCCCAAGGCCTACTGTCAGTGTATGCATGAAAATATTAAACCGATGACCAAATAATATCAGATCGACCTAAAAATTTGACAAAAGTATAAATATGTTACCAAGAAGCCACTACAAAAGGAACAGTCAAGAAATTCCTTACAGATTTGTATTTGCTCTAGGGTGGGATGAATTAACCTATAATAATTTATGAGAAAGCACCCTCTTCAATGTCCTGCTTAGGAAGCTCCAAATGACCTGCAAAGTTGGGGTTAGCTAATTGGGGGTGTTTTGGGAAGACCCAGATGGTCATATTTCTCCAATTTGGCCTCTAACACAAATATTTTGATGATGACATCTACAGATTAGTAAATGCGGGAAATGATAAAAACCTGGTCAAAAATGCTCAGAATGAAATGAAATTTAAACTACAGCCTATTTAAATAACCTAGAATAATATGCAAAATAAAAATCAAAGAAATCTATCACATATTTCTATTCATATTGGGGTGGGCGTTTAGAGCTGTGATAATTTGGGGAGCGCCCGGGGGCAGGACGCCCACCGTTTAGGACTCTGTTATGGAAACAATCCACTTGGTATGGGTCCAAAACTTCTTATGGGGTGTTTTCAATAAATTTTGTGGATATTATGGCCAAAATCAGGTTTTGGGTCTTGATTCGTGCTTCCAATAGTCACCCAATAACCTCCCTTTCGAATGAGAGATTAAGGATGTGAAAGGCACAAATCGCAAGTAGGTATGTAAATTGGCAGCACTTCATTGCTCAAATGCTCCCTCTCTATATATCCTTTGGGTGAGAAAAATCACCAATTTATAGACCTAGGGTCTCTTTGTTTGAATTGCGCATGCGAGGGCGCCACTTTAGTTGTTTTCCTATTTTGAGAAAAAAGCTAATTCCTTGATTTAGAATCTCCTTGCATGAGGTATCTAAAATAAATACATGCATTGCTGAAGTCTCTCTTCTTGATTTGGAGCCATTCCTCACAATTGCATGGCTTGCAGCTTCAGTTAACTGGCAGACTTGTAGAGGTTTGACTTTTTGCCAGTCAAACTTTTTGTTCGCCTCACCCTGGGGCGAATGCTAATATTCATCCCTGGGTGGGACGAATGATAATTTGTATTCGTCCCTGGGTGGGACGAGCAGAGAGCAAGGTGCCAAAAATGTGCCAACTTGACCTCTAACCTCCAAACTGCTTTTGGGAGTGGTTAGGACCACTGTTTAACCTCCGGGGGCTGCCCTAGGGGCTGTGTGTGTCAATGCGATCAGCGCTTGTTGTCACATAATCAGATTGGTGCTGTTTTGGTGTCTACAGATAGATGCAAGTAAACACGACAATATATAATTGTTATAGATATAATACTAACATCAATATTCTAGTATATTTAAATTTTTACTCTAACAATATAAGATTATGAATATAATGTAATTTTAACATATAGATTGCTTTATAAAACTTTTATTTATAAAAAATAGTATGTTAATATATTTTGTATAAGTGTTTAATAGTGAAGAATTTTATAATTTTACAACATATAAAAAGGTTTCAATTCCATAGGTTAACCTAAAATACTACCTTATGGAGTTGTGTGAATGATGTTTATAATATTATTTGTTGTATTATAAATAATAGTAATTTAACTAATATTTTTAGTAGGGTAAAATGTAGGTTTTTGAAAGGGCCCAAACTCTTTTACACTTTCAACTAGCAACACCAATCCTATGCACAAAACCTCTTTTTATAGGACTATAGAATTTTGGGTTGTTTCCAACAGTTTTCAACAATTTTCAAGTTATTTTAGACTACCATCCTAATTCGAATAACATATCTAATATTACTCTTGGGGTCTTACCCAAAGGCCAAAATGATTGCAACACTCATCCATAGACTATTAATTAACCCTCAATATAAACTGCCATCAAACCATACCACCTACCAATCCTTAAAATTAACCATGATTTTAGTCATTTGTAGGGACTTCCCTCAACCACTTAATAACTAGAAAATTTATCGTCCTCAAAGTCTTTCCCTTATTCCTATAAACCATTGATCATTTCACTTGAACTATCTACCCAGGTATTTGATCTAGTAAACATATGTCTAGATGGGACAGTCTCCATGTCTTTTGTCCATCAAGGGACATCTTAAGCAGACTACCACTATATCTATCATATTGCAAATAATTACCAATGATAAATATTTCTACTGACTAATCCATCACTAGGATTTTGCAATTATGAAGGCCAAATATTAGCTAGATCAATAAAATAAGCCTTGATGCATTGTCATGTGACCCTATATCTGCCAATGGTTGGGCTTACTCCTAGGATTTTACTCCTTTAACTTGTGAAAAAGTACATGCCATTAGATTAACCTTTGTCTAAGTCATAAATAACCTATTTATGCCTCTTCCCTTTCTACTAAATATTTTATGTCTAGGTGAACATTATTCAAGGGAATCCACCTCTGGTTCTCTTCATGAATATTCTCTTAGTTAGCCATCCAATTTATCACCCTATTGCCTTCTTTGACAATATGATTCTTCTCTACTTGCTCTAGTGAGTTAAGGATATTTTGAGTTTTTGTTATTATAATTGACACCTACCATCTCTCTATAATCCTCTTGTTAAGATAATCGATAGTGTTGAGAGAATATCCCTCCACTATCAGCTTTCTTACTCCCAACTTCCTTGTTTCAACCAAAACTAGCTTTTGCTTGATGACTCATCATAGAGCCCAGAAACTCATTGACATCATAAATTAGGATCCCTTTGCTATCCCTTATCATTGATCCTCCTATCTTCCCTTAGAAGCTCCATAAAAATTAAGAATTAGCCATCCCTTCCTAGGTATATGCCATTTTATCCTTCTTCTTGGGTTTTCTTGGGTGGATTTCATTGTCTCAACTAGGATAAGGTCTCAATATTTACTAATCCTTTCCTCTTTTATTAATGTTTTAATTTCTTTCATACTCAATACTTTAATATTTTACTATAGCCACCTAAATTGTCTTCCTAATTCTTAAGGAAACTCTCTTTTCATTCAATATTCTTCTATTATACTCCAACCAAACCCCCCAAGCATAGTGGAAAGGAATTAAAGCCCATATCTTATTCAACCTTGCACTCCTAAAGGTCTTTTTCTACTATTCTATCTAATCCATGATTCTATTTGGTGGTACCCAAATAACCCTCATCTCCTCAATTAAACCTTGAAGAATCAAAATAAAATAGCTACATCCTAACATTAAGTATTCCACTAACTCTTCATGTTCTTCAAATAGATAACATCTATTAGAAAATTGAAATTCTCTTTTATGTAATATATTTATTGTTAAGATCTTATTCTATATAGCCAACCAAAGGAATATTTTTATCTTTGGTATTGTCTTTGTTTCTCATAGCCTCCTCCATTGAAACATATTCTCCAACTCAACTAATAGAATCTCATAAGCAAATTTTATACTAAAGGATCCATCAAGAGTAGTTCCCCAAACTGTAGATTATTTGCCCATAGTTACACCTACATGGAAGAATTTTAATTTACTTTTGAGCTTATTTAAAGCTTCCTCACTATTATTAATGCCACATAAGTCCTCCCACCTTGCTACTCCCTCTTTCTAGGCTATATAGTCTACAACCATACTCCCATAACTTTATTCCAGATATGTGCATACTTCAACTAACTCCTCCAAGATTAAGGGTTGGCTCTCTAGCCATGCATCCTCCTAGAAGTGAACTATCTTACCATTTCCAATATTCTATTGAGAATTTATCTTTAGTATCTTTCTTTTTTCCACCATATGGTTCCATATAGATGAGCCTTACAGGGATTTTAAATGAATAAAAATATCATATCTTCTTGGCTATCTAAGTACTTGTTCTTTAAAATTTTGGTCCACAAAGAATGGTCTTCCTTCATTAGCCTCCATCCTAATTTAGCAACTAAGATCTTATTCACGTCTCTAATCCTCAATCCCAAACCACCTTTAGATTTTGGTCTACATAATTTCACCCATGCCATAAGAAGCATTCTACTCTTCTTCTCTACACCTAACCACAACAATTTCTTTTGTATACTCTCTACACTGCTTGCAATTGTTTTCTATTATTTAAAACACGAATAGGAGATAGACTGATATAGCTTGAAGGGTACTCACTTTCCTATGTAAGTAAAAAAAAATTTCAACCTACTAGCTTATATAGAATCTTATTTATCATATATCCCATACCTAGTCCTTACACACACCTATAAATAGAGGTATTTCCATATAAGTATATGGAAGGCATATACATTACAACCTATTACCGCTTCTATCCTTCATTTCCACTTCTCTAAAGTGTTGATGGATAAAACCTATCTCTTTTTCAAGTTAATCATCTATTGGAAATCCCTACTATATAGATTTAGGATATGTTTGAACTCCTTGGATTTGGCCATCAAATATTTCCCAAGCAAATTGTATCATCCATAAACTATTGGTGAATGATGTCTCTCATAGACACAAAATGTTTCAACCCATTTAATGCTCTCATAATTTGGGTTGCATCTATATATCTCCTAAGGGATTTTTCATGATAATCAAAAGGTAAGGAGAAAGTGAGTCCTCTTTTCTTAAGCCCTTGCTCTTAGAGAAATTTTCCAATAAAATAGTTATGATAATTAAGAACCTTGGTTCACCATAGCAATTTCTCACCCATCTTCTCCATCTCATATTAAATCTAAACTTAGAAACAAAAAAATTGAGTTAAAAACATGGGTTTTTGAAAGGGATCATGGTCCCCTCGTAAAGCGATCATAGTCTCTTGAATGAAAATTCAAATATATACTACTACATTATCCCTCACTGAATAATTTAATTAATATTCTTTTTTTTTTGTGATATCTATGATATGAAGATCAACATTTAAATTTTTTAGTTGTATGTTAAATTTCCTATTGATAAGCTCATCTCTCCCCCTTATGAGATATCATGGTGGTATGGGGCCCTAAGCATCCTAGGGGTTTCTCACACTAACCAAATCTATAAAAAAACATTTAAATTTTTTACATTTTCTTAAATTTTTGTGCAATTTCAATAAAAAATTATTCCTATACAACTTAATTATGTTTTTATGAACAAATTTTATCAAACAAATAATTATTTATATTTTTTTAATTTTTATATGATGTAAATTATATTTAAAATTTATGCATTGGGATTACACATAGTTTTATTCCATTAACATATTTTGATAAACAAATATTAGTAATATTTAGTTTGAGTTAAACATTCAAAATATTTTATTAAATAAGTTTTTTTTTTAATTTAGCAAAAAACCCCTTGCGGGACCACCTTGGTCTAAGAAACCACGACCAGGGGGATCTACACCGTCAAAATCACCTGGGAGTCGCACCTGACTGTCACTGCACCAGCATCATCAACTAGATTTTAGGTACCTAATGTACATTTGGTAGGGTGGAGATTCAAACCAGGGACCTCCCTTGGAGGATTTCCCTACCCTCTCCAACTCACCTATAGCACATGGGTATATTTTATTTAATAATTATTTTTTTTATTGGTATAGGGGTTTTGAAAGGGTCTCGTAACCTTTTACACCAAAGAAGTAGAAGCTTCCAAGGAAGAACCAAGAGAAACTAACATGGAGCAAACCCACCTAGGGGAATCAAGAAATAAGTACAAACTTAAACTAAAAACCAACAACTGTTCTGTAAACAGTACCCAAAACTTGTGAAAAACTTCATGTGTTGTTTAGAGCTCCAGGAAACAATTTACATTAACAAAAATTGGGATTGAATATTTTTTCCTAGAAAAGGGCTGAGAAGGATTTCCAACACACATCTTCAATAAATATTGAGAGCCATCGACGATCTTTGAATCTGTCTTCTTTTCTTCAGAGCTTTAGTTGATTATCTCCCAACATTTGCTAATCCTTTTTTAAAATTTCATGAATTAGGGAAAAGAAATCCCTTCTCCAAGAAGGATTTTGAGGGACATTTATGACTTTTGGTTTTAGGGTTACAGGTGGGAGAGCCAAGGAGGCTCTTGGGGGAAATGAGGTAACTCAGAGGAGGATCGAGTATGGTATTCTTAGAAGCATTCTCAAAATTAAGGGTGTGATAACCATCAAACAAAGAGGAGAAATTATTTGAAACATAAATGAGAGGGCATACCTTAAGAGAGGAAGATAAATCATGTTGAACTAGGGGAGGAATAGAGGAAACTACAACAACATCCTTAGAGGCCTTGGGTGTTAGGAAATGAATCAATAGATTAACGAGAGCTCCTCGTGCTCTAATGGTCGACAACACCACCCTAAAATGGCCTTGGGAGTTTAGAACTTGATCTAGAGTTAGGAAGGATGAGTTGGAGTGTAGATGAGGTATCTAATGCTACTAGTACCCAATTCTGACATTATCTAAATGCACCTTAGAAACTTTAGGGCACTATGAATGAATATGGTCTTAGGGTCCCAAAATGTAGGCTTATTTTCATATTCAATGGCCTAAGAAAAATTGCAAACCTTCGAAATGAGATTTATTGAAAAAGGGAGAGCAGAGTCTAGGTTTACGTTTACACATATACGGGCAAGGACCATACGGGTCCCAGATTTTGTTGCTGGATCAAAACCGATTAACTCTACAATATTCCATGCAATCCCTCTGAGAATATCCTAATGCCAAAATTGGACAGGAAGACCTAAAAATCGAACCCATATGGATGCAACATTTATGTTTTGGGTGGTTGGATTGAAGTAAACACCCCATTTCCTTAGGAAGAGTCTCCTTCCAAAAAACCAAGGCTCACCTATAAGGATCCGGCTTGAATCGCTAGAGTTATTAAGTTGGATAAGGAAGAAACCCCTAGGGAGTGCAACCAAATCCAAATATCCTAAAGGATACCAGGTAGATAGAGTCCACCTATGGATTGACTCCATGTTAGATCATGATCCCAGGAATTTACCCACAAGAGAAAGGGAGTTACGAGCAACAACAAAGGACATAAGCTTGGGTGGGATTTTGAGAGACCCATCTAAAGGGAGGAGCTCAACCCTAGGGTTTGGTGGGCTAGGGTTTGAAAGGTTGGGTGGTTTAGGATTTGAAGGATAGATGCTCTTCACCATATCCACAAAGGAGTGGTATATTTGGGGATCTCCTCCTCGTAGTCCCATCGCTTTCGCTTTCAAAAAAAAAATTCTCTAGAAATCATCGATCCAAGGGGTAGAAAAGATTCTCCTCCATGGTTCACCAAAATAATATGGGTTTGCATGTGATTTTCACCTAGATTCCTAGATCTAGCTCCATCAGACACAGGGAAACCTTCCAAATTTTTATCATTGGTAGATCCACCTTCAATCGACCCATCAGAGCCCACCATGGAGCCATGGTAGAGTGACCCACATTTAAGAAGTGTGATAGGGCCTTTATCATCTGATAGCCTAATAAGAACTGTAGAAGCAATTCCCTCCAATCCACCATTGCTACCTTCACTCGCGTCATCTTCACCAATACTATCGCCATCACTTGTGCTCGTTGCTTCGCCCGCGTCATCTTCACCAACACTGTCACCTTCACCCGTGCTCGTTGTTGTTGTCACCATCTCTCCCAAAACCCTTGAACTTTAATAATTATTATAGTATATTGTTAAATATTATTGAGAATTTATAACATTTATTTTCTTTAAATTTTTATAAAAAAACTAATATTTAAATTATGTGTATTTCACTTTGTATTTTCTTGTGTTTCAAATTTAATTTGTGTTAAAGAATAACATAATTAAAATTTAAATATATAAAAATTAAAAATAATTATTTTATATATTTAAAAATAAAATTATTATTAAGTATTAGTACTATAAATATAAAATATTGTTCTAAATTTTTTTAGTAGTAAATAAGATATACTCATATAACCTAAATTCAAGATGTTGTAGTTAAAAACTTTACAGTAAAACCATTCTATGATAGCAATGATACACAATATGAATAGAATATATTTCAATCATTAAAATCTATATTATATTGGAGAAAGAAAGCTAGGGTTTTAAAAACAACTGTGTGAGGGTTTCAGTTGTGGGTCAAGCGCAAGCAGTAGCAAAGGCTGTATTTCAAGACCTATGGAGCTTAGTAACCAATTTTTTTGTTGTTGTTTTTGCCCAAGATAAACATGAGATATGTTGCAGGAGATCCATGATGGGTTAGGAATATGTCATTCAGTAAATCTTCATGCTATGGACTTGATTGAAAATTACTTTCAATTTGTTGCTCAAGAAAAAAGTAAAAATCACACCTTTCCTCGGCATCCAAGGCATGGATTAAAGAGACCCAAAAACAAGTTTCAAGTTGTAGACCAAATAAGAGGAGCCTTTTGAGGAAAATAAAAATGGCTTGAAACTCAAGCAATCTCGATGCTAAGGAAAACCCCCAAAAAAAATCCACTATGAAAACCCCTTTCAAGGGTAAGGATTTTGGGGATTCAACCCCAAAAATTAATTTTAGGGATGTCCTTCATGGTGGATAATCCTATACTAACACCAACATTAATCTTAAGGCTTCTCATATACCTCCAGGAATGCCTAATATTGATCCCAAGAAAACTAAGTCAAGTTATCTAAGAAGATCCGGAGAGATGACTAATTTATAATTTCTTGGATTTCTGTCTAAGCCTATTTGCTTTCAAACTGCGAGCTAGAAAATACTAGAAAATAAAATGTGAAACACAAATCTCTATTTATCCCAATGGTTATTTTCTTGTTATTTTTTCTAATGATGAAGATAGAGAGAAAATATTTCAAGGGGGGCCCTAGTTATTTGGAAGGGCATGGCTTTTCATGAAGTCTTAGCACACTAAATTTAAATCCAAAGAAGAGATGCCTTCTACAAGACATGTGTGGATTATAATATTTTACCTTCCAATTGAATTTTAAAATTTGGTTGTATTTTCTACAAAGTTTCTTGGAAATTTTATAATTGTTACTCTCTGTACACACAAATTTGATCACATTATTTATTCTTGAATTTGTGCCTTAATGGATTTCAACAAACACCTTCTAGAAAATATCTCATTACAATTTGGGGAGGACACTTGGGAGTAGGTGGTGAACTATGAGAACATTAATTTTTGTTGCAAAATATACCTTGAATATGGTCATTTGGCTAGTGGTTGTCCAAATAAGATTCTAGATCAAAAGAGAGATGACACAAACTTAGAAAAGTTTCCAAATCTCTAAAAATAAAAATACTAAAAAAATAGTTATGAAGGATCAAATGATGTTGCCAACTAATATGTTTGGAATTATTTCCACAAATAACCTCCTAGGAAAGGAAGAGGACATAATACTGTAGACACCAAAACAGCACCAATCCGATTATGTGACAACAAGCGCTGATCGCATTGACACACACAGCCCCTAGGGCAGCCCCAGAGGTTAAACAGTGGTCCTAACCACTCCCAAAAGTAGTTTGGAGGTCAGAGGTCAATTTGGCACCTTTTTGGCACCTTGCTCTCTGCTCGTCCCACCCAGGGATGAATATCAGCATTCGCCCCAGGGTGAGGCGAATAGCAAGTTTGACTGGCAAAAAGTCAAACCTCGACAAGTCCGCCAGTTAACTGAAGCTTCAGGCCATGCAATTGCGAGGAACGACTTCAAATCAAGGAGAGAGACTTCAGTCATGCATGTATTTATTTTAGAGACCTCATGCAAGGAGATTCTAAATCAAGGAATTATATTTTCTCTCAAAATAGGACAAGCAACTCAAGTGGCGCCCTCGCATGCGCAATTCAAACAGAGAGACCCTAGGTCTATAAATTGGTGAGTTTTCTCACCCAAAAGATATAGAGAGAAGGAGCATTTGAGCAATGAAGTGCTGCCAATTTACATACCTACTTGCGATTTGTGCCTTTCACATCCTTAATCTCTCATTCGAAAGGGAGGTTATTGGGTGATTATTGGAAGCACGAATCCGGACCCAAAACCCAATTTTTGGCCACAATATTCCACAAAATTTGTCGACAACACCCCATAAGAGGTTTTGGACCCATCCCAAGTGGATTGGTGCCAAAACAGAGTCCCAAACGGTGGGCGTCCTGCCCCCGGGCGCTCCCCAAGCTGTCGTAGTTCTAAACGCCCCACCCCAGAGTGAATAGAAATATGTGGTATATTTCCTTTATTTTTTTTTTGCATCTTATTCTAGGTTATTTAAATAGGCTGTAGTTTAAATTTCACTTCATTCTGAGCAATTTTGACCAGGTTTTTATCATTTCCCGCCTTTACTAACCTGTAGATGGCATCATCAAAATCTGGGTGATAGAGGCCAAATTGGAGAAATATGACCATCTGGGTCTTCCCAAAATACCCCCAATTAGCTAACCCCAACTTTGCAGGTCATTTGGAGCTTCCTGGATAGGACATTGAAGAGGGTGCTTTCTGACAATTTATTGCAGGTTTATTCGTCCCACCCTGGAGCGAATACAAATCTGTGAGGAATTTCCCGACTGTTCTTTTTGCAGTGGCTTCCTGGTAACATATTCATGCTTCTTTCAAATTTCTAGGTCGTTCTGATGTTATTTGGTTATCGGTTTAATATTTTCATGCATACACTAACAGTAGGCCTTGGGAAATACATGTTCTATTCTATCTGCAGGTGCTACTAATATTTTCTGTTTCCTTGAACGTAGGTCTTCAACATCAGAGGAGCAGGAAGGAGTCAAAAATCATATACACAAGTGGTGGTGATGTTTTGGTCCGCCCATCTTACATGTGGGCACGCGGAAGAAGGATTGCTATCCATGGATGTGATAAGAAACATATTTGACGCTCCTATCCCCTAAAAAGGAAGGAGACGTATTGTAACACGACTTTAAAAGCATATCAATAAAGAGGGCAGCATATTCCATATTGCTTTTATCTTGTGTCGATTCGTCTATGTTCTTTCCTTTCATGCATTTTTCAATACATAGGCTTTTAGCGTTAAGTTTGGTTCTACACGCATCGTACTTGGCATTTTCCTTTTTGTTTCCGTATCCTCGTGCTTTCAGTGGTGATCACGGTGGGACCTCTATCCCTTGATTTTAAGATTAAATTTTTGATCAAAGTTGCTTGTTTTTGCTTACAGGTACCAAGTTTTCAAACGTTGGACTGTTGTTCGTTTCAGTCTGTGACGAGTATAGAGCTGGAATTCGTCTTACCCAGGGATGAATAGGAATTCGTCCTACCCTAGAATGAATACAGATCTGTTATTCATCTCACCCTGGGATGAATAGCTCTCTGTGCAATTTTAGGGCAGAAATTCAGAGACATCCGATTTGGGCAGAGAAGAGGTAGGGGTCTTAAAACACCTTCTGTCAATTTTTTGCTTTCTATTTTTGGTTTTCTAGTTATTTGCTTGCATAGGAGAGTTTGAATGCTTGTTTGCTTCATTTATGCAACTTAAAAAGAACCCCACACACCACGTGGTAATTTAAAACAACAAGGAGTTGGTCGTAAAACCCCAACCCTTGAGCAAGACCAACGGTGGATTTCATCACCACCTTGGCTTGAGATACTGCATACATAACCCCGATCGTGACTGTTGCTAGACGTAAATCCTGACGAAAGCTGACCAAGTGTAGCGGGGGTGATTCCCAGTGCATGAGGATAAGTCTTCTATGGTAGGTGTCATAAACAGAGTGATTCCCCTTTCGTACCGCCTATGTTCCACGTACCATCTGCTCTCACGTACCAATAGTTTCCCTCACGTAAGGGCGGGTATATAGAGAGGTTGGTATATCGGCCTGGCAAATGTATATCGAAGGGGCGACCATTTTTGGGAGTCATAAGAGCCATCATATTGCATTTAAACGTTCTTCACAAAAGCTTTCAAAACAAAAATCAAAACACACTAAACCAGATTTAGGGCACACTTTTAATCTTTAAACGAGATAATCATTGCTTTGTGTGTGTGTTTCCTTCTATTTAGTGTAGCATAAAAATCCTAAAAGAAGATAAAAATGTACGCATCTTTAGGTAAACATCACCATGGTGTACACCCGTAGCCGAGCCCAATCACGGGCAAGCACTGTAGAGAGTGCACAAAGGGGGACAAGTCACCTCCGATATAGTCCTGAGGACTTGGTCATCCCGCCTTGGTGGCCTGGCACACAAGATAGTCCACATCATGCCATCACAGAACAGGACTATAGAGGCACCTCTTTGAGGGGCACCCCCACTCAAGCATAGATCCTTTCAAGAGGAGAACCTACACGTGGCACTCAACATAGACAGGAGGCCTCCCTTAGACGCTCGTTATGAGTGGCCTAGTGATGAAGTGCTAGAGCAACATAGGGTCCATAAGGAGGGGCCACATGATTTCGTCATCCCTCCTTTACCCCTTATTACTATTAGAAACACTAGACAAAATCCAGAGCACAGGGCTCTCCAGGAAGGGCAAGACAATTCTCCCCGCACCTTTCACGCATACGAAAGGGAGTACGAGGAAGACCACCACGTTCCTCAAGAGCAATACACAGCGTGGGAGCGATGCACCTCCGCACCTGCTATGTATCGGGATCACCCATTGAGGCCAGTGCCTCGGGTGAATGCCGCTAACCTCGACAGAGGAAAGCAACCCATAGGGGTCTCGGATCACCATGACCGAGATAGACATGTAGGAGAGGCATCTAGGCTTCCTAAACAAGAGACGACGGAACAAATTGACTTGGCATTTTCCAGACATGCCACCCGCCAAGCGCAAATCACGCAGCTCAGGCAAGATCAACAATAGTTAGAACATCTGTGTCGCCTTAACAAAGAGCGCATTCAACGTCAAGCAGCCGAATTGCTTCATAACACTATGCCTGAGAAGGTCCCAACCCCTCGCGCACATAAAGTAGAAGTGTATGAGAGGCACAACCCCTTGGTGCGAGACAGGTCCCCATGACCTTACCAAGTGCTGCCTCCAAGACCTCCTAGACCTGAGCGGGAGGCCACTCCCAGGAACAATGATGGGCACCCTTCGTGGGCACCCACCCATGTTTATAGGTCTCGTCCAGGAACTCCTCAAGAAGCCTATGAGGAGTATGAACAAGAAGAAGAGTGGGCTGAAATGCCCTACCAAGGCAGAGGGGGTGCTATCCAGCCACCCCTCCATAGGCCTCAAGTTCCCCGCAACCCACAATGGGAGCAAACCAAGGAGGAAGAGATCAAATCCTTCGATGCATATAAAGCGTTGCTAGAGCGCTTAGAATCTATGGAGATCAAGACTTCTGGGCCCCAAAATCCCACTTTACGCCAACTCCGTAGTCATCCTGTGCATCCGTCAGTGTCGGCACCTCCATACCCTGAACACTTTAAACTACCCTAGTTGGCACTCTTTAGAGGGGAGGAGGATGCCCAAGAGCATGTGACTAGATTCCTGAGCCAGTGCTTTGGCATTCAGGACAATGATGCTTTGTTACTAAGAACATTTATAACCACATTCGTAGGCCCTGCCTCGGATTGGTTCACTCAGTTGCCAAAACATAGCATCAGTAACTTGGATCAGCTAGTGGACGCGTTCCTCGAATGCTTCACCTTCAACACCAAGAAAAAGGTGTCATTAAGTGACCTAGCTAGCCTCAGGCAGTATGAGGAAGAGACCATGGTGGCATATGGGAACCGGTGGAGGACGTTGCTTTCAAAGCTGCCCTACCTCCCTCCCATGTCCGACCTGACTCAGATGTTCTCAAAGAGCTGTTTGAGATCGATCTCCATGCTATTGTAGCTGCAACAATATGCCACTTTAGAGGAAGCTCTAGCGCAAGCCAAAATCATTGAGGAGATCAAGATACAGGATGGCGAGATCACCAAACCTAAGAAGAAAGAATGGACCAAGAACACCAAAATAGGGACCATGCAACAGAAACCCACTACGGTCAATCAAGTTGCTATCAACGTCCCTAAGCCTGCACAAGCAACACAACCTCAAAAGGCTAACTATCAGGCGGTGCCTCCTAACAATTATGATAGAGAAAACCAAAGGCAAGAACAAAATCAGTAGCGTCACCCTAGGCGACAATTTACACCTTACACAGAGTCCAGAGACTCCCTGTTTGACCGCTTGTCAACGGCGAACTTGATCAACCTGCCAGAGATTCAAACTATAGACCCCAATGCACCAAAGCCTAAGGGGTACAGGGAGGACTTGTACTGTAGGTTCCATAGATGGAAGGGACATGACCTTAATGCATGTTGGAAGTTCAAAGGTTTGGTACAAGACCTAATCGACAATAAGACATTGGTGGTGGACAACCCCGTAGCGCCAAACAACCAACATATGGGAGTCTTTAGAGACCCCCTGCCTGCCCATGATGCGTAGGCAAAACCCCTTCAAGTCAATGAGGTGCAACAGAATTGCCCCATGCAGGGGTATGTAGGGATGATAAGCATAGTGACTAGGAACAAGAGGTACCCAGGAGCTGCCCCCACGATAGCCACAAGAGAGGTTCCATCGACGTCACAACCTCAACAACACCCTACGCAACTTCCCCCGCCTAGACCAGTGGCCACGATTCGGACTAGACTTACCCAAAGTCTAAGGACCACGTCGGCTAGGCTCTCCATATACGAGCTCATTCAACAATCAGTGCCCCATCGGGAGGCTCTAATGGAGATATTAAAAGCCATCGAGTTGCAGCCCCATGAAGCAAACTCTTTCAACAACTTTGTGGGACATGTAAAACAATGTACAGAACCAGTCATCACCTTTAGAGAAGATGAATTGAAATCAGTGACTGGTGATGTGGCGGATCCACCCCTGCACGTCATTGCGTGGGTCAATGGGATTCCGTATAAGAGGGTGTTGGTGGACACTGGCTCATCCAGTAATATCATCACAACAGCAGCATTGAAACATCTAAAGTTGTCGACATCTCACATCGTGGCCTCCACCTATACTCTGCGAGCATTCAATGATGCAATATGCTCGACGGTTGGCACAATTGTCCTACCCATCCAAGTGGGACAAAAGACTATTCATACATTGTGCCACATCTTGGAAGGTGAGATGGCCTATAATATCTTGTTGGGCTGGCCTTGGATCAGGGACATGAAGTGTGTCCCTTCAATAGCTCATCAGTGCCTAAAGTATACATTTGAAGGACAGGTGCATGTAGTCCCGGTAGACTTAGAGCCCTTCAAGTACTGCAATACGGTGCAATTCATGCCGCAATCGACCCTTCCATCAACACATTTGGATTTTTAGTTGAATCCATCTAAACAGGGTCCGATTCCATAGGCATCCCCATTGACAAGTCCATCAAATCCCCAATCGGGTCCATCTTCCTCATCTGGTCCTTCAACAATGATGCCACCTACGGTGGCCACACCAAAGGACAAGGGAAAGAAACCCCTAGAAGAGGAACCACCCCTCGTCTCAACCATCTCTACCGAAGAGATGCCTAGCCGAATGGAAGTCGAGATGCCTAGTTCGCCCCACATGGAGTGGACTCAGGAAGGACTCCCATTCGCTCCCCCTCAACCGCCAACGATCACCATTGAGATGGCCAACACGGGCCTGGGGGAGTATCTAGTGAGGAACATTGTAGCAACACCCACACTTGAGTCCATGCAGGACATGGGGAGACCTCGACTCCCCATCGGCTCTGTGGTTCCTCTAGGCTACCCACCCAATCAGACAAACTTTGTTTATGGGGGCCTGGATAATGGCATTGAAACTTGTATGCAAGAAGATGAAGATGAAGAGCCCTTTGTTGAGGATGTCAACTATTTGTCCAACCCTAATTTCGCTTTGAGATATCTTGGCCAATGTAATTGGCATGGATATGGGTTGGGCAGGTATGAGCAAGGAGTGCGTGTTCTTTGCCAACCGAGATATCAAATGCCGTATGACAAGTCAGGAGTAGGGTTCAACCACCCCTGCCCCTAGACATCTTGGTAGAGAACATGCAAGGCCTAGGGATAGGCAACAAGGATGGGTTGGCATTAGATCCATATGCCAATCCTAACACAACATATACATTGGGGGATTATCTCCCATTGCTAACAACCAACCTTGTTGACCTTAACAACCCTTTCCCTTCGGTCGAAAAGGGAGAAAATTCGAGGACTCACCTACAAGAGGGATATGGACAAGACCAAGAAGGGTCTTCAGAAGATGAGTCGGAATACGAGGTAGCACCTTGGGATCCTTTCGAGTCTGATAGCAATCATTCACAAGTGCATCCCATGGATGATTATCAAGAGAGCTTCCTAACAATGTTCCCTTTGGATGCTCCAATTGAGCATATGCCACCTCAAGAGAATCAGGTCCCCCGTAGAGAGCGGAACAACCTCGATGGGACCACATTAATTTGCTCGAGCAAGATGAGCCTCATATGTCGCAAATAGCTGTTGGAGCCAACGAAGGCCTTTGGATCTCCGATAGTGATTATGAAGATGAAACTGAGATGGCTTATCTCAATCATATGCGACAACAACAATATCCCTTGGACATAGATGACATGTTTGAACAGTTACACATAGGGCCAAGGCATAGGTGGCACCTCAACCAGGTGCAGTTATAGCAATTATTGCACCCGCCACTCTAGGTATACAGAGAGCATCTTCCGCCTGGAGACCCTATAGAACCATCAGTGCCTAGGGTGGACCCTGTCCTTTTATCCGCACATAGGGCCGATCCATTTGTGCCAGTACCCATAGAGCCAGATCCGGAGCACAAAGATCATCTAGGATGTCCGAGCAGTCACACCCATGGTAATGGAGACCACAATCATTTCATCAACATGATCTCCATTGATTTAACCGCCCCCATCCATGATCCAGTCGACCCAACACGGTCATTGCATCTAGACCTAGATGCTATAGACTGGGATCGCGTTGACACACCGCCATCCCCATCAGAGTACTGGCCTTGTGGTGGGATGTTCCATTTCACCCTAGGATAGACTCAAGATGTCTTCCATGCTGAAGAGGAACCTGACGTTCCGAACGATGATCTAAATTCAGCAAACGATATCCACTTGATCCCAACTCCACACCAGTTGGAGGATGGATCCCACATGTCGATCGAGGAGACGACTGACGTAGACATCGGCTCAGATCCAATGAATTTGCAAATCATCAAGTTGGGGGTAAGTCTATCCCCCGAAGAGCAAGCCGACTACATTGCCCTTCTCAAAGAGAAGAAGGAGGTTTTTGCATGGTCATACAAAGACATGTCGGGGCTAGACCCGTAGCTAGTCACGCATAATCTAACGCTTGATCCGAAAGTCAAGCCAGTAAAGCAAAAACTACGTAAGATGCATCCAACAAGTGGCCTTAATGGTCAAATACGAGCTACAAAAGTTGTTGGATGCATAGTTTGTCATCTGCATGGATTACCCACCATGGTTGTCTAACATGGTGCCCATCAAAAAGCCCGACGGGAGGATTCGCATATGCACCGATTTTTGAGATCTAAACAAAGCGAGTCCTAAGGATGATTTTCCCTTGCCTAGCATCGACGCATTGGTAGACGCTACAACGGGCCATGAAATGCTTTCCCTCATGGATGGTTTCTCGGGATACAATCAAATTCGTATCAATCCCGAGGACCAACTAAAAATGGCGTTCACAATGCCTTGGGGGACATTTTGTTATAAGGTCATGCCTTTTGGCCTTAAAAATGTTGGCGCCACCTACCAACGTGCCATGACGTACATCTTCCATGATTACATGCACAAAACTTTGGAAGATTACATGGATGATTTGTTGGCCAAATCTCTTTTGCGCCCAGATCATCTCGATGACTTAAGCAAGATCCTCGATCGCCTCATGGAACATAAAGTCAGACTAAACCCCAAGAAGTGCGTATTTGGCATCACATCTGGAAAGCTCTTGGGTTACATAGTCTCCAAACTAGGAATCGAGGTAGACCCACACAAAGTCAAGGCAATCCTTGAAATGCTTCCCCCAACTACCATCAAGCAGCTCAAAAGTCTGTAGGGAAAGGTCGCGTCAATCAAGCGCTTCATAGCGCAGCTATCTGACAAGTGCCGACCCATGAATAAATTATTGCACAAGGGGGTAGCATTTCACTGGGATGACGAGTGCCAGTCAGCCTTTGATGACATTAAACAATACTTGGCTTCACCGCCAGTATTGGCACCACCTAGACCAGGAGTGTCATTCTACTTATACATCTCAGCCACTGAGGTGGCACTGGGCGCCATGCTATCCCAGAAAAATGAACTACACAAAGAACAGGCTACTTACTATCTTAGACGCACCCCGGTCAGTTATGAACTTAACTATGCATACGTTGAGAAGCTCTGCTTGGCAGTGGTGTTTGCTACCAAAAAGCTATGCCACTACATGCTCAACAACACGACGTATGTTGTGTCTAAGGAGAATCCATTGCGATACATGATGAGTCATACTTATCATAGTAGCCGCACGACGAAATGGATCATGTTGTTGACGGAGTTTGACATAGAATTCATTGGACAAAAATCCATAAAAGGTCAAGTCATCGCCGATCAACTGGCAGAGGCTCCTCTTGAAGATGATCAGCCTCTGACCGTAGAACTACCTGATGATGGGGTCTTCCATGTTTCAGAATCGCCAGATTCTGATGAGCCTGAGTCACAGGCTGACATGACCCTATTCTTCGATGGTTCTAAATGTGAGCAAGGAGGTGGCACGGGAATTGTATTCTTCACTCCACAAGGGGCTCCAATGCCTCTATCATTTAAATTAGACTTCCCGTGCACCAACAACAATGCAGAATATGAAGCCTTGCTCATAGGTCTTCAAACAACAATCACCATGAACATTAAATGTTTAAACATCTTTGGTGATTCGTTGTTAATTGTCAATCAAGTAAAGGGGATATTCCAATGTAAATGTCTAGTTCTACAGGCCTACAAAGCCCTTGTGGACAAATTCCTGGCACAACTTGAATGGTATGACATCGAGGCACTCCCTCGATCATCGAATCATTTTGCGGATACTATGGCCTCCTTGGGGTCACTAATCCCGCAAGACCCTTCCGGTGAAATGACAACCATTCAGGTCAAAACATTATCGCAATCCATGATGGAGCGTGCAAGCTCTGACCTAACGCCAGGAATCCACCTGATCCAGATTGAACCATCTCAAGATAGGTTCTCTCGAATCCATGATTGTCTGACTCAGGCCAAATGGGGGTCCTTGTTCTCCCCGACCCCTCTTAATAGCAACACAACGCTATTTTTACAAGTTCTTTCCCACTCAGCTTTTGCTAGGGATGAACTTCAAGAGGGATTGGTCATTCATACCATCGAGGTTTTCGATCAGCAGGATTGGTACACACCCATTAGGGATTACCTCAAGCTAGGTAACCTCCCACTTGGATTGACACAAGCCATGAAAAGATCATTTAAATAGAAAGTGGCAAAACATGTCTTGTTAGGAGACATTTTGTATCGTCGAAGCTATGAAGGAATCCTCCTCCATTGCTTGGACCAGCAAGAGTCCGCTTGGGCGATCACCCAAGCCCACGATGGTACATGTGGTGGCCACTTCAGTGGTATGGCCATCGCAAAGCGCATTCTTCGCATGGGCTATTATTGGCCATATTTAGAGCGAGATTGTTGCGCATATGTAAAGAAGTGCGTGAAGTGTCAACACCATGCTAATTTGACACACGTACCTTCTCAAGCCTTGCAACCGATTCAATCGACTTGGCCTTTTTCGTAGTGGGGCTTTGATCTAATCGGAAAGATCTCCCCTGTGTCGTTGGGTCATCACACGTTCATCATAACGGCCACAGAGTACTTCACCAAGTGGGTGGAAGCAATTCTGCTAACCTCTACGACTGGAACCCGCATTGCGGAGTTTATTTTGCATAACATCATATGTCATTTTGGTATTCCATCCAAGATCCTCTCGGATAATGGGACGTCATTCAAGAATAAATATGTGCGTGCTTTGACAACAAAGTACAAAATTCAGCATAGTTTTTCAACACCCTATTATCCGTAGGCAAATGGGCAAGCAGAGGCGTCAAACAAAATGCTAGTCGCCATCCTCAAAAAGACTATCGCAGATAGTCATAAGGATTGGCACATTCAAATCCCGCTTGCCCTATGGGCTTATCGCACTAGCATTCGGATGCCCACTGGGGCAACTCCATTTTCGTTGGTGTATGGCTCCGAGGCAGTCATGCCTCTTGAGTTGGAAATCCCTTCCCTGCGCATTTCAATGCAAGAGTTCATCGATGATGACACTGCATGGCAGGCCCAGTTAGACCAACTGACGTTGCTCGATGAACGACGC
The DNA here is from genome assembly GCA_028583015.1 of Wollemia nobilis. Classification (NCBI taxonomy): domain Eukaryota; kingdom Viridiplantae; phylum Streptophyta; class Pinopsida; order Araucariales; family Araucariaceae; genus Wollemia; species Wollemia nobilis. The sequence goes on from JAQPPZ010001411.1 coordinate 6,813,833, forward strand.
GTCAATGCTCTCGAGCATTTGCGTATCTATCAAGAGCGACTTAAGAAAGCATACAACATGAAGGTCCACCTAAGGGACTTTCAGGTTGGTGACTTGGTCTTAAAAGAGAACCAACAAAATTCTAATTTGTCATCCCATCTAAGGGACAAGTTCATGGCAAACTGGTTAGGTCCTTATGTGATTGATAGTAAAATAGGACCTGGAACATACCGGCTCACCTCTCTTGAAGGAATCAAGGAACTAGAACCCTTGAACATCAGTCATTTGAGGCCATTCCACATTTAGAGAGCCATAGTCCAACCAAAAGCTCCAAGGATTCCCACAATCGCTTGGTCAACCCAAAATGCCCCAAAGGTATCCATAAACCCTTTGGTCAAACCAAAAGCTCCAAGGATTCCCACAATCGCTTGGTCAACCCCCAAATGCCCCAAAGGTATCCATAAACCCTTTGGTCAAACCAAAAGCTCCAAGGATTCCCACAATCGCTTGGTCAACCCCAAAATGCCCCAAAGTATCCCTTAGTCACCCTCAGGTCAAAAATGCCCCAAAGGTATCCATAAACCCTTTGGTCAAACCAAAAGCTCCAAGGGTTACCATAACCGCTTGGTCAAAATAAATATTCAAAAACAAACAAAAACAATAAAATCATCAAAAATAACAAAAAAAATTGCATTTCAATTCCATGCATACTCATAAAAATCAAAATACAAAAATATAGGTTGCATTAGGCATCGCATCCATACATTGCATATTTGCTAGGTCATACATGTCAAAAGCACCATAGACTGTAATTGCTCGGCAATTCCATCATTTTCCACATCCAATCCATTTTATAAACACATACATCCAGAATAACACAATCCCCATTTTTAGCAAAGTCAGTTGTCTCCTAATGTATATAGGGTTTTCGTCATTCAAGCCATCTTTAAATTTCTAGCCAAAAATTGTACAAAGTTAAATAGATTTTACAAGGGAAAGTTTTACTTGGATCACGCCTCGTTACGTAACATCCCTACACAAGTTAAAACACATAAAATAATTCCTAAGTTGTGTGAATGCAAGAGAAACCTACAAAGCAGTCTAGGGTACCATAGGTGAAAGATTAGCCTGTTCATCCCCCTATGCGAATGGTTCAAGAGTGCTGAGAATTGACAAAAGGACAAGCTCTTCCCCATCAATTCCCCTAAATAAACAGTGGTTTTCACCACTACCAAAAATCCCAATCACCATTGGTCCCCAAGGTTGTAAGGATTCGTACTACACGTCCCTGCCAAGGATGGGTAGTCATCCCCAAAGCCTAAAAGGATCAATGCCATTCAAAAACAAAATCCCCACAAGCCATCATCACGACCATCTCCAATCACCTTTGGTCTCCAAAGTCGTAAGGATTCATACTACACGTCCCTGAAAAGGATGGGTAGTCATCCCCAAGGCCTAAAAGATCAATGCCCTTACTTCATAATCTCCATCATCCCCTTTGGTTCCCAAAGTCGTAAGGATTCGTACTACACGTCCCTGAACAGGATGGGTAGTCATCCCCAAGGCCAAAAGGATCAAGGTCATTCATAAGCCAAAAACATACAAGCTCAACCTTACAAAGCTCAAAATCCAAATCAAATAACAGTGGTTATCACCACTATTCAAAATCCTTGCTCAAAAAGAAAAACAAAGAGAAAAATAAATAGTGATTTTCATCACTATGTATACGAGCAAGTATCCTAAACCATTGAGCCAATAAAAAGCCTGAACTTGAATCCCTGGAATTCTCAGCATTCGAAAACCATCTAGGTGATCCTCATTACGGGTTTGGTGGACAGCCTACCTGGCAATGGCGGTATCCTAAACGCATGACGATATGTCTATCACATTAGCTTTGCGTGTGAGCAGACCAATGTTTGCATGTGGATGAGCTAGCTTATGGTACCTTAGATTGTCCCATGGATTAATCTTACTAAATACAACAATGGAGTTAGTGGAGCTAATTAGGTGATCCTCAATACAGGTTTGGTTGATAGCCTATCTGGCACTAGCGGTATCCTGATAAATACCACATAAACGAACTCAATTGCACACACAAGGATGTGAAATAACTTGGTTAACCTCCAAGTCGGATTTATACCTTGTTCAAAAGTCTTGCGAGATAAATGTACAGTTTTGGCTAGTTAGTTAAAATATCTGAATCTCAGAAAAGCTTAACTACATTTTAAAAACAACTGGTACATTTCATTCCATACATCACCATCAAAAAATATGCAAAATACAAAAACAAAGTTTTCACATGCAAAGTCATTCCACAAAGTCATCCCATAAGTACAACAAGCCAGTCAATCTTGCATAGTCTATGGTGCCATCGACAAGTTATCAACAACTCATTTCATTCATTCCATATGCATACATCATATAATTAGAAACATCGCATTCATAATACCATATGCATACATCATCATAAATAACTGTGCATAAACAAAAAACAAACCATGAAAAGTGTATAAACACAAAAAGAGTCATCTGTATATATATCATCAAAAATGCCCATAGGCTACAATGAACCGGTCCTCTGACCTCGCAACAAAAGCCAAAAGCTCAAAAACCCCCAAGCCTAGGGCATCGGCCACCATGATCACGTAGGATCGGTGCGACGAGAACTACCCCCCATGGTGTGGGTCCTATGGGACCCCTCAGGGTGGCTACTGCTAGCCCCCGCATCACGCCTACTAGAGCCCCCCTCATCCAATCGCCTACGATGAGATGATGTTGACTGCTCAGTATCGTTGCCCCTCGTCCGACGTGAAGACCCACCTCCAGAGGGCTCAGGTACCCGCCCCCCGAGGTGGATGATCTCTCCCTCCAGATCCATCCAGTGCTGGCACCACTCCACCTCCCATCGACGATACATCGCTACTACATCATCACGCTGCTCCAGCTACGTCCGTAGGAGATCCCTCTCCCATGCCGCATCGGTATCCCCCTCCTACCGATGGTACATAGCCCATGCATTCTCCCACTCAACTAGCTTGAGTCCACAAGAGATCCCTCTCCTGCAAAGCCTCCCCAGCTCCTCATCTCACCTCCAAAGTAGCTCCTGCCAATCGTGCATTCTCAGCATGCAACCCTACCTCCATATCCTCCAAAACTGCCTGAGGCATCGGCAAATCCGAGATAGCAGCCTACTCTGGCTCCCACTGCTCTAGGACGTCCTGCATCTCCAGCTGATCCGAAACCCCAAACTCCCCTCCAACATCCTCAACCTCCACCATGTCTGCATCATCCAACGGAACTCCCCAACCCTCTCCTAGTGCCTCTGCACCCTCATCCCCTACTGCCCCCCTAGAGGCCCCTCACCTCGCCATCGCCGTAAAGTCCACCACTGCTCATACTCGATGGTAACCTCGACGTCATCCACATCTAGGACATCAATCCACTATATCTGGATCCTCACCTAGCGGCGCAATGACTGGCCAAGCTAGAGTCCTCTCATCCCCCCAGCATCGATAGACCAAGAGCTCACCAGGCAACCCTGGCGCACCCCAAACTATCGTGTAACCCGGCCATATGGGAAGAACTCCTGCTCAGTCCCATGACGCCCAATCAGCCACCGCCCCATGCGAACCCACCGGAGCCACTCTCCAGCCTCGAGCCAGGCTGGACAGTCCTGATAGGGGCGCTAGAACACCTCCCCTGGAGCAAGCCGAGTGAAGGCATCGGCATAGTGCCCTACGGCACCTGCCCATCGCCGACTCTGTCCCTGCTCCTCAGACCTCCACCACAATGCCCCGTACCCGATCTCTCGGTCTACCATCTTCGCCTGAGTCATCCATGGCAACCCAACCGGCCTCTCCACTGCTATGTGCTGCCAAGCCCAACACTACAACAAGTAGCTACAACTAATCCCCTTTTGCCTCTGGTAGCGGACCTCGTACAACTCATCATAGAGTTGTGCCAGCAGAGTCTATCCCCATCTCATGATCATCGGTGCATCCGTAGGACACTCCACCAACCGAAACACCACCTCTAGTAGGTTCCATGGGAACCTCACACTCAAAGAGTCGGGGAGAAGCATGTTGGAAATAAGGCCCATAAGTAATGTGTGCCTCACTCCCAACACACCCCTCTCTAGCCACCATCGAACCAATATGCCACCAATCTGGCAGTCACCCTCTGCCCTCTCCACTGGGCTATCCACCCCCATATCCTCTCCATGACCAAAGTAGCGTGTCAACACTGATGTTCGCTGATCTCGTGGCGTCGTTCAGATCGGTAGTTCGTCTATCAGAATTCATAGAATCCTGTTGAGCAAGGTGCAGCAACAGTATTGTCATTGTTGTCAACACAATCAGATAGATCTGTTAATGCAGTGGACAGGAAGTTCAAAAACTATTCAGATGCAGAAGACAGGAGTTCAAAGGTTACTCAGAGTATGTACAATGATTTTCCAAGAAGACCGAAGTGGCCCATATGCAAAAGATCAAAGAAAAAGACAAGTAAGAAAAGTGTCGCGATATCGCGACATATACAACAGACAAGAAAAACTATCACGATTTCATGACATGTTGGAAGAGAGAAAAAGCAAGAAAAACTATCACGATTTCATGACATGTTGGAAGAGAGAGAAAAAGCAGGAAAAACTATCATGATTTCGTGACATGTTGGAAGAGAAAAAGGCAAGTGGAAAAACTATCACGATTTCATGACATGTTGGAAGAGAAAAAGGCAAGTGGAAAAACTATCACGATTTCATGACATGTTGGAAGAGAAAAAGGCAAGTGGAAAAACTGTCACGATTTCATGACATGTTGGAAGAGAAAGAGAAAGTAGGAAAAAGTGTCACGATTTCGTGACAAGTTCGAAGAAAGAGAACAAGTAAGAAAAGTGTCACGATTTCGTGACATGTTGGAAGAGAGAAAGTAATGAAAAGTGTCGACGATTTCGACGACTATGAAGAGAGAAAGTAAGTTGGAAAAGTGTCATGATTTTCGCGACATGTCGCATTTTCTGACTAAAATAGGAGAGAGAAAGTAAGTTTGGAAAAGTGTCACGATTTCACGACATGTCACATTTTCACGACAAAAGAAAGAGAGGAAGCGTACAGAAACAGAACTATCACGATTTCATGACAAAAACAAAAAGCAAGACTTCGAGAAGTGTCACGATTTCATGACAAAAGCAAAGAAGTAAAGTACGAAGGAAGTGTCATGATTTCATGACAAAAGAGAAGAAGACTTCAAAGGTAGAAGTGTCACGATTTCATCGACAAAAGCAAAGAAGTAAAGTAAGAAGTGTCACGATTTCATGACAAAGGAAGAAGACGTAGCGAAGTGTCGATTCTGACAAAAGCAAAGTCAAGTCTTATGGAAGAGAAGTGTCACGATATCATGACAAAAGAATAGAGAAAGCGTACGGAGGTGAAAGTGTCACGATATCGTGACATGTTGTATTTTTCACGGGCCAAAGCTAAGAGAAAGAGCAAGGAGAAAGGAAGGAGGAGAAAAGTGTCACGATATCGCGACATGTAGCTATTTTCGGTCAAGCAAAGAGAAAGAAAAAGTGTCACGATATCGCGACATGTATTTTCGAGGGCCAAAGCAAGGAGAAAGAGAGAGAAAGCAAAAGTGTCACGATATCACGACATGTATTTTCATGGTTGAGTTGAAGCCGACGAAGACCGATGACAGCCGACTAAAATTAGGGTTTACAGTTGTCATGAAAGCCGACTAAGATTAGGGTTTACAGTCGACTAAGATTAGGGTTTTCATCACAAAAATTTTGTTATAAAAGGAGGGTTGTTTGGAGATTTGAGAGGATGTTGAAGTGTGCGAAATACGGTCATAGTGCGAGAGAGCAAGTCGTATCGAATGATGCTAAGTGCAAAATTTGCAAAGAGAGCAGAGTGCACAAAGGGTGAAGATGATCATGAAGTTTGACTGTAACGAAGAGAGTGTGCGAAGTGATTGCGTAGAGAGAGCAGAGTGCATAGAGAATGCAAAGGTGAAGAAGACCAGTCAGGGTCTTGCAAAAGCAAAGGTATCTTACTATTAAACCTATAGATTCAAATTGAAGTCCAAGTTGGTGCTTGGCATTAGGGGTTGGTGCTCCTTCCAGTTGGTGCTGGTAAATCAGGGGTTGGTGCTCCTTTCTATTGGTACAGATAAATTAGGGGTTGGTGCTCCTTCTAGTGTGTGCTGGTAAATTGATTGTAAAGTTGGTGCTTTGCAAAGGCTAGATTTGGATGGTAGTCCAAGCAGTCAATTTTTGAGGAGTAGCCACATTGGTGAACCTCATTAAATCTTGTGTTGTGTGATGCTCTTTTGTTATACTTGTTGTATCTAGTAATAAGTGTTAATTGTTATAGTATTAAGAACTATAAATTTAAGTTTAAAGAGCTACATTGATTCACCCCCCCTCTCAGTGTCATTGTGAGACTAACAATTGGTATCAGAGCTAAGTTCCTATACAAGCTTAACCGGCTAGGGTGATCTTGGAAGTAACACAATGGCAGGTGGTGAAGGCTTCTCATCAAACAAAGCACCATTGTTTGATGGATCTAATTACGCATTCTAGAGAATCAAGATGCAAACATATCTCTATGCTTTGGGATACGACATCTGGGATTCAGTAGTTAGTGGATACACAATACCCATCACTCCTCCAAAAGAGGCTGATGAAAAGAAACTATTTGAAAATAACTCAAAAGCAAAGAATGCTCTCATGTGCGGATTAGCAGACAGTGAACTAGTAAAGATCATGAGCTGTAAAATGGCAAAAGAGATATGGGACAAACTGAGGAGTATTCATGAAGGAGATGATAAGATCAAGGAGGCCAAGTTACAGACACATCGAGCTCAGTTCGAAGCATTAAAGATGAATGACGATGAAAACATTGAGGCATATATGCTGAGAGTTAATGGAATCATTAATGCGATCAGAGGACTCGACGAGGATATCGAAGACTCTGCCATCGTGAAAAAGGTATTAAGATCTCTTCCTCAAAGGTTTGATTCTAAAGTCTCAGCGATAGAAGAAGCTAAAAATCTAAATTATTTTAGTATAGATGAGATGTATGGTTCTTTGACTGCATATGAGATGAGGATAGGAAGATCTAAACCCACAGACAGAGAAGCGGCTTTTAAAGCCCTTAAAAATAAAAATGCAAAACAAGAGTCCGAGGAAGAAGAGACATCAGATGAAATGGAAGCAAACTTTGTTAGAAAACTAAAAAGGGGAAAAGGAAAATACAGAGGAAAGCTACCGCTTAAATGTTTCAACTATGGAGGCATTGGGCATTTTGTGACTAAATGTCCACTTAAAGAGAAGAACAAAAATGATGAAGGATCGCACCAAGAAAGAAGTGACTGGAAGAAGAAAATGAATTTCAGAAAAGGCAACTTCAAGAAGAAAAGTTTCATCTCCAGGAATGCCAGTTCATCAGAAGACAGCTCCGATGAGGATTCTAAAGAGGAAACAGGTGAAGCTCTTTTCATGGCATTTGAAGAAGTAAAATCAGAAAAGGAAGAAGGAGTGAACTCTGAAGTATGTGGTGAAAACCTGAGGCTGAAGTAGATCTAGAAGGTGAGTTGATCTCTGCACTTGAAGAGTGGAAGATAGAAAGGAAAAAGAATAAGAAAATTTCAAGAAAGCTTGAGGATGCAAATGAAATCATAACCAGTTTGAAAGTACAGATAGAAGAATCCAAGAAAATCTTCGAAGATCTCGAAGTGCAAATAACCATGAAAATAGATTATTGCAGCAAGCTAGAAGAAGAGATTGTTGGTTTAAGAATGCAGCTAGAAGAGATGAATAAGAAAATTAGTTGTTATCACAAACGTGAAGAAAGTTCTATGAAGCTGGATAAGATCATAAATGACCAAAGGCCTACAGGCATCAAATTTGGTCTGGGTTTCATCGAAGGAGAATCATCAAATGGATCAAAGGCCAAAAATGTAGAATCCATAAAGAATGAAGATAAGAAACAGGTTGATCAAGGAAAAACGTCTCATGCAAAAGAAAGCAATAATGCCAGGCACGAAAGGAGAATTGACAATGATGGATTCACCAATGTCACACATCAAAGAAGAAGAAGACCTATGGCTCCTACGGCAACATGGCAAAGACCATCACCCAGGTTCAATTATCCCTTTTCTGGTTTCTGTTTTAAATGCAATGGCTATGGACATAAAATCTCAGACTGCAAATATAATGTAAGACCAAGGAATTTCACCAGTAGAAATGCTTTTTCTCCTCTGATGAATTATACAGTAGAATGTTATAACTGTCATAATTTTGGGCACATTGCAAGAAACTGTAGAAGTACATTTGCATCAAATCAGTTTCAGGGAAGAAAATTTCAACCAAATAGGATGAGACAAAATAGAAAACTTCTCGAAAAACATGCACAAGCTATTGATAAGGGAAAGGCAAAACAAGAACCCAAAACTACTATCAAAACGGAGTGGAAAGGAAAAGAGCGACTTAAGGAAGAAAAGGAATCCTTAATCGTACAAACAACATTTAAAGCACAGAATAAATATGTACCATGGATACTTGATAGTGGATGCTCCAGTCATATGACAGGTGACAAACAAAAATTTGAGAAGTTACAGAAATATGAAGGTGGTTCGATAAAGTTTGGAAATAATGATGGAGCTAAGATAGTTGGCAAAGGTTCGATTAAAATTAGTGACGGAAAAATTAAGTCGGAAGAAGTCTTGTTTGTGGATGGTTTGAAACATAACTTGTTGAGCGTAAGTCAGATTTGTGATAAAGGTCATGAAGTAGTTTTTATGAAGCGGGGTTGTGAAGTCGGAAAAACAAACAGTGGAAAATTGATAGCAACTGGATCAAGGACATCTGGCAACCTGTACACGCTCTCAGAGACTTCAAAAGGAGCTTGTTTTATTGGACAAGAAGAAGAAAATTGGTTGTGGCACAAGAGACTCGGTCATATCAGTTTTGATAATCTAGTAAAAATCACCTCAAAAAGGGCAGTGAGAGATATTCCCACCATCAGCAAACCTGCAAACAACATTTGTGCTTCATGCCAAAAGGGGAAGCAAACTAGAGTCACATTCAAAACAAAAGAGTACTACACAAGCAAACCTTTGGAACTAATACACACTGATTTATGTGGACCCATGAGAACACAAAGCATAAATGGTGACAAATATTTTATGTTGTGCATTGATGACTATTCCAGAATGACATGGATATTTTTCTTGAAGCATAAATCAGAAGCTCTTGATATGTTCAAGATTTTCAAAAACCATGTTGAGAATGAAACAGGAAAGAGGATCAAATGTTTAAGATCAGATAGAGGAGGAGAATTCATTTCAGAGGAGTTTACAGAGTACTGTGAAAAATACGGTATTAGGAGACAGTTTTCAGCAGCCAGGACACCTCAGCAGAATGGAGTGGTAGAAAGAAAGAACAGGACAGTGCAGGAAATGGCACGGACTATGTTGGCTGAAAGTAGAGTAGCAGATAGATTTTGGAAAGAAGCAGTCCATACTGGGGTGTATATCCAAAATAGGTACATGTTGAGAACACATGAAAGCAAAACTCCTTATGAGTTGTGGTTCGGTAAAAGGGCAACAACAAAATACCTCAAAGTTTTTGGCAGCAAGTGCTACATCAAAAGAACTGAAGATAATCTTGGTAAGTTTGAAGATAGAGCGGATGAAGGTATTTTTGTTGGTTATTCATCAAAAAGCAAAGCTTACAAATGCTACAACAAGAGGCTAAAGAAAATTGTGGACAGTGTCGATGTTAAATTTGATGAAGGTAGAGAACGAGTAATTAGCTATGAAACGAACTACCCAATTTATGAAGAGGTTATTGAAGGAGATGAGGAAAACGAAATGGAAAAGATACAAAAAATTGACTCAGATGATTTAAGTTGTGATTCAGAAGTGGAAGAAAATAAGAAATTCAAAATAGAGCAAGTGGCAGAAAAATCATCCTAGAGAGCAAATAATTGGAGACCCCAAAGTTGGTGTTCAGACAAGAAGAAGAGTAGTAAGTAACTACTCTCTATTATCCAACATTGAGCCCAAAAATGTTGATGACGCAAGCAAAGATGAAAGTTGGATGAAGGCAATAAATGAAGAATTAGATCAGATCGAGAAAAACGAAACTTGGGAGTTAGTACCTAGACCTGCAAATAAAAATATAATCGGGACTAAATGGATTTTTGAAAAAAATTGAATGAAGACGGACAAGTAGTCAGAAATAAAGCAAGATTGGTATGTAAGGGTTATGCACAAGTTGAAGGCATTGACTTTGAGGAAACTTTTGCACCAGTAGCTAGACTAGAGGCAATTAGAATGTTTCCGGCTTTAGCAGTCTACAAGAATTTCAAAGTTTATCAAATGGATGTGAAATCAGCGTTTTTGAATGGGAAACTTGAAGAAGAGGTTTATATTGAGCAACCAGATGGTTTCCAACTTGGTGATGATCCCAAATTTGTTTGCAAGTTGAAGAAAGCATTATATGGCTTAAAACAGGCACCCCGAGCATGGTATGCAAGGCTAGACAACTATCTCACCCAACAAAGGTTTAAGAAAGGTATGGTGGATAGTAATTTGTATGTCAAAATAGAAAATGGGCATCTTATTGTTCTTGTTGTATATGTAGATGATATCATATTTGGCAGCAACAAAGATGAGTCATGTAAAGATTTAGCAAATAAGATGCAGAAAGAATTTGAAATGTCAATGATTGGTGAACTTTCGTATTTCCTCGGGTTGCAAGTTAATCAAAATAAGAAGGGCATATTTATTTCTCAAGTTAAATATGTGAAAGAGATGTTAAAAAGTTCACAATGGAGGATTGTAAGCCAGTTAGCACTCCCATGACGACAGGTTGCAAGTTGAGCAAGGATGACAAATCTCCACCTGTTGATCAAACCATGTACAGATCTATGATTGGAAGCTTACTGTACTTGACAGCTACCAGACCAGATATTTTGTAGGCAGTATGCATGGTAGCACGATTTTAGGCTAATCCCAAGGAGACTCATGTGACAATTGTGAAAAGGATTCTTCGGTACCTCAAGGGTACTATGGAATATGGGTTATGGTATCCGAAAGGTAAAGACTTCACCCTTATTTCGTATTCAGATGCAGATTGGGCAGGATGTGTAGATGACAGAAAGAGTACCAATGGAGGTGCATTCTATCTTGGAGACAGATTGGTCGCGTGGCACAGTAAGAAACAAGAGTCAGTTTCTTTATCGACAGTAGAGGCAGAATATATTGCAGCGACAACATGTTGTACGCAGGTATTGTGGATGAAACAAACCCTGAAAGATCTTGGTATTAGCTTCAGTGAGCCAATATCAGTTAAGTGTGATAACACCAGTGCCATTAACATCTCCAAGAATCCGGTTATGCATTCACGCACAAAACACATTGCTATCAGGTATCACTTTTTGAAGGAGAAAGTTGCAGAAGGTGAGGTTAAGTTGGATTTTGTTCCAACTACAGAGCAAGTAGGAGATATCTTCACAAAACCATTGCCCAAGGAAGTTTTTGAGTACCTTCGCAATAAATTGGGAGTGGTCACACTTCCCAAGAATTGACTAGCTACAGGGATCACATTCTCAGGGGGAGCATTTAAGTATTTGATTATCTTTTTGCTCATGTTCATGATTTTTGCTAAGTGTAATAAATTGTGCTTGAGAATGTTGTGCATGGACTCGGGGGAGTCTGCAGTAGCCCTTTGGTATTATTGTCAAAGGGGGAGAAGAGTTACAGGAAATTGCACATGTGTTGCCAACAATTCCAAAGGGGGAGATTGTTGAGCAAGGTGCAGCAATAGTATTGTCATTGTTGTCAACACAGTCAGATAGATCTGTTGATGCAGTGGACAGGAAGTTCAAAAGCTATTCAGATGCAGAAGACAGGAGTTCAAAGGTTACTCAGAGTATGTACAGTGATTTTCCAAGAAGACCGAAGTGGCCCATATGCAAAAGATCAAAGAAAAAGACAAGTAAGAAAAGTGTCGCGATATCGCGACATATACAGCAGGCAAGAAAAACTATCATGATTTCGTGACATGTTGGAAGAGAGAGAAAAAGCAAGAAAAACTATCACGATTTCGTGACATGTTGGAAGAGAAAAAAGCAAGTGGAAAAACTATCATGATTTCATGACATGTTGGAAGAGAAAAAAAGTGGAAAAACTATCACGATTTCGTGACATGTTGGAAGAGAAAAAGGCAAGTGGAAAAACTATCACGATTTCACGACATGTTGGAAGAGAAAAAGGCAAGTGGAAAAACTATCACGATTTCATGACATGTTGGAAGAAAAAGAGAAAGCAGGAAAAAGTGTCACGATTTCATGACAAGTTCGAAGAAAGAGAACAAGTAAGAAAAGTGTCACGATTTCGTGACATGTTGGAAGAGAAAGTAATGAAAAGTGTCACGATTTCTGACATGATGAAAAAGGAGAAAGTAAGTTGGAAAAGTGTCACGATTTCACGACATGTCGCATTTTCAGACTAAAATAGGAGAGAGAAAGTAAGTTTGGAAAAGTGTCACGATTATCGTGACATGTCACATTTTGACAAAAGAAAGAGAGGAAGCGTACGAAGAGAACTGTCATGATTTCATGACAAAAGTGAGAAGCAAGACTTGAGAGAAGTGTCACGATTTCATGACAAAAGCAAAGAAGTAAAGTACGAAGTAGAAGTGTCATGATTTCATGACAAAATAAGAGAAGAAGACTTCGAAGGAGAAGTGTCACGATTTCATGACAAAAGCAAAGAAGTAAAGTACAAAAAGTGTCACGATTTCATGACAAAGAAGAAAAGAGTAGAGTGTCACGATTCTGACAAAAGCAAAGTCGAAGTCTATGGAAGCAGAAGTGTCACGATATCATGACAAAAGAATAGAGAAAGCGTACGGAGGTGAAAGTGTCATGATATCGTGACATGTTGTATTTTACGGGCCAAAGCTAAGAGAAAGAGCAAGGAGAAAAGTGTCACGATATCCATTAGAAAGAGCAAGGAGAAAAGTGCCGATATCCGACATGATTTGTCAGCAAAGAGAAAGAGAGAAAGAAAAGTGTCGTGATATCGCGTGACATGTTGTATTTTTCGGGGGCCAAAGCAAGGAGAAAGAGAGAGAAAGCGAAAGTGTCACGATATCACGACATGTATTTTCATGGTTGAGTTGAAGCCGACGAAGACCGATGACAACCGACTAAAATTAGGGTTTACAGTTGTCATGAAAGCCGACTAAGATTAGGGTTTACAACGACTAAGATTAGGGTTTTCATCACAAAAATTTTGTTATAAAAGGAGGGTTGTTTGGAGATTTGAGAGGATGTTGAAGAGTGCGAAGTTCGGTCATAGTGCACAGAGAGCAAGTCATATCGAATCATGCTAAGTGCAAAATTTGCAAAGAGAGCAGAGTGCAAAAGGGAGAAGACGATCATGAAGTTCGACTTAACGAAGCAGAGTGTGCGAAGTGATGGTGCAGAGAGAGCAGAGTGCACAGAGAATGCAAAGGTGAAGAAGACCAGTCAGGGTCTTGCAAAAGCAAAGGTATCTTACTATTAAACCTATAGATTCAAATTGAAGTCCAGGTTGGTGCTTGGCATTAGGGGTTGGTGCTCCTTCCAGTTGGTGCTGGTAAATCAGGGGTTGGTGCTCCTTTCTATTGGTACAGATAAATTAGGGGTTGGTGCTCCTTCTAGTGTGTGTTGGTAAATTGATTGTAAAGTTGGTGCTTTGCAAAGGCTGGATTTGGATGGTAGTCCAAGCAGTCAATTTTTGAGGAGTAGCCACATTGGTGAACCTCGTTAAATCTTGTGTTGTGTGATGCTCTTTTGTTATACTTGTTGTATCTAGTAATAAGTGTTAATTGTTGTAGTATTAAGAGCTAGTAAAGTTAAGTTTAAAGAGCTACACTGATTCACCCCCCTCTCAGTGTCATTGTGAGACTAACAAATCCGATAGACATCCTCCAAGGTCACCGTCATCTCCCCTATTTGGAGATGGAATATGTTGGTCCGGGGATCCCACAGGTTGATCAGGGTCATCAGATAGGCCCGATCCCCGACCACAGGCTCTAGCTGAGTCACCTTCTTGAGCCCAAGGGCAACAAGCCACTCCCAATCAGTCAAATTTAGTGCCTCTTGTGCTTCAGTGAACATCGTGGGCACACGATATCGGATCTTCACAACCTGCAAAAGAAAACGACACAAAAACATTAAAACAATGAAACACTGTACAGCAATAACATGAATCTACAACAATGCTTAAAAATGTACAGCCAAAAACATAACAAAATTCAAAAATTAATTTGTCAGTCCTAGGGTTTTAATTCTAACTGATAAATTGAAAAACAAACAACAAAAATTCAAAAAAAAATCATTTGTCAGTCTAGGGTTTAACTATAACTGATAAATTGAAAAACAAACAACAAAAATTCAAAAAAAAAAAACCTAATTTGTTAGTCCTAGGGTTTTAATTCTAACTGATATATTAAAAACAAACAAAAAAATTCAAAAAAAAATCATTTGTCAGTCTAGGGTTTAACTCTAACTAATAAATTGAAAAACAAACAACAAAAATTCAAAAAAAAAAAACTTAATTTGTCAGTCCTAGGGTTTTAATTCTAACTGATAAATTAAAAACAAACAAACAAAAATTCAAAAAAAAATCATTTGTCAGTCTAGGGTTTAACTCTCACTGATAAATTGAAAAACAAACAACACAAATTCAAAAAACTAATTTGTCAGTTCTAGGGTTTTAACTCTAACTGACAAATTAAAAACAAAAAAATTAAAACACAATAATTGTTTGTCAGTCCTAGGGTTTTTACCTCTAAAAAATCAACTGATCACTTACAAACACAAAAACATAAACCACAAAAAAATAACTAGGGTTGAGCTACGTTTTTACGCTCAGTTTTACCCTACGTTTCTAACCTAAATTTTGATCTTTGTTAAATTCGGGTTAAGCAAAGTTTTAAGTTATGTTCCAAACTAAGTTTTTTTAATCTCAGTTTTAAACTAAACTTTTGATCTTTGTTTAACTAGGGTTCAACTAAGTTTTAAGCTAAGTGTTAATTTTGATAGACTAGGGTTTCATTTTTAAATTTGAAAAACAAAATACAAAAGGAAAAAAAAGACAAATCAAATTGCGGTTTCAAAACAACTGTAACAAACAAAGCAAAACAATAAAGAGGAAGAGCACTCACTGGTCTCGCTTCGGCTCCGTCGTTGGATGATCCAGTCCATGAACTCATGGTGGCGAAAAAAAAAAAATCGGTAGCGCTTCGCTTCGCAGAATTGACCTCCTCCTCAGAGCTCCAAATCACCAGGAAAAACAAATGCAAATGAGCCCAAAACCCATTTTTGGCCCTTAAATAGGCTTTTTGATCCTGTAATCGTTCCTCCCTAGGATGAGCGCTCTATTTAGCGCTCGTCCCTCCCTGGGACGATTACTAAACTGGTATTTGTCCCACCCTAGGATGAATACAGAGCAAAAATTTCAAAAATAGCAAAAAACTACACAAAATGCACCAAAAAAAGCAATAAAACTGTCCAATGAGAGTGCTTCGACACTTGAAATTCCGGGCATGCAAAACAGATGTCGGGGTCACAAATCCTCACTATCCTAATCCCTAAGAAGGCTACCATAGCCGGACCACTCCACAAGAGGACGGATTTTTGAGAATTTCATTCCCTAATGACGTCGCCAAATGGGTCCAAACCCAACCAAAAATAGCAATAAAATTGCCGAACGAAGGCGCCTTTGTGCCTGACATTATTGGCATCCAAAACAAACATTGGGGTTACAAATTGTCATTATCCTACTCCCTAAGAAGGCTATCATAGTCGGGCCGCTCCACGAGAAGACGGATTCTTGCCAATTTTTACTCCAAAATGCGTCACTAAAAAGGGTTCACACCCACCAAAAATAGGTCAGAATGTTCAAAAACTACTTTCGCATTCAAGGGTAAACAACTGAAGGCACCCTTACCTAAGTCATCTTGGGTCAAGCGACTCGTCGCTTTTCTCATGTCGGGCATTCCCTCATCGATTCGTCGCTTGGGGGGGTAGTCACACTTAGTCACCAATCAACAAAAACACACCCAATCAAGGAAATGACATGCATTCAAAGGATCATTGACATAGACAATCGCGCTCTTGCTTGGGGCAGCAAACAAGCAATAATCACAAGCTGATTAAACACTTGGCATTTGTGAATCATGAACTCAAGGTTCTTATAGACAAAAGGTTGTGCCCTTTGCCTATTCATGACTGATCAATGTCCAAGCTCAAGTAACACCTCACCGAACAAGGTTAACACTTGAATTAAGTTCCTTAGCTCGTTAGAAGCAAGGATTCAAAAATGCATGCCCTTTCCATACTTGGGGCATCAAGAGTTGGTTAGGTTACTGAGAAACCCTAATCATTAGTTCTTTATTTATCTATTTTTGCTCAGCACTGTGCCTTGCACAATGCTTCCCAAAAAGGGGCATCTATAGACATCAAAATAGCACCAATTCGATTATGTGACGACAAGCGTTGATCGCATTGACATACACAGTCCCTATGGCAACCCCCAGAGGTTAAACAGTGGTCCTAACCACTCCCAAAAGTAGTTTGGAGGTCAGAGGTCAATTTTGCACCTTGCTCTCTGCTCGTCCCACCCAGGGACGAATACAAACTAGCATTCATCCCACCCAGGGATGAATATCAGCATTTGCCCCTGGATGAGGCGAATAGCAAGTTTGACTGGCAAAAAGTCAAACCTCGACAAGTCCACCAGTTAACTGAAGCTGCAATCCATGCAATTGCGAGGAACGGCTTCAAATCAAGGAGAAATACTTCAATCATGCATGTATTAGATTTTTGGAGGCCTCATGCAAGGAGACTCTAAATCAGGGAATATTATTTTTCTCAAAATAAGACATGCAACTCAAGTGGCGCCCTCGCATGCGCAATTCAAACAGAGATACCCTAGGTCTATAAATTGGTGATTTTTCTCACCCAAAATATATAGAGAGAAGGAGCATTTGATCAACGAAGTGCTGCCAATTTACATACCTACTTGTGATTTGTGCCTTTCACATCCTTAATCTCTCATTCAAAAGGGAGGTTATTGGGTGATTATTGGAAGCACGAATTCGGACCCAAAACCCGATTTTTGGCCACAATATTCCACAAAATTTGCCAAAAATACCCCATAAGAGGTTTTGGACCCATCCCAAGTGGATTGGTGCCAAAACAGAGTCCCAAACGGTGGGCGTCCTGCCCCCGGGCTCTCCCCAAGTTGTCGCAGTTCTAAACGCCCCACCCTAGAGTGAATAGAAATTTGTGGTAGATTTTCTTTATTTTCTTTTTGCATCTTATTCCAGGTTATTTAAATAGGTTGTATTTTAAATTTCATTTCATTCTGAGCAATTTTGACCAGGTTTTTATCATTTCCCGCCTTCACTAACCTGCAGATGGAATCATCAAAATATGGATGATCGAGGCCAAATTGGATAAATATGACCATCTGGGTCATCCCAAAACACCCCCAATTAGCTAACCTCAACTTTGTAGGTCATTTGGAGCTTCCAAGATAGGACATTGAAGAGGGTGCTTTCTGATAATTTATTATAGGTTAATTCATCCCGCCCCAGAGCAAATACAAATCTGTGAGGAATTTCCTGACTGTTCCTTTTGCAATGGCTTCCTGGTAACATATTCATGCTTCTATAAAATTTTTAGGTCGATCTGATGTTATTTGGTTATCGGTTTAATATTTTCATGCATACACTAATAGTAGGCCTTGGGAAATACATGTTCTATTCTATCTGTAGGTGCTACTGATCTTTTCTATTTCCTTGAATGCAGGTCTTCAACATCAAAGGAGCAGGAAGGAGTCAAAAATCATATACACAAGTTGCGGTGACGTATTGGTCCGCCCATATTACATGTGGGCACGCGAAAGAAGGATTGCTATCCATGGATGTGACAAGAAACATATTTGACGCTCCTATCCCCTAAAAAGGAAGGATATGTATTGTAACATGACTTTAAAAGCATATCAATAAAGAGGGTAGTGTATTTCATATTGCTTTTATCTTGTGTCAATTCGTCTATGTTCTTTCCTTTCATGCATTTTCCAATATATAGGTTTTTAGCGTTAAGTTTGGTTCTACACGCATCGTGCTTGGCATTTTCCTTTTTTTTTCCGTATCCTCGTGCTTTCAAATAGAGATAAAAATATTAGAAACATAGTTTAAATTTGACGGGAAGAACTCTTAAATAAACCAAGAAATTAAATATTTTCAACAAATATATAAGGGAGAAAATATAAACAAGAAGAATAATATTTTAAATGCTAGAAATTCAAACAATTCAAAACCCAAGATAGACTTTGTTGAACCTGATAGACTTTGTTGAACCTTCTAATAATGATTTGGTTTTGTATATGCATACTTTAGGGTTAGAAGCTATCCCATATTCACTTGGGATAAGACAAAAAATAGGCAAAAATAAAATTAAGATGGACACTAACCAAAAGATAGGTCATAATACTAATCAATATCATATGGTAAAAGAAGGTGAAAATCTTGTAGAGTAAGGTAATATTAATGCCCTTACTAACATCTTTAGCCTCATTATTAATGAAGATCATCACTTGGAATATTAGAGGACTCAAAAGGATTCTATCAGAATATGATTGTTGATGCTTTACCTAATTGGGCATTGTACTAAGTTGATATTTCTTGCTACATCCACCCTCCCAAATTATGGGCTTCGCAAATTAGGGATGTTCTTCTTTCTATTATTTCTTTGGATGGCTCCAATACTAGAGGTACCCAGTTTTTTTTTTCTTTGTATTAGCTTCTCTTTGGTTCAGTTAGGGTGTTTTAGTTTCCCAGCTCAGAAATATCTTTCTTATGTTTCCTCTATTGAATCTTGGCTAAAAGGCCTATTGGAATGGTTTGGCTGAAGATGTAATATATTTTTTCCTTCATTTAATTTTTTGGTGTTTGTGTATTTTTGTTGTGTTTTGTATTTGTATTTTTTGTGTTGTGGTTTTGTTGTTTTTTTGTGTTTTTTTTGTGTCGTTTTATTTTTTTTGTGTTTTTTGTTGTTTTTTTTTATTTTTTTGTTTTTTTAGGCATGCTCCTTTAGAGTGACAAAGTGGGTAAGCTAGGTGCAAGCCCTGGGCATATTTTGGAGTAGATACCCTTACCTCCTTGGGTATTACCCAAATGTGGTACCCCAAAAGGGGTGTTTTCCACACAAAAAAACTATACTATATTAATCATATAAGATTAAACATAGTCCACCCAACATATAATGAATATATAATCATGGTCAATAAATTACATAATCATATGTGAAAATTCAACTCTAGTGGGTTCTTTGGAACCAAAGAGTCTTGTCAATGAAACTCCAAATCTGTATGTTTTGAAAATATAAATATTATCTTAAAATATATATAAATATTATATAATTAATTAAATTACTAATAAATTTTCATAGTTTACCTTTGTAGCGCAAGTGAAGAAGGTGAATCTGGCCCCGTTGAATGGGAGGTCCATGGTTCAAACCTCTACAATGCAAAGGGGGACACAAAAAAATCTCTTGTGGCTTCCCTCTAGATAGTGGTATACCCGGATGGGATGGCATTGTTGGCCACCTAAGAGCGGCTCTCGAGGTTTCTTTCTAACCTAAAAAAAAATTTCCTCAAGGGCTAGGTGGATTGGTAAGTGCTTGTCTAGCCAGGAACTTACCAAGAAGACACCCAAGTTCAAACCTTCGGGGTAGCTTGTTTGCAAAGGTAGTATTCTGATCTAAATCCTTTGAGTATGCACCAAATCGATAATGATGGTACAAATCCCAAGATATCAATGGTCCCCCTCATGCTAGGTCAACAATAACAAGGTAAAATGGGTTTAGTGGGAGTAGCCCCTATGGTTTGAAGGTTGCACTTGTTAGTTACTAAAAATAGTATGGTTGTGACTAACTCTCCTATGCAACCAAAAAAAAATCATATTATAAAGCCCGGTTATGTATTATAAATCCATGTGTAAAAGATGTAACTAAAATAATTTAATCTTTAATCCTACTTATAAGGTTATATTGACAAAAGGTTAAATTATATATATATATATATATATATATTATTTTTCTTCTCTCCATAGGGGAGTTCCTTACATCCACAGTCCTTTTCTAATACCAAGTAGAAGGGGATATTATTAAACAATTGGATAGTGTATAATTGGATATTTTTATTTTGTTTTATGTTTAAAATGTAAAATCAAGACAAAAAATTGTTAATCTTATGTACATAAATTAATATGTAGTATATTATAATTGTTTTTAATAATTAAATTATTCATATAATTTATGTTTAATTATTTGTTAAAAATTTCACCAATCATTTATATATTTTTTTATTAGGTAAACAATGAGGGTTTTGAGAAGGGCCCCATAACCTAGTACATAACTCCCGAAGGAGACCAAAACACAGATCCCCAAGAAATCCATAACAAGATCAGGTGATTTACAAAGATTGAATATGAAATATACACCTGAATATAAAGAAACAAAGGATAAAATAAAAGGCAACCCCAAAAAAATATGCAGATAAATTAGGGCATTGATTGGGGGTTTGAAGCTAAAGCCATACCCGAGGACACCATCACAAAAACTCCACCCAACACCTTGTTTACGTCCTCGATAAAATCCAAGGCAATTTTCACCAATCATATATATATATATATACAAATGATATTAATTAAATACAAGAAAAATATTTCTAAAAATTTTCTTTACGAGATCAAGTGGTTAAAAACTTTGGCTCTTAGAGCAAATTCCTATGTTTAAAAGTTTGACATTGCAAACCAAATCTGCCCCAAAAAGCAATGTAAATTAAAGTAAATAATTATACCTTTATATATTATTTAAATACCTTATATCCATGGTTTTTGAATTTCTTGAGAAAATTTGATGGTCATAATGAAAAAATTACTAATGACTTAATTCCTGGAACAATGACCAAGTCACTATCAAAGGTTTATGCTTCAATATTTTTTTGCACCTCTTGGCCGAGATCACTGAACTTGATCTCATTAAGAGGAACAAACATTCCATGGCTAAGGAACTTAAGCATTTCCCGGACCATGGCTGGAAGTTGGGTCATGAAAATGGTGACATCGTGAGGAATGGCCTCCCTGAACCATGGTGCAGAGTTCTTATTCCTATTATGAAATACTTCACTATGGACTCGATTGATAAGCCACTAAGGATTTTTCATATGGCTTTCTTAAATCATCTAAGGGATGTAAAATAAATAAATGTGCCTGATTATTTTGTAAGATCTTTAATGCTCAATGTTGAAGCTTTCCAAAAGAATTACAATATCAAGGTGAAGCACAAAGGTTTGCACTTAATTATTTTCAAGCATGTGCTTTAGAAACACTCTCTGAAGGCTTCCTTCTCGGTGTATCACAACACTGAGAAAGGTTTCCATTTTAACATTTCTGATGACAGTGAAGAGGATGAAGACTTCTGCATAAGGTCCAAGAAAAGAAGATTCTCTAGTGCCACTTCCATACCAAGACATCAATATCTGAGAGCTTCATCATCGAAGAGATCCTCCCCTGTGAAAGAAATCTTAGAGGATATTAATTTCAAAGAGATCCCCAACCTGGAGGATTTGCTTTGCATGAGAATTTGAGGATTGCGGTTCATCATGATGATATTCAAGGCATTTCCAAAGGTAGTGAGCCTGATACCAATTTTGGTAATGTCCAAATGGCTAAAGCTAGCCACCAACCCTCTATGATTTTGACTTATATATTGGAACATTTCTTGTCAATGTTTTCCAAAGTTGTTTCAATTCTCCATAATGGGATTTGCATATCCAAATCATGCAATGTGGATGATGAAGTTGAAAACTCCAAGCAAGTTGTCAATCCTAATGAGTAACTATCTTGGTTCCTTGTTTGGTTTTGTTATCTCTTGGTGTCCATTTTTCTTTCTAGTGGTTCCTATTCAAATTTTTGGTGAAATCTTGTTTCTCATTTTTGTATGTTTGTTTCCTTTAACGTAAAAGGCTTGGGTCCTTTTAAAACTCATTAACCAATGAAAAATATTTTATATCACAAAATACATGTACTAATTTACAAGTTTATGTGTGAGTGTGTCACTCTCAAAATCTTAGAAGAATGAACAACGAAAGCATAGAAACCATATGAAAATAACTCATATTAAAATTACTCTTGTAATAATATTATATTTTATGGTGAACTTAAAAAATTGTATGGAGTGTAAGCATGTTTACAAGGGTGGCCCCTACTTATATAGAAATGCGGTATCTTTATAAAATAAAAGACCTTGATTCCATGCATCCTTTTCCCTTTGATGAGTCTTGATAATGTTAGTAATATTCTAGACACCTCTCAAATTATGGTAGAAGGAGAAGTCATTGCATACACAATAATATGTATTTTTACCTATATATTTTTAACCCTTTCCTAGTGGTAATAGAAATTTAGATCAAATACTACATTTAGAGGTTCAACTTGATATATTTTAAAGATAGTGTGTGATAAAAAAATCTAATTAAATTAACACTATCACCACTGTTTGGAATGAAAATCAAGCAAAAAGGAATTCATAATCTAGAATAGTTGGTAATTTAGGACCTAAAAAATGTGATAAAAGTACATTAATAGAACCTTAATATAGTTTTTGATATATGGTAAAATATTACTTGAGATCATTAACGAGGTGTTTTGTACGTATTCTATAGGATAATATTCACCTTAAAAGGTCATGTTATTATCATTATGATATTAAATAATATATTATTTTTTATTGTAGATGCCCAATTTTGACATGCTTAGTCAACTATATCTTCTAAAAAAATACAATACAACATATCATTAATAAGATACCTTATCCTAGCCAAATAAAACATCAAATTGGCCACTCTTGCAAAAGCATTGCCAATGCTTTTGCTCAATTTTAGCACTTTTGCAAAATAGACCCATTTCAACATTTTGACCAGTCAACATGATCATTGAGAAAAACTGCTACTTGGTAGTAAAATATCTATATTAGAACTTCTATAAAGTCTAGTGCTTTTGCAAACATGAGTGGAATTTCTATGGCATAATCCAAAAGCACACAGATTCATTCCACCCACTCTTTGGTCTGATCATGTATGTTTTATCTTCTTCTTAGGCCTATAAATTTTGAATTCCTTACCTTATCTAAATGGCATACTCGACTCTCTTTTCCTCAAAGGATCATCCCTCTCAATATATTTAAATATAGCTCATAGGAATGGTATTCAACAAGAACTATTAAGCTACCTACACTCTGTCAAATTTGCTCTCATTCTTGCATTCTTGCATTTGGGCATTTGAATAAAGTGTTTTGGGGTAAGTAAAGCAAGTAAAAGAGGAATTGGGGCATGGATATCAAATTTGTGCAAGGAGGAGGTCCTATTAGGCTATAAAATCCCTCTCTCTTCCTTTTCCAACTCCTTTTCTAGTTATTTAAGCATTTTCCTCTTATTTGTGTCTTGCTAGCACTTGATTTTCTATTTTGTAGTTGTTAATATTTATATTTTCACCTCTAATCTGTGTTTTGCAACTCTATAATATTATCGTGTGTCCCATATTCTTCCATTTGTAGCATTTTATGTTTCTAATAATTTTATGCATGCTTGCTTACTTGATTTCTTACTAATCCTTGTAGTTTTTCTTTTTAATGTATTTGCTATCTTTAAATCCGTACCATTTGCAAGCATTTATGCTTACCTTTGATTAATCCAATCTTATTGTAGACTTATTTATATCCATAATAATTTGTGATACTTTTCTTTATATGAACAAGCATTTCATTTATATTTTAATCTCCTTATTTTCATGCTATTTGATCATTAATATTTGTTAAAACTCATATCGTTTGAGTTTGCAGGTATATTTATACATTTTATGCTTATTATAGTCTTATTTTTAGGCACAATAGTCTCTTAATCCATCATTTCTTCTTATCATTTTGTTAGATTCATATTTATTCACTTCTAGTTTGCTCCTTGAGCTCAAATCCCTCTCAAATCATTGTTGTAGTTTCTATACAAAAATTTTAGCAGCATATTACTTGACCTTACATGCTTTCATAGTCATATCATATCTAAGTTACTTAGTATTAAGTTTTATCAAGGTTTTATAGGCCTTTCACTCTCTTTTGAAGCCATATTAATGCATTTTCTTTGACATTTAGGGATCCTTAGACCAAAATATTAGTCAAGTTGATCAACCAATTATAATTCCTCATCTCTCTTTGTCATATCTTACTCTTCCCACAAGTTTTGGTAAATTTGAATCTGATTAGCAAGATTTTGTAAATCCTTAATCCCTTAGGCACTAGGAATTACATTTTACATCTCCTTATTGATTTTGGTCGCATTTGGACCCAACTGATCCCAAATTTATTCCTAAAAATCTCAAACAACCTATTGTGGGGATAGAAGTGAACATTTTCTACAAAATTGGTGTTTTTATCTCTTTGTTTCACATAAATCAAAATCACCACTAGCAAAAGCATTGGTAGCACTTTTGATTGTAGTGCTTTTGCACAAATCACTTTTTCTTCCAATTTAAGGTATAATTAGAATTTTTTTTTCAAAATAGGGTCTGATTAGTCTAATTAGATAGTCTACTACTTAGTTTTGACCAAAAAAACCCCTTAAAATAGACTATAATAATTTTTCCCTTATGTTTTGTAAATTTGTAAAAGCACTAGCAATGATTCTACAACCATCAACGCTTTTGTTTGGCCTTCGATAAATATTTTTTTTAGCCTTTGTAACCTTTTGTCTACATATATTTTATTATTTTATGCTTTTATGCTCTTTGTTTGTTGTAAATTAGACCTAAAATACACATATTCTAAAACAAATTAAAGAACATTTTTGGTTAGTTTACATATCTTACTTTCAAGCATATAAGCAAAGAATAAAAAAGTATATAGCTATATTTTAAGATAATTTTGTATGTTGCATATCCATTGTTTTCCCTTAAAGGAAAGCTCCTTTACTTTATTTCAAATCATTAAAAATAAAAAAAAACATGTTAGTTTAGGAACCTTACTTGTTGCATCTTGTATTATTGCATCTAGATTTTAAACTTAGTAATGATTTTTTTAAGTTTAGTTATTTTTATATTTCAAGATTTCTAGAGACAAAACCCTTAGGTGTTTTCCAATAAATTCATCAAACATTGCATGAACATAAACATATGCATATAATATTTACATGTACATTGAGGTAGGCTAATCTACATGAAGGTATTAAGGTCTCCTTTGGAAAGGGACTCAGGTCATTTATCCTATGTGAATTTAGTGTGATCTATATTTTTGGTGAACCCAACATGAACAATGTATTGCTTTACAAGATAAAAATACAATTCAACTTAAACAAGATCATTTAAATTTGTTTAATTAGTTAGGTTGCATTAATCAAGGATTAATAATTGGTTCCTTTACCATCATGAAAGTATCAATACTGAGTCATGTATCTAGGTGTGATTGATCCTCATACCATTCCTAGTCTAGTACCTCAAGGTTTTCCCTCACATACAACCACATATATCAAGAAAACTGATTTACTGCTAGTATTTATGTGTATATCAAAAGGGTAGGTATATCAGGTAGGTTTAGGTATATTAAGAGATCCTCCTAAGGTATATCATCTAATTGATTCATATTCATAACATTTGCAACCTATCTTAATCAAGAATTAATAAAAAATTATCTCTCTTTCTTATCCAAAATATATAACCTATGGTTGAACATTGATGTAAAACTTATATCAAGGGCCTAACATCAACATCTTATATCCCTTTCCCATATGCTCAATAAAAAGAGGAATATTACCCATGGGTAAAGCCAAACTATAGATAAGTAGAACATGTAGTTGAAAATGTGACTTTTGATTATGTAGATCACATTAGAGAATATGTAAGAAGAAATAAAAAAAATCTTACACCTACTTAGAGAAGAACTTAAAGAACAAAATAGGAAAGAACCTTCTAACTCTAATTAAAATATTGAACACCTTAATGGGATATATGTTATTACACCATCACATAAAATCAAATCAATTCATCAAGTCTTAATGTGGCTATGGCATACCATGTAGATTCCACTACTCCCCTAACCATATCTATAGGAACACCTCTTTCAAAACCACCCTCTAGTATTCCCATTATCCTTTCTATTTCTAATCCTATTTCCGCTAACCCCTTTTTAAAAAATGATTTACGAATTAGTTAAATTCATGCACCCACTGAACCTAATCAAGTCACACAACCTTTAGCAACATTACCTTCAATACCTCAACCCCCACTAATTCTACCTGCACCTCTAAATCAATCAACTATAAAATTCCAAAATATGAATACTAAATTAGAGTTAGCTTTCCTTTAGAGTTAACTAATATTACCTCCTTCAAAGAAGCCATAGGCATGGCAAAAAAGAGTAGAGGTTACCTTTATAAGGTAAGGAAAACTTAATTATAATAAATAAGATGATAAACCTTCTCACAATAATAAATAAAAATACAACAATAAACATGTTATAGGGAATGCAGCTCAAAATGCTCCCCAAAAATTTATGTTATCAAAACAAGACAAACCTAGACATCAATTTACAAATACTGGCTAAACTTAAAATGACATCCTCAAGATTCTTCTTTATTCAAAAATTATTAATCTCACACCCATTATACCTTTAGACACTTCCAAATAACTACCCAATTGGTATCAACAAGAGGAACATTATGATTATCATTGGGTAGATGGCCATAAAACTGATAGGTGCAATACTTTGAGAAATGTCATGCAAAAACTTCTAGACCCTAGAAATTGTATTTTTAATCAACAATATACCCCTAATAAAAATCTAGAAATGTTCCAAAAAAAATTACCTACCCATAATCAAAGGGGTGCTAACTTTGTAGGAACCATTTACTTAGATAATCCCTCTTATGCAATGACTCGACAATAGGACATAAATCATTTACTTCCCCCACCCCCACCCTTAATATAACCATTTAGAACCATTTAATTCCTCCACCCCCACCCTTAATATAAGGGTGGGGGTAGGGGAAGTATTACTTCTCCCACCCCACCCTTATATCCCAAAGAAAAACCATTAGTTCTTCCTTGACCTATGAAGGCAAATGAATCCAATAAACCAAATTTAATCCTCAAATTCCTTGAAGATAGTCAAAATTACTTTAACCTTTCATAGAAATTAGAAAGTATCCCCACCAAGATCTCTCTTTTAGAATTATTAAAAACTTCACCTACTCATAGGGATATATTGCTTAAGCTTTTAAGTGAGAATGAAGTTTTTCCATATTTTTCACCCAATGAAATCACCAACATAGTGGGATTTACTAAAGTAAATAGTGCTATTTTGGCATTCTATAAAATGGATATGCCTTTAAATTTGATGACAGGGCATCTAGATCTTTATATAATAGCCTATATTAGAGAAAAACTCATCAAGAGCATATTGGTGGATAATGGGTTAGCACTTAATGTTTATAATATAAAATTCCTCCAACACTTTGGATTAAGTAAAGAATATTGACAAGAATACAATCTTACTATTAGGGCCATTGATAATCAAGAATGAGAGATCACTAGCACCATAACCTTACCTCTTAGAGTAGGTCCTCAATTCTCAATACCCTTTTTTATGTTATCCTGTGTGACATAACTTATAATATTTTTCTTGAATGACCATGGATCCATTCCATGAAATTAGTCTCTTCTACCTTGCATCAATGTCTAAAATATGAGTATCAAGGAATAATATTAATTTTTTATTGATCTAGAACCTGTTGAGTGTTAATTTTACCCGATTGTGAAATTACACTCTCCCTTAGGGTTTGGATCCCAAAACCCTCTCTTGCAAATAATTTTAAAAAACAACTTCTCCAAGGTCTCTGCTATATTAGCATTTGCATATGTGTATTAGTAGTCTCAATAAAGATATATCAATTCAATGCTTGGAATACCTTAGTGATTGCAAGTAACTGTAAACAAGGGGTGTGTGTAAGTGCAAAATGGAACTCTGAAGTATACTCTACGCAGCTGTGTAATTGTTTTTCGATTTTGGAATTTTTTTCATTTTTATTTTAATGTCCAAAAATTAAAAAAAACTCTAAAAATGAAAATTGAATAAAAAAATCTGAAAACTGAAATAAAATGCAGAAAACCATAAAATGCAGTTTTATGCTACCCTAGCATGTAAAATCCGAGACATGAGATTTTTTTGAGCATAACCCAACTTAGCCGAAACTGCATTTGCACATCCCGAACTAAATGGGTGCGAGACTCTAAGGAAAAAAAATAAACTTTCTATTTCTGGACATTCAACAATGAAACCCTGAAAAGCAATGACATTGTCTAAAAACCCAAAAAATAGAAAGAAGAAAGATAGGCAATAAAATGGGAACACTCAAAGATTTTCTCCTCTTATTTTGCTCCAAAGTACAGAAATCCTGCAATACATTCAAAAAATCCTTGTTTCTACATTCATTCCAGCAAAATCTGGCCTCTCCCAAAAAATAGCAGCCCTGGCATTTCAGTAGCATGCGGTCTCCAAGAGATCCAGCCCTTTTTCATCCATTTGATGAGGTATTTAAGCTTTCATGAAAAACCCCTCATTTTCCAATTCTTCAACGCTGTTCATTTTTGTCTGGTTTTCCTCCATGGTCGTTTGGTTTTCATTTTCATTTCATTTCATTTCACCTTCCTTTGGCTCTCCCATAAGGTCTTACGTTAGTAGACATAACGTAAAGTTACATTAAAACGTTCAAACTCATTTTAATATTACTTCTTTTCTTTACCTTCAAATATGTGTTATATTAGTGAGTTGTCGCCCATGTAGAACTTGCGGCTTCAAAGCATAGGCTATCATTATATTAGTCATAAAAATTTATATTATTACTCCTCTTGAAACCGCATATGACCAAACCCACCAACTATTGCCAGACCCAAAACGCCATGAACGCCCATCATTTGCTGTTGATTTGACCTTCACTGCTACTATATGACCATATATAAACAGATATCCCCCTGACATCTACAAGGCCTGCCACGTTCTCTGGCCCTGTACTGTGGTCTTAAGTTTCTACGTCTTGTATGTGCCAGGTTTTCGATGCTCCCTTGCTGACTACCATGCCAATATGTCCGTGATATTTGGCATATCGTAAATATGGTATTTTTTGTCGTCGATGCCCACCAAACATTCGTCCAACGCTACCCTTTGAAATACCAGCGATTTCGTTCATCCATCTACCTGTAACATGATGTAACGGCAACCTATACATTTGGGTCTGTCGTATCCAATGTCTACCTCTAACTTAACATTCGGTGTCACCTTATAATTTTCATCGACTAATCTATTATGGATGATAACGTGCTTCATTTTTCCATAACCACTGCATTATCATTTGCACCGTTGGGTCCCACGTCCGTGTTGCATCAGCCAGACTCTTGCGCTGTCAAAGACCTATCCACTGCAGCCTTGTCGGAACCTCAACTATCATTGTGTAAACCCTTCTTCCATACATGTCATGTTGTCCAAGATTTGTGACTCCATAGTGATGCCCAGCACTGTCTCCTGCCTGTCAGTATCTAACTTACTGCCACAGCTTCTACCCGGCACGTTATTCGAATCAATACGCTCCCTGCACCCGGACGTTGAATGTTACCATTTTCGTCACTGCATCATGACAGATGAGAGTCCTAACGCCTTCTAGCGCATGAATCTACCCTGGTGCCACCTCGATGCAGTCAAATCTTCAAACAACCTCTATGATGGCAAAATAGTTTTCTCTGTTCATTGGTGACATGTTTTGAATGATCTCTAACATCAGCCACCATACTTCATGTTTCACTCGAAACACCTATTTTCTGCCGTCATGTGTCTTCGATGACTTCCACGTTTTCTATCGAGGAAACGCTAATCTTGCACTCAAACAACAGTGACGACCCTTATCCCAGTGGAACATAGGCTTTCAAATTTATCTGCGTCTTTGTGCGTATATGACAGGTCTACCATATCTGTGTAGCGCTCGTCTGTCATGCCTCAATTTCCTCTATGGTGTGAAAACAAGAAATATACTAAACGTTGTTGTTGCTAGTCCATTTCTCATCCGATCTGAATCTCTTCCATTCACTAGTGTCATCCTGACTGCTCCATGTCATCGATAGGTCCCGTGTTCTCTTTCATTCACTGGTGTCATCCTGATTGGTCCATGTCATCGATAGGTCCCGTGTCATCGATAGGTCCTCATCAACATTTTCACTTCCTCTCAACTATGCATTAAACCATGTTGTTCACTGTGATGCCCAGTCCACCGTGGACAATAGCTCCAAAACCACCATACACTCGAGATACCTTATGTTCATCCCTCATCTACATCGCACTTCTCTGCATGCTTTGAAATGATTTCCTTTCGGCAAAATTTCTTGGCCTAGATCAAAAATGTTGTGTTGTCATTTTCTATCGTTCTTCGATCGGTTTGGTCACTAGATCATCACAGCCCAAGTAATAGTCCACACTCGAGTTTAACCCGAGCGTTCACGTTATCATTTTTTGAATCCCAACAACTCCGGCAAGGTCATCAAATTTAATGCTCTGTGATTGATTTTTCGTGGGATCTCCCGCCTGTATTTCAATATGGTAATCCACGGTCTCGCAAACGTATCCCATCACCGATGTTGATTCCTACTGCATCTTGCATGTATGTGCTTTTCTAAGTTTGTTGTCGTCAAAGGTACCGTGAACCTTCCACAAGCTCCACACTAGCAAAATATATGATGTATCTCCATTGCATCTGTAGGATAACACACACGCGGGATATGTCTTCCCATTGGACACGTTGTCCTCTGTGCCATCGAAGCTTAGCCACGTTGACATCCACTTGGGGTTAATTTCGCTATGTAGGCATGTTGATATTTTCCCACAGGTCTGCCTGTGCTATGACTGATTAACGAAGTGTTTCATCTCGCCTAATTTTATCGCATCCTCTTCTGCCGAGCTAGATTTCATCAAACACGCATGGGTCCCACTTCATCTGTAATGAATGCCACCACCGCGTAGACTATTTTATCCCTAAATTCTGACCGTCGTTCGCTCACCATCCAATACCTGCATCCAAATATTCAAATAATATAATCTTATTGATTAAAAATGAACACTACGCAACACAAAAAAATCGTAATTGGTTCTCCGAGAGAGTCAATGTGGGATAGGGTTATTGAAATAATTCAAAAAAAACTTGTTGGATGGAAAAGTCATCTTCTATCTCAAGCAGGAAAGCTGACCCTCATTAAGGCCTCTCTTCAGAGCATTCCAATCTATTTCCTCTCCATTTTCAAAGCCCTTGTGAAGGTTTTCCAAAAAATTGAGAAACTCCAAAAAAGAATTTTTATGGACTGGATCAAAGGAGAAAAAAAGGATACACCTTGTAGGATGGACCAAAGTGTACAGACCTAGGGAAAATGGGGGCTTAGGTCTGAGGATAATTGCTCATATGAATTTAGCTTTACTAGCTAAGCAGACGTGGTACCTCATTTTTGGTGAAGAAAATAAATGGACACCTATCATCAAACGAAAGTTTCTTCAAAATATGGAATTTCTAAGTAACTCAGTTCCAATCAGAGGTTCTGCTTTTTGGAAAGCAATTCTCAATTGTAAGGAAATCAACAAAAGGTTTAATATGGGTTTTAAGCAATGGTGAGAGGATAAATTCTGGAATGACAGGTGGGCTAATGACAAACCACTGACACAATATCCTAACTTAGCCCGAATAAGAGATATCACGAAAGAACTCATTGGCAGAAAAGTCTCCGATTATATGGTTGAGGATAGAGGCAGAATGAAGTGGAAATAAATAAGGATTCAAGGATTTCAAGCGGAATCAAATGATCTTTGTAACATTCTTGGGCAACAGTTTATCCCCATGAGACCCAAGGAAGATCAAGTGACTTGGGATCCTATGAAAAATGGGCAGTTCACTATTAAATCAGCTTACAAGCTTCTGCTTGATGACGAGGATTTTCTCCTCCAAAAGGACTTAGTTTGGATAAAAAATTTAATTCCAAAAATTGTAGTCTTTTCATGGTTGGTTATCCTAGGAAGAATTCAACCATTAATATGATTCGTAAAGGTATTTGTATCACTAATCGTTGTTATCTGTGCAGGGCTAATTGGGAGACCATTTATCACATTTTCCTTGAGCGCCCTTTTTCCTTGACTGTCCTAAGTGGGGTTTTTCAGGCCTTCAATATTTCCTAGGTTAAACTAGCCATCGTACTTGATTTGTTCATCCAATGGCCTTACCCTTTTTTAATCCAAAGACTTAGATACATGTGGAAAATTTGTCTCAATCACTATCTCTGGTAGGTGTGGTTAGAAAGGAACCATAGAGTCTTTAATGAGTCTATCCATGATCATAAAACTATCATTGCTAGGATCCTATCATTTTTCCAACGAGAATGTGAACCTTATCCCTTTTGATAGTCATAAACCTCATCTGCAGGAGACCACAATTGCTCAATCTTTAAGCTTAACCTTGTTAGATGAGTTTGTGCCTAGGGTAGTCAACCCCAGAGCCAATGTTAAGTGGTCCTCACCTCCTATGGGTTGGTTTAAGCTTAGTTTTGATGGAGCGACTAAGGACAATCCTGGAAGAGCAAGCACTGGCAGTATTGTGCAAGATCATAATGGAAATATGATGCTTACATTTTCCAAATATTTGGGAACAAGGACGAACAATGAAGCTGAAGCTAGAGCTATGTGGAGAGGCCTTCAAATGACTCAATACTTAGAAGGCAATTTGATCATAGAAGGATACTCTATGCATGTTATAAATCTCCTCAATAATTGGAAAATGCCTCCTTGGAGGATTAAAACAATTGTTGAAGAGGCTAGGATCCTTTTCCAGGGAATACAGGACAAAAAATCCCAACATATCTTTCGGGAAGCTAACAAAGTTGTTGATAAGCTGGCCAATTTGGGTGTTGATGGTGATGGACTTTTCAAATGGGAACATGATGTCTCGAGTGAAGTAGAGGAGCTTATTCAACAAGAATGCCAAGAATGATAGTCGAATTTACCAACAGGGAAGGCACTATAAGTTCGAAGGCTATGAGTATTCTCGTCTCTTTTTTGAAATGGACTCACAATAAAAATTATTCGAGCTATCAATCTTGGTGGATGCTGCTTGGAAATACCACAAAGACTAATGGGGGCAGTCACATGTCAGATAACATGGCTCCTAGTCGTCTTAGTAATTTGAGGTTGGTTGATAATTATAGGGCAGGAAAGAAACGACAATATAAGACTTCGAACCAGAGCCACATGGACCACTAGATAGCCACCGCCATAAATCTAGCCAGTAGGTTCACTTCTCTAAGGCTGATTGGCCAAGATGGGATGTGGTCCCAAAGCATGTCATATACGGAAGAAAGAAATTACCAAAGAATTATTAAGAGTAACTGTCAATACAGAGCTTGTGGAAGTTTTTTTTAGTACTCTGTTATGTGTGTCTGTAGCTTTTTGTTTCTCCACTGTTTCAAGGAAGGGATCTGTGTCTGTTTATTTTTTTGTAATTATGATGCAGGTGTGTTTTCTTTGGGTATACCCAAAATGTTGTATGGGAAGTTTCTTTTTCATAACAGGCTATGTGCCTTACCAAATGTAATGGCTTTGGCGGTATGTAGATTTTACATATATAGGATCCTTAGTAAGGACATGTTCATCAACAACCTTGGGTTAATTTTTGTAAAAGGTTTTGGGTCAACCTGTAAAACCCGGTATTAATGCTATAGTATCTTATTTACCAAAAAAAAATCATAATATAACGAATGGCATGATTGCCATTGAGATAATATAATAAAATACAACATTATTCATTGAAATTTTTCATTTTACTTTATTAACACATATAAAGATATAGGTTAATAAATTATTTCTTTTGAATTTTATTTTTAATATATAAAAATTGTTATTATATGTATAAATACGTAATAATAATATATATTTTTATCCATTATTTTTTGTTTTTATTTTATTCATAATATCTTTTATTACAATATTTATGTATATAAAATATATATAAATCTTTTAAAACTTTTATTTTTATTAAAAAAATTCTTTTTGTAACATGTTATTTCCATGATTTTAAAGGTCTCTCCAAATTGACTCTTTATTTGAAATATGAATCCCACCACCTTAAAACCAAACCAAATCAAAACCATTCTAAGGGAGGCAAAAAGAAAGTCCTAGGCTCCTAGCCAAGACAAACTTGCATTGCAACCTTGAAGGATAAGGGCCTATGGAACAAGCACTCAACTCAAATACAACTCCCCAAAAATGCAAACTAAAGGAAACATAGGCAATCAACAATACAAAGGACCCAAGAGACCCAAACCACAGGTATCGTCAATGGAGATGTTTGCATGCTAAATATCTCAATCAAGAAAACCACATATGACCCGTGAAGTATACCCATGAATAATCAATCAACTCAAAACAAAATATGGGTCCCCAAAACTTTTTCTTTTGGGGTACGTTGTGGAGCAGCAACAACAAATGGCGACTCTGCTAGGAAATGCTCCTGAGCATTTCAGTAAGAACCTAATCTAAAACAAAAACACACTAAATCAGCGAAACAAAAAATCATTTAGCGATGTCTCGAGAAGGTGGGGGTAAATAGCTTCAGCATGAAAACAACTAATCCATCTGCCTTTGCTCAGTGTGTACAAAAGTGATTCATTTCCACATTTTTTAAAATCCTCCAGATTCCATCATACCTTTTTGCATTAGGCTATGAAGTATATCTCTTAAAGTGAAGACTTTTACAGACAGAGCCCCACTTCCAGTAAAGCATCTATAGCCTCGGTGAGGTTTATCTAACTCACCTGTGTGTTCGCTTAATGCTTTGCAAAGCCCATCTATCCTAGGTGGGTCAATACCTTCTACGTTAATTCTTTTTTCTTTTTTCTTTTTTCTTTTTTCTTTTTTCTCTCTTTCTATGTATCAAACTTTGCCTAGCCAGGGCCCCAAAGTCATTCAGTCATCTATAGCCCCGGTGGAGTTATCCTGAACTAGATGACATATTTCAAGAAATCTGTTGCATCGCTCATACTAATGGAACTCTTGTAAAGCCTCAAGTCTCACTAGGTTAGAAAGCCAAAGTAGAGCGTTTTAGATTTTTGCCTAGGATTGCATAATCAAGACAACTTCATCCTTCTTAATTCTAGAAACGTTATTTAATGTGTGTGTGAGTCCCATGTGGATCTTTGGCTAATATTTTTTCATTCCACTTTCCACCATTTTGGTCCCCAAAATCTGAGCATGATCACCAAATAACTCATCCCCTTTTTCTCGGGTTCATCAGCTTTCAGTTCAGGTATTCTAACCTACTAAGCAAAGAAACACCCAGACGGGTCCCTTTTCTTTTTTAAAAAAAAATAAACCAAAATGGGCCAAAGACCAAAAGTTAGTGGCCACAAAACATTACCTTAAAACATGATACAATCCAAAACACAAAGAAAAACAAAACACAAACCAAAACTATATACAAATGTATAATATGGTACAATATGGTGCAAAGTTTGAACTATCACTTCCCTGGATCCCAAACATGACTAGCACATTTCAAAAGACATATAACGTAATATGCATGCCAAATGTTGTAGGAATCCAAAAAAAACAAGATTAAGCCAAAAAATGCAACAAACTTCAACTTTCCTCTCTCTTCCCACCATTTTAGTAAATTTCCATTAGTAATCCAATAGTGGAGTTTCAAATTGCCAAATTGATTACACAATAATTGATCTTCAATTCTTTCATATCTATTCTTTATTATGTCAATTTCACACTTCGATCCATGATTTAGGATTAGGTCTTCCTCTTCACATATAAAATCTTGCAAACAAGAGCCTATTTCTGAAAATTTTAACACCAAATCATCTTTCAAATTTGTAGGCCAATCAAATTTATGTTATCGTTTGCAAGCACCTAGGATGTTTATTAAATGAGCATCATCATAAGTTTTTATCCTAGATTCTGTTACTAATTGATTATGAACTTGATTTAATACTTCAAGCATACCAAATTCACTTTCATTCAATAAAACAATATCATTAGTGGTGTGAGGAGAAATTAAGTCAAATTATTTATTAACCACAAATGAAATTTCATCATTGATAGTATTTGAATTCATCAATTCATTAGACAAACCTTCACTTGATTTTGAATAGTGGAACCCAAAAGGTGAGATTTTACCTTTGGCACATTTCCATTTACCATTACTTGAAGAGATTTGGAACTTCCTCTTTTTTCTCGTGATATTTATCATAATTTTCTTGTAACACTTCTTATTTGTCCATGACCTTTTTATCAAAGACACCAAAATTAGGCACCCAATTAAAAATTTGTCCATATTTTTCAAATCATAAGTCTCGTCTATCTAGGGATGGGTCACCTAACACATCTCCATGATCAATCACTTGGGTTGTTTCATATAACGTGATATTTTCAATTGGATCATCGGTGATATCAAACCCAAACCATTCATGTTTTGAAATTTTCTCATTTTGAAATGGCATAGACATTATAGAACCAATAAGTGGATCAAGATTTTCAATTTCTTTTACCTCAAAGGGGCCCAAAGAAAAATATTCTTCTTCTTTATCCATGGTTGTAGAATCCTTATCACTTTCCAAAATTTTATGAGATTCGAATCCCTCTTCCAAAACTTTCTTGAATTGTACAGGATTTGTAATATCCTCGTGCGAGAAAACAATCGTATTATCTTGCACATCATTTGACACAAAAAAATCATTAGAAGTTTTAGAGTGAGCATATTCATCCCATTTCTTCTAAGAATCATAGTAATCATCTTCCAAAATCAAGTTATGACGCTCAACTAATTCTTCGTCATCTTCTGATTCATCAACATTTTTCTCATCCAATTCATCTTCACCCTCTGTAGATGGTTCAATTATCTTCGAAAGTGGGTTATTTCTTGAATTCATATTTGTAAGGCTATCATAATTCAAATTGGTAACCCATGATTCAATTTTATCATGATTTGGAAGGTGTGAATCTTCTTGGCCATCAGTTTCATCAATATCATCCAAAGTATCTTTTAAGAACAAGTGCTGAGATTCTATTATATTTTCAAATTTATTTATTGATTCTCTTTCAATCTCACTTTCAACCACTTTTGATGACCTAGAAGCTTCTAAAAGGGGATAATTTTTTACATCTTGTTCCAAATAGTTATCCCAATCTTCCTTTGCGAGTACACATGACCAAAACATATCCTGATAAGTTTTTTCATCCAAATCCTCATTTATGGGTAATTATTCTAGATATTTTCTTTCCAAAACAATATGGTGATCATTTGATTCCAACTTCTTGTTACCCATCCATAGAATTTCTTCTCCAAAATATTCATGCTCTTCAAGACATTTTGAATAGGCATTTACTTCAATGTAAGTCACATCAAAATCTCTTCTATCACCTGAAGGAGCATAACATGAAATATCATTAAGATTATCATTATGAATTTTCTTCTTAGGATGATTTGGATGCATACATTGATGTGCTCATTTTTGTGATGGAACCACATCTCTACTTGACTTCTTAACCAACTTCTTTTGCTCTTTTACTTTCGATACAAGCTTCTTTGGTTGAGTGGTAGAAGTAGTAGGATTAGTTGTGTTGACATCAACAGATAAAGTCTGGATACTTGTTGCAATAGCTCCATGAGTGACCACATGATTCTCTAACCATGGAGTGGTTGGATGGATAGAAGTACTCATATAAGCGCATGTGGAAGCATAAGTGGGTATGATAGGGTGAAATTGATTGTGGAGTAAAATTTTTGATATCAAATTTTATTGTGCCCACGCTTGATTTACCACCAAGGTTTGATTGCAAGCCCCTAGTTGTCCTACCATAGGCAATTGCTCCATCCCATAACCTTGTGGCCTCAATTTTTGATCTATAATAATAGTTTTCGTGTAGGCCAATGCAAGATTTATGACCAAAGGGTTTGTCCTAATGAACATGGCAAATAACGGATTCAATACCCCAAAGTATATTTTAATAGCACCACTCTCCTCAATAGTATAGGGAGAAATTAATCTCGCATAGAGCTTTCAAAATCTCATGTTGAAAATTCTCACTGGCTCATTAGGTTCCCTCTTGCAAGAAGAAAATTGTTGATAAATCGTGACAAGATCGATGGGTAACCTAAATCGATTGATAAAAGTAGTTTGCAATTGGACCCAGGATGTAATAGAGCCAGTGGGTAAATTGATGTACCAATCATATGCCACCTCATTTAGGCTCATAGGAAACAATCTACATGCCACATCCTCATGTTCGACATTCCATCTAACTAGGATATCCACATAGGACTGAATGTGCTCCTCGGCTAATATTGTGCCATTGTGCTTAAACTTGGGTAAAAGTTTCTCTATGTTCTTGGGCAAGTCATGAGCATCTCCACTAATGTTCAAAGGATTACCATGTACCCCATACCACTTTCCAGTATTTGTAGCCATTAGTGAAACTCAAAGAATAACTTCAAAACCAATTTGTTAGTCAAATAACGATTTATTACAATGGAACATGAAATGACTAACCAATCTCACGTGTTTAACATATGCATAATCATGTTAGCATCAACCAAGAGATATGTATCCATTAAACCATGAAATTAAAGAACATTCTCAAATTTGCAAATAGATTAGCATTAGCACATCATCAAAAATAGAGAATGTGACGGCACACCGAAGAACACACGCATACTCACTCACAAGTTCCAAAAAATTTCATCTATTAATTCTGAAAATCTTTACATAACACTGCCCGCAGGCTTACAATTGCTAGCTCCCGGCTTAGCTTCACGCTTCTATACCTCTGCGTGCATTCTTCGATCCACCGTCCCGACTAAAACAACAAACTGGGTTTTTATAGAGGCCCCGACCCTCTCACGCATTAAACTGGGACACCAACCCGATTAATTACATTAACTAGGTTTTTATAGAGGCCCCGACCCTCTAAAACAAAAACATGAAAATCGGGACACCAACCCGATTAAAGACCCCTCTCTGCACGGTCCCTGTCATCTCTAAATCCGTCAGAAAAATTCTGCGTGCCCATCCTCTTCGTCTCTCGCGCTCCTGGGTAATCCCCCGCTTTAACTTCATCTTGTGCCATGTGGCATCTTTGAACGGTCCTCGAAAATGTCGTTCCCACCATTTCTTTCTCCTCCCGCGCCCTTTTCTCTCTCCATCGCGATATCGCGACATGTCGCGATATCGCGACGTTCCAGCTTCTCTGTGCTCCTTTTTCATTTTGGTCGCGATATCATGACATGTCGCGATATCGCGACCAACTCTTGTTGACTGCCCTCTTTTAGATTCTTGTCACGATATCGCGACGTCCCCGTTGCTCCCTTCGAATGCCTCTTCGCTGTCGCAATTTTGTGACGTCGCAATTTCGCTACCAGCTTCTGCCTTCTCCTCCGCTTCTGCCTTTACGTCGTGATTTTGCGATGTCGCAAAATCATGACGTCATGATTTCACTGCTACTTTTTGCCTCCCTCTGCCTTTCGCTTCGGTGTCATGATTTTGTGACGTGTCACAAAATCGTGACACTTCTTCTGCCTTCCTCCTGCTGCTGCTTCGACATCACGATTTTGTGACATCGTGAAATCACAACGTCACGATTTCGCTACTTCTCCTGACCTCTGCCTTCGCCTCGCTGTTGTTGTCGTGATTTCACGACGATCATGATTTCGTGACATGTCACGAAATTGCTGCCCCTTCTGCGACATTTTCTCTCTCCTAAAAATCATCACGATTTCACGACGTAGCGAAATCACGATAGTTTCTGCTGTGAACTTCCTCCTTGCCTTCTGCTTCTTCTTCCTTGGTCGACTCTTCAGCACTGGATTTCTTGCAACTGGATGCCTCTGCATCTGATGCTGTCGGATGCTCCTGCATCAGACACCTGGGGTAAGTGGAGAAGTGATCTTCACTTCTGCTTGGTCCGGTTGCTACCTCCTGCAACACTTCCAGACTTTTCTCTGCCTTCTCTGCAGACTACTCCAAACCCTTCTCCGGGTCCACACAACTTCTGTCTTCCATCGGACAGATTTCCCCACTGCTGCATACTTCTTCTGCAACCTTCTTCAGCTTCTCCTTTCTTCCTCTTTCTCTCTTCCCGTCTTCTTTTCCGCTCTTCTTGCTCCCACAATTTAATGTTGAGCCACTCTTTTTGTAGGGCTTTTAATTATTGCTGCAAAGCTTCAAACTCTTCCTCCGACACCATATCATTTTTATTGACACGGCTTCTTCGGGAATGCATCTTCCTTGCTTTTCTTACAAAGCTTTAACGATCCGATGTAGCTGCCTCACGTTCGACGATCTGCTAACATGCCCGAGATCTTAACTCACTCTCTCTCAGAACCCTCCACAGATCCTGGTGTAACTGCCTCACGTTCGGTGATCTGTTACACACTCAGGACCACTTGCTCTGATACCACTGACGGCACACCGAAGAACACACGCATACTCACACTCACAAGTTCCAAAAAATTTCATCTATTAATTCTAAAAATCTTTACATAACACTGCCCGTAGGCTTACAATTGCTAGCTCCCGGCTTAGCTTCACGCTTCTATACCTCTGCGTGCATTCTCCGATCCACCGTCCCGACTAAAACAACAAACTAGGTTTTTATAGAGGCCTCGACCCTCTCACGCATTAAACCACGCATTAATCGGGACACCAACCCGATTAATTACATTAACTAGGTTTTTTTATAGAGGCCCCGACCCTCTGAAATAAAAACACGAAAATTGGGACACCAACCCGATTAAAGACCCCTCTCCGCACGGTCCCTGTCATCTCTGAATCCGTCAAAAAAAATTTGCACGCCCATCCTCTTCGTCTCCCGTGCTCCTGGGTAATCCCCCGCTTTAACTTCAGCTTGTGCCACGTGGCATCTTTGAACGGTCCTCAAAAATGTCGTTCCCGCCATTTCTTTCTCCTCCTACGCCCTTTTCTCTCTCCGTCATGATATCGCGACATGTCGCGATATCGCGATGTTCCAGCTTCTCTGCGCTCCTTTTTCATTTTGGTCGCGATATCATGACATGTCGCGATATCACGACCAACTCTTGCTGACTGCCCTCTTTCAGATTCTTGTCGCGATATCGTGACGTTGCGATATCGCGACGTCACGATATCGTGATGTCCCCGCTGCTCCCTTCGAATGCCTCTCCGTTGTCACGATTTCATGACGTCACGATTTCGCTACCAATTTTTGCCTTCTCCTCCGCTTCTGCCTTTACGTCATGATTTTGCGACGTCGCAAAATCACGACGTCACAATTTCGCTGCTGCTTTCTGCCTCCCTCTGCCTTTCGCTTTGGTGTCACGATTTCACGACATGTCACGATTTCGCGACGTGTCACGAAATCATGACACTTCTTCTGCCTTCCTCCTGCTACTGCTCTGACGTCGTGATTTTGTGACGTCACGATTTCGCTGCTTCTCCTGACCTCTGCCTCCGCCTCACTGCTGCTGTCGCGATTTCGCGACGGTCGCGATTTTGTGACAGCAAAATTGCGATAGTTTCTGCTGTGAACTTCCTCCTTGCCTTCTGCTTCTTCTTCCTTGGCCGACTCTTCAGCACTGGATTTCCCGCAACTGGATGCCTCTGCATCTGATGCTGCCATATGCTCCTGCATCAGAATGTTAGAATCAAATAAAAGTGATCATATGGAAACAAAACCTCATTGGTCAAGACCATTTTGTAAAATAAATCTTTCAAGTAACATGAATAATTTAGCATCTAAATAGCCATAAAATAAATTAATTCAAATCCTCCTAGCTCCCAAAGTGTGAGTGTTAGAGGAAACCAAAGATGCTAATCAAATGAACTTGAAATATTTAGCAATTCAAAAGCTTTCAAAATTATATCAAATCACATTATTCCTTTATGAACAATCAAAAAGCGTTAGCAATTCATGTCCTCCTTTTAGCATCACAATGTTGTGTGTTAAAAGAGGTCTAAAGATAATAATCAATAGGGCATGAAATATTCCAAATTTTAAATCCCTATAGCATTTAAAATCACAATAAAATAAACCACATCATGCCCTCCTTCTAGCGCCAAAATGTTGAGTGTTAATTTTACCCAATTATGAAATTACACTCTCCCTTAGGGTTTGGATCCCAAAACCCTCTCTTGAAAATAAGTTAAACAAACAACTTCTCCAAGGTCTCCGCTATATTAGCATTTGCATATGTGTATTAGTAGTCTCAATAAAGATATATCAATTCAATGCTTGGAATACCTTAGTGATTGCAAGTAACTGTAAACAAGAGGCATGTGTTGGTTTATTTTACCATGCTACTTTAATGATGGTTTATGAAACCAAATAAAAGTAAATGTGAATTGGCCCTCATATGACCACGATGTAGTGCCTTAATTCATTTTATCTTGAGGATTTTAAGTTAGATTTTTATCTTCCCTTATTAAGTGGACTTTAATCAAGCTTTACCTTGCATTAAATCCTGCTTTAAACATGAAAGTAAAGATTAAAATCTATCTATGAATGTGAATCCGAAATGATGAAAAGATCCATTAAATTTAGCTTCTATCATGAATATGAAGAAAGCCTTTGATGTAATTGATAAATTGTTTCTCTTTGATGAAATTAGTTTTCATAAAGAGACACCAATTTATTGCTTGAAAATGATACCCTCATAATGCCGTGATGAATTATCCCTCTTAAATGAAATTAATTTTCATAAAGAAGAAGTAATTTCATGTTTTAAAACCAAGACCTTTGATGTAATGATAAATTACCCTTCTTCAATGAAATCAAAATTTTCATTAACAAAGGTGCATTTATTGCTCCGAAAATGATGGCTCATGAAATGCCATGAAAATTTACCTCCTTTGACGAAATTGAAATTTTCGTAAAGGGAAGTTCATTTTATGCTTGTAATTGAAAAATGAAACTGAAAAAATTAAATTTGGCCCAAAAATGAAAATTCTGAAATTTCAAATTTTTAAAATCTGCAATAAAACAGCAACTTCGGATAATTTTTAAAAATACTAAATGA
This sequence comes from Wollemia nobilis, assembly GCA_028583015.1. NCBI lineage: Eukaryota > Viridiplantae > Streptophyta > Pinopsida > Araucariales > Araucariaceae > Wollemia > Wollemia nobilis. The sequence goes on from JAQPPZ010001411.1 coordinate 6,857,050, forward strand.
ATCTGAAACAAAAACGTCTAAATGCAAAATGGAACTCCGAAGTATACTCTACGCAGCTGTGTAATTATCTTTGGATTTTGAAATTTTTCATTTTTATTCTAATGTCCAAAAATTTTAAAATATATATATGAAAATGAAAATTGAAAAAAATAAAAATAAAAAAATCTGAAAACTGAAATAAAATGCAAAAAACCAGAAAATGCAGTTTTACGCGACCCTAGCATGTAAAATCTGAGACATGAGATTTTTCTGAGCATAACCCAACTTAGTCAAAACTGCATTTGCACATCCCGAACTAAATGGGTGCGAGACTCTATGAAAAAAGTAAACTTTCTATTTCTGTACATTCAACAATGAAACCATAAAAAGCAATGACATTGTCTAAAAACCCAGAAAACGGAAAGAAGAAAAAAAGGCAATAAAACGGGAACACTCAGAGATTTCTCCTCTTATTTTGCTCCAAAGTACAGAAATTCTGCAATACATTCAAATACTCATTCTTTCTACATTCATTCCAGCAAAATCTGGCTTCTCCCAAAAAAATAACAGCCCTGACATTTCAGCAGCATGCCGTCCCCAAGAGATCAAGCCCTTTTTCATCCATTTGATGGGGTATTTAAGCTTTCATGAAAAACCCTTCGTTTTCCAAATCTTCAACGCAGTTCATTTTCATCTGGTTTTCCTCCATGGTCGTTTGGTTTTCATTTTCATTTCGTTTAATTTCACCTTCCTTTGGCTCTCCCATAAGGTCTTACATTAGTAAACGTTACGTAAAGTTACATTAAAACGTTCAAACTCATTTTAATATTACTTCTTTTCTTTACCTTCAAATATGTGTTATATTAGTGAGTTGTCGCCCATGTACATGCGGTTTCAAAGCATAGGCTATTATTATATCATCTTTAGCCATAAAAATTAATATTATTGCTCCTCTTGATATAACCAAACCCACCAACTATTTCCAGACCCTAAACGCACGAACGCCCATCAGTAACCGCTGATTTGGCCTTCACTGCTGCTATATGACCATATATAGACATATATCTCCCTGATGTATACAAGGCCTGCCACGTTCTCCGGCCCTGAACTGTGGTTTTAAGTATTTACATCCTGCATGTGCCAGGTGTTCGGTGCTCCATTACTGACTACCATGCGAACGTGGCCGCGACATTTAGCATATCGTAAATATGGTATTTGTTGTCGTCGATGCCCACCAAACATTTGTCCAATGCTGCCCTTCGAACTACGTCTTTGTGGGTATACAATAGGTTCGCCATATCTGCATAGTACTCGTTTGTCAAGCCTCGATTTCCTCTACGGTGTGAACACCAGAAACCTACTAAATGCTGTTACTGCCAGTCCATTTCTCATCCGGCCCGAATCTCTTCCATTCACTGGTGTCATCCTGACTGGTCCATGTCATCGATAGGTCTCGTGTTCTCTTCATCTAAACTTCCACCGTGGCGTCATCACTTGAAGCTTCCCAATACTATTGCTGACTTGACCGAGCCCGGCTTCTTTGTCGGCCAGGGTGAAATCTACGCTCTATCTTCGCTGCATCTGTAGTATAACACACACGCAGGATATATCTTCCCATTGGACACGTCATCCTCTGTGCCATCGAAGCTTAGCCACGTCGACATCCGCTTGGGGTTAATATCACCATGTAGGCATATTGGTATTTTCTCACAGGTCTGTCTGTGCTATGACTAATAAAGGAAGTGTTTCGTCTCGCTTTGTTCCATCGCCTCCTCTTTTTCCGAGCTAGACTCCGTCAAACACGCGTGGGTCCCACTCCGTCTGTAACGAATGCCACCACCGCGTAGACTGTTTTATCCCTGAAGTCCGATCGTCGTTCGCTCACCATCCATTACCTGCATCCAAAGATTCAAATGATATAAGCTTATTGATTAAAAATGAACACTACGCAACACAAACAAAATCGTAATATAACGAATGGCATGATTGCCATTGAGATAATATAATAAAAGACAACATTATTCATTGAACTTTTTCATTTTACTTTATTAATATATAAATATAAAGATATAGATTAATAAATTATTTCTTTTGAATTATATTTTTAATATATATATTGTTATTATATGTATAAATACATTGGGGCTTATTAGAGAATGAGAGCCTAAAAGAAAAATTAAGCTTTGATTTTTAGCTTTATGAAGTAAAGTTTAATTATTGTATGTGTGGGAGGACTGCCCAAAATGTCGAATTCGTTTTGGTCATATCTCACTCATCCGGACTCGGATTGAGCTGAAATTTTGAGGGTAGATGCCTGAAAAACCCTAGAACATCTCCACCAATTTTCATATCATTTGGAGCAACACAGATCCTAGCGCATCCCTATGTGTGAACGACATATTTGGCAAGCGGCTATGCGAAGGTTTCATCTGGGTTGAGTGCAAGCAGCTCCAGAGGTTGGTTTTTAGGGCCTTCGGGCCCTAGTGGCCAATATTTTTGTGGTTTATGCTCAATATTTTAGCAAGAAATGTTGCAGGGGATACAAGATGGGTTAGAAATTTGTCTTTCAACAGATCATACTGTGAACTTGAGTGACAACGGCTTCCAATTTGCTGCACAAAAGAAAAGTGAAAACCATACCTTTCCACGACGTCTAAGGCAAGGATTAAAGAGATCACAAAACAAGTTTCAAGCAGTTGATCAAAAAATGGCTCATATCTCAAGTGAATCTAGTGCTAAGGTGCACCCACAAAATAATTCTACTGTGAAAACCCCTATCAAGGGTAAGAATTTTGAAGACTCAGTCCCAAAAATGAATTTTAGGGATGCCCTTCATGGTGGACAGCCTCAGCCCAATGCTAATATCAATATTAGGGCTTCCCATAAACCTCTAAGAATGCCTAAGATTGATCCCATGAAAACGGAGTCAGGATGTCTTAAAGCAGTGGATGGAACTCCTATTGTTAAGCTTGATATGGGTAACATTCAGACTAGCATTGAAGATTTGGAAAAAAGAGGACTAATTTGTCGGTTCGTGGGTTTTCGTCCAAGTCTATCTGCTTTCAAATTCTAGGCTGCAAAAATCTAGAAAACTAAAGGTGAGTTACAAATCTCTATTTATCCAAATGGTTATTTTCTTGTTTTATTTGCTAATAATGAAGATAGAGAGAAAACTTTTCAAGGGGGTCCTTGGTTTTTTGGAAGGGCAGGGCTTTTCATGAAGCCCCGGCATACTAAATTTAAAGTCGAAGAAGAGATGCCTTCTATTGCTCCCGTGTGGGTTAGACTCTTTGGCCTCCCTATTGAATTTTGGAATCCTACTATTTTTTCTTCAATTGGAAACTCTTTAGGAACTTTTATGATGATTGCTAATTGTACTCAAAATTTTGAACATATTATTTATGCTCGAATTTGTGTTTTAATGGATTTTGACAAACCCCTACCTAAAAATATCACATTACAATTTGGGGAAGACACTTGGGAGCAAGTAGTGGACTATGAGAACATTCCTTTTCGTTGTAGAATTTGCCATGAATATGGTCATTTGGTCAGTTCTTGCCCAAATAAAATTCCTGATCAAAAGAAAGAAGATATAAACTCAGCAGGTTTCCAAATACCTAAGAAGAAGAACACTCGGAAAAAACCAGTTATGAAGGATCAATCAAAGTCATCTGCTAATATGTTTGAAATCCTTTCCACAAATGATGTCCCAAGTGAGGAAGAGGAAATAATGGAAACTGAAATCTTAGAAACACAATTTAAATATGAAGGGAAGAACTCGGAGACAAACCAACAAATCAAAGGTTTTCAACGAAAAAAAAAAAGAGAAAATTTACACAAGAAAAACAATATTTCAAATGTCAAAACTTCAAATAATGCAGGTCCCAATATAGACTCTATTGAACCATCTAGTAAAATTTTAGTTGTGTATGAGCATTCTTCAAGGTTAGAAGCCATCTCAGATTCAATTGGAATAAGTCAAGAAATAGGGAAAAAAAATTGAAGATGGATTCTAATCAAAAAGTAGGTCGCAAGACCAATCAATATCATATGGTAAAAGAAGGTGAAAAGCTTGTAGAGGAAGGTAAGATTAATGCCCTTCCCAACTTTTTTAGCCCTGGTATTAATGAAGATCATCACTTGGAATATTAGAGGACTCAAAGGGAGTCTTTCAAAACAAAATTAAATTAGAAGAATGATAGAAGATCCACATCTTGTTTTCCTTCAAGAAACAAAAATGTCAATGGAGGATATGGACTTAATTGCCGATAAAATTTGGCCAGCTGGAAAAGTGGTTTCCCTCAGTTCCCAAGGGACTTTGGGTGGCATTGCTTATCTTTGGGATCCAAAAGAGGTAGTTATTCACCATATGGTTGGCAGTTGGGGTTTGTTGGCTATAGCTATTCAAAGTAGACATTCCAACCATATTATGCTCTGCATTACTGTTTATGCTCCGACTTCTTTGGAGGAAAAAAGAAAATAGTGGAAGGATATTACTCATATTATCTCTCATTTTCCTAAATCTTGGATCTTGATCGGAGGATATTTCAATACCATCCTCTCTCTGGATGAGAAAAGGGGGGAAATAGAAATTTGGACAAAAGCACCGACCTCATGAGCGAATATATTGCAAACCTCCATCTTGTGGATATCCAACCAGATAATGGCCTTATGACTTGGTCTAACAAAAGGCAAGGCTTAGCTTGTATAATGGAGAGATTGGATAGGTTTTATGGTCACATTCCTAAAGTGAAGACTCTTAATAATGTTGGTTTGGATCATTGGCCAATCATGGTGGAAATGTGGAAAACCAATGTGAGTTTCTCTCCTTTTCATTTTCAATTAATGTGGCTTAGAGACATTTCCTTCAGACCTCATGTGCAACAATGGTGGAAGGAAGGTAAACCTAGGCATGGGACTAAGATGTTCTATTTTTCCAAAAGACTGCAATACATTAAATCCAAAATCAAGACTTGGAACTGGAAAGAGTTTGGGGATGTTCATAAAAAAAACATGAAGTTATTGCTCATATTGAAAATTTGAATAAGAAAATCCGTTTAGATGGCCTCACAGAGAAGAGAAGTGCAGATGAAATTAAACTCACAACTCAGTTAGAGGAATGGGAAAAAAGAGAAGAAATCTTATGGAAGCAAAAATCTAGAATTCAATGGCTCAAAGAAGGAGATCAAAACACAAATTTCTTCCACAAATCTCTTCTAGCTCGAAGATCTCACAACTTTATTTCTTCCTTAAAATCAGATTCTGGAGATGTTGTTTATACTTGGGATGGCATGAACTCTATTGTTGTTGATTACTTTTCCAATCTTTTTGTTGCTACTCCCCTTGACTCAGATTCACAATATAATGTTCTTCAAGCAATCCCTTCTCTTATCACTTCTGAGGAGAACTCTATTTTGACTGCTCTTGTTACTATCAATGAGCTTCAACAAGTAGTTTTTAAAATGCAAAAGGGAAAACCCAGGTCCTGATGGTTTTCCTATTGAGTTCTACCAAGAGTTCTGGGATATCCTTCATGTTGATTTATTAGAGGTGGTGGAAGAAGCCAGGAAAGCCAAAGAAATTTTGAAGGTTATCAATAAAACTTATATTACTCTTGTTCCAAAATCTCAAGAGGTTGATCATATCTCAGCTTTTAGACCTATTGCTTTATGTAATGTTCTTCTCAAAATCATTACTAAAATCATGGCAGAAAGGTTGAAGCCTCTTTTGCATAAGATTATTTCCCCATAGCAAGGGGGTTATGTGGAAGGACGTCAAATAGTAGATGAGATAGTTCTTGCTCAGGAAGCCATCCATTCCATGGATATGCAAAATTCTCCTTCCATGTTCATTCGGTTAGACTTATCCAAAGCTTATGACAGAGTGGATTGGCACTTCCTTATCAAAGTTTTGAGGCAATTTGGTTTCTCTAAGGATTGGATGGATTGGATTATGGGATGTATCTCTTCAGTTTCCTACTTAGTTCTTATCAATGGCAGGCCTTCTTAGTCTTTCCCAGCTTCCATAGGTATTAGGCAAGGTGACCCGCTATCCCCTTATTTATTCATCATTCTTGCTGAATGCTTGGGTAGGACTATAACCAAAAAGAGGGAAAACAAAACCCTTGAGGGAGTTACCATTGCTCATGGAGCTAGACCTATCTCTCATCTTCAATTTGTGGATGACTCTACTCTTTTAGGTAAAGCTACGGTTAAGGAAGCTTCTAATATTAAGCAAATCATTAGTTGTTTTTCTAAGGCTACTGGGCAGTTGATCAATGAAGACAAATCTAAAGTTATTTTCTTTCACTGCTCTGCTAGACAGGAATCCATGGTCTTGGATAAGCTAATATATAAGAAGACCTCTCTTCCAATCACTTATTTAGGTATTCCCATAAATATTCAAAGGCAAAAAAATAAAGATTGGAATTGGTTGTTGGACAAAGTCAAGAAGAAAATTGGAAAGTGGACCAACAAGTGGCTTTCTTCTGGGGGTAGAATCACCTTGGTAAAATCAGTCCTTCAAGCTATTCCTATTTATGTTTCTTCCATTTTTAATATCCCAAAGGTTGTTCTTTGAGAATTGGATCAAATCAGTCATCGTTTCCTTTGGAGTGGTACTAAGGAGAAAAGAAAATGGGCCTTGGTGAAATGGGATACTTTGTCTTCCTAAGAGTGAAGGGGGGTTAGGATTATGGTCTTCAATTAATAACAACAAATCTTTAGCTGCTAAATTATATTTGAGGATGTTGCATAACCCCAATGCTCTTTGGGCCAATAATCTTCGTGCTAAATATGTTGAGAACAAAAGTCTTGAAGACCTTGTTCGCTATCAACTTCCTACCAAAGGTTCTCCCATTTTAGCAGTTCTTAAGACTGGTGAGGATTTGATAAAGAAAAAATTATTTTGGATCATTCATAATGGTCAACATGCAAATTTTTGGACAGATTCTTGGGATGGTCACAAGCCTTTGATTACTCAGTTTCTCGATTGGAGGCCTTGGATGGAGGAGCTTCACCGAGCTAATTGGATAAAGGTGGCTAATTACTATCGGTACCATACTGGTAATTCAAAGGTTGGTAGATATTGGATCCCTATTGAGGACTGGCCTATTCAAATCCCAAAAAGGCAAAGACAAGATATCCAAGGCATCCTTCATATGAGATCCCTCTCTTGGTCCCATGAAAAAGATTGTTTTGGATGGAACAACACTACTAAGGGTGAGTATTCAGTTGCTCAAGGTTATTTGACCTTATGCCATAATAATCCCAACCATTCTTCTGACATATTTTCTCAATTGTGGGCTCAAAAGCTCTGGCCTAAGGTGAGGTTCTTTAATTGGCTTTTATTGCATCGTAGGGTGCTTACTGGTGAGCAACTTATGAAGTGTGGTTTTCATGGCCCTTTTAGATGTGAAATGTGTGAAGAGAATGTAGAAAATATCAACCATATTTTTATTGAGTGTACTTTAGCCTCTCGATATGTGGAGGAGAATGGCCACTTTACTTGGCTTACAGTGGTCAATTTTTTACTTTTGAACAGCTTTGGAGGGATTGGCCTAATCAAGAGGGTGTTGATCATTTTATTAGGCAATTAGTTTGGATGGGTTCTACCATTCTTCTTTGGAATATTTGGAATGAAAGGAACAACCAAATTTTTAATCAAGATAGGAAGGATATTCACTATATTTGGCAAAAGACCATAGCCAACTTAGTTGAATCAATCCATCATCTCCTTAATCACCCCCAAAACTCCCACCAAATATGGGATCAAGTGATGCAAATATTGAAGATTAAACCTTCTAAGGGCAACCAACTTAAAGGGAATGTGAGTATTAGTAAGATGGATAGGAATAGAAATTGGCAACCTCCTCCTAAGGATTTTGGAAAATTAAATACTGATGGAGCCTCTAGAGGGAACCCTAGAAAATCTAGTGTGGGAGGAATTGGTAGACTTTCAGATGGCTCCCTGGTTTTTACTTTTGTTGAGAATTTGGGTATTCTTTCCAATAACCTTGTTGAGGGGTATGGTATCCTCAGAGGTCTTCAGGAGGCTACTAAGGTTGGATGGGAAAAGGTGTTAGTTGAGTCTGACTCTCAACTTATGATTAATCTCTTGAAGAATCCTTCTAAGAATCATGAGGTGGATTGGAGAATAAAAAGAATTATTGAGAAGATTCAGTTAATCCAGATGGGATTTTTGAAAGTTGATTACAATCATGTGGTCAGAGATCAAAACAAGAGTGCTGATGCTTTAGCTAATTGGGCTTTGGACAAAGGTGATCTTACTTGTTATGGCCACCCTCCTATATGGTGGGCTTCTCAAATTAGGGAAGCTCTTCTTTCTATCATTTCTTTGGATGGCTCCGAGTTCGAAGGTACCTAGTTTCTTCTTGTTTTTTTTTTTTGCTTCTCTTTGGTTCATTCAGTTTTTTTTAGTTCCCTAGCTCATTCTATTCTTTATTTTGTTTCCTCTGTTGATTCTTGCCTTAATAGTCTTTTGGTCTAGATAGGTCTTTGTTTTGTTCATTTTTTTATTTCTTTTTTTTGTTTAGTTTTTTAAGGTGGGTGGGTTTTTTTTTTTTTTTTTTTTTTTTTTTTTTTTAATTTATTGTTCTTGGGTTTCTCTTTGTTTGTGTTATTTCATGTTTTTATGGGTGAGTGTTTTCTATGTTTTTTGTTTTTTTTTATTGTCTGTTTTTGGTTGTTTTTTATTTTTATTTTTTAATTTTTTAGGTTTTGGTTGTGTTTATTTTTCTTGTTTTTTTTTGGGTTATGTCTTTGTAGTGTTCTGTTGTTTTTGTCTTGTTTGTGTTTTGTTATGTGGTTCTTGTGTTTTTCTATGTGGTTTGTGTTGTGGTTTCTTTTATATTATTGTGTGTGTTTGGTTGTGCTTTTATTTTTTACACACTCAAGGAGCATGTTTTTTATTTTATTTTATTATTTTTGTTGTTATTTACTTATTTTTAAATTGGTTTTATGTGTTTGTTTGCTCCTTGAGTATGTCAAAGGTGGTAGGCCAGGTCCGAGTCCTGGGCATTTTTGGCGGAATGGATACCCCTACCTCCTTGGGTCTTACCCGAAAGTGGCATCCCTTTTGGGATGTTTTCCACAAATAAATATATATATATATATGTATAAATACATAATAATAATAATAATAATATATATGTTTATCATTTATTTTTATTTTTATTAAAAAATTTCTTTTTGTAACATGTTATTTCCATGATTTTAAAGGTCTCTTCAAATGGTCTCTTTATTTGAAATATGAAGCCCACCACCTTAAAACCAAACCAAATCAAAACCATTCTAAGGGAGGCAAAAAGAAAGTCCTAGCCAAGACAAACTTGCATTGCAACCTTGAAGGAGAAGGACCTCTGGAACAAGCACTCAACTCAAATACAACTCCCCAAAAATGCAAACTAAAGAAAACATAGATAATCAACAATACGAAGGACACAAGAGACCCAAACCATAGGTATCTTCAATGGAGATGTTCGCATGCTAAATATCTCAATCAATAAAACCACATACGACCTGCGAAGTATACCCATGAATCATCAATCAACTCAAAACAAAATATGGGTCCCCAAAACTTTTTCTTTTGGTGTACGTTGTGGAGCAGCCACAACATAACCTTTTGCTTATTATCAAACAATAAATGCAAAGCAACCAAGACTCAACCTATGTCCATCCCTTTAATCTATCTTACCTTCATAGTCTAATAAAGATGATAAATATTTTGAAGATCCTCTTGTTGATTTACATCATCAATTCCAACAAAAGAAAAAATTAATTTAATTAATTAGAATAAAGATCCATTTGCAAACTTAGTCTTTTTATTTCCCCTCATATTATAGGCTTACCTCATAGAAAGGGGTTAAATGTTCAAATAGGAAGTTGTTCTTTTATCTATGTTGGCACCACTCATGATGAAGATATTTGTGGTGGTAACCCTTTCCCAACTGAACGAACATATACCTATTACTACATGTCTCTTGCATATCCTATTCCAAAACAAATGTTATCTAATATGGGATATCAAGAAAAGGGTTTATGTCATTTTTAATAAGGTATCTTCGTCAAGATGTTATGGGATAGGATACATCCCTAGCAAAAATGAACCATTACTTGTACTAGAAAAATATGATGAGGCTAGTTATACAAAATCATTGCATGGGTCATAATATGGTGATGAAGATAAAAATAATTATGGTCCTTTCTTAATTTAGAACCTCACAAAACCTTACATTTTACTAGTGTTAATTTATTAACAGTTGTCCATATTGAGCTTATAAAAAATGAGTAAGAAGAAAAATCCTATGGTCCTTTTGACCAAGAGGACACTTATATTGAGGAATATCTCAATTGAATATTCAATCTTACTTCCACATAGTTATATAAACTATAACAAGCATCATTATATCCTAAGGAATTTAAAAAATTAGGAGTGTTACCACTCTTCCTCAATTTGAAGACGAGTCACAAATCTTAATAGAAAAATAGTAGACCCTAAATATTAAATTTGGGTAAAGTCTTAACCAAAAAAGGACATGCAAAATATACCAATATCTTAAAATAATTTAATGATATTTTTTTTTAGATTTATGCAAATATTTTAGGACTTGACCCATCTCTAGTTGTACATCATCTTGTTGTACAACTTGATTCCAAACTAGTCAAAAATAAATTAATAAAAATACACCATAATTCTCTCCTAGTCAAGGATGAACTCCAAAAAGCTTCTAGATTTTGGTTTTATTAAATAAATAGATTATTTATATTATATCTCTAATATCATGCCTATTACAAATAAATAAGGATCCATTTGAATTTGTACGAACTTTAGGGATATAAAAAAAGCATGTCCCAAAGATGATTTTTCATTACCAAATATAGACATGTTAGTAGAATTCATTACAGGATCCAAAATGTTATCCCTAATGGATGGCTTCTTAGGATACAACCAGATAAAAATCACCCCTAAATATCAATACAAGATAACTTTCACTACACCTTGGGGCACCTTTTGTTACCAAGTTATGTCCTTCAGCCTAAATAATGCAAAAGCAACATATCATACGGCCATAACTTACATTTTGCATGACCTCATGCATCACATTGTAGAATATTATGTCGATGGTCTTCTAGGAAATTCTCAAAAAACATGAATACCATACCCAAAATCTATGATGTATTTTTGAAAGGTTATGAAAATATAAAGTTCAATTAAAACCTCAAAAGCATATCTTCGAGGTTACATAAAGAAAATAGTTAGGATTTATTATCTCCCACCATGGAATCAAGGTGGATTATACTAATATTTTAATAATTGTAAACATTCCACCTCCTATGAACCTTATTAAACTTTGTAGCCTTCAAGGCAAGTTGCAAGCCATTCGAAGATTCATTGCAACTAACTAATAAGTGTCAACCCTTTTCTAGGTTGCTAAAGGACACTAAATTCAATTGGGATGATGAGTATCAAAATGCTCTTAAAGCCTTAAAAACATATCTTTTGACACCACTTATCCTTATTCCTCCTAATCCAACCCATTCATTGTTGTTATATGTAGCTGCTACTAACCATGCCCTTGGAGTCATGCTAGCTCAATATGATGATCAACATTGAGAAATGGTCATCTACTATATTAGTAGGACATTGATTAGCTATGAGATTCACTATATACCATTATAAAATTTGTGCTTAGCAATAGTCTTCTCTTATCAAAAATTAATACATTATATTCTTAGTCAAAAGAATTATAACATGAGTAGATCCTCTATGGTATTTTATATTAAAACCCTACCTCTCAATATGAACCACCAAATGGGTTATTGCCCTTAGTGAATTTGATCTTGAATTTATCAATAAAAACACTAAAAGCACAAGTAATTGAGGATCAATTAGCTGCAAATTATTTAGAATGTAAGCATCCTTTGAATGTAATATTTCCTAACAAGGTTGTTCTGGCTATAGATGCCCAAGAATATAAGTCATGGATTCTTTATTTTTATGGAGCTCAATGATTCAAAGGATTAGGGATAAAAATGATCCTAGTTACTCCACAAAAACAACAAATATATTTGTCATTTAAAATCTAATTCTCATGTACTAATAATATGGTAGAATATAAATCACTTATTTTAGGGCTTTGTGCTACTCTAAATCAAGGCATCAACCATTTTTGGTGATTCCCAATTAGTGATTGAGCAAATTAATGGTATTTATTAGAACAAGAATGATAAATTAAAACTATATAAGGACATTATAGTAGAATCCATCCCATGATCTAGTAATCATGTGGATGCCATGGATATAGCATCTTCACTTATAAATTTATAAGTAAAGGATGAACAAGCTTCTATTGTCATACTATTAGTAAAAGAACCCACAACACTAAAATCAAGTCAATATCCCTTAAATATTTGGACCATTGAACCTTCATATCAAGAACCATGGTATCAAGACACCTTCAATTTTTTGAAATACAACAAATTGTCTAAAGGTTTAAATCACCAAGGACACAAAAATTTTAAGCAATAATCATGTACGTATGTTAACATAGGCTATTTTATATCAATGCTCCTTTAAAGGAATACTCCTCAGGTGTATTTTTCATACAAAGCTCAAAAAATTATCAAATAAGATCATGATGGGTCATGTGGTGGATATTTTAGTGGATTACATATTGCTACAAAAATCCTTAAAATGGGTTATTATTGGCCATTTATGGAAAAAAATGCTTGCAACTATGTTAAAAAATATGATAAATATTAGTGGCATGATAATCTTTTTTATGTTCCTTCTCAAGAATTACAACCAATCACATCACCTTGGCCTTTCTCCATCTAGGACCTGGACATTATAGGTAAAATTAACCCATAATAATCAAACAGACATAAGTTTATCATCACTGTCTTTGAGGATTTTGCTAAGTGGGTTGAAGCCATGTTATATTCTGCTACTACAATCCAAGTTTAAAATTTATAACTAATCAAATAATTAGTCATTATGGTATACCATCTATTCTAAATTTAGATAATGGTACACCATTCAAGAATAAAGAAATTCATAAGGTCTATGCAAAATACAAAATTCAATAAAAATGGTTGAAACTCTATTATTCTCAAGGTAATGGACAAGAAAAATTTTCAAATAAAATATTGATCAAAATACGTAACAAATTGGTCAATAAGAATGGATGATATGGGAACTTACAATTATATCCTACCTTGTTTGTGTATCATACTAGTGTTAAAAACCCTACAGGTGCAACACCTTACACTTTGGTTTATGATACTGAAGCAGTTTTCCCTTTCAAGCTTGAAATTCCTTCTTTAAGAATCTAATTCCAAGATTCATTAGTAGGATATGAATATTGTTTATGTCACCTTAACCAATTAAAACGTTTAGATGAAAATTATATTAATACCCTAGAGCATCTATGAATTTACCATGATAGAATTTGGCATGCCTATCATAAAACAATATGCTTTAGATCCTTTGAAATCATAGATTTGGTCCTTAAGGAAAATTAAAAGAACACCAATACTAATGTCAAACTAAAAGGAAAGTTCAAATTTAATTGGTTATTCCCCTTCATTTTCACTTCCAAATTTGGCTCCACAGCTTATAACCTAGCCACATTATATGGGAAAGAACACAAAGAACCAATAAACATAATGCATCTTAAAATATCTTAAACCTAAATGGTTTACCTACTTATGTGCCTAATTGCATGTTTGTCTGTATGCATGGTTGTTTAATATTCATGTATACCTAAAATCATGTGTTTTATAGTATAATTTCTTGGGTTTCAAGTTCATACCATCAAGTCAAGGGGCCTATGATGAGGTAATAATGATCCTAGTTAGCAAAAAGAACACTTGCATTGCATTTACACTAGATACTTAATGCTAGCAATCCCCTAGTTCCATAAATTGTTTGCCTTAATTTCTTCTATTACATATTCTTCTCCTTCTCTTGTATGAACTTTCTTCTCTTCTCTTCCCTCATTTGGGTTAAGTGATGTATGATGTGATTATTCATGGCCCTGATGACCCTATCTTTTCTCTTTCTTCTATCCCAATAGCATCATAACAATTCTTATTTAAAATACAAATAAATAAAAAATCTTCTCTTCTTTTATCCAAATCATAAAATCAAAATAAAACCTATCACTCAGCTAGATTCAAAGCCTTGATGGTTGTTATATTAATAGATCAACGACAACTTGATAATTTACCAATGATTTAATACTCTTGTTGTTGATGATACTTAGGCTTATCCACTTAAGCCTAAGTTATTATTTTATTATTTATTATTATTTTATTAATTTCCTATTTCATGCACTTTGTATTCATGTGAGGCATAGTATGCCCATGTTAGAAATAGGTTGTTAAGTGGTTGGATGTTTAGTTAACTGTTAGGATTTGTCTTGTCTTCTAGTAGTTAGTTGTCATCCTTGTTTAGCAGATAGTTATATGTTAGTTAAGTGGTTGGCCATGTTTGGAAAATTGTTGCAACCACTTAACCTATGTGAGATTCCATTGTAGCATTATATATTTGCACCATTTCATGAATAAAAGTAGCTTCATTTTGAGTTCCTATATCATTGGTAATCAGAGCCATAGGATTTTTTTTTTGCAGGAAGGAAGGCAAACTGCCACTTCTTTGTGAGGTGCCTAGTAGATTTTTCTAGTGCATCAGATCCTAGGTAGGTGCTAGTTGAAATTGGTTTCAAGCCACCTATAGCATCAAGTGAAGTTGAGGTAGCAGAGGGTAGAATTTACCCCTACACCAAATACCCCTAACATTAGATCAAAAGGTAAATTAGATTACCTTTTTCAGGCAATAATTTGGCAATTATATCCCCATGAGTGTGGTCTACCGGCGAGGACACCACTTGCATTATCGGTGATGTGACCTGGGTTCAATACCCATGGTGGATGTGTATAAGAAGTATTACTCAAAAACAAAATTGGCAATTATCCAATTTGGAGATTGCAAAAATTTGCTATCAGAAGATAACAGTAGATATTTGAGGAGAGATTCCAAAGTTTGAAGCCAATTTGTGGCCAAAAGAAAGCTTGGTGTGTTTTGTCCAAAGAGAAACTGGACTGCCAAAGAGGAGGGTTACTTCAATTTTCAGAAGCTTGTTGGAAATTTAATATTCATATTTTATTAGTATTAATATCCAAAAAAAAAAGATTCATTAGAAAAAATTTGGTTTTTCCATTCCTCCTTTTTGTTTTATTTTTTTTTTCCTTTCTTAGACTGGTCGATCATTTTGCCGATCGGCCACCCCTACCAGCTGGCTGCCTACCGATCAGTAGGGTTTTAGGCAACCTCCGCCCCCCATTCCACCATACTTCCTCCCCCTGCTTCCAAATGCCATCTCCCCCTCGTCGTCCTCACCCGAATCCTCTCGATTTTCCTTTGCCTACCTTGCCACCACGCTCCTTGTGTACGCACCGAAGGTTGGATGTCAGAAGAGATATATGATTAGTAGGAGGTTTATCCCACTATAAGTTACCTCGTAAACACATCGAGGAGCCCTTACAATAGGGTGATTGCACATGAAGAGTAGAGAAACCCACAACTATAGATTAAAAAATATATGCACAGGTAGAAAAGAAGTCACCAGTAGGCGGAGGAGACAAGAGTTACAAAAAAATATTTTTTTTTCCTAAGGTCTAAGAATAGACCAATAGGAAGTCCTAATTTGCCATCCACACGATGATCGACACGTGGAAGTTATAGATTATGCAGGGAAGTTTCAGCATGACTTTGAAAATTATGGATATTTTTGGCTATTCCAGGTAGTCTCCGACACGATGGTGCATTCGAGGCATGGCCATGTAATTCACGATAAATACTCCCAGTTTCAATAGTATTTTCCAGTTTCATTGATCTTGGAATCCATGACGATCGATGGACAAGCAAGAAAATTACCTCCTCGGCAACAAACACCTATTTTCAATGTTAAAATCACATTATTTTCAATGTTAAAATCACATTCTAACGATGTAAACAAATCTCCGATGGTGAATTTGATAGTCTCTATGAGGTTTCCATGTTCAGATAGTTGATGATTGCAGGTGGATTTCAACTTTCGGTGAGATACTAGCCTTTTTTTTGTGGCAGGATTGTAATTCTGACGATCGCAAAGCTTATTTGATTGTCTAGTGATCATTCTGTTATCCAAAGTGTTCCGATCCCACTTTACAGGATTTACTATAGTCTCGATAGGTTCTTCAACGATTGAAAATCATTTTTGATGTTGATTTTGAGTGTTCTGATGATAAGCCAAGGTTTTGACACTTTTCCATAAATTTCTAGTGATGAGGATGATCCTTAGTAAAAATTATTTTTCAAAGTGCTAAGGTTTTTCAACGGCAACAACATTTTTCCAATGCCACAAAGTTTACTGACCACCAACAACAAATGGTCTCAAAACACTTCACGCATTTGTCCCACATCGAGTATGGGGTGGTGTTATCTAGATTGAATAAATGACCACTAAAATGTGTGAAGATGGTTGTGAATGCAATGTATGAAATGCAATTTGTGAAATGAAATGTGTGAAATGCAATGTGTGAAATGAAATTTATGCAATGCAATGTGTGAAATGAAATGTATGAAATGAAATGTATGCAATGCAATGTGTGAAATGCAATGTGTAACATGTAATGTGTGAAATACAATGTGTAAATGTAATTTGTAAAATGTAATGTGTAAAGTGCAATGTTGTTTTTGTGTATTAGCCATGTATATGTACATGTATAAATCACATTATGCATAGAATGATCTCAAGTGGATGATGTTAAGTGGCTCAATATTTTCAGCTCCCTCTATACTAGCAAGCCTATAAGTTCCTTTACCCACTTTTTAAGAGACAATGTATGGACCTAGCTAATTAGCCATGAATTTATCACAAATATGCGGTAATGCATTGGTATTTTGTTGATTCTCTTTAAGAACAAGATATCCTACTTGGAATTCATGTAGATGAACTTTAGCATTGTAAGCACACTTTAGGTAGTCCTAATAAACTCGTAAATTCTCTAAAGCATTGACCCACCTTTCATCAAGAAGCGTGATTTGTTCAAAATATGCTTGTCTAGCAATATTGTCATCTATGAATTCTTACAATGAAATTCGTAATGAGGGGATCTCAAGATCAAGAGGCATAATTGCTTTGACTCCATAGACTAATGTAATGGCATTTCCCCAGTAGGCGTACGGATGTTTTTTTGATAAGCCCATAATTCCAAGGGGATTTGAGTATGTCAATCTCTATGATTTTATTTGACTAGTTTCTTGAGAATAGCAATTAAAGTCTTATTGGTAGCCTCAGCTTGTTCATTTTCTTGTGGGTAGTAAGGAGTCAAGAAAATGTGTTGGATAATATATTTCTTGCAAAGTGCTTGAACATCCTTGTTTTTGAAAGACTTGTCATTGTTGATAGATTATATGGTGAAGTATAAACTCCATAATTCGAGGTCTTATCATATTGGTTAGAGGAATTGCCTCAACCCACTTTGTGGAGTATTCAGTGGTTGTGATGATGAATGTATGTTGTCCCAAGGAAGGAGGTGAAATTTTTCCAATAAAATCAAGACCCCATTGTGAAAAGCATAAAAGGCTTTGCATAGGTTGTAAAGCTTATGATGGCACATGAGTTAAATTAACATGTTGTTGATATTGTTGACAATGCTTGACGTAAGTGCAACATTCACATTCCATGGTGGGCCAATAGTAACCCATATGTAGAATATGCTTTGTAATGGTCATTCCACTAAAATGACCACCAAAAGTACCATCATGAGCTTCAACTATGGCTCTTTGTGCCTCTACAAGCTCAAGACAACAAAGGAGGATTCCATCATAACCACGTCTATACAACACATCTCCCAAGAGAGTAAAATAAGTTACATTTTCCTTGAAAGTGTGTTTAGCAGTTCATGACATGTCTTATGGGAGTGTTCCAAACTTGAGGAAGGCTATTATTTGGTTGGACCAAGACTCATATAGCTCTGAATGGATAAATAAAGCATCCTTCTCATCCTTTGATTCGATACGAATAATTGTAGATTTAGAGATCATTATGACAATTAGGGGTTGTACCTCTCCTACAAAGTTCTTTGGAATCAATGATCCTAGAGAGGCCATCTCATCTACAAATATATTAGTCGAACGTAGTAAACTATTGATTTCATTGAATGACAAAAGCTTATACTGAGAGGGGGATGAACAGTATAAGGTAAACTTTTACTTTTCTTTCCCAAACTATATTATCCAATGTTATCAATTGCAATATCAATATCAATAACAAAGCAATGCACATCATCACACACATGAGAGACACAAATTTAATGTGGTTCACCCAATATGGGTTATGTCCACGAAGAAAATATTTCTTCTAAATTTTATCAACAAATATCTTGGGAATCAATTTCCTATTACAATATTTGTGGACCTCTATTCAAAGGAGATATCAATCCCTAATGCTCTGGTTTGTGGATCTCTCTCCATAGGAGAACTCTATCCCCTCTGCTCTAGTTTGTGGATCTCTTTCCATAGGAGAACTCTATCCCCTTTTCTTTGGTTTGTGGATCTCTCTCCATAGGAAAACTCTATCCCCTCTACTTTGGTTTGTGGATCTCTCTCCATAGGAGAACTCTATCCCCTTTGTTTTGGTTTGTGGATATCTCTCCATAGGAGAACTCTATCCCATTTGCTCTAGTTTTTGGATCTCTCTCCATAGGATAACTCTATCCCCTCTACTTTGGTTTGTGGATCTCTCTCCACAGGAGAACTTTATCCCATTTGCTCTAGTTTATGGATATATCTCCATAGGAGAACTCTATCCCCTTCACTCTGGTCTACTCCAAAGCCTGCTCTTAACTCTATCTCAAATATACACCAAACCTCATTACAAGGCTAGCACAAATCTGCTCCAACTCTGATCACAAAATTTGTTCAAATTTACACCAAACATCGTTACAATTTTAGCACAAATCTGCTCCAACTCTGCTCATAAATCTATCTAAATCTGCACATATTACATGTATAAATTTACCTCAAACTTGCTCTCTATATTTTCCCAAATTTGCACCAATTCTTCTCACAAGACTTGCTCAAATCTATCTCAATGCTACTTCAAGTCTTCTCACAAGACTTACTCAAATCTACCTCAATTCTGGTTCAATTCTTCTCACAAGACTTGCTCAAATCCACCGTAATGCTACTTATAGAACCTGCTCAAATATTCCAAAATATTGCATATAAAAAATGCTTATATCTCTTTCAAAAATGCTTTCTTAAACTAGGTAGTTCAAACATATTCTACCTAGAATTCATTTAACCTCTTGAACATATAGAGAATGATATTATCAAATACCCAATATGTTCTTCACATTCACAAATCTTGCATTCATTCAATCCAATCTCTATCTCTTGCAAAACTCTTTCAAATCAAATCAAACTAGTGTATAACTTTGCTTCACAAAACTTATCTCTAACACTTGCTCATTAAATGTCACTCACATCAGTGCACAAATGTTTCACAAATTCTTTCAACAAGAATGCATAATTTGTTCTTAAAAACCCTAACACAAGTGTTTCCAATTTCACTAATCAATAAGCACAATTTGTTCTCAAACCATAGCTCAAATATTTCCAACAATACACACTAATCAACCCTTTTATCTCCACCTTATAATTCTAAAATATTTTCTCAACCAACCACCTTAGAGAAGTAATAATATTAACATAC
The DNA here is from genome assembly GCA_028583015.1 of Wollemia nobilis. Classification (NCBI taxonomy): domain Eukaryota; kingdom Viridiplantae; phylum Streptophyta; class Pinopsida; order Araucariales; family Araucariaceae; genus Wollemia; species Wollemia nobilis. The sequence goes on from JAQPPZ010001411.1 coordinate 6,876,815, forward strand.
CTCTTAACTTGCTTTGATGAAGGTGTGCCCTCAAAACCTGTTCCAAAATAATTTTCTTTTTTCCACTTCAAGAGGTTAGCCAATCTTCTTTTCAAAACAATCACAAAAACATTTCCTCAAAAATTGTGCCCAAAATATATTGCTCTATACTCTTTTTACTTTCTCAAAACAAGGCTTTTAATTAACAATCAAAAACCTTTAAACTTTCCTTCACCATGCAAAAATACACACAATAATTAAACCATAAAACACCTTATAACTCCTACTTTTAAAACACACACAATCAACTCATATAATGAAAGAATCCTTATCACACCTTATTTCTCCTTCTAAACAGATTTTAAATTTCAATACCAAAAGACCCTTTTCACACCTTATTTCTCCTATATCAAATGAGCAAAAATTAAATGACAACTCAACCTTATAACTCCCACAAAAATCAAATTATAATTAAAAATTAAATACCTCTTTTATTCTGCCCTCAATGTGATTCAAACCTCTTACCTCATGAGAGCAAGGCACCCAACCAAGGGGCCACGATCGACCGTGCTAACATTGCCCGTGATAACACAAAGGTACCAATCACCTTTTATTTCCTCATGTTGTGAACTCAGCCAATCAAAACAAAAATCATCCGTGATGGATTTCAAACCCAAAACCTCCTCCTCAAAATATCTTCGCATTGGCTCAGCCACCAATTGGTCTAGCTAGCTGGATGGGATTTGATGTACACCAATCCAAACTTAAACTTTGTCATTCATTGTTGAAAACTACGTTGTCCCTTCCTTTCCTTCTCTACCACGTGCAATGAATCAGATATCGAGTTAATGCATGCACAAATTTTTGAACCACATTTCAAATGACTTTAGGCATGGGTATTAATATATTTAATTTGGTCTTCATCCAATGTTAGTGCCACCTTGTCCTTTTCAACCCCATATGACATCAACCACCTTAATTCAAAATTAATTTGAATTGCCTTCAATTGCTTGGCACTCAAATAATATTCTAACTTGAAATATTTATATTATAATAAAGATATTATAATATTAATCCTTTAAACCTTGCCTTCATATTTAATATTATTGCCTTCAATAATATTAATATCTTACCTTCATTTTTAAACCATTGTTCCAATGAACTCTTAAGCCTTTTGTCCTTCATTATAATATTCAAAAATAAATATTATAATGTTTTTCTCAACCAATATTATAATAATAAATATTATAATATTTTCCTTGACGTCAATGACAACCAATGACATCTTCTCTTTTGAAATCAACCTATGACATAAATTCTTTGACATCAATGACAACACAATATACTCAAAATTTCCAATAATCTCCCCCTTTTATGGTAACCCTTTCTAAAAAATTCTTTTCCAACCACTGGATTCCAAATTTGCTCCCCCTGAGAAACTGCTCGCCCTGACTGAATGCTCTCCCCCTTACTCAAATCTCTCCTCCTTTGACATCAATGGCAAAGGGACTCCTTTGGGGCTAAATATAATACTCTTATCTCATCCCCCTCCCCACCTCCTCTCCTTGAGGTGATTAATTTTTGGTTGGGAGTAAATCTAATCCCAGCATACAATGCTCTTTTTCTTTTTCAACCTTCTTTTTCAACACCTTTGTAATCATACCCTTTTGATCCTTTTGAGTGTCCATGTTCTTGCTTGACTCTAAAAGTTTTGGAAACTCTGTTCTACACCACTTGGTCTTATGCCTAAGATTATTGCACTTGTAACACTTGATGTTGTAGTTCTTGGAAGGTGCAAATGACTTGAAGTTCCTCTTGGTGAAGCCATAATCATTTATGTCATGAACCCTGCAATGGATCACTTTATGACCAAAGAAATTACATGAGTAGCAATACCCTTGAAAAAAATATCCATCTTTGAATGAGTTGTAGTTCCTCTTAGTGAAGCCATGCCCCTTCTTTCCATGAACCCTATAATGCATAGCTTTGTGACCCAAATGATTACATGAGAAACAATTCCCTTTTAAGAAATATTCATCTTGTCTATTAGTCCTTTATTTGCCTTCTCTGTGATGATCCATGTTTCTTGTTTATACATTATTTTCTTTCTTAATGAAGCTTTTGTAGAGACAAAAACATGACACTAAAGCATATATAAAATAAATGATTCTAGAAATACAGTAATTGCACAAAATGATATTTCATTCAATAACGAGGGGTGCTGAGAAACTCCTTGTTACAATTATTTTGTCCAACAAAATTATTTTGATATAGTAATTACAACTGCTAGGGTTCTCCGAAATCCTAGCTACCAAAAGTGAGTGTCTTCAATGTGCTTTTGCTCCCAACATAGTGAGTGGGCTTTGCTGATATCCGATTTCGGGCCACTCTAGCTTTAGCTGCTGTCCAATGATGAATAAATCTACAAATCTGCACACATGCCAATAAAAACAAGGGAATAGAAATATCTGTGAGGGCTCCACAGCATGAGACCCTCAATTAATAGTAAAACCCTAGCTATTAACGAATAAAGTAGCATTTAAAATCTACAGATAATGAAATGAAATAACAAATAATGATTTACCTTGTTGTTGATGTTGATGATCTGTTACGTCATTGCAGATTTTATGGCAGGTGATCTTATGCAGCAAATTTTGGTATATGACTTAGGTAATAGTAGGCACTGAGCTATGCTTGTAGGGTGCAACAGGTGCATGGATACACCTGTGGGATGAGGTAGGTGCTCAGCTATGCCTGGTGATTAGGGTTTGATCTACATGAGTAGATCATGGTAATGCATAGGATGCAGTGGATGGGATATGGTGGCGGTGATGGAAGATGGTTGGGGAAATTGCTGGAATGGGGAAATCCTAAGGAAAGCTAGGGTTCTTAAGTAGAATATGCTAGGGCACAATCCACTCAACTCTAAAAATGGTATTCAAAATTCATGGACCTCAGACTTCTTCAAGATTTCAAGACTCAGATTTTTCAGGGGTTGAGCATTGAGAATGCTCCTATTTATAATCAAGCCTAGGGTTTTAGCCTAACACTTTTGATCATGTGGCTAATATTAAATCAAATCCAAATTTTGAGATTATACTTTAAGTGTGACACAGATTAAGGAAGATGGATGGTTGAGATTAGATTAGATCTAATGGATGAGGTTAATTGGGCTTATAAATATATATTTTATAATAAATATATTAAAATATAATATAAAATATTATATTTAAACATAAATAATATAAAATAAGTCAAATGGGGTCGTAAAATGGTAGGAAAGGCATGGAGTGGCCAATTGAATGGCGGGAAAGGGGGATGGTGGACAAGTAGCTAGGATTTGGTGTCTATAGATCCCCCTTTTTGTACCATGTTGTGTGAAACATAATATGGTGTAAAAATGCGAGATACCTGGCTGGGCTTTGGGAGCAAAAGCAGCTTCTCTCTCCTGTTGGATTTTGAGTGATAACATTGAAGATAAAAGAATAAAGAATTTTTGGAATTTGCGTAGCTTACCCCTCAATTGATGAATGGGATTACGAATGAATCGCATGAAAATTTTGAAAAATTTGTGCAAATGATGAATGATGTGGTGGCATTTTTGCCCCAATGGTGCGAAGGGGGTTGGTGTGAAATGTGATATGATGTGATGTGGATGATATGAATGATGTAAAATGTGATACCATTTTTGCCCTAATGGTGGGAAGGGGATTGTGTCAAATGTAGATGTCATGATCATGTAAGATGTATCCCGTCATGGGAAAATCATAATCATATTTTGGTTACCCCAAATTTAGGGTGAGTTGATATTGTTGAAGCAATTTGCCTTATCGACGTCATTGATATGCAAAATGATAATGCAAAAAAAAAAAGGAAAAATTAGTGAACCTTGGACGTACTGCTAGTTATCTGTCAATCTAGCTAGTGCATATCTCGAAGGTGTTAAGGATATTTTAAATGATGAAAATTGATTTGTTTTCATGTTTTAAGCCTCATGAATTAGGCCATCAATGACTGCTTTTGTGCAAATTGTTCTTGGTAGTGTTCCACTCACAATGTGAAGTACCAAATGTGATTGTGTTCTTGAACAAAGAGATAAGTGATGATGGTGATGACCAAGTATTCTTATGGTAATCCATTCATCTTACAAAATTGCATGGATGCGAATCGCTGCAATCGCCAAGTATATAGAATGAACCACTATATATAGGATTCACTTATAATTTTGATATGTGTTGGAAGAAATGATGGTAGATTATGATAATGGAAAGAATGCTAATGGAAGAATATGATGAAATCACCAAGATCAGAGTCGATTTGTAAAAATGAAATTGTTAGTTGTTGATTATGCACTTTTTGTATGGAAACAACTAATTTGATGGCCAAATCAACTCCAATATTTATGAAAAATTGTGGAATGATGAAGGAGATGAAATAGAAGAGACGAGTGTTAGTTTTGTAAAAATTTGGAATCGTTTGATGCATTTTGTAACTCAATTTGTATATTTTTACAAATGTGTATCATATTCAAAAAATGAAAGTGCAAAACGACTTTTGCTTTTACAAAACATAATTTTATGATATGCATGATGTGTGGGTGAAATTTGATGGGTTTTTGAGGGGGCAAGATCTTGTTTTGGGCCCTTTTGCCTTTATGGAATCTTGATGCCAAGCACTCGGTTGTGCCTACGATATTTTTTAAGCACCCAGCTGCACTTGGGTGCACCTGCAAGTGCCCATGTGCGCCTGTGGCCCACAGGTGCTAGACTATACCTTAGCATGCTAGCTATAGCTATAAGTAGCTTGTAATGTAGACTTGTCAGATCATTCTTGCATTTGAGAGTTTCTACATTTGCATCTGAGGAGTAGAGTGAATTGGTGAGGAAGGTGAGGTTGGTGAGGATTTGCATGGGAGCTATGGTGGTGGAGGGAGGTCATGTTGCTAGTGGAGCGAAGACTCGCTTTGCCCCAGTAATGTTGACAAACAATTTTTTTTCTTTTGTGTAAAACTTTTGTATTATGTTTTTTTTTTAAATAATATTAATAAAACAAATATTTGTTGCTGCAGTTGAGGGAGATAAAACCTTGACATCGCTTCTCTCCTCTTGTTCATGGGATGAGGAAGAAGCTCACAGAGGGGGATTGGGAACTTTTGTGGAAGGTGGATTTGGAGGGAGTGTCTAGGTTGGATGTTGTGAGGGCATATGAGGGGTCTCTCTCGTCATTGATAGAGATATGGGATTATGATAGGGGGATGTTTCAGCTACTGATCGGGGAGGCTACTATCACCCTTGAGGATGTATACCGCATCCTCAAGGTGCTAGTAGAAGAGGAGAAGAAGGTGGAGATGGATAATATATTTAGGGAGCGGTGGTGAGAGGTAAGTATGGGGGATGGAGGTATATGCTACCTGAGCATGTACAAGATGAAGGAGTTGGATGCACTCCCAGCCTTGATCATGTTTGTGTTAGCAAACATAGTGCTACCTAATAGCACTAGTTGTAGGTTTCCCTATAACCTATTGGGATTGGTGAGTGACCTACTCACCAACCCAAGGGGATATGCATGGGCTCCTATGTTATTGGTGCAGCTATACCAAGAGCTATATGAGGTGACACAAAGAGGAAGGAAGAGGATTGGGTGCATCTTCCTCTTGTAGTGTTGGGTTTGGGAGCACTTTAGTGTGGCTCAGTCATAGGGGCTACCTTGCTAGGCATGGCAAGTCAGTGAGCCCTATGCAAGGAGATGGACAGTGGTTGAGGAGGTGCATCCAAGTTGAGAGGTGCATACTAGCCAGTGGTATCAGTATATGTGATCGAGGCTGACTCGGGATGATGTGATATGGATGCCATGGCAAGGAGTTCGATTTGAGACGATGAGTGGCTAGAGGTCCTCGATGTAGATGATGTTGAGGTGACACCAAAGTATGTAGCTTGGTTTGGTGCCCAAGAAGTATGGGTACCAAATGTGGTGAGTTGTGGGGATGTGGTAACTGCAGGGTCGAGGATGACTCCAAATATTACGAGGTCTCAACGATCGATGAGTTAGAGGTATTAGAGGGGAGCAACCCAAAATAAAATAATAAGTTGGAGGTGGAATATGATGAGGGGGAGGATGATGAGGATATGGTGGAGATCTCTGAGGTGTCTAGGTTATAGGTAGATGTGGAGCAGCTCCACGAGGAGTGGGAGACTACACTAGAGTCTCATAAGGAGGCTCTAGCAGGATGATATGGGGTTATTTCTAATTTATGGGTTACTATAGCTTGTATGGAGGCAGATCAATTGGTAGATAGGTTTTGTGATCAAGAGATTGTCATGAGGCTTTAGGTAGAGATTTTTGTGAGAGAGCAACATCATCATATTGACTTATGGTGACTATAGGTGAGTGAGACATATGCGCACTCCTTGGAGGATTTATGCATGGCTAATCACATTCCTTTGTTAGATCCTCCTTCATCCTCCAGTACTGATGCATCGAGGCATACAACATCTAGTTCTAGGTCTAGGGCTCCTACTAGGTCTCAGGGGTCATCTCATAGACATTAGCTTAGTGCTTAGATGCGCTTTTGTATATGAGCCTTGGTGCTCCATTGTAGCCTTTATGGCATTCATTGTACATATGATATTTTTGAGATATATAAATATACATGGCTTTTTATATATTTGTGTTATCTTTTGTTTGAATGCTTTTATGTGTATGCAATGCATGTTTTATGAAAATGTTTTTATGCATTTCTTATGGATGACTAATGCAAACTAATCATGATGTTTATGCATAATGTTATGGATGATTAATGCAAGTGAAATGGCATGTATATGGATGATGTTTATATGGATGATTAATGCAAGCTAAATGGCATGTATATGAATGCTAACTATATGAGAGGAATGCATGATGTTCTAATGATCCTTTTTAGTTCAGAATTTTGTTGGCCATTTTTGTTCATTGTTTTGCCATCGAGGGCACCAATCTTTGTGGCTTTATGCGGGTTGATCCATGATGAAGACATGGATGATGACATGGAAGAAGATATGGATGTTGATATGGAAGAAGATATAGATGTTGATATGGAAGAAGATATGGATGTTGATATGGAATGCTCAAATATTTTCAAATACTCAAACAAACTAGTGCTATCAACCAAACTCACTAAAGGTTGTCTAACTTTATTTAGGACCAAGGTGTGTGCAAATGAAGTTCATGTACCAAATATTAAGAATGAAAATGACCCTAGGCAATCAAGAACCAATGTGTGTGCATGTGAAGTTCATTAACCCATTACGAGTAAATTGGGCATGACCTGTTATGGAGAGGACCAAGAAGCTAGCTTGTTCGTATGTGCGGTCAGAGGTCTCCCTATTTGGAAGAGAGACATGTCATCACATGAGCTTACTCCACTGCCAGTCAAGCATCTATAGCCCTGGTGGAGACTCACTCCATAGTCCAATGATTTTGATCTTTTAGACCTTGGGGATGACTACATAAATTTATAAGGGAAATGTAGTACAATCCTTATAGCTTTAGGGATCTATGGGATTTGTGAATTCTAGATAGAGCTTTGGGGAATCATATTCTCAACCGAAGTGTGATGAGAATGTGATCCTATCCTTACTACTCTATATTTTATATTTGTATTTGGTGAGTAATTATGATAGTGTTGAGAACCACCATTTTTGGTTTTGGACCATGTTGCATGATAGGACAACCGAGGAATGCCCTTTTCACTTCAAGGTGCCACCCAAGTATGGTATTATCCTTATTTAACTCAAAATATTTTTAAGGTGTGAAAAAGTGTGGTTGGTGCAAGATTGCTTTTGGAATTAGTTGAAAAGACCCAAGACTTTCTTAATGTGATAAAAAAGTGGTTTTGGTCCTCAAGAAAATTGGACATCTTTTCAGAGGTTGCTAGATACACTAGTAGTGGCTGGGTGAATGAAAATTTTGGCTTTATGAATTTTGAAAAATGGGCTTGTTGGTTTATGACATTGGAGAACATTGCATAAATACCAAAAATAGGTACCCCCAATTATGAAACTTGTCTTTTTGTATTTGGCCATATCATCACTACTATAAAATATCATTGAACATGGGATGGGATGAATGCCATATGAAAAATGAGGGAATGTAGTGGAATGCATGTGAGATGTAAAATGCAGTGGAATGCATGTGGAATGAATGCAAATGGAATATGTGTGCAATATGTATAAATGCAATGTGAGAAGTGCATGCCTATATGAATGATTTGTGTTTTTTTTTTTTTAGCCATGTATATAAATATATATAAACACCATATTAAAAATAGAATGCCTTTGATAGAGCATGAAGGTGAATTTTGGGAAAATACGGGAAAATGAGCTCTGGCAATTTTTTTCTCTGAACTAGGGTTTCTAGATTTTTGAAAAATCTCTGGCTTCTGCTGGCTTGCAGAAGTGTCTTTGGGGTACGGTGGATCTGAAGGTTCGATCGGTGCCCCAGGAGGGTCCAATGGGGACTTCTTCGGCTCCTTTTCCAGGAAGTACTAGCTCTTACGCTAATTTGTTTAAAGAATATTCTCCTTCAAAGAATTCCAAAGCCCAAAATATGGCATATAAAAATCTCTTCATGACTGCTGGGAATAGGTCTTCAGAACGTCGTGTGAATGGTTGTTTGCCATAGGCCGAATCCTGGCAAAAAATCATCATTGAGCCCAACATGGTTGAAGAGTCAGTCCTCTATAGAGCTAACCATGATTTAATCTACAATTTCATGGGTATTCAGCCTTCCCTGAGCTTTCTACATTCTTGGATCCGTCAGAACTAGGAGCCCCACAGTGACTATTCATTGTGGTTTATTATTATCAGCTTCTCGGCTCTGGCCGATAGAAATAAGGCTTTCGAGTTGGAGAAGAAAAACCATGGCTCGGTAGGGCTATTTTTTCAACCATGGAGGGTAGGATTTGATCCTCATGTTGAACCTACTGCTGTCCCAGTGTGGATTCAACTATATGCTCTTCCAATGGAATTTTGGGGTGAGCAGGTATTGGCAATGATTGGCAATTCGATTGGTAGACATCTGGGTGTTTCCAGAGACACTATTGAAGGGAGCATGGCAGTGTATGCTCGAATATGTGTGGAGATGGATCTCAGCCAGCATTTTTCGGTAGAGTTGGAAATTGAATTGGCAGGTCTTTCCTGGATTCAATAGCTGGACTATGAGGCCCTACCCTTTAGATTTAGGTTTTGCCACAAGCATGGACATTTGGCCCATTTCTGTCCTATTAATATGAATGCCAATATGGAGCCCCCTTCAAGAATGCCAAACCTGCCTAAAGAGGATAAGGTTGCACCTAATAAAGATCCTATTAGCACCAGTCAGGGCCAGGAAGCTCAGAGAGAGGGTTTTGAACAGCCCAGAATAAAAATACGAACAAATAAAAAGGAGGGAAAGGAGCAATCTCATCTCAGGTCTACCAATAGGTATGAGATTTTTAAGTCATTGGTTGATGAAGAGGATCAATCTATGGAGGGCTTGGAGGGTTTCAAGGAAACTTCTTTTGTTCTTGGGCAACTCCCCCTCTCATCTTCTCCCGTCATACAATAGGTAGTTGATCCCTCTAAGGTATCATAGCCAGTGTGTTCTAGTGCCTTAGTAGTCCATAACCAGGAGCAGACAGTATCTCAAGATGTTCGCATGGGGATAGCAGAGAAGAACAGGGAAAGGCCATCTTTGGGGATAACCCAGGTAGAAAAAAGATCAAAAAATAGCAATTCTCAGGGAGCAGGTAGAAGATCCAATAAGAAGCTGCTAGTAGCCCAGGGAGACAAATTGATCTTGGGAGGATCGGTGAGGACAATTGACTCTTATTGCTCCCAGGGTAACCCATGATTATACAATCTTGGAATGTGAGGGGTTTAAACAGCAAAACCCATCAATCTGTTGTTCAAATATTATTAGAGAATAGCAATACTGATTTTTTTATTTTACAAGAGACTAAGATGTCTTTGGATCTTATGTCTAAAACAATCAATAGAATTTGGAGGGGTGCTGGTCATATGGATGTGGCTGCCCAAGGTGCCTCAGGGGGGATTTTTACTCTGTGGAACTCTCTGGAATGGTCTGCAATAGAACACCTTGCCTGGAGGGGTGTTCTCACTTCTCTTTTTAGGAATAATGTCTCTACGAAATTCGTTCTAATCACTAACTTTTATGGATCTCAAAACCTAGAGGGTCAGAGGCGGCAGTGGAAGGTTGTGCATGACATGCGAGCATCAAGGGAAGATCTAGACTGGATTATAGTGGGGGACTTTAATGCTAAATTATCTTCTAGAGACCAGGAAGGGGGAACACCTCTTTTGGATCCAGGGGACTATTTCATGATTGCTCAAGTCCAGGCTTTGCACTTAGTGGACATTAAATGTCCTGGAAATAACTTCACTTGGACTAATAAAATGCGGGAGCCACATAGTAGGAAGGTAAAGCTAGATCGCTTTCTGCTTTCAGAGGAGGCATTTGTAAAATGGAATATCAATTTTCAGATTTTAGCAGGCCCCTGTTTCGATCACCTGTCCTATTCTCGTTGGAAGGCAGGACTAGGATGAGGCACCATCACAAACCTTTCAGATTTGAGAATTTCTGGCTTCAAAAAGAAGAACTTCGGGAGAAAATCCCACAATGGTGGGAAGAAGGCTGCCCAGATTATGGGAGAGCAATGTTCAGAATCCACAAACAACTTCAATATGTCAAAACTCAGTTGAAGTATTGGAGGCATTCTAATAAAACTAACTTCCAGGCCCAAAGAGCTCCGTTGGTGGCCCGTTGGGATGAGGTCCAAAAACAGTTCAGAGGAGTAATAACTTACCAGCTCAAAGTTGAGGATGATGCCTTGCGTACAGTGATTGAGGACATTGACAACCAAGAGGAGCTCTATTGGAAGCAAAGAGCAAGAACCTCCTGGTTATTAGAAGGGGATAGAAATACAAAATTCTTTCATCGGACTGCTTGTGCTTGAAGACAGATGAATAAGATAGAGGTCCTTCAAGATGAGAACGGTCATTCCTTTGATACCCTTCCAGGTATACATTCCCATGCTATGGATTATTTTTCTAAGCTTTTTAAGGAAAGTGTGGTTCAAGATGTACAGGCCCAAAATGAAGTTATTTTTGTCATACCTGCTCTTATTTTGGAGGAGGAAAATCAGGCCCTCCTCAAACCCATTGATAGGGATGAATTGAAAACTGTGGTCTTTGGAATGAGCACTGGTAAAACTCCTGGTCCAGATGGCTTCCCAATTGAGTTCTTTCAGGATTTTTGGGACTACTTAGAGGAAGATGTAAGGGATGTTGTTGAAGAGTCCAGAGAAAATAAGAGAATCCTTAAAGCTATAAACCACACGTTCATTACCTTGATTCCAAAATGGGAGGAGGGGGTTCATATTTCAGATTATATGCCTATTGCCTTATGTAATGTGTTGTACAAAATAATCACAAAGGTAATGGTTGAGCGCCTAAAACTTCTTCTTCACAACATTATCTCCTCTGAGCAAGGGGGCTTTGTTGAGGGATAGCAGATTTTGGATGGGGTGGTTGTGGCCCAGGAAGCAATCCATTCAATGCACACTTCTAGTAATAAAGGGATGTTCATTAAATTGGACATGTCAAAGGCTTATGATAGGGTTGAATGGAGTCTCCTGGCTAAAATTATGGCAGCCTTCAGCTTCTCTCAGGGCTGGATTGAGTGGATCATGAGCTGTGTCTCTTCCTCGACTTACTCTGTGCTTATCAAGGGCCTTCCTTCGCAACCTTTTGGAGCTTCTCGGGGTCTGTGCCAGGGGGATCCCTGTTCCCCTTATCTTTTTCTCATTCTGGCTAAAGGTCTTGGCAGAATTTTCTTGAGGAGAAGACAACAAGGCAGATTATTGGGTATTAGGGTGGGGGATGAAGTTTTATCGCACCTGTAGTTTGTGGATGACACTGGTTTGATGGGAGTGGCCAGCATCAGGGAATCAAGAACGATTAGGGATACTCTTAATGTCTATCTCAGGGCTACTCAACAGGTCATTAATGACAAGAAATCCAAAGTGATCTTTTTTAATCTGGAGCAAAGGCTTTAGAATAGAATTTTAGAAATCTTGGGATTCACCAAGACTTCTCTCCCCGTGGTTTACTTGGGGATCCCCTTGCACTTCAAGAAGCTAAAATTAGACACTTGGAGGAACTTGCTGGAGTGTATCAAGGACAGAATTAATCACTGGTCTCACAAGTGGTTAAGCTATGGTGGTAGACTAACGTTCTTACAGTCAGTCATTCAAGCCATGCCAATCTACAAATTTTCTATCCTGGCTACCCTACTTACAATATGGAAAGAGTTGGACAGGATGGCTAGGAAGTTTTTGTGGGAAGGAGCTAAGGGAGAGAGAAAGTGGGCCTTAGTGGGCTGGGATAAAGTCACCCGACCCAAGGTAAAAGGTGAGGTCGGGATCGAGAGGATCCAAGTTAAATAATCAAGCCTTGGCTCGGAAAGTTGTATTGGAGGTGGATTTCCCAACCAACTTCCTTATTCAGTAGAATCCTAACTAGTAAATATTTGGGTCAAGTTAACCCCAATGAGGTGGGCCGTTTCCCTCTGGATGGTACTAGATCCTTAGTGTGGTAGGCTCTCAAGCTAGGATCTTAGGTTATTAAAGACCAATTGTTTTGGAAAGTGGGGAGAGGGGAATAGGCTTGTTTTTGGACCGATTCATGGGATCAGTATGCACCCATCATTGTTGAATTCCTCGAGTTACTTCCAATAAAATTTGCCATAGAAACCAAGGGTTGGGTCCAAATTGAAATTTATTTCAACACTACTTAGCTGGGGGAGTATAATTTTAAGAAGTTTAAGAGGTTGGAGGAGTGGCCAATTCCAATCCCCCCGGAGTTGGCACCCATCTTGACCAAAATCTTGATAGAAAGGTTTCTCACAGGGAGAGACGAGGAGGATGAATTAGCTTGGGGCTATGGGAGCCTTGGTGTTTATACAGTGAAGGACGGATATGACAAGATCCTCCCAAAGCCTCCCCCCCATTCTTATCCGGTTGAGGATTGGAGAAAGATTTGGCACTCCAAGGGCTGGCCGAAAGTAAACTTTTTTGCCTGGCAGTTTATGCACAATGGTATTCTCACTTTTGACAATCTCAGATGTAGAGGAATCATCGGCCCTTCTTAATGTGTTTTATATCACAAGAATGAGGAAACAGCTAATCACCTGATGTTTGAGTGCCCTTTCACGTGTCAAGTTTGGAAGCGATGGTTCTCTCACTATAAAATCTAGGTTAATGGTGACATGAATTGGACTAATATTTGGGAAATATGGAAACGGGGTAGATTTAAATCCAAAGCTCTTAAAATTGGGTGGGAGCTTGGCTTAAACTTCATTTGGTGGCAAGTGTGGTTGGAGAGAAATGCTAGAATTTTTAGAGAAACCTTTTCCTCGCTAGATGGAGTTTGGCAGGTCATTTGGAGCAAAGTCACAGAAACTGTTTCTGTCTACGCTAAAGAGGAAACTCAAGTTGGTCTTGGGCCAATGGAAGAGGGAGTTGAAAAGCAAGAGGGATAGGACAGATCCAGTTGGAAACCACCCCCAGAAGGCTGGATTAAAATCAATACTGATGGTGCTGCAAATGGCAATCTGGGTAGTGCCAAAATTGGCGTGGTCTGCCAGAATCATGAGGGATCAGTGCTCTATTGGGAACTGCAAGGCTTGGGTAGAGCCACAAATAATGAAGCGAGAAGCCATTGCTATCAAATCTACTTCTATTTGGGTAGTTACTCAGGGCCACAGGAGGATAATTCTTGAATCTGATTCTCAAATTCTAGTTGGAGCTCTTGACTGCATGAGGAACTTTGCATTGAAAGCTTGGAGGTTGAGGATTCTGGTCTCTCAAATCAAGGAATTATGGAGGGAATTAGATGATGTGATTCTATTTTATATGAGCAGAGATTTAAACAAAGCGGCAGATTTCCTGGCTAAGATGGGTGCTGAGAAATAGGTAGGGGTGCAGCTACATAGTGACATGCCTATTGAAGATGAGGTGATTAGGCAGGGCCTTGAAAGATCCTTGAGCCAATGATCAAAGAAAAAGCTAAGGGTGGTTTTTGTCATGATTTTGTGACCTGTTGCACCATCGCGGCCATTGGAGGTAAGTTTTCATGATATCACAACATGTTGCGTCGTCGCGGCCGTTGGAGGAAAGTTGTCACGATATTGCGACATGTTGCACCGTCGCGGCCACTGGAGGAAAGTTGTCATGATATCATGACATGTTGCACCATCACGGTCGTTGGAGGAAAGTTGTCACAATATCGTGACATGTTGCGCCATCGTGGTTGTTGGAGGAAAGTTGTCATGATTTTACGACATGTTGCATCGTCGCAGCTACTGGAGAAAAGTTGTCTCGATATCGTGACATGTTCTGCCATCATGGCCGCTGTGGGAAAGTTGTCATGATATCATGACATGTTGCACCATCACGACCGCTGGAGAAAAGTTGTCACGATATCGTGACATGTTGTGCTGTCGCGGCTGCTAGATAAAAATTTTCGCGATATCGCGACATGTTACGTCGTCGTGGCCGATGTGGGAAAGTTGTCACGATATCGCGACATGTTGCGCCATTGTGGCCAAGGGAGGAAAGTTGTCGCGATATCGCGACATGTTGCACCATCGCGACCGCTGGAGGATTTGGTCATGATATTTTGACATGTTGCGCCATCGCAGCCAAGGGAGGAAAGTTGTCATGATATCGCGACATGTTGCGCCGTCACGGATGCTAGAGGAAAGTTGTCACGATTTCGCGATGTGTTGCACCATCGCGGCCGTTGGAGGAAAGTTGTCACGATATCGTGACATGTTGCTTCGTCATGGCCAAGAGAGGAAAGTTGTCATGATTTCGCGACATGTTGTTCCATTGCGGCCAAAGGTGGAAAGGTGTCGCGATTTCATGACATGTTGCTCCGTCATGGCCAAGGGAGGATTGTTGTCATGATTTCATGACAGGTTGACTTTTTGCGGTCAGAGGAGTCTTGTGTCACGATTTCGCAACTTGTAGCTTTTTCGCGGCCAAAGGTGAAGTTGGTGTTTGCTGCACAATTTCACGACAAGTTGTTGTAACAGACCAATCAGCTCCCTCAGCTAGCTTGGTATTGGTTCAAGAGATTTGGTTCCATTGCAAATCTTCCTCTTCTCTTGTAATCATGTGCTTTCATTATTTTCGGCTAGGATGTGTCTTCTCCCAATTGTAACTGATCTTTGTTTTAATACAAGTTTTTTTCATTTTTTTCAAAAAAAAAAAAAGAATGCCTTTAAATGGATAATATTAAGTGGTTTGGGTTCCTCTACTCCCTCTAAATCGGTAAGTCTATATGTATTATTATCCACCTTTTGGGAAATTATGTATGGACCTAACCAATTAGCCACGAATTTGTCACAAATGTGTGGTAAAGCATTGGTGTTTTGTTGATTTTCTTTAAGTACAAGATCTCCTACTTGGAATTCACGAAGATGAAATTTTGCATTGTATGCACGTTTGAGGCGATCTTGATAAACTTGTAGGTGTTCTAGTGCATTGACTCACCTCTCATCCAGAAGAGTGAGTTGGTCAAGATGTGCTTGTATAGCGGTGTCATCATCAATGAATTCTTGCAAAGAAATTTTTAATGAGGGGATCTTGAGCTCAAGAGGTATGATGGATTCCGCTCCATAGACCAGGGAAAATGTGTTGCTCCTATTGGTGTTTGGATGCTTATTCGATAAGCCCATAGTGCCAAAGGGATTTTCGTATGCCAATATCTATGATTTTCATTAACAAGCTTCTTGAGAATAGCAATCAAGATCTTATTGGTAGCTTCGGCTTTTCCATTTGAAATGTGGGTAATAAGGAGTCAAGAAACTATGTTGGATATTATATTTTTTACAAAGTGCTCGAACATCGTTGTTCTTGAAATACTTACCATTATCATAAGTTATTTTAGAGGGAATACCAAAATGACATATTATATGTTGGATTATGAATTCAACAATTCGAGATCCTGTCGTACTGGTTAGAGGAATGGCCTCGACCCACTTTGTGAAGTATTCAATGGCCATGATGATAAATGTATGTTTTCCTGAATATGGAGGTAAAATTTTGCCAATCAGGTCTAGGCCTCATTGTAAAAAGGGCCAAAGGTTTTGTATAGGCTGTAAATCTTGTGATGGTACATGAACTAAATTGGTGTGTTCTTGACATTGCTTATAATTTTTGACATAGGTGCAATAGTCATGTTCCATTATGGGCCAATAATAACCCATGCATAAAATATGCTTTATAATGGCCATCCCACTAAAATTACCATTGCAAGTACCATCATGGGCTTTAGCTATGGCTCTTTGAGCTTCACTATTTTTGATACAATAAATAAGGATTCCATGATAACCACGTTTATACAACATGTCCCCCAAGAGAATGAAATGGGCTACTTTTTGTTTGAAAGAGTGCTTTGCAGACCAAGACATATCGAATGGGAGTGTTCTAAATTTTAGAAAGGCTACTATTTGGTTTGACCAAGACTCACATGGTTCCAAATGGATAAAGCAAATGTCTCTTTCATCCTTAGGATTAGCACGGACAATGGTTGCTTTATACATTGTTGAGATTATTAAGGATTGCACCTTTCCTAAGTTATCTTTTGGAATCAATGATCCAAGAGAGACCATGGCATCTACAAATATATTAGTTGAATGAGGCAAGTGGTCGATTTTGTACCATTTGAATTTTGAGAGCAAATTCATTTCTTCTTCATGATAAAGCTTAATGGTAGGTTCTTTGCATTGGTATTCTCCAGTTACTTGTTCTACAACAAGTTGAGAACCCCAAAATACCTTGAAACGCTTGATACCCATAGATATAGTGGATTGAAAACCTAAGATTAAGGCTTCGTACTCTACAATGTTATTTGTACATGGAAAGTCTAACTTGAATGATAAAGGGATTGGTATCCCTTGAGGTGTATGAAAGACAATTTCAGCACTTTGACCTTTCTTGCACTTTGATCCATCAAATAATAAGGTGATATAGACATCTTTCTCTGGAATGATCTCTTCTTCTAATTCAGTGATGAAAAATATCGAATCATCTGGGAGCTCTATAATCAAATGATGATAACTAGGTAAGGGAGCTTCCACGAGTTGATCAGCTATAACTTGACCTTTAATGGATTTTTGGTTGATAAATTCGAGATCAAATTTTGTAAGGAGCATTATCTATTTTGTGGTATGAGTATTTTTGTAAGTGTGAGATATCATATAACATAGAGTATTTTCTCTAGCTATTACGTAAGTTGTATGTCTAAGCATATAGTGTCAAAATTCCTTAATGGAAAAAACCACTGCTAAACACAACTTATCTACATAAGTGTATCGGGTTTCATAACTCACCAATGTTCGACTAATGAAATAAATAGCTTGCTCTCAATTTTGTTTATTTTTTTGTGCAAGCATTGTCCCTAAAGCAAAGTTCGTTGCTAAAACATAAAGATAGAAAGGGATCCCTAGGTGAGAAGGAGCTAAGACTGGCAAAGAAGCTAGGTATTGCTTGATATCATCGAAAGCTTTTTGACATTCATTTGTCCATGTAAATAGCACCCCCTTTTGTAGTAGGTTGATGCAGGAGCATCCAGGGCCGCACAGCAATCTTGCATCACCGAAAAGAAAAACAAAAAAAAAAGTTAGAAGTTTGCAAATTTTTCTAAGTATAAAAATTGTCGCGATATCGTGACACAAATGTCGTCGTGATATTGCGACGTATTTTAAGAACCGTGGCAAGCGCAAATATTGGTCGCGATATCGCGACACAAAAGTGTCGCGAAATCGTGACACTTTGGTAGCCGAAGTCACAAGCCACAAAAGTGTCACGAAATCGTGACACTTTGGCAGCCGAAGTCTCAAGCCACAAAAGTGTCACGAAATCGTGACACTTTGGCAGCCGAAGTCACAAGCCACAAAAGTGTCACGAAATCGTGACACTTTGGCAGTCGAAGTCACAAGCCACAAAAGTGTCACGAAATCGTGACACTTTGGCAGCCGAAGTCACAAGCCACAAAAGTGTCACGAAATCTTGACACTTTGGCAGCCGAAGTTAGAAGCCACAAAAGTGTCGCGATATCGCGACACTTTGGCAGCCAAAGCCAAAATCCATAGAAGTGTCGCGATATCGCGACACCTTGGAGAAAGAGGACCAAAAGCAAAAAAGAGTCACAATATCACGACACCTCGGAGAAAGAGAACCAAAAGCATAAAAACGTCACGATATCACGACACATTGGAGAAGGAGAGCCTAGGGCAAAAAAGTGTCATGAAATCGTGACATGTCGCATTTTCATGACCTGGCTAAGAGGGTAAAGATGGGTTTTTCGTGGACTACTGTTGCAGAACGATAGGTGGCGATTCCAGAAGCCGTTAAGGTAGTTCCAAGTGGCAGTTCCAAAAGCCATTAAGGCCGTTCCATGTGGTAGTTACAGAAGCCGTTAAGGCAGTTACGAACGGCGGTTGCAGCAAGAAGCCTGGATTTTAAAAGGGGATTTTTTCGAAGTATTCGAGAGGCTGGAAAGACGTAAAATGAACTGCGACTGTATTTTCTTCTGCACTTTGTAATCTTCCATGGTTTCGAATTAAGCTTTCCATGCTTCGAATTAAAATCGCGTCTTTTTCTTTATAATTTTAACTGGTTAAAATTGGCTCCCCATCATAGGTGGTTGAATGACCTGCATTTATCATAAATTTGTGTAATAAAATATCGAATTGATTGAATCTTTCCTTTTAAACTATGCAATTCCTTAATGTTATTTGGGTAAGGCATTTCCATGATGATCTTGACCTTGTTTGGGTCCACTTTAATGCCTCTTTTGGAGATAATGAATCCTAAAAGTTTACTTGAGGTAACACTAAAGACAGACTTTTTGGGATTTAACCTCACCTTATGTTCTAGAAGTCGATCAAAAATCTTGTCCAATATAGTAATGTACTCTTGTCAAGTTTTAGATTTAGCCAAGAGATCATCCATATAGTCTTTGATAATCTTATGCATGTAATCATGGAAGATGTAAGCCATGTCTCATTGATAAGTAGCTCCTACATTTTTAAGGCCAAAGGGTATAACCTTGTAACAAAAGGTCCCCCAAGGTGTCATGAATGTTGTTTTATGTTGATCATCAAGATTTATGCAAATTTTGTTGTATCCTAAAAAACCATCCATGAGGGAAAGCTTTTCATGGCCAACATAGATATCGACAAGAGTATTAATGTTTGGAAGAGGAAAATCATCCTTAGGACACGCCTTATTAAGATCTCAAAAATCAGTGCAAATGTGTATCGATCCATTAAGCTTGTGAATAGGTACCATGTGTGAAAGCCACTCAGGATAGTCAATAGGAATAATGAAATTGACGTCTAGCAGTTTTTGAAGCTCTTCCTTGACTAAGAGGGCCATGGTAGGATGCATCCTTCCAAGTTTTTTTTTTATCAATTTGGCATCAAGGTGTAAGGTGAGATTGTGGACCACAATATTAGGATCAAGACTAGGCATATCCTTATAGGACCATGCAAACACATCTTTCTTCTTCTTGAGGAGAGTAATGAATTGCTCTTGTTCATCGAATGATAGGATTTTTCTAAGCTTGAAAATTTAGGGATTGTCAGGATCTAAACTAAGGTTCACATTGATGGTATCTTCAATAGACATTTATGAACCTTCCTCAAGTTGATGTGGTGTGTGGATTAGATGAATGTCATCTAAGATGTCATCCAACTCTTCCTGCTTAGTGTCATCTAACTCTGCCTGAAATACCTTGGGATTCTTGGTGGAAAATGGAGGTGAAGGTGGAGGGGAAGGAGGAATGTAGTTGGCAGAAGCCCTTAACAATTCCTTGGATAGGAAAAACTCTAAAAATGAGGGTGGGGAAGAAATATGATCCATGTCAACAAGGCCTTCATCAATTGGAATTGGCTTAGCCGAATTGTATGGATTACAAAGTGGGGTGAATAAGTCAATAGGATTCATACTGACTTAGTAGGATAATATGGATTGGAATAAAGAATGGGAACTGATGTCAAATCTTTTTTACCCTGGATAGCAGCAACAAAAATGAAATCAAATTCTATGTACATGTAAAGAAAAGTTTTGTTTTTGGAATTTTTTTTTTTTTGTACATATGTTACAACTTTTGTCTTGGATGGATGGTTCTATGGGCCTAAAGTGGGGGTGGTTCACCAGGTGGGTCAACTTGTTCTTATGGAAGAAGCAAGTGAAATATGGGCTGATGGATGGAAAACATTGTGAGGTAAAACTCATCATGTTGGGTAATGGGAACAATGGGCTGAAATTCCTCTTTAGAATCGTCAGAAGCGTTAGACATAAGTTCATACTCTTCATAAATTTCATCATCAGAATCTAGGAGTGGGTATGAAAATTGAGGGGAGCTTCTTCTTCATTGAGGCTAAGCTCTTGAAGAGCTTGTTCAAGAGAATTGGTTGAGGAACATGTAAGGGGGGCTTCATCTTCATCATTGAGGCTAAGCTTTTGAAAAGCTTGTTCAAGAGAAGAGGTTGTGGAAAGTGGGATATACCCTAAGCCTGAATGATCATGTGCTCCATGATATGGGAAATCAATGATGTCATGTATCCCTTGTTCATGGGAACCTAGACCTTGACCTTACCAATTGACTATGTGAAAGTAACAGGATGGAAATCTTGCCATATTGTGTATGTTGGCACGTCTCAGCTCGTTTGGTTCTTTGAGTGGATTTGCCTCAATTGAGGAATCCAACCCTCCATAGATAAAGTTAATATTGTTAGGAGCAGCACTCATGTTGTATACATCACCTATGGTTAAAGGATGGTCATGTGGGTGACCAAAATCCTTTTTTGTGGGAATGGCTAAAGGGGTAATGGTAACGTCTTGGACAATGTATTCACCAGTACTAGGACTAGTGATGTGGACCTCGACTTGAGATGAGGTGGTGGATGATGGCTCAGGATTGGAGTTGGTTGTGGATGTTGGTGGAGAGTTAAACATTTCATAATCTAAAAGTTTAACTTGTGAAACATAGGCTAATGGAGAAGGATTGGGTGATGGATTGGAATTAGAATAAGGTAGATGAGGCAATTATGATGAAGAAGAAATGGTTGTAGAATAAGGAATGGTTGATGTGGATGATGTGGTGAAAGTGGGTTGACCTTTACCACATGTACAAGAATAAATGGATGATTCAGTGATGGGTAACTCCTCAATAATAGGAGCTTTGGAAGATGTGGATGGATTATAAGGAGAATGAGTTGAATTGGATGAATATGGGGATAAAAATAAATGGGTGGAGGGAAACATGGATTCATAAGGATTTGAAATGAAATTTTAATACTTAAAAGGTTCTACATCTACCGAGATGCAATGGACTTGTCCATAATGAACGTATTTCAAGCATTGATGAAGAATTGAAGGAACACATTTCATTTCCCTCATACAAGGTCTACCAAGGAGCACATTGTATGCCATCGTTCTTTCCAATATATGAAATATTATGTGTAACGTTTTGGCCCCTACTTCAATGGGTAAAACAATAGTGCCAACTTTGGTACACAAAGCATTGTTAAATGCTTTAAGGGTGAATGATGACTTGGAAATGTGGGAAGGTGGTAGCTTGAGGTGGTGAAGGGTAGTGGTGATGATGATGTTAATGGATGAGCTAGTGTCTATTAGGACTCTTTTGAATGGTTGTTTATCTAACAATGCCATGATATGCAATGGAGGATCCATGGATTCTAAGGTTATCAACTTTATTTCAAAGTCATAAAATGTGATGGATGGCTTCATTCATGTCCTAACACTCCCTACAAAACTGTTGAAGGCGTTAGAGTCTTGGGCTTCTAACTCAATAAACTTAAGAATCTCCATCAAATATTTTATATGCCTAGGGGATTATTGGATAAGCTCATATACAGACAATTTAGCTTATGCCTTTTTCAAGCTAGTAGTTAACCAGCTACTTAAGGTTACCACTGGCCTTATAGGTCGATGGATGGGTTGATTTTGTGGATTGGAAATATGGATTGGAGGTGCTATATTTAGATATATTTATATGGGTGGTGGGTTTGAAGGTTGTTGGACACTCTGTTGATTTTGCCTTTGCCCTCTTGTGATTACATGAATTGCTCCTACAAAATTTTGGTATTGTTGGACATAGTTGACTTGGTTAGGAGGTGTTTGATGGTTATTACCTCCTACGTTAGTTTGGGCCCCTCCATGGTTGGGAAGAGGTGTCTGAAAAATTCCCAAATTTTGGTTTTGTGGAGGTAAGGGATTAACCACACCGATGACCCCTAAGCCTATGAGGGCTTGGATGATGTTCTTAAAAATGTGGTAGGAGTTGATGTCATGATCGTTTTGCCTATGGTATGGGCAAAATAGGCGTTATATGTAGTCTTTAGGACGTTTGGTAGGATCATAGGGCTTGAATTCAGGTAAGGCTAACTTGTTTGTTTTGTACAACCTTTAGAAAATGCAAGAATATGACTCCGCTAAGGGTGTGTATTGATGTTGAGGTCAGGTGTATTGGTGGTAGAAAGGTTGTTCTATAGTTGGCATTGTGTTTTGCATCGTGGGTGCTTATGTTATTGATGGGGCCACATGATAAGAAATTGGTTGTTACACAGGTTGTTGAGCCATTACGGGTTGGCTCACCACAACTTGATTAACTTGATTGGGTGTATTAGCCGTAGAAGCTTGTGATGATTTATTTTGGCCAGATTGATTATTTTGATATTGGCCCTTGTTTTGCCATTCTTTCTTCTTAGGCTTAATGGCGTTCTCTTGGATTTTGATTTCCTCAATAATTCTAGCCTATTGTAAAGCTTCTTCAAATGTGCAATAATATTATGTTGAAGCATCCAAGAGATAGGTTTTAAGCAAATATTGGTGAATAATTTGATAATTTCATCCATTGGTAGGGAGAATGGCAATTTGGTTATAACTACCCTCCAATAGTTTCCAAAATCATAAATATGCTCATCATCCCATTGTTTTAGATGATGGATGTCTGATAATGAGACCTTCTTTCTAATTTTTAGGATAAAATAGTCCAATAATAGATCCATCAGTTGAGTAAAAGTGTAAATGTTATGTGTTGGCAACTGATTGCACCACTCTATGGTGTCTCCTCCTAATGTTTGAGGAAAATTTTGGAGCATGAGGGTATCGTCAGTTTGAATCTAAAAACATGCATGAAAAAATGATCTCACATGCTCCTTGGGGTCCTCGGTTCTCCTATATTTATCAAATTTCAATAATGTGAAGTCTGTCGGATATGGTGATGATGGCACCGAAGGATGAATTAGTTGGTGGATCAGTTGAATTAAGGTCATTTTCTAGCTTGACATGCCAGGGATGTTTTGCATCAATTGATCAATCTATTTTTGCATGGCCTATATCCTAGGATCTTCCCTAGGAATGTGGAAGTCATGACCTGATGATTGGGAGATCGATTGTAAGAAAAATATTGCAAAGTGATTAGCCTATTTTGGTGGAATGGATTGGTTTGAACATGGGGTGAATATTGGTGATTGAAAGAAGGAGATGGTTGATGAGGGGGATGTTGGAAGAATTGGTTGGGAGGTTGGCTAGAAGAAATGGTAATTGGCTGGGTTGGGGTGTGAATTGGTGGAGGATTTGGAATGGAAGCCATCACAGATTGGGGTATCCATGTTGGATTTTGGTTGGCTATGATGGGTTGGGTTGGAACTACATGGAGCATAGGGTCTACATGAACTTTTTGCTTAGCCTTTCTATGTTGTAATAGAAATATGTTCATGACACTTTATATGTCTTGAAGTTCTTATTCGGAAATGGTATAAATTGACATGGATACAACTAGATTCGAAGATGAAGGAAGCAATGAGTATGGATTAGAAGAAATGGGCATATCACAAGTTGCACTTGATGTGGTAACTTGGGAGGTTGGAACTTGTGAGGTAGCATTCACATACTCCTCATACAAGGGATTGGAATATGCTTGGATATGGCTAGATGAAGGGTATGTGTTAAAAACACTTGTGTTTTGGATTGGGCTAGAAGAAGAATGCATACACTGTTGGCATTTTTGCCACATTGATCTTGATTGAAATATTAATGCTTATATTGTTGCAGATCTAACCTCTATTTTCAGTTTTGATGCGGTTTTGAGCAAAAAAGGAGCGAAAAATGGCTAAGTCTAAAAACTGCAGCGATTCGCTGACATGTCACGAAATCACGGTCAACGCAGTCAACGCAGGCAGGTTGGGCAGAACCGTCGCGATATCGCGACGTGTTTCATTTTCGCGACTTTCAGCGGGCAAAAGGGGAGCAGCGACAAAATGTCACGAAATCGCGACGAAAAGTCCAGCCGAAGACACAAAGCAGAACTTGCAGCGCATCGCTGACATGTTCCAGAATCGCGACGTCGGGAGCTTCGAGGACTAAGGTGCAAATGTTACAGCGACGCGCTGCGTATTTTCAAATCGCGGACTATTGGTGGAAGTCGGAGTCTTAAGCAAAAATTGCAGCGATTCGCTGCACGTTTGTTGAGAAGGCGGTTTCAAAGGCTCGAGAGTTCAAGGTTGCAGCGATTCGCTGCACTCTTAAAAGGGAACACACGAAACAAAGATCAAAGTCGTAGCATTTTTGCGACGTCGATTGTTGAAGAGAGTTTAAGGGGTAGGGATGGTAGCGATTCACTGCAATATTTTTGAAAAGGTCTTGTAAGACAAAGGTGTTGCATTTTCGCGATAAAAAGCAGGCGATTGGTACGGAGAGAAGAGGCAGTAGTGATATCGCTACATGTTTTAAAATCATGGTCGCTACGGTCTAAAAGGTAGTAACATAAAAGTTGTAGCGATTCGCTGCAATTTTGATGATAAGACCAAGCAAGACAATATGCAGCGAAATCGCGCAGGGGATGAAAATTGAGGAAGAAACATGGAGACGGAAGTAATTTCATGCTGCATTGTGGGAAATTGATTAAGTGCTTCATTGTGCAGCGAAATTGCGACAAGGAAAAGTCGAAGGCATGCAAAAAGCAAAAGGCGTCGCATTTTCGCGACCCATCCATAAGACCGTACAAAGTGCCGAAAAGTGTAGCGATGCGCTGCATGTTCCGTTTCGCGGGCGGAAGCGAAGGAAGAACCAAGAGCCGAAATGCGTAGCGATATCGCTACATGTGCCATTTTCACGGGATTAAGCTAGCGATAGAGAAGACAAAGCCGAAGATGCAGCGAAAGTGCGACAGGGAGCATTTTCGCGGGTGTAAGTGACAAAAGCGTACGGCATCAAAATATGTCGCGATTTCGTGACCCGTCGCGTTTTTGCGACCTGCACAGTTTCCCGCCAAAAAATAGTATGAACGGTCGAGAAGGTTTTTTGAGTTTCCGATGATCAAATGCTGCCCCGAATTAAATGTTTTGTGGATTTCCAAGGTAGTCAAAGTTGAAGAAGCGCCCAGGCCATCAGAATTGAAGGTTTTATTTCTTCGAGGCTGCTGTTCGCGGATTGTTTCAACGTGTCATGCACATGTTCGAAAAATGAATTTAATGAAGGTGCCCGCGATTGTCTCATTGCATTTAATTTTTGCTTCCTCGAGGCTGCGATTAAGGGGATCGTGTTCCTGATTTCCAAGATATAATTGTGGATCACAAGAAAGTTGTTTTCAAATATTAAATGCTGCAAAGAGGACGGCCCTCTATAAAAACCAATGTAATTCTCATTTACGGGGGTTGGAAAAGTTCTCTGCTAGAAACTGAAGTGCATTTGCAGGAATAAAAGACTTGGCTTCTATTTTTCAAGCCGCTTTGGGGGATTTCCTTTCTGTCTTTGTTGCATTTCTAATCGCATTTTTATTCTTCATGGCTGTTACATTTAAATTCTGCATATTGGATTTATGTACTGCCGTGAGAGTATGATTCCTGGAATGTGATTTTGGAGGGTTTCTCTGCGTACATCGTGCGAAAGTTAGATTGATAACTTTTATTGCTTGTTGTTGCTGCACTTTAAATTTCCTGCTGTTATTTTTCGATCCCATCACTTTGGCCTGTGGCCATATTTCCCATTTCTTTCTGCAACTTTTAAATCTCTTTCCTATAACCCTTATCTTAAAACCATATTTTAGAGTAGTGAAGGGAACCAGCCCACTCTGGAGATTGGTCTGGGAGCCATTTCTTGCTTCTAGCCTTTCAATGTTGGCCGGGTCTAGGGCGCACTTGTAAAATCCTTTCCTGTGGCAGATTTTGGACCAACAGTTTTGGCACGACTGTGGGACGGACAAGTTTCTGTCTCCAAGAATTCATAATCGGTGGGATAAGCAAAATTTTCCAAAGTGATAAACCCACCGGTGCCAACAGTTTTGGCACGCCCGGTGGGACAGACTTGTTTCTGTCTCACAAAAATCCACATTTATTTTAACACCCGGAGGTCTCAAGATTTGATGAGCTATCTTGGCCTCACAGCGGAGATTTGTAAGTTCATCTGGCGACTTTGCTGAGTTGAAGATCCGAATTTCTTGTTCGTGGACGCCTATTTTTTTTTTTAAATTCAAAGAATGTTCATCTGGCGACTCTGACTTAATGGCGATGGTCGTGATTCCGTAGACCACTGCCACAAAGGCGAGGGTTTTTTCTAGATGGGATGATCCTGGCCCTCTGAATCTCCAAGTTCGGCATGAAATTCCCGAAGGTGCCCTGAAAAACCCGGCAAAATATGATGGTACCGAAGGCATGGCTCCGGCACATGTTGAAGACATTGCTACTCCGTCCATGATCCATGTCATAGAACACGAAGATGTCATGATCCGACTTCGGTTCGATCTTTGGAAGGAAGAGCATTGCAATGGTATAGATTGCTCAAACGTCAAAGCATCGGTTCATGGGATGATCTAGCGAGGGCACTGATCAAAAGATTTGACGAAGATCCTTTCTACAGTTCTTTGGATCTCTACCAATTTTTCATGTACATCAAGAGAGCACCTCAAGAAAGCATCACGGACTTCAATGTCCGATTCTTGATAAGTTGGAAGAGAATTCTAGAGAAGATCCGTCCATCACCCACCCAAGCCCACCTCTTTTATGTTCGAGATTTTAATTCTGACATAGGTCTCTTTTTGTTGCAGTCAGGTGAACAACGGTTCCCACAAATCTTTGAGGAAGCAGAGTGCGAGCGGAACAACTTTTGCTCTTCAGATCGAGAAAGTTACCGTGGGGAGAAACTCCATTACCTTCTTCGATGGTTGCTCGCTCCCGTCCACCCCGCACGATATTTTTCATGCCAGATCCCTTATACCGAGCAGAAACCTGAGATGCAGTCATGTGGAGTTCAAGGGACAGATCTCATCCAAAGTCAAGGATTGGAACATGCAAGCACTTTTCCAGCAATGAACAATATGGTTGCTTGTAGTTTTCATCAAGAGATGGGCCAAGTAGAAGAACAAGTTCAAATTCCAGAACCTGAGGAGATCCCAGAATCAGATTTCTCACTTGAAGAGCCCTGTGATCACATCAAGGAGTTAGAGGAGCCTGTACTCACCCCACAGCCAGTAAAGTCTGCAAAGTGGTGGTGTTGGTTCCAGCCACTACATCCGATACCTGAAGAAGTCTTCCATGGGGGTACTAGTAAGAAGGATAGTCTGCCGCATTGCATCCTATTCGCACCATGGAGAACTTCAGGAAGGAGCCAGCCCAATTTCAAGGACCGACTTAAGTATGATTGGATCTGGTCGGGACATTGCAGATTTATCGGATAACACTCTGAGACTGGGTTTTTGGTGGTGACATGCCAATCATGTCGTGAACTGTTGTATATAGTATTTTAAAAACAAAAAAAAAATAATAATGAAAAAACAAAAAAAAATAGAAAAAAGAAGAAAAAAAAAAAAAGCGGTATTGTTTTTATTACTGTTCATCTCAGCTCTTTTGTTGTCTGCGAGCTGTAGGTGCTTGTTTTTTCCTTTTGTCTCCTCCTTTCCCAGCAGTTGGTGGCTTTCTAGAACTTTCTTCTTTTCCCTTCCCTTTTTCTTTCCTTTCCCTTCTTCATCTTCCTTCTTTTACTTCTTTTTCTTCTGGCATTCAAACAAAAATAAGCCACGGCTGTTGTTTCTTTTCCCCTTTCTCATTGTTTCCCCTTTCCTTCTTCTCCCTTTCCTCTAAGTTCTGTCTTTTATGCATTTATTTTGCAGTCTAGTTCATTTCATTTCACAGCTTTCCTAGTTCCATTCCCACTCCATAACTTCGTTCATTTTCATTTCATCATTCCATTGCAGTCACCGCTTGCGCAATCGCAAGAGCTCACTCCATCATCGCGTTCCATTAGTCATTTCATAATCAGTTATATGTAGGTTTTTTTTTAGTTTCAATTTTTCAGCAGAACATGTATTGCAAAGCTTCTTGTTCTAATATGACTCTGTGCCCAATGGACTAAGGCCTGGATTCTTGCATACAGCGAGCTGTATACCCCGCGAGCCGCCAAGAATGTTGGCATTTTTGCCACATTGATCTTGATTGAAATATTAATGCTTATATTGTTGCAGATCTAACCTCTATTTTCAGTTTTGATGCGGTTTTGAGCAAAAAAGGAGCGAAAAATGGCTAAGTCTAAAAACTGCAGCGATTCGCTGACATGTCACGAAATCGCGGTCAACGCAGGCAGGTTGGGCAAAACCGTCACGATATCGCGACGTGTTTCATTTTCGTGACTTTCAGCGGGCAAAAGGGGAGCAGCGACAAAATGTCACGAAATCGCGACGAAAAGTCCAGCCGAAGACACAAAGCAGAACTTGCAGCGCATCGCTGACATGTTCCAGAATCGCGACGTCGGGAGCTTCGAGGACTAAGGTGCAAATGTTGCAGCGACGCGCTGCGTGTTTTCAAATCGCGGACTATTGGTGGAAGTCGGAGTCTTAAGCAAAAATTGCAGCGATTCGCTGCACGTTTGTTGAGAAGGCGGTTTCAAAGGCTCGAGAGTTCAAGGTTGCAGCGATTCGCTGCACTCTTAAAAGGGAACACACGAAACAAAGATCAAAGTCGTAGCATTTTTGCGACGCCGATTGTTGAAGAGAGTTTAAGGGGTAGGGATGGTAGCGATTCGCTGCAATATTTTTGAAAAGGTCTTGTAAGACAAAGGTGTTGCATTTTCGCGATAAAAAGCAGGCGATTGGTATGGAGAGAAGAGGCAGTAGCGATATCGCTACATGTTTTAAAATCGCGGTCGCTACGGTCTAAAAGGCAGTAACATAAAAGTTGTAGCGATTCGCTGCAATTTTGATGATAAGACCAAGCAAGACAATATGCAACGAAATCGCGCAGGGGATGAAAATTGAGGAAGAAACATGGAGACGGAAGTAATTTCATGCTGCATTGTGGGAAATTGATTAAGTGCTTCATTGTGCAACGAAATTGCGACAAGGAAAAGTCGAAGGCATGCAAAAAGCAAAAGGCGTCGCATTTTCGCGACCCATCCATAAGACCGTACAAAGTGCCGAAAAGTGCAGCGATGCGCTGCATGTTCCGTTTTTGCGGGGCGAGAAGGAAGGAATAGCCAAGAGCCGAAAGACGTAGCGAAATCGCTACATGTGCCATTTTCGCGGGATTAAGCTAGCGATAGAGAAGACAAAGCCGAAGATGCAGCGAAAGTGCGACAGGGAGCATTTTCGTGGGTGTAAGTGACAAAAGCGTACGACATCAAAATATGTCACGATTTCATGACCCATCGCGTTTTCGCGACCTGCACAGTTTCCGCCAAAAAATAGTATGAACGGCCGAGAAGGTTTTTTGAGTTTTCGATGATTAAATGCTGCCCCGAATTAAATGTTTTGTGGATTTCCAAGGTAGTCAAAGTTGAAGAAGCACCCAGGCCATCAGAATTGAAGGTTTTATTTCTTCGAGGCTGCTGTTCATGGATTGTTTCAATGTGTCATGCACATGTTCGAAAAACGAATTTAATGAAGGTGCCCGCGATTGTCTCATTGCATTTAATTTTTGCTTCCTCGAGGTCGCGATTAAGGGGATCGTGTTCCTGATTTCCAAGATATAATTGTGGATCACAAGAAAGTTGTTTTCAAATATTAAATGCTGCAAAGAGGACGGCCCTCTATAAAAACCAATGTAATTCTCATTTACGAGGGTTGGAAAAAGTTCTCTGCTAGAAACTGAAGTGCATTTGCAGGAATAAAAGACTTGGCTTCTATTTTTCAAGTGTTTGCATTGGTGATTTCCTTTCTGTTCATGTTGCATTTCTAATAGCATTTGTATGTCTTCATGGCTGTTACATTTAAATTCTGCATATTGGATTTATGTACTGTCGTGATATTATGATTCCTGGAATGTGATTTTGGAGGGTTTCTCTGCGTACATCGTGCGAAAGTTAGGTTGATAACTTTTATTGCTTGCTGTTGCTGCACTTTAAATTTCCTACTATTATTTTTTGATCCCATCACTTTGGCCTGTGGCCATATTTCCCATTTCTTTCTACAACTTTTCAATCCCTTTCCAGCAACCCTTATCTTAAAACCATATTTTAGAGTAGTAGAGGGAACCAGCCCACTCTGGAGATTGGTCTGGGAGCCATTTCTTGCTTCCAGCCTTTCAATGTTGGCCGGGTCTAGGGCGCACTTGTAAAATCCTTTCCTGTAGCAGATTTTGGACCAACAATACCATATTCATAGGTAGAATTATGATATCCTTGGGTTGGGCAGATGTAGCCAATTCAGGTTGTTCAACACCATCTTGTCTAATGGGCTCAAGGACATAGTTAGATGACTTTTAAATAGCCTCTACCTTGTCAATATCTATGCGAGTGGTAGGCTGCTCAATGTTATGCAGAAGGGATCCTACTTGTGGTAGGGATGGATAAGGGTTTTCCATCGAAGTGGCAGGAAAATTGGATGTATTTTCCCTTAAGTTATTTAAATTCATTACTTTCTTTTGATTTCATGTTAATACCATAAAGCAATCAAATCCAAACTTAAAACAATCAAAGGGATCACCAAAACTAAAACTTATACAAAATTTAAAATGGCAAAAACAATCAATGCTAATTTTTTTACCTTGTGTGGCTTACCTCATTCATTAATGTGTATTCTTTTTAAAGTGACAGTTTTGTGTGTTTTGATGTTCTAATCTTACTTAATGCAAAATAAAGGTAAAAACTATGGTTTGGCAAGGGTGATGAGATTCTTGTTGGTAATGACCTCCAACAAGTTTGCTCGGGGGTAAACCTATGGTGTCTAAGGTAGAGACGAGTGGATGGAAATGACTACCACTGTCACCAAGTCTCAAGCAATGGCTGGTGATGAAATCCAACCACTACTATTTTTATGTGATATGTGCAGTGTGTGATTAATTTTAAAAAATTTCTATTTTTCTATTGTTATAAAGGTTAAATATAACAAATTTTATACATCTAAATCAGAATCCAACATATGAATACAAATTTCTTCTAAAGAGTGTGAAGAACACCATTTAAAACCCCCTGCCTAGATAGCAACTAGAGGGTTCGTCCACCTATCTGCAAAAGGTGCCACCCAAGGGAAAAAGTACTTTTTGCATTCAAATATTGTTCCTATTTAGATATGAAAAATAAGAAATATTTAACTTCTAAGATGCAAATTCTAGTTGATGATTTTTCACTTTCAAATGTGGACAGAAAGGTGCAAGAATCAAATTCATAATTTTTTTTTTTTAAATAGAAAATTTCAAAATGTATGATGGATGCATGCACAAAATATCCTAAATGCACTCTACAATGATTTATTTTCCAAATTACTTAGTTTTTATTAAGTTTATATTCAAAATCTAAAAAATCATGCAGGAAAACAGAATACGTGAGTTGAAAATTTGAAATAGGGGCTATGAGACTTACTTAGAAGCCTATGCTCTATTTCAACTTACTGCCAGGCATAGCTAGGAACTTGTGTAGGTGTGGTGGAGCACCTGTTCAAGCACTGCAAGGTGCTTGTGATGATCAGCAGGTGCTGTAGAGTGCTTGTGCACCTTTTGTAATTGTTACAAAATCTTCTAGAAACCTTGTAAAATGTAGAAAAAAATAATATTAGAAAATTAAATCAAATCAAAATATAGAACCCTTGTGGGGTCCTACCGTGACCACCATTTGTAGAGACAAAAACATGACACTAAATCAGATAAAATAAATGATTCCAAAAAGACATTAATTGCACAAAATGATATTTTATTCAATAACAAGGAGGATCTGAGAAACTTCTTGTTACAATTATTCTATCCAACAAAATTATTTTGATACAGTAATTACAATTGTTAGGGTTCTTTGAAACCCTAGCTACCAAAAGTGAGTGTCTTCAATGTGATTTTACTCCCAACAGAGTGAGTGGGCTTTGTTGATATATTATTTTGGGCCACTCTAGCTTCAACAACTATCCAATGATGAATAAATTTATAGATCTGCACACATGCCAATAAAAATAAGGAATTAGAAATACCTATGAGGTATCCACAATGTGAGACCCTCAATTATCAATAAAACCCTAGATATTAATTATTAAAGTAGCATGCAAAATCTATAGATAATAAAATTAAATAATAAACAATGATTTACCTTGTTGTTATTGACGATCATTGCATCATTGCAGATTTGATGGTAAGTGATCTTGTGCAGCAGATTCTGGTGTATGGCTTAGGTAATAGTAGGCATTGAGTTGCACCTACAGGGTGTGGTAGGTGCATGGCTACACCTATGGGATGAGGCAGGTTCTCGGTTGTGCCTAGGGATTAGGATATTATCTATAGAAGCATATCACGATAATATGGAGGATGCAGCAGATGGGATATGGTGGTGACGATAGAAGATGACTGGGAAAATTGCTAGAATGGGAAAATCCTAAGGAAAGTTAGGGTTCTTAAGCAGAATATGCTAGGGCACAATCCACTCAACTCTAACAATAGTATTCAGAATGCATGAACCTCAGACTTCTTCAAGATTTCAAGACTCAGATTTTCCATGGGTTAAGCATTGAGAATGCTCCTATTTATAATCAAGCCTAGGGTTTTCTTATGGTTTTAGCCTAACACTTTTGATCATGTGGCTAATATTAAATCAAATCCAAAGGCTAATATTATACTTTAAGTGTGACACGGATTAAGGAATATGGATGGTTGAGATTAGATTAGATCTAATGGTTGAGGTTAATTGGGCTTATAAATATATATTTTATAATAAATATATTAAAATATAATATAAAATATTATATTTAAACATAAATAATATAAAATAAGTCAAATGGGGTCAAAAAATGGCGGGAAAGGCATGGAGTGGCCAATTGAATGGCAAGAAAGGGGGATGGTGGACAAGTGGCAAGGATTTGGTGTCTATAGCTTCCATTCTTCAACTTATATGTATAGGCCTTAGTTTCTTCTTCAATATATTCCTCTAAAACTTCCTTTTCTTTTGAGCTTGAGCTTGACCGTTCTTCATGTTTCTCTTGTCCTTCTTCAAAACCAAATCCTATTTTGATTAATGAAGATCTTTGTGAATTGATAATTTTATCCAAAGCTTTTGAACTTTTTCCAAACCTGTGTTGCTTATCCTTAGAATATTTCACTTCCATCCTTAGATAAATCACTTCATGTTCTAATATTTCACATTATAACTCTTTTGCCTCTAACTTTTCAACCATGACTTATTTAAATCTTCTTGTCTTAGCTTTTGAGTTCGTGAGGTCTTGTAGAAGCTTTTCTTTTATTTCCTCATGTTCTTGAACTTGACCCTTCAATCTTGAATTCTGCCTTCTAAATATTTTCAACTCTTTGAGAGCAACAATAAGTTCTTCCTCTAGATCAATTGTTCTTGCTTCTTCTTTTTCTGAACCTTTCTCTAGGTCTTCAATTATAGGAGCATATTCTACTTGGTCTTCAATAGGAGTGTTTTCTTCATCTTCTATTGCCAAAAATAAAATATCGTCTTCACTATATAAGAGTCTTTCATCACTGCCACTTGAAGTACTGTTTGCCTTTTTAACATAGAAACTCTTCTTGTGCCTTTGAAAGATCTTCTTTTCATGCTTACCTTGACCATACCTGTTTTTCTTTTCATGCCTGAATTTTCTTTCTTCATTTTATTATAATCATATTTCTCTTCACTACTATTGCTTCCAGCTTGTGGAAAATTAGATGCATAGTGACCAAAGTCACCACAATTAAAATATTTCATAGTCTTTATATATTTGTATTTTCTTGTGTCCCTCTTATTTCTTCTCACATAGTTAGCTTCTTCATTACTGCTTGAATTATCAATTGATTTTGTTTTCTTATCTGTTATCTTATTTGAGGCTTTGAAAGCTTCCTCTTTATTGGAATTGTGATATTTTTCTATTCTCATATCATAAGCTGTGATAATTCCATGTAACTCATATATAGTCAACTTATCAATATTCTTCCTCTTCTATAGCTGAAACCTTTACATCATACCTTATAGGGAGTGATCTTAATACCTTATGAGCAACATCGGAGTCCTCAATTTTAAATCCAGTTACATGCATTGTATTAACAACTTTATCAGCATGAAGTAAGTATTTAGCAATATCTTCCTCATCTTCCATCTTCAACTCTTCAAACCTCCTCCTGTGAGTTTGTAGTTTTGCCAACTTGACCTTGCTATCTCCTTCATATGTTTGCTTCAATTTTTCCCACATCTCTTTTGTTGATTTGAATTGCATAAATTTCATAAATTCTAATTCACGTAATCCACTTAATATTCCATTCATAGCCTTGGAATTATTCACATGTAATTGCTTACCATCCTTATCTATGGGAGGAGTAGTTGTAGGTGTGAACCCATCCTCAATAGATTACCATGTTTCATATCCTTGTGCCATCAAGTAAGTCTTCATCCTCATACTCCAAAAAGCATAATTGTTCCCATCAAACAATGGAGCCTTATTTGTTGAAGATCCATTCTGAGATTCCATTTGTGTTCCTCTAATATCTTCCTTTAAGCTATTATACTTTCCAAAGGAACCCTCTCTAATACCAATTGAAGAACACAAGCTTATATTGAGAGGGGAGTGAACAATATAAGGTAAAATTTTACTTTTCTTTCTCAAATAATATTATCCAATGTTATCAATTGCAATATCAATAGCAATAACAAAGCAATGCACAAATCATCACACACATGAGAGACACAAATTTAATGTGGTTCACCCAATGTGGGTTACGTCCTCAAAGAAAATATTTCTTCTAAATTTTCTCAAAAAATCTCTTGGAAATCAATTCCCTATTACAATTTTTGTCTACCTCTATTCAAATGAGATCTCAATACCTAATGCTCTAGTTTATGGATCTCTCTCCACAAGATAACTCTATCCCCTCTACTCTAGTTTGTGGATCTCTCTTCATAGGAGAACTCTATCCCCTCTACTCTGGTTTGTGGATCTCTCTCCATAGGAGAACTTTATCCCCTTTGCTTTGGTTTATGGATCTCTCTCCATAGGAGAACTCTATCATGTTTACTCTGGTTTGTGGATCTCTCTCCATAGGATAACTCTATCCCCTTTTCTTTGGTTTGTGGATCTCTCTCCATGTGAGAACTCTATCCCCTTTGCTCTGGTTTGTGGATATCTCTCCATAGGATAAATCTATCCCCTCTGCTATGTTTTGTGGATCTCTCTCCATAATAGAACTCTATCCCCTTTGATCTATATTGTGGATCTCTCTCCATAGGATAACTCTATCCCCTTCACTCTAGTCTACTCCAAATCCTACTCTCAACTCTATCTCAAATCTGCACCAAACCTCATTACAAGGCTAGCATAAATTTACTCCAACTCTGATCACAAACTCTACCTCAAATCTACACCAAACCTCATTACAAGGCTAGCACAAATCTACTCCAACTCTGCTCACAAATCTATCCAAATATACACACATTACATGCATAAATCTACCTCAAACCTGCTCTCTATCTCTGCCCAAATTTGCACCAAGTCTTCTCACAAGACTTGCTCAAATCTACCTTAATTATGATTCAATTCTTCTCACAATACTTACTCAAATAGACCTCAATGCGGCTTCATGTCTTCTCACAATACTTTCTCAAATCTGCCTCAATGCTACTTATAGAACTTGCTCAAATATTCCAAAATATTGCATACAAACAATGCTTATGTATCTTTCAGAAATGCTTTCTTAAACTAGGCAGTTTAGATATATTCTATATAGAATTCATTTAACCTCTTAAACATATAGAGAATGATATTATCAAATATCCAATATGTTCTTCACATTCACAAATATTGCATTCATTCAATCCAATCTCTATCTCTTGTAAAACTCTTTCAAATTAAATCAAACTAGTGTATAACTTTGCTTCACAAAATTTGTCTCTAACACTTGCTCATTCAATGTCACTCACATCAATGCACCAATGCTTCACAAATTCTTTCAACATGAATACATAATTTATTTTTAAAAACCCTAACACAAGTGTTTCCAATTTCACCAATCAATAAGTACAATTTGTTCTCAAACCCTAGATCAAATATTTCCAACAGTACACACTAATCAACCCTTTTATCTCCATCTTATAATTCTGAAATATTTGCTCAACCAACCACCTTAGAGAAGGAATAATGTTAACATACCTCTTAACTTGCTTTGATGAAGGTGTGCCCTCAAAACCTGTTTCAAAATAATTTTATTTTTACCACTTCAAGAGGTTAGCCAATATTCTTTTCAAAACAATCACAAAAACCTTTCCTCAAAAATTGTGCCCAAAAATATTGCTCTATACTCTTTTTAATTTCTCAAAACAAGGCTTTTAATTAAAGAACAAAAACCTTTAAACTTTCCTTCACCATGCAAAAATACACACAATAATTAAACCATAAAACACCTTATAACTCCTACTTTTAAAACACACACAATCAACTCATACAATGAAAGAATCCTTATCACACCTTATTTCTCCTTCTAAATAGATTTTAAATTTCAATATCAAAATATCCTTTTCACGCCTTATTTCTCCTATATCAAATGAGAAAAAATTAAATGACAACTCAACCTTATAACTCCCATAAAAATCAAATTATAATAAAAATTAAATACCTCTTTTATTCTACCCTTAATGTGAGTCAAACCTCTTACCTCATGAGAGCAAGGCACCCAACCAAGGGGCCATGATCGGTTGCGCTAAAGATCCCCATGAGAACACAAATATGCCAATCACCTTTTATTTCCTCCTACCGTGAACTCACTCAAACAAAACAAAAATCATCCGTTATGGGTTTCAAACCTGAAACCTCCTCCTCACAATGCCTTTGCATTGGCTCAACCACTAGCTGGTCTAGCTGGCTGGATGGGATTTGATGTACACCAATCCAAACTTAAACCTCCATCGTTCACTATTGAAAACTACATTGTCCCTTCCTTTCCTTCTCTATCGTGTGCAACAAATCGGATATCAAGTTAATGCATGCATGAATTTTTGAACCACATTTCAAATAACTTTAGGCACGGGTATTAATATATTTAATTTGGTCTTCATCCAATGTCAGTGCCACCTTGTCCTTTTCAATCCCATATGACGTCAACCAACTTAATTCAAAATTAATTCAAATTACCTTCAATTGCTTGGCACTCAAATAATATTCTAACTTGAAATATTTATATTATAATAAATATATTATAATATTAATCCTTTAAACCTTGCCTTCATATTTAATATTATTACCTTCAATAATATTAATATCTTGCCTTCATTTTTAAACCATTGTTCCAATGAACTCTTAAGCCTTTTGTCCTTCATTATAATATTCAAAAATAAATATTATAATGCTTTTCTCAACCAATATTATAATAAAATATTATAATATTTTCCATGACATCAATGACAACCAATGGCATCTTCTCTTTGACATCAACCTATTATATCAATGACAACACAATATACTCAAAATTTTCAACATTCATACCAATCAAATTTACCGAGCAATTGCATTGCTACTTCATTGTAAAGCTTTATGGTTGGTTCTTTGTATTGGTATTCTTTGTTTATTTCATGAACAACAAGTTGAGAAACACTAAATCAACTATATTTAGAGCCCAATCCTCACCTTAACTGATATAGCTCTTGCTTGCTCGATGGATCACCTCTTTTTGGGAATCTAAAATATCTAGTTATGAACTCATGATGGTAGGGAGAGGGTATTTCATAGTTAATTGCTACTCCACAAAGGAAAGAGATGCAATATTTTAAGGCCCGTGGTTCCTTGGATCAAGCTCTCTACATGACCCCTTAGACAATCAGTTTCAATCCATAAGTGGAAGAAATAGAAGAAGTCTCAATTTAGGTAAGACTACCATTTTTACCCATATATTTATGAAATAAACCGACTCTTTAGATTAATGGTAACTCTATTGGAACATTTGTATATTGGGCTCCTTTCAAAAGCTAATAATGTAACTTGTTCTAGGATGTGTATTCAAGTTTATCTAAAAAAGGGGCTTTCTAAAAACATAGGTATCAAAGTCTTGGACTAGATTCATACCCATTCATTGTATTATGAGCACATTCCATTTATCATAAGCTCTTTATTTTATCATAAAATGAGGAAGAGGAACATCCAGGGACATCTAAAAAGAGGAAAGATCTATCAAATCCTAAATAAAAATATGAAGTGGAGGAAACTCATTAATAAAAAAATAAAC
The DNA here is from genome assembly GCA_028583015.1 of Wollemia nobilis. Taxonomy (NCBI): domain Eukaryota; kingdom Viridiplantae; phylum Streptophyta; class Pinopsida; order Araucariales; family Araucariaceae; genus Wollemia; species Wollemia nobilis. The sequence goes on from JAQPPZ010001411.1 coordinate 6,915,533, forward strand.
ATGGTGAAGCAGTACTCTAAAAACATAAACTAGTTTCTGATTCACCATATCGTAAATGCGCAAGTAAAGAGCATACTCCTAGTGTTAAAATATTTTTGATTCACTAGATCACATTACACGATAAGTAAAGAGCATAATACCAGCAACAAATACATTTTAGAAAACAGAAAAAGAAAATATTAACACGAGTTAGGAAAGGAAAAAAAGACACAAAATTGAATTTTATTCCAAAAAAAAGAAGTAATACAACCTCAAAACTCTATTAGAAGAAATAGAAGAGGCTCAGTTAGAAGAAGCAATGATCCTAGGAGATACCCCAACCAATAGATCTTCTACTAGAGGGAGGAAATCTAATCAAGAGATAAGAATAGAACAAGAATATGTAGAGATTCAAAAGAAAGCATAGATAACCTTAGACTTTAGCAAGGCTAAGAAGCAACTTAAGAAATAAAGGTTCTATCATGGAATGGAAGGGGATTGGGTAGTCCCTTAAAACAAATCTAGCTAAGTCAATTAACAGACCAACAAAATCCAATGGTTAACTGCATTTAAGAAACTAAATTGATACAGCAATTTGCAAGAATAGAATGGAAAAATATATGATCTTGAGATCTAGAAACAATAGATTCATCAAGTTACTTAAGGGAGATTCTCCTTGCATGGGATACATAGGCCTTGATATGTATTATTAAAATAAAACACTCAAATTAGTTAGCAGCTTCTTTCTCCTCTCCACTAGGACAGACTTGGACCATAGTCGATTTTATGGACCAAATAACTTAGTCTTAAAACAAGAGGCTTGGAAAAGTCTTCAACATTGGATTCGTCAATAAAGACCCCCAAATTTAATTATATCATGGTATTTGAATGTGAATTTAGCCCAATGGGAGAAAAAATGATCATTCCCTCAAAAGACCCTTCTAAGGACCTAGTTATGCAAATTATAACTGAGCGAAAAATTTAGGACGTAATCCTAAAAAATGAAAAATTCACATGGACAAATAGAAGAGTTGAAGTTAAATTCATTGTAGAAAGACTAAATATAATCTTGATACATGAATATATATTATTCAAGTATCCACTTGTATCAAGTGGTATAATTCAAATTTTGGTCTCAAATCATAAGCCTATCTATTTGGATATAGGTGATAGTGCTCTTGGAAAAAGGAAGATTCCTTTCAAATACAATCTAGAATGGATGGAGCATGAGGAGTTTACAACTTTAGTAGAAAGTATCTATAAGTAGCATGTTTGTACAAATAGTCCTCAATAGGGATGGAAAATAGAAATTTATAATCTCAAGAAATCTATTAGGGATTATATTGTTAATAAGACTAAATTTCAAAATAGGTCAAGCATATTGCTACAATATATGGAGGAATCAGAGCAAGATATATATGATCAGACTCCAACCCCTCAATAGGAAGAGAGAATACTCCAGTTGAATTGAGAAATGGATCAATATTTCAGAGAAGAAGAGGCACATTGAATACTTTGATCAAGAATGATTTGGCTCAAGAAAGGAGATAGAAACACAAATTACTTTCATCTAAAAATAATGCAACACTACCAATGAAATACAATCAGAGAAATTCACAAAATTGAAGAAATTTATTTTGATCAGGTAGTCATATAATTACTAGCAAGAGATCATTACTCAACCCAACTCATAAATATAATAGTAAATCAACATTCTAAGGCCACTCTCCTTTAAAAAATTCCTCCTTTGTTAAAAAATAGAGATAAAAAATATCTCTCTTTAGTATTAACCAAAGAAGAGTTGAAAGAATTTATACATTCACTGCCCAAGGACAAAGCTCCAAGACCATATGGCTTCACTATCAATTTTTATTAGTATTTTTATGAAATTATAGGAGATGACCTATTTGCAACTATAGAATAAATAAGGATAAGAGGTATGTAATATGGGCAATCAAATCCACTTTCTTAGCTTTAATTCCAAAAGAAAAAATTTACATACTTTTAACAGGTTTAGACCTATATCTTTGTGCAATTGCTCTTGTAAGAGAATGACTAGAATAATAGCAAATAGAATTAAAAGAAGATTAATTATTTTATGGAGCCATAACTGCTAAGGAATATCACATTATTTGGTACATGCTAATGTACCCCCATGGCACCTTCATGGTACATTTGTAAACATGTAATAGATTAGGGTTGAGTCTATAGTTTAGAGTGTGATTTATATTTTCTTTTTATGCAATTGTGAAAGTGTAGGAAATACACAAATATCATGTAAAAGTGTAATGTGCAAGAAATGCAACAAGTTCCATGTAATTTAGAGTGTAATTATAGGTTAAGAGAATTTGCACAAGTGTATTATATGTAAGAATGCAAATATATAATGTGAGGATGTGCACAATTGTCCTAGATTAGGAGTGTATTTAAGATTCCAATATTCTTTTAGATGTGTGCAAGTATAGTAGATTCAAGTGTCCATCAAGTATGCAAGTGGCAAGTTGATAAGCCAAGAGTCATAAGACTTGGCATATGGAGAGCAATAGTCTAGTATTTGAAGAGTCGCATTATTGTTGCTATATTATGGAGATAATGCTCCATACAAAATCAACTATTTCAATCAAGAATCAAGTATTGAAATTCAAAGTTGTAATAAGAAGAGGAGCAATAAATATTATATACATTTTGAGCAATTAATATTTTAAGTTGTTCTTCATGCATAGTACATGGATGATTCATGCTATTTGCATTCATATTTCAACATTTAAATGAATGTTATTTTATTTATAAATATTAATTTTCTCATATTATTATTGCCTTGACCTTTATTATTGTGGTTATTCTATATTTTATCCTATGAAATATTTCATGATATTTTATGGTAGATAGGTCTAAAAATCCAATAGTGGTTTCAGAGCTATCCCCAGACTCTATCTATATTGATAGAGTTATTTATTAGCCACCATTTTTAATTAGCTTTATCCATTTTGATAAATTTTATTTAGATTCTATCCACTTTAAATGTAGTTAAAACTTGGACTCTATTTTTAAAGGCCATATTGAGTATAAAAGGTTAGGTTATTTCCACTTGGTTGAAGGAAAACTAGTGAAGACTAGGACTCAACTTTATTGATAAGAAGATCCAACTTAAGATCAAATTTGAACATTAATATTTGAAACCAACTCAGAAGAAAGTTGGATATTGATTGATTGGAAACCAACTCAAAATATAGTTGGAGATTCAAGGACATACAAAGTCACCTTGATAATATTTTGGATTCTCTAGTAAGGAGGAGAATCATATTGGGTTCTTAGGTGTGACCTAAGACATTGAATATTATATATTAGAAGTTTGAGAAGCTTCCTACAAAATATAGAGAAGAATTTTATCTTCTAAGTGTAGAGAAAATAGAAGGAAAGATAGTCAAAGTTGCAACAGATTGAGAAGCATTCTGGCTTCCTAAGTACAGATATTTGAAGCAGTAGAAAGCAGTAAGAAATAGAGGAAAAATAAGAAGAAAAATTGAGATCTTTCTAAGATAAAGGAATATTAAGAACTAGGTCAACATTGAAGAGAAAGGTCTAAGAAGTCATATAGTAAGAATAGATGCCCATGATAGAGGAACGAAACCCACATTAAAGGAAATAAGAATATAGAGAGGTCATTCATACAAATATATAAAGAAGATAATAGAGGTCCATTTATCCTACTCAAGAAAGAAAAAAATAAAGGCTAGGAGGCCAACTTTAAAAAGGAAATAAGAGAGGCCCATTCGACTTACTCAAGAAAGAAGAAAAGAGATACCAGACAGCCAAATCCAAAAAGAAGAGAAGAGAGGCCTATTCGGACCACTTAAGAAATAAGAGAAAAGAGGTCTATTCAAACCATTTAATAAATAATATAAGAGAGGCCTATTCATCCAACTCAAGATAAAGACCCATTTAGCTATACATCAAAGAGAGCTCACAATAGGAGCTACATAAAGAAAAAGTTAATGCACATAAGGTACCTTCTACAAAGAAAAGGCATAGATTATCATATGGCCTAAGCACCATCATACATCCTTCAAAGAAAGATCTGAGCAACATCAAATAGCCTGTTCACCTACAAGTGCCAACATGAAGTCCTCTCACCAATAAGCACCAAAAAGCAGTTTGTTCATCAGTATTTGGACTATACATAAATGAGTGGATTAAGCATCTATCTAAGACCAAAACACTAGCAAGTGATTTTAGCACCAGCTGGTGATTCAATATAAGCTAGATACTAGAGAATCGATGAGTGACCTGAGTGAGAAGACCAATAATCAAACCATGTGGTGTCAAGAGAAATATATATGGGAGTGAATTGGCTAGTGCAACAAGGAGTTAAGTAGAAACAACAATAAAAGCTAAAGTGGTAAGGAGTTAAATCCAAAGCAACAAGGAGGATTTCAGTGAAGAGTCAAATGAAGCCAAAGTAGCAAGGTGAAGATTCAATAACCACAAGGAGTCAAGCACAACAGCGAAGAGGAGCAACATGCATAATTTCTGTAGGAGTAACCTACTCACTAGCAAATGTAACATATTTTGGAAGGCAAAGAAGATTCTATAACATCAAATTATGTTAGGGTTATCTTGTAAAATTTAATGCTTAACTTGAAATATATTAAATGAAGTTTAAGAAGATCCAACAAATGTGTATATAACATCTAGAAAGTGTGTGAATTCATTGAACATTGAGATCCATTCATGGATGTTAGGGTTAGTACATTGTAATCGTGCATTCAAGCTGCATGAGGAGGAAATAAATATTATAAGCATTATTATTAGTAGTAGTAGTTCTCTTTATTTGAGGAGTCATAAGGTGTTATAGAATAATTATAAAATTAGGATTAAGAAGATTAGAGTTATATAATTATAAGCTTAGGAGTCATAAGGTGTTAAGTAGGAGTTATAAGGATTAAATTAAAGTTTTTTTTTATTTTTTTTAATGTGGAGTGATAAGGATTTCTACATTAATTAGTTTGTTTGGTTATTTCAAGTTTTTTAAGTTTGTTAAGATATTTTGATAGAAGATTTATTTTTAAGTACTTTAAGTTTTTGAGAAATTTTGAAATTGAAATATCAATTTTGGAGCTAAAAGGTTTTCAACATCAAAGGATTAGAAAAGTTAATAATTTGCAAATTTCATACTTGAATTATGTCTTAATTAGGGAGATATAAGGTTTTATATTAAAAGAAACTCATTATGGATTATTGGTATATTTTATTCTGGAGCTAGTAGACATGTGACTAATAATAAATAATGGTTTAATACCTTTCAAGAAAAATATGAAAAACTAGTCGTGATAGCAGATAGTATGACTTATGAGGTAAAAGGAGTAGAAGATGTCTTAATCAATATATGAAATGGAAAAGGGATAATTAATAATGTACTATATGTACCTATATTGACTACTAATCTTCTTTCAACATCTCAACTAATGAATCAAAATCTAACAATTGAATTCAAAATAATTAAAGGAAAAAACATGTCTTATTATCAAACAAGAAAAATTTATAGCTTAGTCTCTTATAAAAATAGTGTATTTGCTCTAGATACAGTTTCAAATATGGCTCTATCAACAAGGATTTTTGAAACAAGAGACCTGGCATAAAAAATTAAGACACATAAGTACATCCTTATTAAAAGGTCAACTCACCATAGCTTATTCTCCATAGCAAAATGGTATTGTAGAAAGAAGAAATAGATCAATTATGGAAATGATTCATTGTATGCTAAAGGAAACACATCTTGATCATCGATATTGACCAGAAGTAGTCAAAATAATTGTATACTTACAAAATAGATCACCTACAAGGATACTAAAAAATATTACTCCTAAAGAAGTATGGTTAGGAAAAAATCCCTTATAGTAAAACTCTTAGTAAATGAATATTTTCATTGTAAAGGTACTAATGTTGCAAAACATTGGGATACAAGAGAAGAAACTACAAAAAGACAACCTAGAAATATTAATACCAGGACAAAGAAGAAAATAGCAAAAATAAAACAAGTGCCATAACAAGAACCTGATGGATCGCATACTGAATATTTTCGCTTGAATATTGAAGACAAAGATGAAGACCAAGATTGAAAACTAAAGTCTTCAATAACCAAATAATGTAATACAAGGGAGTGTTGAGGAATATTACATTATTTGATACATGCTAATGTATCCCCATGGTACCTTCATGGTACATTTGTAAATATGTAATAGATTAGGGTTGAGTCTATAGTTTAGAGTGTGATTTATATTTCCCCTTTTATGTAAGTATGAATGTGTAGGAAATGCACAAGTGTCATGTAAGTTAGAGTGCAAGTGTAGGTTGAGAGAATGTGCATAAGTGTCTTGTATGTAAGAGTGTAAATATGTAATGTGAGGATGTGCACAAGTATCCTAGATTAGGAGTGCATGTAGGAGTCCAAGAGTCTTGTAGATGTGTGCAAGTATTGTAGAGTCAAGTGTCCATCAAGTATGCAAGTGGCAAGTTGATAAGCCAAGAGTCATGAGACTTGGCATATGGAGATAAATAGTCTAGTACTTGAAGACTCACATTAGTATTGCTATATTATGAAGATAATGCTCCATAGAAAATTAACTAATTCAATCAAGAATCATATATTAAGATTCAAAGTTGTAATAGGAAGAGGAGTAATAAATCTTATATATATTTTGAGCAATTAATATTGTAAGTTGTTCTTCATGCATAGTACATGAATGATTAGGCTATTTAAATTCATATTTTAGAAAATAAATTAATTTTATTTTATTTGTTATATAAGCCTTGATATACATATTAATTTGTTCATATTATTCTACTCTAATGGATGATAGCAGTGGAGATAAAATCTGTAAAATTATTAGCAATCACGGTCTGTTAGTCTCACAATGACACTGAGAGGTGGGGTGAATCACTGTAGCTCTTTGAAACTTAAATCTTCAACACTCAAAGCCAAAATAATGAAAACATAAAATCAAATAAAGCAAGTATAACAAGAGAACATCACACAACACAAGATGTACCGAGGTTCACCGATTTGGCTACATCCTCGAAAATGACTGTTTGGACTCCCATCCAAATCCAACCTTTGCAAAGCACCAACTTTACAATCAATTTACCAGCACCCACTGGAAGGAGCACCAACCCCTAATTTATCTGCATCAACAGAAAGGAGCACCAACCCCTCTACCAAGCACCCACTTGATTTTGATATTGATAATAAAATGACATATATGAATGTCTTCACTTAAACCAGAACCCTCTATGGTATGTAAGCTCAAAATATAAACCTTTCTATTTCACCCAGTATAACATCCCTCTCTCTGCATCACTCAGAATTTGAATCTTCTCTTCTCACAAAAAAAAATAATTGTTATCTTAGCTCATTCTAAAAATTGCTAAACACTTTTTGGGTATTGTGCAGCACTTTGTCTGCAAACTCCTCTCAAAATTTCAGCCAAAATGGATATCATATGAGAAATTTATGCCCAAAATACTAAAGTGACATTTTTCACCATTCTCCAAAAATCACGGATTTTCACTCTTTATTTTTCTCCACACACACTTCTCTCTTCACAAAATAAAGTCCCCACATTTCAATAAAATACCTTGTCACTTAAAAAGCACACACTTGCATTCTTTTTACCTTTTCAATTTTAAAAATATTTTCTTTAATGAAGCTTCTTAAAACAATATAACTTCATTTTTTTTATTTTGAGAAGGCATTTTGTCAAACACATCTAATGCAAATAATTGACACCTTACTCGTTCTCTTACTTCGGAGCCACGTGACACCTCAAACCAAAAATAAAAGATGCTCTATTTGATGCCTTGAAGGTGTACCAACATTGAAACCAAAACTTTTGCGACTCTGCAAGGTCAAAATGGCCAACTGAAAGATTTTGCACGAGTGGAACAAATTGACATAAAAGTGACCTGTACCATTTTTGCAATAATCATAACTCTCAGCTAGTAACACTGTTTTCTCTTATATTTGAAATGTAGAATATCTAAATTGCTGACTACATCCGGTCTGAATCTCGCTACATAACTCCTTACGGTTCGCCTGTACCACCTCCATGAAAATTGTTGCTGACACACTTTTTCCAAAAAGAGCATTTTTGTGACAGTCTTGCAATGCTTGTAACATTTGCCTCGTTTCTCCATTTTGGTGAAAATTTGTAACACATGTTCTTGAAGATAATGACCACCTCCAGTTAGAATTTTTCTATCAAATTCTTCTTGGTTTACTCGTAGTGCTTCTGATAAAACTGCCCTTTTTTGGCCTGTACAACCACTTGCCAAATCATCCGCTAAGATGCCGAAAACATCACTGTTCAATCCAAAAACTGTGTTGATACCTCCAACATTGTTCTAGACTATTTCTTGATATGTTGGCATGTTCCAAAATTATCCATCCTATCCAACTACGCCCATGATGACTTTTGCAATTTTTTGATAACTTCTTGACAATTTTTTCAACTTTTGCAAATTTGCACGAATAACCTATAACAACTTCACCCAAACATCAAAAATATCCTCATAATCATTGAACATCACTGTACATACTCTGAACAACCTTTGAAAATTATCCACTACATCAACCTGTCCATCTGAGTGTGTTGACAACAATAACAATACTATCGTTGCACCTTACTCAACATGGTCAGCTATTTAGGCCCACTAGTCATCCAATTATGCTCCACATATTTCCCTCACTTCTAAGAAGGTGTAGCATTTTGGGTCATCTTGGCAATTTTCAAAATTGAAAAGCCAACTCACCAAATTCATCAAATTCTAGGACCATTGTCAAGCAAAATAAAATTCCTAAATTATAAATTCAAATTGCCCCTGAACCACCCAATCCCCACTTTTCACCCAATCCTTGTATGCCTAGAAATATGATCCATATTGTTACAAGTTCAAATGCTCATAACAAGTCTCACTCCAAGTGGAAAATCCTATGTGGTGTCCTTTACTTTTTTAATTGTACCATCAAGGAATTTCCTACCCTTAGATAAACCACTTATCAACCTTTGCCATGAGTTGCCTCTATTCTACTAATATTGAGCCTTGGAAAACTAACTTGTGTGAGTTCCACTATCCTTCATGTGACTTCCCTTTGGCATCATAATCTTGAGTGGGGCAGCATGGGAAAATAGAATGCCTATATCCACCTTATTTGTCTTTGTGGAGTTATTCCAATCCAATTGAGTGTAGACGCAATCAGAGCTCTCTTCCCTATTTCCATCGGTAGGTTTGTTCCTTCTGGTATGGCTTTGATTGAACCCAATACCCTTTTCTTAGACTCTAATGTTGAAACATTTATAAAAAACCATGGATTCTTGAACTTTCTAAGGAAATTCAATGGGCACGATGAGGAAATTTCTCAAGAATTCATTGGTTCTTGGGAAAATGGGCTAGTTGTTATCAAAGGATTGATTTTCCTTGTATATATTTGTCTTCTTGCTAAAATTACCAGGCTCCCTAATGATGGAGAAATTATCAGGAGGGAAAAACATTCAATGGTTGAGGAGTTGAAGCATATTCTAGATTAGGGAAGAAATCTAGGAAGAGAAGATGATATTGTGAGAGAAGGGCTCCCAGATACCTGGTGAAAATTCCTAATACCCATAATGCAATACCTCAACATCGATGGAATTGATAAGCCCTTGCAAATTTTTCACTTATATTTCCTAAACCACCTGAGAGATGTCAAGGAGATTAGCGTGCTAGAATATATGGTGAGGTCATTTTTGATCTCTATGGAAGCAATCAAAAAAAGAACCATGGTGAAACCAAAGCACAAAGATCTCCATGATATTATATTTAAGCATATGATCTAGAAATAATCCCACAAATCTATTGTCTCTACCCTTCATGGCCCTAGAAGGGGTTTCACTCCTGACAACCCAAGGAGGTGGTTTGCAAGGATGATGAGGATTTTTCAACTTCCAAAATAAAAAGGAATGCTTCAGTGAATCTTCAACACTGGTCCTCCATATCCTCTGTGGCTAAGTTAAATATAACTAATAATGTTCTTGAGGATAGCTCTCTTATTATGGGGGTGAGCCCTCCCACCTCTTCACATAATGCTGAGACTATTGGAGAAACTCCTCACCATACTTCAATCATACTTATTGAGATGTTGGAAAATACCTTTTTGAAATTCTCAAAAGCATAGACCATTCTCCAACACTACATCCACGTATCCAAAGTAATCAACTCCCATCTTGGTAGCAGTGATGAAGAGGTAAATATTAATCTTGATCATATGGTGTAAGTCACCTAGATCTTGATTTCAAGTTTTTGTCTTTCAATGTTTGTTTAGTTTTTGGATGTCTATCTTCTAGGGAGGTGCACGGGGAGTGTTTTCCTGTTGTTCATTTATTGTTTGGTTGAGATGTATTTCCAACCTGTTGGTTTTTGTTCTCTCTGGTGATCCTTTTTGGATTCTTGATTTTTCTCTATTAAAGGTTTTGGGTCCTTTCAAAACCCCTACATCAATAAAAAAAATATATTATTATTACCTTGACCTTTATTATTTTGGCTATTCTATATTTTATGTTGTTAAATATTCCAAGATATTTTTATGGTAGATAGGCTTAAAAAGCCAACAAGAACAAGGGTTTTTATTCTAAGAAAATAAATATATGAAAACATTATAATGATTCATGAATCCCTACACTCAAGTACCAAGTCTAAAAATAATATAATAGCCATTAAACTTGACATGGTTAATGCCTTTGACAAAGTCAACATTGGCTTTTTAATAGTTAGCCAAATTTGAATATATAGCTCAAATGATAGACTAGATAAGAGCTTGCATAGAGGTACCTTAGTCCTCTAGTCAATGGGAAACCTGATAATTTTTTCAAAGCCACTAGAGAATTAAGTCAAGGGTTTCCTCTCTCCCTTTATATCCTTCTACCTAAAACTTTAGGGAGGACCCTAACCAAATTGAGAAGAAGAAAATAAATCTTGGTAATTAGAGCAATTATAGGATATAGAACAATCACTCATACTCAATTTTTAGATGACACTATTTTACTAGGGAAAGCCTCTAAACTGAATGTCAGGCTGATCAAATAAGTCTTATATTGCTTCTCTTTAGCCACAAGGGAAGAAATAAACACCTAAAATAATATTTTACACTACAAATACTTCAATAGCAAAAGATAGTGTTTTCACTCATATTTTATAACTTCATAAAGGTAGTGATACCTTTAAATTTTTATGTGTTCCTATGGGATTCCATAAAAAAATCAAAAACTTGGAATGTAATTCTAGAAAATATGTCAAGGAAAATACAACAATATAGCAATGGTTGGTTGAGTTTGGATGGAAGAGTTATTTTAATCAAATTATTATTAGCAAGTCTTCCCATATATCAATTGTTGGTGTATCCTGCACCCTTATATATATTTTAGAAGTTATCTACAATGTTAAAAACTTTTCTATGGCAAGGGGAAAGGCAATCAGATAAGAAAAATCTCCTTTTGATCAATTGGGATATTGTTACCAAGCCAAAGGAGTAGGGAGGCCTAGGAATAAAAAAAAATAGAAATTGTTAGCAAGGAACTAAGTGCTAAGCTTCTTTATAATCTACTCACTCCATCAGACTCTGCAAAGCAAATATTAAAATACAAATATCTAAACAACTCTAATGGATTCCAAGTCATAAAAAGTGCAAAATCATAGCAGGTTTCTCCTTAATTTTGAAACATATTATAGAAGCTAAATATATTATATTAAATCATACCTCTTGGATTCTAAGGGATGGTAAACAAATCAATATATGGGATGATCCAGTCTTGGGAGGACCTCCAATAATTAAGAATTATTTCCCATAAACAAAATAAGGCCTACAATAGTTGGGTGTTAACTCTCTTGCAATATTAATTGGATGGTTGAGAGATCTACCCCTTCCACATCTTTATCAAGACTCATGGAGATAAATACACATCCAAAGTGAAGAGATTAAACTTTCTTCCCAAGTTCTATATCAACTTATATGGGGTTTTCTCAATGGATCAAGTGTTTGCATAGTCAAATAAGGGGTGTTATTATAGCAATAGGGTCAGAAGAACTCAACCATAGCTACGGTATAGAATTACAAGGTTTCCCAAATTTCAATTCATTCTTTCATTGGTGCTCCAAAACTAGATTCTTATTAGACACAACCTCATTAAGAGGAATATCATGGGGCCTCATATTTTCCATAGGTGTCTCAAGAATAATTAACTAATATTACATCTATTCTTTTAGTGTATAGAAGCAATTAAAATCTATATTGAAATAACCTAGTAACTAGGATCAATGTCAATATTTAGTGTCAAGCACATTATTAGGCAGATATGGTATTCAGTGCCAATATTCATCATTTAGCACATATGGAAGGACAAAAATAGGATATTTTTTTATAATAAAAGAACCAATTTTGAAGTGTTAACCAATAGAGTGTTAAAGAAGATAGTATAGAACACAAAAATCTATATATCATAAACAAGACATTAGGATATTAAGAAAAAATGAGATACAACGATTACATCAAATGGATCTCCAAAATATATTAAATTTTGGGCCATAGGTTAGAACAATCAAACCTCCAGAGATAAATTATCTTGCAATTTTCTTTGAAGGAACCTCTAAATCAAAGCCACACCATGCATTGGTTGATGGTGTGATACTAGTGGCACCACACTATGAAATGCTTTAGTTCAAAATCAATTTGGGGAAAACAACCAATATTGTTGCAAAATTGATCGACTATGAAATGGGATAAAATTGGCTCAAGAATAAGGCATTAAGCAACTCCATGTGTATGGTGATTTGAGACTTTTAATATCTACCCTATCTAAATGGAAGTATTTCTCATCATTCCAACTACAAATAGTTTAGAGAATACTAAGAGAATTGGGGTAGAAGTTTGAATATATATAATACTCCCACATTGGAAGGAGGTATAATACATTGGTTGATCGCCTTACAAATGATGCCATAAAAACATATTATTTTCATCTTAAGAGTAATAAGAAAAAATAAAAGCAAACAAAATGAATGGCACAGATGATAGGAAGCATATGGTAATTTTGGAGCCTTTGGAGATTTTGTAGTCTTTGAAGATTTTGGTGCACCTGGAGATTTTGATGCCTCTAGACAACCTTGGAACATTACATGATTCTAGAGATTTTGGTGTTTCAATTTTTCTTGATGATTATGGTACCCTTTGCATCTTTGGCACCCTTGGTATAACATTGTACTTTTTGGAGTTTTTGAATTTGCTTTTTTTCATGTTCCTCCTTTTGGACTGCAATCTTGGGACCTCCAAGTTTCTTATTGGATAATTTTTCTTTGCAAATTTGAATATCGATATATAACTCATTTTCTTTAAAAATAATAATAATATCATATCTATCATTTAATTAATTTTTTCGCATGTAACTTATTTTTTCTTTCCACGAGGGAATTTCATCTATTCTTGGATTTTGATCCCCCTACAAGTGTGTAGTTTGTGAGAGCCTCCATGAGCATCTCTTATATTTCTATATTCAAGTAGTTAGATAACCATCTAAAATTATGAATAATTTTTTTTTTCACTTTTAGTTTTTCATAGTTAGTTGTTGCATGGAATTTATTCCAATTATGTATTTTTTTTCCAAGCACTATTTAATTTCCTTCTAGCTTTTTAGTTATGTGATTTACTCTATTTTTTTTTGTTCATGTAGTTTTTAGCTTTCACTTTCCAAATATTGAAAAAATATATGTTATCTTATTTATATGTATTCTCTAGGATGAGAAAATAATGAATCCAACTTGTACTATAACTTAAAGTTGACTAGGAGGAACATATAAACTAGGTCCTCTAATAAGTTCTATAATCATGTATAGTACCCACTGCCTCATAAGTGTACCTATTTGAATTGACATATTTAGTGCTCATAATACTTGTCTCATCAATCAAAGTCCTATAAATAGCCATGGGATTATATAGCCCTAAAATTATTAATGGTGGGTCATAATCCCTTGAAAAATAATATATAACAATCATGGTTTTAAGAAGAAATTTTATGACCAAATTAGGGCTAGTATATGTATCAATATGAATACTCTCCTTATGCAATTTAATAGGTTACACTTCATAAATACCCAGAGTGGTGGGTATTGCATTAGGGATTTTAGGTTTGAGTGTTCCTATTTTATTTAGTAATTCTCTTAATCTCTATCTTTGGTAAGGAAATATCTTAATAAATTCCAAGTACAAGATTTTATACGGTGTTGTATGCAACTCTTTCACAATGTCCTGTATTTTAATTTTTTCTAATGACTACTTTAAGCAATGATTTCTTAGGCTAGCATGGATCCTTAAATTTTTTTGTTATAGGAACTAAGATCACCAATTTAAGTAATGATCATGGTTTGTCAATTTTTTAATCAATAGGAATATCTATAGGATTGGTTGGGGTTTTACTAGGAATATTGCCTATGTTAATAGACATTTCTACATTTTTAGCAGGGATATAAATGACCAAGGAAGGGTTTGGAATTTTGTTCCTAATTGTTATATTTACTATTTCCTAAAGAGATTCCTTAGCCTTGTCCTTGTTTTATCTTTCTTCTTTAGAAGGTTTCTTCCTTTTGTATTAAGGTGCACTTATAGTGATATAACCAATTTTTTGTTCTAAATACTTAATCTTTCCTATTGCACCTCAATAAAGTTGACATATTGAGTCACATTTGGTTGGCCGCAATTGTATTCTCTATTTGGACCAAGTCGATCAAAGACCTTAATTTACTTGAGGATCACCTTGTACATTGGTAAGAGTATGATTTTGGTTTAGGGAATAAATATAATTTTGGTTTGGATTACTTTAATCCCCTTTTTATTATACCCTTGATTTTCTTGTATGGTATTGTACCCTTAACCCTAATAATTTCACATATCTTGATTAATCCCTTGATTGAACCCTCTAATTTTGGTTAGGTATGGGTGGTTGTTCATTATACATAAGGTCTCCTTGTTGACCATAAATAGGAAATTGGATATTTTAAATACCTAACCTCTGATTACAAGGATGGTTTTTGTAGTGAAAATTCACTACACTAGGCAAATTCTACCAAAGATACAATTTTGAGTAAACCACCATCTGAAGCTAAGGAAGAGCAAGATGAGGGGATATGAGATCCCTTCCATATACCAAATTTCCATTGTTAGTATATCATCATGATATCCAAAAAGGAAGAACCTCCACCATAAGCTAAAGGTAGGTCTCAAGATCCCTCCACCATGAAGTCAAGTTGATTGACCAAACTAGATATCAATGTTCCATAAGACTTTTTTATGGTAGTTAAATAAAAATATGTCATGCATTGGATTCTCATAGCCTTTCTAGTGATAGCTAAAGGTACTTCACTCTTGGTAGTATTTTATCCCATATAGTGTTTGCAAACTTGTTAGCTTTTGATGTTATAATACTTAACATATATTACCATAGAAAAGTAATCACAAGATCGAATATAATGAAGTTACAATATAATGGACCCAATAATGGCATTGTAACAAAGAAAAATGAGACAACTAATATGTATTATCAAGGCTTAAGAATATGTAAAATAACATTTAATAATATGCTAAAATATGAATGTAAAGCCTGAAATATACAATATAACAACACTTACAATACTAGTTGATCAAATGTATGCAAACTTGTATTACTCCTCTTTTTGTTACAAATATCTCATAGTAACTCTCTCTATAGACAATGTATATTGTGATATATTACATATTATATATGGAGTAATATATAGCATTTATAGGATGGCTCTTTGGTTACCATGACTCTTCCTTTCCATATGCCAAGCCTTATGACTCTTGGCTTTTCTACTTAACACTGGCATACACATGACACTATCTTGTATGCACACTTGGACTTGACTCTTAAAACAACTCTTACTAATATAAGAACACATGTGCACACCTACATATTGGATATTTGTGCACATTTACACTCACAACTCTTGCTCATACATTTACATGACACTTGTGCATTTCCTACATATTATTACATTACATAAAACATTAACTCACTCACTAATCTAGGACACAACCCTAATATAATATTTACAAACCCAAGGAATAGAAACCCCAAGGAATAGAACCCAGTGACCATGGATGAAGAAGGGAGATTCAAGATGATCTAACAAGAAACTAGTAAGGAAAGCTCATATTCCTTCCTCAAGAGGATATTAACGCCTAGTCATCTATGAAATTTGAAGCTTATTGGAGATTTCAAGTTGTGAAACCTTCATAGGCCATCCAATCTTGTTGGTCCATACATAGGTCATACTGAATATCTATGGAAAAGGATCAAAGGAAAGCTAAAGAGAAAATACTAGAAGGTTGGGATGCCATAGACATGCTTGCCTAAGTAGAGTGTTTAACAATCCTAGTCACCATTGAAACACTAAAAGGAAACAATAAATGGGATAATGGTGAGTGGCACCCCTTTAAACTAATAAAGATATGAAAAGGTAAAAATCATAGTCTTGGATAGCACAAAAAATAGGGCTTCACCCAAAGAGTCAATCAAGATGTAAAGGAGGCTGAACACCAGTTACTACTAGACAACCGGATCAACCCAAGCCAAACAAAATGGAAAGAAAAATGGTCAATTCCTATTCTTATCACTTCTAACAATCTAGCATGGCACCTTAGGTGATAGCTAGTGCATTTAAAGTAACAACATAGAGGCTATGCAATGGGTAGCACTAAGACCAAGGAAATTAGTTATGAAAGATATTAGGGGTTTAATCATAATGGATTTTTATCTTGGGAAACTAGTAGAGTGGCAAGAATGACTACATCCCATAAAGCGTACTTACCCATAGAATTTATGGCTATATATTTAGAGACTTCACAACTGCCCAAAATCCTAGGAAAATTTTGAACTAGATCATTTTAAATTCCAACACAATTTTGGGGGGTAAAACTTTTCCACCTCTTCTTATAAACATCTACTTCTTCATTGTAAGGCATGGAAAATGTGATATACTCATACCTATTATCCAGTATTGTATATAGTTTTCCTTCACTTCTCTTCTATACTATGGCCTAGATCAAGCCTTTATTTATTTTTTTGATAAGCTTTGAGCCTCTTTCTTAGGTGTGAATGTAATATAACTATTGTATATATAAGAAGCTATGACTATCTCCCTTTATGTCATGGTTCTTGTATATGCTTACTTGTGATTATTTGTGCTTGGTAAAACTATGTTCCTTACACACTATCAAAAATTATGCATGGGTTCATCTAATCCCATAGTGATATAGAGAGTTTTAAAACCTTGGTGCATTGCCTCCCTTAGAATATACTTTCCCTTTATGTTATTTTCATTTTCATTTATCACTTTCCCTCTATTTTTTTTTTTATAGAGCTCGATAGACTAGGTTATCTTAGGAAGAGAATGTCAAGATCACATATAAATAAGGATCCAAACTTGATAAAAATATCATAGATCATCATTGAAGCCACAACTAATGCTCCCTAGACTTCCTAACTATGCACTCCACATGAGGCATGAGCACTAGACACACCCAAAAACCACAACAAGTGGTCACTATGCCTAGAGTGCACAACCAAAATTGATCCCTAGACAATATCAGCTATCAATAGTTAAATGGCATACCTAATAGTATCCAAATACATCAAGAAATCTTAATCCAAGACTCTAGTGAAGGTCTTGGTTTATCATTTATTGAAGAATTATGAATATTCACCTAGCAACTCCAATGGTTAAAGAACTCGAAAGATCAATGACTCCACTGGAAATAATCCTAGGACCAAACATTGATGCTAATCAAATATTGGGATTTCAATAAAAATCCCAATTTATCCACTTGATTGGATCAATACCGCCATGCACCCGATGACTCCATTCAAAGATCTTGGATCAAGCCTTCAGGTGGAGAAAGAGAAAAATATCAATGCCAA
This sequence comes from Wollemia nobilis, assembly GCA_028583015.1. Classification (NCBI taxonomy): domain Eukaryota; kingdom Viridiplantae; phylum Streptophyta; class Pinopsida; order Araucariales; family Araucariaceae; genus Wollemia; species Wollemia nobilis. The sequence continues at coordinate 6,933,529 of JAQPPZ010001411.1, forward strand.
GTCATGATTTCTCATTGAGATCAAACAATAAGAAGGTTTCCAATATGGAATGACAAATTACCCCTAATCCCTCTTGCCCTACCCAAATATTGGGATCTAGACCCAACATTAGCTTTAAATTTGTTACCAAACTTCATTGGAGAAGATGCAATCACACCATTGGAACATCTCCATCACATAGTGAATCTATGCATGGTGCACAATGTTGATGAGGAAAACATAATGTTGAGACTACTGGAATCATATTTCAAAGGAAAGTCATTGTAATGGTACATAACCCTTCCCCCACACTCAATAAAAATTTAGGACTAGTTGGCTGACCAACTAGTAAGAAGATTTTGGGAGAAGGCACATGGAGTATCTCTACTAGAGCAACTAACAAATATCAAGTGAGCTCTCATGGAGGCAATAAATGATTTTATACCTAGTTTCATGAAAATTGGTATAGAATCCTATATCATATCTGACTCCCCAAGTATGGCACTCATATATTATCTCAAGTATTTTCATTCAAATATTTCCATAATGATCAAAGTGAGGGGAGGAAACTCCTTGTCTACAACCTACTCTATAGACATCTAGGTGGAAAATAATCTCATCCAAATTGAAAGGCTACCTCCTAGGCCCCTGATACCAATATTCTCAAACATCCAACCCACCCTAGTCATAAGCCTAGTTTCAATCATCACTCCCCTTCATCTAGTCCCAAACACCTAACATGTGGCCAAAATGGATGAAATAAGGAGGAATATCTAGGCACTCTCTAAAGAGGTTATAGCTCTAAGGAAGTAGTATAACATCCTAAATTTTCAAAAATAGAGTTATCTAAAACCTTGATACCATTAAATTATCCAAGGCTATAGGTCCCCTCTTAAGGGATACCAACAATCACATGCATCGACCTACAAAGAGTCAGTCACACGATATTATCTAATTCTAGACACCTACCCTAATAATGCCTATCCCAAGGGAGTTTTTTTGCCATTTGTAGTAACACCAAGTGACAATACACCCATGTGGGTTCCTACCCCACTCTTAGAGATAGAGATATTAGTATAAAGCTAGCTATTCCACTTCCTATTCATCCATAACCCAAATACTACTCACCTAGAGTAGATTCTAGTTACCTAGAAAAAGGAAGAAGTATATGCAAGTGTTGAACAAACAATCCTACCAATACTCGACAAGCACCAGGTTCAATAAAATATTTAAGAAACCAATCAAACTTGAGGTAAACAAAGGACTTTGAAGAAGCATGTCAATTGGAGTAGGGAAAAATATCACTACCTTGAGAATACTAAGCCCAAGCCTACTAATTTTTTTTATGGCCACCATGCACAACACTTAGGAGTCCCCAAAGGTTCCCTAGTTAGATGAGAATATTTCTAAATCATAATTACTATTAAGCACCATACCAAATAAGGATCTAAGGGAAAACCTAGCAGATCAAGGAGAACTAAAGCAATTAAAACTATACAAATCTTCAATCTGATGATGAAGCAAACCAAGACAAAATATTTCTATCTAAATCTGATCTAGGATGATGAGTTGGTACATGATTGTGTGAAAATCCTAAGTTTGATACCCTAGTTATGCCAAAAGTGATGGTGGAGGCAATCAAGAAATATTTTTAGCTAGTTGGCCAAGAATTGGTGCATTGGTATAGGGATGCAAACCAATTTCATGAGGTTGTAAGAGGCCTCAGATTCATGAATCCTCAATATACCATGATGATTGATATCTTGTTGTCATTTGGCACTTTCCTCTTAATGGAATTCACCATCGAGTTAGGAATCTACTTATGAGTAGACTAGACACCGGTGGACCTAAGGACAATGGACAAGTTTGGGATGGATATTCAAGTTGAACCCCTCCATAGATGCCACATTGAGTAGTTACAAGCAGATGTTCCAAACACTAGGTAAGGCTACAAAAAAATAGGGTGAATGGACCAAATCAGAAAGACCTCATATCAAAGTGCACCTAATCAAGAGGAAAATTTTTGAAATAACCAAATTCTAGGATTTTGGTCCCATAAAAACCTTTAAGCTCACAAGCATAGGGTAAAACCTAGCAAGTATTGAACCATCAGCCCTTCTTGGGACCTTTGTACAAAAAACAATTTTCTTTTAACATGTTTATCTAAGTTATGTAGGACTAAATGAGTTCAAGATCATAGCAAGTGAAAGATGCTAAAAATCTAACACCTAATGCAATATGTAATCAAATTAACAAGATATATCATGTAATCAAATGCAAAGAGAGAAATATAAAATAAATGTGCCCATATTTATTCATATTTGCCAAATATTCTTTACAATAAATGTTACAAGATATCCCTCTTAGGGATTAACCGTTTGATACATATTACAATCCATAATTCATATGGTAGGTGTCTTCAATAGATCTTTAGGATCCCCACAAACTGATTATAGGAGGGATTACTTTGATGACCTCCACTTTAGGATGCTATTGAGGATGATCTTGAAGATATTATGCTCTTGATAAATCTTGAACATGCACACAAGGAAACATACAAAGCAATCAATAGCAAAGGTGCAACCTCTCAAGATGAGGCCATTTCATGAATATTATGAAATATGAAGTAAATACATAACGAAATGACAAGATGCATGAAATATTGGAAAGAAAGCATAAATAATGTTTAAAATTGTAATTAAAGCAACTAATATATGTCAAAAAATCAAGTAAATGCAGCTAATATAAATTCTAATCACTAATACATAGGAAAAGAGACATCATACCATATTCATTGATGATCAGAGTATTCAGCTTTATTAGTCGTTGATGATATCGACAATGGTACTTGTGGGTCACTATTGAAAATAAAGGCCATGGGATAGAATTTATGCTCTCTATATCCTAGTTCGGGCGTCAGTCAATTATTCTACTGAATGGAATGACGTTATTGGTGTGTTCTTGCATAACAACTTGGGGCGGTAATTGGTTCAATTTCGTGCTGAATTGAATGCTTGAAAAAGTTCTTCTTATCCTCAAGCTTTGGCAGTATCCATTGGTGGATAGGCGGGTGTCATTGTTTAATTTTGGTAGCACTGTCTTGCTTGAGAGTGATTGTACTCTTTGGTTGCAAAGCGACCGCACTTCGTTACATAAAAAGCTTGTCAATTGTCTTAGATTTGCTTGTAAATTTGGGGTCTTAAGTAGACTCCCAAAATATTTGCTCTAGGTTCCCCAAGAAGCCAAGAAAAAGAAAAAATTGGGCTAGGACCATTGAGGTGAAGCTTTTGGAGGCTTTAATTTGCTAAAATCATTGCAATTTCATTGAATGCAACTGATTTTACTCAGCTTGGGAGCCCGAGTTTGTTACAGGATTAGCCTCTATTGACAGGCATGGCTATGGATCTATCTTCTATCACTGTTAGTGGATTACCATAGTTTCTTTTATCATCGATGGTTATGGAGGCCATTACTTATTTCATCAGTGGCTATTGTTGAACAGGAGTAGCCTACCCTAATTGAGTGGTTAAAACCACTGTTGGTCTTGGAAATATTCAAGATCAATCATATGACATAAATAGGTATCCATATGAGTAGCCTTCTCAACATGATGCATTTTAGGTGTCTATAGATACCTCTTTTTGGGATGCATTATGGAAAAATACAACACTGAGAAAAAATAGACAACCTAAAGCCATATTGTAGGATAATTGATGCTCATTGATTTATTCAATTTTATATGCCTCAATTATGAGAAGGGTACGCATCTCGTAATCATTGCTTCCAATGGCATAGAAGGCTTAATTTTTGCATAAATTTGGCATATCCAGGTGTAATCAAGTAGCATTTAAGCTACAACAAGACTAATATATTGATCGACAAAGGTTTAAATTAGCATATTTGTTTTTTCCCCTATAAAATAGTAAGCTTGTGCTAGTTGTTAGCAATGATTTGTAAGACACATGCAATTCACATGATTAAGTGTTTAATTGTTAATTTGTATTATTAATTCTTTTATTATGACTACCCCCTCAAGCGACAAGTCGATGAGGAAAATGGTAAGTGATGAAAGTGACAAGTTGCTTAACCAAGATGACTGATTTGGACAATTCAAGATGATTAAAGTTGTATGGCAAATCCTATTATAGTTGTGATTTCAACCATTACTAGTAATTGTACATATCTATCCCATGGAGTAGTCCAATTACAATGGCCTTATTAGGAAATCAATATGATAGTAATTCAATTTAAGCATGTTATTAATCACTATGTTCGATGATTATCTAAAATATCATAGAAGAAAGGAAATTATTACCTCGTTCTCATGGAACAGTCCGATCGCAATGGCCTTCTTAGGGATTGAAGTGAGGATATTTCAATTCGACTATAGATAATTTGGATCAAATGGCCTTATGGTAATTTACTCGTCTTGTCATATTACATGGAGTGCAAGTTTTTGCAACTACCAAGTGTATAGGGTAAATAACTGGATACGAGGCACATTGAATATTTTGTGTTATTTGATTTTTTTGTTAATTTTGTGATTTTTGAAGATTATAGACTGGTATATATGCTTTAATGTCCAATATAAAACTCCTTATGGTGATATATTGAGTGCATTTATTATTATTTGTTAGCCACTATCAAATATAGAGACAGATATTTGCAAATCTTTTAGCCGCTATCGATGTCAGCGAGCATGGTTGACCTGATCTACGACTGCTATCAAAGTGGATGGCGATGGAAAATGTAAAATATATAAAGGATTTTTGGCATTTTTCATTTCATTATTTCTAGTTGGAAATTTAGGAGGAGTGAGCTCTAAGGGAGGAGAAGTAAATTTTGATATGAAACACTGCCAAAGTCAAAGTACACCAGAATGGTGGACCATCCTGAGGCATCTACTAGTGGTAGAGCTAGAGCTCCTAAGGTACCTCTCCATCTCATTCTCTTGATTTATGCAATTAAAATGAACCTCATTAAGTAATGAGTTAAATTAACCTCACTAAATTGTAAGCAACAAACCTCACCCCTTAGTTTAGATGTAGCTTAGGTTAGCTTAGGTGGGTTAGGGTTTTAATTTTTGGGTATTTTGGGTGGGATACAACCTCGCATGGGATCAATCCTGTAGCTGTTATTGGTGAGGGTGACTCCCAATTTTGAAATTAGAGGCCACCATCATTGTAGGTAGCTAGGTTCAAAGCCCAATGATCAAAAATTTGATCGTTGGTGGTGGCCACTACCGATGTCGATGGCTTCCATGGCAGCTACTGGTGATGTGAGCGGCTAAGAATCTTAGGAGAATTTTTTGATTTTTTTATTTGATTTTTTTTGGGGGATTTTTGGAATGAGTGATTGTGTACCTAGATTGGCTCATTTTCTTGTATATTAGACTCTGAAAACTCATATGTGAGAGCCTAATATACTTTTAGAGCTACGCCATAATTTGTATGAGGATGACTAGAAGTGGTTTGGAGTGATTGGCCTCAAATATGTTGTTATATTGTTGACTGTGATGTCAAATCAGTACTTCCTTATAGCCCTAGCACATCGATGGGATAGTAGAACTAACACTTTCCATCTCCCCATGAGAGATATGATGATGACATTGGAGGATGCCTACCATATATTCAAGATTCCCATCGATGGATGGGTTATTTTTTCTTCTCCCACTACTGTTAGGGATACAGTATTTGATCAAGTCTTTCAAGAGAGAGTTGTTGAGACATTGGGGGATATTGAGCATGGTGGAGTGTTGGTTGATCACTAGTATAGGGAGGATGTATTCTCTTGATGCCAAGCAGTACTGATGTACATTATTTGTAATGTGCTACTACCCGACACATTAGGTGTGAGGTTCCCTTGGAACCTCCTATATCTGGTTTAGGACTTGCTATAGTGTGACCTAGAGCATCCTCTAATTATGGCTTGGGGGAGCACACTACTGGAATAACTCTATGATGAGCTATATTATATTACACAATGAGGATGAGTGGGAGTGGAATGCAGCCTGCTACTATAGATCTAGGTATGGGAGCACATCTACATAGACCGACCTGATGGATTTCCCTTGGGGATATTTATCATAGTAGTAGATGATCAGTGATGATATGAGATGGCCACAAGTAGTGGATACTATTCAGAGCTGACCACATGTAGGGGATGTAGACCACTACATTGGGTCTCTAATAGGATTAAAGGTTAGTCAAATTATATAGAGATCATACCTAGGCTATACTGAGTGGGAGGAGACAGGGAGGTACTTGGCCCATGTTAGGAGCAACAGATGGCTTATGGGAAACCGTGGGAGTGTGAGGGAGTACTTTCACTATACTCAAGTCACCAAGAAATTTAATATCACATAGGATGTACCAGAGGAGCCAATCCTCTATTGTCATCTATAGGCAGGGACATAGTTTCCAATGCCATAGGTGATAGCTTTATCTGAAGAGGTAGATATTATGATAGATGATATAGATGCAAAGGATCTAATGCAAGAGCATTCGGTGGCAGCAGAGCAATATTGCATCAACAAAAAAAAATTAAGTGTTTGCCTTGATGTCGCGATATTGTGACAGAGCAAAAGTGTCGTGATATTGTGACATGTCATATTTTCATGACTCACAAAGGGTAGGAAGGTCAAAAAGCAAAAGTGTCGTGATATCATGACATGTCACATTTTTGTGACTCGAAAAGGGGCATGAAGGCAGTGAAGCAAAAATGTCGTGATATCGCGACATGTCGCATTTTTGCAACCAAACAAAAGGAAATAAAAGGCAAGAGGTTACAGGGGCTGTTGCAGAGGAAATTATCAAGCGATGGGTATACCGAACGCCATCATTGGTTGACAGGTAGACAAAGTCTATAGTGGAAGCATTGGACAAGCACGTGGCACCAAGGTGCAATGAAAGCAGACAAAGATCAAGAGTCGAAAAGAAAGACATTTTGAAAGCCAAGACAATGAAGAGGCACGGGAAATGAAACGAAGGGTCAAAAAATGGAGACGGAGAGTCATGCTAGAGATTTTAAAAGGGGAAGCGAAGGCATGCACAGGGGGTCAGAAAACTATGGAGACAGAGTTGTAGACGTGAAGGCAAGAGGGCCATTCTGGACCTGTTTAGGCTATTTTTCTTCCAGGGTGGAAGATGTTGTAATATAAACTATCTTTTAGGATAAAGGAGTTTATTTGGTAGACTGCTGCCATTATTGTAATATTTTTCTAAATTATTGAATGAGAATTGAGAATTTGGCATGAGCGATTTTGGCTCCCCATCAAGTGGTATCAGAGCAAGAGTTCTTGAGTGTGTAAGAAGATCGTCGAAAGTGAGGCAGTTTGCACCAGGATCTATGGAAGGGTTGTGAGAAGAGAGTGAGGAAGAATGCCTCCATGAAGAAACCATGGTGGTGGGAGAAATGTGGTACCTGAAGAAGATTTCAGAGATTTGCAGAGGCAAGTGCAAGCCCTGCAAGAGGAGTTGCGAAGAGTGGTTGAGCCAAGGAGAGAAGATCATAGTGAAGATGAAGCTTGGGAGGTTGATAATCCATTAGAAGAAGAAGAAGCAATGGATCCTACAGAAGCTAGATTGGTTAAGGCCATATCTCGGATCGAAAAGAAGACAAAGTTTGATGTCTCCACATATTCTAGAAATCTCAATCCAGAGGAGTTGATTGATTGGATCAATGATATGGAGGAGTATTTTGAGTATGAGGAGGTTGTAGATCTAGATCGGATCAAGTTTGCAAAAACAAAGTTGAAAGGTCATGCTTGCATATGGTGGAAAGAAGTATAGCTAGAAAGAAATAGAAGCGAAAAATAAAAGATAACCAAATGGGATCGAATGGTAGAGAAGTTGAAGAGAGTTTATTTCTATAGATTACGAATTGGACCTATTGAGAAAAATGCAGAGTTTGATACAATCAAACAAATCTATCAAAGAATATACAGAGAAGTTTTACCAGATCTCAATCAGAACTGGCCATTCAGAGGCTAACAGGGAGAAGGTGGCCTGTTACATCAAAGGGTTGAGAACCAGTATTCAAGAAGATTTGAGTCTGGTTAGGGTGATAACCATTGAGGATGCTTACCATTTTGCCCTCAAAGTCGAAGAGAAGCTGAACAAACTATTTGAGGGTAAGAAAAGAGGAAGAGGTCGTGGTGGAAGAACTGGTGGAAGGACCAATGGAGAAAAATATAAGGATCAGATGAAGGCTGGTGAAACTAGTAATACCCAGGATCAGAAAGAGGGGAACATCTACCAACCCTGTAATCATAACAATGGCTACCCAAGAGGTAGAGGTAGATCTGGATGTGGATTTAGAAGGGGAGGATTTCAGGGAACCTGTTTCCACTGTGGCGAAGAAGGACATCGAGCATACGAGTGTCCACAACACCAAGAAAGGACGAATAAGAGACCTGAGGGTCCTACCAGAGCTGTTGTAGTAGATGAAGGTGTTGAATAAGAACATTCTAATGAGGCAGAGGGAGGAGAAGTGATGGTCACAAGGAGGACCCTGTTGAATGAGGAGAAAGGATCAGACCATAGGAGGAGCCTATTCCGCACAAGGTGTAGAAGTTCGGGTAAGGTCTGTAATATCATTATAGATAATGGTAGTACTGATAACTTGGTCTCAGAAGAAATGGTTACTAAGTTACAGTTAAATAGGAGAATCCACCCGCATCCATATCATATTGTGTGGTTATAGAAGGACCATAGGTCTTTGGTCAGTGAGCAATGCTCGATGAAATTTAATATTGGGAATTACTGTGATGAGGTCCTGTGTGACATCTTGCCTATGGATGCTTGTCATTTGTTGTTGGGAAGGCCATGGTAGTTTGATCGGTGTGCAGTGCATGATGGTCGCGCCAACACTTACTTAGTGATGAAGAATGGAGTGCGCCATAAGCTGAAGCCCTTGAAGGAGGTGGGTGAAAAGGTATGTAGCAGCGCTAGAATCTATTTAGTTGAAGGGGGAAGATTTTTGGATAGTTTAAAGCATGAGCATATGTGCTATGCATTAATTCCTAGAGTTAGGAAGGAAGAATGTAAGGATACCCCTATAGAAGTCTTAGGACTGTTAGAAGAATTTCCAGACATTATATCTAAAAATGTGCCTGGGGGTTTACCACCAGTGAGGAAGATCAGTCACCATATAGATTTGGTACCAGGATCTAGTTTACCCAATAAGGCAGCACATAGAATGACTCCTACAAAAACTAAGGAGCTGAACAGGCAAGTCCAAGAGTTGTCAAAGAAGGGACTGATTCGGGAGAGGTTGAGTCCATGTGTAGTGCCTACAGTACTAGCACCAAAGAAATATGGAGAGTGGAGAATGCATACAGACTCTCGAGCCATTAACAAGATCACCATAAAGTACAGATTTCCTTTTCCAAGGATGGATGACATTATGGACTATTTGAGTGGAGCCAAGTACTTCACAAAGATTGATCTGAAGAGTGGTTATCATCAGATTCATGTCAGATAAGGAGATGAGTGGAAGACAGCCTTCAAGACCAGAGAGGGTTTGTATGAATGGTTGGTCATGCCATTTGGGCTAACCAATGCACCAAGCACATTCATGTGACTGATGAATGAGGTATTGAAAGAATTTTTAGGCAAATTCATCATTGTCTATTTGGATGATATTTTAATATTTAGCAGAACCCTAGAGGAGCATCTGATGCATATCAGAAGGGTTTTTGAGAAGTTATGGGAGGAGCAATTGTTAATTAATCTGAAGAAGTGTAATTTCATGAAGAAGGAGTTAGTGTACCTGGGATTTATCATCTCAGCCGAAGGTCTAAAAATGGACCCATAAAAAGTGAGAGCTATCATTGAATGGCCTACTCCGAGAAGCAGACTGATGTAAGATCATTTCATGGTCTAGCAAGTTTTTATAGGAAATTCATTAGGAATTTTAGCAGTATTTGTGCACCCCTTACAGAAACAATGAGAGGGGATAAGAAAGAATTTAAGTGGACCTTAGGAGTAGATAAGAGCTTTGATATGTTGAAGAAGAAGGTTACAGAGCAACCTATTTTGGCACTTCCAGATTTTAATAAGGTATTTCAGGTAGATTGTGATGCTAGTGGTAGTGCCATAGGAGCTATTTTGAGTCAAGGGAAACCTGTTGCTTACTTTAGTGAGAAAATCAATGATGCTAGGAAGAAGTATTCAGTTTATGATCAAGATTTTTATGCTATAGTTCAGGCTCTAAAGAAGTGGTGACATTACTTGTTGCCAAAAGAGTTTGTTCTATATACTGATCATTAGGCCTTACAGTATATTAATAGCCAAGGGAAGCTAAATCAGAGGCACCTGAAGTGGATTGAGTTTCTACAGAGTTATACCTTTATGTTGAAGCACAGGAGCGAAATGTCAAACAGAGTTGTAGATGCCTTAAGTAGAAGGCAGTGTTTGTTGATAGAAATGAAGGTGGAAGTGGTAGGATTTGATGAACTGAAGGGTTTGTACCCTGAAGATCCTGATTTTGCAGAAGCCTAGAAGGCTTGCTTGGCACCTGTCACTTTGGATAGGACCAAGTGGTTGGATTTTTTGATCCAAGATGGAATGTTGTTTAGAGGAAGTCAATTATGCATTCCAAGGAGTTCAATGAGGGAAAATCTGGTCAAGGAGAAACACAGTGGAGGGCTGGTTGGTCATTTTTGTCGGGATAATACCATTGCCCTGGTTAGTGAGAACTACTATTGGCCGCAACTATAGCAATATTTGAAGAGTTTTGTGCAAAGCTGTAGAGTATGCCAGATGGTGAAAGGTGTGAACCAGAACACTGGATTATATCAGCCATTACCTGTACCAGAGAGACCATGGGAGGATGTTAGCATGGATTTCATTCTTGGTCTACCAAGGACACAGCGGGGAAATGACTCCATATTTGTGGTGGTTGATAGGTTTTCAAATATGGCAAATTTTATTCCCTACCATAAAACTAGTGATGCAGTTCACATTGCAGGTTTATTTTTCAAAGAGGTGGTACGACTTCATGGTCTACCAAAGAGTATCATTTTTGATAGAGATACCAAGTTTGTGGGGTATTTCTAGAGGACCTTGTGGAAGAAATTGAAGACAAATTTGAAATTCAGTTCTGCATACCACCCACAGACTGATGGCCAAACAGAGGTGGTGAATAAAGGTCTAGGAAATCTATTGAGATGCTTGATAGGAGATAAGCCCATGAGATAGGATTTGGTTTTGCCACAGACAAAATTTGCATACAACAATTCTATCAATAGGAGTACTAACAAATCTCCATTCCAGATAGTGTATAGGAGTAGTCCAAGGAATTCTTTTGAGTTGAGGAAGATGGATACAGGGGAAAAGTGCAGTGTCGAGGTTGAGGACTTTGCAGAGCATTTGAAGAGCATGCATGAAGAAGTGAAGAAGCACATTGCTAACATGAATAACCAATATAAGACAAGGGCAGACCAGAAGTGATGGTTCAAGGAATTCATTATGGGAGATGAAGTCATGGTCCATCTGAGAAAAGAAATATTTCCTGCTAAAACCTATAACAAGCTGAAGATGAAGAAGTTTGGACCATGCCAAATTATAGGAAGATGGGATTCAGGCAATGCATATGAAGTGGAATTGCTAAGTGGCCTTAACATATCACCTATTTTTAACATTGCAGATTTGGTAGAATAACATGGAGGCAGTAGCGAGACACCAAGTGTAGAATTATGGAGTATTCCAGCATCTACTCCAGCAACAGGCGAGATCGAGGAAATACTAGACACTCAAGCAAGAAGAAGTACTAGGAATAGGAAGTATTCTGAATATCTGGTCAAGTGGAAGGGTAGGCCTATCAAAGATGCAACTTGGTTGTCAAAAATAGAGGTCGACCACCTGGGTCTTCCTCCAAAAGTACAAAAGTGAAGGACACTTCTCAATCCACCCCGGTTGTCTGATGCAGGAGCATCCAGTGGCAGTAGAGCAATCTTGCATCAATAAAAAAAATTTAAGTGTTTGCCTTGATGTCGCGATATCACGATAGAGAAAAGTGTTGCGATATCATGACATGTCGCCTTTTCATGACTCAGGAAGGAGAGAGAAGGCACGGAGCAAAAATGTCACAATTTCATGACATGTCACGAAATCACGATCGAAAGAAGACAGGAAAGGCTAGAGAAGAAAATGTCATGATTTTATGACATGTCACGAAATCACGACCGAAGGAGCAGAAAGAAAGAAAGGAAGGAAACCGTCATGATATCGCGACATGTCATGATTTCACGACCCAAAACAGAGAGAGAAAGCAAAGAGCAAAGTTGTCGTGATATCGTGACATGTCACGATTTCGCGACCGAGAGGCGAGGAGGAGGCAGAAAGGAAATATGTCAGGATATCGTGATATGTCATGATTTCACAACCAAAAATGAGAAAGAGGAGCCAAAAAGGAAAGATGTCATGATAGCACGACATGTCGCATTATCGCGACCAAAGGACGAGGGAAAGCGCAAAGGAGAAAAAGTGTCGCGATATCGCGACATGTCGCATTTTCGTGACCAAAGGACGAGAGAAAGCGCAAAGGATAAAAAGTGTCACGATATCGTGACATGTCGCATTTTTGTGACCAAAATGCGAGGGAAGACACAGGAGAGAAAATTTTCGCGATATCGCGACATGTCACATTATCACGACCAAAAGACGAGAGGAGGCGCAGGAGAGAAAAAGTATCGCGATATCGCGACATGTCGCATTTTTGCGACTTGCCAAGGGCAGGAAGGCCGAAAAGCAAAAGTGTCATGATATCGCAACATGTCGCATTTTCATGACTCGCAAAGGGCAGGAAGGCTGAAAACCAAAAGTGTTGCGATATCGTGACATGTCGCATTTTCACGACTCGAAAAGGGGCAGGAAGGTAGTGAAGAAAAAATGTCACGATATTACGACATGTCACGTTTTCATGACCAAAAAAAAGGAAAGAAAAGGCAGGCGGTTACAGGGGCCATTACAGAGGAAATTATCGAGCGATGGGTATACCGAATGCCATCATTGGTTGACAGGCGGACAGATTCTACAGTGGTAGCATTGGACAAGCACATGGCACCAAGGTGCAATGAAAGCAGACAAAGATCAAGAGTTGGAAATAAAGACATTTCGAAAGCCAAGACAACGAAGAGGTACAGGAAATGAAATGAAGGGTCAAAAAATGGAGACAGAGAGTCACACGAGAGATTTTAAAAAGGGGAAGCAAAGGCATGCACAGGGGGTCAGAAAACTATGGAGACAGAGTTGCAGATGTGAAGGCAAGAGGGCCATTCTGGACCTGTTTAGGCTATTTTTCTTCCAGGGCGAAAGATGTTGTAATATAAACTATCTTTCGGGATAAAGGAGTTTATTTGGTAGACTGCTGCCATTATTGTAATATTTTTCCAAATTATTGAATGAGAATTGAGAATTTGGCATGAGCAATTTTGGCTCCCCATCAGGATCCTAGGAACACGATAGAGTATGATACTTTGTGGACCACTCAGCTATGGTAGGATGGTGGAAGCTTGGGAAGAGCTAGAGATGAGGTGGAAGTTGAGGGTGCAATAATGACAGGTGATAAGTACATCATAGGGTGGAGGAGTGGGGCCAGGATGAAGGGCAAGTGGAGGATCCTCATGATGAGGAGGAGGGTGAGGAGGATGCCCTATATGATGAGGTATACTATATGTAAGCTTAGGTGAATAGCTTACAGGTATAGCTTCAAATAGTGTAGAGGTAGGTTATGGAGCAAGATACATCTCACGCTACTTTGTAGATTTAGTTGAGTGCAGGCCAATGGTAGTTACAAGGGTATGCAGAGAAGAGGGAGGCTCTCCAATCTCAGGTAGACTCATCCATAGCATGGATTGATTAGGTTATGAAGGATAGGGACCTCTTACAGGCACATCTAATGACTAGGGATTCCCTTATAGATGTCATGACTGCTAAGAGGGATGCTCTCAAGATACAGCTAGGGATTTCTCCTATTGGTCAAGCTACACCATCCACTCCAATCGCTCAGGTATTGGTAGGCTTAGGTGTAGATGTAGATATTAGGCACCTGAGGGGTCTCTTAGATCAAAGGGTAGCTCAAATGGGAGGCATACATCATTGCTCTAGAGGTTCAAATTGATGTACTATGTGGTACATTACTAGAGTGTTCTATAGTAGGGGGCTCCCATCAGAGTAGGTACAGTGATTCTGGGTAGTCCTTAGTATGGCCCAGTCACAGGTCAAGTGCAATATTTGAGTGATCAGTGGGTACTAGCTCTAGACAGCCTTGTAGATATGGATTTGAGGGTGGAGGTGACTCAGGGGGTGTAGGCCCTGCTTGATACGTCATGTTGACTTGTATATTTTTTGAGTGTAAGGTCTGAGGACCTACACAATTGTAGCCTACAAGAATTTTTGTACCTCTATGTACTTTGACACACACATATATATGATACTCTATTTATTGCACATTATGTGTATAATGTCTTTGCTTTTATGTTTATGAGATGCAATTTGGATGTGATGCTTATATGATTATTTTATTATGCTATATGTATGTGATGTATTGATTACATGCACTAGCTAGATGATAGATGTATGATTAGATGCTATGATCTAGATGTGTAGATGCACTATTGTGTATGCTTATATGGATGCAATAATGAATGTTAAATCATTTTTAATTTATTTCATTTGTTTATGCATTTAATATATGTGATATGATATGATAAATGTAATGTATGTAATGCATTAATTATATGAGGATGGTCTAATGCAAATGAACATGTATGCTTTAATCACTTAAAATATACAAAATTAATCTAATATGTGTTTAAAAAACTACTTAGTGACACCACAGAATGTATGAAAATAATGAATGAAAATGGTGACTCTTATCATAAGAATTAATCATTTAAACATCCATATGTGATATGAGATGATGTGATATGTATGGGGTTTTCCCTATAAGCTTCTGTAAATTAAAATATATGCACAAAATAGTCAGTGGTCATCTAAATATCATTGCTAATATCCATCCAGTATCTATCCTATTTCATGAACACCCCTTAATAAAAAAAAAATCATAAGAAAAATTGTGTATGATTGACGAGATTATTTGTTGCTATTAGGGGATTTTTGAGGTTTTCCAAGAGGCTCAAACACCCTAGTTGATTAATCAAAATATGTATAATGAATACACAAATTTCTTGACAAATAAAATATTTGTTAAGAAGACCAAGATATTCATTATTCCTATGTGTGCAAATGAATATAGTAGATGAGGCATAAGACTACCTCATTGTCAGGCAAGTTTTCTTTCAACCCATTGTTGTAATGAGGATCACCATATGTTCATCATGATCCTAGGTTTGGATGTAGTTGCATTAGACTATTATGTAATACAAGCCACCTAAATCTAGCTCATCCATAACCTGACATTGGTTTGTATAAAATAAGGTCGCTAATGTAACAGACATATCAAGGATACCCCATTGCCATGTAGGTTTCATACAACCCATTGTTATAATGAGGATCACCCCATAGTGTTCAAATACTAACTATTCCAAAGATTCAAGCTCTTCACCCCCTTCTTTTATTTTCATTTTTGGGATACTTTCTCATGCTTAGTGATGAAAATCACTATTTATTTTGCCTTTTGTTTTATTTTTTAGCAAGGTATTTGTTTAGTGATGAAAATCACTATTTATTTTGCTTCACTTTGCTTTAGGAATTTGCTTATTTTGTATTAAAGCAAGGTATTTCTTAGGTAGGGGTACCTTGTCCTTTTTCCAATAATCATCATTCTATACAATTCGTATGATAGGATGAGCAAGTGAAACCTTTCGCTTAAGGTGTGTTGAGTGGTATTTCACCCGATTGTGAAAACCCACTCTCCGATAGGATTCGAGTTCCAAATCCTCTCTTGCAAAGAAATTTAATAAACAATTTCTCCAAGGTCTCCGCTATGTTAGCATTTTGTATGAATAATAATGTTCAGTTTGAATGCTCGGAACACCTTAGTGGTTGCAAGTAAGCGTAAACAAGGGGCACTGTGGTTTATTTTATTTTGAAATTGTAATGATTGTTCATTTAATCAGAATGAACTCAATGTGAATTAATCTTAATGATGAAATTATTTTATTTTCGATTTCGATAGATTTTCAAGTATTTTATTCGACTAAAGTTAGATTTTCGGGAAAATAAAAATGCAGAGAATAAAAGAAGTGAAAATAAAATACAAAGAAACTAAAACTAAAGTACATTCAGCGATCCTATTTGACAAAACCGAAGATAATGAGGTTTTCTGCATACAACCTAACCTATTGAACCTGCAAAACTTGCACAATATAGATAAGCTAGGTGCTGGTTTTTGAGGTTTTAACTATGGTTTTTAGATTTAGACATTCGCATGAAGCAACCAAGAGAACTTGCATTAAACTTCACCTATAAGCCTAAAATCTGAAAAGAGAAAAATAAACGTTTAATATCGCATGAAGAAAATAACTCCTTCTTTCTTGTCTATAAGATGCAACTCTCTGAATTTTTTGTATTAAGAATGTATCAATTTATAATGACAAAAATCTCTAGTTTTCTCAAAACCAGAAAAAGGGGAATAAAAACACTCCAAAGTAGGCCCAGAATGGCTTATCACCCTCAGCTCTGCAACTCTGCCCGTAGTGATTTCTGACCCCTGTACCAATTTGTGCTTCTGCTTTTAAACTTTTTGGCAATGCTCTCTGTTTCGCTCTGCGACGCTTCGTTTCATTTCCCAGGTCCCATCATTTTGTCTTCCCTGCCTCTTCGTCATTTTTGACTTTCTGCTCGACATCAAAATGTTTGATCTTCTCTATGAACTGTAACTGCTTGTCTTGAAGCGTTACGCCATAGCCCTGACATCTTCATGCCACATGTTCTGTGCCTCCCCTATATACTCTGTAACGGCCCTTCGTGAATCACAAAAAAATAGCATGTCGCGATATCGTGATATTTTTATATCTACAGCCTTGTCCTTCTTCTTGCACCGTGAAAATGAGACATGTCATGATATCGCGATGTTTTTATGCCTTTTGTTGTGAGAATGCAATATGTCGCGATATCACGACACTTTTCTATTTTTAGTCATCAGCATAAAATATGTCGCAATGTCGCGACACTTTTCATTTTGATCGCTTTGACCGTGATTTTACGACATGTCGCGATATCACGATGTTTTTCCTCTACGTTCACTTTGGTTGCTCTCGGTCGCAAAAATGCGACATGTCACGATATCGTGACACATTTTTTCATTTGCTCCTTCCTCACTTTCCAGCTGCAAAAACCTGACATGTCGCGATATTTTTTTTTCCCTTACGCTTGAAAACGCGACATGTCGCGATATCACGACAACTTTTGCATTGACTTTTTCTTGCTGCCTTTGACCACGATTTTATGACATGTCACGATATCACAATAATTTTTCCTTGTGGGCCACGAGACTGAAACATGTCACGATATCGTGACACTTTTTCATTTGCTGCATCCTGCTGATCTGAGCCGCGAAAACGTGACATGTCGCGATATCACAACAATTTCTATTTGCCCTGTTTGACTACTTTGACCACGATTTCATGACATGTCATGATATCGTGACATTTTTCCACTTCATCTTTCTCTCTCCTCTATGAGCCGTGATTTCATGACATGTCGTGATATCGCGACATTTTTCCACTTCATCTTTCTCTCTCCTCTATGAACTGCGATTTCATGACATGTCATGATATTGCGACATTTTTCCACTTCGTCTTTCTCTCTCCTCTATGAGCCACGATTTCATGACATGTCACGATATCACGATAATTTTTGGTCAACACTTCTTCCTGCTTGCCTTGACCATGATTTTATGAGACATGTCGCGATATCGCGACGTTTTTATGCCTTTTGTTGTGAGAATGCAATATGTCACGATATCGCGACACTTTTCTATTTTTAGTCATCAGCATACAATATGTCGCGATGTCGCGACACTTTTCATTTTGATCGCTTTGACCATGATTTTACGACATGTCGCGATATCGCGACGTTTTTCCTCTACGTTCACTTTGGTTGCTCTCGGTCGTGAAAATGCAACATGTCACGATATCGCGACACATTCTTTCATTTGCTCCTTCCTCACTTTCCAGCTGCAAAAACCTGACATGTCACGATATTTTTTTTTCCCTTACGCTTGAAAACGTGACATGTCGTGATATCACGACAACTTTTGCATTGACTTTTTCTTGCTGCCTTTGACCACGATTTTATGACATGTCGCGATATCGCAACAATTTTTCCTTGTGGGCCACAAGACCGAAACATGTCACGATATCGTGACACTTTTTCATTTGCTGCATCCTACTAATCTGAGCCACAAAAATGTGACATGTCGTGATATCGCGATAATTTCTATTTGCCCTGTTTGACTGCTTTGATCGCGATTTCATGACATGTCACGATATCGTGACATTTTTCCTCTTCGTCTTTCTCTCTCCTCTATGAGCCGCGATTTCATGACATGTCGTGATATCGCAACATTTTTCCACTTCATCTTTCTCTCTCCTCTATGAACCGTGATTTCATGACATGTCATGATATCGCAACATTTTTCACTTTGTGTTGCATTCTGTTGCTCTTAGCCGCGAAAACGCGACATGTCGTGAAATCGTGACACTTTTTTGTTCCACTGTACTTCACTTGTCTAGGCCATGAAAACACGACATGTCACGATATCGTGACACCCATTTTGATGTACTTTGCCATTCTGAGCCGCGAAAATGTGACATGTCGTGATATCGTGACATTTTTTATTTTGGCCGTGATGGAGCAACATGTCGCGATATCACGATGTTTTTTCATTTTCTTGCTTTTCTTTGCTCTTTTAACATCTGGGCCACTGCAATCTTCTTGGAAAGCATGCAAAAAAAGGGGGTCCCCAATTTTGGGGTGTGTTGTGGAGCAGCCACAACAAATGGCGACTCTACTGGGAAATGCTCCTGAGCATTTTGGTGAGAACCTAACCTGAAATATACAAGCTTAGATACAAGCGTCAGCACATAAAAGATAAAACAAATGCCGATAGATCAGAAATACATGAAACATTAGAATCATTAAGTATCAGCTCGATGTGTGCAATGTGCTCCATTTTCTATCGTTTGAAATTGATCAACATTCCATTGTCAGTTTTACATGAATGCATATGTGAGGTTGTGAATGATTTATGCATCCTGATAAATATGCTAGAGATATAACAACCTTTATAAAGACTTTAAAACTTTCTAGTATCATATACAAACATTTAAAATTATCAAACCCTCTTAGGATCAACTATATATATAATGAATTGCTTTATTAGATCCCAAAGTTGGTTATGAGTCACTACTATCTTGAACCCATGTGCAAGTGAAAGTGAAATCAGAGCTTTGGGGAATCGGATTCCCAACCTAAGCGAGATGGGAATTTAACCCTATCCTTACTACTCTGATCTGGAATTCATTACCTCACTTTGAACAAAATGATTTAACTAGTTATGGATGAAATTGTCAAGCTAGTCTATCCGTTTGAGCAGTCAGTGGTCTTGTTTTAGACAAGACATGCTGCCACGCATGAGCATATTTAACCCCATAATCCATGATTTGGCTTCATTCATTCTTTTTCTTTTATTTCTTGGACCTTTGGGATGACTACCCATCCTTGCGAGGGACATGTAGTACGATCCTTCCAATCCAATATTAAGATGAAATGGGAAATATTAGTTAATTTTATTTCTTGGACCTTGGGGATGACTACCCATCCTTGCGAGGGACATGTAGTACGATCCTTCCAATCCAATATTAAGATGAAATGGAAAAAATTAGTTTTAATTTTATTTCTTGGACCTTTGGGATGACTACCCATCCTTTGTAGAGGACATGTAGTACGATCCTTCCAATCCAAGCTTTATGATGAAATGGGAAAAATGGAAGCTTTGGGGAATCAGATTCTCAACCTAAGCGAGATGAGAATTATGCCCTATCCTTACTACTCCATGTAGGTCAAATCAGAGCTTTGGGGAGTTGGATCCTCAACCTAAGTTCGATGAGGATTTAACCCTATCCTTACTACTCTGGTTTTAGGCTTTAAGCTTTATGGGAGTGGTAAAAACCACTGTTTTAAGGATTATGTTGCATGATAGGACAGACATGAAATACTCCTTTCACCTCACCTTTTCTTCCAAGCATGGTTTTGATCATTTTGCTCAAGATCCTCTTTAATGTGCATAGAACGTGCTTGGTTCAAGATAGTTCGGGCATCAGTTCCCAACCTTAGGATTTTTTTTTCTTTTTTTTTATGTTATAGAATAACCCTAAGAGGACTTGACACACTTTAATGATTTGTATCTGAAATGCATATGCAACTACGATGGCATGTATATGCAAAGTGGGATGTAATATGAATGCATTGCCTTTTGAATTGCAGATGGAGTATTGCCATAATTAAAAAAAAAAAATGTAAAACTGACTACTTCATGCATCACAAGTTTCAAACGATATTATTTAAACTGTTTGTGTTTCTTGCGGAGCTTTCTACAACACAATTCCCATGTTCCATATTTCCCTGATCTAAAGCATAAGTTAACATCTCAAAAAACAACTTTTTCATCATTTTTTTTTTTTTAAACAAACCAAACATGTCAAATAAACACACAACTTAAATCATGATTAAACTAACAATCCCAAAAATGAAACTTGAAAAACACAAACCAAAACCAAAACCAAAATCTATATACAATATAGTACAAGATGATGCCAAGCTTGGACTATTACTTTCCTGGATCCCGAGACATGATTAGAACACTTCAACAAAAATATAACATGATACGCATGCCAAATGCTATAGGAATCCAACCAAAACAAGATTAGACCGCACCATGCAACAACTTTTAATTTACCTTGCTCACCCCACCGATTAGATTTAATTCCATTAGTACCCTCATAGGTGAGCGTCAAATTATTAAAATGATTAGACAATAAATGATATTCAATTTTATCTTGTCTATTCTTGAAAGTGTTCATTTCGTGATTCGATTCATGATTTAAAATTAGGCCTTCCTTTTCAAACGTGAGATGTTGCAAACAAAAGCCTATTTCTAAAAATTTCAAAGCCAATTCGTTATTCATGTTTTTAGGCCAATCAAACTTATGCAAAAATTTACAAGTATCTAGGATATTTACTAAATGAGAATCATTACAAGTTTTTATCCTAGATTCCTTTATTAATTGTTGATGAATTTGACTTAGCAATTTAAATACATCAATTTCTTTCTCATTCATTAAAGTAATGTCATCAAAGGTGTGGTTAGAAATTAATCCTTGTTCTTCATTCACCTTCAATAGCATTTCATTATTAATGATATTAGCATCCAAAGGGACATCATGTAACCTATCACTTAAAATTTTTGTAGCTACTACCAAAGGTAAAAATTTCACCTTGTCATCCATACTCAACCCATCATGATTAAAATTTACCATAACTTGATGAGTGTTAGTAGCTTTTTCTTTTTCCTCATTGTCTTCTTCATCATCCGATATCTGTTCAAAAACACCAAAGTTAGGCACCCAATCAAACATACGTCCATCCTTTTCAAAACAAGAGCCTAGTTTTTCAAGACATGTGTCGCGTGACACCCTTCCATGATCAATGGCTTGAGTTGCCTCGAAATCCACATTTTCATTAGGATCATCAATAGTATCAAACCCACACCACTTAGGTTTTGTAATTTCATCATTTTGAGATGGCATAGACATTGTAGAATCAATAGGTGGATCAAGATTTTTGATTTCCTGTCCCACGAGAGGAACAAAATCAATTGATTCTCCATCTGTATCCATGGCAGTATAATCACTATCCTTCTCCAACCTTTGATGAGATTCCAAGCCTTCTTCCAAAACATTCTCAGACTGTACAGGACCGGTAATATCCTCATATGAAAGGGCAATTGTATTATCCTGCATATCAATAGGCACACGAGATTCATTAGAAGGTTTGGAGTGAGCATACTCTTCCCATTTATCCCCAAAATCATAATAATCATTTTTCAAAATCAGATTGTGGTGCTCAACTATTTCTTCATCATATTTCAATTCATCAACATGCTTCTCATCAAATTTACCTTTACCTTCCTTAAATGGTTCAATTATTTCCAAAATTGGGTTATTGCTTGTATTCAAATTGATAAGGCTATCATAGTCCACATTTGTAACCCATGATTCACGTTTAACATAATTTGGAAGGTGTGAATTTTCTTGGTCATTGTTTTCAACAATGTCATCCGACGTGTCATCCGAGACGGATTCATCCTCATAGAATTCATCTTTTGATGAGTCAAGGGTTCCCAATTTATCACATGTTTCAATACTAGTTGGATCTAGCACTCCTCCCTTGCCTGAAATCATCATATTGTGAAAATCATTGAAATTGATTTTAGAAACATCTTTTGAGTCAAGATGAGTATTTTGAAGTTGATTCATACTTAAGAAAGATGATTGATCTTGCATAGTAGGTTGGGGATTTTGCAATTGATTGAAGTTTGGGAACGATTGTTGATTCTGAAATTGATTCAAACTTGAACTCGGTTGAGGTGGATAAATCATCGGGTGGGTAAGGGAGGTATTAAATGATTGAAGATTATATGATCCAAAACCCACACCATAATTTTGATAACTCAGTTGTTGCTCAATTGCCATTGCTTGAGTATAGGCTTGTGACAAAGATGTGATTAGAGGCATCCCTCGCAAATATGTGGAAATTAGCGGGTCAAGAGCATTGACGTATATTTGGAGAGCCATATCTTCTCGAAGAGCATAAAATGTCATTAATTGAGTGTATAGTCCAAAAAACCTTTCAGAAAATGACTTCACATTTTCATTTGGTCCTTTTTTAATAGTGAAAAACTGCTCGTACATGCGGATTGGGTCAACTTGCTTTTTGTTGAATTGATTAAGAAATGTTGCCTCTAGTTGAGCCCAAGAAGTGATAGACCCTAAAGGTAGACTTGTAAACCAATCATATGCCACTTTGTCCAAGGTGTAAGGGAACATTTTACAAGCAACATCATCATACCAACTTGTTAAGTGATTCACACAGAATTTGAATGCTTGAATATGTTCTTCTATAGTATTTGTCCCATTAGACAAAAATCGAGGAAGACATCTCTCAAAACCAACGGGAAAATAATGTTGAACTCCCGGTATGTTCAATGGGCTACCTGGCATCCACGGTGTAAACATAGCCATTAGTGAATCTTAAAGAATATAACTTTAATACCCAAAAATTTTTTTTTTATTTTTTTTAAATCAAATCAAATCACATTATTCCTGTATGAACAATCAAAGCGTTAGGAAAGTGCATAGCAATTCATGTCCTCCTTTTAATAGTACAAAGTTGTATTGTTAAAAAGGAGCTAAAGATAATAATCAATAGGGCATGAAATATTCAAAATTTAAATCCCTGTAGCACTTAAATCACACTGAAATAAACCAATTCAGGCCCTCCTTCTAGCGCCAATTTGTTGAGTGGTATTTTCACCCGATTGTGAAAACACACTCTCCGATAGGATTTGAGTTCCAAATCCTCTCTTGCAAAGAAATTTAATAAATAATTTCTCCAAGGTCTCCGCTATGTTAGCATTTTGTATGAATAATAATGTTCAATTTGAATGCTCGGAATACCTTAGTGGTTGCAAGTAACTATTAACAAGGGGCACTATGGTTTATTTTATTTTGAAATTGTAATGATTGTTCATTTAATCAGAATGAACTCAATGTGAATTAATATTAATGATGAAATTATTTTATTTTTCGATTTCGGTAGATTTTCAAGTTTATTTTATTTGACTAAAGTTAAACTTTCAGGAAAATAAAAATGCGAGAGAATAAAAGAAGTGAAAATAAAATGCAAAGAAACTAAAACTAAAGTACATTCGAGTGCTACGATCCTATTTTGACAAAACCGAAGATAATGAGGTTTTCTGCATACAACCTAACCTATTGAACCTACAAAACTCGCACAATCCAGATAAGCTAGGTGCTGGTTTCTGGGGTTTTAACTATGGTTTTCAGATTTAGACATTCGCATGAAGCAACCAAGAGAACTTGCATTAAACTTCACCTATAAGCCTAAAATATGAAAAGGGAAAAATAAACATTAAATCTTGCATGCAGAAAATAACTCCTTCTTTCTTGTCAATGAGATGCAACTCTCTGAATTTTTTGTATTAAGAATTTATCAATTTACAATGACAGAAATTTCTAGTTTTCTCAAAACCAAAAAAAGGGGAAGAAAAACACTCCAAAGCAGGCCCAGAATGGCCTATCACCCTCAGCTCTGCAACTCTGCCTACAGCAGTTTCTGACCCCTGTACCAATCTGTGCTTCTGCTTTTAAACTTTTTGGCAATGCTCTCTATTTCACTTTGCGATGCTTCGTTTCATTTCCCAGGTCCTATCATTTCGTCTTCCTCGCCTCTTCGTCATTTTTGACTTTCTGCTCGACGTCGAAACGTTTGATCTTCTCTGTGAACTATAACTGCTTGTCCTGAAGCGTTACGCCATAGCCCTGACATCTTCATACCACGTGTTCTACGCCTCCCCTGTATACTCTGTAATGGCCCTTCGTGAATCGCAAAAAAAATAGCATGTCACGATATCGTGACATTTTTATATCTGCAGCCTTGTCCTTCTTGCACCGCGAAAATGAGACATGTCGCGATATCGCGACGTTTTTATGCCTTTTGTTGTGAGAATGCAATATGTCACGATATCGTGACACTTTTCTATTTTTAGTCATCAGCATACAATATGTCGCGATGTCACGACACTTTTCATTTTGACCGCTTTGACCGTGATTTTACGACATGTCACGATATCGCGATGTTTTTCCTCTACATTCACTTTGGTTGCTCTCGGTCGCGAAAATGCGACATGTCACGATATCGCGACACATTCTTTCATTTGCTCCTTCCTCGCTTTCCAGTCGCGAAAACCTGACATGTCACGATATTTTTTTCTCCTTGCGCTTCATTTCGTCTTCGGGTCACGAAAACGCGACATGTCGCGATATCGCGACAACTTTTGCATTGACTTTTTCTTGCTGCCTTTGATCGTAATTTTATGACATGTCACGATATAGCGACAATTTTTCCTTGTGTGCCGCAAGACCGAAACATGTCATGATATCGTGACACTTTTTCATTTACTGCATCCTGCTGATCTGAGCCGCGAAAACGTGACATGTCGCGATATCATGACAATTTCTATACTTTGCCCTATTTGACTGCTTTGATCACGATTTCATGACATGTCACGATATCACGACATTTTTCCACTTCATCTTTCTCTCTCCTCTATGAGCCGCGATTTCATGACATGTCGTGATATTGCGACATTTTTCCACTTCGTCTTTCTCTCTCCTCTATGAACCGCGATTTCATGACATGTCGTGATATCGTGACATTTTTCCACTTCATCTTTCTCTCTCCTCTATGAGCCACGATTTCATGACATGTCGTGATATCGTGACAATTTTTAGTCAACACTTCTTCCTGCTTGCTTTGACCATGATTTTATGACATGTCACGATATCGCGACATTTTTCACTTTGTGCTGCATTCTGTTGCTCTTAGCCACAAAAACGTGACATGTCACGAAATTGTGACACTTTTTTGTTCCACTATACTTCGCTTGTCTGGGAAAAATGCGACATGTCATGATATCACGACACCTTTTCATTTTGATGTACTTTGTCATTTTGAGTCGCAAAAACGTGACATGTCGCGATATCCCGACATTTTTCATTTTGGCCGCGACAGAGCAACATGTCGCGATATCACGACGTTTTTTCATTTTTGTTTTTATTTGCTCTTTTAACATCTGGGCCACTGCAATCTTATTGGAAAGCATGCAAAAAAAGGGGGTCCCCAATTTTGGGGTGTGTTGTGGATCAGCCACAACAAGGTGATTAGGATCACTTTGTAATGTCATCTTTGCTTGTTCAGACTAGGATTTTAAATGTTTAAAATGTGATGGAATTTTTATATATGCAAGGTACTATCAAAACTAGGCCTCATCTTCAAAAGCCAAGATAGATTTCTATAAAATCTGAAAAGACAACTAGGTATGGCTGAATGACCTAAAAACGCTAGTATATTCCTTATAACAACTGATGGGTTGTGTTGAAAAATACAATTACTCACAGGGGATGATAAATCATGATGATTTGTGGATGCATGATTGGAAGACAAACATGGTATCATTTGTAATATTGTAAACATAAACTATTCTAATGCAAGTGTAATGGATGAAATACCTAGTGCAATGCAATTAAATGAATGCATGTAATGTGATGCAAAATGTAAATGTTTTTTGATGTTTTTGATGTTTTGCAATATTTTTGAATTTTATTGCTTTCTAATTTTTTTGGACTTTGATGTTTTATGCTTTTTTTTTATGGTTAGGGGGAAGGTACACTACCTTAGGTACCCCAGTGTGTGTGTTTCTCAATGAAAGTGAGGAAGGTGTGATACCTTCAAAGTTTTCACTTTGCTTCTTTGATCGTGATGTGGATGGTGGTGAAGGTATTCTACCTTGAGGACCCCCATTATGCATGTCGTCCACAACAATATAATCATATGGATTAGGAAGAGTGATAGAAATCAACTCTCCCTATTGGGGCACGACCTTTTTGAGGTTCCAATGTTTTTATAGGATAAAACAAGTGATCCATCTGCACAGAGCTCATTTCGTTCTACCATTTCTTTGACCACTTTCTTAAATGAATAACAGCCATGGATGTCATACCCATGTATACGATGAAAGATACAATAAAGGATTTCATCCTATGACCTAGGTTTAGATGTTCTAGGTTTAAATTTTGGTAATGTGAGTGCATTTGCCTCGTACAATTTTTTAAATAGGATCGCAGTATTCATCGAAAATGTGACTACTCGATGAGGTAGCTTGATAGGCTTACGAGGATGCGGTTGACCTTGGGATCACAAATGGGATGATGTGACCTACATTATGGTAGGCTGAGGTATTATGGGTGAACCATCTATGTGCAAAGCCTTACCGTCAATAAGGTCTTGAACCACATTTTTAAATCCATAACAATTGTGAATGTCATGGTCATTTATTCGATGATAAAGGCATAAGTGATCCTCCCTATAACCCTTAGGTTTAGCTCTGTCTGGGTCTAAAGGGTTTATGTCAAGTAAGATGATGGCCTTAGCTTCTTACAGTTTTTGAAATATGGTTGACATAGACTCATTTAATGGAGTCCAAATACGTTTCTGGTGTTTTGAGCGTGTAGCGCATATTGACTTAGTTTGCTAAAAGGATTGAGCCATTGGTATCTCAATTGTTTTCTTAGAGGATTCTTCTTATTTTTTGGTGTAAAGGATGGATTACTTACTATGCTTATTTTTTGGTTAATAATCCAAAGCTAATTATTTTCAAGCATGTTTTATATCATGGTTTTAAAATTGCAACATGATTGAATGTCATGGCCATTTTGTCTATGATAAAAATAGTATACTTTCTCCTCATATCCATGGGTTTTCAGATGATTCGGATCTAAACGGTGAACCTTATGTAAGGTGATGGTGTTTGTGGTACATAATCGATTGAATATCGATATCATAGGTTTGGGTAATGATGGATACTTGTGAGGTTGTTGGTATGGCCAACTTGGATCTTACTTTTATTGAGTCTTTTCTTGTGGTTGCATAGGAGGTGGGTTGACCTCAAATGTGGGTTGTTTTTGTATCTCTAGGCTCATGATTTGGTACATGATTGATTGTAATACATCATATTATTGATCTATTTGGTACTCCATCCTATCTAGATGATTCAAAGTAGATTGCAAGACTGAAAAAAAATTTATGTGTATCACTAGCGACGGGTTTGGATGACAATCATCAACTAAAGGAGGTGAAATAGCAGGTGCAAAAGAATCCTTAGGTAAAATAAATTCACCAATCTCTTTAATTTGAGGTGATGTGGATATATCTTGATGGTATTATTTAAAGGACGTATCCACATGCTCTGATTTATGACTCAGTTCATATTTTTGTTTCACTCTATAGTGTTGAACTATGCCAGCTTGAGTACCCCCAGTTTGAAATGGAGGAGATAATCATTCTTGCTCTTTTGAAGGTGCTATGAGAAATGAGTTAGGTGTAACTAATTTCAAAGGTGGTGGTGCTTCTGATGTGGTAACAATGTTTGATGGAACTATCTGTTGCTATGATCATTTTAGAGAAACTTGGTTCTCTATTTTGATATTAACCATTCCCACAAACTCATGAGAAGGTGTTTTGACTTTTAGACAAGTTGTGGGTAGATCATCAATTTGTCGATGTTCCTCATCAGGTAAGGTGATACTATGAATTTTTCTAATGGTATTAGGTAGCAACATCTTGTGCAATATTTATTCAAATGTTTCCTTATTTCATTCGAATGAATGTTCTGGTACTGGCATGTTGCAGGAGGCTCATATGGTTCATTGATATTTTTATAGTACTTAAAATGATCGGGATCATTATGAAATACGTACACTTACCCTTGGTGTATGAATTTAAGGTATTGATGCACTATGGATGGCACACATTCCATGTCCATCATCCAAGGTCTACCTAAAAAAATTATGTATTGCCTCTCACCTTCTAAGATGTGACACAATTTAGGTACAGTATTAATCCCCACCTGGATAGGTAGGATTATTGTGTCAATTATAGGTGAAATGGCATCATTAAAGGCTCTCAATGTGAATGATGAGTATTCAATGTGTGAAGGTAGGAGATTTAGATGTTTCAAAGCCATAGTAGTGATGATGTTAATGTATGAACCAGTGTCAATTAGAACTCACTTGTATAGAATTTAATTGATACTTGCTATGATATGCATATGTGGATTGATTTCATCTCTAGGATTGGTTTAATCTCTTATCTTTGAAATGTGATCACAAGATACTTATATGACTAAATTGAATTCAATGATTGTAAGGACTATGACACATGATCAGTTCTAATTGAAATATTTGGTAATGCATACTAATCAAGGCATTTCTTGTTCCCCGTTGTGATGTTTATCATGTCGATAAAACCCTCATTGGGTGGGGCTATGTCTACCTCATTCACATGCTCAACTTGATCATTTTGGACCTCATGCTTGGGTAGAGGGTCTTTGAATATGTTAATATGTTGATTATTGACAGCCAAGGGACTATTTATTTGCAATTCATTTTTGTCTAACATACTCTACATCATATTTTTGAATGAGATGCAATCCTAAATATCATGGTCATTTTTTTGATGATATACATAGTATAAATCTTCCTTATATCCTTTAGGTTTTAGGTAATTAGGATCAAGGGTGCATACCTCAAGTAATATTAAATTCTTAGCCTCATATAGGTGGTTGAAAAGCGATGCCTAATATTTAGACAATGGCATGTAGTTGCGAGGTTTTCGATGCTATAATTTTTGCACTTGGTTCTCATTGCACTAATTTTAATGCACTGGAGGAGGTTGAGCCTGATATTTTTGTTGTTGTTGGATCTTTTCCATTTTTGGAATATTCAACATGACTTGATTTATAGGGGTAGGTTTGACCTAATATAGTTGATTTCATGTATTCTTATTATTCCATTCCTTCTTTGTTCAGAGTTTTAAATCTCCTTCTTCTATTTTTATGTCTTTGATAACTTTGGCTTAGGCCAAAGCCTCCTCAAATGTTGTGTACTATTGCATCTAAAGCAACAACAATATGTGTTTGGCACAACTTTTGGTAAACATCCAAGTGAGTTCAATTGTGGGGATGGCAAATGAAATTTTTACCATGCGTTTCCATCATATGTTTCCATAATCCATCACTAGCTCATCATCATATTATCGTAAATTAGCCAAGTCATAGATTTTTTTTCTTCTTGACACCGAAGGAGAAGTGTTCAATAAAATCATTCATCAACTATTCAAAGCTAGTGATGTTTTGCCTTGGTAACTGATTATACCATTCAAGTGCTACACCTGAAAGGGTAATCATGAATATTTATAATAACAAGGCATTGTTGTTTTGTAATTGGAGGCATAGATTCATAAATCTTATCACGTGCTCCTGTGCATCTCCATATTCCTTAAACTTATCCAATTTAGGTATTTTAAAATATTTAGGATAAGCTAAACTTGGGACTAATGAGCAAAAGGGTTGGTTGTGGATCTTTCTCAAAGTAGGCTTCTGACAAGTTGTGTCTTGTTTCTTGAGGTATTTGATCCTCTCAGTAAGAACTTTATAAGCTTGATAAGAGATGATCTCTTCATCTCGAAGAGATATTCAAGGAGTAGGAGGTGGTAGGTTTGTTTGGGATCGAGGTGGTTGATTGTATTCATCGATCACATCTATAGAATATGGCTTAGGATATTGCTGCTCTTGATCACATCATTCTAATTCTTCATATTGGTCATGCTCATATGGATTTGGTGTTTTACGCTACTATTGCTTGGAAGCATGGATTGAAGTATGGTGAGTATGATTGTCTACTTGCCTAGTACAGAGCTTAGGGTACAATGTAGCACATATCTCATTGTGATGCTACTTATACTCACTATGCGAGGGTAATTTCGCTCAAGCTAATATGTTTGATCACTCTTCCTGCTCCTTTTGATCACTGATGTGTTGTTCTCTTAGGTGGTACTTGTACAAACACTAGTGAAGCAACCTTTGTTGTTTTGTATATTCTTGCTCTAAATTCTCATTCTCCATGCACACATGCTCCAATTGATCTTGGAGTATTTATTCTCTCTAAATTATGTCTAGCCTGGGTAATCGATCTGATCGGTCCATTTTATAAGGCCTTTAGCTTTGTAGCTTTGTGGAAGAGATTTTATTTATCTCAAATTGTGCAACAAGGTTGGCAACCCTCTTCCCTCGATTCATTAAGGTTGTATTTACACCATGGTCAACCCTATTTTCAATGCCATCATGAGTGTATGGGATGGTTGACTTGTGTGGGTGCTTGGAGCACTCACTACAGGTAAAGGTAGGATGCAATTAGGTTTTAGATCTCTCATCCATGATGTACTCTTCAAAAAACCTAGTGGATCCACAAGGAGTACAATCATGATATATGTCCCTATGATCAAATGTCCTACTTCTCCAAGGTCTATTGAGTGGAGTACCCTCCTCACTCTAACTAGGTAAGGGCATAAGACCTACACCATCCTCTAATGTGTATGCAGATGCAATGGGTATATGTGGGCATGAAGCCACTCTAACCAACCCCTTCTTGGGCAGGTTTTGTCTATCAACATGATGTGAAGACTAAGGTCTAGATGGAATCTCCTCATAGCCATGACGAGTTCCAATAGAAATTCTCCTAAGCGGGTTTTCTCGATGAGATCCCTCATGGGTAGAATTATCTCCTCTGAGACTTCCTAAATGTTGTTTAGGTATATTTTGGTTAGGTGTAATGGCTTTAGGTTGATTTGTTCCCTCATGTGTATTAGGTACCACCTCAGTCATGGACTGAGTGCAACCTCGTGTGGTGACCATAACCTTGTGAATTTATCTTGTATGTAAATTTTAATAAATAGATAAAGTATACAAAATGATTATCTCTTTTAAATTTTCTTTGTGTTTCCTAAAAACTTGTCTTGTGTGTTATGGTTTGTTGGAAATCCAATTTGCTCTTATCATGTTTGACAATTGTTGATGATACTCTTGATTTGTTTAAGGATTTCACCTGTATACTCATGGTGATAAACCCGATAATGAATTTTAGGCTATCATACCTACCAAGATATGGATATGAAACCCATATCCAGTTAGGGAGCATAGGTACTACCAATCCTCACCTAGCATAACATGGTCAGTGATACAGCCTTTAAATAGAAGTGCATGCTATTTTATATGGATAGGATAGTTCTTAAATCAACCTTGGCCACGATCGGGTAATGAAAAACTCAATAAGCAAGCCAACCAAGTGGTAATGACATCCACCATTGGTCTTGATCAATTGGTTGGATGTGAGATCCCAACGCAACTGATGTTTAATCTTGAGATGTGAGGTGTGTGGTGTTCATTTTACTTTAAGCAAAAGTACAATGCATCAAACAACATGCCATGATATTTCACCTATATGCATGAAATTATGTTTTATAATTCAGAAAACAATGCATATAAATGGCATTTTAGGTTAAAAAAATGCAGATGCAACTAGAATGATATAGCCTTTAAGTAGGATTTAAGCATGCAAACCTACAAACAGATATAACAGTTGTCACATCTATGAACAGTGACACACAATAATGGTCTCTATACACAAGAGTAGTTAGAATTCACAGTTGTTGGCTTATGGGGTGGCTAACAGCAACAGCCACTGTTCCCAGTAGCAACTAATAGAAAAACATAGAAAAACCTAATAAATTTGCTTTATAATTTTTTTATATGTTTTGTAATTAATTCCTACTAAAGCATTTTCATTGAAGTATAAAAACATATAATTTTAAGGCCACTTACAAGGGTAGCCTAAGTCTAAAGATGATGTTGTAAACTGACTTTCTCTGTATTTTTCTATAGCTGCTAATGATCAGGGTGGATGTGGTGCTAGCTGCTATCACTCAGAGTGGATGTGATTGTTAGTTGTTGTCACTCATAATGGTTGTACCTACCATGAAAAAACACAAAGAAAAATGTATTAGCAACCAAAAATTAGGAAATCTCCACCATGATCACCGTTGAAAGATGCTAAAAATATAACACCTCATATGTAATTAAATAAACAAGATATATCATGTAATAAAATGCAAAGAGATAAAGATAAAAGAAATGTGCCCATATTTATTCATATTTGCCAAATATTCTTTACAACAAAGGTTACAAGATATCCCTCTTAGGGATTAACCATTTGATACATATTACAATCCATAATTCATATGATAGGCAACTTCAAAAGATCTTTAGGATCCCCATAATTTTATTATAGGAGGGATTAGTTTGATAACCTCTGCTTCAGTATGTTATTGAGGATGATCTTGAATATATTATGTTCTTGATAAGGCCTAAACCTGCACACAAGGAAACACACAAAGTAGTCAATAGCAAAGGTGCAACCTCTCAAAATGAGGCCATTTCATGAATATTATGAAATATGAAGGAAATGTGTAAAGAAATGACAAGATGCATGAATATTGGAAATTTAGCATAAAGAATGCATAAACATGTAAGTAAAGCAACTAATCTATGTCAAAAAATCAAGTAAATGTAGCTAATATAAATTCTAATCATTAAGACATAATAAAAGAGATAGTAGACCATTGCCATTGATGATTAGAGTAGTCGACTCTATTAGCCATTAACGATGTCGATGATGGTGCCTGCAGGCCACTGTTAAAAACAATGGCCACAGGGTAGAAGTTATACTCTCTATATCTTGGGCTTGGTTTCAATCAATTCTTCTACTAAATGGAATGATGTTCTTGGTGCATTCTTGCAGAATGACTTGGGATGGTAATTGGTTCAATTTCATGCTAAATTAAATGCTTGAATAGGAATATGTTCTTTTCCTAAAGCTTTTGTAGTCTCCATTAGTGGATAGGCAGGTGTCATAGTGCAATTTTGGTAGCAACATATTGCTTGTGAGATATTGCACCATATTTGGGTCTTGGAAAGGTCTAATATCAATCATATGATCTAAATATGTGTCCATATGAGTAGCCTCCTAAAAATTACATGTTTTAGGTGTCTACAGCAAGATATTTAGATCATTGGCACACTCAAATGATAGCTTGCATGAGGTATGATATTGGTAGATTTTCTCAATATTACCATGTAGGATTGTTCGATCAATGAAAATATGGCTACCATGATTGAGCAAGATATTAAATGAAGAGTCGTGGTATCCTCACTATAGGCACATAGGAAGGAGTCCTTTCATATCATCCATTCAAAATAAGATATCAATGAAATGATATATAGAAGAGGGTGAATTTTAATGACTATCCAAGTGGAAAAGGCCTATAAAAGGAAGCATCTCTCCTTCAGTTTTCAATGAAGTCCTAATAAAAGCTTCCCAAAATAGCATATCCTTTCTCTATACACCCAAGATACAAAAAGCCTCAATATTTTTCCTCTTAAGACTCCACATCCAATAGATAAGGCCTTCACTTTGTAGACACTAAAATCACATCAATCTAAGTAGACTGACAAGATGCGCTCTTATCAGCACCATATGGTCTCCTTAGGCATGTAAAAACCCTAATTTTTACCACTCATCCACTCAAATTTTTTTTAAATCATTTATTTATCTTCCAAGGAGTAAGAGACATAATCATGATCTAAGATAGAATCATTCCAACTGGACTGTAAGTTTCCAAGGCAATCATCATCAAGAGATATTAATACTTGGTCATAGTCACTCTTGAGTAGAAGTGACCAACTTCTACAAAAACCCTCATACCACTCGAGTATGAGATCACTCACCAAAGCATTAGGTTTTTATCCCTCACCAAAGGGAATCACCCTTCACCATACTATCTACCAAGACCAGTATGTTGGTGAATACCTTGAAGATGTAGAACCACACCAATGGAAAACCATTATAGATGAAGTAACCACACCAATGGTTAATCATAAAACTTAGTTCCTACCCACATCTCCTTGATGGGGCCACTAAGATAACAAAATCACTACACGTGATCAAACTTACACAATCCTTGGAATAGACATCTTAAGCATGATTATTTTCCCTTATACCTCTCGGGATTTATTTGATCACCTTTTCTTTTAGGGCATCCCTTTTGTTATATAAATGAATCAATTAAGTTCATTACCAAAAGGTATTCTTTCACCATCATGGGAGCACCTACTCCACATGTACATTTGAGCACCAACTTAGAATGTAAGGTTTGGCTTGAGCTACAACTCAAACCTAAATTACCATTGTTGAGCAAGGTGCAGCAAAAGCATTGCAAAAGTATTGTCATTGTTGTCAACACAGACAGATTGATACAGTTGATGCAGTTCAGAGGTCAGTCAAAACAAGTACAGGGAATTTCCAAGAAGAAAGAAGTGGGCCAAATTCAGAAATTTGCAGAAAAAGACAAGTAAGAAAATTGTCACGATATCGCGACATGTTTTCTATCGTGATTTCGTGACAAAAACGATGAGAGAGAAGGCGCAGTCGAAAATGTCATGATTTCATGACAAAAATGAGGAGAGAGAAGGCGTAGCTGAAAATTTCATGATTTCATGACAAAAATGAGGAGAGAGAAGGCACAACCGAAAATGTAGCGATTTTGTGACAAAAACGAGGAGAGAGAAGGCATAGCCAAAAATGTCATGATTTCATGACAAAAATGAGGAGAGAGAAGGCGCAGCTAAAAATGTCGCAATTTCATGACAAAACAGAGGAGAGAGAAAGTGCATGAGAAAGTGTTGCTATATCACGACAGTTTCGAAAGAAAAGCACTAAGGGCGAAAAGTGTCGCGATATCGCGACACGTCGGGTTTTCGCGACCCAAAGAAGAGAGAGAATGTACGGCAACAAAAGTGTAGCGATTTCGCTACATGTCGGAGTTTCGCTAGCAAAAACAAAGAAAAAGCACTAAGTCAAGAAAGTGTAGCGATTTCGCTACATGTCAGACTTTCACGGGCCGAAGCAGAGTTCAGATGCCAAAGAGCAAAGGTGTAGCGATTTTGCTAAAAGTTCGAAACACAAGACACAAAGGTGTAGCGATTTCGCTACAAGTCTAAGTTTCGCAAGTCGAAGCAAAGTTGGAAGCACAAGGCACAAAGTTGTAGCAATTCCGCTACATGTCTTGATTTCACTGGTGCATGAAGGGAAAAATGTACGGACGCAAAAGATGTCGTGATTTTGCGACATGTTGCATTTTCGTGGGCAAAAAACAAAGAACAGCGCCAAGGCAGAAAAGCGTCACAATTTCGCGACATGTTCCATTTTCACGGCTACAAGCGAAGCAGAGTGCAGGGAAGCCCAAAGTGTCGTGATTTCGTGACATGTTCCATTTTCATGGATGCTGGCGAAGGAGAGTTGTACGGAAGTCGAGAACGTCACGATTTCACGACATGTTCCATTTTCGTGGATGCTGGCGAAGGAGAGTTGTACGGAAGCCGAGAACGTCATGATTTCATGACATGTTCCATTTTCACGGGTGCAAGCGAAGGAGAGTGCAGGAAAGCAAAAAGTATCGCGATTTCATGACATGTCTCATTTTCACGGCTAGGAGACAGAAAAGAGCTCGATGCAGCAAAAGCATCATGATTTCGCGACATGTCTCATTTTTGCGGGTGCATGTCGAGATAAGGTCTAGAAGGCAGAAAATGTCGTGATATCATGATAGGTCGGGTTTTCACGGTCAACAATACAGAATTAGTCAACTGAGTAGAAATGCCACGATATCATGACAGGTAATAGTTTGGCGAGAAAAAGCCGAAGAAGCATGCATAGTGACAGGTGTCAAATAGCGCAAAGGAAAATCATACAGCCAGTTACATAAGAGTTAACTAGAGTCAGATATGTAGTTACCTAGTGACAGGTGTCGGGGAAAGCTTAGAGAAAATTCATGCAGCAGTTAACTGGAGTTACAAGGGAAAGTTACAAAACAGCGCATTTAAGAAAAGAACGGTTGTTGCAGGGCCATGATGCTGCATGGCTGGGAAAAGTGCAGAATTACAGATAATCTCGAAAAACAAGAAATCTTCTTGGTGGTTGCATGTGTCAGACATGGCAGTAGAAGGTAGAAAAGAAGGATCGAGGTAGAATAGAAAAGAGTGCCATCAGAAAGTGTAAAAGTGCTAAGAGGGCAGTTACGTAGAGTTTAGGAGAAAAGAATCAAAGAACATCGAAACGCGCAAAAATGCTATCAGTTTGCACAAAAAAAGGTTGTCAGTTTGCATAGAAAAAGCTGTCAGTATGAGCAGAGCATACTGTTACAATAAGTCAGAAAGAAGCAGCTAAAAGACAGAGCACGTCAGAGAGGGTTTGACAGATTGATCGTAGCCGTAACCGCATAAAAAAATTGGAGGGAAAAATTAGAGCCATTTTTCAAAATAGCCGTTCAATTGAACCAAGGATAAAGATCAAAAAGGCACAGTAAGAGAGGTTACTACAACCATGGTTATTTGTGAAAAATGAAAGAAAAGGTTGAGTAAGAGTGTTGTATGAATAACAGCTTCAGAACTGAAACCTAAATATCTTCTTGAAAATAAAAGAGAGGTTTTAGATGGTAATAGAAGATATTGAGTTTCTAACAATTCTCCTTATGCTTCTATGAGATTGATTTGAATGTGCAATAGACCAGTGGGGGTCTTGTAAAAGAGAAGGCATTTTTATGTCAAACCATTATTCAAAATAAAAATCCAAGTTGGTGCTTGGTATAAGGGGTTGGTGCTCCTATCTGTTGAAGCAGATAAATCAGGGGTTGGTGCTCCTTCCAGTGGGTGCTGGTAAACTATTTGTAAAGATTGAATCCTTGCAAAGACTCGATTTTGGATTGTAGTCAAAACAGTCATTATTTGAGGAGTAGCCACATCAGTGAACCTCGTTAAATCTTGTGTTGTGTGATGCTCTTCTGTTATACTTGCTTTATCTATTTTTAAGCTTGCATTTTTAAGTTTTAAGAGTTGCAGATTCAAGTTTTAAATAGTTACATTGATTCACCCCCCCTCTTAGTGTCATTGTGAGAATATCAATTGGTATCAGAGCAAGGTACCTGAACAATCTTAATCAGCTAAGGTGATCTTGGAAGATACACAATGGCCGATGATGAAGGATTTTCTTCCAACAAAGCTCCTTTGTTCGATGGAACAAATTACTCTTTTTGGAGACTCAGGATGCAGACATATCTGTGTGCATTGGGATATGACATTTTGGAATCTGTTGAAAATGGATACACAATACCCTCTGCTCCTCCATCTGATGCGACTGAGAAGAAAAATTTTGAGAACAACTCTAAAGCTAAGAATGCTATTATGTGTGGATTAGTAGACAGTGAGTTGATAAGGATCATGAACTGTAAATCAGCAAAAGATATATGGGACAAACTGCAAAGCATTCATGAAGGAGATGGCAAGATCAAGGAAGCCAAGCTGCAAACACATCGAGCCCAGTTCGAAGCATTAAAGATGACTGATGATGAGAACATAGAGGCCTATATGCTGAGAGTAAATGGAATCATTAATGCAATAAGAGGACTCGGCGAGGAGATGGAAGATGCAGTTGTTGTGAAAAAGGTACTAAGAACTCTCCATAAAAGATTTGATGCAAAATTTTCTACCATAGAAGAAGCTAAAGATTTAAATTTTTTTAGTATGGATGAAATGCATGGTTCCTTAACAGCATATGAAATGAGAATAGGACAAACTAAGCCCTCAAACAGAGAAGCGGCTTTTCAAGCACAAAAAAATATAAAATCTAAACAAGAATCTGAGGAAGAAGAATCTACAGATGAAACTGAAGAAAACTTTGTTAGGAAATTAGTAAATGGAAAAGGAAAGTACAGAGGTAAGCTACCGTTCAAGTGCTTTAACTGTGGAGGCATCGGGAACTTTGCAGCAAAATGCCCAATGAATGAGAAAAACAAAAGTGATGAAGGGACACACTAAGAAAGAAATGTCTGGAAGAAGAAACCACATTTTAGAAAAAGGAACTTCAAGAATAAAAGTTTCATTTCCAAGAATGTTGACTCTTTTGAAGACAGTTCCAGTGAGGACTCAGAAGAAGAAACTGGTGAAGCCTTGTTCATGGCTTTTGAAGAAGAAAGAACAGAGGAAACCCAGGAGTGTGAAGAAAAATTAGAGGATGAGGCTGAGGTAGATCTGGAAGGTGAGTTGGTTGCTGCACTTGAAGAGTTAAGTGCAGAAAGGAAAAAGAATAAAAAGATTTCAAGAAAATTTGAGGATGCTAGCGAATTAATAATCAGTTTGAAAGTACAAACTGAAGAATTTAAGAAAAAGTCTAAATATTTTGAAGCACAGCTAACCATGAAAATAGATGAGTGTAATAAGCTAGAAGAAGACATAGTTAGATTAAGGATGCAGCTAGAAGAAATGAATCAGAAATTGAGTTGTCATCATAAATTTGAAGACAGTTTCGCAAAGCTGAATAAAATGTTAAATAATCAAAGGCCTACAGGCATCAAGTTTGGTTTGGGCTTTGATGAAGGAGAATCCTCAAAGGACTCAAAGGCTATAACTGTAGAACCAATAAAGAATAAAAACAAGATCAGGGTTGATCAAGAAAAACTGTATCATGCAAAAGAAAATAGTAAGGCCAAGCTTGAAAGGAGTACTGCAAATGATGGATTCACCAAAGTCACATATCAAAGAAGAAGAAGACCCATGGCTCCTACTACAACATGGCAATAACAATTACCCAGGTACACTTGTTCCTTTTCTGGTTATTGTTTTAAATGCAATGCATATGGTCATAAAATCTCAAGTTGTAGATATAATGTAGAACAAAGAAATTTTACTAGTAGAAATATTTTTTCACCTTTGATAGATTATAATGTAGAATGTTATAACTGTCATAACTTTGGACATATTGCAAAAAATTATCGTAGCTCTTTTGTAGGAAATAAATACCAGGGAAGAAAGTATCAATCAACAGGATTAAAACAAAACAGAAAATTTTCCAAAAAACTGTCACAAGCCAATGAAAGGGAGAAGGTAAAACAAGTGACCAGATTTGCTGTCAAATCTCAGTGGAAATAAAAGGAGCAACCTAAGAAAGACAAGGAATCCCTAATCGTTCAAATAGCTCTTAAAGCCCAAAATAAATCTGCACCTTGGATTTTGGACAGTAGATGCTCCAGTCATATGATAGGAGATAAACAGAAGTTTGATAAGCTACAGACATACGAAGGTGGTTCTGTAAAATTTGAAAACAATGATGGAGCCAAGATAGTGGGTAAAGGATCAGTTAAGTTAAGCGACGGAAAAATCAACTCTAAGGAAGTTCTTTTTGTGGTGGGTCTAAAGCATAACTTACTGAGTGTAAGTCAAATTTGTGATAGAGGTCATGAAGTAATTTTCAAGGAGGGCTGTGAAGTAAGAAGACAAAAAATAGAAAGTTAATAGCCACTGGACTGAGAACCTCTGGAAATCTGTATACTCTCTTGGAGACTTCAGAAGGAGCTTGTTTGGTTGGACAGGAAGAAGAAAATTGGCTATGGCACAAGAGACTCGGTCACATAAGCTTTGATAATCTGTTAAAAATTAGCTCAAAAAGAGCAGTAAGAGACATACCCACTATTGGTAAACCTTCAAACAACATTTGTGAGTCATGCCAAAAGGGGAAGCAAACCAGATCTACTTTCAAAGCAAAAGAGTACTTTACAAACAAGCCTTTAGAACTAATTCACACAGATTTATGTGGACCCATGAGAACGGAAAGCATAAATGGCTACAAATATTTTATGCTTTGTATAGATGACTTTTCCAGAATGACATGGGTACTCTTTCTGAAACTTAAATCAGAAGCCTTTGAGATGTTTAAAACCTTCAAAAATCTTGTTGAGAATCAATCTGGAAAAAAAATTAAATGTTTGAGATCAGATAGAGGAGGAGAGTTTATTTTAGATGAATTTGTAGAATACTGTGAAAAACATGGAATAAGAAGACAGTTTTCGACAGCAAGAACACCTCAACAGAATGGAGTAGTAGAAAGGAAGAACAGAACTGTGCAGAAAATGGCACGGACCATGTTGACAGAGAGCAGAATTACTGACAGATTTTGGAAAGAGGTAGTTCATACTGCAGTTTACATCCAGAATAGGTGCATGTTGAGGCTGCATGAAAGCAAAACACCTTATGAACTATGGTTTGGCAAAAAGGCTACAGCAAAATACTTCAAAGTTTTTGGCAGCAAGTGTTACATTAAACGGATTGAAGCCAATCTTGGCAAATTCGAAGATAGAGCTGATGACGGTATCTTTCTTGGGTACTCAACAAAAAGCAAAGCCTACACATGCTACAACAAAAGACTTAAGAAAATTGTGGAGAGTGCGGATGTTAAGGTTGATGAAGGTAGGAAACAAGAAATCATCCATAATGAAAACTACCCAACTTATGAAGAATTTATTGAAGAAGATGAAGATCAAGAAAAGGAAGAGAGACAGAAATCAAATTCAGATGATTTGGAAAGAGAAGAAAACAAGAAATCCAAAATAGGCAGCTGGTAGAAAAATCATCCCAAAGAGCAGATTATTGGGGATCCTACAATTGGTATTCAAACAAGAAGAAGAGTAGTAAACAACTACTCTCTGTTATCCAGCATTGAGTCCAAAACTATCATTGAAGCAAGTATAGATGAAAGCTGGATGGAGGCAGTTAATGAAGAACTAGATCAAATTGAGAAAAACAAAACCTGGGAATTAGTACCAAGGCTTGAAAATAAAACTAATCGATACTAAATGGATATTTTGAAACAAACTGAATGAAGACGGACAGGTTGTGAGGAATAAAGCAAGATTGGTCCAGTAAAGGATATGCTCAAGTTGAGGGGATTGATTTTGAAGAGACCTTTGCACCAGTGGCCAGAATTGAAGCAATAAGACTGTTTTTGGCTTTAGCAGTTCATAGGAATTTCAAAGTTTATCAGATGGATGTGAAATCAGCATTTCTAAATGGAAATCTTGGAAGAAGTGTATATTGAACGACTGATGGCTTTCAACTCTGTGATAATCCTAACTTTGTTTGCAAGCTAAAGAAAGCATTGTATGGCTTGAAACAAGCACCTAGAGCTTGGTATGCAAGATTGGACAGCTATCTCACTAAGTAAGGATTCAAGAAAGGTATGGTGGATAGCAATTTATATATCAAAATTGAAAATGGCAATTTCATTGTCCTTGTTGTTTATGTAGATGATATAATATTTGGGAGCAGCAATGATGAATCATGCAAAGACATAGCAAACAAAATGCAGAAATAATTTGAAATGTCTATGATTGGTGAACTTTCATATTTCCTTGGATTGCAAGTTAATCAAACTAAAAAAGGGATTTTTATTTCTCAAATTAAATATGTGAAAGAAATGCTGAAAAAGTTCATAATGGAGGATAGTAAACCTGTTAGCACTCCCATGACAACAAGTCGCAAGTTGAGCAAGGATGACAAATCTCCGGATGTTGATCAAATAATGTACAGATCTATGATTGGGAGCCTGTTGTATTTGACAGCCACCATACCGGATATCTTACAAGCAGTTTGCATGGTTGCAAGATTTCGGGCTAGTCCCAAAGAGACTCATGTGACAATTGTGAAAAGGATTTTTAGGTACCTCAAGGGTACTATGGAATATGGGCTATGGTATCCAAAAGGAAAAGACTTCACTCTTTTTGCATATTCTGATGTAGATTGGGCAGGATGTATTGATGAGAGAAAAAGTACTAGTGGAGGAGCATTTTATCTTGGAGATAAACTAGTAGCATGGCACAGCAAGAAGCAAGAATCAGTCTCTCTATCCACAGTAGAGGCTGAATACATTGCAGCAACAACATGTTGTACACAGATATTATGGATGAGACAAACACTAAAAGACCTTGGTATTCACTTCAATGAGCCAATTTCAGTTAAATGTGATAACACTAGTGCAATCAACATCTCAAAGAATTTGATCATGCATTCCCGCACCAAACATATTGCAATCCGGTATCATTTTTTGAAAGATAAAGTTGCAGAAGGAGAGAGGTCAAATTGGAGTTTGTTCCAACTACAGAACAAGTAGCAGACATATTCACAAAACCATTGCCCAAGGAAGTTTTTGAGTACCTTCAAAAGAAGTTGGGAGTAGTCACACTACCCCAGCACTGACTAGCTATGGGGAACACATTCTCAGGGGGAGAATTAAAATTATTTATGCCTGAGAATGTTGTGCATAGACTCAGGGGGAGTTTGCAGTAGCCCTTTGGTATTATTGGCAAAGAGGGAGAAGAAATTGAGCAAGGTTGCAGTGTGTTGCCAACAATTCCAAAGGGGGAGATTGTTGAGCAAGGTGCAGCAAAAGCATTGCAAAAGTATTGTCATTGTTGTCAACATAAACAGATTGATATAGTTGATGCAGTTCAGAGGTTAGTCAGAACAAGTATAGGGAATTTCCAAGAAGAAAGAAGTGGGCCAGATTCAAAAATTTGCAGAAAAAGACAAGTAAGAAAACTGTCGCGATATCGCAACATGTTTTCTGTCGTGATTTTGCGACAAAAATGAGGAGAGAGAAGGCACAACCGAAAATATCATGATTTCATGACAAAAATGAGGAGAGAGAAGGCACAGCCAAAAAATTCATGATTTCACGACAAAAACAAGGAGAGAGAAGGCGCAGCCGAAAATGTCATGATTTCACGACAAAAATGAGGAGAGAGAAGGCATACCCGAAAATGTCGTGATTTCATGACAAAAACAAGGAGAGAGAAGGCACAGCTGAAAATGTCATGATTTCACGAAAAAACAAAGGAGAGAGAAAATGCATGAGAAAGTGTCACGATATCGTGACAGTTTCGAAAGAAAAGCACTAAGGGCAAAAAGTGTCACGATATCGCGACACGTCAGGTTTTCACGACCCAAAGAAGAGAGAGAATGTACGGCAACAAAAGTGTAGCGATTTCGCTACATGTCGGAGTTTCACTGGCAAAAGCAAAGAAAAAGCACTAAGTCAAGAAAGTGTAGCGATTTCACTACATGTTAGACTTTCGCGGGCCGAAGCAGATTTCAGATGCCAAAGAGCAAAGGTGTAGCTGCATGGTTGCAAGATTTCAGGCTAGTCCCAAAGAGACTCATGTGACAGCTGTGAAAAGGATTTTTAGGTACCTCAAGGGTACTATGGAATA
This sequence comes from Wollemia nobilis, assembly GCA_028583015.1. Classification (NCBI taxonomy): domain Eukaryota; kingdom Viridiplantae; phylum Streptophyta; class Pinopsida; order Araucariales; family Araucariaceae; genus Wollemia; species Wollemia nobilis. Next base: position 6,977,382 of record JAQPPZ010001411.1, read on the forward strand.
TGGGCTATGGTATCCAAAAGGAAAAGACTTCACTCTTTTTGCATATTCTGATGTAGATTGGGCAGGATGTATTGATGAGAGAAAAAGTACTAGTGGAGGAGCATTTTATCTTGGAGATAAACTAGTAGCATGGCACAGCAAGAAGCAAGAATCAGTCTCTCTATCCACGATAGAGGCTGAATACATTGCGAGCAACAACATGTTGTACACAGATATTATGGATGAGACAAACACTAAAAGACCTTGGTATTCACTTCAATGAGCCAATTTCGGTTAAATGTGATAACACTAGTGCAATCAACATCTCAAAGAATCCGATCATGCATTCCCGCACCAAACATATTGCAATCCGGTATCATTTTTTGAAAGATAAAGTTGCAGAAGGAGAGAGGTCAAATTGGAGTTTGTTCCAACTACAGAACAAGTAGCAGACATATTCACAAAACCATTGCCCAAGGAAGTTTTTGATACCTTCGAAAGAAGTTGGGAGTAGTCACACTACCCCAGCACTGACTAGCTATGGGGAACACATTCTCAGGGGGAGAATTAAAATTATTTATGCCTAAGAATGTTGTGCATAGACTCGGGGGGAGTTTGCAGTAGCCCTTTGGTATTATTGGCAAAGAGGGAGAAGAAATTGAGCAAGGTTGCAGTGTGTTGCCAACAATTCCAAAGGGGGAGATTGTTGAGCAAGGTGCAGCAAAAGCATTGCAAAAGTATTGTCATTGTTGTCAACATAAACAGATTGATATAGTTGATGCAGTTCAGAGGTTAGTCAGAACAAGTACAGGGAATTTCCAAGAAGAAAGAAGTGGGCCAGATTCAAAAATTTGCAGAAAAAGACAAGTAAGAAAACTGTCGCGATATCCCAACATGTTTTCTGTCGTGATTTTGTGACAAAAATGAGGAGAGAGAAGGCACAACCGAAAATATCATGATTTCATGACAAAAATGAGGAGAGAGAAGGCACAGCCAAAAAATTCATGATTTCACGACAAAAACAAGGAGAGAGAAGGCGCAGCCGAAAATGTCATGATTTCACGACAAAAATGAGGAGAGAGAAGGCATACCCGAAAATGTCGTGATTTCATGACAAAAACAAGGAGAGAGAAGGCACAGCTGAAAATGTCATGATTTCACGAAAAAACAAAGGAGAGAGAAAATGCATGAGAAAGTGTCACGATATCGTGACAGTTTCGAAAGAAAAGCACTAAGGGCGAAAAGTGTCGCGATATCGCGACACGTCGGGTTTTCACGACCCAAAGAAGAGAGAGAATGTACGGCAACAAAAGTGTAGCGATTTCGCTACATGTCGGAGTTTCGCTGGCAAAAGCAAAGAAAAAGCACTAAGTCAAGAAAGTGTAGCGATTTCACTACATGTCAGACTTTCGCGGGCCGAAGCAGAGTTTAGATGCCAAAGAGCAAAGGTGTAGCGATTTTGCTACAAGTTTGAAACACAAGACACAAAGGTGTAGCGATTTCGCTACAAGTCTAAGTTTCGCAAGTCGAAGCAAAGTTGGAAGCGCAAGGCACAAAGTTGTAGCGATTTCGCTACATGTCTTGATTTCGCTGGTGCATGAAGGAAAAAATGTATGGACGGAAAAGATGTCGTGATTTCACGACATGTTGCATTTTCACGGGCGAAAAACAAAGAATAGCACCAAGGCAGAAAAGCGTCGCGATTTCGCAACATGTTCCATTTTCACGGCTACAAGCGCAGCAGAGTGCATGGAAGCCCAAAGTGTTGCGATTTCGTGACATGTTCCATTTTCGCAGATGCTGGCGAAGGAGAGTTGTACGAAAGCCGAGAACGTCGTGATTTAACGACATGTTCCATTTTCATGAATGTTGGCGAAGGAGAGTTGTACGGAAGTCGAGAACATCGTGATTTTGCGACGTGTTCCATTTTCATGGGTGCAAGCGAAGGAGAGTGCAGGAAAGCAAAAAGTGTCACAATTTCATGACATGTCTCATTTTTGCGGCTAGGAGACAGAAAAAGAGCTCGATGCAGCAAAAACGTCATGATTTTGCGACATGTCTTGTTTTCGCGGGTGCATGCCGAGATAAGGTCTAGAAGGCAGAAAACGTCACGATATCGCGACAGGTCGGGTTTTTGCGGTCAACAATCCAAAATTAGTCAACTAAGTAGAAATGTCGTGATATCGTGACAGGAAACAGTTTGGCGGGAAAAATCCGAAGAAGCATGCACAGTGACAGGTGTCAAATAGCGCAAAGGAAAATCATACAGCCAGTTACATAAGAGTTAACTGGAGTCAGATATGCAGTTACCCAGTGACAGGTGTCGGGGAAAGCTTAGAGAAAATTCATGCAGCAGTTAACTGGAGTTACAAGGGAAAGTTACAAAATAGTGCATTTAAGAAAAGAACGGCTGTTGCAGGGCCGTGATGCTGCATGGCTGGGAAAAGTGCAGAATTACAGATAATCTCAAAAAACAAGAAATCTTCTCGGTGGTTGCATGTGTCAGACATGGCGATAGCGAGCGAGAAAGAAGGATCGAGGCAAAATAGAAAAGAGTGCCATCAGAAAGTGTAAAAGTTCTAAGAGGGCAGTTACGTAGAGTTTATGAGAAAAGAATCAAAGAGCATCGAAACGCGCAAAAATGCTGTCAGTTTGCACAAAAAAGGCTGTCAATTTGCATAAAAAAAGCTGTTAGTATGAGCAGAGCAGACTGTCAGAATAATTCAGAAAGAAGCGGCTAAAATACAGAGCACATCATAGAGGTTTTGACAGATTGATCGTAGCCATAACCGCATAAAAAAATTGGAGGGAAAAATTAGAGCCGTTTTTCAAAATAGCCGTTCAATTGAACCAAGGATAAAGATCAAAAAGGCACAGTAAGAGAGGTTACTGCAACCGTGGTTATTTGTGAAAAACAAAAGAAAAGGTTGAGTAAGAGTGTTGTATGAATAACAGCTTCAAAACTGAAACCTAAATATCTTCTTGAAAATAAAAGAGAGGTTTTAGATGGTAATAGAAGATATTGAGTTTCTAACAATTCTCCTTATGCTTCTATGAGATTGATTTGAATGTGCAATAGACTAGTGGGGGTCTTGTAAAAGAGAAGGCATTTTTATGTCAAACCATTATTCAAAATAAAAATCCAAGTTGGTGCTTGGTATAAGGGGTTGGTGCTCCTATCTGTTGAAGCAGATAAATCAGGGGTTGGTGCTCCTTCCAGTGGGTGTTGGTAAACTATTTGTAAAGATTGAATCCTTGCAAATACTGGATTTGGATTGTAGTCCAAACAATTATTATTCGAGGAGTAGCCACATCGGTGAACCTCGTTAAATCTTGTGTTGTGTGATGCTCTTCTGTTATACTTGCTTTATCTATTTTTAAGCTTGTATTTTTAAGTTTTAAGAGTTGCAGATTCAAGTTTTAAATAGTTACACTGATTCACCCCCCCTCTCAGTGTCATTGTGAGAATATCAACCATTTATGGGCTCCAACCTACTCTAAGCACCAACTCATAATGTAATGTTTGGCTTGAGATACAACTCAAACCTAAATTTCCATTTGTGGGCTCCAACCCACTTCGAGCTCCAACTCGGATTACTCCAAAATTAGTTATCATTTTATTATTATAGTATTTTAGGTTAAACCATCCATGAGTGTTTATGAAGTGATTAGCACAACATATTTCAATTAACCATTAAAGTATAGAACCCATTACATTATAATCCTTGAGATTATTTACAAAATAAACATCTCATTGAAAGGTAAATAACACGAGATAATAATTTGAGCAAGGTATATATTTCATTACATCATACTTTCTGAATCTATCAAACAATTGCATATATTAAATACTACTCATTGAAAGATATATCTAACCGATTACATCATTCAAAATTCATTTAATCAATAATATTTTAGAAATTAAATGTCATATTCATAATCCTTTAAATCAGCAACATATTAGAGAGAAGCATACATTCCTTGCATCATAACTTGACTTCAGATTGAATAGTAATTAACAAATGATAAGCATTGTCATATTGATCTAAAATATTGCATATTCATTACATCAAGAAAATAACATCTCACTAACATCAATTTATAACATTCACAATTTATGTAATCAATGACATATTGAAATTAAATGCAACATTCACATCTTATTTAATCATCATCATGTTGTAAGTAAATTTAACATTCACAGGAAATATCAAGGCAAACCACAAATAATAGTGACACAATTTTTATCCTGGGAACCCTCATGGAGAATAAACCCAGCCTCCAAAACATACCCTTTTTCCTCTTATTCATAAACAAAGAAGATAATAATTACAATGTTAGAAAAGCATCTCCTTGATCCTTTCCTATATTATTTAAATGATTTCAAGAGATACATTTTCTCTTGGCAAGTTAAGGTGCAAATAAGGAAACACCGAGTTCCTTTCTCTAAGCCACCTTTAGTTTTACATAATAATTTCTCAATTTCTTCTATTTACTTATTTATGAAAGGTCATCGGAATTTGTATTTTGGAGAATCATATTTTAAGAGGGAATTCCATACTTCCCTAGAGAATAAATGCCATATTCATTCTCTATGATTGATACATAATCAATCCTTCATCCATAGATTAAAGTCCCATACTTTTAATGTATGAAACAATCATTCTTAAAGTTAATTTCATAGTTATATCTTATATCTTTTGCATATCTTTTATTGAAATCTTCCCAAGTCAAATTCATATTTGGTCTTTTATTTCTATACTGCAATAAGGCCAGTCCCTTTTCGTTTAATGGTACAAGGTTTCATTATAATTTCTTCTCAATTTATATTACTTTGGTATAAAATTTACCTTTTTCATTACATACCCCTTTATTTAGAAAGATTAATCATAAACCAATGTGCTCTAGAATCTAAAAATGTTTCCACATATTAATTAGGGTGTTCTCAAGACTAATCAATTAGGTTTTAATTGTGAAGAACTATTTCTTTACTTTAATCTTATCATATACACCTTCGTAACCATATCCATAGTCTACCTAATATTTCAAATTTTTAATGTTCCCATATGGTCATACCCCATATTCTTACATACCCTAAGAATACACTAATGTTTTTATTAACATCTCCAATATAGATTTCCAAAATATTTAGTCTTTGTAGGCGAATAGAAGTTCTTGTTTTTTGTCTTATCAACCAAAGGCCCCCAAGAGTGTATAATAGAAGTTTATACCCTTTCAGTTTCCTTTCAAACATAATTAATAGGTCCTTTTTTATTTATTACGTTCTACATATGTTGATTGTATATCCATCAGATCACTTTGAGGCCCTTCCTAATTGCAAGATTGCACAAAAACAATAGTCATCGAAGGATAGCTGACAGTCATGCATCTCAACATGGTATGCAACCCAATGGGTTTACGTACGTCTAATGATGGTTGGATTTTATTCATGACTTTGCAAAGTATCCCTTGATATACGCATGTCCCTCGTAGGCTAAGTCTCTATGACTACTTCATTCCTCATTAATCTTATGTTCTATGCGTTGGGGATTACAATGATATAGGCAAAATACGGATTAGTATATTTTTTTATTATTATTTGTGGAAAACATCCCAGAAGGGATGCCACTTTCGGGTAAGACCCAAGGAGGCAGGGGTATCCATTCCACAAAAAATGCCCAGGACTCGGACCTGGCCTACCACCTTTGACATACTCAAGGAGCAAACAAACACACAAAACCATTTAAAAAATAAAAATAAATAAATAACACTAAAAATAATAAAATAAAATAAAAAACATGCTCCTTGAGTGTGTCAAAAACAAAAGCACAACCAAACACACACACAATAAGATAAAAAAAACACAACACGAACCACATAGAAAAAACACAAGAACAACATAACAAAACACAAACATGACAAAAACAACAGAACACTACAAAGACATAACAAAAAAAAAAACTGAAAAATAAACACAACCAAACCCTAAAAAATTAAAAAAATAAATAAATAAAAATAAAAATAAAAAACAACCAACAATAGACAAAAAAAAAAAAACAAAAAACAAAGAAAACACTTACACATAAAAACACGAATTAACACAAACAAACAAAAACACAAGAACAAAAACAAAAAACATAAAATAAAAAAAAACATAAGAACAACAAAAAACAACACAAAGAACACAAAAACAAAACAAAACAAAAGAACACACACCTTAAAAAACTAAACAAAAAAAAAATTGAACATAACAATGACCTTTCTAGACCAGAAGACTATTAAGGCAAGAATCAACAGAGGAAACAAAAGAAATAAAAGAATGAGCTAGGGAACTAAAATAACCTGATCGAATAAAAGAGAAGCAAAAATAAAGCAAGAAGAAACTAGGTACCTTTAGAACTGGAGCCATCCAAATAAATGATAGAAAGAAGAGCTTCCCTTATTTGTGAAGCCCACCATCTAGGAGGGTGGCCATAACAAGTAAGATCACCTTTGTCCAAAGCCCAATTAGCTAAAGCATCAACACTCTTGTTTTGATCTCTGACCACATGATTGTAATCAACTTTCAAAAATCCCATCTGGATTAATTGAATCTTCTCAATAATTCTCTTTATTCTCCAATCAACCTTATGATTCTTAGGAGTCTTCAAAATATTAATCATGAGTTGAGAGTTAGACTCAACTAACACCTTTTCCCATCCAACCTTAGTAGCCTCTTGAAGGCCTCTCGAGGATACCATACCCCTCAGCAAGGTTATTGGAAAGAATACCCAAATTCTCTAGCAAAAGTAAAAACCAGGGAGCCATCTGAAAGTCTACCAATTCCCCCCACACTGGCTTTTCTAGGGTTCCCTCTAGAGGCTCCATCAGTATTGACTTTTCCAAAATCCTTAGGAGGAGGTTGCCAATTTCTTGTCCTATCCATCTTACAAATACTCACATTCCCTTTAAGTTGGTTGCCCTTAGAAGATTTAATCTTCAATCTTTGCATCACTTGATCCCATCTTTGGTGGGAGTTTTGGGGGTGATTAAGGAGTTGATGGATCGATTCAACTAAGTTGGCTATGGTATTTTTCCAAATATAGTGAATATCCTTCCTATCTTGATTAAAAATTTGGTTGTTCCTTTCATTCCAGATATTCCAAAGAAGAATGGTAGAACCCATCCAAACTAACTGCCTAATAAAATGATCAACACCCTCTTGATTAGGCCAATCCCTCCAAAGTTGTTCAAAAGTAAAAAAATTGGACCAATGTAAGCCAAGTAAAGTGGCCATTCTCCTCCATAGCTCAGAGGCTAAAGTACACTCAATAAAAATATGGCTGAGAGTTTCTACATTTTCTTCACACATTTCACATCTAAAAGGGCCATGAAAACCACGCTTCATAAGTTGCTCACCCGTAAGCACCCTATGATGCAATAAAAGCCAAGTAAAGAACCTCACCTTAGGCCAAAGATTTTGAGCCCACAACTGAGAAAATATGTCAGAAGATTGGTTGGGATTATTATGGCATAAGGTCAAATAACCTTGAGCAACTGAATACTCACCCTTAGTAGTGTTGTTCCATCCAAAACAATATTTTTCATGGGACCAAGAGAGAGATCTCATATGAAGGATGCCTTGGATATCTTGTCTTTGCCTATCTGGGATTTGAATAGGCCAGTCCTCAATAGGGATCCAATATCTACCAACCTTTGAATTACCAGTATGGTACTGACAATAATTAGCCACCTTTATCCAGTTAGCTCGGTGAAGCTCCTCCATCCAAGGTCTCCAATCGGGAAACTGAGTTATCAAAGGCTTGTGACCATCCCAAGAATCTATCCAAAAATTTGCCTGTTGACCATTATGAATGATCCAAAATAAATTTTTCTTTATCAAATCCTCACCAGTATTAAGAACTGCTAAAATGGGAGAACCTTTGGTAGGAAGTTGATAGCGAACAAGGTCTTCAGGACTTTTGTTCTCAGCATATTTAGCATGAAGATTATTGGCCCAAAGAGCATTGGGGTTATGCAACATCCTCCAATATAATTTAGCAGCTAAAGATTTGTTGTTATTAATAGAAGACCGAAATCCTAACCCCCCTTCATTCTTAGGAAGACATAAAGTGTCCCATTTCACCAAGGCCCATTTTCTTTTCTCCTTAGTACCACTCCAAAGGAAACGATGATTGATTTGATCCAGTTCTCGAAGAACAACCTTTGGGATATTCAACACGGAAGATACATAAATAGGAATAGCTTGAAGGACTGATTTTACCAAGGTGATTCTACCCCCAGAAGAAAGCCACCTGTTGGTCCACTTTCCAATTTTCTTCTTAACTTTGTCCAACAACCAATTCCAATATTTATTTTTTTGCCTTTGAATATTGATGGGAATACCTAAGTAAGTGATCGGAAGGGAGGTCTTCTTATATCTTAATTTATCCAAGACCATGGATTCCTGTCTGGCAGAGCAGTGAAAGAAAATAACTTTAGATTTGTCTTCATTGATCAATTGCCCAGTAGCCTTAGAAAAATAGCTAATGATTTGCTTAATATTAGAAGCTTCCTTAACTGTAGCTTTACCTAAAAGAGTAGAGTCATCCACAAATTGAAGATGAGAGATAGGTCTAGCTCCATGAGCAATGGTAATTCCCTCAAGGGTTTTGTTTTCCCTCTTTTTGGTTATAGTCCTACCCAAGCATTCAACAAGAATGATGAATAAATAAGGGGATAGTGGGTCACCTTGCCTAATACCTCTGGAAGCTGGGAACGACTGAGAAGGCCTGCCATTAATAAGAACTAAGTAGGAAACTGAAGAGATACATCCCATAATCCAATCCATCCAATCCTTAGAGAAACCAAATTGCCTCAAAACTTTGATAAGGAAGTGCCAATCCACTCTGTCATAAGCTTTGGATAAGTCTAATCGAATGAACATGGAAGGAGATTTTTGCATATCCATGGAATGGATGGCTTCCTGAGCAAGAACTATCTCATCTACTATTTGACGTCCTTCCACATAACCCCCTTTCTCGGGGAAATAATCTTATGCAAAAGAGGCTTCAACCTTTCTCGCCATGATCTTAGTAATGATTTTGAGAAGAACATTACATAAAGCAATAGGTCTAAAAGCTGAGATATGATCAACCTCTTGAGCTTTTGGAACAAGAGTAATATAAGTTTTATTGATAACCTTCAAAATTTCTTTGGCTTTCCTGGCTTCTTCCACCACCTCTAATAAATCAGCATGAAGGATATCCCAGAACTCTTGGTAGAACTCAATGGGAAAACCATCAAGACCTGGGGTTTTCCATTTTTGCATTTTGAAAACTACCTGTTGAAGCTCATTGATAGTAACAGGAGCAGTCAAAATAGAGTTCTCCTCAGAAGTAATAAGAGAAGGGATTGCTTGAAGAACATTTTGTTGAGAAGTTGAGTCAAGAGGAGTAGCAACAAAAATATTGGAAAAGTAATCAACAACAATAGAGTTCATGCCATCCCATGTATAGACAACATCTCCAGAATCTGATTTCAGAGAAGAAATAAAGTTGTGAGGCCATCTAAATGGATTTTCTTATTCAAATTTTCAAGATGAGCAATAACTTCATGTTTTTTTTATGAACATCCCCAAACACTTTCCAGTTCCAAGTCTTGATTTTGGATTTAATATATTGCAATCTTTTGGCAAAACAAAACATCTTAGTCCCATGCCTAGGCTTACCTTCCTTCCACCATTGTTGCACATGAGGTCTAAAGGAACTATCTCTGAGCCACATTAATTGAAAATGAAAAGGAGAGAAACTCACATTGGTTTTCCACATTTCCACCATGACTGGCCAATGATCCGAACCAACATTGTTAAGAGTCTTCACTTTAGGAATGTGACCATGGATTAAGAAATTTTTAGATAGCAAAAACCTATCCAATCTCTCCATTATACAAGCTAAGCCTTGCCTTCTATTAGACCAAGTCATAAGGCCATTATCCGGTTGGATGTCCACAAGATGGAGGTTTGCAATATATTCGCTCATGAGGTCAGTGCTTTTGTCCAAATTTCTATTTCCCCCCATTTTCTCATCTAGAGAGAGGATGGTATTGAAATCTCCTCCGATCAAGATCCAAGCTTCAGGAAAATGAGAGATAATATGAGTTATATCCTTCCACTGTCTTCTTTTTTCTTCCAAAGTAGTCGGAGCATAAACATTAATGCACAACATAATTTGGTTGGAATGTCTACTTTGAATAGCTATAGCCAACAAACCCCAACTGCCAACCATATGGTGAATAACTACCTCTTTTGGGTCCCAAAGACAAGCAATGCCCCCAGAAGTCCCCTGGGAACTGAGGGAAACCACTTTTCCAGCTGGCCAAATTTCACTGGCAATTGAGTCCATATCCTCCATTGACATCTTCGTTTCTTGAAGGAAAACAAGATGTGGATGATTTATCTGAATCATTCTTCTAATTTCATTTTGTTTTGAAAGACTCCCTTTGAGTCCTCTAATATTCCAAGTGATGATCTTCATTAACACCAGGGCTAAAAAAGTTGGGAAGGGCATTAATCTTACCTTCCTCTACAAGCTTTTCACCTTCTTTTACCATATGATATTGATTGGTCTTGCGACCTACTTTTTTATTAGAATCCATCTTCAATTTTTTTTCCCTATTTCTTGACTTACTCCAATTGAATCTGAGATGGCTTCTAACCTTGAAGAATGCTCGTACACAACCAAAATTTTACTAGAGGGTTCAACAGAGTCTATATTGGGACCTGTATTATTTGAAGTTTTGACATTTAAAAGATTGTTTTTCTTGTGTAAATTTTCTCCCTTTTTTCTGTTGAAAACCTTTGATTTGTTGGTTTGTCTCCGAGTTCTTCCCTTCATATTTAAATTGTGTTTCTAAGATTTATGTTTCCATTATTTCCTCTTCCTCACTTGGGACATCATTTGTGGAAAGGATTTCAAACATATTAGCAAGAGGACTTTGATTGATCCTTCATAATCTGGTTTTTTTTAGTGTTCTTCTTCTTAGGCATTTGGAAACCTGTTGAGTTTATATCTTCTTTCTTTTGATCTGGAATTTTATTTGGGCAAGCACTAGCCAAATGACCATATTCATGGCAAATTCTACAATGAAAAGGAATGTTCTCATAGTCCACTACTTGCTCCCAAGTGTCTTCCCCAAATTGTAAAGTGATATTTTTAGGTAGGGGTTTGTCAAAATCCATTAAAACACAAATCCGAGCATAAATAATATGTTCAAAATTTTGAGTACAATCAGCGGTCATCATAAAAGTTCCTAAAGAGTTTCCAATTGAAGAAAAAATAGTAGGATTCCAAAATTCAATAGGGAGGCCAAAGAGTCTAACCCACACGGGAGCTATAGAAGGCATCTCTTCTTCGACTTTAAATTTAGTATGCCGGGGCTTCATGAAAAGCCCTGCCCTTCCAAAAAACCAAGGACCCCCTTGAAAATTTTTCTCTCTATCTTCATTATTAGCAAATAAAACAAGAAAATAACCATTTGGATAAATAGAGATTTGTAACTCACCTTTAGTTTTCCAGATTTTTGTAGCCCAGACTTTGAAAGTAGATAGGCTTGGACGAAAACCCATGAACCGACAAATTAGTCCTCTTTTTTCCAAATCTTCAATGCCAAACTGAATGTTACCCATATCAAGTTTAACAATTGGAGTTCCATCAGCTGCTTTAAGACATCCTGACTCTATTTTCCTGGGATCAATCTTAGGCATTCTTAGAGGTTTATGAGAAGCCCTAAGATTAATATTAGCATTGGGCTGAGGCTGTCCACCATGGAGGGCATCCCTAAAATTTATTTTTGGGGCTGAGTCTTCAAAATTCTTACCCTTGATAGGGGTTTTCACAGTAGAATTATTTTGTGGGTGCACCTTAGCACCAGATTCACTTGAGATCTGAGCCATTTTTTGATCAACTGCTTGAAACTTGTTTTGTGATCTCTTTAATCCTTGCCCTAGACGTCATGGAAAGGTATGGTTTTCACTTTTCTTTTGTGCAGCAAATTGGAAGTCGTTGTCACTCAAGTTCACAACATGATCTATTGAAAGATAAATTTCTAACCCATATTGGATCCCTTGCAACATATCCTACTAAAATATTGAGTATAAACCACAAAAATATTGGCTTCTAGGGCCCGAAGGCCCTAAAAACCAATCTCTGTAGCTGCTTGCACTCAACCCAGATGAAACCCTCGCACAATCGCTTGCCAAAAATCTCGTTCACACATATGGATGCGCTAGGGTCTGTGTTGCTCCAAATAATCTAAAAATTGGTGGAGATGTTCTAGGGTTTTCCAGGCATCTACCCTCAAAATTTCAGCTCAATCCGAGTTCGGATGAGTGAGATATGATCGAAACAAGTTCGATAGTTTGGGCAGTCCTACGAAAAAATAAATCATAACAAGCTCGATATGATTGAAAAAAGTTCAACATTTTGGATTAGTCTATGAAATAATAGAACAACTTCAATTTTTTTATCCATATTTTCCATTCGTAAACTCACCACTCAAGGAGATTTTGAGGCACCGTTCTCCCTAATTACATACTCTCTATTCATACTAAACCTTAGATTTGTTAAAGGTGTGGAGGGTGTGTTTTATAGTGTAGCAGCACTGTGAACAAATAAATTTACTTAACAACAGGGAAGTTTCTATTAGATGTAGATAGGGAAATTATCTACCGTAGCCTAATAAGAAATCCATAAATTGAATACAAGAGGACCTGCTTCATATATTTAAGATGATATTCTATTTCACTCAACCGAGTTCTACACGGTATCATCTACTATCACAATAACCCAAATATTTTCTCCCAATGATTGACCTTTTGTTTTATATCCGCATTTTAACTCAGGTGATTAGTCAATGTTTGTATTATTGTTAGTTTACAGTGACATTTCAATCCATGGTAATACCCCATGGAAATTCCTGTGTAGGATGACTTGGATTTATCCATAAATAACTTGAAATACTACTGAATCATTTTTTAACCTATAAGAAGATTCTATGTAGGTTTTCGATCTGCTAATCAACTTGATGTTGAGAATGAGTCCATATAGAGATACATATAATTTTTTCAATAATGTGTATATCTCGAAATATTTCTTCTTCAACTGTTGATCGATCCTAGAAGCTTTGGTTTAACCAAATGTACGAAGGGGTTTTCACAGTGAATATAGTTTTTATTTCATCTTATCCAAAATATAATTCCATGGACACATCATCAACCATAGGGAATAGGTATCTAAATATGTCAGTGCCTTTAACACCCTACAACTATAGTATAGTGCATTTTTCTAGTCTCTTCCCTGTGAATATCCCACATTTACGGTGGGTTGAATGCATGGTGGATTATAGGAAATAAATCTCCCCATGCTATCAAAAATCTGGTTAATGGTCATGGGAATTACCTCATGCCCTCCTACCCGAGACTTAGTTGGACTTACTAATATATTTACAGCATATCCAATAGGTAGTCTATCCTATCACTTAGTCTCGTAAATGGATTATTTTCCCCAAAGTAAGGTTGGTTCCATTCTATGGTCTTTCTGACCAACAATTTTTTTAACTATAGTAATAGTTTATCTTCAATATCATAATGAATTTTATAGATTGGAGTTCTATACAATAATATATCAAAATTTCATGCCCTCACAAAGGGGTTTAATTAAACTGTTTATAAGCCATTTGAGGAGGAATAATTAAACCAATTATAAACATGTAAACACATATTTAAAGGGTATTCCTAAGCATAAATGCATTAAAGAGAAAATACCCTACTTGAATTTTGTGTGAGGTAGGAATCTCCTTCCTTTGTGTGTCCTCCATGCCTCCTCGTAGCTCTTGTTCATGCTTACACATGCTCCTCCCAAGGCTGGATTTTCCTTCCACTTCCTTGGTCCCTTTTTAATAGAGATTTCTCTCCCACCAAAAAAATAGTGGTAATATTATTTTAATATTTTAAAATATGCTTTCATTCAAGTAAGATATTCTATCTTATGTGGAGGGGAAATTCAAAGAGTAGAAAAGAGTCCACAAAGGGTAGGTGGCCTTGTTTTTCTTTGTGTCCCTATTTTCTAGAGACAATCACCAACTAACACTATTATTAGAGAATAGGTTAGATGAAGAATTAGGACTAATAGTGACAAAGAAAAGAATCTCCACATATTTTCCATAGGCCATGTAGAAAATAAGGATAGATTTTCAAACAATAGGATAATTCATATGTTGTTTGAAAATTCCAGAATTCTTTTTAGTCCAATTAAAACTGGATAAGTTTGGTGAGTATCTAATTGTAACATAATTAGGTTACTTACACCCAATTTACTATAATGTGGTAAATTTTGGTAAAAGGTTAAGGCTTTATTTATCTTCTGATTAAATTACTTTAAATTATCTATTTTGAAAGATAATAAATCCTTCTCTAAATTTTACAAAATTCCCTAATTGAAATTTTGTAGTATTCTTTAGGGTCTATACCCCTTTTTTTGGTCAATAACTCATCCCACTAATTAACTAATAGCCTTTTGGAAAGGATCCATGGGGACGGGTCGTGACAAGGTAACCCTCTGGGGTTAAATAGTGGTCCTTACCACTTTTGGGAAGTTTTGGGCCATGCAGCCATGGTCGTCCCACCTTGGGACGGCCACCAGTTCATGGTCATCCCACCCAGGGATGGCCACCCATGGTCGTCCCTGGGTGGGATGACCAAGCCCCTGGAATCCCAAAAAGTCAAGGGTGGGACAAATGGCAATCAAATTCTACCATTTATCCCACCCATTGATTTATGACAAGATTTAGGGCACATCAATTCAATCACAAAATGCAAATTGGAGGCCCAAATTGGAGGTGTCTCCCACCCAATGCATGGCAAGGTTTTGACAAATGGTGATACCTGCCTTGCATGCCCTAACTTGCCCATTTGACCTTGTGCTCTCTTGAGCTATAAAATGGAGTCAATCCACCCAATTCAAAAGAGGAGTCTTCATAATATTTCGCAATGAAGTGCTACTGAGATTCAATCAACCTTTCACCCATGTATTTGCCCTTGAAATCTCCATCAATCGAAGGAGGTTTCCAAGTGATCCCAAATACGCAAACCCATTCCAAAACCCACCCATTTTAGTGAATCAGATCACAAAATTCGATGACAACACCCCTAGGAATAGTTTGAACCAGATCCCAGAGGAATTGGTGGTAAAAACCACCAGGTTTGGTGGCCTTCCCACCTGGGATGGTTAACAGTCACAATTGGAACACCTAGGGATGGCCATGAATCTGCATATAATTTCATTTCTATTTTAGCATAGATCATTTCTAGAGTAGAATATATGCACCATACTAGGATTTGGTGCAATTTTGAGTAGTTTTGCACCTTCTATTAGGCTTTTCATTCTAACAGTCCCAATTGGAACACCCAGGGATGACCATGAACTCAACATATAATTTCCTTTATGTTTTAGCATAGATCATTTCTAGAGTAGAATATATGCATTATACTAAGTTTTGGTGCAATTTTGATTAGTTTTGCACCTTCTATTGCATTTTTTATATTCACTATTGCATGCATCTCTTCGATTTCATTTCAATCCGCATATGCTATTAACAAATTTGAGTTCTTTGTGTGTAGATCTAGGTATTTCAGCATGCAAGGAAGGAGCTACAAGTTTGAATATAGATAGATCATCGTAGCAGTATCAAAAACCTGCTCTTCAATTCGTGAGTGCGAGGAAGGCATTGAAGCGCATATTGAGTCTTTAAAAGGATTAGATCCTTTGACACCTTGTAATGATTGTATCAATTCAGAGCCCTCAAGGGGATATATTGTAACCATGGATTTGACAAATCGATTAATATAAAGAGGACCCCCATTTATTTTACTTATATTGTTATCATGCTTACATTAATGTCTCTTTTTAGTGCTTAAATCAATAGATGCAATTCATTTCCCTTTGCTAGGTGCACCATTTTTCCCCTCTACAGTGGTGATCATAGTGGGACCCATGTCCCATTTGATTTAGGCAAGTTTTAACTCTATTTTTACCTCTAAAATTTTATAGGTTTTGGTCATTCTAGCATGAAACGACCCTTGATTTCATAATTGGAACACCCAGGGATGGCCATGACAGTCATCCCACCCAGGGATGACCCCCAAATTGGAAACCATCCCACCCTGGGATGGCCACCAAACAAGGAGCTTACAACTCAAATTGATAGAAACAAAAACAAACTTAGGCTTTCAAGATGAGTATCTGGACCTTACTTTGCATTCTTACTATTTAGAGAAAGTTAGATTTAGCTTTTATTTATTTTCCTTGTTTGCTTGAAAAGTAGATTTTACTTTTTCTTAATCTCAAAAACAACAAAAAGAAGAAAAATAGGAAAAGAACCAAGTAGGAATGCATTTGTGTGGTTTGATTGCTTGTGACCTACATAATGGTTAGGTTGACATATAGGGTATGCATTTTGTAGGTTCCATCATTTATTCAATACTTCTGAAAGTGAAACGTTATTTTGCATTTAGTGAAGTTATCATTGAGTGCTCTTTGGTTTTACTTTTTTTAAGTATAAAAGGAACCACACACACCACATCACATTTGAACATTAGTGAGTTGGAACTTCATCCCCAACCACTAATAGAGACCAACGATGGTGGGCTTCATCTCCACCCATTGGCTCGCATGATGATACGAACCCTATTTTTTGGCCAAATCTAGCTCCAAGAACCATCTTAGCCATGGAAAATAGCATGCATTCCTCTTCGAAGGGTGTATCACTACCCACGGTCAATATGGGTGAGGACTGGTAGGACCTGTGCTCCCTGATCGGATATGGGTTTCATCTCCATATTTTAGTGGGTATGACTACCTAGACTTCATCACCAAGTTTTGTCACTATGAGTATACAGGTGAAATCCTTTTAACATTGAGAATATCATCCAACAAAATCAAAACACATGAAAAGAGATCTCTTTGCAAACAACAAATCAAAAACACACCAAACAGTTTTAGGGAACACATATAAAATATTTAAAAGAGATAAACACTTGTATTATTGTGTGTTTCCATTCTTGTATGTTGCATCATTAAAATTTGTAAAAGAGATAATCATGTAGGGTTTGGAACAAAGTAGCTATGGTATGCACCCATAGCCAAGCCCATTCAAGGGTTGACGCTATGGAGAGTAGGCAAGGAGACATAGACCATCTTCGATTTGACCCTAAGGATATGATTATACCTCCTTGGTGGCCTCCTACTCACCCAAGTCCTAGAATTTCAAATCAAGAACCTAACCTACAAGGGACCCCTACATGGGACACCCCTATAAGTCTTGGTCCTAATCAGGGAATATACTTTCCAGATATAGACACTTCACATGCCTTCTATCAAGAATGACAACTACACATTGAGGCACAAACAAATAGAGCAATACCATGCATCCACGTGCCTGCTCGGTCTACCTTGCACACCTACGTGCAAGATCAAGATTACTCACCATGGGTAGGGCCAAATGATCAAACTACACCCTTAAACCACCCTAATAGGTCTCAATAATATAAGTACCAAGATGAGTATGATACTCATCACCCTAGGTGAGAAAATTCAGCCCTTCCCTTCCTCATTTATGAAGGAAGACCCGAGGAGAATCTTGATTATCCTCGATCTCATTATTCCATGCAAGCACGATGTGCTTCTATACTAGATGAGTATAAATAATGTCTATTTAGGACTGAGCCTCAAGTGAACGTGACCTCTCTCAATCGAGGGAAGCTCGTAGTCGACCTTTCAGATCCTCCTGAACAAGATAGGCCCCATGGCAATAGTGCTAGGGCTAATAGACCTCGCATGACTGATCAGATAAACCAAGTTGTTAAAATATATGTTGACCACCAAGCTCAATTCAATCAACTTCGACTAGATAAACAATGCTTGGATCACCAGCATCAGTTAGAAAAGCAAATAATTGAATAACAAACCCATGAGCTATTTCAAGAGACCTTACATAATGGGGTCCCTACCCCAAGTACTCATAGATAGGGGGTTCATCAGAGGTAACCTATATTTAATCAAAATAGGCTTCCTAGGCCTAACCAAATATTACCTCTTCAACCTCCTAGGCCTAATCAAGACTTGCCTCCCAGGCCAAACATAGATCACCTTCCATAGGTATTTGTTCCTCCTTGTAGGCCAATTCAGGAAACACCTTACAGAGCCTACGATGATCTTGAACCAGAAGAGGAATATTTAGAAGCACCTTATGGAGGTATGGTTGATGACACTCAACCACCATACCATATGCTTGACATTCCTTACCCTCCCACGTAAGGCCAAATCAAAGAAGAGGAGATCAAATCCTCTGATGCATATAAAGCATTGCTTGAATGCATGGAAATAATAGAAAACAAGACCTCTAGGTTTAGGCTTCAAAAGCCCACTTTGCACCAACTTCATAGTCAACCGCTTCACCCATCAATACCTTCCCCTCCATACCTAGAGCATTTCAAAATTCCCAAGCTAGATAGATTCAAAGGAGAGGAAGATGCATAGGAGCATGTTACTAGGTTTATGAATCAATGCTTCAGTATCCAAGATAATGATGCCTTACTTCTAAGAATATTTTTGATTACCCTCTCTAGCCTAATCGTAGAGTGGTACAATCAACTCCCAAGGCACAACATCCATAGCTTTGAATAATTTGTGGATGCATTCCTAGAATATTTCTCTTTTAACACTAAGTGAAAGGTGACTTTGATAGACCTCACAAGGTTGAAGTAGTATGATGATGAGTCAATCATAAATTATGGTAACATGTGGTGAACGCTTCTCGCTAAGCTACCATACCTACTACCAGTGTCTGAGTTGAATCGCATGTTTTCCAAGAGTTGTTTAAAGCTAATTTCATTATTGCTACAACTCCAACAATACCAAACTCTTGAAGATGCTCTAGCATAGGCTAGAACAATCAAAGAAATCAAAATTCAAGAGGGGGAGATCACAAAACCCTAAAAAGGAGTGGAATAAGAACACAAAAGGTAATCTAACACAACCAAAGTTGATAATAGTTAATCAAGTTGCCATTAGCATTCCAGGGCCTATGCAACCAATGCCACCTCAGAAGGTAAACTATCAGGCCCAACCTCCTCCTACAAATTACAATAACAACACTCAGATGAATCAAGGGCAAAACCAGCAACGTCACCCTCCATGAAAATTTATGCCCTTCATTGAGTCTATGGATTCCCTATTTGAGCATCTATGTGTAGCCAAAGCAATTACTCTACCTGAGATCTGACCTATAGATCCAAATAAACCAAAGTCCATGGGACATCATGAAGATCTATACTATAAGTACCATAGGTAGAATGGGCATGACGTGCAAATGTGCTACTCATTCAAACACCTAGTACAAGACATGATTGATAGGAATGATCTTCAAGTTGATAACCCTCTTGCAAAAAATAATCAATAGATGGGTATCTTTAAAGACCCATTGCCCACTCATGAGGTATAGGTAAATCAAGAAAAATAGGTAAACGAGGTCCATACGACACCCCCTCAACAAGGGTTCATCGAGATGGTTAGCATCATGACAAGGAATAGGTATTATCCAAATCAAGTTGCACCACCTACAGCTTCAAATGATATTCCCTCCATATCACAGCCTCTACCACCTCTAGTGCAAAGCCTTCCACCTCATCTAGTGGTCACCATAAAAAGTAAGCTTGCTCAAAGCTTATGAACAACATCAGCCTGAATCTCTATCTATGAGCTTATCCAATAGTCTCCACCTCATCGAGAAGCTCTTATGGAGATCCTTAAGTCGATTGAACTGTAGCCCCAGGAGTCTAACTCCTTTATCAATTTTATGGGGCACGTTCAACAGTGCAAAGAGCCAATAATCACATTTCATGAACATGAACTCAAACCAATATCAAATGATGGGGTTGATCCTCCCTTACACATCATTGCATGTGTAAATGGAACACCTTACAAAAGAGTTCTAATTGATACTGGTTCTTCAAGAAATATCATCACCATAAATGCTCTCCAACATCTAGGTCTTCCAACATCCCATATTGTTGCATCCACATATACCCTCCAAGCATTCAATGATACTCTATGCTCAATGGTTGGCACTATAGTCTTACCTATTCAGGTGGGATGCAAAACCATACCAACATTGTGTCACATCTTAGAGGGTGCAATGGCTTATAATATCTTGTTGGGTAGACCCTGGATTAGGGACATGAAGTGCGTGCCATCCATAGCTCACCAATGTTTGAAGTACACTCATGAAGGGCAAGTACATGTTGTCTCCATAGACCTTGAGCCCTTCAAATACTGCAACTTGGTACAACTCATCCTCGAGTCGACCTTACCATCAACTCATTTGGACTTCCAACCAAATACATCCATTCAAGGTCTAACTCCTTCATTATCACCTTCCATTGATCCATTACCATCTTCTTCTATACCATCCTCATCAATTACACCTTCAGATATACCTTCATCATCATCAAATCCTCCATAGAGGAACATGTCGAAGAGGCCTATTGATGAGATCCCTCCAATCATCTCTACCATTTCCATGAAAGAAATTCCTAGTCTAGCAGATGAGGAACCACCTCATGAGGTAAGCATTGAGTCATCTCAAGCCTCACTTCCATCTCCTCCATCCTCACCATCATAAGTCATAGTCCATCTGGCTACTACGGGTTTAGGAGAATACTTAGTAAGGAATATTACAATAGTTCCAACCATTGAGACAATACAGAATATGGGATGACCTCATCTTCCCATAGGTACCATCGTACCTCTAGGTATACCTCCCAATCAAATGAACTTCATATATGGGGGTATTGAATATGGCACATAACCATATCCTCAACAAGAAGAGGATGAAGAACCCTTTTTTGAGGACATCAATTATATGTCCAATCCTGACTATGCCATGCGATATCTCCATCGCTGCCATTGGCATGGCTATGGTTTGGGGTTGTACGAACAAGGTACTCGCATTCCTTTCCAACCATAATATCAAATACCATATGATAAATCTAGCTTAGGACACAACAAGCCTGTGCCTCTCGACATCCTCACAGATAGTTTAGAGCACCTAGGTTTGAACTATAGGGATGAGCTTGCATGCAATCCTTACGCTAATCCTAATCATGTCCACTCTTTGGGGGATTATTTCCCCATAAATATGATAGATCAAAGGATATCTCATGATTTCACCTGATCCTATGAAGAAGGTGAAGGTTCACATACTCTTCCATCTGACAATGAGGAAGAGGATCAAGGTCCCCCTTATGAATGGACAACTGATGATGAATCGGATTACGATGTAGCACCTATTAACTCCCCTAGTTTAGATGAAGAATACAAATAGATCATCCCATTGGATGATGAAGAAGAGTTCTATCTATGTGTGTTCCCATTACCACATCCCATCTAGCGATAACTTCTACCATTTGAGGAGCAAGCTCACCCCCTTCCACATCGACCACCTCCGATCATTCCACCTCCACTACAACCACCTGCAAGTCTTGCGACAACCTCTTGTCAATAGACCCAACCACCCATCCAATGAAGATCATCCATCCATCCATCCATAAATATGATTTCCAAAGGTACCCATAAAACCTTCACCAAAAGCACCCAAACTGCACCCAAAACCCACCCAAAAAAAACCATAAACCCTTTGGTCACCCCCAAAAAGCCCCAAAGGTACCCATAAACCCTTTGGTCACCAAAGAAACCCCCTCAAAAAACCAAAATAAACCCTTTGGTCACCCAAAAATCCCCAAAGGTACCCATAAACCCTTTGGTCACCCAAAATCCCCAAAGGTACCCATAAACCCTTTGGTCACCCAAAAATCCCAAAGGTACCCATAAATCCTTTGGTCACCCAAAATCCCCAAAGGTACCCATAAACCCTTTGGTCACCCCAAAAATCCCCAAAGGTACCCATAAACCCTTTGGTCACCCAAAAAGCCCCAAAGGTACCCATAAACCCTTTGGTCACCCAAAATCCCCAAAGGTACCCATAAACCCTTTGGTCACCCAAAAACCCCAAAGGTACCCATAAATCCTTTGGTCACCCAAAAATCCCAAAGGTACTCTATAAACCCTTTGGTCACCCAAAAATCCCCAAAGGTACCCATAAACCCTTTGGTCACCCAAAAAGCCCCAAAGGTACCCATAAACCCTTTGGTCACCCAAAAAGCCCCAAAGGTACCCATAAACCCTTTGGTCACCCAAAAAGCCCCAAAGGTACCCATAAACCCTTTGGTCACCCAAAAGCCCCAAAGGTACCCATAAACCCTTTGGTCACCCCAAAAAGCCCAAAGGTACCCATAAACCCTTTGGTCACCCAAAAGCCCCAAAGGTATCCATAAACCCTTTGGTCACCCAAAAATCCCCAAAGGTACCCATAAACCCTTTGGTCACCCAAAAGCCCCAAAGGTACCCATAAACCCTTTGGTCACCCAAAAATCCCCAAAGGTACCCATAAACCCTTTGGTCACCCAAAAATCCCAAAGGTACCCATAAACCCTTTGGTCACCCAAAAAGTCCCAATGGCATCCACTAAGCCCATTGGTCAAATGTGTATATATATATATATATATATATCAAAATCCAAAAACATCATTAAAATAACAAAAATACAAAAATATTGCATTACATTTCATATCATTGCATTATACAATCACTTGCATTAAGCATACCCATCATTGCATTTTGCATTCTAGAGTTGCTCATACATGTCTAGCACCAGGTCTGTACACTAGCCATCCTTCAAAATCAACTTTATCAAAAGTCATTATTAACACCCATCTACATTACAATTATCATTTCCATCCACATTCCCCACCTTTCATATTTGTGTTTGTTTCCCTTCACCTAGTCATTTGTTATAAGGCATCATTAGGATTTTTGGTCACTCAACCATCTCTAGTTTTCTTTTCAGATTTTGTAGAAAGCTATCCTGATTTTTAGAAGGTAGAGTCTTGCTTTGATTATACCTTGTATACGTCATAATCCCAACACATTCTCACATTAATAAATCCAAGTTTTGCACAAGGAAATATGAAACCTACAAAGTGGTCCTTGTTACCTTAAGCAAAAAGTTTACCTTGCTCATCCCCCTATGCGCATGGTTCAAAAATGTTGAGAATTGACAAAAGGACAAGCTCCTCCCTACCCAAAGCAATAAAAATCCCTTACCCCATGCCAAATCTGGGCAAGTATCCAAAGAGCAACAAATACAAAAGCAAAAATCCCAAAAAGAAAAAGTGGTTTTCACCACTAACAAAAGAAAAAAGTAAAATAAACAGTGGTTCTCACCACTACCAAAATCCCTTGCTCACCAAAACAAAAATGAGCAAATCCTTAGAGCAATTCAAAAATAAAAGAAAAGAAGGGAGTACTGAACTTGAATCCCTAGAATTCTCAACATTTGACAACCATGAGGTGATCCTCATTACAGGTTGGGTGGCATCAAGCCTACCTGGAAATGGTGGTATCCTTACGCATGATGATATGTCTATCACATTAGCGACCTTATTTTGTACAGACCAATGTCAGCTTATGGATGAGCTAGCTTTTGGTAGCCTGTATTACCTAATGGTCTAATCCAACTACGTACAAAACTTAGGATCATGATACTCATAGGGTGATATTCAATACAGATGGGCTGCATAAATCCTGTTTGGCACTAGGGTAACTTTATGCATTATTATAGCAATGAACTCACATGCACACACAGGGATATTGAATATCTTGGTCATCCTAGCAGATTTATACCTTGCCAAAAAGTCTTGCATAGTTAATATATAACTTTTGACTAGTTCACTAGAGTGTTTGAGTCTCATGAAAACCTCAAGGACATTCTATAACATCTTACTATTCATTCCATTCCATACCATTTTATCACATGTTTGTTAGTTTACATTTTCACAATCCATTACATAATCTTATGATAACGTTAAAAATGAATCGATGAATTTTGTACAATCTATGGTGCTAGCATCTAGTGTGTCAAATAGTATTCATAATTCATTAATACAGATTAACAAATCATCCATTTCATTATGCATACACACATGTACATATCATCAACTAACATCATATTACAATACATGCATCCATGATAAGCATCCATAAAAGCATCAGTAAAGTAAACATAAGCATCTCATACATCTAATAAAGCAATAAGGAAACACATGATGACAATAGAAAAACTCATATATATATATATATGGGATAAAAAGCTACATCATAATCCAAAAACTGCCCAT
This sequence comes from Wollemia nobilis, assembly GCA_028583015.1. Lineage (NCBI taxonomy): Eukaryota > Viridiplantae > Streptophyta > Pinopsida > Araucariales > Araucariaceae > Wollemia > Wollemia nobilis. Next base: position 7,001,689 of record JAQPPZ010001411.1, read on the forward strand.
AGGCTACAATCAAGTGGGTCCTCAGACCTCACGCTCCCAAAATCCAAAAATAACCATAGAGTCTCAAAAGCCATGGTCACGCAAGACCGACACCATGACTCTCACCACCACCCTCAATCATCGCTCATCGAGAGCTCCCAGATCTGCTCCCCCTACCCTATCTGATCTCCTCACAAAGCTAGGAGCCCCCATCCTCATAGATGACTACCTTATACCACTCCTACTCTACTAGGACCCACTAGCAGAAGGATGAGCTGGTAAGCACCCTCTAAGGTATGCTACCTCATCCTCCAAATCCTATGTGTATGATAGCTCCTCTCGACGATGAGCCTAGTAGTCACCCAATAAAGTCTAGAGTTATGTCACCTCCCCCATAGCCTAGCTACCTCATCACTACCCAATACCTCCTATATCGAGCTCCCTACTCTAACCTATGATCAAAAAGTATCTAGCTCTACCACCTACCCCTCAATCACTATTACCTACCTCTCAATATCTACCTAAGTATTCTACACCTATACCTATAGGAGAGCCCTCTCCTCTACATAGTCCCTCCACTCCTATCTCCCTCTGATCATCTCACCCTATAGCTCAGCAATGGTGGCATCTCATGCTACCAACTATACCTACACTCCCTGCTCATCAAAATCATCCTCATCATAATCATCCTACTGATCCTCCATATCCATGCTATCCATCCACTCATCATCTATCTGATGATGCACATGTTTCTCCCCTAAGTCTATCTCCTCATCATGTCACTCACCTAAGTCTAGATCCTCCTCATCTAGAGCCTCAAATAGAACCTCATCTAGAGCCTCCCCATGAGCCTCCTCTATCATCACATCTGTACCACCTCCTAGCGGTCCCTCCCCTCACCACTAGTGCATCACCCACTAGGAGTCATACTCTACTATGGTCCCTACATCATCTAGCTCAAATATGACCTCCATAGGATCTACCTCCTCTCCAAATACCTCCACTATAGGCCAAGTAAGTGTCCTCTCATCCACACGATATCAGTAGATCACTGGCTCGCTAGGAAACCCCTAGCATAGCCCAAACTACCACATCACTCAAGCATATGGGAAATACTCTCACTCAATCCTATGTTGACCAACTAACCATCTCCCTCATCATACCCATCAAAGCTGCACCTCAACCTCAGGCCATGCTAGACAATATCTGTATGGTCTCTAGGTAACCTCATCTACCCTGAGCCATGCAAATGAATATGCATAGTGATCAATCATACCTACATAAGGATGGCTTTGACCCCTCTCCTAGTCCCACTACCATAGGATCCCATATCCTATCTCCACATCCATGAGTTGTGCCTACATCATCCAAGGTAGTCCTCATGGTTGATCCACAATAATGTGTTACCATCCCCACACCTGCAATAGAAAGTTATAACCCAATCCTTTTTACCCATGGCAATGGATCTTATACAACTCATCATAAATTTATGCTAGCAAAGTAGTGCCCCATGCCATCACTAATGACCTCTCTATGGTGCACTCCACCAGTGAAAATACCAACTCCAAAAGGTTCCAAGGGAACCTGGCTCCTGATGAGTCTAGCAGCAACATGTTGGAGATAAGCATCATCAGCAAGGCATATCTCATAGTCAAAACCTCTACATCATACCATAGCTCCACTAGGATGCCTCCGCTAGGCAAGTCTCGTAATACCTCATACCAATCCTCTCCAAAGTACCTCTACAAAATCGTATCTCTAAGATCTTGATGAGTAGACATAATCGGATGCCCCTCTATCAAAATACACAAAATTTGGTAGACATCCTCTAACATCACTATCATCTCCCTAGTCAACAAGTGGAAGGTGTTGGTGCGAGGGTCCCATAGATCTATCAAAGCCATCAGGTAGGCTCTATCTCCCATCACTGGCTCTAACCATGTCACTTGCTTGAGACCAATGGCATCAAGCCATTTCCAGTCATCCTCTATTAGTAAGTCCCTAGTAGTCCTAAAGAGAGTCAAAAATTGATACCGGCTCTTGATCACCTGGAAGAGGCAAGCAAGCTTAAAAAAAACCAAAAAATGCACCTTTTTCTTTCAAAATCATGGTCATCCCACCCAGGGATGGCCCCCAAATTGGTAGCCATCCCACCCAGGGATGACCCCCAAAAATGCTCAAAAATGGCCTCCTCGACCACCAAAAACAAGCAAAAAACTCATAAAAACAAAAAAAATGCAACAAAATTGCACAAAAAAAAATAAAAGCAAAAAATAATAAATTCTATCACTAATGAGGTTCATTTACCGATATTTAGTGTGTTTCATTGGCAAACATGAAAATAATTACATTTCCAAATTTAACAAAGTCTAGTAGCAAATTCAGCCCTTACCCATCTCGCATCAGCTTACTCGCTCATCGAGTCTAGAGGCTGGCTCATGGTGATTGTGGGATGGTTTTGATAGTGCTCCACTTCAAAAAATCACTCTCCTACTCCTCACCTCTCAATATACCAAGTCAGAAGTGTGCAAATGAGCTCATTTTGCCAATTTTGAGCTTAAAAAGACCTAGAATAAGCATGGCCGCCCCAGGGTGGGATGGCCAAAAAATTTGGTGATCATCCCACCCTAGGATGGCCATGAAATTTGTAGCCATCCCACCCTAGGATGGCCACCAAAAAACACCAAAAAAATAGAAGAAAAGGCAAAGAAAAAGGCCTCAAAACCACCAAAAACATAACAAAACTGATAAAATTCACAATGGATAAATATTGAACCAAATTGTTCATTGATGAATTGAAAAGTCTCTACTTCAATCCCCAAGAAGGCCATTGTGGTCAGACTACTCCATGGGAATAAGGTATTCATTTCATTTCTTCCATGAAATATCCACAAAACCATCAAAATCTTAACAAAATTGATAAATTTTACAATGGGTAAATATGAAGGAACCCTAATCAAGTCATATTGGTCAAGTGACTCATCGCTTTCATCACTGGTCATTCCCTCATCAACTCATCACTTGAGGGGGTAGTCATAATTATGAATTCATAATCAAAATCAACACTCAAACACTCAAAAGTGCAACTTGCATACATTCAAAAGAATTATTGCCAAAGATAATTTCAAGCCCATGCTAGGGCACATAATTCAGCACCAATTCAACAAAACAAAGTCTTGGTCTCCTTGAAGCCTTGGGACCCTTGTCCTAGAATAGGCTTATAAGTGAAACAAGGAACCAAGACCAAGTATACCCTAAGCCCCAAAACCTATCCTTACAGTGCGACTGAAAGGTATACCAAAATCAAATCCTTCAAATATGTCAAAAGCAAGGATTCCAAGAATGTATGCTCCTTCCATGATGGGGGTATCTAAATTTGGTTAGGTTATTGAATAACCTTAATCAATTGATAGTTTAGTCATCTATTTTTGCTTTGTGCTTTGTTTCACATAATGCATCCCAAAAAGGGGCACATGTAGACACTAAAATCATATCAATCCGATTAGACTACCAATATACGCTCTTATCAGCACCATATGGCCTCCTTAGGCAACCCTCAAGGGTTAAATAGTGGTCCTTACCACTTTTGGGAAGTTTTACCCCACTTTTGGGAAGTTTTGGGCCATGCAGCCATGGTCGTCCCACCCTGGGATGGCCACCAGTTCATGGTCATCCCACCCAGGGACGGCCACCCACGACCATCCCTGGGTGGGATGGCCACCAAAAACCATCCCTGGGTGGGATGGCCAAGCCCCTAGACTCTCAAAAAGTCAAGGGTGGGATAAATGGTAATCAAATTCTACCATTTATCCCACCCATTGATTTATGACAAGATTTAGGGTACATCAATTCAATCACAAACTACAAATTGGAGGTGTCTCCCACCCTATGCATGGCAAGGTTTTGAAAAATGGTGGCACTTGCCTTGCATGCCCTAACTTGCCCATTTGACCTTGTGCTCTCTTGAGCTATAAAATGGAGTCAATCCACCCAATTCAAAAGAGGAGTCTTTTGCAATATTTCACAATGAAGTGTTGTTGAGATTCAATCAACCTTTCACCCATGTATTTTCCCTTGAAATCTCCATCAATCGAAGGAGGTTTCCAAGTGATCCCAAATACACAAACCCATTCCAAAACCCACCCATTTTAGTGAATTAGATCATAAAATTTGATGACAACACCCCTAGGAATAGTTTGAACCAGATCCCAGAGGAATTGGTGGCAAAAACCACCAGGTTTGGTGGTCGTCCCCACATGGGATGGTTAACAGTCACAATTGGAACACCCAGGGATGGCCATGAATCTGCATATAATTTCATTTCAATTTTAGCATAGATCATTTCTAGATTAGAATATATGCATCATACTAGGATTTGGTGCAATTTTGAGTAGTTTTGCACCTTCTATTATGCTTTTCATTCTAACAGTCCCAATTGGAACACCCAGGGATGGCCATGAATTCGACATATAATTTCATTTATATTTTAGCATAGATCATTTCTAGAGTAGAATATATGCATTATACTAAGTTTTGGTGTAATTTTGAGTAGTTTTGCACCTTCTATTTCACTTTTCATATTCACTATTACATGCATATCTTTGATTTCATTTCAATCCGCACATGCTATTAACAAATTTGAATTCTTTGTGTGTAGATCTAGGTATTTCAATGCACAAGGAAGGAGCTACAAGTTTGAATATAGATAGATCATCGCAATGGTATCAAAAACCCGCTCTTCAATTCGTGAGTGCGAGGAAGGCCTTGAAGTGCATCTTGAGTCTTTGAAAGGATTAGATCCTTTGACACTTCTGTAATGATTGTATCAACTCAGAGCCCTCAAGGGGACATTTTGTAACCATGGATTTGAAAAATCGATTAATATAAAGAGGACCCCCATTTATTTTACTTATTTGTTATCATGCTTACATTAAATGTCTCTTTTTAGTGCTTAGATCAATAGATGCATTTCATTTCCCTTTGCTAGGTGCATCATTTTTTCCCTCTACACACTTCTCGGCTCCTTATCTCCTACTAGTAAAGGATCCCCTATGAGTTGCAAAGCTATAGTAAAAATTCACTACACCAGGAAAATCCTACCAAAGAGGTAATTTTGAGTAAACCACCATCCAGAGTTGACTAAGGAAAAGCAAGATGTGGGAATCTAGGACCCCCACCATCTACCAAACAGCCAATACCAAGAGATCATCACAAGAACCAATAGGGAAGGGCCTACACCATAAGCTAAATATAAGTCTTAAGATCCCTCTACCATGAAGTCAATCTAATCAATCAAACTACATATCAATGCCTCATGAGCCCTTTCTATGGAAGTTAAATTGAAATCCACCATGTATTGGATTCTCAAATCCTTTTCAATGACAACTAAAGTGACTTCACTCTTAGCAATATTTCATATCATACAACATTTGTGAACTCTCCTCCTCCTTAGAGGGGAGAAATTTTATACTTGCATACCCATCATGGTTGTTTGGCTTGAATATGGCTATCCAAATGGCTACCATTCCCTAATGTGGTTGCAAGTCAACACTAGTTAGAAACCTCAAGGATTAGAACCTATTGACTATGGAGGAATAAGGGAGACTTGAGGTGATCTAAAAATAAACTATCAAGGCAAGCTCCTATTCCTCCCTCAAGAGGATATTAACACCCATCCATATACAAAAGCTAAATCTTCTTGAAGATTTCAAGTTGTGAAACTTCTATAAACCATCCAAGCTTATCGGCCCATACAAAGGTCACCTTAAATATCCATGACAAAGGAACTCTGCAGAGAAAAAAATTAAATGTGAGGACACCTTATACATGCCCACCTAAGCAACGTTTTTGATGCTCTTGGTCATCATAAAAATATATGCCCCTCTAAATAAAACAAGATACAAAAATATGGAAATCAAAATCCTAGACAATGCAAAGAATAGGAATTCACCTAAGGACACGATCAGATCTAGAGGATGAATAACATCTATTACTATTGTATAATCAGGCCAACCTAAGGTATTCAAACACAATGGGAAGGGTGATGGCTCAGTTCCATTCCTACCACTCCCAGCAATCAAACATGACACACTAGGTGGAAACTGATGTATTTACAGCAACAATAGGAAGGCTACCCAAGGGGCAGCACCAAGATCAAGGACATTAATTATGGAAGATATTAGGGGTCTAATCATGATGGATCTCCAACTTGGGAAACCAACAAAGCGATAAGAAATAATATATCCCATCAAGCCTACCTACTTATATCATTTATGGCTATAGATCTAGAGACCTCAAAATTATCCAAAAGCCTAAGAAAACTTTGAACTAGACCATTTTGACTTCTTGCACAAGTTTTGGGAGAAAATGTTTTCCACTTCTTATAAAAATCTACTTATTCATTGTAAGGCATCAAAAACTTGTTATATTCAAGCCTAGTATCTAGCCTTATATGTAGTTTTCCTTTACTTCTCTTTTGTATTATGACCTTGCTCAAGCCCTAAATATTTTTGTTGATAAGCTTCAAGCCTCTTTCTTAGGCATGAATGTAATTTGGTTATAGTATATATAAGTTGTGACTATTTTTCTTTCTATCCTGGTTCTTGTATATGCTTACTTGTGATAATTTATGCTTGGTAAAATTATAGTCCTTGAGCATTGTCAATGACAATGCATGTATTAATCTAATCTCACCATGATGTAGAGAGTTTTAGGATCTTGGTACATTGCCTCCCTTAGAATAGGATTTCCCTTTACACTATTTTCATTTTTATTTATTTCTTTACCTATGTCCCTTTATCCTAGATCTTGATAGAATAGGCTAGCTTAGGAAGAGAGCGTCAAGATCACATCCAAACAAGGAGCTAGCCTTGATAAAAAAAACCTAGAGGTCATCCTTGGATCCACATCCCATGTTCTCTACACTTCAAATGTGTGATCCATTTAAGGTACGAACATTGAACACACCTAAAAATCACAATATATGGTCATTATGCTTGGAGAATATGATTAAAACCAACTCTTAGATAGTTTTTTCTGTCAACGGTTTCATTTTTTCTAAAGACCCTTAAAATTTCCATAGAAAAGGTTGATCTTATCATCGTTTACTTTGTTAAAGTTAAAATTAGGACCAAATATTTGTATAAAGTAAAAAATTTTCAACTCTAATAAATTATTGGCTTCATGTTCATAGGTCCCATGCCAAAAGCAAAATTTATTAGAATCATGCCACATAGGTGCTTCAAATCTCTTGTTATATTGATAGTTCTTTATCCTAGGGTTGAGCAAATATTGAGAATATCTTTGTGTGTCCATTGCAGTATAGTATTTTTAGCTTTTGGTCCCCTTTACCCTTAGAATATTGACAAAAGTTCCAACAATCTCTATTTTATTAGAGGTATACTAAAAAGCTACATTACAAATGCCATCCCCAACAATATTTTTATTATGGTTCTTGGGTTTTAGGGATTTATGACCATTATTTTTCTCTCAATGCTCAAGGACTTTGATCAATTATATATTTTTTTGTAAAGAGGATAAACCATAAGGGTTATGTTCCTACACCTTAACCCAAAATTTTTGTCTTAACTTGTTCACAAGCACCGTAGTCGTTGCTTCTTTTATTAATGGTATATTAGCATTAGACTTAACTCTTTACCAGGTTGTATGAAATTTAGCTACTAATTTATTTTTACCTTCTTTAGCATTAACAAACATATTAATTACTTCCATCACACTCATGTCATCTTTAAAAAGTATCTAAAGACCCAATGGAGTGTCTTGGAAAAGATGCAAACTATTCAAGTGCATTACCTATCAAAGCCTTAGTAATAAGATTTAATAATACTTTTTAATTATGCAACCATTTTTATATGTAGTAAATTATCAATAAATTTTTCATATTTATTTGTACCATCATAGAAAAACTTAAGAACATGTTAAAACAAACCAGTGGCTTCTATATCAGAAGCTAGAGACTAACTTTTATAGTTTTTTAAATTAGGGTATGTAGACAAGCATAGTCACTCTAGGATTGGCTAAAGGAGAAAGAACATTATATTTTAGAACTAAGGGAGGAATAATAGCTTGAACTATAGATATTTTATTAATACTCATGATTTGAGAAAAGATCGCTCATCATATTCTGCATAGTATCCAATAGTTTTTTAGTTATCTCTTGCCTATTGACTCCCATCTATTTCTCAGTCTCTCCCATGGTTATCCAATTGATAGATTATTATTTCCTTTATAATGGTCACATACTCAACTAACTTTTCATATTATGGACCAAACAAATGATGGGTCTAATGAAAACTTTATCCTACATTTAATCTTTGCATTTGCATGGTAGTAGCCATGATTGTTTCATTAAGAAATGATCTTGACAAAGGATTATGCTCTTCTCTAGTGGAGAATACAAATCTTATTATTCCCACTTAGATTGATTATCATGACATCCTCAATTATAGGTACATGCACTTTGGGATACACATGTAAATATGCCCCTTAACCATGCCCATATCTTTATTTTAGCATTCTGGGAAAGTTAGCAATTGAAACAAAAAGGAAAAGATGACAAACTAGGTATTAGAAGGTAACCAAAACTATTGGTCAACATGGATTACCATTGTCCTACCTAAGAACTAATTATGTTAGTTCACCCTTCTCCAATATTAGGAGGATGGTGCTCTCCATCACCTACAAGTCAATTGTTAGGGATTCTTTTTCAAATATAGGGTACATGTCCTCGTCTCATTAAATTAAATGACTTCAAACATTTATCTCAAACACCCCTTCAAAATATAATCTTCATGGATTCATGGTTGAACTTAAATTTGGTTGCTTTTTAGAGGCTAAACTGGAATATTTTCACATAATCCTCCAATACTATGTCCTTCCATTGCATCATTCAAAATATTTTATCTCAGTGACATGATCCCTACAATAATCCTAATATTTCTTCAAAAATTCTGCCTCATTTAGTCTCGAGTTGTGATAGTGTTACCACCCAAACTCATGAACCTTCTTAGACTCAAACCTTTTGGGATCACAAAATAAAGTTTTGACATTTGTGCATTGCTCTAGTAGTCATAACTTTGGAAAAGGATAGTGAATTTAAATAGGAATGGGTCCAGATATTTAATCACCATCCCAAGGAAGTTAGGGAAGATGGATGGTGATATGTTTTATATAGGAGCCACACCTTCCTATGTCTAAATGGTAAATACAAATTCTGATTAGGTGAGCTCCTCTTCTTCTTTATTTATATCCATCATATAAACCCAAGGATAACAATATAGAAGAGTGTAGTTTGGTTAAGGTATCCTATTAAATGAGGATCCTACCTTGATATTTGAGTGGGTATCTTTTTTCTATGTTGCTTGTTCGATAAAAATTTCTTCTAACCTAATTTACCCTATGGAAATATTATGTCCTACTATGGAAATTTTTTCTATAGTAGGAAGCTCTTCGCTAGGTCTTTTTGCTATAGAATATTTTTTTGTAATATACTATTCACTATTTTTTGTGGTCGATAGTTCAACTAGTCTTTCTTCTTTGGCATATGAGTTTGATGTATCTCTGGCTCCACATATTCTAATTTCTAAGAATTGCAAAAGAAACATCCCTTTGGATTATCTCCAATTTTTTTGTCAATTCTAAAGTCTTATTGTGAAAATAAAAGTAAAAGTGTACTACTTTTAGCCCTAGTGTCCTTTATCTTGGAGATGCATTGGCACCATCCCCAACAATAGTACCAAAAAGTGATAAGTCTACTTCAATTATCATCAATAAAGGGCCATGAGTTTTTAGACGTTATCGATAAACTATATGTATGTATATGCAAGGGTGGCCCAATTTGCTTCCAAGCAGTTAAGTAATAGAACAAGGGGTTTGATGGATTAGTTTTTATCTTTTACTTTTATAGAAAGTATAAATTTGCATTATAAAGTAAACTAATCTAACTGTTGAAATTAAAACTATATTGGAAAACAAAACTAACTACTTGTCTAAAGTTGCTGCTACAAAAAGCAAAACTTTATAGAATTAAATTAACACTTAGATTTATTATTGTATAAAGAAAAATAAACTATGTTGTGGAATTGAACAAACTAAAATTAAAACTAAGTTGTGTTTGCAAAAATAAAAAATGATTGATCAAATGGTATTATCTCAATCGGTTATATTCCTCAACTTTCAATGAGGACACCTAAATTCAAAACTTGCCAAGCGATACTTGCATAATTTCCAAACTATTGTAATACCACTATGTGGTCATGATGTAATACGAATGGGGCTCGTTTCAATCCCATATAACAAAATAAAAAATAGATTAAGATTGGAATTAGATTATGCTTTTTGAAATAATTTATGGGAATTGAAACTACACTATGCTTACTGAAATAAATAGATTTATATTGAAACTAAACTATGCTACAAAAAGAAAACTAGTTTTTGCTTGTAGATATGAAAACTAGATTATGTTTGTGAAAATGAAAACTATATTTATGCTTGCAAAAATTAAACAATTGGAAATAAAAACAAGTAAACTCTTGAGCCTTGTCCTTCGAACAAAGTTAGATCACACTTGGATGGAATTGAATGATTCTAAAACAAAATTAAATTACACTATTGGAAATGAAGCAAAGCATGAATAATAATTGTAAAAGGAAATAAAATCAATATAAATTGTTGATAATGTTGAACCAAATTGTATTAAACAAAATATAATCAACTAGAAATGACAATGCTATGAAAATAATAGAGACATACACAATCACTGATGAAAGAAAATTGTAAAAATAACAGCATGAACAAGAATCAAAATAGGAAGAAATCGCCAACAATTACTTATCATGAGTGGTCCTTACTCAATGAGTAAGGCTTTGACCTACCCCTAGAAAATGTTGAAGATCTCAAAGTACTTAAACAAAATTCCATTAAATATAAAGATAAATTATAAATTTTAACATAGCTACAGTCCATCCTATCTTTTGTTATCTATGCTAATACTTTCATGGTCTTAGAGGTGCATATTTATACACAACTGCAATAGTCATGGTTTGTTGTATTCAATAGGCATGTGTTAAATACTTAGGGATTGGAATATGGGTATCAAGTGGTATAGCCCATTATGATGTAACCATTACTTTATTATAAGTAGGAGTTAAAAGCAATGATGAGTTAGTAATGTTGTAACAATGGAGTTACTAGGGTGAAGAAAAAGAAGAGTCTATATAAAGGTAGGATTGGAGAAGGAAGTCATATCAAGTATTTTTTGTAAGAGTCTTGGCTCGTGGAGTGTATATTGGAGTGATTCATTCTTTAAGAAGTAATATTTGGTGTTGCCCTACCACAAGGGCATTTTTATCTCTATTTTATTATGTGGATTATTATTGTGGATGCATGTTTGATATTTCTACATATTGGTGAAAGATGTATTGTTCATGAGAATAAACGTTCATAACAATTGGTATCAAAGTAGAAATTTTGGCAAACTGGGGTTGTTTTTGCAAAGGTAAGGCACATTTTTCCATAAAATATTTCATATTGAGGGAGATCTTTTTTTAGCAATCATTTTCAAAATATTTTTACACCAACATGTAGATAGTTTCGAGTGCTATAAAAATAACTAGTCGTTTGTTAAATTTTGATAAGTATTAAGGAAGTTGTGATTATTTGAAGTTGGATTATTTATGTTGTTTTTTGGCTACGTAAAAAAAAATTCAAAATAAAAAGATCATATCAATTTTTTTAGCAGTCATTTTCAGAAGATTCATTGTGTTGATATTTTTTAATACCACAAAAATAACTGCACTTGTAAAATTTTAATAAGATTTAAGGAAGTTATGACTATGTGAAATTGGGCTACAGATGTTGTTTTTAGCTATGTAAAAAATATTTCCAAAGAGAAAAAAACATCTCAATCTAAGTACGCAAATTAGTTGTTTATTTTATTTTGAATAAAATATTCAAATTTCACTGTTTGAAAAAAGGAATAGATGAGATTTGAGAAATTTCATTTTTGAGAATTTTTATTATTTAAAACCCTCGTTGCTTGGGAAAAAAAATTAATTAAGGTTGAGGTCATGGAGTTGTCAATGATTCACTGGAAATGATGATAGTATTGCTTGAGAATAGTGGAAATTTTTAAGTCTTTAAATTCTATTTTTTTATAGAGAAGTAAGATTTTTTGTTCTTTCGGAGGGGGAGCTTTATCATGGTTTATAAACTTTAAGTGTGCCCATAACTTCCATACACATGGGAAGAATAAGCAAATAGGAATTGGAAAAAATGGATGAAAATATAGGCTCCAAGATGAACACAAGGAATTAAAAAAGAGTCAAAAATTTTAAGAAAAATGGCAAAGGGAAAAGATAAGGAAGATAATGTGCAGGCTAAGGAAACAACATTATAATAGGCCAAACAATGGTCAAAAGGATTTGTTTGAATCAAAAAATTCTATTTAATGGGTTCATGATTGCATTAAAAATAAACAAGATAGTCTCTATAAACCTTAGTAGAAAGCATAACTTCTTCTTTTTTGTGGAAAACACCCCTATTGGGATGTCGCTTTCAAGTAAGTCCCAAGGAGTCAGGGATATCTATTCCATAAAAATGCTCAAGACTCGCACTTGGCCTTCCCCCTTTGGCACACTCAAAGTGCATGCCTAAAACAACAAAACCACGAACAAGAAAACACAAAAAACACAAACAAACACAACAACAGAAACAGAAAAAAAAAACATAAAAACAACAAAAACAACAAAAAACATAAAAACAACAAAACACAAAATACACATAAAAAAACCACAAAAACAACAAAACAAAAAACACAAAACACAAAACACAAAAAAAAATGCAAAAAACATCAAAAACAACATAAAACACAAAAACAATACAAAACAACACACACATCGAAAAACTAAAAAAAAAGGAAAAAAAATAGATAACAACTTTGGCCTTTCTAGGCCAATAGGCTATTTAGGCAAGATTCAACAAAGGAAACATAAGAATGATCAGTTTGAGCAAGGGAACTAAAATACCCTAATCGAACCAAAGAGAAGCAAAAACAAAGTAAAAATGAACTAGGTACCTCTAGTATTGGAGCCATCCAAAGAAATGATAGAGAGAAGAGCTTCTCTTATTTGTGAATCCCACCATCTAAGAGGGTGGTCGTAGTAAGTAATATCACCTTTGTCCAATGCCCAATTAGCTAAAGCATAAACACTCTTGTTCTATTCTCTAACCACATGATTGTATTCAACTTTCAAAAATCCCATCTGGATTAATTGAATCTTCTCAACAATTCTTTTTACTCTTCAATCAGCCTTATGATTCTTAGGAGTCTTCAACAAATTAATCATGACATGGGAGTCAAATTCAACCAGCACCTTATTTCATCCGACCTTAGCAGCCTCTCAAAGGCCTTTAAGGATACCATACCCCTCTACAAGGTTATTGGAAAGGATACCCATATTCTCAAAAAAAGTGAAAACTAGGAAACCATATTAAAGTCTACCAATTTCTCCTACACTAGCTTTTCCAGGGATCCCCTAGAGGCTCCATCGATATTGACTTTTCCAAAATCCTTAGGAGGAGGCTATCAATTCCATGATTTTTCTATCCATATTTTGATTACTTGCATTCCCTTTAAGTTGGTTGCCCTTAGAAGAGTTCATCTTCAATATTTGTGTTGCTTGATCCCATATTTAGTGGGAGTTTAGGGTGATTAAGGAGTTGTTGCACTGATTCAACTAAGATGGTAACGGTCTTTTTCCAGATATAGTGAGTGTCCTTCCTTTCCTAATTGAAAATCAGAATGTTTCTTTCCTTCCAAATATTCCAAGGTAGAATGGTATAACCCATCCAAACTAATTTTCTAATAAAATGATCAACACCCTCCTGATTAGGCCAATCCCTCCAGAATAGTTCAAAAGAAAAAAATTAGACCACTGTAAGCCAAGTAAGATGGCCTTTCTTCTCCATAGCTTAGAGGATAAGGTACACTCAGTAAAAATATGGCTGAGAGTTTCCACATTCTCTCCACACATTTTGCATCTAAATGGGCCATTAAAACCATGTTTCATAAGTTGCTTATCAGTAAGCACCCTGCGATGTAATAAAAGCCAAGTAAAGAACCTCACCTTAGGCCAGAGCTTTTGATCCCACAACTGAGTAAATATATCATATGATTGGTTGAGATTATTATGGTATAATGTCAAATAACCTTGAGAAATTGAATACTCATCCTTAGTAGTGTTGTTCCATCCAAAATAATCTTTATCATGGGACCAAGAGAGAGATCTCATATGAAGGATGATTTGGATGTCTTTTCTTTTCCTTTTTTTCATTTGAATAGGTCAATCCTCACCAGGGATACAATATCTACCAACGTTTGAATTACCGACATAGTACCCACAGTAATTAGCTACCTTTATCCAGTTAGCTCAATGAAGCTCCTAAATCCAAGGTCTCCAATCAGAAAACTGAGTTATCAAAGGTTGGTGACCACCCCAAGAATATGTTCAAAAATTTACCTGTTGACCATTATGAATGGTCCAAAATAACTTTTGCTTAATCAAATTCTCACTAGTCTTAAGAATTGCTAAAATGGAAGAACCTTTGATAGGAAATTGATAATGAACAAGGTCTTTAGGACCTTTGTTCTCAGCATATTTAGCACAAATATTTTTGGACCCAAAGAGCATTGGGGTTATGCAAAATCCTCCAATATAGTTTAGCAGCTAAAGCCTTATTGTTATTAATAGCAGACCGAAATCCTAACCCCCCTTCATTCTTAGGAAGGCATAAAGTACCCCATTTCACCAAGGCCCATTTTCTTTTGTCCTTAGTACCACTCCAGAAGAATTGATGATTGAATTCATCCAATTCCCAAAGAATTACCTTTGGGATATTCAACATAGCAGAAACATAAATAGGTATAGCTTGAAGGATAGATTTAACCAAGGTAATTTTGCCCTCAAATGAAAGCCACCTATTGGTCCAATTTCCAATTTTTTTCTTAACTCTGTCCAGCAACCAATTCCAATACTTTTTTCTATCTTTGAATATTGATAGGAATGCATAAATAAGTGATCGAAAGGGAGGTCTTCTTATATCTTAATTTATCCAAGACCATGGATTCTTGTCTAGGAGAGCAGTGAAAGAAAATGACTTTATATTTGTCTTCATTGATCAATTGCTCGGTGGTATTAGAAAAACAGTTGATGATTTGCTTAACTTTAGAAGCTTCCTTAACTGTAGCTTTACCTAACAGAGTAGAGTCATCAAATAAATTGCAAATGAGAAATAGGCCTAGCTCCATGAGCAATGGTAACTCCCTCAAGGGATCTGTTTCCCTATTTTTGGTTTTAGTCCTGCCCAAGCAAGAATGATGAATATATAAGGGGAGAGGGGGTTACCTTGCCAAATACCTCTGGAAGTTGGAAACAATTGAGAAGGTATGTCATTGATAATAGAGTAGGACACTGAAGAGATACATGCCATAATCTAGTCCATCCAATCCTGAGAGAAGCCAAATTTCTTAAAAACTTTGATAAGGAAGTACCAATCCACTATGTCATAAGCTTTTGATAAGTATAAACGAATGAACACAAATGGAGATTTTTGCATTTCCATGTAATGGAAGGATTTTTTAGCAAGAACTATCTCATCCACTATTTGACGCCCTTCCACATAACCCCCTCGTTCAGGGGAAATAATCTAATGTAAAAAAGGCTTCAACCTTTCTGCCATGATCTTTGTAATGATTTTGATAAGAATGTTACATAAAGCTATAGGTCTAAAAGCTAAGATATGATCTACCTCTTGAGCTTTTGGGACAAGAGCTATATAAGTTTTATTGATAACCTTCAAAATTTCTTTGGCTTTCTTGGCTTCTTCCACCACCTCTAATAAATCAACACGAAAGATATCCCAAAAATCTTGGTAGAACCCAATGGAAAAACCATCAGGACCTGAGGTTTTTTCTTTTTGCATTTTAAAAACCACTTGTTGAAGCTCATTGATAGTAATCGGAGCAGTCAAAATAGAATTATCCTCAAAAGTGATAAGAGTAGGGATCGCTTGAAGAACATTCTGTTGAGAAGTCGATTCAAGAAGTGCAGCAACAAAAATATTATAAAAGTAATTGACAACGACAGAGTTCATCATCCCAAGTGTAGACAACATCTCCAGAATCAGATATTAGGGAATAAATAAGTTGTGAGATCTTCGAGCTAGAAGAGATTTGTGGAAGAAATTTGTGTTTCGATCTCCTTTGAGCCATTAGAACCTAGATTTTTGCTTCCATAAGAGGTTTTTTATTTTTTGTCATTCCTCTAACTGAGATGTGATTCTAGTTTCCTTTGTACTTCTACTCTATGTGAGACCATCTAAACGGATTTTCTTATTCAAATTTTCAAGCTAAGCAATCACTTCATGTTTTTTTGTCGGACATCTCCAAACTCCTTCCAATTTCAAATCTTGATTTTGGATTTAATATATTGCAACTTTTTGACAAAATAGAAGATTTTAGTCCCATACCTTGGTTTACCTTCCTTCCACCATTTTTGCACTCGAGGTTTGGAGGAACTATCTCTAAGCCACATTAACTGAAATCGAAAAGGCAAGAAACTCACATTGGTTTTCCAGATTTCCACCATTATTGGCCAATGATACAAACCCGCATTTTTAAGAGTCTTCACCTTAGAAATGTGACCATGGATTAAAAATTGTTAGAGAACAAGAACCTATTTAATCTCTCTATGATACAAGCTAAGCCTTGCCTTCTATTAGATCAAGTCATAAGGTCATTATCTGGCTAGATGTCCACAAGATGAAGGTTTGCAATATATTCACTCATGAGGTCAATGCTCCTATCCAAATGTCTATTTCCCCATATTTTCTCATCCAAAGAGAGGATAGTATTGAAATATCCTCCGATCAATATCCAAGCTTCAAGAAAATAAGAGATAATATAAGTTATATCTTTCCACTATATTCTCTTTTCCTCCAAAGTAATCGAAGCATAAACACTTATGCAAAGCATAATTTGGTTAGAATGTCTACTTTGAATAGCTACAGCCAAAAGATCCAAACTACCAACCATATGGTGAATAATTGCAAGCAATTTAATCCATTTCCTCTATTAAAATATTTGTTTCTTGAAGGAAAACAAGATGTGGATGGTTTGTCTAAATCATTCTTCTAATTTCATTTTGTTTTGGAAGACTCTCTTTGAGTCCTCTAATATTCCAAGTGATGATCTTTATTAATACCAGGGCTAAAGAAATTGGCAAGGGCATCTTACCTTCCTTTACAAGCTTTTCACCTTCTTTTACCATATGATGCTAATTGGTCTTGCAACCTGCCTTTTGGTTGAATCCATATTTAGTTTGTTTTTTTCCTTTTTCTTGACTTACCCCAATTGGTTAGAATGTCTACTTTGAATAGCTACAGCCAAAAGATCCAAACTACCAACCATACGGTGAATAACTACAAGCAATTTAATCCATTTCCTCTATTAAAATATTTGTTTCTTGAAGGAAAACAAGATGTGGATGGTTTGTCTAAATCATTCTTCTAATTTCATTTTGTTTTGGAAGACTCTCTTTGAGTCCTCTAATATTCCAAGTGATGATCTTTATTAATACCAGGGCTAAAGAAATTGGCAAGGGCATCTTACCTTCCTTTACAAGCTTTTCACCTTCTTTTACCATATGATGCTAATTGGTCTTGCAACCTGCCTTTTGGTTGAATCCATATTTAGTTTGTTTTTTTCCTTTTTCTTGACTTACCCCAATTGAACATGGGATGGCTTCTAACCTCAAAGAATGTGTGTACAAAGCCAAAGTGTTACTGGAAGGTTCAACAAAGTCTATCTTGGGACCTATATTATTTGAAGTCTCAACATTTAAAAAATTGTTTTTCTTGTGTATATTTCCTCCTTTTTTTTCTTGTTGAAAACCTTTGATTTGTTGGTTTGTCTGAGTCCTTCCCTGCATCTTTAAATTGTGTTTCTAGGATTTTTGTCTCCATTATTTCCTCTTCCTCACCTGGGACATTATTTGTGGAAATAATTTCAAACATATTAGCTGATAACTTCAATTGATCCTTCATAATTGATTTTTTTGAGTGTTCTTCTTAGGCATTTGGAAACTTGCTAAGTTTGTATCCTCTTTCATTTGATCTAGAATTTTATTTGCGTAAATGACCATATTCATGGAAAATTCTGCAACGAAAAGGAATGTTCTCATAGTCCACCACTTGCTCCCAAGTGTCCTCCCCAAATTGTAATGAGATCTTTCCAATAGGGGTTTATCAAAATCCATTCAAACACAAATCCAAGCATAAATAATATGTTCAAATTTTTTAGTACAATCAGCAATCATCATAAAATTTCCCAAAGAGTTTCCAATTGAAGAAAAAATAGTCAGATTCTAGAATTCAACTACGAGGCCAAAGAGTCTAACCCACACAAGACCTGTAGAAGGCATCTCTTCTTCGGCATTAAATTTAGTATGCCAAGGCTTCATGAAAAGCCACACCCTTCCAAAGAACTAGGGACCCCCTTGAAATGTTTTCTCTCTATCTTCATTATTAGCAAATAAAACAAGAAAATAACCATTTTGATAAACTGAGACATGTAAGTCATCTTTTGTTTTCCAAATTTTTACAACCCAAACTTTGAAAGCAGATAGGCTCGGACAAAAAAACAAGAAACGACAAATTAATCTTCTTTTTTCCAAATCTTCTATGTCAGTCTAAATGTCGCCCATGTCTAGCTTAACAATCGAAGTTCCATCAGTTGCCCTAAGACATCTCGATATAGTTTTTGTAGGATCAATCTTAGGCATTCTCAGAGGTTTACGAGAAACCTTAAGATTAATGATAGCATTAATTTGAGGTTATCCACCATGGAGGGCATCCCTAAAATTCATTATTGGGACCGAGTCTTTGAAATCCTTGCCCTTGAGAGGGGTTTCTACATTGGATTTGTTTTGGGGGTGCTCCTTAGGGTCGGATTCGCTTGAGATTTGAACCATTTTTTGATCAATTGCTTCAAACTTGTTTTGAGATCTCTTTAATTCATGCCTTAGACGTCGAGGAAATGTATGATTTTCACTTTTAAATTGTGCAATAAATTGGAAGTCATCAATCAAGTTCGCAGTATAAAGATTTGTTGAAAGACAGATTTCTAACTCATCTTGTGTCTCATGCAACATATCTCACTAAGATCTTGAGCAAAAACCACAAAAATATTGGCCCCTAGGGCCCGAATGCCCCAGAAAACAGCCTTTGAAGCCTCTTGTGCTCAACACAGATGAAACCCTCACACAGTCATTCACTTCTGAAAACCCTCAGTTTCTTTCATTCTCATCATTAGCCTCATCTACCACAATCGCAACAAGCATAAATTCAACGAGGACTTGGCTAACATTTTATAGGTTCCAACAAAGTATCACAGAGGGACAACTTCAAAGAGAGATTTCAATTTTTTGAAGACTCTAAGTTTTCTATGGATAAGTATATTTTGCATGTTAATTTCCATGCTACTGAGATGGATGATGTTGATATTGTTCTTGGTTATTTTTTGTTGCCTTTTTGGGTATTGTTAACATTAATGTGCAAAAGAAGTTTAAGAAGTTATGGTACAAAAAGTAGAAGATAACTCCGCAAGATATTTCTCAACTTAAGGAGCATGGATCAAGGGAAAAACATAAAGTTATTATAGGAGACACAAAAGAACCTATAACATTCTAAGGAGGTAGTAGCGGAAATCAAAGAAGCAAAAGCAAGGGACAAACCAAAAAAGATAAGTAAGAAAGAAGAGTCAAAGAAAATCGAACAGACTAAGGTTGTAATATATTTCCATCCACATAGCCATGAGGCTACAATCATGGAGACAAGAACGATAGAATTATGAAGAACATACATGGAACCAGAGGAGCCAAAACTTTAGATCTAATAATCACAAATATAAAAAAATATGGATGAAAAATAGTGAAATTTACTCCAGTGGCAAAGCAAGACATCGACATCAAAAAAACCACTACCAATTAGAGCATCACTAAGATAGAGGGATGATAAAGATTGGTACCAATTATCAGCATTGCTTAAATCATATTATTTAGTTTCTTCTTATGTTTCGAGAATGAAACACTTTGTAAGGGGGTTGGAATGTTAAATACCTAGAGATAGGAATGTGGGTGCCAAGTGGCATAGGCCATTATGATGTAACAGTTACTTTGAGTAAGGAGTTACTAATAATGGCTTATTATGATATAATCAGTACTTTATTGTAAGTAGGAATTACTAGTAATAATCAGTTAACGGTGAGTTAGTAATGATGTAGTAGTTACTTTATTGTAAGTAGGAGTTACTAAGGTGAGGAAAAATAAGTCCATATAAAGGTAGAAGTGGAGAAGAAAGTCATATCAAGTCATTTTTGTAAGAGTCTTGGCTCATGGAGCATATATTGGAGTGATTCCATCCATGAGTAAAATTTGGTGTTTCACTACCACAAAGGTATTATCTATCTCTATTTTATTGTGTGGTTTTGTTGTGGATGCATGTTTGATATTTCTACATATTGGTGAATGATCTATTGTTCATGAGATTAGAGGTTCATAACGTGCAAATAAAATGTAGCCTTTGTCCAAATCTGCTATAGCATAATATTGTGCCTTATGGTTATGGCATTTATTCTATTTCGCATGCAAACAAAAACCATCAATGGTCATCATTGTTTAGTTTAGATTTAGTGGTCAATAGTTTTGGTAGGTTTTCTACTTGCCAGCTACACATCCAACTCATCACACACTTATTTTGGGCCTTCATTTGGCTACTACAATTCCTATGTTTAATATGTCTGTGGCATTTCAAGGTAGGTGAGATTCACTATCTTGTAATTTTTGCATGGTATCTACCCGATGACATCAGCAATCAATAAGTATTGATGATCTTTCTATAACTGCATCCATGTGAAACTCGATGCAACAACTCCAAGCAGTTTTAGCAGCCTAAGGGTTAGAGTATCTTGCAAGAGAAACATGATAACCTTAGCCCTAAGTATAGTCATGCAGGTAGTTCTCCAAAAACACTCAATTCCCAAAATATGCAAAGCTTATTAGTGGTAAAATGTGTTTTAAAGCAATAGTTCCAATGTGTGCGACAAAATATAAGAAATATATATAATTGTAGGTAAAATATGGCAAAAAGGAACACAATTCAATAGGTTTTAGATATAACAAA
This sequence comes from Wollemia nobilis, assembly GCA_028583015.1. Classification (NCBI taxonomy): domain Eukaryota; kingdom Viridiplantae; phylum Streptophyta; class Pinopsida; order Araucariales; family Araucariaceae; genus Wollemia; species Wollemia nobilis. The sequence continues at coordinate 7,022,923 of JAQPPZ010001411.1, forward strand.
GGTGACAGAAAAGACTCATTGACTTTAATTGAAGGAATTGTGATAAAAATATGATGTTTCCTATTTTGGATGTTTGTAGGGTCAACCTCTTTCCATATTGCTAACATGAATTGGCCCTTACACTTCATATATGTTGTCTATCACATGTCATTATGGAGAAATCTACACTTACTTTTTGTCAAGGTTATTTTTTATTCGTGACACTGGTCTTTCTCAACTTGCACTAATATTAAAGGTATCCATCAAACACTTTGTGATAGCATTGCTTCCAATAGATCTTCGAATTTTTCCTCCCTTAAAAAAAATGTTGATTCTTGTGCCAAAAAAATTGCAACGGATATACCTTTCTTCTACAATGAGAACAAGTTTTTGGAAATTACATTAGCTTTTTTGAACCCAACTTTCTCTTCTTGGAGATTAAACTATCCATTTTTTGGATTGTTCTTCAATCAGTAATAAGTCTTGATCTGATACCAACATGATTTGTAATTCTCATCAATGGAACCTTAAACAAATCCTTTCTCAAAGTATTGAAGTATTATTTGGCTTTGTTTCAATAGGCCCTTGTGCAAATAGTCACTAATCACTCGCAAAAACCGCATTAAAACTACTCTTTGAATGGAACCTTAAACAAATCCTTTCTCAAAGTATTGAAGTATTATTTGGCTTAGTTTCAATAGGCCCTTGTGCAACTAGTCACTAATCACTCGTGAAAACCGCATTAAAACTACTCTTTGCATGCCCATAAGCATTCATGTAAGATTATAATAAATTATAAAAAATCCATAAAGAGCCATGTAATGCTTATAAATCCAAAAAACTACTAGAGAACCAATATTTATTGTTGTCCCAAAAAAAAATCAGTAGTACCTCAAACTAGCTAGTTTCCAAGCATTGAAAGCATGAACACTAGCTATCATCCCATAAAATGAATACGTAAAACTATTTAAATGCTTAGAAACAACATACATATGATAACAAATAATAAAGTGATTTAATGTGGGAAACACTTTCAGAAAGAAAACTCCGAAAAGAACCATCCATGCTTCTTATTCCAAACAAAATAGAGAGATTACAAGAGTTGTTATCATTAACTTAGCCAACACTGAAAAGAACCATCCAAGCTTTTTATTCCAAACAGTCCACCATGCCCGCCCTTGTAGATTCACATAGGGCCTCTTAATGGTATCCTTGTTATCTAAATTTTAAAATATTATTTCCCCCTTCATTGTCTTGCCCAATAAGTCTCATATTGCCTCTTTCTTTTCCAAATTTGGGAGTGTGACTATTTTTTTTTGATAAATGAAGTACTTCCAAGTGGAAACCATGCATGGATATGATAACAATTTCAGAGCACCTTGCATATGCCAAATCAGGCCATCCCCTACTAGCTTTTTTATTGGATTATTTTTTGGCCTGTTAATCAAATACAAGTACAGTAGCAAATGATACAATCCAGATTAAATTCTCTGAACTAAACAAAAACATACGCAATTAAATCCTTTAAATTGTCGATGCCCAGATAAGATCAACTACGTATAACTCAAAAAAATAATAGTAATTAAAACAAAACAAAAAATTGCCATCAGACTTCACAGCATAGCACAACAACATGATGCATACATAATCACACCTTCACAAAGCACAAATTCACATGGTTTCATAAGATGTAGGGGAATTGAAAATTAACAATCACATAATCTTGTGTTCCCAGATCCCAAAACGTGCATAATACAGCAACAAGCAGTAAAAGCAAATGTGCACATAAGAATACATGTTGCATAGCAGAAAAAAATTAGAATATTCATATTCAAAAGAAAGGATCATTGAATATACAATACCTAGTTTTAAACCAGAGAAACTAGCTAAAGTCTAGAAAACATATATTTACATCCCAATCAAATGCTCTAGTTCTGGAATGCCACTGTTATAAGTAATCAAACAAAAACTGAAAAAGCCACGAGTCCAAGTGCCAAGTAATACAGAACTTTCATAACCCCAAACCCATTTCGCAATCTACTATGACAAATTAACAACCCCAATTCAGAAAAGATTGCTACTCATTGGGCTAGTTGTACCAATAAGAAAACATATATACAATAAATGCAGATCCTATAGGACATGATAAGCTTTCTTGTAGCATCAAGAAGAGGGAAACTCTGCTGAAGATTGGAGGGTGCTTTTTGGTCTGAAAACATCCAGATGTAGAACCCAGAAAAATGCAACCTATATTTAAAGAAAATTTTTAAAAAAGGGCTGCTTCTAGTTTCTTTCAACAGTCAACCATGGTTAGTTTTGCCTCATTTCAAATCAGCACCACCAAATGATACTATATTGACACAATCATCTCATGCTTCTAGCGGCTGCATACAACATAAGACAGAACTTCTATAAGAATTACATATGTTCCAAATGCAAAACTTTAGTACAAGAAGATTGCAAAAATCTCTTAGACAATAGATTATTGAAAACTGTAATAAAGGATGCATCTGCGGGGGCTTACTCACCACTTCTAGAATTTCTGAGATTAATTGCTGCATCTGCAAAAGCCTGAGCTGCTTCGGCATCAGCTTCTGCAGTCTCCGCTTCCCTTGCTGCTTGTTCTAGTTCAGCCATAAATAATTCTGCTTGAGACACTGCATCAGCAGCAGCTTTAGCGGCCTCTTCAGCAGTCATCATTGTCATCCTTGACAGTTCAGCCTCAACTTGAGCTTTTGTCAATAGCGGTATTTCGTCTCTTATTCTCTTCGAAGGATCCTTGTGAACGTATGGACTGTGTTTCCCCTCAGTATCTTCCTGTCGCAAATATGCACTTTTGGCTGCTCCATCACCAGCGAAAAAACCTCCATTGATCATATAGTTTTGTCCCACCTAAAGCAAATCAAGCATGGATGTTAAAAAAGGTTAATACTACTAAATAGTATTATCTTTAAACTTCAAAACAATTATTGTGAACACTTACCTTTACCAGCTTACCACGTGCTGTCAAAGACTTCAGCTTAGAAGACAAAAATTTTTTGAAGGTTGGAGGTGCAAGGTTGTTGTCCTGCATTGATGTAATAAATAGAATATTCTCTTGGAACCAATTTTTGATATAAAAAGTAAGAAGAAATTTTTAAAAGACAGACTATAATTTAAAAAAAAAACATAAAGACAACTATTTCTGCTATTTCTGGAACTGCAAGAGAAAAGACAAACCTAGCTTCTAAGATTTAAAAGGCCAATATTATATTTCCTTGTTTATACTTTCGTTTTTTATAAGGACCAAATATTTAACTTACATCATTGCTTTCATGTAATTCAACCAAAATGCCTGATATACTTCCCAAAGAGAACATCAAAATAACTTCAACTAATAACACAAGCTAAAAAACAATGCTATTTGAAGACATACAGAAAATGCGCATGGAACATGACCTTTTCCCAGAGAAATAGTTCTGAATACCCTGCAGGTATGCCACAATCAGACTTAGGTATCTAGATTTCTCTTTGTTCCTCAACTCCTTGTCATCCCAGTCATGCTCACTCCCTATTCAATTGTCTGCAAACATCCTACATTGTGGAAAATCACGGTTCTGATGAGGTGGAAAGGTAAGCCACATCCATTAAATTAGTTTCTACAAAAATGACATCTAATTTCAAATAAACTCCATTACTTTTTCCTGCAATTCAAGGGCTCATTGGTTTTAAAACGGTATTGCACTCTTGATTCTGTATTTCAGCCCATACCCCATGAACAACAAATCAATAATAATGCATATACATCAAGCCTCCGTACATGTTTAACATCCCCTTGAAAGAAGGCTATTGCTCCAACATATGAGTGTGTTGCAATTTGATATGCTGTTGGCCTACTAAAAACAGGACTTTGTTCTTGCAAGCTCTTCCTCATGCTCCCAATTGAGTTTACCCTTGGACTCTTCTTTGGAGTGAACCTAGAAGAGCCTTCTTCAGAAAGAAAATTCTCTTCTAAGCATTTCAGTAATGTCATAGCATAAGAAATTAAACATAATTTTCTCTCCAGTACAAGTAGAATTTTAATTCACTGGTGGTGCAGAGGCCCTTGAAAATTAAAACGAAACCATGCAGGCACTTATTGAGAAGTTCTAAAACATTCTTGGAGCAAGTAAAGGACAAATCCTTACAATCTAGAAATTCCTGCTTATTATATATCATAGACAAATGTTAATTGTCATTTCTACAACGAAATTCAAAATAAAAGCCAGTCCAAAAAATTTTCCAGGAATATATTTCCAAGTTCTAATAAAGAATTTTCACGTCTGAGACAATGTTCACATCTAAATTTGAAATTCTGAGAGTTTTCTGATTTACTGTCCATTCTGATGCAGTGTTTTCAACTGCACAGAATCCTACATTTTTCTTGACCATTTTTCGAAAGTGGTTTCTGGAAGAGCAATTCTGGAAACATCCAATACTCATGGAAAACCCTCCATTTTGGAAGATCATGAAATCTAAAGGCCCTTAATAAGAAACTCAGCAGCCAGGTGTTCACTTGAGCAGCTGAGTTCTACCACCACCAATTGCAGCTTTGAATCTGATTACACAAAAAAAACTTATAATTGCCAAATTTAAAAAGAGCTAACCACTGAAGGTAGATGATTTACATTATCTTCAAGACTTAATGAGTTAATATCAGATACACAAAACAAACAGATAAGATTCTCATTCAAGATGAAAGCTTGAAGAATGATAAATTGTTGACCAGCAATCCATTCAAAAGCAAAGTTCAGGAACAAAATTCATGGGTACAGGTGGTCCAAGACAAAGAGAGCCCTCCTATCATTAGATTGGCTGTTCAAGAAAAGTTCAACAACAAAAGAGCGAAAGACATTCTATTAGGTGAAAAAGACTACAAAACATGATGCATAGGTTCATGAAGACACAAAAATCTCTTAGGTGCAGTTTGGGGAACCTATGGTAAGATGAATCACATTTAAGGACTAGCTTAGATATAAAGGATATATATCTAAAAACGCCGAGAGTTATCGATCCCGAGGCGCCTATCTCAGAAGCAGTTCGAAATGAATTTCTCGCTATTCACAATTTACAGAAGCAGTTCGAAATCAATTGCGCTGTGGATTGTTTTTGGTATATTGCAATGGATGTTCATGTATTTATACAATATTTTATTAAACAGTTGCAACGGTTGGTTAGTCGGCTGTTTTAGTTTAAATATTTTAAATGTTTGCAACGGTTGGTTAGTCGGCTGTTTTAGTTTAAATATTTTAAATGTTTTTGTTAATGTCGGCTTTTTTAATAAAAAAAAAAATTGTTTACGGCATGACATGTATGACCTCTTTGCCTCCCACCCTCTGTCTGTCATTGTAGGAACGCCTCTCGGCGTAATAAAGTCATGCACCACAAGCAAAACTAGAGGTGTCATTGTTGGACAACATCACTTCGGTTGAAATAACCAATCACTGAAGAACTCCCTCCCACGAATGGATCATGACTAGGTCTTTTTGGAGACCATCATTGCCTCAAGGTCTAACCTGAATAAGCCCATTTGGCCTGAATCACAGGAGAACCAGTTTGACTTTGTCCCATAGAATTGTATTGAATTTGCAGTGTTACAAGGCCAGACAAGAATGGATCCTCTAAGGATTTTTGTTGTCATCATACAAAGCTTCCCAGGTTAGTTACTACCTAAGAAAATGGCCCCCTGGAGCAAAGCTATCTGAATTCTCTCAGCCAGTGGCTCAGAGTTTTCAAGCGGATTGCAGAGAGAACAGTTCCAGAACTGGTTGGCATTTCTCAATAGATGAGAGAAAATTCAGCAGTACTTTCAATCACAAAAATTAAGGAATGAAATAATAATAACAATTATAAGTACAGCTAGTCAAGAAAGGATTTTATGCAGTTACCGGAACGTACCAACCATACCCTGCTTCCCCATTCACTCCTATAGCTATACATTTAACATTGCATGAAATCACCTGCACAGTAGAAATAGATGCTCTAGCTTCCTCCATGAGATCCTGCCCTTAGTCTGCCTAAAAGTCCATGGTAATTATGACTTTATATTTGAAATAAATGCCCCTTTAATTTATATTAGTGAATAAGTACATAGATTTTAAAAAGATCATGCAGAGTCATACATCAAAAAGCATCATTATTAAGGAGCACATCACAGTAGAGGCTAATAGCGGATAAAATCTTGGTATAGTTCATGTTATAAAAATCCACCTAGAAAAAATTTAAAATGTGGGTAAAGTCAATGGTACAAAACAGGTTGCTTGCTGAAAAGTTTGGGCTTCTTAGGTAATGGTCCTTTCTTTTGTGTTTCTTTTAAAATTGAATGTATGGAGAAAAAATAACAGAAAGAATCTTTTCATTAAAAGTGTTCCTTATTTAAAGTTATTTTCAATTCTTCCACACTCCACAATGGATTGAGTTTACTCAATACTTGGAAATTTTTGCATGAGCTATTCAAAAGGATAGATTTGAGTACCGAAGGTGGCACCTTCAAATAAAATTGTTGCTTTCATGAATGAAGAGCGCTTACTGTTCCTCAAAAGCTGCTTGTATGCCAAACCTGATTTGGGAGTCTCAAAATACAAAAAACGTATTCTAGTAAATTGTTTGGCCTTGAATACTATTGAGGGAATTCAATCACATGCCAGAGACTGACAGGACATCAAAATTGTTACACAATTGATCGACAGTTTGGTCAAAACTGAATCTCAAAGAGAAGCTCCGCCAAAAGCATTTATCATGACAGCTTGGCTTTAAATTCTTGAGCAAGGCAGAACATCATGCAGAAGACTTAACACTCAATACGTCTAATCCCTGCCAACTTGAATGCTCAGCCATGTGATAAGTTAAGGCAAGGATTGAGTCAACTATTTGACTTGCCCCTCATGCAACAAGCTAGGCCATGTACAAGGAACGGCTTAGGACTAGTCTAATCATTAGATAAAGATGGAAGGATATTCCCTAAATATGTATTCACATCAAATGTGCCATTACAAGTAAGAGAATGGTGAAAAAGACTACAAACATAATGCATATAGGTTCATGAAGATGCATAGGACTTAGTAGGGTGCAGTTAGAGAAATTTTGACCAGATGAACCCAATTAGGTTAGGATAAAATCACACACCAATACTAAAGCTTGGAGTGTCAGTGAATCACATTGGTTGAAGGAACTGACCACAAAAGACCTCCCTTCCCTGAATGGATTATGACTAGGTCTGTTTGGAGACATCATTGCTTCTGTTAGGAGGTGAAGTTAATATCCAGATCTCCAATGTTCTTCAGCAGAGAGGTGCATAGTGGTGCAGCTTATGGAGAGGAAACAAACAGTTTTTTGGAGTCTTCCTTTGGGAGAGGAAACAAACAAATGACCCCTTGCATGTAAAGGTTGATTGAATGTAATTCTGCCGAAATCAATAAAAGATCAAGATGCCATTGCCCCGTGGTTTTTCCTGCACATTGCAGGTTTTCCACGTAAAATCTGGGTTGCTGTTTTTCCTGCGTTATTGTGTTTTTCTGCTTGCACATAATTTTGTTATATTTTCTAACAGCCTCAATGTTTAACTTAACCAAGTCCATTTTGCCTCAATGCCAAGGGACTGAGATTGACTCAGTCCAAGAATAAGGATTTTTGTTGGAATTATCCTAGGTTAGTTACTGCCTAAGGAAAGGGTCAACTGGAGGAAAGCTACCTGAATTTTCTCAGGCAGTGACAGAGAATTTTGGACTGGATAACAGAGAGAATGGTTCTAGGAACTGCTTTGCAGCTCTCAACAGATGCACAGAAAGGTCAGGAGTACTTTCTACCATAGTTGAGAAAATTGGGATCGGATCGGAATCAGCATGGAAAAGGAATCGGAAACCCTGGTGAGAGAGAGAGAGAGAGATTCCGATGCGATTTGAATCGGCAACCCTGCTGAATCGAAACAAATCGGATTGGATCAGGATTAAATCGGGATTTTTGTAACTACGCTTTCTACCACAGATACTATATATATATATATATATATAACAACTTGTCAACAAAAGGATTTTAAGTAGTTAATACAAAGTACCAACTGTATCCCCTTCCCCCCATTTGTTCCTCTAGCTATATCTTTAACATTGCATGAAACTACCTGCACAATGGAAATAGATGCTCTAGCGCCATCCATGGGATCCCACCCTTTGTCTATGTAAAACTCTACTACAGGTCCATGTTAATTTTGATTTTAATTTAAAATTTATAAAGCCTCTTTAATTTATAATAATGAGTAAATAAGTACAAACAGTTTACAAGGATCATGCAGACATACATCAATAAACTCAAAGAGCAATATTAAGGGCACATCACAATCAATACTCACTATGTAGCTTTCTCGCATTAGAAAATATCATGCTATGGAACTAAACCTTTATCTCAAAGGTGAATATCTATTCGAGGCCATTAATGGAACAGTTTCAAAACAATTCTATTCATAATAGCAGCAAGGATAAGCGGAAATATTTTATCATTTCTATGTACCAATAGACAATGTGGGAATTGGTCCCATTTCTACCGCCGATCAAACACAATCAAACTTGCGTTCCGAAGTGTGGAGCGGGAACAAAGAGGACCTCTGAATAGAAATAAGAGACATAAAGCTTTTTATCATCCTGGCATCGAGCTATTTTTCCGCAGGGCTTCCCCTACAGTATCGTCACCGCAGTAGAGTTTAACTACCAAGTTCGGGATGGATTGGTGTGGTTCCTCTACGCCTGGGACACCAGAATCTCAAACCATGAACGAGGAAGGGTATAAAAGAAAAAGCATATTCGCTAGTAATTGCGAGGCTCCAATCCTGCAAGGTACACCTCTTCTCTTTGTGTCCCCTGCGGGTAGAGAACCCTCCTCTGCTCCTCCGGGTGCATTATTTTTCTTCCAATAAAATAATAAAGTAATCCAGTCCAAATGTGAAACCAATTCAAGTTCATCAGAACTTAGCTTATAAAATTAGAAGGATACTCCTAATTTGATAAGTAGTTTTCTTAATTTTCTATTCATTTGAATCTCCCAAGATCTCAGATCTTGATATTTTCTATCAAAAAAATCATTTAAAAAAAGAATACATACCAACATTTCAATATTAAGTCAAAAACAATATTAATAATGAAACAATAAATCAAACACATAAAATACTTTTACTGTGAAAAAGTATTTCCATTTATAGGAGGAGCTCCATTTTCATTTAGAAATTTCTCGTGAGTAATCCTGTTCCAATTGTTCTGTTTTTTAGGACCCCATTTGATTTCTAGCCAGGGGGGTACCATCTCTTTGTCCATTATGAGATCAACAATGCCATATTCCAGGGTCTCCTCTGCTGACATAAAATGATCTCTGTCTAACTCATCCCAAACGACGAACTTATCTTGAAGAGATGTTCTTTCTATATAAATGTCTACAATTTGTTCTTTAATAATTGTTACGTCTTCATCATTCTGTATACATATTCTTGACATTCCATCCGTGTAAGTACTAGCAGGTTGGTGGAGCATAACTGTGCAGCACATTAAATCTTGGTACATTTCAGTTATGTGATTGGAATACACCTTGGAAAATATTTAAAACGTGGGTACAATCAATGCTATTGATCGATATGGATTTCTCATAGGTCACTTGGGAGCATGACAAGCTGAAATTAAAGGAAGAACAGTTAGGGAATTAAATCAAGAAGCAGATAGGTTATCAAAAGAAGGTCAACAGGTTCTAGAAGGTTTCTTGCAAATGGAAGAGAACAAGGATGGAGTTTCTTTTTTCACCCACATATCTTATCCCTAGTTTCTATGCTAGCTCTGGGTTTTTTACTATGGACCTGTTTAATTTAATTAGAGCTTTATGGCAGTTTCTAACTGTTTTTCTATTCTGCTGGTTTCTTTTTCACTGATTTCTATCCAGGTTTTGGTCATGGAAGTTGTTTGGATGATTATGTATTGATATATAAGGATATTTATCCTTATTATCCCCATGCTATTTTGCACATGGGCTTTTTTCCTCTCTAATCTGCCCGACTGTAATTATATCTTGAATCCCAGTAATCTGCTTTTATCTGGGTTTCTGTTTGTGCTAAGGCACCTAAGAAGTGTAATTTTCTTTCACTCTTGAAATAAAATTACAATTTTTTTTCTTGTAAAAAATGTTAGTCAAAAACTTCAGATTTTACCTACAAGCAGAAAACACGATAACAGAATAATAACAGTAACACAGATTTTTACGTGGAAACCCACAATGTGCAGGAAAAACCACGGGGCAATGGCAACTTCTTCTTTTATTGATTTCAATGATCTTTTACATTCTCAACATCATTTACATGCAAGGGGTCATTCCCCTTTTATAGATAAGAAAGGGAAGACACCGAAAACTATTTGTCTTCCGCAGCTACACGTTTGGCACATTCTGCTGCCTAGACGTCTAGCAGCAGCCTAGACGTCCACTGCCTAGACGTCTAGCAGCTTGCTGCCTAGACGTCTAGCACAGCCTCTGCTGCCTAGTTTTTGCTAACTAAAACTCTGGATAGTGACTTCACCTCCTAACATTCTCCCACTTGAAGTTAGTATACAGGAATTCTTTTACCAATGTATCGATTTTCTGCAACAGGATCCTACCTTCTTCCACCATATTTCTTATAAAGTGGTACTTGACATCAATGTGTTTAGTGCAATCATGGAATCTTGGGTTCTTCACTAGCTGAATAGCGCACTTTCGCTATCACAATGCAATATAATTTTCTCCTACATTACCTTGAAGTCACCCAACATAGCCAAACTGCCTCTTTGTTGGCATGAGTCGCTGCAATCTAGTCTGCTTCAGTGGTTGATAAAGCCACCACAAACTGCAACTTAGAAGCCCAACTCATAGCTCCACCAGCAAGAGTGAAAGTATATCCTATAGTGGAATTTCTCCCATCTCTATCTCCACCATAATCAGAATCCACAAAACCTTTAACTTGCAAACTTTCCGATCCATAGTAAATAGCAACATCTGAAGTGCCTCTTAAATATCTAAATATCCACTTCATCGCATTCCAATGCTCCTTACCAGGATTTGCCATGTACCGGCTGACTACTCCCACTGCTTGGGCAATATCCGATCTGGTGCTCACCATGGCATACATGAGGCTTCCTACTACTGATGAATACGATACACTAAACATGCTTGTCTTCTCTGCTTCTGTTCTAGGACATTGATTGGAAGACAATTTTAAGTGTGAAAGAAGTGGGGTACTAACTGGTTTTGCATTCTGCATATTGAAGTGCTGCAAAATATTTTCTATATATGACTTTTGACTTAACCAAATCTTTCTTCCTGTTTGGTCCATGTGTATCTTCATCCCTAAAATTTGGTTTGCTGCTCCTAAATCCTTCATTTCAAATGTCCTAGCCAACTGAGCCTTAAGATCAATGATTTTCTTCATGTTGGGGCCTTCAACCAACATATCATCAACATACAACAGCAAAATAATAAAATTGCCATCATCAAACCTCTTATAGTATCCACAATGGTCAGCTTCACTCCTAATGAAACCTTGGCTCTTCATGAAGGTGTCAAATTTTTTGTACCACATCCTTGGCGCCTGTTTCAACCCATACAGTGATTTCTTCAGTCTGCAAACCAAATGCTCTTTGCCTCTTTAATCATAGCCCTCAAGCTGATCCATATAAATCTCCTCCTCGAGATCACCATGCAAGAAAGCAGTCTTTACATCAAGTTGCTCCAGTTCTAAATCTTATGCTGCTACAAGTGCAAGTAAAACTCTAAGAGTAGTCATTTTCACAACTGGAGAGAAAATTTCATTAAAGTCTATACCTGACTTTTGCACATAGCCTTTTTCCACCAAACGAGCTTTATAGCGTTCCAACAACCCATCGTTGTTCTTCTTTACTTTGTAAACCCACTTGTTTCCAACAGCCTTTCTTCCAGGTGGGAGATCCACAAGTTCCCACATTTTATTCTTGCAAAGTGCCTCGATTTCCTCCTCCATGGATTTCCTCCACTTTTTTGCATTCTCAGACTCTAGCTTCCTAAAATGAACTAGGCTCACCATCATCAGTTAACAAAGCAAAAGAGGACTGATAAACATGAGAGTACCTTTCCGGAAACTTTTGTGGACATGTAGATCTTCTAACCCAATGATTTGTTGATTGTGGCTCTTGGTCTTGTGACCATTGTGGCTGCTCTACTTGTTGTTCTTCTTACTATTCTACTTGTTGTTCTACATGCTGATCAAAAACTTCAGCATGCTGATTTTCATATTCATCTTCATTCATTTCTACTTCAAATGGTACAACATTAGGAATTTGTTGTACCTCCTTCCTTTGCATGGATTTTTCATCAACAATAACATCCCGGCTAATAATTACCTTGTGGGCAATAGGATCCCACAGTCTATACCCCTTCATTGTATCTCCATAACCGAGAAAAACACATTTGCTTGACTTTGGGTCAAGTTTGGACCTTTTTCTTTAGGCACATGGGCAAATGCATCACAGCCAAAGGTACACAAATGAGAGTAATCAACTGGCTTACAACACCAAACCTCCTCCGGAATTTGTCCATCCAACGCAGTTGTAGGTGACCTATTAATAAGATAAATAGTTGTATTAACAGCCTCTGCCCATAACTTTTTATCCTACATGGATGCATTGAGCATGCTTCTTGCACGTTCCATGATTGTGCGATTCATCCGCTTAGCCACACCATTTTGTTGTGGAGTATATGGTACAGTCTTTTGGTGCTTAATTCTTTTCTGCGTACAAAATTTATCAAATTCCTTGGAGCAATATTCACCCCCATTATCTGACCCGAGACATAAAATCAACTTGCCCAAACTCTTCTCTACTCGTCCTTTGAACTCTTTAAATTTCTGCAAAGCTTCCGACTTCTTCTTCATAAAATAAACCCACACTCTCCTAGAATAATTATCTATAAAAGTCAAAAAATAGATAGCACCATTTATAAGTGGGGACTGGTCCAAATATATCCGAATGTATAAGTTGCAGAAAATCAAAACTCTTACCAGGGCTTGTAGTAAACCGAACCCTCTTTTGATTACCAAAAATACAATGCTCAGATAAATCTAAATTACAAGACTTAATCCCATAAACCATACCTCTGTCATGCTTTATTTTAAGACCTTTTTCACTCATATGGCCTAGGCGTTGATGCCATAGCATTACTGCATCCAGAACAAAAGTTGTTGCCGTTGCATGGTTTGTCACCGTATCACCGCATAAATGATATAGGGTCCCATAAGATTCTCCCTTTGCTACTACAAGAGCTCCTCTGGTAATTTTGCAGTAGTTCTTACCGAAAGTGACAGAATACCCTAGCTTATCCATCATCTTGATTGAGAGCAAATTCTTCCGCAAATCGGGCACATGTCACACATCACATAACATCCTTTCTCTACCATCGTCCAGCCTGATCCTTATGTCCCCTCTTCCCACAATCTCTAAAGGATGATATCACCCAAGTAGACCATTCCACCATAGTATGGTTGATATTTGTCAAACCAGTCTTTGTGGGGAGATATGTGGAAAGATGCACTTGAGTCCAAAACCCAGGTATATAAAACAGATCTGTTGTTACTGATAGTTTGATACAGAAAGCTTCACATGTTGTCGTCTCTCCTGAATCTGCTGTACTAGCCTCAGCTAATGGCTAAATTTGCTTTTCACCATTCTTTTCATTTTTTAATTGCCAACAGTCCTTCTTTGAGTGTCCTGGCTTCCCACAATGCCAGCACTTCCCTTTCTGCTTACGTCCTTTAGACTTATATCTGGACTGTGATCTACCTTGTTTACTCCTCTCGAAAGATCGACCTCGCACAGATAAGGCTTCATTGGTTGAGGGTTCCAGAGACGTTTTCGCCTCAACTCCTCTACCAACAAAGCGGCTACCACATCATCAAATTTTAAAGCTCCTGATGATGCATTACTAATGGTCATCACCATATGTTCCCAGGTGTCCGGGAGGGAACAAAGTAGGGTGATAGCTCTGTCCTCATCCTACATCTTCACATTAATTGAAACCAGTTTACTGATAAGAGTATTAAACTCATTCAAATGATCTGCCACGGATGAACTTTCCTTCATCCTCGAGCTATAAAGTTGTTTTTCCAGAAAAACCTTGTTTGTTGTTGATTTTGTCTCATACAACTTTTCAAGCTTTTGCCAGCTAGGCAAAGATGGATTGTAGAGACCGCCTTCCTGTCCAGCGTTGCCCACTCCTCATCTTTCATGCTACTTGGTTTACTCACGATCCCTTTCAAGGCTAGAGCTTGGTCATTCTGAACTAGCAAATCCTCCACCTTCATCTTCCATAGAGTGAAGTTCCTGCCATCAAATTTCTCAATCTCGAACTTGGTTACACCTCCTGTCATTGTTTCAGCTCCCACTCGCACAAAACATTAGGCTCTGATACCATATGTTAGTCAAAAACTTCAGATTTTACCTGCATGCAAAAAACACAATGACAGAATAATTACAGTAACACAGATAACACAGAGATTTTTACATGGAAACTCGCAATGTGTAGGAAAAACCACAAGGCAATGGCAACTTCTTCTTTTATTGATTTCAGCAATCTTTTACATTCTCAACATCATTTACATGCAAGGGGTCATTCCCCTTTTATAGATAAGAAAGGGAAGACACCGAAAATTGTTCGTTTCCTCTCCCAAAGGAAGCCTCCAAAAAACTATTCGTTTCCACTCCCAAGGGAAAGCATCCAAAAATTGTTCATCTTCCACAGCTACATGTCTTGCACATTCTGCTGCCTAGACCTCTGCTGCCTAGACCTCTAGCAGCCTACTGCCTAGACGTCTAGCAGCAACCTCTGCTGCCTAGCTTTTGCTGACTAAAACTCTGGATAGTGACTTCACCTCCTAACAAAAAAAAACGGTGACACAACAAGCATTCAAAACAGGGCAGCATCGTATTCTGGCCATAACTCCTTCAAATGAAGTTGGTTTTCAATAAACCTTCAAAAAGAGGTCTTTAACGTCAAGATGAATGCTCAGAATTAATTTGAGCTTAAAATGCATCATCTACCCCAAAAAAGGGAGAAAACTCTGTCAAGACCAGTGAGTCAAATTATTGTATAAGTTAAACAAGCCAAGTCCACATTGAGTGATTCTTTTTACATGCAAAAGGTGACTCAAAGGGCAATGGTTGGTATAAATTTTATGCCAAAATACATCCGTGTGACGAGTCAAAATGACAAGACTCAATCTGCTGTAGTCCTATTTTTTATCTCCTAATAGCTCTGAATAAGACACTTTATATTTAAGGTTATTGACATCATTACATGTGCACATGTAATTTCAGATCAGAACATCGGTTTGTACTTCAAAAAGTCAAAAAGACAGTCTAGCAGCCAGCGAATAAAAAATTCCATAAAATTTCTAAATTCAGTACCAAGTTTCAGCAAAAAGGTAGACCCTTCAAAAATCACCCTTCCCGTCCCATGTTTGGCACAGAAGCTGACTGGGAATGGGCTGATTTGGCATGTCAAAGGTGACCTAAAACTCATTTAGGCAAGTGTCAACAGGAATACTTTCAGAAAGAAGCATGACACAACATATCCATACATGTTTCACACTTAGAAGAAACTCCGTAATCAGGAGACATTAGTTTCACTACCTGACTTGGAAGAGGAATATACTAGATGAGGCTTATTAGGACCAATACCGGCAAGGAGAAAGGGCAATTGGAAATCCAGGAACAAGGACAAGTAATTTCCAGCAATGAGAGGAAGGATATCACTAAGAGGCACTACGTGAAGCTCCAAACACGGGCATGGTCGCTATACATCTCAATGACAGCCAAGCTGCTGGTGACAGCTCTTGTAATCTTTCTATTTTGCATGGAATATGAATCTTGAATGATTTGCTCATGGATTTTCTTCCCAAAAGAATTCCCCACGTTTTTATTCATTGGTGTAGGCGTGTTCTTTCTAAGCATCTCAGTAGTTCACTTGATTGTCTTTATTCAATGGTATTTTAGCAAGTTTATATGCTTTCCATGCTTGGAAACTAGCTAGTTTGTGCTAGAAATGGACATTAGTTTGGTGCATCAGTAAACTATTCATTCTACAGAATTTTTTTTGACTTTGTGAACATTGCATGAGTTCTTGTATAGACTGTATATAGTTTGTTATTGTTTTAATTGAGTACTTTTGGCCATAAAAGAGTAGTTTCATGCAAAATTTAGAGGTTCTACTAGTGACTAGTTTCACAAAAGCCCAAGTGAAACTAAGCCAAAGAACACCCAAATCCTTTGAAAAGAATCTGTTTAAGGTTCCCTTATAGGAATTACTAATCAGGTATACAAAAACTTACGTCCTCAGAAGTTTGGATTTTCTTAGGCAATGGTCTCTTCTTGCAACGGTCTCTTCTTTGGAGTTTTTTTTTTAAATGAATGTATGGAAAAGAAGCTATTGGAGAAAATCTTCTAAAATTTTCAAAAAATTAAAGATCCTCCATGCTCCAAAATGAATTGATTTGCAATATTTTGCTGACCTTAGAAATTTTTGTGTGAACTATTAGGAAAGATAGATTAAATACTGAAGGTAAAATTTTTAAATAAAATCGTTGCTTTCATAAAAGAATAGTGCTTATTGCTCCTCATGAACTGTTCATATGCCAAACCTGATTCGGGAGTCTCATGATAAAGAATCTTACTAGGGTAAATTGGCTGGTCTTGTATCTTAACTAATGTTCTTGCTTATAAATTGCTGATCATTTCCATTGTCTAAAACTGTTTACAAACCCAATTTTTGCAGTGATAATAAACTGGGGGCTGATTCTGCTGAATAAAAAGTATATTGACTTAAATAATAATGCCGCCATGAAATCTGTTATTTCAGATAACTTGAAGAAATGCATCAGTTCTGGATTGATTAGTTCACCCAAAGTGGATTCTATAGATAAAGTCTGATTAAAGCATTCAATTTTTTATCCACGAAACCCAAGGATGTTAAAAAGCTTTTGATTCTTTGCCCACACCCACCACACAAGGATTGAGTGATTATGGACCTTCCTCCCATAATAGAATTCAAATAAATTTCTTTCTTGGATGGAGGAAAGATGTTAAAGAGGGGAACCAAATTGAATTTTGCATAAATTCTTATGTATCAAATACAGGAGATAACTTTTAATCAATTACCACCATTAGATTTACTTCGTTTGAAATAATGGCTAATGTAAATCAGCATTAGAAAACTTGTCACCATAAACTATGTAAAACTGCCCAATCAACAGATGGAGGATATGGGTATAAAAAAAACAATTAATATTGACTCTTCCGATGCTGACACAAAACCAGATACACCTGATTTTCTCACTGTTATAGGAGAGGATCTCTTGGTCACCATATTACTATTCAATTTTATTACAGTCTACTACATCATATAAGATGCAGATTTGAATAAAATTCAAGTCTTAAGGGGGGGTTACCTCAATATACATTGCAATTGCTGATTTGTTGGAGCCCTTCGGTTCCTTCAAGCTACAAACAGCATCCATAATGAGATTATCTAATCTGCAAATAAGAGAAAAGGAACATTGGATGGTTTTAAGATAAATAAGAACAATAATTATATATACAGTTTGAATGAGATATGCATGATCTTTTCCCAAACTTACAATCCACAATGCTAAATATCAAGACCAAATGAAAATGAAAACAATTGCAAAAAAAGCATATTTGAGAAAATTAAATGGTCAAGAAAATAAGAGGATTTGCTAAGCATAAAGACAAAATTTTAGTTTTTGCTTGATATATTTTCTGCACCAAGCCGCAAAGATACACTTCCAATCAGACAGAAGGCATGAATTACTGTCAACCACTGGAAATTGTCATAAGAAAGGTGAATCTGACAATATTTTATGTGACTTTAGCGAATATCTTTGAAAATTCAGGCAGATTCAAATATTTAAAATTTTATCTATATTGGGTGATTTAGGAGGAAAAAATAGACAATAAAGATTATCCTGCTACTGTACAGAATAAGTGCCCAAACAGTTTTATCAACCTGTGACTTGGAAGACAATTACATCATCAGTATTGAATGCATTCCCCTAACAAGTTTTGTTAAATGCTCAAATTGTTGACTTGGTTAGTAGAATGAGATATCAAGCAAGAGGTAAGCAGTAATTACAATTTACATCTAAGGTTAAGAGAACTGATAAATGTCCTTTGAAGATTATTTGGCTGAAAATATAAATGATAACATCTCTACTTTGCCATCTTTCAATAAAGTGTTCAACTGCGATTCAACTTCAATATCTAAGTATGCAAAAACTTCAACCTATTCAGAGCATTCAGAAGGGGATTTCCAGGCAAACAATCGGTGCCAAGATTAATTACAAGCATTGTTTGCATTTATTGAATTATTATGATCTGCAAGGGTCAAATCACACCATATGTTCATGATATTTTTCTTGCATCTAAATGGATGCCAGTGATAGTTTTTGTTGTATTCAATCTAATCAAGAAACATAATTGCTAAGAAGAAATGAGAAAGTAAAAGAACTACATGAGGAAGAATAAGCATCACTTCATATTACTTGAATAAAATTGTACAATGAGATATGGAACTAAGAGCCCATAATATAGGTTTACAAAATGACCTTTGGTCTACCTCATATGACACTTGGCATGTATAGCAAATAATGGAATATATTCTAACACCCCCTGTATTACATTATTTGGTATGAACTTCCCTTGACTTGCATAGATGATCTCTGAATGTTTAAAACTTGTTTCACCCAAGAGTTTTTGTAAATATATCTGCCAGCTGTTCTTCTGTAGGAATATGCTTTAAATAGATATGATGATTCTGAAAGTGATCTCTAATGAAATGACATTGTGCTTCAATATGCTTAGTTTGTTCATGTACAATTGGATTTTTGATCAGATTGAGTACTCCTTGATTGTCACAAAATATCAGAGTTGGAGTTCATTTGATACCCATGTCAGATAATATATATTGTAACCATAAAGCTTCACAAGTTGTATCTCTTGCTGCATGATATTCTGCTTCAGTAGATGATTGTGCCACTATATGTTGTTTCTTACTGTGCCAAGATATTGGTCCTGACCCAAGATAAAAAATATATCCTGAAGTAGACTTTCTATCATCAATAGAACCTGCATAATCAGAATCTGAGTAACCCTGTAGACAAAAAACTTTAACATTCTTCATATAAGTTAGTCCATAATCAATAGTCTTCTTAATATATTGCAGTATTCTTTTTGTAGCTTTCCAATGACTCTCTCTTGGCTCTTGCATGAATCGTGAAAGATAATTTACAACAAAGACTAGATCAGGTCGACTATTTGTTAAGTACAAAAGACTTCCAATTAATTGACGATACATTGTAGCTGAAACTAAAGGTGTTCCATCATTTTTGGATAATTGAATTCCTTGTTCCATAGGTGTGTCTTTTGGCTTACAATTCTTCATTTTATATTTTTCAAGTAGGGCCTCTGCATATTTTGATTGAGTAATTGTAATATTGTCTCCATTTTGATGAATTTCCAAACCAAGACAATAATTCATTAGTCCCAAATCTGTCATTTCAAATGCCTTCTCAAGATCCTTTTTTATATCACCTATTAGTTTTTCAGAACTTCCAGTAATCACTATATCATCAACATATACTATAAGAATTAGTATATCATTTCCAATTTTCTTTGAATACAGGCTAGGATCGGATGTACTTCATCTAAAATTATGTTGTAACAAGTGATTATTAATTTTTATATTCCATGCTCTGGGTGCTTGCTTTAGACCATATAAGGATTTGTTTAATTTGCAAACCTTATATTCTTGTCCTTTAATAACAAATCCTTCTGGTTGTGACATATAGACCTCCTCTTCTAAGTCACCATTAAGAAATGCACTTTTCACATCCATTTGATGAAGTTTCCAACCCTGATGAGCTGCTAGAGCACATACTGTTCTGATAGTAGTCATTCTAGTTGTTGGTGCAAATGTTTCTTCATAGTCAATTCCCTCTGTCTGAGTGTATCCTTTGGCTACTAACCAAGCTTTGTACTTGTCAAGTGTCCCATCTGCTTTATACTTAATCTTGTAAATCCATTTGCAACCCACAACTTTCTTTCCTGGAGGTAATTCCACTAGATTCCATGTTTTATTTTTTTGTAGTGATGAATATTTAGATTCCATAGCTGCCTTCCAATGTGAGTGATTTAAAGCTTGAAGTGTTGATGTTGGCTCTACTATAGTGCTTAGTAATCCTCTGTTTATTCTACTTTGACTACAAGTTTGAGGTCTTGTAGTAGTAAGATCTGGCATTTGTTCTAAGTTTGATTCCCTGAGTGTGTCTCTAAGCCATATTGGTTCCTTCCTTTGAGGAATTGTGGATGTTTTTGTATATTCACTGTCTTCATCTTGAGATTCTGACTCTGTCTCTTCATTTACCACATCTTCTAAGAGATTTAGAAAAACTTCTGCATCATTACTTTGTTTTTCAGTGTCAATCTTGACTTTTTCATCAAAAACTACATCTCTGCTTATGTATATCTTCTTTGTACACGGATCTATTATTTTGTACCCTGCAGATTCATCATCATAGCCAACAAATATTCTAGCCATAGTTTTGTCATCTAATTTTGTCCTTTTTTGTTTTGGAATATGCATATAAGCTTTGCATCCAAAAATCCTTAGTTTTTCTATATTTGGTTTTTGTCCTGACCATGCTTCTTCTGGTGTAACATGCCTAAGTATTCTTGTAGGTAATCTATTTTGTAAGTATACTACTGTTTTAACTACTTCTGCTTAATATTGATGATCAAGATGAGCTTCTTTTAACATACACCTCACCATTTCCATTATAGACCTATTTCTTCTTTCTGCAATTCCGTTTTGTTGTGGTGAATATGTTGTAGTGAGTTGTCTTTTAATTCCATTTTCTTCTAGAAAAGAATCAAATTCTTTTGATACAAATTCACCTCCTCTATCTGAACGAAGAGTTTTGATAGTCTTTCCTGATTCTTTCTCAACTTGAAGTTTGAATTGTTTAAAATGACTAAATGCTTCTGATTTATACTTCATGAAGTACACCCACATTTTTCTGGTGTGATCATCGACAAATAATTGAAAATACTTATGTCCTCCAATACTAGTGACATTCATTGGACCACATAAATTTGTATATATTAATTCTAATGGTTGTTGAGTCCTATGCTGACGAAGTTCAAAAGGAATTCTATGTTGTTTTCCTGCTAAGCATTCTGGACAAACAATAGATTCTAAAGATAGATTTGGTATTCCTTCAACCATTTGATATTTGAGCATTTCATTTAAAGAGGATACACTGGTATGTCCTAGCCGTTTGTGCCATAGATCTAAAACCTTAACTGAAAAAGCTGAATGTGTAGTAGTATCCAGAACAAATAGACCACTTTTATAGGAACCTGAAGCTATCTTTTTCCCTTGTTTGAGAATATGACATTGTTTTCTTCCATTGGAAACTTTGAATTCTACTATCATATTTTGATCCATGAGTTGAGAAACTGAAAGAAGATTGGTAGTCAATCTTGGAACATATAATACATTGTTAATTATCCCTTTTCCATTTATTAGATTAAGCAGAACATTTCCTATCCCCTTTACTTCATAAGTTTTACTATCCGCTATAGCAACTGGTTTCTCATTTTTCATTTGTAGAGAATCAAACCATTGTTTGTTTCCAGTCATATGTTTGCTTGCTCCTAAATCTATATACCAATGGTCAAGGTTCCACGAGCCTGGGGGACGGGGGGACGCGTTTCGGGGACGGCGGGGGACGGCAGGCCGATTTTAGGGGACGGCTGGTATAATACTATAATTTTTTTTAGAAATTTAGAATAATCTACAAATTCTACACACAACAAAAATGAAAAATACTAAAAACTTAAAAAGTATGCATGTTCTTAAAACATGTTTCAATCTAAAATGAACTCAGCTATTAGCCTATTACTAAGTGCAGCCATTTCAACAAATGTAACTTGAAGGTTCAGCCAAGGATATCAAGTGCAATCTCTAACAGTTAACCAAAATAGTTGCTATTGCTCAAGTAATGAATGCCACACTGTTCAGCTTTTAACATTCAAACAATAACAATCATCATTTTTAAAGCCACCAATGTTTAAGCAAAGACCATTTTTTAATTTGTTTTCAGTCACCAATGTTCAAACAAAGACAGTTCTTAGTTTTTACTTTTTGGCCATCAATGTTTAAGCAAGATAGTCATTGGTTTTCACTTTTCTCTGTTCAGGCAAGATAGTTATCTATTTTTCAGCCATCAATGGTCAATCAAGACAGTTATCAGTTTACAGCCCTCAATATAAATTATAAAAGCAAGACAGCTTTACTGTTCAGTCTCTAGCAATTCTGCACTGCTGTCCAATCACTAAAATGATATTTAAACATTGACAACCACCATTGTTCAGTTCCCACCATGTAAGCAATGACAGTTACTCCTAACTGTTCAAATATGACAGCCTTTTTTTTTAAATTTAAGTTTGTATCATTTTTTTTATTTATTTTTTTTTTTTTTGGGGGACCCCTGGGCATCCCCTAGGCGTCCCCGGGGACGGCTGGACGTCCCCTAAAAAGGGACATCCCGAGGACGGCCACCTGGGATGGCCAGTCGTCCCAGGGACGGCTGCCCTGCCATACCCTAAAAGGGGGACGGGGGGGGAATGTCCCCCATGCCGCCCCCTGTCCCCGGGGACGCAAGGGATGGGGGGACATGTTCCCCAAGGGGGGGATGCGTCCCTGTGGAACCCTGCCAATGGTCTATAGCTATAAGGCTTTCAATTTTCCAGTAAAAAGTTGTCTACCTTATAACTCCCTAGTGTTTTGAGTATATGATCAAATACTACCTTTCAATTCTTCAACTTTTGAAGTATGCTTTGTAATTTCTTATTTGTAATCTTTCAAATTTCTAGATAGTATTCCTTTTGGCTCCCTAGTATTTGATAATATCCTTTCAATTCTTGAGTTTTGTGGAATACCTTGTCTCTACCAAATGTTTTGAATATGTCTTGATAGTAGGCTTAGCTTTATTTTTCTTTGAGTTGAATCCCTTTTATCTCCTTAATGTTCAACTACTATTTTTCACCTTATTTCTCCCTATTTGTGAAAGAAATAATTTTAATGCACTTTCAATTTTGATAATGTTCTCTATTTTCAAGACCCTATAGTTGGATTCCTTTTGTCTCTTTAATTTGTATAGGAGACTAGTATCAACAATAATTTTCCAACTTTCAAGCAATTCTATGTTTTGCTTCCTATATCCTTTAATTCTCAATGATATGGTTTCTAAATTTCAAGATATTTAATTTGGTGTTGAACTCCTTATATCTCCCTAATTAGAAATTTAAAAAGTGAGGATATTTGCAAAAATAATGCTTCAATTTCAAGGTAGAAAACCTTATATCTCCTAGTTTAATTATTTGCAAATATTTTGATACTTGAATCTCAAATAATGCAATTTTGAAAAAGTTCTTAAGTTATAATTTCCTTACTTCAATTGCCTTTTCTAATCCATCAATGAATTATCTAAGGTTGTAATTTCCTTATATCTCCATGCATTAATTAGTTAAACTTAACCTTAGAAATAATAGACCTTATGCCTCCTTAAACTTGATGGAATGCAAATAATAATTTAATGTCAATATACCTTTCTTTTTGGTGAGGCGTTACGTATTGATTGGCTCCTCCTTTGACTACACTTTCCAAGCTATTTGGGCGTTGTTCTCTCCTCAAACTTCAAGGTGTGACAATATTGCATTTATTGCTCCTCTTTCTATGGTGCACTCTTCACTTTAGACTGTCCTCCTTATCCTCTTCAATGTTCTCTGACCTTGGAAGCTTGATATGCGCGCTCTCTTCAGGTTATCTCCTTTGTCTTGTGTGCCACGTAGCCTTTGGACGTTGTTCTTCCCTGTTAGGTGGCCCAAACGTTATAATCTTTGAACGTTGCTATTAGGTAGCGCAGACGTTACAATCTTTGGACATTGTTGTTAGGTGGCGCAGGCGTTATTTCAATCTTTGGACGTTGGATTTATGATGATATATTCCCTCCTTGCTCGTTTGAGGCGTTACGAAGGACCGCTGCCGCTCTTCTCCTTTGTGCCAAGTGGCATACATATGATTTATCCGCTATGACAAGTGGTGGCTTCTTCTCTTGCATGTAACCTATCCTTAGTGCTCAACGTTCCCTTCTTTTTCCTTAACGTACTTGCCAACTCCTTGCAAGTTGTTTGGTCTTCTTTTGCAACTGTTGAGTGCTTCTTGATTTCCAATGTATAGTGGTGGCTCCTCTCCAACGACGGTGGCTCCTCCTTTTGGTGGTGTTTCAATGCTTCTCTCCTTGGTGGCTGTTCTGCTAGATATTTGATTCTCTTCCGCTTGGGTAGCACCTTGTTATTTGCACCTTTGTCCTTGCTATCCTTACTTTATATTTGTCTTCTTTCTCTTGTTGCAGGTTTCTATCCACTATGGGTGTTGCCTTCTTGGAATTATGGTGCCCTATTTGGTGTCTTTAGACACCTTGAATGTGTTAACTTATTCGACTCTGTCTCCTTCACTCCATGGCTTCTTCTTTCCAGCTTAATGATTCTACCATTAATGGCTGCAACTTTTGTGCCTCTTTGGTGTCTTAAGACACTTCAACTCTTGTCTTTATCAAATGCCCCTTCTTGTTTTACTATGGCGGCACCTCTTCACCAAGACTTGCTGCAGCTTTACCTGTGTTTAATGGTGTCTTTTGACACTCTAAGTCAGCCTTGTTCTTGAGCACTATTCTTCCTTACCTTGCTTAATACTTTTGCACTTTCGTAGCTCTCAGAAATAACATGTATTAAGCACTATCTACTACTTCTTATTACTCCTTTTAAACAACTTTTAACACTAACTTGTGTTGATGTATTTTGCAGGTTTCAAGATGATAATGCTACCTCCTTACTTAACTTGAAGACCTTTAAACTTAAACTCCTTTTGCTACCTTTAATAACTTTAATATGGTGTTTTCAAGGAACTTAAATAATACTTGGATAAAAAACTTTAATAACACCAATTTTCAAACCTTATTTTGACCTCCTTTGTAGCAATCTTTCTTGGTGATTTGGTTCACCTATTTGCTGCCCCGGATTTGTAAGCTCTGCAGCTTCGACTCCTTGTGTGTTGCTGCTCTAATTTCCTGCTTTTTTGGCCTTTAATTTTACTGTCCAATCCTCCTTGGCTCTTGTCAAATTCTGACTTCAATCTTGGCCTATTTAGTGGCCTCCTTCTCAAGAATCCTCTCCAAAATTTGGCAAACTTCTTGCCAAATCCTTTTCCTTTTTGGGCTTGTTGTCGGATGGCGACAATTGTCCCAAATTCTTCTTTTCAAGAGTTGCTCCTTCTTGCAATCTTCTCCTTTGAGCTTTCTTCAATCTTCTATCAAGTCCCCTTGTTACCAATGATAGTTTTTGTTGTATTCAATCACTTCATATTACTTGAATAAAATTGTACAATGAGATATGGAACTAAGAGCCCATAATATAGGTTTACAAAATGACCTTTGGTCTACCTCATATGACACTTGGTCTACTTCACATGACACTTGGCATGTATAGCAAATAATGGAATATATTCTAACAGCTAGTTAACACATATCCTAGTATGCAGGTCTAGCAATGCAGGCTTGTGACATGTGGCTTAACAGATACAATATTGGTTTTCCTAGCAGTACTGCTTTAACATATTTGTCTTTCAAATATCTGAAATCTGGAAGTCATAAATGATGCTCTCAAGTCTCAGCTGTCTAAGGCTGTTCTAATCCATTCCTGTATTTTCAGTATTACAATATGTGAAGCTTTTCCCCCCAACTATTACATGGTTCTCTTCATTGCCCAACATCTGAAACCGGTGAATTAATTTTAAGTAGTTAATCTCTATCATTATATCATTTATTTTTCTTCATCACCCAGAATTTGATCATTAGAACTATTATTGAATGATTAACATTCCCATCATTTGGACTCTGGAGTACTTAATGTTCATTTTCTTGAAAATGACAAGAAGTCTCTTTCTCACTGAATTTCATCTCAGGCGATGGAAATTTTTATTTGTATAGGTGAAACATTATCAGCACTGTTCAACAAAGCTCTTTAATGCAGTTGAAATGACGCAGACATATAGATGTTAGAACAGTTAAAAAAAAGTTCATAAGACACTATTTCAAACGGTTGTTAAGTTCTAGACAGAAGACTTGCAGAGTGTGAATTGAAGATTATATCAAAACCATAAATATAAATACTTAAAAGTCCTTTTTTTATCAACCACAGGGAGGCAAGGCATTTTGAAACTGGCATGACAGCAGATATACATAGAATGAACCCAATCATGATTTGCTAACCTTGGAATAGATCTCACAGTGTCTGAGGTGGGAAAGGAAGGACTTATCGCAGCCAAGGGTTTAGCATCTGTCACATTTGATCTGCCATTTGTTATTGATGGTAATGCAAAGTGCTTTCCGGTTTGCTTTGCAAGCTGTGAGCTTTTTTTGAATGCCAATCTTGCTTTTTCCCTTGATCCCCATCCATTAGCAGTAACATTAATATTTCTCCATTTATCCTGCCAAATAAGAAAAGTTGAAAAAAGGGATAGACCTTAATGAAAATTCTAGAGGAAGGAAATAACAAGTATTTCTACACCCCATAACTTTTATGAATAAAAGCAATGCATGATAAGAAAATGGCAGGCCTTCAGAGATTATGCATCCTTAATATCTGACGTAATGATGCTTTCATGTTCGTGAACAATGAAACTGATAAAAAAGTAAAGCCCATATTATCAAAAACTCGCAGTTTCAAATATTTTGGATCATTCCAGGTAACATGAATTATTGCCTATATAAGATGTAATTTATATTTGATTAGAAGTTTAATCTTTTGGAAGGGGATAATGAAATGGGTGACGGAAAGAATCAGCTAAAATTGTTCAAGAGAAACCAAGGCCAATTGAATAACATTCCTAGCTAAATGGCAGTGCCTGTTAGGAGTTATTATCATCATAGTTTAGATGGCGTATGAATTAGAGTGGTTCCAGCTACCACTCACAAGGTCCATATAAAGATAAGTGTTGTTTATATCTTCACAAGAACCATGAGTCCAAGTTGTTGCTCTCATATGGATGGTAGTTATACCATATTTGGCAATGCAATGTATTTAAATATTCACCATTTGTAATGCAATATTATCGAAGCTTCAAACATTATCAGTGGAATCAGAGCATGTAGAAGAAAGTCCCATCTCCCCTTCTGATCCTACTCTTGCTTCAATCCAGAGAAGCTGCGAAGGCACTCTGTTGAAAAGGTCTCATGGTACATAACCCTGCCATGGACCAGTGAGATTGAACCTCCAAGCAGCGGTCTGAGGATAAATAATCCTGCCAAAGACCAGGTGAATACAGACTCATCAATTCCCCTTGCAGAACTATTTGCTACAAAAACACTCCGTCATCGAGTTGGATATTGTATAAACTGGAGATTGTAAAAGCAACTCCTTGCAAGACAATAGAGATACCTGCATTCCAGGTTCTGCATAACTCGCCAAAATCGAACCAGCATATATCTCCATCCGGAGAAAGCGTTAAACCTTCTCAAGCACACAGTAACCACAAGACAAGTCTACTACAACAAGCAAGCAGCAACATCTACAAATCAAGTGGAGAATACCCACTCAAGCGATCTATTGACATTGAGAAAAACATTATAAGCCAACATCTCAGATGCCGCATAGACACATTGATGTCCAGACCTGATTCAACGACGTTTGGAGAAAAAAATCACACCATCACTTAGTCAGGTGTCTTGGCAAGGAACCAGATCCGACCATATCGGTCTAACCGCAAACTAGCATAGTTTGTTGACATTATCTAGTTGCAGAGCGTTACCGAAGTCATCTCCATTCGACCGGAGTACACTTTAGCTATTGGAGTCCTCTCCGTCTTGAACAAGCATTACGTTCAGTCGTTCATTCCAACAAACAAACTTTCCATATTTATCACGAGTCAGAGCACAAGAAAAGAGTCAGTTTTCAAAACCACCCAATTGGACGATAATTTACTAATATTATAATTCTGGCGCACAGAGGTGTTATTCTTCAAGTGAAGAGAACATTAAATTTCCATTGCATGAGATCCACAACTGCAAACAAAATTAGAAGTCTTTTCTAACGAGAAAAAGGCTCTTCACGATGGATTCACTGCCAGAGACATTCATTTTTTTTAAGGTGGTAAAGTAGTCTGAGTTGAAGTAAAGCCACGAGGCAAAAACCTGCTTCGAACTCTCACAAGGCATACACGTTTCCTGAAACTCGCTCTATGAGCAATTGACGTTTTCGGCTGAAATCTAATTATTACCACCTTAGTTTTATCAAGAACTCAATGTGGGGTCAAATTGCATCAGTCTTGAAGGGTCAAAGAAGGTTCCCAAGCCCACTTACAGAAATTTTAAGTTGCACAAGAGCGCAAATTCTTGCATTGAAGTAATCCCACATAACGAATATTCGGACACTGGCGAAGCAGTTGGCCATCAATAGACAAGAAAGGAAAAAAGGTGCACATAATAATTTTAAAACACAAGAATATTCTGAAGAATAATCCATGGAGATTTGTATTGGAGAAAGAAAACTACATCTATATTTTTTGCCCCACAAGATATTAATTTTCTCGAAATTCGAGACACCAATCAAGTTACAAGTATAGGCTTATATATACTCATCCGAAAGCATTTTTAAAGGCAATCCAATGGAATTGAAATTTTCCACTTTTGTGAAGGCTTAAAATGGCTAGTGGTGCACTAAAGTTCCTATTGCCTCACTCCCAACTATTGCGAGGAGATAACTATTCTGCTTGGAAGACCAAACTCAAAATTCAACTAGAGTTCGAAGAAGTTTGGGATGTAGTGAACGGGTCCACTACCCATCTTGAAGAAGGTGAAGAAGAGCAAACAAAGTTTGACAAAGCAAATAGAAAGGCCAAGTTGGTCATCATGTTTGGTGTTGCGGATGAAGTCCAACCATACATTCGTGATTCAACTACAACCAAAGAGGCATGGGACAAGCTTCAAACAGTACTTGAAGCAAATAACAAGAACAAGATGTTGTTCCTCCAAAGCCAGCTCCGTTACTTAAAAATGAAGAATGGAGAAAAATTCGAGACATTTTTTAGGGCAAGTTGCTAAGCTATGAGCATCACTACAAGCTTTGGGAGAAAAAGTGTCTGATGACACACTTGTTCCCATTATTTTGAGATCTCTCCCTTCACAATATAATGTGGTCGTAACGACTTTGAATGTCACAGAACAGACACCAAAATTTGAGAAGTTGGTGAATCTACTTCAAAAAGTAGAGGCCTGGCAAACAGCTCAAGATGAAGAACAAGTTCTTTCAAATCAAAAAGGGAAGTAACCAGTCAGAACAAGAACAAGACCTCAACATCGCTTCCAACATCAAAGGAAATTTTCTCACACGCAAAGGACATGTGAACTTTGTTGCAAAATTGGCCACACAATGAAGAAATGTTGGCATAATCCCTTCACAAATAAATCTTCTTTCGAAGCAATGCATCTGCAGCAAAAGAAACCATAAATGGATTAGAATCCAAATGGGAAATCAATGAATCAACAACATAGCAATGTTGCCGAAGAAAACCACTCCAAAGAAGAAAATGATCTCTGGAGAAGAGAAGCAAGTATTTATTGCTCATGGTCAATTAAGTCAGCCTAATAATGATTGGACAAGTCTCCAAGATGATGCCCAACAAGATTTATCAAAGGCAAAGGCAAACGAAAGAGTACATTATCTTTGCCCTCAATCGCATACTGGATACTCAACTACAGACTACAAAGGTAAGGTTTGGCCAACTCTTGATCAAAACAATATCAAATCTGCACCAATCAATTATCTCAAGTCTCCAAAAAAACAATTGAAGAACCAGACAAACAAGCAAGCTCAAATGGAGCAACTTGAAGTCAAAGAGGATCTGTAGATTTTAATCTAAATGATCTAGAAATGGAGGCCAGCGAGAAGGACCAAGAGTTCCCACATAAGGCACTCAACATTTGACTGTGTTCATTAGTAGCACATCGCACCACCAAACAAAGGAAGCACAAATACATCACTTATCATAAAAAAAAACTCATCCAAATGAAAAAGGCGAAGAAAAAGCACGAGGTTATCAACCTCACAGCAACAAGCAATATTCAGGACAAGAAATGGCGACAAACCATTACAACTGTCGTCACAAGATGCATGGCAAAAGAGTATTTGTTACAGCATAAGGGCTCATCAAATACAGATACATGAAAATTACTTGATGAAGATCCTCCTCATGAAAACATTGGAGGAGGCACATT
Source organism: Wollemia nobilis (assembly GCA_028583015.1). Taxonomy (NCBI): domain Eukaryota; kingdom Viridiplantae; phylum Streptophyta; class Pinopsida; order Araucariales; family Araucariaceae; genus Wollemia; species Wollemia nobilis. The sequence continues at coordinate 7,053,353 of JAQPPZ010001411.1, forward strand.
CTTGAATTGATTTAAGAATTGATTCTTTGTGAATAGTAATGGTCCCTATTCGCAAAGGTAAAATCAGTAAGGCCACATATGATGAATAATCTATTATGTACTAGGAGTGCATGATCGATGGTACCCAACACTCCTTAATATTGTACAAGTGCAAAGTTCACATTGTGAGGGGGAGGAAATATTAATTCTTCCCAATGTTCATTACTGCACTTGATAATCAAATTATCCTATTGTATTCAATAAGCACGAACCGACCAAAGGACAATGAAGTTATCAACTAAGCACCTAGAGACCAAGACTCGGAAAAATGAAGGCTTGATGCAGAGAGTGAACCTTGTAAGCAGTAATCTACTCTATTACACTTGGCAGTTGCAACGATTGGTTATCCATGCAATCCGATAGGACAAGGAGGTTACCATAAGGACAATCACAGCTGAAGAAACAAAGAAAGCCAGTAAATTGAAAGTTCACAAATATGTGAACAAGTGAAGGCCTATGCCTCACTCAAGATGAATGGTCATATTTGTCACCATTCACAGGAAGATGAAAATCGGTAAGGACCAATCTGACTAATAATCTATGATTGATTGTGTGTCCCAATCATAAGTGATGGGCACAATAGTATGTGTCCAACCATGGATAGAAGAAATCATACCTATCCTTGGATAAGCAAAGTGAGGCCAATCCCACTATTGCTTAAGTATTCTTGATCCATATCCATATTTGGATCATGATGAATAAGGGGGGGAGGGATTTCCCTCTGCTCCAAACCAAGAGTCAAAACCAAAGCCAAGTGCCAAAACCAAGAGCTAGAGCCAATAGTCAAGAGCCAAGAGCCAAGAGCCAGAACTTACCCTACGCAAAAACAATTTGCAAACATCTTCAGCAAGTCACTTGCATGTATTGAGTTTGAGGCATTACAAAATTTCTTCTCCAAGAAATTCTAAACTATGATGTAATAAGGGGGGGAATATTAGGAGTTATTATCATATAGTTTAGGTGGTGAATGAATTAGAGTGGTTCCAACTACCACTCACAAGGTCCATAGGTCAAAGTTAGTTAAGTGTTGTTATCTTCACAAGAACCATGAGTCCAAGTTGTTGTCCTCATATGGATAGTGGTTATGCCATATTTGGCAATGCATTATATTTAAATATTCACCATTTGTAATGCAATATTATCAAAGCTTCAAACGTTATCAGTGCCAAGCACATCTATCAGGCGATGCACTTATCTAGACTACTAAATTCAAAAATTATTGGATGAGATTTGGTTGTCCCGTTTATTGTGCAAAATATGTCTCCTATATAGAACTAGCTCATTAATAAATAGATCTAAGAACAATGATTCCCTTGTGCATATTAACAACTACTGGTATTGAACTTCGGAAGATCCCAGTGTTCCACGGAGAGGCGTCCCCCACCCCTGGGAACGAGTCCTTGTCCCCCTTTCGTCCCCAATATGGGGGGACGTCAAAGGTGACATTTCCCCACCATCCCCCTTTTGGGAGGGAACAAGCAAGGTGTCCCCGGGACGCCACCAAGTCGTGGGGGACCATCCCCGGTACCACTGCTATGAGGGGGCGTCCTCCCCCACAGCTGGGTGTCTATATAACATTAAAAAAAATGGCGCGTTAATCCTACAAAAGCTGACATGAGTAATATGAAGTCCATTAATAAAAGAACAAAGATTATTATTATCAATTATTATTTTTTTAATTATACGTTGAGGAGAAAGTTCATGTTCTATCATTTGTTTAGTCCTTAAACTATTGAAGAAGTAAATAGACGGCCCCGTCTGGATGACATGAGTAAAAGTACAAGTCGATTGTGCCAAATTTAAAAATAACATAAGCGAAAGTACAACTACGCAAGAGAATGCAAGGTGAGGAGGAGAGGGATTAATGTGGAATAAAATTTTATCATAAGAACGTTCGTAGATCTAAGTTAATGAGGCAATGAACAAAATATTGTTTGTGATAGATATAAAAAAGGTGGGCACGTCTTTATATCATGGTCTAAAGTTTCTAGTTATTTTAAATATATATTTATTTATAATTAATGAGGTTTATTTGTTTTATATATGATCTATAAATATATATTTATTTAAGTTTTATTATTTAAATTAATTTTATAAGGTTATATAATATTGTTTTAATATTTAAGCGTTGCAGGAAGAGGGTTGTTTGCAGCCCGCTCACTGTACTCAGAAGGACATGAGGATGGAACAGAGCAAAAGAGGTGCAAACCCTGCGTGCAATCAAGCGTTGCAGGAAGAGGGTTGTTTGCAGCCCACTTGTTGTACTCAGTAGGACATGAGGATGGAACGAAGTGAAAGGGGTGCAAACCCTAAGTGTAGTCAAGCATTGAATAAAGAGAGGTGTTGTTACACTTGCACAACACACCCAGTCTGCATGAACTGGGGACCCACTTTTTTTTTTTTGAATTTTTTGGTAGGCCTTCTCTTGTTTTTCTTTGGTTTGTATGCGCTTTTCAATCACCCCAAAGCCTAGGTTGTTAGTTGAAAGCTTTTTATGTCTTTAAATTTTGTTGCACCTTCAGCTTGTTGTGATAATTGTTGTCGTGACTGTGCTAGCAATTCCTTCCAATTGATGCTATCTAAAATTAGTTTTTCGAAAATAATGCCCCAAGTTGTTTGCCTTCAACTTTTTGTCCAAGATTTTGCTACCAAGGTCACCCGAGAAGTTACTAGAAAGTGACCGTGAGTCCGGAAATTAAGTCCAAAAGTAGCCAAAATCTTATGTTTGGCCTTGTAAAAGAAGTTAAAAGCTTGTGTGTTTAGATCTGCCAACAACTCAAAATCTTGGGTAAATTCTAAAACCCTGCCACTCGTGAAATTAAAATCATTTCTTGACAGTCTAAAAACCATTTTTGAGCAAGTGAAAATTAATTCCAAGCAATTGGAATTTAATTCCGAGCAATTAAGAAATCATTTTAGGGCAATTGAATATCATTTCCAAGCAATAAGAAGTCATTTCTAAGCTTTGAAAAATTATTGTCGGATAGTTTTAAAATCATTTCCAAGCATATGAGAATCATTTCCAGGCGAAAATTAATACCAGACAATTAAAAGTCATTTCTAGGCATTCAAAATTCATTTCTAGGCTATTGAAAATTAATTCCGAGCAATTAAAAGTCATTTTTGAGCAATAGAAATTGTTTCCAAGTTTTGAAAATTAATGCCATGCAGTGAGAAAATCATTTGCAAGCCATTAAAATGCAAAATGCACAACGTCGGATCCAAAATTCAACTAAGTATGATATTGTCGGAGATCTTGTACCGATGGCATCCACAAGGGGTACCAAAATTCCATCACCCGATAGCTTTGAGAAGAATTAAAAATTTGTCTAAGTATGGACACGGCCGAAGATCTTGCACCGATGGCATCCACAAAGGGGTACCAAAATCTCGTCACTCGGCACTTTAGAATACATTAAAATTGGCTAAGTATAAAAAGTGTCGCACTTTGAGGGAGGGAGGATAACGTCAACAAAGAGACCTAAAAAATCCAGCAATTAGAAATGAACCCAGCATTCAAAAAAATCACTAAGGTAATGAAGCCCGACAATAAGGAAAATGAAACCTGACATTAAGAAAAATAAATGAGAAAATCATTTGTAGGCCATGAAAATGCAAAATGCACAACGTCGGATCCAAAATTCAACTAAGTATGGATGTTGTCGAAGATCTTGTACCGATGGCATCCACAAGGGATACCAAAATCCCATCACTCGATAGCTTTGAGAAGAATCAAAAATTTGTCTAAGTATGGACACTGCCGAAGATCTTGCATCGATGGCATCCACAAAGGGGTACCAAAGACTCGTCACCCGACACTTTAGAATACATTAAAATTGGCTAAGTATAAAAAGTGTCACACTTTGAGGGAGGGAGGATAACGTCAACAAAGAGACCTAAAAAATTCAGCAATTAGAAATGAACCCGGCATTCAAAAAAATCACTAAGGCAATGAAGCCTAACATTAAGAAAAATAAACCTGGCACGTAAGATCAAAAATATGACTAAGCATGGATGTTGTCGGATATCTTGTCCCATGGCGCCAAGCAAAGAGGTACAGAAATCCCGTCAACTGTCGACTATGAGAAAAAAGCAAATTCATCTAAGTGCGGATGTTGTCGGAAATCTTGTACCATGGCGCCAAGCAAAGAGGTATCGAAATCCCATCGCCCGGCAACCATCAAGAAGCTTGAAATGGGGCTAAGTGTAGAAACTGCGAGTCTTTGTACCGCTTATGTCAATAGGAAGGGACCAAAAACCCGGCACTCCCGAATGGATTTAAATTTTCTAAGTACGAAAGTGTTGGACTTTGGGGGAGGATGACATCAACGAAGAGACCTAAAAGTTTGGCAATTAAAAAAATTAAGCCCGACAGTTAGAAATGAAGCCAAGCAATTAAAAAAATTAAGCCCGACAGTTAGAAATGAAGCCCAGCAATAGAAAATGAAACCCGGCAATTGGAAATAAACCCAGCAATGAAAATTTAGCATCCAGGCATTAAACCCGGCATTGGAAATGAAACCAACATGTGTTTTGATAGATAATTAAATATCTAATGTTGAAAGCCCGAAATAAAAGTTGAAGCAAAGAAATTGCCCCAACCATCGAAGGATTTGCTTCGGTCATGAAATTAGCATCCGAAAATTCGGAGCTACCCAGATTGATGCCCTAAAGATAAGCAATGATATAATGCAAGAAAAACATGATTTAAAACCTAGAAAATAATTTATTGTAATGTCAAAAACTAAAAAAATAATAATAATAATAAATTAAAAATTAAAAATTTTAAAACCTTAGAGAAATATAAAAATTTAAAAAAAAAATAATTAATAATAGTATTAAAGTTCTAACCTTTGTTTTTTTTGTTATTTTGCAAAATATTTGCTGGTGGTTGCATTAAATATGATTGACATGATTGCAAACATGAAATTTCAATACAAACTGGGCAAGTACAATCGTGCAAGGCGGAAGATATGCAAAATAAATGATCAACCCGGAATTTTCAGAGTAATGAAGAGTTAATGAGGCGTGGCCATTCCAGAATTCCTAAGCATCGTGGAAATTTAAATTTAATGAAGTGTGGTCGTTGCAGAGCTCAAGAACATCGTGCAGAGGAAGACTTTATGAGCCATGGTCGAAGTAGTGCTCATTTAATGAAGCATGGTTGCGGTATGGGCAATCTTAAAGGGCACGTCCTAGAAATAGGTGGCAATTAATTGCAAAATGTAACGCTAGGTGAAGGTCAGGAATTGTATAAATAGTGGCTCACTAGCCGGTTACAAGGGTCGGAAACTATCTGTAGCTGGCCCCTTTTTTAGCTTTCTTCTTTTTTCCTTTATAGTCAAATGGCATTTTTGAACCAAGTTGCTTTGGTTTTCTGATCTCTACTCTTGTAATCCACTGAAGTGGACAAATTTGAAACGATGTACTCAATGACTATCTTTTAATATAAAGGCTTTCGAAATTTGTTGTGTTCAATCTATACATGTTGATGGTGGTTGCACTCAGTCCATTTCACAGTTTGTTGTTCCTCTGAAGATTGCACCATCTTGAACCTCAGGCCATGTGAATATTGGTCGAGTCGAGATCGTTTTAAATTGGGTTTGTCGCTTTACCGGATTGGAGCTAGAGTTCAGGGAGTATGAGCTTGCTTGTTTTCTTTTATTTTCTCTTACCCTCAAACCTTTGATTTTTCTTTGAAAATTATTTAGATTAGGAGAATATTAGTTTTCGTTCGAAGCATTGAAGTTGGATTTCTGCAGTGCATTTCAATTTTTCATACAGCTTCAAAATAATCATTGTTGTTGGAGGTGAAATATATTCTAATTGCAATGAATGATATATATTTTGGACAATCACAATTTGCACAATCATCTTGCTTTGCCCACTTTAATTCTGCTAAGCTCACATATGTTGCAATATCTATGTAATAGAATTATTTTTAGACAATTATATATTTGATCTAAAGACATTGTGCCCCAAAAACTTATCCTTTCGAGACATAGCAAAGGCCCCTTGAAGGAACACTTATCAATGACCTCTGAGTTTGTCTACACTGGCCAAGACCTAGCATATTTGAACCTTGGGAGAAAGAGATTTCCCTTTCAAGAGGGAATAGATTTATGTTCCAAGTACGTTGACATGCCCTTGACAATGTGTCATATGCACGCTCAACAGGTTGTTCGCAGCCCGCTGGCTGTACTCAGGAGGATATTAGTCGCTCTTCAGTCTGTGAGAAAGCCTCTTCGGTCAAAAGAATTATCTCTCAAGGATCTTTGGGTTCGCAGGTGGAGCTTTCTGATGAACCTTTGCCCTCTATCAGGATTTTGGAGGATGAATTTGGGTTGGATCTGATTGATCATGAAGCCCGAACAGTTATCTGCAAACTCAAGGGCAAAAGACCAAGCCTAGAGGAGCTCAAAGGATACATTAAACTTTGGTGGTCTAGTAAATTCCAAGTAACTCTACCACCCAAAATTTTATTTTATGTTTCTAATTTAGCGGATAGAGATAGAGTAATCTATTATAGATACAATTGGTTTTTTGGACAAAGGGGTGTCTATATACGACCTTGGACTCCCGGTTTCAACCCCCTTACAGAAGAAGTTGATGGCTTCCCAATCTGGGTGAATCTATATGCTCTCCTTATGGAGTTTTGGAGAGAGAAGATATTCGCCAAAATTGGTAATGCCATTGGTGCATTCTAGTATATGGATGCCCAAACAGAGAAAAATTTGTCCAATAAAATTAATGAGTAAAGCAAAATTAGTTGTTTGGATGGATGTTTCAGTTCCTTGGCCTCAATCCATTACTATTTCCTCAAGCAAAGGGGAATGGATCCAAAATATCGAATATGAAAACTTCTCCCTAAGATGTTATGGTTGTCAGCAATATGGCCACCTAAAGAAATTAAAAAATATTATGTTAAAAAAATTACATTTAAAAATATCATAATAATAATTTAATTATACTTTAAATAGATTTAATAGTTAAAAATATATAAAAGTGCATCTAAAAAATTAAACATATAATTGTTAAAAGATATAAAGATATTTAATCTATTTTGATTTATAATAATTTTTCTAAAATAATAAAAGAACTGTGCTTGCATGGAATTTTTAAGAGTATTTAGATCTTTTATATATGTATGGATTTTTCATCCAAAAAGGAATTCAATCGAATAAAATGCCTCAATGCAACAAATGAAAGCATTATTTAATATTGCATAAGGAACTGTTCTAAGGATACAAAAGTAAAAATGTGTAAGAAAATGCAATAAGCATGCAACTTGAGTTTTAAAAAGAATATAATCATGATCTTTATTTAGAGTGTAAATACAAGTGATAAGAAAATATAAATTTTATAATGATACGGAGAATTATCTTGTCTTTTGATTTTAGTGTTGTACCTCCAAATTTGTTGGAGTATATTACATTATTTGGTACATGCTAATGTACCCCATGGTACCTTCATGGTACATTTGTAAATAATAGATTAGATTCGAGTCTATGTGCACAAGTGTCTTATATATAAGAGTGCAATTATGTAATGTAAAGATGTGCACAAGTGTCTTAGATTAGAGAGTGCAAGTAAAGTGTAATAATCATGTATAGGTGTGCATATGTTATAGTGTCAAGAGTTCATCAAGTATGCAAGTGGCAAGTAGATAAGCCAAGAGTCATGAGACTTGGCATATGGAGAGCAATAGTCTAGTACTTGAAGAGTCATATCACTATGGCTATATTATGGATACAATGCTCCATAAACAAGTATCACAAGCATCAAGATCATTATTATCATATACAATTGTAAGAGAAAGAGGAGTAATAAAGCTTGTATACATTTTGAGCAATTAATATTGTAAGTTGTTCTTCATGCATAGTACATGAATGATTCAGGCTATTTACATTCATATTTCAGCATATTATTGAATGTTATTTGATTTATTATAAGCCTTGATATACATATTAATTTGCTCATATTATTATCATCTTGACCTTATTATTATATTGTGGCTATTTCATATTTGGGACCTATGTGATATAACCTATGATATTTTGTGGTAGTATAAGGCTTCAAAAGCCATCAGTGGTATCAAAGCTACCACCAGACTTTGTCCAAATTGATAGAGTTCATTTTAGCCACCATTATTAATTGATTTTATCCAGTTTGATAAAGTTGATTAAGAGTCTGTCCACTTTGAAGGCAGTGAGACTCGGACTCTATTTTAAGGTCATATTGAGTAGAAAAGCTAGAGTCTTTCCACGGTTGAAGAATAACCAATGAAGACTAGGACTCGGCTATATTATAGAAAGTTGAAGATTCAGGGACATAGATATCCCTTGACATTGATTTTTAAGATTATAGCCAACTCAGAAGAAAGTTGAATATTCAAGGACATTCAAAGTCACCTTGACAATATATTGGAAGAGTAGTATATTAAAGATCTAAAGATTAAAGATTTCAGATTTCAAGGATAGAAGAGAAAGTAGCAAAAGTTTGAAAAGCTTCCTACAGAAGATAGAGAAGAGTTTCAGCTTCTAAGTGCAGAGAATAGAAGATAGCATCAAAGTGCAATTGCAGAAAGGAAAAAAAAAAGCATCAAAATTAAAAGTTGCAGCGGATTGAGAAGCATTCAAAGCTTCCTAAGAAAGATAGAAGAAAGCAGCAAAAAGGAAGAATATAGATATATCAATCTATGATATATCAGTCTTGAAGAAAGATAAAGAAGCACATAGCTTACTTTATATAGCTTCAAGCATTGGATTAGAATTTACATTGGTTGAAGAGTTGCAAGGTATTAAGAAGATTCAGGTCATAAAGATATTGACCTTGACATATTAAAAAGATTCAGGTCATAAAGATATTGACCTTGACACCAAAAAAAGAATCAGGTCACAATAAGTATTGACCTTGACAATAGAAGTAGTTTCAAGTCATATTGACCTTGACATTGGCCCAAGAAGCCAATATTGAAGAAAATATATCATTCACAGAAAGAGATATTTGATAGAAGTTATTATAGTAAAGAGAAGAGTTATAAAGTCATTGATATAAATTTGGATCAAGAATCCGGGAAGAAGGAAAGATTTATATTGCAGAAAGTATAGTATGTCTATATTGCATATGGATACATTACAAAGGAAAGAGCAATTTGGATATATTTGGAAAAGAAAGTGAATGTGCAATTCAGATATACAGCAGAAGAGCAAAATAGAACGTTAAAGCATTCAATTGAAGCATTTAGAAGAGAAACGTACAAGCTCACGGTACAAGAAAGAATAGCAAAGACGTCACAGAACAGCAAAGGCATAATAGAGAATAGCAAAACGTCACAGAGAATAGCAAAGGCGTCACAGAGAATAGCGAAGGCGTTGTAGAGATTAGCATAGCATTCCGCTACAAAAGAGTAACATTAAGCATTGCAACAAGTGTAAGCTTCAAGGAGGTATAACAAAAGAAAGGTCTTAAAGCAGTGCAGTCACATTTGAGAGCTTGAACCTGCAAGCACAGAATCCAGATTAGTACAAGCTAGCATTGGAAACGAGTAAAGCAGAAGTCGGAGAAGCTAAGAAGCCATTAAAGTGAGCTAACGAAGAGAACAAGCACAGTGGAAGCCGAAGCAAGTCTACGCAGAAGACAGCGCAAAATTCGGAGAAAGTGGAAGCTGAAACAGCGAGCTAACAAAGAAGACAAAGCCAACAATCAAGTAAGGAAGGAGAAACATTTACTCATTGTGGTAATTAGCAACAGTAAGGAGATCATTTAAAGCCAAAGAACTTTGGAAAAGCAATATCATTGCCTATGCAATTCACCAGAAGTAACGTTCCGAGCATTACGTTTCAAAAGGAAGTGAAACGTTCTTTAAACATTTCTACATGTAAACGTCCATGTTGCAAATGCCTGGTGTATATGAAAAGAGATTCACATGAGCAACAGAGCAGAGATGTCGCGGAACAGCGAAGCAGGGACGTGCACAAATGAGTCAAAGTGAATAAGAAAGGAGGCTTTGTAAGGTCAGTTTTATATTTAGGTTTTTTGGAGTTATAAGGTTCTTTTTAGCTAAGGTTTGAAGTTTAATTAAGTTTGACTTAGGAGTTATAAGGGTTAGATAAAGTTTTTTAAAGTATTTGAGTTTTTTGAATTTTATAAGTTTGGAGTGATAAGTTATTTAAAGTTTTGAAGTTTTGTAAGTTTGGAGTGATAAGGAATTCAACTAGTTTATTTGATTGAAAGTTTTTTATAAGGTTTTTAAGTTTGAAGAATTTTTAAATTTGGAGTTTTATTTTTGAGAAAATTAAAATTGATAATTTTTGAATTTTTGCAAATTTAAATATTTGGGAGGTAAAGGAAAATACATATTTTCATCCTCTTTTCGAAAGTGAGCGACTGTGCGAGGGTTTCATCTGTGTTGAGTGCAAGCGGCTCCAGAGGTTGTTTTTCGGGGCCTTTGGGCCCTAGCGGCCAACATTTTTGTGGTTTCTGCTCAAGATTTTAGCGGGATATGTTGCAGGGGACCCAAGATGGGTTAGAAATATGTCTTTCAATAGATCTTCATGCTGTGAACTTGATTGACAATGGCTTCCAATTTGCTGCACAAAACAAAAGTGAAAATCATACCTTTTCTCGGCATCCAAGGCATGGATTAAAGAGATCTCGAAACAAGTTTCAAGCAACTGATCAAAAAATGGTTCAGATCTCAAGTGAATCCGGTGCTAAGGAGCACCCCCAAAACAAATCCACTATGGAAACCCCTTTCAAGGGCAAGGATTTCAAAGACTCAACCCCAAAAATGAATTTTAGGGATGCCCTCCATGGTGGACAACCTCAACCTAATGCTAACATTAATCTTAGGGTTTCCCGTAAACCTCTGAGAATGCCTAAGATTGATCCTAGGAAAACTGAGTCGAGATGTCTTAGGGCAGCTGATGGAACTCCGATTGTTAAGCTAGATATGGGCATCATTCAGACTAGCATAGAAGATCTAGAAAAAAGAGGACTAATTTATCATTTCTTGGGTTTTCATCCGAGCCTATCTACTTTCAAAGTTTGGGCTGCAAAAAACTAGAAAACAAAAGGTGAGTTACAAATCTCTATTTATCCAAATGGTTATTTTCTTGTTTTATTTGCTAATAATGAAGATAGAGAGAAAATATTTCAAGGGGGTCCCTAGTTCTTTGGAAGGGTAGGGCTTTTCATGAAGCCTTGGCATACTAAATTTAAAGTCGAAGAAGAGATGCCTTCTACAGGTCCTGTCTGGGTTAGACTCTTTGGCCTCCCAATTGAATTCTGGAATCCGACTATTTTTTCTTCAATTGGAAACTCTTTGGGAACTTTTATGATGACTATTGATTGTACTAAAAAATTTGAACATATTATTTATGCTCGGATTTGTGTTTTAATGGATTTTGACAAACCCCTACCTGAAAATATCTCATTACAATTTGGGGAGGACACTTGGGAGCAAGTGGTGGACTATGAGAACATTCCTTTTCATTGCAGAATTTGCCATGAATATGGTCATTTGGCTAGTGTCTACCCAAATAAAATTCTAGATCAAAAGAAAGAGGATACAAACTTAGCAGGTTTCCAAATGCCTAAGAAGAAGAACACTCAAAAAAACCAATTATGAAGGATCAATCGAAGTTATCAACTAATATGTTTGAAATTATTTCCACAAATGATGTCCCAGGTGAGGAAGAGGAAATAATGGAGACAAAAATCTTAGAAACACAATTTAAAGATGCAAGGAAAGACTCAGAGACAAACCAACAAATTAAAGGTTTTCAACAAGAAAAAAAGGAGGAAATATACACAAGAAAAACAATCTTTTAAATGTTGAGACTTCAGATAATACAAGTCCCAAGATAGACTATGTTGAACCTTCCAATAACACTTTGGCTTTATACATGCAATCTTCGAGGTTAGAAGCCATCCCAGATTCAATTGGGGTAAGTCAAGAAATAGGGAAAAAAACTAAAGATGGATTCCAACCAAAAGGCAAGTCGCAAGACCAATCAACATCATATGGTAAAAGAAGGTGAAAAGCTTGTAGAGGAAGGTAAGATTAATGCCCTTACCAATTTTTTTAGCCCTAGTATTAATGAAGATCATCACTTGGAATATTAGAGGACTCAAAGGGAGTCTTTCAAAACAAAATGAAATTAGAAGAATGATTCAGACAAACCATCCACATCTTGTTTTCCTTCAAGAAACAAAGATTTCAATAGAGGAAATGGATTCAATTGCTAGTAAAATCTGGCCAGCTAGAAAAGTTGCTTCCCTCAGTTCCTAAGGGACTTCTAGTGGCATTGCTTGCCTTTGGGACCCAAAAGAGGTTGTTATTCACCATATGGTTGGTAGTTGGGGTCTTTTGGCTATAGCTATTCAAAGTAGACATTCTAACCAAATTATGCTTTGCATAATTATTTATGCTCCGACTACTTTGGAGGAAAAGAGAAGATAATGGAAGGATATAACTTATATTATCTCTCATTTTCCTGAAGCTTGGATCTTGATCGGAGGAGATTTCAATACCATCCTCTCTTTGGATGAGAAAATGGGGGGAAATTTGGACAAAAGCACTGACCTCATGAGTGAATATATTGCAAACCTTCATCTTGTGGACATCCAGCCAGATAATGGCCTTATGACTTGGTCTAACAGAAGGCAAGGCTTAGCTTGTATCATGGAGAGATTGGATAGGTTCTTGTTCTCTAATAATTTCTTAATCCATGGTCACATTCCTAAGGTGAAGACTCTTAACAATGTTGGTTCGGATCACTAGCCAGTCATGGTGGAAATTTGGAAAACCAATGTGAGTTTCTCGCCTTTTCGATTTCAGTTAATGTGGCTTAGAGATAGTTCCTTCAGACCTCGAGTGCAACAATGGTGGAAGGAAGGTAAACCAAGGTATGGGACTAAGATGTTTTGTTTTGCCAAAAGGTTGCAATACATTAAATCCAAAATCAAGATTTGGAATTGGAAGAAGTTTGGAGATGTCCGACAAAAAAACATGAAGTTATTGCTCAGCTTGAAAATTTGAATAAGAAAATCCATTTAGATGGCCTCACAGAGAGTAGAAGTACAGATGAAATTAGACTCACTACTCAGTTAGAGGAATGGGAAAAAAGAGAACTCTTATGGAAGCAAAAATCTAGGATCCAATGGCTCAAAGAAGGAGATCGAAACACAGATTTCTTCCACAAATCTCTTCTAGCTCGAAGATCTCACAACTTTATTTCTTCCCTAAAATCTGATTCTGGAGATGTTGTCTACACTTGGGATGGCATGAACTCTATTGTTGTCAATTACTTTTCCAATCTATTTGTTGTTGCACCTCTTGACTCAACTTCTCAACAGAATATTCTTCAAGCCATCCCTACTCTTATCACTTCTGAGGAGAACTCTATTTTGACTACTCCAGTTACTATCAATGAGCTTCAATAGGTGGTTTTAAAATGCAAAAAGGAAAAACCCTAGGTCCTGATGGTTTTCCTATTGAGTTCTATCAAGAGTTTTGGGATATCCTTCATGCTGATTTATTAGAGGTGGTGGAAGAAGCCAAGAAAGCCAAAGAAATTTTGAAGGTTATCAATAAAAATTATATAGCTCTTGTCCCAAAATCTCAAGAGGTAGATCATATCTCAACTTTTAGACCTATAGCTTTATGTAATGTTCTTCTCAAAATCATTACAAAGATCATGGCGAAAAGGTTGAAGCCTCTTTTGCATAAGATTATTTCCCCTAAACAAGGGGGTTATGTGGAAGGGCATCAAATAGTGGATGAGATAGTTCTTGCTCAAGAAGCCATCCATTCCATGGAAATGCAAAAATCTCCATCTATGTTCATTCATTTAGACTTATCTAAAGCTTATGACAGAGTGGATTGGCACTTCCTTGTCAAAGTTTTAAGGCAATTTGGCTTCTCTCAGGATTGGATGGACTGGATTATGGGATGTATCTCTTCGGTGTCCTACTATGTTCTTATCAATGGCAGGCCTTCTCAGTTGTTCCCTGCTTCTAGAGGTATTAGGCAAGGTGACCCCCTCTCCCCTTATTTATTCATCATTCTTGTTGAATGCTTGGGCAGGACTATAACCAAAAATAGAGAAAACAGAACCCTTGAGGGAGTTACCATTGCTCGTGGAGCTAGGCCTATTTCTCATCTTCAATTTGTTGATGACTCTACTCTATTAGGTAAAGCTACAATTAAGGAAGCTTCTAAAATTAAGCAAATCATCAACTATTTTTCTAATGCTACCGGGCAATTGATCAATGAAGACAAATCTAAAGTCATTTTCTTTCACTACTCTCCTAGACAAGAATCCATGGTCTTGGATAAATTAAGATATAAGAAGACCTCCCTTCCAATCACTTATTTAGGCATTCCTCTCAATATTCAAAGATAAAAAAAAAAGACTAGAATTGGTTGTTGGATAGAGTTAAGAAGAAAATTGGAAAGTGGACCAATAGGTGGCTTTCATTTGGGGGTAGAATTACCTTGGTAAAATTAGTCCTTCAAGCTATACCTATTTATGTTTCTATTGTGTTGAATATCCCAAAGGTTGTTCTTCGAGAATTAGATCAAATCAATCATCGGTTCCTCTAGAGTGGTACTAAGGAGAAAAGAAAATGGGCCTTGGTGAAATGGGATACTTTATGCCTTCCCAAGAATGAAAGGGGGTTAGGTTTCTAGTCTGCTATTAATAACAATAAGGCTTTAGCTGCTAAACTATATTGGAGGATTTTGCATAACCCCAATGCTCTTTGGGCCAAGAATCTTCATGCTAAATATGTTGAGAACAAAAGTCTTGAAGACCTTGTTCGCTATCAATTGCCTACCAAAGGTTCTCCCATTTTAGCGGTTCTTAAGACTGGTGAGGATTTGATTAAGCAAAAGTTATTTTGGATCATTCATAATGGTCACAGGAAAATTTTGGGATAGATTCTTGGGGGGGTCAGCATTTGATAACTCAATTTCCTGATTGGAGGCCTTGGATGGAGGAGCTTCATCGAGCTAACTGGATAAAGGTTGCTAATTACTATCGGTACCATACTGGTAATTCAGAGGTTGGTAGATATTGGATCCCTATTGAGGAGTGGCCTATTCAAATGCCAGAAAGGCAAAAAAGATATCCAAAGCATCCTTCATATGAGATCTCTCTCTTGGTCCCATGATAAAGACTATTTTGGATGGAACAACACTACTAAGGGTGAGTATTCAGTTGCTCAAGGTTATTTGGCCTTATGCCATAATAATCCCAACCAATCATATGATATATTTACTCAGTTGTGGGCTCAAAATCTCTAGCCTAAGGTGAGGTTCTTTACATGGATTTTATTGCATCGTAGGGTGCTTACTGGTGAGCAACTTATGAAACATGGTTTTCATGGCCCGTTTAGATGCGAAATGTGTGGAGAGAATGTGGAAACTCTCAGCCATATTTTTATTGAGTGTACCTTAGCCTCTGAGCTATGGAGGAGAATGGCCATCTTACTTGGCTTACAGTGGTCCATTTTTTTACTTTTGAACAACTTTGGAGGGATTGGCCTAATCAGGAGGGTGTTGATCACTTTATTAGGCAGCTAGTTTGGATGGGTTCTACCATCCTACCTTGGAATATCTGGAAAGAAAGAAACAACCAGATTTTCAATCAAGAAAGGAAGGACATTCACTATATCTGGCAAAAGACCATTGCCAACTTAGTTGAATCAGTCCAACAACTCCTTAAACACCCCTAGAACTCCCACCAAAGATGGGATCAAGTGATGCAAAGATTGAAGATTAACTCTTTTAAGGGCAACCAACTTAAAGGGAATGTGAGTAATCAAAATATGGATAGAACAAGGAATTGGCAGCCTCCTCCTAAGGATTTTGGAAAAGTCAATACCGATGGAGCCTCTAGGGGGAACCCTAGAAAAGCTAGTGCAGGAGGAATTGGTAGACTTTCAGATGGTTCCTTGGTTTTCACTTTTGCTGAGAATTTGGGTATCCTTTCCAATAACCTTGTTGAGGGGTATGGTATCCTTAGAGGCCTTCGAGAGGCTACTAAGGTCGGATGGAAAAAGGTGTTGGTTGAATCTGACTCTCAAGTCATGATTAATTTGTTGAAGACTCCTAAGAATCATAAGGTTGATTGGAGAATAAAAATAATTGTTGAGAAGATTCAATTAATCCAGATGGGCTTTTTGAAAGTTGAATACAATCATGTGGTCAGAGAACAGAACAGGAGTGTTGATGCTTTAGCTAATTGGGCATTGGACAAAGGTGATCTTACTTACTACGACCACCCTCCCAGATGGTGGGATTCACAAATAAGGGAAGCTCTTCTTTCTATCCTTTCTCTGGATGGCTCCAGTACTAGAGGTACCTAGTTCCTTTTTTCTTTGTTTTTGCTTCTCTTTGGTTCGATCAAGGTATTTTAGTTCCCTTGCTCAGACTGATCATTCTTATGTTTCCTTTGTTGATTCTTGCATGAATAGCCTTTTGGCCTAGAAAGGCCAAACTTGTATTCTATTTTTTCCTCCTTTTTTATTTTTCAATGTGTGTTGTTTTGTATTATTTTTATTCTATTTTATTTTTATGTTTTTTGTGTTGTTTTTTATTTTTTTGTTTTTTGTGTTTTTGTTCTTTTTGTGTGTGTTTTTTTGTTGTGTTTTGTTTTTTGTTTTTTTTGTGTGTTTTTGTTTTGTTGTTTTTTTGTTTTTTATTTTTTGTTTTTTTATTTTTTTGTTTTTTTGTGTTTTTTTTTTTTTTATTTTTTTTTTTTTTTTTTTTTTTTTTTTTTTTTTTTTTTTTTTATTATTTTTTTTGTTTTTTTTTTTTTTTTTGTGTTTGTTTGTTTGTGTTTTTGTTGTTTTAGGCATGCTCTTTGAGTGTGCCGAAGGGGGCAGGCCAGGTGCGAGCCCTGGGCGTTTTTGGTGGAATAGATACCCCTGCCTCCTTGGGACTTACCCGAAAGTGGCATCCCAATTGGGGTGTTTTCCACAAACAAAAAAATATTTGGGAGGTAAAAGGTTTTCAACATCAAAGGATTAGGAAAAACAAAAATTTGCAAATTTCATATTATTTTTCTAAACTAGGGAGTCATAAGGTTTACTACTCCATAGGAATTAAATTAGTGAATTTGAATTATTTAAACCTAGGAGTTATAAGGTTGTCAACTTCAAAGGAATCAAATTTATTTGATTGAATCTAGGAGATATAAGTTTCTTCAACTTGAAGATAAAAATGGATAAGTGGCCAAGAGAAACTTTTCAACATAAGAGACATTTTCAAAATGCAAAACCATACTTTATGAAAGGAAAAGTTCAAAAACAAAATCTATATCAAAGGCAATCTTTTGAATTCAATGGGCAAGATCATAGAAGAATTTTACAAAACTCGATGTAAGATAATATCATGTGAGTCTAATCAAAGGGTTCAAAAAGAAAATGATATTTGGTATATAGACTCAAGAGCTAGTCATCATATGACTGGTAACTTACATTGGTTTGAATCTTTAGAAGTCAAGAATAATTTCACTCTAAATATTGCGGATGATAAGAGATATCTAGTTCATGGAACCAGAAGAGTAATACCTAGTAGCCATTTTCGGATTTTGTGCTAGAGAATATTTTATATGTTCCAAGATTATCAACCAATCTTATTTCAGTTACTCAATTGGCTAAAAAAAAAATCATTTGAATTCAAATATATAAATGAACATAGCAAATGCATCATCAAGAATCAAAACATAATAGAAGCTACAGGTTCAATCAAAAATGGAATATATGCCTTAGATTCAATTGGTTTTTCTCAAGAAATTATTGAATATCTATCTCAAGATGAAGATAATGATAAATTGCCTTAGTGTAGAAAAATACAGGATACAAGGAATTGGATCCAGCATACACCAACTTATTCCTACAAACGTAAGCATTGGGTGAACCCAAGGCTCATGATGATGAAGTAAATTCAAGAGAAGCAAAGGTTCGTGAAGAATGCAACGCCTCTTGAAGATTGAAGACAAAGACGAAGACCATGACTGAAGACTAAAGTCTTCAATAACCAAATAATGTAATACAGGGGTTGTTGGAGTATATTACATTATTTGGTACATGTTAATGTACCCCCATGATACATTCATGGTACATTTGTAAATAATAGATTAGAGTTGAGTCTATGTGCACGAGTGACTTATACGTAAGAGTGCAAATATGTAATGTAAAGATGTGCACAAGTGTCTTAGATTAGAGATTGCAAGTAGAAGTGTCATATACAATTGCAAGAGCAAGAGGAGTAATAAAGCTTGTATACATTTTAAGCAATTAATATTGTAAGTTGTTCTTCATGCATAGTACATGAATGATTCATGCTATTTACATTCATATTTCAGCATATTATTGAATGTTATTTGATTTATTAAAGCCTTGATATACATATTAATTTACTCATATTATTATCATCTTGACCTTATTATGGTAGTATAAGGCTTAAAAAGCCATCAAAATCCAAATTTCAACAAGGTTGGGTGGGTTTTCCAAAGGCTTCCCCCAAACTCTAAATTAAGGCCACCTCCTTGTTATCCTCGTATAGATCTTTTAATCTAAACTATTATACTTGCCGCCCCCAGCCATTTCCCAAAATTGGCTTGCCATCCCCCACCGTCCCCGAAACCCGTTTCCCCATCCCCCTGTCCCCGATACTTCTGTAACCTTGGAAGAACCTCTTTAACATAAGAACCTTTGTTAGTACAGTTCAGAAGGAGAAATTTTACATAGGGTCCTATTCTTCCCCTGTGCTTTTAGCTAACAGTTTAGTACCTTACTTGGTAGTGTAGTTCATGCTTTCTATCATCCAAAACAAAGAGAATCAACAGATTTATCTGCCCTTATTTTAGTGGATTGGATGTCAATCAGAGATTCAGAATAGTCAGCAACTTTAACAAATGAAGCCAAGGATGGCATAGACAGCACACATGTGGAAAAATCAAAACAGGGCCCTTCACGTTCTGAATAACCATGTTTGGATTTCAAAGATCTGATATTGCGGGAAATGGGAGGCAGTTAGATTTTTCGAGGGTAGTTAGGGAACTGTGAATTTGGTTGTGTCTTCACATCTCCCCTAACTATGCCCTGCTAAATGTTCATTACACATATTCCCTTCAAGTCTAAAGATATAAATGGTCCATGTTATCCCCTCTTATCTTACCAGAAAATATCTTTATGACTTATGAATATATTTTCAATGTAAAATGTTATGTACTCGTGAAGTTATTTTGCATTATATTGTGAACTGATTTTGAGACCAAATACAACAGGTACCTCTACTGTTGGCATTCACTTGAAATGCAACTCTTGAGGCATCTTGATGTTTATTTTCTGCACATCAACAGCATGAGAATTTTTACCAATTTATTGTTTTGTCATTTGATTGCTAATGTAATAAAGGAGATGTCTACCACTATCTTTATATAAGGACAGTATTGCACTCGCAAGGATGCAGAGAGGCCAAAGAGACTGTGGACCATGTAGCATAACAGAGAAAAAACTGACTTTGGCATTCCAGCTCATTCACCTACCTAGAGGTTAATGTTCCAAACAGGATAAAAGTGAGAAAGGAGTTCTAGCTTTGTATATCCATCGTACAAGAAGAAAAGGAGTATTTATTTTGTGCAAATTAACATCACCTTGCTTCCACTGGTTGTTGATATCTGCACGCTGCACCAATTGTCCTGAAAGCGTTTGACTTCAACTGTCAAATTTTGTTTTTCTTCCTTTAAGGCCTCATTTTTCTTGGAAAGCTCATCATCGTATTTAGTTTGCAAAACAGAGTAAAATTCAGGCAACACTCCGCTACTTCTGACATTTTCGGTTTTTGTTAATGCATCCTGTAATTTTAATGTCTTGATAGTCTTCCACTATTAAGGCTGCTTCAATGACTTCTTGAGCCCTCAATGTCCAATGTTCTTCATTTTTTGTTCCTGCCGATAAACTTTATATCTTGAGACTGAATAATGGTTTCTTCAATCTCGTAATTGTGACTTCTCATGATATTGTGAAGTGGAAGTTTCCCAGGTGAAATGTTTTGAATAGACAGACTAGGCATTGATGATGTACATAGGCAGGCATTATGACATTATGTGACAGGACATTCTACTTGAAGTAGCACATCCCCAATAACCAAACTTTAATTCAGCGAGATCAGTTTTAGATATTATGGTGGGTTCTATGGAGTTCTTCGATGCCTTAAACATAAGAGACATAGGTCGATTTCCGCAGATGATAGTTGCCTAGAAACAGTATAAATAACATGGTTGATTTGAGCAGATGATAGTGAACAATCATCCTCTACGTCCTGCAACACTTTATTTGTTGAAACCCTTGTTTTCGGATGAATCAGAAATATTTTGTGCCACATTTCCATGGTTGCCTGAAAATTCTAAACTATCAAGTGCACATATCATTTTCAAGGCTGCTGTAAACTATGGAGTGCGCATATGATTTTCAAAGCTGATACTAATCATAAAGTTTAAATAATATTTACCATTTTTGGCATGTCATTTTCTCTGGTGCCCGGTGAAAATTTATTATCATTATCTTGCATTATCTTGTAGTCCTTGAACAAGGTGGGGTTCATTTCTCCACACCAAAACACCAAAAAGCGTATCCCCCAGTGCCAGTGCAGCTTTATGTAAATAGCAGAGGAGTTGACTTCCAGTGAGTCAAAAATTCAATGGAGGTGGGAAGATATAGCTATTGAGCTAAAGGAATATTATATAGTAAGATAGAATGACCTTAACTGATTTATCCTAACGACGACAGTGATTTTGGTTGCGTTGCTGTCCTGGTGCTATATCCTGCTACTACCCACTAGCCCGGATTTTCAAATACGTTTCCAGGACCTAACCGTAAAGCTGCACAGGGGTTAGAATATGCACACTCAAGGATGGTTGCAAGACTTGGCTCCTCATCTTGGCAAGCGCCATCAACTTGCCAGTCAGCCCGACGAACAGGATGGGCACACAACCTTATGATTATGATAACTATTGCTTTTAATTTTTGCTTTTGCAAGTGTGCAATCGAAGTTCAAGATGTTTACAGGAATAAGGGGACCCATGTTTCAGCATGAATGACACTAAGGATATAGCATAATAAAAAGAGGGTACACTAGAATATCCTCATAATCTTAGTACAACTTACGGTTGAAGACAACAACAATGCAAGAGGAAAAGACAGGTTTTATCGCTGTAGCTCCAATTAGACTTTCTAAATTGTTGGTCAGCCGAAATGAATAAAAGGCCCTGAAACCCTAAACAAACCCTGATCACATAAAAGTTTCTCCAAAAATCATTAAAAGTAGAGGGTTCGGCATACCTTGAGATCAACATTGGAGCGCGACGACAAATAGCTATTCAAAAGAGGATCCTTAAGAATTGCCGACCATTTCCCGGGACCATACTTCTCTATTCCCGCGCGCAAAGCCGCTTCTTCCTCCTTGGTCCACTTCTGCTTTGGGGCACCCATGCCTTCAAACCCTAAAAACCCTCCTCTCTGTTAAACCGCACAAATTTTGCCAATAAAGCCTTTTCAGCAAAATTCAATTCACTTCTAGCTTCGCGAAGAAATCACCAATCAACCTATTCTACAAAAATTCAATTCATGATTAATATAAAATCAAATTTCCAAAATATATTACTGTTACTGACCAAAACGCAAAGATTCAAAATTTACAATTGAAGCCCATCGCATGTTCCTTCAGGATTTGGAGCGGCAGTGCATTTCGCTCATCGATAAGTTTTAATTTTCTTTTTAGTTAGTTTCTTAGTAGGTTTTTGCCGGATCTATTAGTAATTTATATTATTTATAGTTAATTCTTTCAGCTATGACATTTTTTTTTTTCTATCCTTTTTTCCCGGGAACTTTCCGTGTCGATACATTTTGCCACCAATAAATTATAATGACAGTAGATTGACCGTCAACGCACTTGAAACCCTACACCCGCCCTTTCAAGCCATTCATTGCTTTTATTTTTTATTTTTATTTAGGATTATAGATCCTTAGCTGGTTGAGTAAGAAGAGGTTAATTAGATCCTAACCTTAGTCCGTAGAGTAAAGAGGAAGTTAATTGGATCTTAAGTTAAAGTAGAACAGCTCATCAGCAAGCACTCAACTGCTACCAAGAGCCTGATCAAACCCTTTTAACCTTTTCATAAATTT
Source organism: Wollemia nobilis (assembly GCA_028583015.1). NCBI lineage: Eukaryota > Viridiplantae > Streptophyta > Pinopsida > Araucariales > Araucariaceae > Wollemia > Wollemia nobilis. The sequence goes on from JAQPPZ010001411.1 coordinate 7,075,595, forward strand.
GTTTAATTCAGGAAATCGATAGAGTTTGTGGTTATTACAACATTAAACATTATCATATGGCTCAACCAACAAACCTCTATGAACCCTAGTCAGTTGGGTAAAGACGAAGTCAATGAGACCCCCAACCGTTCAGAGAATGGAACCAAACAACCCACCAACAAGCACTCATTGCTACCAACCAACCTATCCCCTTCGACTTTTGTGATATGTTTTTAATTTTCACATATTATCATATGGGTTAAGTTAAATATCATAATGTTAAAAGATAGCATGATATTGATTTTTTTTTTAGTTCACTTGTATTACATCTTGACCACATAGTTGTATTACGTAGTTTTACATTTATTATTTGTTTATTAAAATTCAATGTTTTCATAATTATATTATGAAATGATGAGTATTTAAGTACATGGATACCTATTTCAAGCATAACAATTTTTCAAATAAACTTGTAACTATTTTTATCTTATATTACATACATATGCGGATATGTCTTGTGAAGGGTGGGTATAACACTTGCCAATGCTTCAATAATTATATTATAAAATAATAGGTATTTAAGTACATAGAATATTTATTTGAGGCACAACAAACTTTTGAACAAACTTGTAACTATTTTTATCATATATTACATGCATATACTTTGTTTGGGGTGGTTATATCATTTTCCATTTCATATGGGCTATGATGTAATAACTCTTGACATTCTCCCCCTAATTACATCATAGTCATAGCTCTATCTTTGCTTGTGATCAAAAATAATTTCTAGGGTGATGTTGGAATTTGAAAGAGAAAGACCCCCTTTAATGTAGACTTTCTACTTTGATGCTTTGAAGTGTCAGGCTTTGTCGATCATGCACTCTAAATACATTTATTACAAAATAATTATGCAATGCTTATGCATGAATTATGTGTTTTCTTCAATATTTTTAAGCAAAGCATGTGCTACCACACATCCAACATCTCTTATTGAATTGTTTGGCTACCGATTTTTGGCTTGCATATGATGGAATGAAAGTTGTGTATGGCTTTCTTTGCTACTTTATCTTTCTCTACATTTTATTATGATCAAGTCCTAGATTCCTTACAAGTTCTCCTTTTAAATGGGATGTATATTTTGAATGGTCTTTAGCAATTTTGCATATTTGTTCCAATCCCTTTAATGTACCCATAGTTGCCACAATTTTACTTTGAACTATAATGTAGCAACTTGTCAAGTGCTCTATAGTTTTTAGAGTTGAACCAATAGGGTTTAATAGTCATGGTCGTTGTCTAACAAAACCTTCTTTATCTCGTATTATATTGTTGATCTTGATGATATCACAATGCATCGTATCATTTAGTATCTTGATAGTTTGTTGTGTGTATACTTAAGTGAGGAGGTTAGAGCAACTGAAATGGGCTATAGCTTAGGAATCATTGCTAACAACTATCAAAAGCTTCCCCATTTGCAGGGGAAAAAAGCAAAAATATCGAACTAAACCTTTTTCAATATGACCATCGATCCTTGTACTTTAAACAACGCAACCCGATTGCCTTCAAATTTTATCAAAGTTTTAATCAAATTTAAGCCACCATTCTGTTAGAGGCAATGATTCAGAGATGCGGGCTCTTTCCATGATAGGGTCCAATAGTTGTGGTCATTGTCTAACAAAATCTCCTTTATCTCGTATTATATTGTTGATCTTGATGATATCACAATGCATCTTAGTATTTAGTATATTGATAGTTTGTTGTGTTGGTATACTCAAGTGAGGAGATTATAACAACTAAAATAGGCTATAGCTCAGGAAGGACAACACTGCCAAAAGTTTACATAGATGTTGAGGGACCCACTACTGTTGACCCAGGGACCAACCCATAGTGTAGTGTTATACAATTGTCAAGCATTTTTTATAATTTCGAAGACTTCAACGAAAGCCAAAAGTAGGAGATAAAGGCAAGGAGAAAGTTTTGAACTTAGATAGTTTTAGCAATCATAGACTCACAGAAATAGACAAAAAATATCACAATATAAATAAAACAAAATATGATTTTAAAATATAACCATTTTGTTACAACACAAATATAGCCAAGTCGGCTATATTTCCAATTGTCATCTATTCATTGATTTATTATTATTAATAGTCGTAGGTTGATTTAGAATCTATCATCAATCATAATTTCATTTCCTGTTTGTGTATGCAAGAGACTTAGCCCTCTCTAAGTGGCGAAGGACTTAGCCCTCCTAAAGTGAAGAATAATTATTAATCTTCTCATCCGAATTATGTTGTATTTATTTTACGAAGAATTATCTTTCCAAGAGGTATCAAAGCACTTTCCTACCGAAGAAATTTGTTTGAATCTAAAATGGCAATAGCAGCAAGGAATTTCAGCAAAACTTCGAATTGTTTTGTTATTGTACTATTTAACAAAGAGCAACAAAATTTAGAAGGTTAAATTCATAGCAGACAATTACATCACATCGATGATGCGCAGTATAAGGGTAGTTCGTTTAGCACAAGTTATCACAAATCCGATGAACGAAGTAAGATTACCTAGAACACCAGCTTATCGTAGACGTAGAAGAATTTTTTGAGTCACGAATCCTATCTTCGACTAAGCAATTTGCAGCATCGTAGCGATTCACAGTATTCTCAAAAATTCACTGGTGGAAGGAAGTTGTTTGGTGTGGGGAAAATTATTTTATGGTTCTCCTAAAATTCCCTAGAACCAATAAAAATGCATGATTGTGGAAACCCTAACAACGTCCAACAAAGACATTTAACGTAGCAAGATTTCATTGGTCGAACTTGGACACCACATGGCAATTCCAAATTTTTGGGTAAATTCGTTTAGGTTCGGGCAGTATTATCCGGTCTGTGTGATAGCAATACATGATAACAACATTAGCTCCTACTCCATCCTAATGTCGTCCACAAATTATTCCTCACCTTGATGATTTTTGCTTCTCATTGGTCTCAAAGTTCGCAGCATCTTTCAGTGACAGCTAGCGATCGTTCAAATTTTAGTTTTGCATGGGTGGTTGTCAAGACAGTTACAGATGAAGGGCAAACGCTTCAATTTATCGTTGGTAAACGATTAAAGTATAGGATGAAAGGCAAATACAGGATATTAATCTGACGAAGGTAGATACAGGTTCCAGTAGAGCTTATTTGAATATCGTCTAGGTGGACAACGCAAATTATAGGAAAACTAAGGAATCTAGCGGTCGTCTCAGCAATTAAATCATCATCTTAGTGGTGATTTTATGTGGAGAATTCGCAAAGCTTCACCAATAGCTGAATTAATCAAAGCAAGGATATTGTTAGGATACTATCCTAACATTAATTAATAATAATAATAATAATAATACATGTTATCCTATGGTTATATTAATAAATAATATAATAATTAATTATATTAATTATTATATTATTATAAGATTAGGGTTAGGGTTAGGAAGCATGGTGACTCTTCACTCATAACCCTAAAGGGGTATAAGACACTATGTGATTCTATCATTTAGTATATCCATGAATATGAAATATAATACAATTTATTGAAGGGACTTCACGACAATCCAAAAGCGATTCTTTTAGTTTTAGGTTATTTATTTATTTATTTATTTATCAATTTATGTGCTAGGAACCCTAGGTTCCTACCATCTGGTATCATAGCCTTATGGATCCAACCACATTGGTCAAGGAAATGAAAAATGACATTGTAGAAATTAGAAGAATGATTGAACAAAAACAAAAAAAACAAATGGAACGTTATGATCGTATTATACAATATTTAATGGAAATGCAAGAGGAGACCCTAGCCATGGAATCTCAAGTAGAGGAGGATCCCATAGCCATGGAATCCCAGGTGGAGGAAGAGCCCATAACCAGGGAATCCCGGAGGGTACCCATTGCACTCCCCAAGAACGAAAAAAATCCAAACCCTAAAAATATCTCCAATATTGTTTGCAATATCTCCAATGTTGTTTGCAATGTTCTTTTTAATGCAGAGGAAGAAACGAAAGTTTCTAAAAATTACAATGCATATCAAAGTGGAAGCCAACCTAGTATCACCTATGCAAAAAAAATAGAGGCTCAAGTATCATAAAGTTATTTCCATTGCACTAACATCCACTAAAGCTCATTATTTCTCTCCTTCACCTGGTGCTACTAAAACTATTTCTCAAAATTTAGGAGGTCCAATCCTCGTGAAGGGCATCATTCCCAGCGAGGTTACATTTGAGTATTCTCATAGCTCCAAATTAGTTGCAGGTGAATTTCAGATTGCAAAAGCAAAAGAAACAAAATCTAAGGAATGCAGCCCTGCACGTTCGCCTCCATGGCCACCTCCACCATTTCCCATTTCCTATGCAGTGTCAATGATCCTTCTTTGTGGAATTGTCTGGCTGTAGTTGAATTCGTATTTAAAAATTATAAAGTACCATTACCATCCTTTCTATTTGATTGAAATGGTCGCTCGGCTTGGTGGTAATTCAAACAATTGGGCACATAAAGTGAAGGACTTGTCAAAATTTTCTGAATCTACATGTGAGGACCAACGCCATGCACTGTCATTCATTCTTAGTGACATTTAGTATGAATCCTTTCATCATCAATTTTTGGTTTTGAAAAATGTGGACAGTATAAAACAATGGTTCACATCTTTAATTCGGTTCACAAAAACCTGGAACAAATCATAGATAATGGACAAAATATAAAGCTTTGTGAGCGTCCATCTCAAATTCAATGCCATATTTTAGAGTTTTGTTGGGTAGATTTTCGTCAGTAACTCAAGCTTACTCTTCTTCGAAAGGGAAATCGAGCCTGAGATATAACAAAACATATGTGTTTAAAAATGTGAGGAACCACAGGATTTATGGGAATCACATCATCGAAGCCATGTTCAAAGCCTAAGCCCACCGTGACCATCCAAACCAGGAGACCAGTCTCGATGAACGATCTCTCCACTTCAAAGATGAAATCTAGCAACAACTCGGTCCAGAAATTGCAGGCCAACTGCATACCACACCAACCACACTGCCAAGCTAGATTACTGCTCAAACATAAAATAAAAAATTAAAAACAAAAATACATTTGGCTTCCCTTAAATTCTAAGTGCCATGAAAAAGTTCTTCCTTACAAGCTCTCACACTCCTGTGTTGCGAACGAACGTCAAACACAGTAGTCGGTTCTAAAACACATCGATTAAGTTATGGGTGATAATATCTATTGTGCGTATACTCTGCCATACATGGAGAACGAACGAGGGATTTGTCTATTCAAAATAATTTTTTCTATCTATTCATGGATTTCATCCTAGGGATGTCTTTTTGCGGCATCTCATGATCATTGAAATTTTTGAACGAGTTTGAGAAGAAAAGATTAATGGAGGTGCCAATAGAGCATTAGTTCAATGATAACATATAAGTGATGGGATACACTAAAGTTGAATCAGAATGACAGTAAATTATCTCAAAAATAATATATTGTAGCCTACATGCAGAAAAGGCCGCCCTTTTTCGTTGTGGTGAACATTAGTTATTACCGGTGTTCATCAATAAGATTTAAGATGGACTCTTATATCATTGGCGGTTAAAATCAGTAAAGTTAAAAGAGAAGCTTTCTAACTGTTGTCTCTTCTTATAAGGTAAAAATGGAAGTTTTTTGTATACAATTTAGAAGGACAATTAGGTATCTATATCATATTTTGTCTACGTTAAAAAAAAAAAAAAAAAAAAACTAAAGTGAAAACTGTTCCATTTTGTTTGGATACGAGATGAACTTCAAAATAAGATGATATAAAGACTACTGAGTAGTGACTACTAATGGAAATTATGATTGTTGATAGATGGGCCTGTTTTCATTGAAAGTGTACGTAGTTTGCAGGTATTATGTGTACAACTTACCGACATGTAAGCTTACAAGCATCAAGCCACATTGAAGAAATTCATAGGCACATGGCACTCAAGTTGGTAACAGACACTTGGTAGATGGCCACACTTAACGAATTCATAGAGCCCTTTTATTTCATCAAACATAATATGGAGGAGAATCACACAATCAAATTCACCAACTATCACGATCACAACTTAGAAGAAAGACCATCTCCATAGAAGATTGCACATCGTGTTTGTCCTATGCACTAAATAATATAGAGCACTGTTATTCTAAAAAAGAGGGAGTTCAATACCTGTCATACTCATTTTATAGCATTCCTCGCTTGTCGCATTTTCCTAGGACCACATTGGAAGTCCTCAAAGAATTTACCCGTAATATTGGGGGTTGCGGGAGGTGTGATTCTGACACTGGCCGCCTTTCTCCTTGGAGTTCCAAGTAAGATATTATATCAATCTTCCCTGGGAAATTCAAATCCTATTAGAACGGGCATAGAAACTATACGAGGAAGAAAATGTTATGAATATCATGGATTGGACAGTTAGGGGAAGTTACTCCAACGAAGAAGCCATAAGATGCATTCGCATTGGGCTTCTGTGCATACAATCTGATGCAACGATCCATCTAGATTGTGCATAGACGTCACGCAGGTAGCCGTTGACAAAAAGAAGTTGTGAATAGACGAGAAGTGGCCGATGTTAATGTGCATTATAGGTGACAATTGAGTTTTTTTTTTAAAGACAAACTTAACTACAAGAAGCCTGTGATGTTGAGATTGGCAAACTTTGTAGAAGCATATTTCCAAATTTTTCTAGCTTTGAGGACAAAGCTCTTCAAAGAGGGATGGCATGTTAGGATACTATCTTAACATTAATTAATAATAATAATAATACATGTTATCCTATGGTTATATTATTATAAGATTAGGGTTAGGGTTAGGAAGCATGGTGACTCTTCACTCATAACCCTAAAGGGGTATAAGACACTATGTGATTCTATCATTTAATATATCCATGAATATGAAATATAATACAATTTATTGAAGGGACTTCCCGACAATCCAAAAGCGATTATTTTAGTTTTAGGTTATTTATTTATTTATTTATCAATTTATGTGCTAGGAACCCTAGGTTCCTACCAGATATAACGCCATCTTGTAGAATAATTAATCAACGAAAAGGTTTGCATCACGGTTTATGCCATGCCAGCAAATCGTCCCTCCCTAAGGTTCGCATCATAGTTTCTTACTCGACAATCATAAATTACGCAGGCCTTGACCACCAAGGGCAATTCTCAGTTTAGCAAAGCGATCATCCAATGCATAATTTACGACAAACACAACAGACACATCTAGTGAAGGGCAAAAAATATGTACGTGCATAAATTTTTTTTTATGAGACTTTACTCCCACACGAGCAATGCAGGAACTAAAAGGTTGGTTTATAAGCAATAACACCTCATAAGTGTATTGTGACCACATTGGTGGCCACACAACATCACGCGCATCACTCATCGACCTAAATGCCATTTATCCTTCATAAATTTTTGGTCAGTTTCTATCCTTTCTCCGCATCGTCCTAACGTACCCTGTGTGTGAGTTGTCTTCCAGTATCCTGACGTGTTCATCATCTTCCAATATCCTGACATGTCCCATCCTCTAGTGTCTTGTCTTATTATCGTCGTATCGTTTAGCCATCGTCACAGCAGATAGTCATTGGAAGCTGCATCAGATAACCATTGGAAGTCGCATCAGATAGTCGTTGGAACTCTCTCACTAACGGTTGAAAACTAGTTATTGAAGGAAATGTCAGCAATTCACCTAGTCGTTGGGTCAAAATTCTGATTTTCAAGTAGAAGTAAACTAGTCGTTGGATCAAATTTTGAATTTCAAGTTAAAGGATTTCAAATTTTGCAGTTGGAGCAAAATAATTATCAATTAATTGACAAAATTTTCATCAATTTTTTTTTGCATTAAACATTGTTTTTTGCAATCAAATGCATGAGTGATCAAGTCACTCCTACCAAGTGGAATAGAGGACCAAACAAAAGATTAAATCACAGTGAGAGACCAAATGAAGGACCATTAAATTCACCAAGAAGACCACCGATAAATAAAGGTACGCAACATAATTCTCCTTTACGCATTAACAATTTTAACCCCAACCACTCTGCTCTTAATTCCATGGCTCCTTCCAACTCATCCCACGAGAATCTCCAACATGAGGAAGTCGTAATCCCTTCTTCTTGCAACCAAGAATTACAAGATTGTCTGTCTAAAATAACTAGTAATATGAGCAAAATGTCGGAAGTTCTCCAAAAACTAGTAAACAAACAAAACCTTGAACCTCCTCCCTCTCCAACTAATTCCCATAGACAAAATGATACTATGGATCAAGATCCTCCCCTAGGTCACAATGATCTTAACTCAGATATGGGTGAAGTTGCTCAATATTTGAAATGGCCTCCAGGTGTTACCGTTCCACATACTGATATGCCCATATTTGAGGGTGGGGATCCACGTGGTTGGTTAGCTAAAATGGAGGGTATGCTACACTTATATCATATTCCTGAAGTCAGAAAGGTTTCTTACGCCTCTTCCAAATTGGGTATAGAAGCTTACCAGTGGTTTGTTTGGCAGCAACATCAACATAAACGTACCATCTTATGGCCAAAATTTAAAGATCTTTTCCTCAAAATATTTTATGAAGGTGTTTCTTCTTCTTACATCGTGCGCCTATTGGATCTTAAACAAACTGGTTCTATCCAAGATTATATTTTAGAGTTCACAAGTCTTCTTGCATATACGAAAGATGTAAAAGCTTTTGTGGTGGTTTCTACCTTTCATCATGGTCTAAAGGAAAATATTCAACTCGAAGTGGACCTACATGATCCCTGCACTTTGGATGATACCATGAGGATCGCTAAGATTGTTGAACGAAAGTTTCAAAATTGGACATCTTCTAGGCAAGACTCTAATACTCATCCTCAATATCGCAACAATTCCTTTTCAAAAAATGAACATTCATCAAGATATTTCTGCTTTAAGTATCACAATTATCATCCCAGAGATCAAGCATGTGTACCACATCAAACCTTTCAAATAGAATACAAAAATAAGGAGGAAGAAGAAGTAGTAGAAGATATCACTCAACAAGAGTCACCCACATATACAGAACAAATCTCAGTAGATAATAGTGAAGCAACACCAAAATATGACACTATGGCTATTTCAATACATGCTCTTATGGGGATAACAACTCACCATACAATTAAGGTACTAGGATTTATTCGGCACAAACGTATTAATGTGTTGATTGATTCAGGTAGTACACATAACTTTATCGACATCAAGACTACTAAAGCATTGAACTTGTTCATTAATACTACCAATCAAGATAAGTTTCAAGTATTAATTGCAAATGGTGGAAACACTCAATGTGTGGGTAGAACATCTCCAGTTTCAATCCAAATGGGAAATTACACTTGGCAAGGAACTCTCTTCGTTATGAACTTGGGAAGTTCAGATGTTATTTTGGGTGTCAAATGGTTAGAAAAGCTAGAAGTTGTTAGTTTTAATTTTCAAAAATTATATGTTGAATGGAAAGAGAATGGGAAGACTATTCATCTCCAAGGAATTCAATCTCCACCTTCCAAGGTGGTGAGTTCACACTGCATGGAAAATATTTTCAAGAAAGGAGGTTATGGATTCATAGCTCAAATTAATTGCATGGAAGTTCAAGCACGAGATACCCCTGTGATTCCTTCAAAATATCTTCAAGATATTGTGGCTAACTATGATGAAGTCTTCAGAGAACCAAAAGGGCTACCCCCAAGTGATCTCATGACCACGCCATACATCTCGTCCCTAGAATTCTCCCTCCTAATGTGTGTCCTTATTGATACCCTCAACCTCAAAAAATAGAAATTGAAAATATTGTCCAAGAACTATTAGAACATGGCATCATTCATCATAGCACTAGTCCTTATTCATCACCAGTGGTTTTGGCTCATCATAAAGATAATTCTTGGTGCATGTGTCCTGATTTTTGTCCCCTCAATAAAATCACGATCAAGGATAAGTTCCCTATCCCTATCATAGATGATTTATTATATGAATTGCATGGTGCTAAATATTTCACAAAATTGGATCTACGTTCGGGTTTTCATCAAATTCGAGTAAGAGATGAGGACATTCCCAAAACTACCTTTCGTACTCATGAAGGTCATTATGAGTTCTTGGTCATGCCTTTTGGTCTCACCAATGCCCCTTCCACCTTCCAAAGTCTCATGAACCATGTTTTTCATCCATTTCTTCGCAAATTTGTCTTAGTCTTCTTCGATGATATTTTGATATATAGCAAATCTTGGAAGGATCATTTAATGCATGTGGGGAAAGTTCTTCATGTATTACATAAGGAGAAACTTTTTGTCAAACGCTCCAAGTGTTCTTTTGGTGTTCAAGAAGTCGAATATTTGGGTCATATCATTTCTCATGAAGGTGTTAAAGTGGATCCTAATAAAATTAAAGCCATTCAAGATTGGCCTTTACCCAAAACCATCAAAAAACTTCATGGTTTTTTGGGTCTTACAGGTTATTATCGCAAGTTTATTCGCAATTATGGTAAAATTGTAGCTCCTCTCACCACCCTCACAAAAAAGGATGCTTTTCACTGGTCTGATATTGCCACTCAAGCATTCATGGCACTCAAGGAAGCTATGTGTACTACTCCAGTATTGGCAACTCCAGATTTTCACAAACCATTCGTTATTGAATGTGATGCTTTGGGCATAGGTATTGGAGTAGTATTAATGCAAGATGGTCACCCCTTGGCATTCAAAAGCAAGCAACTTTCAGGTAAAAATTTGGGGAGATCCACATATGAGAAAGAAATGTTGGCTATTCTACATGCAGTCAAGAAATGGAGACATTACTTACTCAACAATCGTTTCATCATAAAAATAGATCATAGTAGTCTTAAGCACTTTCTAGAACAATGTTTCTCCTATCCAAAACAAAACAAGTGGATGACAAAGTTATTGGGATATGATTTCATCATTGAGTATAAGAAGGGCAAAGAAAATGTAGTAGCAGATGCATTATCCCATAAATATGAAGATGAAGTTTCCATCAACGCCATTTTGGGTCCTTGTTCTCAATGGGTTTCTCAACTCCAAGAAGAATGGTTGGTTAACACCAAAACTGCTCAAATTATTCAAGATATGACTATAGGATCATCAAAGCATCCTTATTTTTCATATATTGACAAGGTGTTACGCAAGAAATATCGCATTTACATTCCGTAAAATTCCACTATTAAATCCATGATCCTTGAAGAATCACATGCTTCTCCATCAGTAGGGCACTCAGGATTTTTGAAAACATATCAGCGGGTGAAACAATCCTTTTATTGGAAAGGATTAAAATCTTATGTCAAGATATTTGTTGTCGAATGTGAAGTATGCCAACGCAATAAGGGTGAAACAATCAAATCTCTAGGACTTCTTCAACCATTACCAATTTTTGACCGCCAGTGGGAACACATATCAATGGATTTTATTGAAGGTCTTCCCAAGTCAGAAGGTAAAACAATGATTTTTGTAGTAGTGGATCGTCTTTCCAAGTATGCTCACTTCAATGCTCTACAACACCCATATTCAACAAGCAAAGTGGCCAAGGTATTTATTGACTCCATTTTCAAATTACATGGAATGCCCAAAACTATTGTAAGTGATCGTGATCCCATATTTACTAGCAATTTTTGGCGAGAATTATTCCATCTTAGTGGTACCAAATTAAATATGTCTTCTACATACCATCCCCAAACCGATGGTCAAACTAAAATTGTTAACAAATGTTTGGGTACCTATCTGCGTTGCTTTGCTCAAGATAAGTAGTATCAATGGAGTCATTGGCTTTCATTAGCAGAATGGTGGTATAACACTTCTTACCATTCTTCCCTCAAGATGTCCCCATTTGAAGCATTGTATGGGTTAAAACCACCAGCAATAACAGATTATGTTCCAGGATCTTCCAAAGTAGCTCAAGTAGATGATTGGTTCCAACATCGACAAACAATGCTCAACATTCTTAAAGACAATTTGATCCAGGCACAAAATCGTATGAAGCAGCAACAAGACTCACACCATTCAGAGCAACAATTCAATATAGGAGATATGGTTTTCTTACATTTGCAACCTTACAAATAGTTGTCATTGAAGATCAAGACTAGTCAAAAGTTGGCTCCAAGATTTTATGGTCCTTACAAGATAGTTCGTCGCATAGGTGAAGTAGCATATCAATTGGAGCTTCCTCCCTCATCCCGTATACATCCAATTTTTCATGTTTCCTATCTCAAAAAGGTGATTGGCCAAAAAGTACACTCCCAGTCAGAGCTTCTAGTACTTGATGAAGAAGGACGTATAAATCTTCAACCAGAAGCAATATTGCAAAGTAGATCACATCATCTTCGATCTCGCCACATTAAAGAATTTCTAATCAAATGGTAGGACCTACCAGTAGAAGATGCTACATGGGAAACATAAAGTATTTTTGAGTCATTTCTAGCTTTGAGGACAAAGATTTTCGAGGAGGGGAGCCATGTTACAACACCAATATAGCCAAGTCGGCTATATTTCCAATTATCATCTATTCATTGATTTAATAATATTAATAGAAGTAGGTTGATTTATATTTGATCATCAATCATAATATTATTTCTTGTTTGCGTATGCAAGAGACTTAGCCCTCTCTAAGTGGCGAACAATTATTAATCTTCTCATCCGAATTGTGTTGTATTTATTTTACGAATAATTTTGTTTCCACATTTCCTCTGCTAGAGCCAAGGACTTCAAACAATGGTAATGAATTATAGTTGGCAACATTTTGATAAAGGTGGCAGGAATTCAAATTTTTGACAAGCAGGGGACAACCTATAATGCACTCAAGAAAATACATGGCTAAAGAAGATCCACGTGGAGGCACCTACACCAAGTATCAATAACAAAATTTTGGCACCCAAGCTATAAAAGGAGGTGCTCATGCTATAATTCATCATCAAGCATTTACTCTGCAAAACTTTTGCTAGAGGTATTTCATTGTTTCATTAGGATTATTGTATTCTTTCTATGTCATCTTAGTTTTTTTCCTTATTTCTTCTCCCATTTGTGTAGGAATTTACTGAGAGTAAACCCAATATTATGAGGATATTCCCAAGGACTGAGCTAAGGATTTGAAAATTCCTATGTCACTACTCTTAGGGCATAGAATTAAATTTCCCTATTACATTATTTGAATAGGAGAAATATTGTATTGTTATCAGAAAGAAGCCTCAACACTCTATTGGGCTCTACCATGTAATCAATCAGAAAAATAATAGTACAAATTCAACTTCTCTCTAGCAAATTGTTGTTCAATGGATGTGTGTCACTTTTTCATATGTTGCAAAATTTGAATATATGAATAATATTTTCTTCACTGGTGAAATATTTGTATATGTTACATAATTTGAATGTATGCAGATGTCCTAGTTCTTTTTTCTCTGTCTTTCTAAGTCACGAGTTTACTAATTCCTACTACAGTGGCCCAATAGATGAGACAATTGTCTGCTTGTTAAGTGCAGTCATTACTTGGTACTAATCATAAATATTTATAATCCACATAATCTGGTTGAGCATAAAGACTTATCATCAATCATTAATTATGCTCATTTTGGGGTATCCTGACCCAACCCAGTGTAATTAAAAATTTTAGTTTTCAGGTTAAAGTGACAAGTTTACCAGAGTTTGCATAACTGGTTGTGACTTAGGAAATTTAGGTAGTGTTATAGTCATATTTTAAGGATATCAAAATTTCCCACAATAGTGATCTTGAAGTTTTTTTGGCTATTGTTGCATTTATGAGCTCATTTTCTACTTTTGGGATACATGTTTGAAATGTTTAGATGTTTCACAATTGTCAAAAGTTTCTTCTTCCTTCTTTTTTATAACTATGAAAACATCAAAAATTTGGTCATTCTACTCTTCTCTTATGCCTTTCAACACTTTAGCCATTTTCTAACTTTTGGGACTCCATATATTACGAGGAATTAGAACTTTTGCTTTCCCTTTCTTGTTGAAACTTTTAGAAAATAACGTTATTTGTCATACTTTCTTCTACCTTTTAACTTTCAAAAAAATTAATTGAAACTTTTGCTCGCACTCGTCCATCACTTCATTATCTGTTGAGTTTGTCTCTTGAAATTTTACTAAGAGTTTCTTCTTCTAAATGTAGTGAGAACTCGCTACATTATGTACTTTCCTTTTATAAGGGGGGAAGGCAGTTGAATAGGAGAAAGTTCCATTTGGTCAATTGGGAGATTGTTACCAAGCCAAAGGAGTAGGAAGGTCTAGGAATCATGAAAACAATGATTGTTAGCAATGCACTAAGTACTACATTGCTCTGGAATCTACTCAATTCACTATTTTTGAAAATCATAAAATGCAAATATCTAAACAAATCTAATGGAATCCAACTCCTAAAGAGTGTGAAAAGCATAGTAGGCTCCTCAAATTGGAAATATATTATGGAAGCTAAAGATATTATATTAAATCATACCTCCTAGCTTTGGGGGATGGTAAACAAATTAATATATGGAACAATCCAATCTTGGGAGGACCTCTAATTTTTAAAAATTATTCCTCATGATTAAAAGTGAACCTATAATAGTTGGTTTTTAACTATCTTGAAAGTTTAACTACATGGGTGGGTGATACTTCCCTACCACATCTTAACCAAGACTCATGGAGATAGTTGCACATCCAAACTAAAGGAATTAAACTCTCTCCCCAAATTTTATATTAGATTGTATGGGGCTCTATTAGTGGGCCAAGGGTTTACATAGTTAGCCAAGGGGTGTTATTACAACAACAAGGTAAAAAAATCTCAACTATATCCAAGGTATGAACTTTCAAGGTTCCCCTAAACTTCAATCCTTTCTCTAGATGGTACTCCAAAACAAAATTCTTATTGTAGACAACATCATCAGGAGGAATATCATGGGGTCTCATATTTTCCATAGGTGTCTCAAAAGCAATGAAACAACAACACATATATTCTTTCAGTGTACAAAAGTAATTAAAAACTTTAGATTGAAATAACCTAGTAGCTAGAATCAACAATATTAGAAACCTTTAACTCAAAAGTGACCTAACTAATTGGGGCTAAATGTACAAATGGGTACTAAAGGATAAGCACCTTATAAGGTAAATTTTGTATCTAGTGCCAATATTCATCATTTGGCATGTTTGGAAGGAAAGAAACAGGATAATTTTTTATGACAAAAGAACTAATTTTTGAGTGTTAACCAATAGAGTGTTAAGGGAGATAGTCTTGAACACAAAAGGTCTATATTATAAACAACATAACATCAAAACATTAAGAAAAAAGGGAGATGCAACTATTATACCAAAGGGAACTCCAAAATCTCCTAAATTTTGAGCCATAGGTTGGAACAAGCATACCTCAAGAGATAAAGTTCCCTACACTTTTCTTTGATGGAGCCTCTAAATCAAACCTAGGTCATGCAACGACTAGTGGAGTAATACTAGTGGCACCACACCATGAAATGCTTCAATTCAAAATAGATTTGAGGAAACAACTAATAATGTTGTAAAATTTATAGGCTATGAAATTGGATAAAAATTGGCTTAGTAACAAGGCATAAAAAACTCCATGTGTATGATGATTCAATATTTGTGATCTCTACCCTAACTAAGGGGAACAAATTATCATTAGTCCAACATCAAATAGTTTAGAGAAGACTAATAAAACTAGAACAAATTTTTGAATATTTATAATATTTTCAAATTGGAAGAACACATAATATGGTGGTTGATCACCTTGCAAATGAGGCCATAAACATAACCTATTTGCATCTTAGAGTGATAAGGAATAATAAAAGTAGACAACTTGACTGGAACATATGAAAGGAAGCATATGATGATTTCGAAGCATTTGATGTTTTCGACACCTTTAGATATTTTGGAGCACTTGGAGATTCTAAAGTCTTTGAAGACTCCCATACCTTTGGAGATTCTAGAGCCTTTGAATATTCTAATGCCCTTGGAGATTTAAGCGCCTTTGGAAAACCCTCAAAAAATAAGTGATTTCAATGCTTTTGGCGGTTTAGGTTTTCTCGATTATTATGACACCTTTTGTATTTTCAAAACCTTTTATTTTGAGTTTTTTGACACCCTTTATATTTGGGTTTCTTGTGTCCTTTGTATTCCAACATGTTTTTTTGAGTTTTTTATTTTGCTTTATTGTTTGTCCCTCCCTTTCGACAATAATCTTGTGATAAAAATTTTAACACACCGAGTATCCATCCAAATAGATTTTTTTCTCCAGTTCCCACCACCCATCTTAGACCTTTAATCACTAGATCAATTGATTTTTTTTAACTATTCCATAGTGCAAAACCATCTAGTAGTGAGAGTGTAGTAAAGATTAAGCTTGGGTTATAAAGCTCAATGTACTTAATTAGAATAATTGTTGCCCATTGTATTTGACTCTCTTTGTATAATCTCCAAATTACTTTTCCCCTTAAAGATAAGTTTACATCCATAAGAACTCTTAAATTGAGACCTCCCCTAGTTTTATCATCACACACCTTGCTCCATTTCACCAAAGAAAATTTCCTTTTATTATGTAATCTTGACCACACAAATATTAGATTAAAATTTTTCCTTTCAAACTTGGCATAATATACAAGGACATATAATATGTTGGAATGACCTATAAGATTGATTTAATTAGCTGCACTCTTCTTGCTAACGATAAACATGTACCTTTCCATGCTTGTAGTTTATTCTAAACTTTATTTATAATTGGATTCCATAATTATATACTTACTATTCCCTTGAATAAGGGCATCCCTGGATATGTTTTTGGTAAATTTACCTCCTCCATTTGAAGTAACCTACATATCCTTGCTTTGATTCTAGTTGGTGTGTTTAGGAAGTAAACTTTAGATTTTATCCTATTAACTTTTTGCCTGATGTTCTTTCATATTATTTTAATAAGTTAGTCAAATCTTTGGTCTCATTTTTTCCTACCCTTCCAAAAAGGGTAGTATCATCGATAAATTGTTGACAGGTGATGTTGTTGATGTCATTACTAGCCTTGAGTCCACTTATCATCCCATATTTGTATGCCTTCTTCAAGTTCCTTCCAATACCTCTACCATAATAATAAATAGATATGATGATAGAAGATCTCCCTATATAAGACCCCTCTTAGATTTAAATTATTATGCTACTAGTTGATTGACCAACACTAAATATGAGACCATAGAGACAATATTTAATGCATCTAACCCATTTCTTTCTAAATCCAAACTTTTCTAATACTACAAAAAGAAATTCCCATTTAAAGATATTATAGGCTTTATTCATATCAAGTTTTAAGATCATTACTCTCTCTTTTCTATAAGCTATTGAATGCATTACTTCATGAGCTACTATGATCCTATGCAGAATCTGTCTCCCTTTCATAAATCTTCCTTGCTATTATAAAATAATTTTATCTAATCGTGGTCTTAACAATTTTGCCATCACTTTAGAGATTATATTATATGCCATATTATATAGTCTTATAGGCCTAAATGAATCAAATTATTTTGCATCCTTCTTTTTTGGAATTAGGATAAGATATGTTGCATTTATTTTATAAGA
Organism: Wollemia nobilis; assembly: GCA_028583015.1. NCBI lineage: Eukaryota > Viridiplantae > Streptophyta > Pinopsida > Araucariales > Araucariaceae > Wollemia > Wollemia nobilis. The sequence continues at coordinate 7,093,183 of JAQPPZ010001411.1, forward strand.
TATATAATATTCTACCCTAGAATGTTCCACTGACCAATAAAGAATCCTTTAGTACTTCCTAGTTACGTTGATGGATTGTTGTAGAGAGTCCATCTAGACATGGGGATTTATCCCCATCAAAATATAAAAGAGCCAAATAAACTTCTTCTAGAGTAATAGGCACCATCAGTTTGCTATTGTCTCATTTGTTATAATTGAGGGTACTTCTTGCAGTAGTTTAATATTAATAATTTCAATATACTTTAATCCTAGAATATTATGGTATAAAAACCTTAACTCATTTTTTATTTTGCTCTGGTCTTTAATCCAAACCCCTTCTACTGATTTAATTCTACTAATTCTAGATGCTAATCTCTATACTATTGCTATCCTATGAAAAATTTGTGTTTTTATCTCCTTTAATTAAGTCTATCTCAATTTTAATCTCTAAAATTTCTCTTCCTTACTCAAAATTATTATGATATTCAATAAGCAACTCCCTTTCCTTTGAGCTTGGGTTGTTGTGCTCACCTTTTTCAAAATTTTAAAGTTTTTCTTTTTGTTCTTATTTCTTATTTTTTTCTACCAGCAAGGACGCCACTTGCATAAGAAGTATAAGAAGTATATGTATATGTATAAGAAGTATTTACTCAATATATATATATATATATATATATATTTTTTTTTGAAAGTGTTCTTGTTCCAATATTTTAATCTAGATGTCATTGATTTAATTTGTTTTGGAAGTGTATACAACCCATTGTTTCATGAAGGATTCCACGTCTACACTGTCATATCAACAAATTGAGAATGGTCTTCCCATATATCAAATTTAAAATATGATATTTTTTGAATTCACTTTGTAGACACCAAAACAACACCAATCCGATTATGTCACAACAAGCGTTGATCGCATTGACACAAACAGCCCCCAGGGCAGCCCCTTGAGGTTAAACAGTGGTCCTAACCACTCCCAAAAGCAGTTTGGAAGGTCAAAGGTCAATTTGGCACCTTTTTGGCACCTTGCTCTCTGCTCGTCCCATCCCGGGACGAATACAAACTGGCATTCGTCCCACCAAGGGACGAATAGCAGCATTCGCCCCAAGGTGAGGCGAATAGAAGGTTTGGCTGGCAAAAAAAGTCAAACCTCGGTAACTTCGCCAGTTAACTGAGGCTTCAGGCCATGCAATTGCAAGGAATAGCTTTTATTCAAGAAGAGAGACTTTAGTCATGCATGTATTTATTTTAGAGACCTCATGCAAGGAGATTTTAAATCAGGGAACTAGCTTTTCTCTGAAAATAGGACAGTTAACTCAAGTGGCGCCCTCGCATGCGTAATTTAAACAAGGAGACCCTAAGGTCTATAAATTGGGGAGTTTTCCCACCCAAAAGATATACAGAGAAGGAGCATTTGAGCAACGAAGTTGAAGAACACAAGCTTATACTGAGAGGGGGGGTGAACAGTATAAGACCTTTTTCAATTTTATCTATCAATACAGCTTTCAAACCATTAACATGCAGAATAAAATAGCAGTAACAACAACAGTAAAATAGTGCACAAAAAGCAATCCACAAAGAGACACAACACTTTACGTGGTTCACCCAAGGTGGGCTACTCCACGGATAAAACTTTCCTCTAAAAGTTATATCAAAACCTCTGGGAATCCTTCCCGATTACAAAGTTTATGAGCCTTAGCTCAAAGGAGACACCTTCCCCTAATTTTGCTTTGCTAGTGATCCTCTAGAAGACCTCTACCTCCTCTGCCCTTAGCAAGTGGAATTCTGTCCACAGAAGACACCTGTCTTCCCTGCTCTGGCTGGAGATCTCTGTCCTCAACTCTGTTACAGCAAAGCTGGTCCTCTTTTCTGTACCAAACACAGTCCTTCGGTCTAGCACAATTGTCCTCTTCCTTTGTTCCTTTCTGCACTTGGTTGAAAACAACTTTTCACTCGCAACTACAGCAGCAACTTCTCAAATTAGAGCGGCACTATCTTCTCAAATTACAGCAGCACTTGATCACCGTTTGTCCTTCACAACTGTTCGCAATTACAGCAGTATCTACTTCGCGCACTTTGCTTTCTTTTACACAGACTGCGTGAACACAGTCGCAATCATAGCTGTCCTTAGATCAAATTCCACCCTTTTCATGATCTTCGCAAACACTGCAGCATTCGAACGCACAACAACTTATGCGCCTATGTACAACCACAACATCATACTTTTCGCACAGTCTTCTTATGAACAACAACACAGTCTTTGATACTTAGAAGATTCAACGAAGTCCACTCTAATGTTGTAGTCGAACTTCGCTCTCTGCTTTTTCGATGATCGAACCTCACTAGTCACACTAACTTTGCGAACGCCTCACTACGAAATGCACACTTCGATCGATACACAAAATTGCTCAAACAGTCTTCCTTTAATACTCACAATCTTAAGATGAAATCTTGTTCTTTAGTCGGCTGTTCAATCTCCAAACACGTCGGCTGTAAAACCTTACACTTCGTCGACAGAGGTTAACTTCGTCGGCTTTAACCGCCTCTGTTGTTCTGTAGCTGTTCTCGTGCGAAACTCAAACATGTCACGATATCGCTACGCCTTTGACTGTCGTACACCTTCTTTGGTTTGTTGTCACGAAATCGTGACACTACAGCCTTTGCTGACGTCATCGTAAATCTTGTCGCGAAATCGTGACGCTCTAGACTTCAAAGCCTTCTTCTCCGTTGTTGTCATGAAATCGTGACACCTTTGCCTCTTGCTGACGTCATCATGATTCTTGTCACGAAATCGTGATGCTCTGGACTTCAAAGTCTTCTTCTCCGCTACTGTCGTGAAATCGTGACACCTTTGCCTTTTGCTGACGTCATCAGCAACTCTGTCATGAAATCGTGACACCTCTTGCTTCTTCATCCTTTTCTTGGTTTGCACTAGCGAAAATGAAACATGTCACAAAATCGCTATGCTTTTGCTGCCTTAAGCTCTTTCTTGCCAACTGCTCGTGAAACTGGAACATGTCACGAAATCGCGACGCTTTTGCCAACTGCATGCTGCCAACTCAACCTGTCGCGAAATCGTGACACTTTCTGCATCCGTACAACTTCTTCGAAACTTGTCACGAAATCGTGACACTTCCTGCAACTCAACACTGCCAACTCAACTTGTCGCGAAATCGCGACACTTTTTGCATCCGTACAACTTCTTCGAAACTTGTCACGAAATCGCGACACTTTCTGCATCCGTACAACTTCTTCAAAACTTGTCGCGAAATCGTGACAGTTTTGCCCGTTCTGCCTCTGCCTTCCTGCATGTCGCGAAATCATGACACTTTTGCCCGCTTTGCCTCTGCCTTCCTGCATGTCACGAAATCATGACAGTTTTGGCCAAACTTTCTCTCTCCTCAAACATGTCGCGAAATCGCGACAGTTTTTCCAGCAGCTTGCAAACTTTTTCTAACTTATCTTTTTCTGGATTTTTGGCAACTGGGCTACTCTGATTTTCTTGGAGACTTACTGACCAGCTGAAACCTTCATCAAAACACATCCTTAGACTTAAAAACAAATTGCTCCAAGAACTCCTTGACATCAAAAACAACAACTACCAATAGCTCCTTGACATCAATGACAACAATTAAACTTAGGCAAAGGCAATGTACTCAAGATACCCAAAATTGCCAACAATCTCCCCCTTTGTCATTGATGGCAACCCTTAATTAAAAACACATCTTTCAAGAGCCAAAACTGAAATCAATCTCTTCAAGTTTTGCTCCCCCTGACTTGAAGCTTTCCTCTTCACTTGAAAACACTCCCCCTTACTTAAATCTCTCCCCCTTTGTCATCAATGGCAAAGGGTCACCTTTGGGGCTTGGGACTAAGAATGAGCCTCTTAGCTTAGTCCCTCCCCCACCTCCTGATGAGGTGATTTAAAACAGGGTTGGGAGTGATACTCCCATTAGACACTCATCATCATTAGTGTCTAAGATTTCTTTGTCGGGCCTTCTCTTGAATTCTTTTTCTGTATTCCTGTTCCTGTCACTGTTTTGATCCTCGGACCTGTTAATACTACTGTTCCTGTTTCTTTTATCTTTTCTGTTCTTATCCATACCTTGATCCTTGGACCTGTTCATATCACTTTTCCTATTTTTGTTATCATTCCTATTCTTATCCATGCCTTGATCCTTGGATTTGTTCATGTTGCTGTTTCTGTTCCTGTATCTCAGAAGATCAGCTCTACACTGTCTAGCTAGGTGACCTTCATTGTTGCATTTATAGCAAGTAACAATATTTGGCATGACTGTTCTTTGAATCCGCCTATTTTGACTAACCCAGTTCCTGTTATTTGCCTTGCAAAAAATTGCCTTGTGCCCGAATTGTTGACAAGAGTAACAATACCCTTGAAAGAAATTACGTATCCTAAAACTGTCATTTACTCTCTTCATTTGAGTCATGCAATGTACAGCCATGTGACCAAATCTGTGACACGCAAAACATCTGCCGTGAAATTTTCTTTTATTCGACTTCATGGGTCCCGAAGACTTCTTCTTCTCAGTCTGAATATCATTTTCTATTTCTGCGTATTCATCACTTATTGACTCATGATCTGAAGTACTTTCTTCAACAGGACTCTCTTCCTTTTGAAATCTCTTGCTAGATTCCCCAACCTGTTCCTTGTGCGGCTCAACGAAACCGAGACCTGTTTTATCTGTTGGTTTTCTTTGTCCTTTGATGAGAAATTTAACCTTCTTGGAGCTATCCTGAAATCTGTAGAGCTTATCCTTGTACTCTTTATTTTCTTCTTTCAAAGAAGCCATTTCCTGTTCTAACTCTCTATACTCCAAAATTTTAGAATCTAACTCATTCTTGAGTTCTTGTGACTTAGCCATAGATGCTTCAAGATTTTCTACAAGTTCATCTATCTCCATACAGCATTCATCTAACTTAAACTTGAGTCTATCATTCTTCTTTCTTTCCTTTTTCAAAACACCAAGAGCATTATTGAGTTCACATTCAAGATCCTCTATTTGATGGCACTTTGAATTGTCACAACCTTTTTCAGATTTCTTATCACTAGAGGTGCTACCTTTTTCAAAAACCATACATGCATCTTCATTGTAGTTTTCTGAAGCATCCTCATACATACTAGCAACCAAATCATTATTTCTGCAATCATCCTCAAGGTGCCCAAAATTTCCACATCTAAAACATTTCATGATAATGAATTTATGTTTCGGTTCTTCCTCTTTTTCTGAAATGAACAACATCTCATTTTCATCATCACTAGAAGAACTGTCACTATCACTGCTAGAACACTTACTTGCTTTGTCTAAGTAGAAGCTCTTCTTATTCTTGTGAGAATGCCTCTTTCCATGATTGTTGTACTCATCTTTGCTTTTCTGGTGATTGTTGTACTCATTTTTGCTCTTTCTGTAATACCTGTGCTTTTCAGAGTCCTTGCTTTTAACATCCTGTACATCTTCATCACTTTCATTTTTAGAAACAGTACAGTCAGTAGCATAATGACCAAATTTCCCACAGTTAAAACATCTTATATTTTTCTTGCTTTTGTGCTTTCTGGAAAACTTGCCTTTCCTGTTGTAATATGCCTCTTCCTCACTAGAAGACTCATCACTTTCTTGAATCTGTTTGCCCTTCGATTTCTTGATAGCTTTGAAAGCTGCCTCTTTCTTTACATCAACTTTTACTTGAGTTCTCAGCTCAAATGTTGCAAGAATACTATGGAGCTCATCCTTTTTCAATTTATCTAAATCTTTGGCTTCCTCAATAGCAGAAATATTTTCACTAAATCTATTAGGAAGAGATCTTAAAATCTTATCACACACATCATTTTCAGCAAGTTCAAGACCTAAGTCTTTCATGGAGTTCACAATCTCATCCATCCGAAGCATGTAGTCACTAATATTTTCATCATCATTCATCTTGAGTTGTTCAAACATACCTTTAAAATGTCTCAATTTGGCCTTTCGGACATTTGCATCACCTGTATGAACAACCTGCAATTGTTTCCACATCTCACTAGTTGTCTTGCAGTGAATAACTTTGGTAAGATCAGCCTTCTATAAACCTTTTAAGATTGCATTCATGGCTTTTGAGTTGCTGTGATGTAGAAGCCTGTCCTCTTTAGTGTAAGGACCATTTGTAGGAATGGTGTACCCATCTTCAATAACTTCCCATACCTCATTACCAAGAGCCATAAGATAGAACTTCATTCTTGCACTCCATAGACCAAAATCTGATCCATCCGGAATAGGTGCTACATTCCCACTTGAGTAGTCCATTGTGTTCTTTGCAACCTTTTCCTTCAAGCTGTTAAACTTTTCGAAGGCACTGGCTCTGATACCAATTGAAGAACACAAGCTTATACTGAGAGGGGGGGTGAACAGTATAAGACCTTTTTCAATTTTATCTATCAATATGGCTTTCAAACCATTAACATGCAGAATAAAATAGCAAGAATAACAACGACGGTAAAATAGTGCACAAAAAGCAATCCACAAAGAGACACAACACTTTACGTGGTTCACCCAAGGTGGGCTACTCCACGGATAAAACTTTCCTCTAAAAGTTATATCAAAACCTCTGGGAATCCTTCCCGATTACAAAGTTTATGAGCCTTAGCTCAAAGGAGACACCTTCCCCTAATTCTGCTTTGCTAGTGATCCTCTAGAAGACCTCTACCTCCTCTCGCCCTTAGCAAGTGGAATTCTGTCCACAGAAGACACCTGTCTTCCCTGCTCTGGCTGGAGATCTCTGTCCTCAACTCTGTTACAGCAAAGCTGGTCCTCTTTTCTGTACCAAACACAGTCCTTCGGTCTAGCACAATTGTCCTCTTCCTTTGTTCCTTTCGCACTTGGTTGAAAACAACTTTTCACTACGCAACTACAGCAGCACAGTCTTCTCAAATTACAACGGCACTATCTTCTCAAATTACAGCAGCACTTGATCACCGTTTGTCCTTCACAACTGTTCGCAATTACAGTAGTATCTACTTCACGCACTTTGCTTTCTTTTACACAGACTGCGTGAACACAGTCGCAATCACAGCTGTCCTTAGATCAAATTCCACCCTTTTCATGATCTTCGCAAACACTGTAGCATTCGAACGCACAGCAACTTATGCGCCTATGTACAACCACAACATCATACTTTTTGCATAGTCTTCTTATGAACAGCAGCACAGTCTTTGATACTTAGAAGATTCAACGAAGTCCACTCTAATGTTGTAGTCGAACTTCGCTCTCTGCTTTTTCGATGATCGAACCTCACTAGTCACACTAACTTTGCGAACGCCTCACTACGAAATGCACACTTCGATCGATACACAAAATTGCTCAAACAGTCTTCCTTTAATACTCACAATCTTAAGATGAAATCTTGTTCTTTAGTCGGTTGTTCAATCTCCAAACACGTCGGCTGTAAAACCTTACACTTCGTCGACAAAGGTTAACTTCGTCGGCTTTAACCGCCTCTGTTGTTCTGTAGCTGTTCTCGCACGAAACTCAAACATGTCACGATATCGCTACGCCTTTGACTATCGTACACCTTCTTTGGTTTGTTGTCGCGAAATCGTGACACTACAGCCTTTGCTGACGTCATCGTAAATCTTGTCGCGAAATCGCGACGCTCTAGACTTCAAAGCCTTCTTCTCTGCTGTTGTCACAAAATCGTGACACCTTTGCCTCTTGCTGACGTCATCATGATTCTTGTCATGAAATCGTGACGCTCTGGACTTCAAAGTCTTCTTCTCCGCTACTGTCACGAAATCGTGACACCTTTGCCTTTTGCTGACGTCATCAGCAACTCTGTCGCGAAATCGTGACACCTCTTGCTTCTTCATCCTTTTCTTGGTTTGCACTAGCGAAAATGAAACATGTCACGAAATCGCTACGCTTTTGCTGCCTTAAGCTCTTTCTTGCCAACTGCTCGTGAAACTGGAACATGTCACGAAATCGTGACGCTTTTGCCAAGCTGCCAACTCAACCTGTCGCGAAATCGCGACACTTTCTGCATCCGTACAACTTCTTCGAAACTTGTCGCGAAATCGTGACACTTCCTGCAACTCAACACTGCCAACTCAACTTGTCGCGAAATCGTGACAGTTTTTGCATCCGTACAACTTCTTCGAAACTTGTCACGAAATCGCGACACTTTCTGCATCCGTACAACTTCTTCAAAACTTGTCGCGAAATCGTGACAGTTTTGCCCGTTCTGCCTTTGCCTTCCTGCATGTCGCGAAATCGTGACACTTTTTCCCGCTTTGCCTCTACCTTCCTGCATGTCACGAAATCGCGACAGTTTTGGCCAAACTTTCTCTCTCCTCAAACATGTCGCGAAATCGCGATAGTTTTTCCAGCAGCCTGCAAACTTTTTCTAACTTATCTTTTTCTGGATTTTTGGCAACTGGGCTACTCGATTTTCTTGGAGACTTATCGACCAGCTGAAACCTTCATCAAAACACATCCTTAGACTTAAAAACAAATTGCTCCAAGAACTCCTTGACATCAAAAACAACAACTACCAATAGCTCCTTGACATCAATGACAACAATTAAACTTAGGCAAAGGCAATGTACTCAAGATACCCAAAATTGCCAACAGAAGTGCTGCCAATTTACATACCTACTTGTGATTTGTGCCTTCACATCCTTAATCTCTCATTCGAAAGGGAGGTTATTGGGTGACTATTAGAAGCACGAATCTCGTCCTACAACCTGATTTTTGGCCACAATATTCCACAAAATTTGTCGACAACACCCTATAAGGAGTTTTGGACCCATCCCAAGTGGATTGGTGCTGAAACAGTGTCCCAAACGGTGGGAGTCCTGTCCCCGGGCGCTCCCCAAACTGTCACAGTCCTATTCGCCCCACCCCGGGACAATTAGCAATCTATGATAGATTTCTCTAGTTTTTCTTTTGCATTTTATTCTATATATGTTAAATAGGTTACAGTTCAAATTTCATTTCATTATGAGCAATTTTGACAAGGTTTTTGTCATTTCTCGCCTTTACTAACTTGCAGATGGCACCAGCAAAATTTGGGTGATAGAGGTAAAATTGGATAAATCTAACCTTCTGGGTCTTCCCAAAACACCCCCAATTAGCTAACCCCAAGTTTGCAGATCATTTGGAGCTTCTGGGACATGACATTGAAGAGGATGCTTTTTGACAAGTTATTGTAGGTCTATTCGTCCCACCCTGGAGCGAATACAAATCTATGAGGAATTTCTAGACTGTTCTTTTTGCAATGGCTTCCTGATAACATATTTATGCTTCTGTTAAAATTTTAGGTCGATCTGAGGTCATTTGATCATCGTTTTAATATTTTCATGCATATACTGACATTAGGCCTTGGGAAATACATGTTTTATTCTGCCCGCAGATGCTACTAATATTTTCTATTTCTTTGAATGCAGGTTTATGACATCATAGAAGCAGGAAAGAGTCAACAATCATATACACAAGCGGCGGTGATGTTTTGGTCTGTCCATGTTATATGTGGGCACGCGGTAGAAAGATTGTTGTTTATAGATGCAATAAGAAACTTATTTGACGCTCCTATTACCTAAAAAGGAAGGAGACATATTGTAACACAACTCTGAAAAGCATATCAATAAAAAGGGCCATATTTTATATTGCTTTTATCTTGTGTCAATTCGTCTATGCTCTTTCTTTTTGTGTATTTTGCAATACATAGGCTTTAAGCGTTAAGTTTGATTTTATAAGCATCATATTGGGCACTTTCCTTTTTGTTTCCGTATCCTCGTGCTTTCAATGGCGATCACGGTGGGACCTGTGTCCTTTGATTTTAAAGATTAAAATTCTAATCAAAATTTGTTTGTTTTGCTTGCAGGTACCAAGCTCTCAAATGCTGGACTACTGTTCATCTTACCCTGGAACGAATACCTATCTGTTATTCGTCTCACCCAGGGACGAATAGCTCTCTGTGCAATTTTTAAGCAAAAATTCAGAGACATCCGATTTAGGCAGAGAAGAGGTAGGGGTTTTTAACACCCTCTATCAATTTTTTGTTTTTTGTTTTTTGTTTTCTGATTTTTGCGTGCATAGGAGAGTTTAAATGCTTGCTTGTTTCATTTTTGCAACTTAAAAAGAACCCCATACACCACGTGGTAATTTAAACCAAGGAGTTGGTCATAAAACCCCAACCCTTGAGCAAGACCAATGGTGGATTTCATCATCACCTTGGCTTGAGATATTGCATCCATAACCCCGATCACGACTGTTGTTAGACGTAAATCCTGACGAAAGCTAACCAAGTGTAGCGTGGGGTGATTCCCAGCGCATGAGGATAAGTCTTCTATGGTAGGTGTCATAAACAGAGCGATCCCCCTTCTGTACCGCCTATGTTCCACGTATCATCTGCTCTCACATACCTATAGTCTCCCTCACATAAGGGAGGGTATATAGAGAGGTTGGTATATCGATCCGACAATGGTATTGTTGAGTGGTATTTTCACCCGATTGTGAAAGTACACTCTCCTTTAGGATTTGGGTTCCAAATCCCCTCTTGCAAAGAAGTTAAACAAACAACTTCTCCAAGGTCTCCGCTGTATTTAGCATTTGCATATGTGTATTAGTAATCTCAAATAAAGATATTCAATTTAAATGCTTGGAACACCTTAGTGATTGCAAGTAACTCGTAAACAAGGGGCAATGTTGGTTTATTTCACCATGAAACTTTAGTGATTGTTCATTGTTTTTTGGATTTTGATATTTTTTAGATGTTTATTTTAATGCCTTGAAAAGTTAAAACTTTGGAAAAATATAAAATGCAAAAAAATGAAAATGAAATGCAGAAACTGAAAATAAAATGCATTCAGTATGATGCTATCCTATTTCGACAAAACCGAAGATGTGAGGTCTCCGTGCATGCAACCTAACCTATTGGACCTGCAAAACAAGCACAATCCGGATAAGCTAAGTTCTGGTTCCTAGGGTACGAAATAAAATTCAGATTTCAAATATTCGCCTAATGTAACCCAAAGAAATGGCATCAACATTATCTATAAATTCGAAATCTGAAAAGATGAAAGAATAAACATTAAATCCATAGCATGCAAAGAAAATCTCCTTCTTTCTTGCCCACAAGATGCAAATTTTTGAACACTTCGCATTAAAAATGTGTCATTTTACAATAGCAGAATTTTTGGTTTTCCCGAACCAGTCCATGGAAGAAAAACGACTCAAACAGGCCCAGAATGGCCTTATCGCCTTCAAGTCTGCAACTCTGCTCGTCGGGATTTCCAACCCATGTCCATGAAGAAGAAAAACCAGTCCAATGTGGAAGAAAATATCCAGAGCAACTAGGTCCGTAATGGCCTTATCGCCTTCATTACTCGCAACTCTACTTGCAACAGTTTTCCACCCCCTTCTGGCCTCTTTGAATGGCGTATTTAAACTCGTGAAAACCTTGTTTTTCCTTCCTGACGGTTCGTTTCATTTGTCGATGGCTGTTCGTTTCACCTTCCCTGACTGTTCATTTCACCTTCCCTGTATGCGTGTGCTTTGCTTTCCATTTTGTGGCCCTTTGCTGCGATTTCTCCACATGGTTTTGCGTCCGTTTCCCTCCGTGTGTAACGACCATCTTAAATGATTTCAAATCATTAAAGATTCCTTATGTAACGCTTGTCTTATTCACTGGATTTTATCCTTATGTCCACGTCACTATGCAGGTCCGTTACCTTGGCAAAATGGAACATGTCGCGATATCGCGACACTTTTGCCTCCTTGCTCTCCTTTGTTGCTTTGAATCGCGAAAATGGAACATGTCGCGATATCGTGACACTTTTGCCTCCTTGCTCTCCTTTGTTGCTTTGAATCACGAAAACGCAACATGTCGCGATATCGTCGACACTTTTCCTCTCTTCTTTGCTTAATCGCGAAAATGCAACATGTCGCGATATCGCGACACTTTTTCTTTCTCTTAAATGCAACATGTCGCGATATCGCGACACTTTTCATTCTCGTAAATGCAACATGTCGCGATATCGCGACACTTTTCTCGTTATGAGCAACATGTCGCGATATCGCGACACCTTTTCTTTCTTTTCTTTTCAACATGTCCGATATCCTGACACTTTTTTATATCACTTTTTTTTACTTTTCTTGATGGAGCAACATGTCGCGATATCGCGACACTTTTTCATTTTTTGCGCGATGGAGCAACATGTCACGATATCGCGACACTTTTTCATTTTTTCGTGATGGAGCAACATGTCGCGATATCGCGACACTTTTTCATTTTTGGCCACGATGGAGCAACATGTCGCGATATCGCGACACTTTTTCATTTTTGGCCGCGATGGAGCAACATGTCGCGATATCGCGACACTTTTTCATTTTTTGCCGCGATGGAGCAACATGTCGCGATATCGCGACACTTTTTCATTTTTGGCCGCGATGGAGCAACATGTCGCGATATCGCGACACTTTTTCATTTTTGGCCACAACAGCGCAACATGTCGCGATATCGCGACACTTTTCCTCCTTGTGATATTTTGCTTTTTTCCTTGATCTTTAGCCTATGGGCCACTTCGGTCTTCTTGGAACACATGCAAAAAAGGTGGGTCCCCAATTTTGGGGTACGTTGTGGATCAGCCACAACAAATGGCGACTCTACTGGGAAATGCTCCTGAGCATTTCGGTGAGAACTCAACCTGAAAACACACAGACTCAAATACAAGCGTTAGCAAATATCCCAAGAATGAAACTAGACGAGAAATACATGAAACATTAGAATTATTAAGCATCAGCTCGGTGTGTGCAATGTGCTTCATTCCCTATCGTTTGAAATTCATTCAGCTTTCCATTGTCAGCTTCACTTATGATTCGTATGCAAGGCTATGAATGATTTGTGCAGGATTTGACGTATGACAACTATGTTAGAGATATAACAACCTGCTTTGCAAAGGCTCAGACCTTCTAGCATCATGAACAAACATATTAAAACTGTCAAACCCTCTTAGGACCAAAAATATGTATACTGAATTAATTTACTAGATCCCAAAGTTGGTTATGTGTCACTACCATCTTGAACCCATGTGCAGGTGTAAGTGAAATCAGAGCTTTGGGGAATCGGATTCCCAACCTAAGCGAGATGGGAATTTAACCCTATCCTTACTACTCGATCCGGAGTTCATTACCTCATCTTGAACAAAATGATTTAACCTGTTATGGATGAAATGTCAGGCTAGCCTGTCCGTTTGAGCAGTCAGTGGTCTTGCTTTTAGACAAGACATGTTGCCACGCATGAGCATACTCCACTGCCAGCCGAGCGTCTATAGCCCCGGTGGAGATTAACCCCATAATCCAGGATTTGACTTTACTATGATTTCTTGGACCTTGGTGATGACTACCCATCCTTGCAAGGGACATGTAGTACGATCCTTCCAATCCAATATTAATAAAGAAATGAAAAATATTTTCTTTTGAATTTCAAGTTCTTGAGTGGGCAAAATGGAAGCTTTGGGGAATCGGATTCTCAACCTAAGCGAGATGAGAATTAGACCCTATCCTTACTACTCCATGAAGGTCAAATCAGAGCTTTGGGGAATCGGATTCTCAACCTAAGCGAGATGAGAATTAGACCCTATCCTTACTACTCCATGAAGGTCAAATCAGAGCTTTGGGGAGTTGGATCCTCAACCTAAGTTCGATGAGGATTTAACCCTATCCTTACTACTCTGATTTTAGGCTTTAAGCACTATGGGAGTGGTGAAAACCACTATTTTAAGGATTATGTTGCATAATAGGACAGACACGAAATACTCCTTTCGCCTCACCTTTTCTTCCAAGTATGGTTTTGACCATTTTGCTCAAGATTCTTTTTAATATGCGTAGAACGTGCTTGGTTCAAGATAGTTCGGGCATCAGTTCCCAACCTTAGGATCCTTTTAATATATGTTATGTAATGACCCTAAGAGGATTCGACACCTTTTCAATGATTGCACATGAAATGAAGATGCAACTGAGATGAAATGTATATGCAATGCGGAATGTGACATGAGATATGAATGCACTGCTTCTTTTGAAATGCGGATGGATTAAACCACCTACTTTGCCATAATTTATAAAACTGACAATTTCATGCATCACAAGTTCCAAACGATATTCCTTAATGTGTTTGCGATATTCGTGGAGCTTTCTGCAATACAATTCCGATGTTTCATATTCTCCTAGTCTTAGTCAACATTCGTAAGGACCACACACAAAACTTAAAACCAAAATAAGATTCAATCCAAAACCAAAACACGAAAACCAAAAGTATATACAATATAATACAAGATGATGCAAAAATTTGGATTATCATTTTCCCGGATCCCAAACCTGATTAGAGCATTCCAAAAGACATATAATATGATACACATGCCGAATGTGGAAGGAATCAAACGAAAACAAGATTAGACCAAACCATGCAACCAACTTCAACTTTCCTCTCTCACCCCACCAATTAGATTTAGTTCCATTAGTATTCTCATAGGTGAGATTCAAATTACCAGATTGATTAGACAATGGTTGATTTTCAATTCTTTCTTGTCTATTCTTTAAGGTGCAAATTTCATAATCCCATTCATGATTTAGAACTAGGCTTTCTTTATTCAAAATGAAATTTTGTAAGCAAGAGCCTATTTCTAAAAATTTCAAAGCTAATTCATTTTCCATGTTCTTAGGCCAATCAAAATTGTGCAACAATTTACAAGCATCTAGGATATTTACTAAATGGGGATCATTAAGAATTTTTATCCTAGATTCAAGAATTAATTGTTGATGAATTTGATTTAGCAATTTAAGTGCATCAAGCTCCTTTTCATTCATTAAAGTAAGGTTATCAAAGGTGTGGTTAGAAATTAATCCTTGTTCTTCATTCACCTTCAATGGCATTTCATCATAAATATCATTTGAATTATGCAAATCTTCACCAAAATCTTGGATGTTTGGACATAAAGGTTTAGATTTTACCTTTTTCACACTTTCATTTACGAAAACTTGGTGAGGATTTGCAATTTCCTCTTTTACCTCTTGGTCTTCATATTCTTCATTGATTACTTGTTCATCAAACATACCAAAATTGGGCACCCAATTAAAAACATGCCCATCCTTTTCAACCCTCAAATATTCTTGGTTGAAGTGTATGTCAAGTAACTCATCTTCATGATCAATCGCTTTCGTTGTTCCCAATAGATCAACCACTTTGTCATTTAATTCCAATTCTTTGTTCACTATCCCTGGTATCTCTTCCAAAACATCCTCAAATTGCACAGGAGTTGTAATATCTTCCTTCGAGTAGGCGATTATGTTGTCCTGTATATCAATTGGCACACAAGTTTCATTAGCAGTTTTGGAGTGAGTGTAGTCTTCCCACTTCTTCCATGAATCATAGTAGTCACCTTCCAAATTCAAGTTGTGACGCTCAAATACTTCTTCTCCATCCTCTGATTCATCAACCTGTTCCTTATCCGATTCATCTTCACCTTCCATAGATGGTCCAGTTATTTCCAAAAGTGGGTTATTTCTTGAATTCAAATTAGTAAAGCTATCATAATCCAAATTTGTAACCCATGATTCAATTTTATCACAATTTGGAGGGTGAAGAAATTTTTGATCATTAATTCCAAGCTTCTCATCGAGAGTGTCTTCCAAGAACAAGTGATGACGCTCAAGTACTTCTTCTTCATCTTCTCGATTCATCAACATGTTTCTCACCCCATTCATCTTCACCTTCCTCATGCTCACTCTCTTGACGATATAGAGTTTCTCCCACCAAAATGTTGTTCTCTCCTTGTTGATGTTGGGATGGACCCTTATTTGGCACAAGTTCCAAATCATCCACTTGAGCTTGGAGACAATGGGTATACATAGCAATTTTGGGACAATTCCTTTCATTATGCTCCCTTGTATCATGCAATCTACACCCGTTTTCCCATGCAAAATCAGAAATATTAAGAATGGAACTAGAGTGACTTGGTCCTGTAGAAGTATCTATCTGATTAGCAATAGGGGAAGGCACACCCCCATTGTTTGGCTTCGTATTCCACTGTCTCCCTCCATTGTTGAAATTTTGATTTGGGTGAGGGGCATGGGATTCATACTTCTATTGTTGAACCAAATCATTACTCAATTTGTGAACCATATTTTTGAGCTCTTCAACCTCTAAATAAATCTCTTTTGGTTGAGCTATGTTATTGCTAGTTCCAATAGGATTTGCGTAATTGGTGAGATCTTGACTTAACATTTGAGTTGGATTTTGAACCACTTGATTTGCATAGGGATTCACACTTTGAATCGGGATTGGATTGGGAAAAGGAACTATAGCCTGAGAATTAACCGGACTAGCTCCTTGCATAGTCTGTTGACTATTTTGCAAAAATGAAGGAATGGGGGAATGGATGTGATTGGTTGAATTGGAATGGGTGCGTAAGCGGGTGTTGATGAATATGGTTGTTGATAAGGCAAAGCATTTATGCCCGATATTTGTGGTGCCATGATCTGATTCATCATAGGAGCTTGACCATATGGACCATATTGTCCTACCATAGGCATCTGGGAAAACCCATAACTCTGTGGTGTCATTTGTTGCTCAATGGTCATAGCTTCATTGTAGGCTAGAGCAAGAGTGGTAACTTGAGGATTTCGCCTTGCAAACATTGTCGTCATAGGATCCAATGCCCCAAAATATATTTGCAAAGCTACTACGGGATCAATGGCGAAATGCCGAATTGCTCTATTATAGCACTTCTGAAATCTTTGATTAAAAATTTGGATTGGCTCACCCTGGCCTCTTTTGCACGTAATGAACTGATTATAGATGATTGTGGGATCTAATGGTGACCTGAATTGGTTGACAAAAGCATTCTCCATTTGCGTCCATGACGTAATGGAACCAGTAGGTAAGCAAATGTACCATTCGTAGGCCACTGGGTCTAGGCTCATGGGGAAGAGTCTACAAGCCACATCTTCATGTTGAACATGCAATCTTATCAAAACATCCCTATAGGCCTCGAATATGTTCTTCTCGCGGTCCTTGGGCCATCCGGTTTGTATTTGGGCAAAAATCTCTCTATATTCCTAGGGATCTCATGAATATCCCCTGCAATATTCAAAGGAATGTTATGGGCTCCGTACCAAGGAGCTGGTGGAGGTTGGGCCATTTGATTCAAAATCAATGATGATAACCCTACAAGAACTTGACAAAACTCTCAGTTGCGACACACAAAAAATCCTGCAATTAATGGAATTCAAAGAATAACTTCAAAACCAATTTGTTAGTCATAAATAAAAGAAGGAACCCTGACAAAGCAGTATTCTAAAAATGTAAGTTAGTTTCTGATTCACCAGATCACATATGTGCAAGTGAAGAGCATACTCCTAGTGTTGTAGGCTTTCGATTCACAAGATCGCATTACGCGGGTGAAGAGCATAATACCGACAACAAATACATTTTAGACAAAATAATTCCTTACAAATAAGCATGAAATGACTAGCAAATATCAAACATGTAACGTATGAATAATCATGTTAGCATCAACCAAGAGGTGTATCCATTAAAATCGAATGAAAGTAATTGCATGGAGACAACCTCGTTAGTCAATTTTTTTTTTAAATCAAATCAAGACACATTATTCCTGTATGAACAATCAAAAGCGTTAGAACAATGCATAGCAATTCATGTCCTCCTTTTAACACTACAAGGTTGTATTGTTAAAAGAGGGCTAAAGATAATAATCAATAGGGCATGAAATATTCAAAATTTAAATCCCTATAGCATTTAAATCACACTGAAATAAAACGATTCAGGCCCTCCTTCTAGCGCCAATCTGTTGAGTGGTATTTTCACCCAGTTGTGAAAGTACACTCTCCTTTAGGATTTGGGTTCCAAATCCCCTCTTGCAAAGAAGTTAAACAAACAACTTCTCCAAGGTCTCCGCTGTATTTAGCATTTGCATATATGTATTAGTAATCTCAAATAAAGATATTCAATTTAAATGCTTGGAACACCTTAGTGATTGCAAGTAACTGTAAACAAGGGGCAATGTTGATTTATTTCACCATGAAACTTTAGTGATTGTTCATTGTTTTTTGGATTTTGATATTTTTTAGATGTTTATTTTAATGCCTTGAAAAGTTAAAACTTCTGGAAAAATATAAAATGCAGAAAAATGAAAATGAAATGCAGAAACTGAAAATAAAATGCATTCAGTATGATGCTATCCTATTTCGACAAAACCGAAGATGTGAGGTCTCCGTGCATGCAACCTAACCTATTGGACCTGCAAACAAGCACAATCCGGATAAGCTAAGTGTTGGTTCCTAGGGTACGAAATAAAATTCAGATTTCAAATATTCGCCTAATGTAACCCAAAGAAATGGCATCAACATTATCTATAAATTCGAAATCTGAAAAGATGAAAGAATAAACATTAAATCCATAGCATGCAAAGAAAATCTCCTTCTTTCTTGCCCACAAGATGCAAATTTCTGAACACTTCGCATTAAAAATGTGTCATTTTATAATAGCAAAATTTATGGTTTTCCCAAACCAGTCCATGGAAGAAAAAAACTCAAACAGGCCCAAAATGGCCTTATCGCCTTCAAGTCTGCAACTCTGCTCACCGATATTTCCAACCCATGTCCATGAAGAAGAAAAACCAGTCTATGGAAGAAAATATCGCCAACCCAGTGCTAATGGCCTTTCGCCTTCATAACCTGCAACTCTTCTCTGAACAGCTTTCCCCCCCTTCGGCCTCTTTGAATGGCGTATTTAAACTCGGTGAAAACCTTGTTTCTCCTTCCATGACGGTTCATTTCATTTGTCGATGGCTGTTCGTTTCACCTTCCCTAACTGTTCATTTCACCTTCCCTATATGCGTGTGCTTTGCTTTCCATTTTGTGGCCCTTCGCTACGATTTCTCCACATGGTTTTGCGTCCATTTCCCTCCGTGTGTAACGACCATCTTAAATGATTTCAAATCATTAAATATTCCTTATGTAACGCTTGTCTTATTCACTGGATTTTATCCTTATGTCCACGTCACTATGCAGGTCCGTTACCTTGGCAAAAATGGAACATGTCGCGATATCGTGACACTTTTGCCTCCTTGCTCTCCTTTGTTGCTTTGAATCACGAAAATGGAACATGTCGCGATATCGCGACACTTTTGGCTCCTTCTCTTTTGTTGCTTTGAATCACAAAAATGGAACATGTCGCGATATCGCGACACTTTTTTTTCTCTTTGTTTTTATCCGAAATGCAACATGTCGCGATATCGCGACACTTTTTCTTTTTGCTCTCTTCCTTGCCTTTTGAATCGCGAAAATGCAACATGTCGCGATATCGCGACACTTTTCTTTCTCTTTTCTTTTGCCGCGATGGAGCAACATGTCGCGATATCGCGACACTTTTTCTTTTTCCGATATGCAACATGTCACGATATCGTGACACTTTTTCTTTTTCCGCGATGGAGCAACATGTCGCGATATCGTGACACTTTTTCATTTTTGGCCATGATGGAGCAACATGTCGCGATATCGCGACACTTTTTCATTTTTGCCGTGATGGAGCAACATGTCGCGATATCGCGACACTTTTTCATTTTTTGCCGCGATGGAGCAACATGTCGCGATATCGCGACACTTTTTCATTTTTGGCCGCGATGGAGCAACATGTCGCGATATCGCGACACTTTTTCATTTTTGCCGCGATGGAGCAACATGTCGCGATATCGCGACACTTTTTCATTTTTGCCGCGATGGAGCAACATGTCGCGATATCGCGACACTTTTTCATTTTTGGCCGTGATGGAGCAACATGTCGCGATATCGCGACACTTTTTCATTTTTGGCCGCGATGGAGCAACATGTCGCGATATCGTGACACTTTTTCTTTTTGGCCGCGATGGAGCAACATGTCGCGATATCGCGACACTTTTTCTTTTTTGCCGCGATGGAGCAACATGTCGCGATATCGCGACACTTTTTCTCCTTGTGATATTTTGCTTTTTTTCTTGATCTTTAGCCTATGGGCCACTTCGGTCTTCTTGGAACACATGCAAAAAAGGTGGGTCCCCAATTTTGGGGTACGTTGTGGATCAGCCACAACAGGTATATTGAAGGGGCGACCATTTTGGGAGTCATAAGAGCCTTCATAATTGCATTTAAATGGTTTTCACAAAAAGCTTTCAAAAACAAAAAAACAAAACACACTAAACCAGATTTAGGGCACACTTTTAATCTTTAAAAGAGATAATCATTGCTTTGTGTGTGTGATATTTTTTGTTTAGTGTAGCATAAAAATCATAAAAAAAAAATCTACGCATCTTTAGGTAAGCATCACCATGGTGTACACCCGTAGCCGAGCCCGATCACGGGCAGAAGCTGCAGAGAGTGCACCAAGGGGGACAAGTCACCTCCGATATAGTCTTGAGGACTTGGTCATCCCGCCTTGGCGGCAGGATACACAAGATAGTCCACATCATGCCATCACAGAACAAGACTATAGAGGCACCCCCTTGAGGGGCACCCCCACTCAGCATAGGTCCTTTCAAGAGGAGAACCTACACGTGGCACTCAACATAGATAGGAGGCCTCCCTTAGACACTCGTTATGAGTGGCCTAGTGATGAAGTGTTAGAGCAACATAGGGTCCACAAGGAGGGGCCACATGATTTTGTCATCCCTCATTTACCCCGTATTACTGTTAGAAACACTAGGCAATATCCAGAGTATCAATATTTCCAGACAGGGCAAGACAATTCTGCCCGCACCTTTTATGCATACAAAAGAGAGTGTGAGGAAGACCACTATGTTCCTCAAGAGCGATACACAACGCGGGAACGATGCACGTCCGCACCCGCTATGTATCAGGATCACTCATTGAGGCCAGAGCCTCAAGTGAATGCCGCTAACCTCGACAGAGGGAAGCAACCCATAGGGGTCTCGGATCACCATGACCGAGAAAGACATGTAGGGGAGGCATCTAGGCTTCCTAAACAAGAGACGATGGAACAAATTGACTTGGCATTTGCCAAACTAGCCGCCCGCCAAGCGCAAATCACGTGGCTCAGGCAAGACCAACAACAATTAGAACATTTGTGTCGCCTTAACAAAGAGCGCATTCAGCGATCAGACAGCTGAATTGCTTCACAACAATGTGCCCGAGAAGGTCCCAGCCCCTCGTGCACATAAATCAGAAGTGTATGAGAGGCACAACCCCTTAGTGCGAGACAGGTCTCCGCGACCTCATCAAGCACTGCCTCTAAGACCTCCTAGACCTGAGCGGGAGGCCACTCCCCGAAACCATGATGGGCACCCTCCGTGGGCACCCATCAATGTTTACGAGGCCTAGGCCAGACACTCCTCAAGAAGCTTATGAGGAGTATGAACAAGAAGAAGAGCGGGCTGAAATGCCCTATCAAGGCAGAAGGGGTGCTACCCAGCTACCCCTCCAAAGGCCTCAAGTTCCCCACAACCCACAGTGGGAGCAAACCAAGGAGGAGGAGATCAAGTCCTCCGATGCATATAAAGCGTTGCTAGAGCACTTAGAGACTATGGAGCTCAAGACTTCTGGGCCCCAAAAGCCTACTTTACGCCAACTCCGTAGTCATCCTGTGCATCCGTCAGTGCCGGCACCTCCATACCCCGAACACTTTAAGCTGCCCCAGTTGGCACTCTTTAGAGGGGAGGAAGATGCCCAAGAGCATGTGACTCGATTCCTGAGCCAATGCTTTGGCATTCAGGACAATGATGCTTTGCTATTAAGAACATTTATAACCACATTCGTAGGCCCTACCTCGGATTGGTTTACTCAATTACCAAAGCACAACATCTGTAACTTGGATCAGCTAGTGGACGCGTTCCTAGAACGTTTCACCTTCAACACAAAGAAAAAGGCATCACTAAGTGATCTAGCTAGCCTCAAGCAGTATGAGGAGGAATCTATGGTGGCATATGGGAACCGATGGAGGACGTTGCTTTCAAAGCTACCCTACCTCCCTCCTATGTCTGACTTGACCCAAATGTTCGCAAAGAGTTGTTTGCGATCGATCTCTATGCTATTGCAGCTGCAGCAATATGCCACTTTAGAAGAAGCACTGGCGCAAGCCAGAATCATCGAAGAGATCAAGATACAGGATGGTGAAATTGCCAAGCCTAAGAAAAAAGAATGGAACAAGAGCACTAAAATAGGGACTACGCAATAGAAACCCGTCATGGTCAATCAAGTTGCTATCAATGCCCCTAAGCCTGCCCAAGCAACACAGCCTCAAAAGGCTAACTATCAGGCGGTGCCTCCAAACAACTATGATAGAGAAAACCAAAGGCAGGAACAAAATCAGCAGCGTCACCCTAGGCGACAATTTACGCCTTACACAGAGTCCAGGGACTCCTTGTTTGACCGCTTGTCAGCAGCAAACTTGATTAATCTACCAGAGATTCAAACCATAGATCCTAATGCGCCAAAGCCTAAGGGGTACAGGGAGGACTTGTACTATAGGTTCCATAGATGAAAGGGACATGACCTTAACGCCTATTGGAAGTTCAAAGGTTTGGTGCAAGACCTCATTGACAATAATACATTGGTAGTGGATAATCCCATAGCGCCCAACAACCAACAAATGGGAGTTTTTAGAGACCCTTTGCCCGCACATGATGCACAAGCAAAACCCCTTCATGTCAATGAGGTGCAACAGAATTGCCCCATGGAGGGGTATGTAGGGATGATAAGCATAGTGACAAGGAACAAGAGATACCCAGGAGCTGCCCCTGCGACAGCCACAAGAGAAGTTCCATCAACGTCACAACCTCAACAGAACCCTACATAGCTTCCCCCGCCTAGACCAGTGGCCATGATTCGAACTAGACTTACCCAAAGTCTAAGGACCACGTCGGCTAGGCTCTCCATATATGAGCTTATTCAACAATCAGCGCCCCATCGGGAGGCTCTCATGGAGATATTAAAGGCCATTGAGCTGCATCCCCATGAAGCAAATTCTTTCAACAACTTCGTGGGCCATGTGAAACAATGTACAGAACCAGTCATCACCTTTAGAGAAGATGAATTAAAATCGATGGCTGGTGATGTGGCGGATCCACCCCTGCACGTTATTGCATGGGTCAACGGGATTCCATATAAGCGGGTGTTGGTGGACACTGGTTCATCCAGTAACATTATTACAACCACAGCATTAAAACATTTGAAGTTGTCGGCCTCTCACATCGTACCTTCCACTTATACTCTTCGAGCATTCAATGATGCGATATGCTCGATAAGTTGGCACAATTGTCCTACCCATCCAAGTGGGACAAAAGACCATTCATACATTGTGCCACATTTTAGAAGGTGAGATGGCTTACAATATCTTGTTGGGGCGACCTTGGATCCGAGACATGAAGTGTGTCCCTTCAATTGCTCATCAATGCTTGAAGTATACATTTGAAGGACAAGTGCATGTAGTCCCAGCAGACTTAGAGCCCTTCAAATACTGCAATTCAGTGCAACTAATGCCATAGTCGACCCTTCCATCAACGCATTTGGATTTTCAATTAAATCCATCTAAAAGGGGTCCGATTACGTAGGAATCTCCATTTCCAAGTCAATCAAATTCCTAGGCAGGTCCATCTTCCTCATCTGGTCCTCCAACAACGATGCCACCTACGGTGGCCACACCAAAGGACAAGGGAAAGAAACCCCTGGAAGAGGAACCACCCTTAGTCTCAAACATCTCGACAGAAGAGATGCCTAGTAGAATGGAAGTCGAGACGCCTAGTTCACCCCACATGGAGTGGACTCAGGGAGAACTCCCATTCGCTCCCCCTCAAATGCCAACAATCATAGTTGAGATGGCCAACACAGGATTGGGGGAGTATCTAGTGCAAAACATTATAGCAACGCCCACACTTGAGTCCATGCAAGACATGGGGAGACCTCGACTCCCCATCGGCTCTGTGGTTCCTCTAGGCTACCCACCCAATCAGACAAACTTTATTTATGGGGGCCTGGATAATGGCGTTGAACCTTCCCTACAAGAAGAGGAAGATGAAGAGCCCTTTGTTGAGGATGTCAATTATCTGTCTAACCCGGACTTCGCATTGAGATATCTTAGCCAATGCAATTGGCATGGATATGGGTTGGGCAGGTATGAGCAAGGAGTGCGTGTTTTGTGCCAACCAAGATATCAAATGCCTTATGACAAGTCAGGAGTAGGGTTTAATCACCCCTTGCCCCTGGACATCTTGGTCGAAAACATGCAAGGCCTAGGGATAGGCAACAAGGATGGGTTGGCATTAGATCCATATGCCAATCCTAACACAACTTATACATTGGGGGATTATCTCCCATTACAAACAAACAACCTTGTTGACCTTAACAACCCTTTCCCTTCGATCGAAAAGGGAGACAATTCAAGGACTCACCCCCAAGAAGGATATGGACAAGACCAAGAAGGGTCTTCGGAAGATGAGTTGGAGTACGAGGTAGCACCTTGGGATCCTCTTGAGTCGGATAGCAATCATTCACAAGTGCATCCCATGGATGATTATCAAGAGAGCTTCCTGACCATGTTCCCTTTGGATGTTCCAATGGAGCATATGCCAGCTCAAGAAAATCAGATGCGACAGCAACAATATCCCTTGGACATAGATGACATGTTTGAACAATTACACATAGGGCCAAGGCATAGGTGGCACCTCAACCAGGCGTAGTTATAGCAATTACTGCACCCGCCACTCTAGGTATACAGAGAACATCTTCCGCCTGGAGACCCTATAGCACCATCAGTGCCTAGGGCAGATCCTATCCTCTTATACGCACATAGGGCTGATCCATTTGTGCCAGTGCCCACAGAGCCAGATCCAAAGCACAAAGAACATCCAGAATGTCAGAGTCATCACACCTACGGTAATGGAGACCACAATCATTTCATCAACATGATCTCCATTGACTTAACCGCCCCCATCCATGATCCAGCCGACCCAACACGGTCATTGCATCTAGACATAGAGGCTATAGATTGGGATCGCGTAGACACACCACCATCCCCATCGAGTACTGGCCTTGCGGTGGGATGTTTCATTTCACTCCAGGACAGACTCAAGATGTCTTCCATGCTGAAGAGGAACTAGACGTTCCTAACGATGATCTTAATTCAGCAAATGATATCCACCTGATCCCAACTCCACACCAGTTGGAGGACGGATCCCACATGTCAGTCGAGGAGATGACTGACGTAGACATCGGCTCGGATCCAATGAATCCATAGATTATCAAGTTGGGGGTACTTCTATCCCCCGAAGAGCAAGCCAACTACATTAACCAAAAAGCTCCAAGGATTCCCGCAATCGCTTGGTCAACCCCAAAATGCCCCAAAGGGGTCCATAAACCCTTTGGTCAACCCAAAAGCTCCAAGGATTTTCGTAATCTCTTGGTCAACCTAAAAAGCTCCAAGGATTTTCATAATCTCTTGGTCAACCTAAAAAGCTCCAAGGATTTTCATAATCTCTTGGTCAACCTAAAAAGCTCCAAGGATTTTCGTAATCTCTTGGTCAACCTAAAAAGCTCCAAGGATTTTTGTAATCTCTTGGTCAACCCAAAAGCTCCAAGGATTCCCAGAATCGCTTGGTCAACCCAAAATGCCCCAAAGGTGTCCATAAACCCTTTGGTCAACCCAAAATGCCCCAAAGGTATCTATAAACCCTTGGGTCAAACCAAAAGCTCCAAGGATTTTTGCAATCGCTTGGTCAACCTAAAATGCCCCAAAGGTATCCATAAACCCTTTGGTCAAACCAAATGCCCCAAAGGTGTCCATAAACCCTTTGGTCAATACAAAAGCTCCAAGGGTGCCCATAACCGCTTGGTCAAAAATAAATATTCAAAAACAAACAAAAACAATAAAATCACTCAAAAATAACAAAAAAAAAATTGCATTTCAATTCCATGCATACTCATAAAAATCAAAATACAAAAATATAGGTTGCATTAGGCATCGCATCCATACATTGCATATTCGCTAGGTCATACAAGTCAAAAGCACCATAGATTGTAATTGCTCGGCAATTTCATCATTTTCCACATAAAATCCATTTTATCAACGCATACATCCCGCATAACACCATCCCCATTTTTAGCATAGTCAGTTGTCTCCTAATGTATTTAGGGTTTTCGTCATTCAGCTGTCTTTAACTTTCTAGCCAAAAATTGTACAAAGTTAAACAGATTTTACAAAGGAAAGTTTTACTTGGGTCAAGCCTCGTTACGTAACATCCCTACACAAATTAAAACACATAAAATAATTCCTAAGTTGTGTGAACGTAAGATGAAACCTACAAAGCAGTCTAGGGTACCATAGGTGAAAGATTAGCCTATTCATCCCCCTGTGCGAATGGTTCAAGAATGCTGAGAATTGACAAAAGGACAAGCTCTTCCCCATCCATTCCCTCTAATCAACAGTGGTTTTCACCACTAACAAAAATCCCAATTACCATTGGTCCCTAAGGTTGTAAGGATTCGTACTACACGTCCCTGCCAAGGATGGGTAGTCATCCCCAAGGCCTAAAAGGATCAATGACCATTCAAAAACAACATTTCCACTAGCTATCATCACAATCACCTTTGGTCTCTAAAGTCGTAAGGATTCATACTACATGTCCCTGCTAAGGATGGGTAGTCATCCCCAAGGCCTAAAATATCAATACCCTTACTTCATAATCTCCATAATACCCTTTGGTTCCCAAAGTCGTAAGGATTCATACTACACGTCCCTGCCAAGGATGGGTAGTCATCCCCAAGGCCTAAAAGGATCAAGGTCATTCATCAGTCACAAACATACAAGCTTAACCTTACAAAGCTCAAAATCCAAATCAAATAATAGTGGTTATCACTACTCTTTAACATCCTTGCTCCAAAAGAAAAACAAAAAAAAGAACAAAATAAACAGTGATTTTCATCACTTTGTATACGAGCAAATATCCTAAACCATTGAGCCAATAAAAAGCCTGAACTTGAATCCTTGGAATTCTCAGTATTCGAAAACCATCTAGGTGATCCTCATTATAGGTTTGGTGGACAGCCTACCTGGCAATGGCGGTATCCTAACCGCATGACGATATGTCTGTCACATTAGCTTTGCGTGTGAGCAGACCAATGTTTGCATGTGGATGAGCTAGCTTATGGTACCTTAGATTGTCCCATGGATTAATCTTACTAAATACAACAACGGAGTTAGTGGAGCTAATTAGGTGATCCTCAGTACAGGTTTGGTTGATAGCCTATCTGGCACTGGCGGTATCCTGACAAATACCACATAAACGAACTCAATTGCACACACAGGGATGTGAAATAACTTGGTTAACCTCCAAGTCGGATTTATACCTTGTTCAAAAGTCTTGCGAGATAAATGTACAGTCTTGGCTAGTTAGTTAAAATATCTGAATCTCAGAAAAGCTTAACTACATTTTAAAAACAACTGGTCCATTTCATTCCATACATCACCATCAACAAAAAATGCAAAATACAAAAACACAGTTGTCACATGCAACGTCATTCCACAAAGTCATCCCATAAGTACAACAAGCCAGTCAATCTTGTACAATCTATGGTGCCATCGACAAGTTATCAACAAATCATTTCATTCATTCCATATGCATACATCATATAATTAGAAACATCGCAATCATAATCCCACATGCATACATCATCATAAACAAACATTTCAAAAAACAGCAAACAAATGCACAAAAATGCACAAAAAAGAGCAATAAAACTGTCCAATGAGAGTGCTTTTGCACTTGACATTCCGGGCATGCAAAACAGATGTCGGGGTCACAAATCCTCACTATCCTACTCCCTAAGAAGGCTACCATAGCCGGACCGCTCCACGGGAGGACGGATTTTCGAGAATTTCATCCCCAAATGGCGTCCCAAAAAGGGTCAAAACCCAACCAAAAATAGCAATAACATTGCCGAACGAAGGCGCCTTTGCGCCTGACATTCTTGGCATCCAAAATAGACGTTGGGGTCACAAATTGTCACTATCCTACTCCCTAAGAAGGCTACCATAGCCGGACCGCTCCACGGGAGGATGGATTTTTGACAATTTTAGCTCCAAAATGCGTCACAAAAAGGGTTCAAACCCACCAAAAATAGGTCAGAATGTTTGGAAACTGCTTACGCATTCAATGGTAAACAACTGAAGGCACCCTTACCTAAGTCATCTTGGGTCAAGCGACTCGTCGCTTTTCTCATGTCGGTCATTCCCTCATCGATTCGTCGCTTGAGGGGGTAGTCACACTTAGTCACCAATCAACAAAAACATACCCAATCAAGGAAATGACACGCATTCAAAGGATCATTGACAAAGACAATCACGCTCCTGCTTGGGGCAGCAAACAAGCAACAATCACAAGCTGATCAAACACTTGGCATTCGTGAATCATGAACTCAAGGTTCCCACAGACAAAAGGTTGCGCCCTTTGCCTATTCATGACTGATCAATGTCCAAGCTCAAGTAACACCTCACCGAAAAAGGTTAACACTTGAATTAAGTTCCTTAGCTCGTCAGAAGCAAGGATTCAAGAATGCGTGCCCTTTCCATACTTGGGGCATCAAGAGTTGGTTAGGTTACTTGAGAAACCCTAATCATTAGTGCTTTGGTTATCTATTTTTGCTCGACGTTGTGCCTTGCACAACGCTTCCCAAAAAGGGGCATCTGTAGACACCAAAACAGCACCAATCCGATTATGTGACAACAAGCGCTGATCGCATTGACACACACAGCCCCCAGGGCAGCCCCCAGAGGTTAAACAATGGTCCTAACCACTCCCAAAAGTAGTTTGGAAGGTCAGAGGTCAATTTGGCACCTTTTTGGCACCTTTCTCTCTACTCGTCCCACCCTGGGATGAATACAAGCGGTATTCGTCCCACCCGGGGACGATTAGCGCAATCGCCCCGAGGGTGGGGCGAATAGCAGGTTTGATCGGCAAAAAAAGTCAAACCTCGGCAACTCCGCCAGTTAACTGAGGCTTCAGGCCATGCAATTGCGAGGAAGGACTTCAAATCAAGGAGAGAGACTTTAGTCATGCATGTCTTTATTTTAGAGACCTCATGCAAGGAGATTCTAAATCGGGGAATTAGCTTTTCTCTCGAAAATAGGACAGTTAACTCAAGTGGCGCCCTCGCATGCGCAATTCAAACAAGGAGACCCTAAGGTCTATAAATTGGTGAGTTTTCTCACCCAAAAGAGGGACAGAGAAGGAGCATTTGAGCAACGAAGTGCTGCCAATTTACATCACACTACCTTGCGATTTGTGCCTTTCACATCCTTAATCTCTCATTCGAAAGGGAGGTTATTGGGTGACTATTGGAAGCACGAATCCTGACCCAAAACCCGATTTTTGGCCACAATATTCCACAAAATTTGTCGACAACACCCCATAAGGGGTTTTGGACCCATCCCAAGTGGATTGGTGCCGAAACAGAGTCCCAAACGGTGGGCGTCCTGCCCCCGGGCGCTCCCCAAACTGTCATAGTCCTAAACGCCCCACCTCGGGATGAATAGAAATCTGTGATATATTTCTCTAATTTTTCTTTTGCATTTTATTCTAGGTTATTTAAATAGGTTATAGTTTAAATTTCATTTCATTCTGATCATTTTTTACCAGGTTTTATCATTTCTCGCCTTTACTAACTTGCAGATGGCACCATAAAAATATGGGTGATAGAGGTAAAATTGGAGAAATCTGACCTTCTGGGTCTTCCCAAAATACCCCCAATTAGCTAACCCCAACTTTTTAGGTCATTTGGAGCTTCTGGGATAGGACATTGAAGAGGGTGCTTTTTAACAATTTATTGCAGGTTAATTCGTCCCACCCGGAGCGAATACAAATCTGTGAGGAATTTCTTGACTGTTCCTTTTGCAATGCTCTCCTAATAACATATTCATGCTTCTATCAAAATTTTAGGTCGATCTGATGTCATTTGATCATCGTTTTAATATTTTCATGCATACACTAACAGTAGGCCTTGGGAAATACATGCTTTATTCTATCTGCAGGTGCTACTAATATTTTATGTTTCCTTGAACGCAGGTCTTCGACATCAGAGGAGCAGGAAGGAGTCAAAAATCATATACACAAGCGGCGGTGACATTTTGGTCCGCCCATCTTACATGTGGGCACGCGGAAGAAGGATTGTTATCTATGGATGTGATAAGAAACATATTTGACGCTCCTATCCCCTAAAAAGGAAGGAGACGTATTGTAACACAAATTTAAAAGCATATCAATAAAAAGGGCCATATTTTATATTGCTTTTATCTTGTGTCAATTCGTCTATGCTCTTTCTTTTTATGCATTTTGCAATACATAGGCTTTAAGCGTTAAGTTTGGTTTTAAAAGCATCATATTTGGCACTTTCCTTTTTGTTTCCGTATCCTCGTGCTTTCATACTTACCACAATTTTAACTCTTATTGGCCAGTGATTTGAACCAATCCTTGTCAAGGTGCTAATTTTAGGGTAAGTTCCTTCATCTAGCCAATGATATAAGAGTATGTATTTGTCTAATTATTTTGCTATTAGGTTATGTCTTGTCTTATTTTTGGTCCATATATAATTCTATTCTTCAAAATCAACCTCCAAAAGATTATTGTTTTGAATAAAATTCGAGAAATCTCTCATACTTTGAGTAATTTTCCTAATTCCTCCAAATTTTTCTTCTAGATTGGTTATGGTATTAAAATATCCTATAAAGGCTTTAATCCCACTCCATACTCTTGATATGCCTAACTGAGTTTTCGATCAATAGATATTGATAAGGATGAAACAAACATCTACAAAATAGCATGTCACTAGTGAGGCTATTCAATGCCTATTTTTATGAATGGTTTCACAGGAGGTTCTAACTAGATTCCAACATGTTAGAATCCCCCTTGTCACTCCTAAATCCACAACATTCCATTCACATCTTGCCCATACTACTTTCATAGTTTTGGAAACTTCTTCCTTTGTTATTTTAGTTTCTTGGATATAAAGAATATCATGCTTATTGCTTAAATAGATTTCCCTTATATACCTGTGCTTTGAGGGGGTATTAACACCCCTTATATTAAATGAGATGTTAATCATGTCTCATTGTTAGGAATTATTACATCATAGTTAATGTGTATGTAAGTTGAGTAACTACACAATGCATGGTATGTATGGTCTACTAGAGAACATGGGTATAACCATCTATCATAGACCATGTGAAATGGCATGTGGTATAACCACCCATAACAAGGACTATGCATGCATTGTAGGATAGAGTTAGTTACAAGTTTAGTTAAAGGTTGTTATGACAAATTTGGGCATTCTATGTATTTAAATATCTACCATTTCATAATGAAAAGTACCAAGTTGGGAGCACTTAGAATCAAAATGTAGTAAGGAAATTGAAACACTCGGGAAAGCACTTCATCAAATGATTCAAGAATGTGAAAAGATGTTGAAACGAGTGAATTAGCACCAAGTTTTTAAATGCAGTATTGAAATGGGTGAATTAGCATCAAAACTTTGATCAAATGCCAAACATTATTTAGATGTTCTTAGTAATACTCAAGGTATAGATAAAACGATGCATAAGTTAGGTTAATTAGTGCCATGTAACACCACCTTACCACATAGCATTACTTCGTTAAGTAATGCCACTTTTGCATGCAAGGAGATGAAATGTTGTAACTAGATTGCCTAGAGATATGCATCAATGATTTTAGCTTGTTAAAGAACCATCACACAAGTTCTTTTGAAAGCAAGAGTTGTAGAGCAAAGTCATGGAAATAGGCAAAAGTAGGAGAAGGTTAGAGGTAATAATTCTTAGGGTTTTATTCTAAGGTTTTATTTTTTGATAGGAGTAATAAGGTTTATTAATGTTATGGAGTAATAAGTAATATTAATATGTGTTATTAGTTTTATTTAAGATTTTATGGAGTGATAAGGTTTAGGATTATTTAATTTTTAGTTTGATTTATTTTTTAAGTTGGAGTAATAAGTTGCTTAAGTTTAATATTTATTTATTGAAGCATTTGATTAAAGATGGAGTGATAAGGTATAGAAATTAGTTTGTTTGAAGTTTTTAAAGTTTTTTAAATATATTTTTTTGGTTTTCTAATTTTTTGAAAAGTTTGAAAAACAAAATATTTGCAAATTTAGTTATTTGGGAGTCAAAAGGATTTCTACACCAAAAACTTAGGAAAAACAAAATTTGCAAATTTCATTTTCTTAGTTTCTAAACATTAGGGAGACAAGGATTACTACTTCATAAGTTTTTTTTTTTAATTTAGAAACTTTTAATTATTTAAAGTCTAGGGAGTTATAAGTTTTTCAACTTAAAGGGTACAAAAATGGATAAGTTATCAAGAGGAAATTTTCAATGTAGAAGACATTATCAAAGTATAAAACCATATTCTTCAAAAGGAAAAGTTCAAGAACAAGGTTCATTTAATGAGCAATATCATATTCTTCAAAACTCTTGTCAACAATGCAAAATAGTCTCAAGCAAGTCCAATCAAGTGAATCAAACAAAAAAATATCTTTGGTATATAGACTCAGGTGCTAGTCATCATATGATTGGTAATTTGCAATGGTTTGATTGTTTAGAAGTCAAAGATAATTTCTATTTGAATATTGTTGATGATAAGAGGTACCTAGTTCATGGAAGTGGTAGTGTAACACCTAGTGCACCTTTTTCAGATTTTGTATTGGAAGGTGTTATGTATGTTCCAAGATTGACAACAAATCTCATTTTAGTTACTAAATTGGTTGAAAGTGGAAGATCAATTGAGTTCAAATGTATAAATGAGAACAATAAATGTATTATCAAAAATCAAAATATAATAGAGGCTACAAGATCAATTAAGAATGGGATATATGCTTTAGATTCAATTGGTTTTTCTCAAGAGCTTATCTTATTTCAAGATAACATTGTTGAATGTTCTGAAAGACAAAGTACAAGAAATGAGAATTCAGGAACCTTTCTACCAATGAAAGCATTGGGTGAACCCAAAGTTCAGGATGATGAAAAATATGCAAGGACAATAGAAGATCACATGTATTACAAGGTCACTTGTAGATTGAAGATGAAGAACAAAGACCATGATTGAAGACTAAAGTCTTCAATAACCAAATAATGTAATACAAGGGGGTGTTGGAGTATATTACATTATTTGGTACATGCTAATGTATCCCCATGGTACCTTCATGGTACATATTGTAAATATTAGATTAGGGTTGAGTCTTAGTTTAGAGTGTGAGTAATATTTTATGTAATGTAATAATGTGCAGGAAATGCACAAGTGTCATGTGAGTGTGTAAGTGTAATGTGATGTGTCTTATATGTAAGAGTGCACAAGTGTCTTTATATTAGAGTGTGCTAAGTGAAGAGTCATGTCTAGGTGTGCATACAAGATAGAGTCATGTGTATGCAAGTGTCAAGTAGAGAAGCCAAGAGTCATGAGACTTGGCATATGGAAAGGAATAGTCAAGTATCCAAAGAGTCATTCTACAATGGCTATATATTACTCCATAGAGGATCATTAGACATATAGAAGAAGTTATCAATATCATGATCAAGTGTCAAGTACTATATTTGTAAGAGAAAGAGGAGTAATAAAGATTGCATACATTTTGAGCAATTAATATTGTAAGTCATGCTACATGCTTTATACATGTATGATTTAGGCTATTTACATTCATATTTTTTCTTATTAATGAATGTTATTTGATATATTATAAGCCTATATTTACATATTAATTTGCTCATATTATTCTACTTACATCATTATCTTGATCTTACTGTATTGTGGCTATATTATATTTGATCTTGTGAAATTTATCCTGTGAGTTTTATATTGATATTAAGGCTTAAAAGCCATAAAAATTTGAGTTCTAAAATATGGTATCAGAGCAGAACCATCTCTTCTTATGATCCTTCTCTTGTTTTAATATAGAGAATCTCATGGAGCACTCTATTGATAAAAAAATTCAAGGGTAAATAACCTTGTAGAAAATTGTTTAAGTTTAACCTCAAAAGAAGAGGTAACCATCATCTCCATGAAGCAATTCCACAAAAGAAAATTAAAATAATTGGTTAACCTTGAAATAAGAGTTAACCATAATCTCCATGAAGCAATTTCATATAAGAAAACCAAAATATTTGGTTAACCTTAAAAGAAGAGGTAACCATATTCTCTGTGAAGCAATTCCAAAAGGAAAATAAAAATACTTTGGACAAGCCTCAAAAGAGAGGTAATCATCTCCATGAAGCAAAATTCCATGGAAGAATAAATTTTCTAGATAAGTTATAGACATTGTTCAAACAAGATTCAAGGCCTACCAATGATGTTTTTGATATTACATGCCCACAAAAATGTTAGAAACCTGTAGGAAAGTAGGACAAGATTGTTGCATTACCCCTCCTAGGTTATTCAAAATCAATTCATTCCAACAAATATATTACCTATAAGACGACAAATGTTAGATTCAAATGAATCACATTGTTTAAAATCATTTGTAGAAAGTGCAAGGAATTGCTCAAGCCTTAGCAAAAATTTTGTTCCTATCAAGGTAGCAACATGGATGTTCTAATTGGAATGACCATTAATTTACATTGAATGACAAAAAGAAAAGAAGATTTTCTATGAATAAAGGAAATGCTAAAGAAAAGTATCTAAGCCTAGCAATCTCATCTATGGTTGCATCAAACAATAAAGACTAGACTTCACATGAAGAAGGTAATGACCAATTAAACTTAGCAAACTCGTGAATGTTTACATTGAACAACAAAGTGTAAGGATCACATGAGTGGTTAAAATCAAGCAAGCATCCAAGGCACTCATAACCATGCCCTACATAGAGGTCCAATCAAAGGTGAAAATTGAACACCAACAAAAGGAATTATGTAGGCGTTTTCTTTGAAGAACTCAAGGAGAATAAGCCGAAGTGCCATTGCTTATCTTAGGCAAGAAATCATCTCACGAGAATTTAATCCTTCCCACAAAGTGTAGTGGAAACATTGTGGATGGAGAACTACACCATACCAAGTGTTAGTAACCTTTCAATAAAATATAAGAACATCCACATGATATTGAAATAATAACAAAAAATTAAATTAAAATTAACAATATTTCAATACAAAATAGAAATGCAGTAGATTATATTGTAGAAAACAAGAACATATTACAAAATTTCAAGCCTCTTTGAGGGGGCAACCTCCTTAGAAGCAAAGTTTCGATACAAAAAATATGATATGCTTCTTCTCTTTCCCCTTTGGTTATTTTAAAGTCTTTGTCTACCCTAATCCTAACGCTCAAGGGTTTCCATCCATGTGCAAGTGGGGGCCCAAGCTAGTAGCTCCTAATTAATAATCGTTACATATTTAAATATTATATTTTTATAATACATAATAGTTACATCCTATAGACCCATAACCCTAGGTGCTTAAAGTACCACACTTTATAATACATAATGGGTACATCATATCAGCTCGTAAGTTTAGGTGCCTAAAGTACCACATGACGAGATAATTATTAATAATATTAGAATGGGGTCTTAACATACCCGTTCCATTCAAAAAATATTTGTCCTCAAAGTTGGAGATGAGGAAACTAATATTGAGGCTATTGAGGAGACTCCCATGTGGCATCTTCTTACTGTAAACCCAACCATTGGACTAATACTTTAGTGATGGTGTGGTTACAAAAGTGCAAGTTATATAGTCTAGAATGTTGTTAGGTTCCAAGATGACCAAAACTTCATTAACCAACT
Organism: Wollemia nobilis; assembly: GCA_028583015.1. Lineage (NCBI taxonomy): Eukaryota > Viridiplantae > Streptophyta > Pinopsida > Araucariales > Araucariaceae > Wollemia > Wollemia nobilis. Next base: position 7,128,975 of record JAQPPZ010001411.1, read on the forward strand.
CTAAAAGTGTCAATTGGACTTGAGAATGTCAGGACTTATATTTAATGAACACAATGAGATAATTTACAAATGAAACACGGTTACAGTATATAGGCATAAGCCTATATTCAACACATGACACTTGTCAAGAGAAACTGACAAGTGTCAAGGTGAAGGCATAGTGCACTTTAACTCTAACATTCCCCATTAAAGTGCACTATCCTAACTAAAGAAGAAACAAAACAAGTCAACATTAGGCAAAATTCCCCCTTAATGTTGACTTCTCTAAAAAAAAATTTACATCCTCCTTTATTGCTGATTTGGTCTAGGATCGTGCTCTTTGTGCTTGGCTCTCCAACTATGAATAATGCTAGATTCATTGTGTATACATCTCGGTCTATTGCCTCAGGGTCAGCTACTTCCACGGGTCTGTTGCCACTGGGTCAGCCCTCTAAGTGCCTCAGGGTCATCATGGGTGCCTCAGGGTCAGCCACTTCTGGGTCTGTTGCCTCTGCAGGTCATCCTCAGAGGATGTTGCCTCTCGTAGGTCACTGACTAGATCCACCATGAATATCAAGTCCCTCATCATGGTGAACTCAATCTAGAAGGTGTCGATCTCTGTCAAAAATGCACCTTAATACAAAGGAAAAACGAGCCATATAAGAGTGTCGGTCTCTGCTGAAAATGCACTCAATACAATAAAATGAGCCATAGATCAAAATATGGGGGAGAAGAAGAAGAATAGAAGAGAATCTTCTGAAGTGTCTTCGTCTGTAGTCTTCAGAAGTAGATCCAGAAAAAAACCTTGGATAGAGTCTAGGTTGTCTATGTCTGTAGTCCCTAGATTAAGTGTCCTTATGGTAGTCACCTCATCTTATCGGAATGCATGGGTAACCAGCCGCTACATCCGCCAAGTAGATAGAGGGAACTACTAGATACTAGGTTCACTTACAAGTGCCTTGGGAGTGTCGGGTTTAACCGAGAGTGCACTCCAAGGTAGAAAAACTTTGATACAAAGGAAAAATGAGCCATATAAGAGTGTAGGTCTCTGTCGAAAAAGCACTCAATAAAATAAAATGAGCCATAGATCAAAATAGGAGGAGAGAAGAAGAAAAGAAGAGAATCTTCTGAAGTGTCTTCGTCTGTAGTCTTTAGAAGTAGATAAAAAAAAAACCTCGGATAGAGTCTAGGGTGTCTTTGTCTGTAGTCCCTAGTATAAGTGTCCTTATGGTGACCATGTCATCCCACCGAAATGCATGGGTAACCAGCCACTGCATTCGCCAAGTGTATAGAAAAGATCACTAGGTACAAGGATCACATATGAAATTACCTTGGGAGTGTCGGGTACAACCGAAAGTGCACTCCAAGGTAGAAAAACTTTGAGGCTAAAAAACTCAATTGAAACAGCCTCAAAATTACAATATGACACCACCATTGTGTCCGTCACGGAAAAACGTTTCCAACGACTATAAATACCCCTATATTCCACCATCAAAGGGGCCTTCAACTTGCTGAAAAAATAATAGCATGCCTCTCTAGGCAGCAAAATAAACATCGCTCAATGGCGGCATAAAAAATAGTCTTAAAATTTCCCTCGTAGGGGAATTACATGGGCCATCTAGGCCAAGGTCATCAATAATTTTCAAATGAAGGAGTACAATAAGAGCCATGTGGGCCTTCCACTTCCATTTCCACTCTTCCATGTGGAAAAAGCATTAAAAAAATAGCCAATGAGGCCATATAGTCAACCATTTGCTCCCTTCCATTTTTAATTATAATTCTCTTAAAAAAAAAAAAAATTCCCCATATTAAAAAAACTTTACCAATTTAGCCATAAAACAAAAAATTGTACCCATTTCTCATGGGCTTGTTGCCCATTATATTTTCCAATGTCATTGTTGACCACGATATCAACATGCTTTTCCTAGAAAGTCTTTGACATCTGTGACAGGTGGCAAGACAACAGTTTTCTCTCCCTCGCCATCCAAGGCATGCAACCCTGACGGCCACGATGACCACGGGCCCGGACATGGCGAGCATGATTCAAAATGTGCGGACATATGTTGATATCAGATAATGGAAGGAATTGTTGGGATTGCCATGTTTCAGGGCGTCCACGACTACTCCACGTGCTGCATTCTTCATCTGCAATGGTAGAATTGTCATAGGTGTGTTTTGGGGCATCCACAACTACTCCACGTGCTGCCTTCTTCATCCGCAATGGTAGAGATTTTTCAGTTCACTATCGTAGACCTCGATTCCAAAACTGGATCCGCGATCGCAAAAAAATATGTTCAGGGGCAGGCACGAATGTGATAGCTTCACCCTCACCATTGCTGCAGAGCTTCAAGCCTTTGAGGGTTTGGTTTCGTGGCCTCTCGCTGCTCGCAAGCTGTATCCCCACTCATTGTCATACCATGAGACAAGCTTCACAAATTGAGAATTCAACGGTATACTAGCCTTAGAATAAAAAATACTTGACCTTGAATCCCCAACGAAATCATTCGAGACAACATCATCTTCAGTATACCCAAGGATACCCTTCAGAGACCCTTCAAATGCATTCTTCAATGCTACTTTTACTTCATCATAAGATGCTGGTTTCTCTAACCGACAGGTGAGATCTACAACATAAACATTAGGTGTTGGAACACGGAAAGCCATTCCAGTTAGCTTTCCATTCAACTCAGGAAGGACCTTTCCAACTGCCTTTGTAGCACCAGTTGAGCTCGGGATAATATTTTGTCCAGCACCACGACCTCCACGCCAATCCTTCATGGATGGGTCATCTACTGTCTTTTGTGTAGCTTTTGTTGCATGAACAATCGTCATAAAGCCCTCGATAATGCCAAATTTTTCATGAACCACATTTGCAAGAGGGGCAAGATAGTTGGTCAGTCTACACGTGTTGGATGTTGACGGAGATATGTGGAAATATTTGATTCAAATTTCAAAATCATGCAACGCTCTAGTGGTGTTGATGACCCGACGACACTGATGCATCCGAAGTAGAGAATGGCCTCTTGCATTAGAAATAATACTCCAACCACTTCAATGTCACCCCTACCAAGGGCAACCCTCAAAACCAATCTTCCAATACGATCGAATCCATTGATTCCTTTTTAGTCCTCTCCTTTCCAGAGTACTGTTGAACCTTGGGAGGCATTTCTGTAGCAGTAGCTTTAATTGGTTGCAAAGGTCCACTAGCAGCAGGGCTTCAATGGAGGATGCGTATGGTTTTACTTTTGGTGCTCCCTCTCTCATTAACAACAGCAGGGCTTCAATGGAGGACACGTATGACGTCTGAGCTTTTTTGCAGTACAAATCTGCCAATAGAAACAGGAGACGGACAGATAGATTGTACAACGATCCAAAAAATTGGGTAGATAGATTTGTAGCAGATGAGTTTTTCTATGACGACGAGATTTGACTGTCGAACTATGACAGCTCATAAAAAGATCAAAATATGCAGATCAAACCTCAGAGCACTAGTTTCTGAAACAACCGCATGGATGTTCTTGCACTAATAACAGATTTGGTAGAAAAATATATTTTAGACCCCTAAAAATATGAAAGAGTCTTGTCCTCGGATGGCGAGGATTGTCCTCTTTTCGACCGATTTTTCACACGGTATGCTTTTTCCAGATTTACAAAAACTGGATAAATTTTCAACAACTCAGAAAAAAAAATTAGTTCTGTAAATTTTTTCTTCCAACTCCGGAAAGAAAAAGACCAGACCTAAAAAAAACTTCTTCAAAGCCCTAAAGCCAGATCATAAATAACATATTTTACCACCATTAATATTTCCTCAAGCTTCTGGTTTCTGATCCATCAAAGATGGAGAGCATACTCCCTCGCATGAAGAAACAAATGGGAAAAAAATGAGGGGAGGAGGGAGGATTTCCATGAGGGAAATCCCCCCTCAAGGGTTTCACAGGGCAGGGAAAGCCTGCTCTGATACCAAATGTCAGGACTTATATTTAATGAACACAATGAGATAATTTACAAATGAAACACGGTTACAATATATAGGCATAAGCCTATATTCAACACATGACACTTGTCAAGAGAAACTGACAAGTGTCAAGGTGAAGGCATAGTGCACTTTAACTCTAACAGAGAATGGTTGCTAAGTACATTTTTGAGACAAGAAACATGGAAGACTAGATGGATTTTAGAAGAAGGTGGTAACGCGGGCTTACATGCCACTTGTCTAATCTATTACAATACTTGGTAGGGTCCATAAAACCTTGTTATAAGCTTTTTATGAGCATGAAGTTGCATTGACGATTACTTATATGGTTGGAGTTGAAGGAAGACCAGATCACTTATATTGAAGTTATGCTCTAAATGCTGTTGATCCATATACTATCACATTTGGTTTTGAGCCATAACCAAATTGTCTTTCAACTGCTATAAGATTTGGGTACATCCTTGAAGTGTTGCATCCAACACTTGAACTTTGAATTTTCCTAGAACATATGAAGAGGGTGATGGAGGTGGGTACCCCTAAACTACCTAAAAAAGATTCACTTTGGAGGCTTTGTGAAATGAAGTGTTGTACCACCACTAAGCCAATGGAAACCTCTTAGCCCATTGTGTTGGATGCTTAGAAGTAAAGCAACAAAGGCAGGTTTCCAAGCATTTATTGATAATTTTGATTTACCCATCAATCTATAGATGGTAGGTTGAGCTCATTCTTAGTTGTGTTGTATATATTTTAAATAGTTCTTACAAACAATGATTGGTGAAAGTGGGGCCTCGGTTAGACACAATGGATTTTGGTATACCATGGAGTTTAAAAATGGTATCCATGAATATATGGACAATGGTGGAGGCATGGTAAGGATGGGTGAGGGGACATAAATGGGCATACTTTGAGAGATCGTCCACCACCACAAGAATATATATTTCCCCTATATTTAGGAAGTCCAATAAAATCCATGGAAATAATAGTCCACATATTTTTTGTGATTGGTAAAGGTTGTAGAGTGCCTAAAGTATGAACAATTTCTCCTTTCATTCATTGGTCGATCTCACACTCTACCATAAAAGTTTGGATGTCTTTTTTCATTCCTTCCGTATAGAATGACCATTTAGCTCACTTGTATGTATTCAAAAAACCTGAATGGCCTACTATGGGTGAAGAATACATCTCCTTCATGATGTCCTTGTAGATCAATGAATTATTAGGAACCTATAGGTCAAATTTATGACCCCATTTGCACAACAAGAAGAGAAGTTTTTTTTCAAAAATTGACTAAGTGTGTTGAAGGTTAAAGGTTTGCACAAAATCAAGATGTTCAAAGTCAAGATTACATCAACAAAAACATTAGTGTAATACTTCCTCCATCCAAGAATGCATAAACTCAAATACACAAAGTTGTAATGCTCAAAACTAGGCTCTCCTTAGCTATGACATAAACAAGCCCAAATCCAAGCCTATGATCCTGCAAAGGAGAAGAGACTAAATCTAGAATTCACATGTTGGCTGCCCAAAATGATGATGTTAGCCAAAGAGAAAAGAAGCCCAAAATCATGCAAGACTAAGACCAAATGCACAAATCCACGATGAACAAAACTAGATGTCTCTTGGAGGTGACATAAACATTCTTAAAATAAAGCCTAAAATCATGCAAAGAAGACCAAGATGCATAAAGCCAAGATATGGGCAATCACAACAAGAAAAAATGCAAAAATTTGGGTCGATCGAACGGGTGATGCCAACAACCTCAAGTTAAATCTTGGGATCATGCAAAGATGGAAAGCAATATACAAAATAAAGTGAACAAAGCTAAAATATATCCAAGGGTGATGTCATCTCAACAAAAGTTACAATATCATTCTTAAGGCTTTGTGAATAAAATAATGAGCCCAAATTTAGAACAAGAACCAATGAAATGTTGCTCTTAGACCTGCAACTACCATGGTGCCTTCCATCTATCCCTAGTTGATGATACTAAGGCATGAAAATTATAGATCTAGAAAATTAGTTGTAACAACATGACCACTTGTAGAAGACAGTTACAGATCGACAGATCAGATTCAACACAAATTTAAATTTAAACATAGGATGAAGTCTAGAGCATCCACCTCAACATTTTGGTTTATTGCTAGGCTATTTTTCTAATATTCTTCTAGCTATAAAATTCTCATCGTAAACTCAAAATGTAGCCTATAAATAATCCAAGAGACCTTAATACAAGAGTCGACTCTATAGTCCTTGCTTGGTATTACTAGGTAATATTTCTACCAACTAATGAAGTGATAGCTATTTGACCTCCATTACTGTTCAATTGTAGGTTTTTATGTATGCACACTTTGCTTTAAGTCATTTTTGTTACACTTAATGCTTAGTCTATTCTATTAAAGTGAATTTAGTTTTTTGGATTGCTAATTGTTTAAGTCCTTAGAATGACTAAAGCAAATACTTTAATTTGAATAAATATGTGATAATGGTTGGTCTGTTAAGTATCATATAATTAGCTATATTAGCATGTTATTTTGCGAGATCCAATGTTGTTACACTATATCCCATCCAATTTTATTAAATATTTCTAACCCTTACTCCTCTCTAACCCTTTTCCTCTTTAAAAACCTAATCATTTCAAGGAGTTAGTCTTTTTTGAAGGTTGAAATTGAGAATAATATTATTTAATCCAATACTATCCATTGGATAGAGTCTAGGTGTAGAGAGGGAAAAATATCCTATCACGTACGATTCTTGGCTAGATCCATTGGGAGCCGAGGTGACCGTGAGGGTGTGTTATATTCTCTACACTTGGGGGCTTGGGGATCGAAGGGTTCACCAAGAATGGTTTAAGGACTCGCTCCAAGTTTGGGATGGAATGTTTGATGTGTATATTGAGCAAACACCTATGTTTGGCTTTTCTAAAATCTAAGCTATGAAAATGAAAGAACAATGCAAGACACAATAATGCAGGCAAACAAAGAAGCTAACCCTAGAATGATTCTTGATTTTCAATGATGACTAAACCCTAACTTGCAATAAAATAAATCTTTTCTTTTTAGCAAGGGTTTGAGAGAATGCACAAATAGAGTTAACCCTAGAATGCAAACTATATGCTTTTTCTCTTTTGAATGCCTAGAAATATAATCAAAATATTTTCCCTTTATTTATGATCTAGGTTTGGAATAGAAATGGATAGAAAGCAAACAAAAAACAACCTAAGAAGTTAACTTAGGGCACTTATCTTGATCCAGTGGTTGACCTTAGCTTTAACTTGCATCTAGATAATATCCAAACAACTTCAAACCTGCAAAATAGCTTCACAAAACCCTAGAAAATTTGATCAATATTTGGGGGCTTGCTTAGGCCATTGTATGACTGAGCTTGGAGGCGCAACAATCAAGCCCCCTTGGTCCTTTTAGCTAACATTCAAAAATAAAAATGATTGTTGACCTTTGGAAGAAAACACAACAAGATATGATAACATGAAATAGTGAACTAGATGCAAACAAAATGAACACAATGCTAAACTAGTATGCAATTAGAAATCTTAGGGTTTTGGGGATAAATAATTACCCCCAAGCTAGTATGATTTAAATGCAAGTAAAATATAATGACAAAAGTTAAAACAGAATGATAATAGAAAGGAAACAATGCAAAATATATATGCAAACCAAAACCCTAGGGTTTGGGGATAAATAGTTGCCCCAAGTCTATCAAAATCAAATCCATACCCTATAAATTATCTAGGCATAGATTTGATAACCAAAGGAAAATAAACAACAAAAAGTAGGATAGGTGAAAATAGGGTTTTCATCGAATCATCTATATCCTAATAAGGATAGGGCATAGATTCGCACAAGGAGACTTAAAACAAAGAATCCAGATGTGAAATGTAGTCTTAACACAAAATTAAATGATTTAAAAGCTAATAAATGCAAAGAGACAACCTGATAAGCTTGTAGAAGAAGCAAGAGCAAAGGTAGAAGACCTCTCCTCCTTCAAGAAGACAAGTTTATCATCAAGGCTTCTCCACTTGCAAATCATAAGAAGCACACCAAAAGTAGAACACCAGAGCACCAAGAACACCAGAAAAAATGAAGATTGCACAAAAGCTCACTTAGATCAAGATTACCTCAAAATATTATCTTCTAAAAAGGGATCCAATCCCTTTATTTATAGAGGGTTTGGAGGGCTAAAAAGGTGAGAAAATAAAAATTAACCTTGGCCAAGCTGATGCCACAAAAGGTTGGCTCAAAATTTAGACTTTTTTAAAGAAAAAATCCAAATTTGCTGAATCCATGCCCCATAATTTATCGAGCATGGATTTGGTCAAGGTTAAGAAAAACAAAGCAAAACACAAGAAAAGAGGGTTCAAACTTGCACTTAGCAATTTTGAGAGCCTCTCTAGGGATTCTAAGGAAAAATGACTCATTTGGATGGGTCAATTTTCCATGTCTACATTTTCCCCCCTCTTTGATGCATTTAAGGCCTAATAAATGCATCAAAGAAAGATGTAGACACCTATGGGAAAAAATGATGAACACAAAAAAGGGGTAGCTAGTTTAGAAGAAAGGGGTGGTGCAAAAATGGTGTCAGTCTAGACAATTTTAAAATTTTACATGCAAATTGAGGCATTAGGGACATTAATACCTCTTAAGCTAGGGTGCCCCCTCAAGTTTTGGAAGGAATATAAAATTCTAGAGGAAACTCAAAAAATGGATCTCGAAGAAAATAGAGCAACAACAAAAAAAAAAAAAAAAGGAAAAAAGAGGAGAGAGAAAGAAAAAAAGAGAATAAAAAGCAAAAAGGGTGAAAACCTAATTCATTTTCACCATGCAAAGAAAAGAAGAGCTCTAGAGAAAATAGAAGAATGGTGCTACCCACACATCGAGCAACTGTTGTAAGGGGTGAGGTGGCACAACGAGCATAGGTAAGAGCCAAGACCCAACTTTAGATTAGGATTTACTTGCATTTATTTTTTAGCATTTTTAGAAATTTTTAGTATTTTCAAGAGGAATCTCTGCAAGGTACCCTAGCATAGATTCAATCATCCTAGATTCGACCACCTGGATATGAATCCACACCTATGTCATAGGCATAATTCATGAATCTATGCCCTAGAGGATACAAGGCATGGATTCAAAAGTAGAGAAAGACAAAAAAGAAGATAGAGGGAGAGAGAGAACAAAAAATGAATTAATGCTTAGGTTACTCTTTAGTTTGGTTATGTGATTTTTATTATTTTTTGATTTAAAATTGATGAAATTTATGATGTGCTTGAGAGTAGGGAGTGGTGGTTGAGTACCTTAGAGGAGGCACTACAATAGCTCACACCAGTGGAGAGAGACACACTAGAGGTAGTGGGGCTACTACACTTGGTAGAGATACCTCAGGTGGAGGCTGACAGAGCGCTACTGATGATGCTAGTAGAGAGGTGGTACCTAAAATCATCCACATTCTAGTTATCAATGGGAGAGATGACTATCACACTAGAGGATGTGTGGTGCATCTTGAGGATCCCCATCAAGGGGAGGATGGTTTACAAGGCATAGGTGCCTCAAGTGATATGCAAATATTGATAGGTGACCCATCACATGAGATTCCACAAGAGTGGGTTTCATATCGATAACATGCTATGATGACATAGGATTGGGGTACTAATAACCATGCTCTATGGAGTGGTGGTGGGATTTCTAGTGTGCCATACGAGTTGAAAACACCTACCATGGGTACTAGTGGGAGTAGTAGCAGACATGCGAGACCATCAGATGAGGTTCACAATGGGGTCATATATGTTAGCCTATTTATATAGGATATTGTACAATGTCATGTACAAATAACACATAGGACTAGTGTGCATGATATTGCTCCAAGTGTGGTGCTAGGAGCACATAGCCATCAAGAGGCTAGATGCACTACCAAGGCCACTACTCAACCTAGAGTGACCAACAAGATACAAGTGGTCTCGAGACTACGAGCATACATAGAGGGCATACACAGGTATTCTACCACTAGGGAGATAGGTAGTAGATGAGCTATGAGATCACTAGATCATATGGTGGTCATGGTGTCTACACCCTAGATGGGTTGAGGATGTGGAGGAACTAGCTTGGGTTAGGAGGGTCTGATGGGTCACCATAGAGAAGGATGAGTTAGAGCTTTATCGATTTGATCGAGTGTGATGATAGTTTGAGATTCTCTAGGAGATACCAGACCTTGAGGACTATTAGTTTAGGAGGGTGAGGAGGGATCCATTAGGAGTCAGAGGGGACCCTGATGTGGCTAGGTTTATAGAGGAGGACTTGGATGATCCCCTCTATATTGATCCTAGAGTGGATGATGTTGGAGTAGCCTTTGAATATAGGAGATGGTATAAGGGTATTATACCCTTGAGGATCTCCCCATAGGTGCCAGTGTAGAGGTACCAAGTCATGGGTCAACGAGTGCAACTAGCACTCTGAGAGGCTAAACGATCACACTATAAAGCGATGATAGAGGGGGCTAGAGCCTCCTAGGTAGGTGAGGGTATAGGTTAGGATAGATATGGTGATAACCATGAGGATGACCATCACTCTCTTTGGCTCAAGGGTAGAGGGGATAGTAGGAGGTGCCCCATAATGACACAAGTAGGACCTAGTAGGATCATGGACTTGGGGGACCCAATGAGGGAGGTAGAGGGGCTGCCAGCCAAGATAGCTACTATGTAGGGGGAGATAGACACCCTTCATGCATAGCTAGGCCAGACCATAGTAGAGTGAGACACAATGAGGGGCTAAGGTAGAGCACCTAAGGGGGAGATGGGTCAGCTAGAGTAAGAGTGATAATAGGCTTGGACAGAGGGGATGGTTATCATTATGAGTAGCCAGCTAGGTGAGGGGATCTACCTTCTACAAGAGCAGCTATAGAGGGTAGAGGAGAGGCTAGAGGTGTCAGTATGAAGGGAGACCTTCTACTAGACCCTATACTTTTAGGTAGTCCTAATGAAGCAAAGGGTGCCTCCACCATCCTCCCTTTAGACATAGGGTTAATCATGATCTAGATCATAGACTACCACATGATCTATGAACATACCCCCACTAAGACCACCTATGATAGGCAAAGTAGAGGATATAGCTCATAGAGCTAGGGCTAGGATCAAGGTGACATGCCAATTTTTATTATGGTATGCATCCCTAGGGAGGGTCAAGTGCATAAGTTTAGACTATGGTGCACCAACCCAACTGACATGTACTCTCTACTATCGATTAATATCATGTTGTTTTAGTTTTTATGGTGTGAAAATATGTGTGCATTATGTGTATGCTTTTTAATTTATTTTTGTTATGCATGATGATCACAAACATAATGAATGCAATGCATAATGATCTTAACTAAATGAATGCAAAATGAGCTTAACTAATGAAATGCATGAAACTAACTAAAATACAAATGAGATGAATGGAAGAGCAAATGAAAATAAGAAAGGAGAGGAAGAAAAATAAAATAGAAGAGAAAAACAAACGATGATAGGAGAAGAAAAATGAAAGAAGAAAAGCTCCAAAAGGTCAAAAGAAAAAAAGAAAGAAAATAGGAGCAAAACCCTATAAGGATGTATGCTCACAAATGATCGAATGGAGGCTACCCCTCACTTGTGGCCATGAAGCTATCCTATAAGGGTGTTATGCTCACAAATATGGTCAAGTGTGGAGTGATACCCACTATGGGTGTAGTGCTCGCTAATGGCCAGAGATGAAGAGATACCCACTAGGATGTATGCTCACAAATGGTCGAGATGGAGGTTACCCCTCACTTGTGACCATGAAGCTATCCTATATGGGGTGAAGTATTTGATTGATTTTCCAAAGTGAGTACTACCCGATAGGGGTGTGGTGTGTGCAAGAGATGAATGAGAAAAGCAAAACACAATAGAACAATGTGTGTGTGTGTCCTTATTGAAATATCAAGAGCTAAGAGGTGTGCATAAGATAGTCAATGGTCATATGAACACCATAAATGATATTCATATGGTATCTACCCTATCTCATGAGGATCACTTAACAATCAAAATATCAAGAAGGAAAAGTGTGAGAAAAGCAAAAAAAGCAAATAGAAGAAGGAACATATATCCTTTGTCTTGACAAAAAGAAGAAAGAAAACATGCAAAGGACAAGGATATACAAAAGAAGAACTATATCCCTTGACTTGGAGAGAAATTTGATGATCATTTTATACTTTCAAAGGTCAAGGAATATAAAAGAAGAAAAAAAGAAGACATGAGCAAATGCAATGATGAAAATGCATGGAGATGGGCCCTAGGTTGGGGATTCACTAGGCATCAGAGCCCTAGTATGAGTGCAATGCATGTGAGCTAAGACCTAACTAGGTTTCATCACTTGCCATCCTCATGAAGTCCCCAAAAATCTATATGATCAAGTAATCATGCAAATATGATCAAGCAACAATGCAATTATATGACAAGCAAAATGCAAATGGAATAGAATGTTAGGAAACCATGCAAAATATGATAGGTAATCATGCAATATGAACAAGCAAACCAAATGCAATATGAAAACTAAGCTAAATGTAATATGAAAATGAAAATGTAAAGTCATGCATAGTATCTTTTTAGATGCATTATGTTCATTGGTTCTTTAAGTTCTTTACCATCTAAAGAAGCTAAATGATAGGCCCCTGAGCCAAACTTGGTCATTATGACAAAGGGGCCTAACCAATTGGGCTAAAACTTACCTTTAAGATCTGAACAAGCATTGGTGTTCTTTTGGTTTTCCTTGAGGACAAGGTCCCCAACCTCAAAAGAATGATTGCAAACTCTCTTGGAATAAGATCGCTTGAGCCTATTATGATAGGCTCACAAATGCTCTAAGGCATGAATGCACTTTTCATCCAATAACTCCAATTGGTGCAAATGATCAAAATGATACTCATCATTGATCGAGGCATCTTGCAACAAGATGCACAATGAAGGGACCTCTAACTCGAATGAAAAAACTACCTCAGTCCCATAGACCAAGACATACGGAGAAGCACCTATAGGAGTTCGCACACTAGTACGATAGGCCCATAAGGTAGGATAAAGTTGGATATGCTAGTCATGACCGATCTTACTAACCAACTTCTTGAGGATCTTGATCAAAGACTTGTTGGATGCTTTAGCTTGATCATTACCCTAAGGGTAATATGAAGTTGACCACCTATGCTGAATCTTGTACTTAGCACAAAGCTTATGGACATCCTTGTTCTTGAAAGGAGTGCCATTATTAAAAATAATCATCGAAGGAATCCTAAACCTACAAAGGATCTAGTTGAAGATGAACTTGGAGACCTGAGCTCTAATCACCATGGCTAGGGGTATGGCTTTGACCCATTTAGTGAAGTACTCTATCACTATTATGATAAACTTATGACCATCAGATGATATTGGGTTAATCTTCCCTATGATGTCCAATCCCCACATGGAAAATGGCCAAGGAGAAGAAATAACCTGAAGGTTTTGAGAAGGAGCATGAACAAGGTTGTCATGGCATTGACACTTGTCACAACATCGAACATGGTCACATGCATCTTTCTCCATGGAAGGCCAATAATACCCCATCCGAAGGAGCTTCTTGGCAATGGCATTGCCACTAAAATGGCCTCCACATGATCCTTCATGAGCCTCACTAAGAGCTAGTCGAGCTTCATCAAAGTTAAGGCATCACAAGAGGATACCTTCAAAAGAACATTGATATAAAGTATTGCCAATTATAATGAATTGACATGCTCTTTTGCATAAAATCTTACATTGATTGTGATCTAAACCATCAAGAATCAAACCATCCTTAAGGAAATTAAAGATGTCGTTATACCATGGCTCAGATGGGGAAGCTTCGATGGTCAAAACATCTAATAGAACAAGACTAGAACTAAGTGATGTGGGCTCCTAGAGTTATCTAATGATAATCGATGCTTGATCATCTTCCAACTCCAAGGGAAACAAGGATGCAATAGTGGCCATGGCATCTACATGGTGGTTGGAGGATCTAGGGATAGACTCTATGGTTACTCGATCGAACATGGACAAAATCTTGGTGATAATCTCTTTGTAAGGTTTTAGCTTATCATCTTGAGTCTGATAAACATCATTAATCTGATTGACCATAAGTTGAGAGTCACCAAAAATTAAAAGAACTCTAACCTTCAAGGCTAAGGCTACTCTAAGACCAAGGATCAAGGCTTCATACTCTATAGTATTATTCATGCAAGAGAAATGAAGCTTGAAGGAAAGGGGATGAGCTATTTTTGTGGGGTAACTAGAATAATTCTAGCACCAATACCCTTTAAGCATCGGGCTCCATCAAAAAATAAAGTCCAAGACTCTAGCTCTTTAGCTTCTACACTAAAGCACTCATCAAGAAACTTGATGACTAAAGGATGGGTGACTCTAAGGGAGTAGAGGCTAACTGATCAATAATCACCTAACCCTTGATAGCCTTCTGACCTATGAAGGTTAGGTCAAACTCACTAAGGGCTAAAACCCACTTAGCAGCTCGACCTGAAAGGTGGGGCTTAGACATTAAGTAGTACAAAGGATCAAACTTTGCAACAACCAATATCTTATGGCTGAGCATGTAGTGTCTTAACTTCTGAGAAGCAAACACTATAACAAGGCAAAGCTTCTCTAAGGGAGTATACCAGGTTTCATAGCTAACCAAGGTTCTACTGATATAGTAGATAGCTCACTCTTTATTTTGATCATCATGTTGAGCCAACAAGGCTCCCAAAGCATGAGTTATGGTTGCTATGTAAAGCATCAAATGCTTATCCGATCTAGGGGGAACTAAGATAGGTAGGGAAGTGAGATACCTTTTGAGTTCATCAAAAGCTTGTTGACACTCAGAATCCCACTAGAACACTACATCTTTCTTAAGAAGCTTAAGAAAGGGTTGACACTTATCGACTAACTAAGCTATGAACCAATGAATAGCTTGAAGTCTACCTTGCAAGCTATGCAACTTGGTTAGGGTATGAGGAGGAGGTATGTCAGTGATAGCCACTATCTTAGTAGGGTCCACTTCAATACCTCACCTAGACATGATGAAACCTAACAACTTGCTAGATGTGACTCCAAACACACACTTGGAGGGCTTAAGATGAACCCTGAACTATCAAAGCCTTTCAAAAATTTGTCTTATATCGTGAACATGATCCTTTCGATGTATGGAATGACCCAGAAGATCATCCACATAGTCCTCTAGAATATCATGCATCATGTCATGAAAAATATAAGTCATAGCCCTCTGATATGTGGCACCAACATTCTTCAAGCCAAAAGGTATAACTTTATAACAGAAGGTACCCCATGGAGTGATGAAAGTTATCTTGGCCTAGTCCTCAAGGGTAACCATGATCTGATTGTATCCTAAGAAACCATCCATGAGTGAAAGCATTCCACATTTGGTAGTGAAATCTATGATCATATCTATGTTGGGGAGAGGAAAATCATCCTTGGGACATGCTAAGTTAATGTCCCTAAAGTTGGTACATATTTTGATTGTTCCTACCTTCTTAGCCATAGGAACGATGTTGGAGATCCAATCAGAATAGTCGATAGCTTTTATAAAACTGATATCAAGGAGTTTTTGGAGCTCCTCCTTGACTAAAAGGGTGACCTTAGGATGCATCTTCCTAAGTTTTTTCTTAATAGGCTTAGCACTAGGCTTCACTACCAAATGATGCATAACAAGGGAGGGATCAAGCCCTGGCATGTCGGCATATGACCAAGCAAAAATATCATGAAATTCCTTCAACAAATTGGTCAATTGCTCCTGCTCATCCATGGACAAGGCTTTACCTAGCTTAAGGATTCTAGGGCTCTCCTCAGAACCTATGTTAACATCTATGGTCTCCTCAATGAGAATATGAGACTCATCCTCATAAGGAGGTGGGGCGAGGATCACTCCTAGTTGCTCAAGGTCCTCGGGAGACATAGAACCAAAATCCTCTTGAGAACTAGAAGACTCGACATGCGCAACACAAGGGATTGACCCATCAAAGAAGAAGTTGTTTTAAAGGATATCCTCATGATCCATGTCACAAAGAGTATCCCCTTCAACATACTCCCCTGGGGTCACAACTAACTCAGGATGCACCAAAGTTACCACATTGCAAAATAGAATGTCAGTGGGATAAGGTGGTCCCTCATCCTCATCACTCCACTCCAAGCCTTGATGATCCAAATATTCAGCATAAGTAATAAGGTGATCATCATCATCAAATGGTAAAGGTTGGTTTTTATTGGGTATGTAGCCTATGCCACATCTCCCAGGCCAAAGATCAACTTCCAAAGGCTCTTGAATACCTTTTTATTGTGGCCCCAAACCTTTACCTATATATCCCATACTAGATAGGATTTTCTTGGGAAGTGGGTAATCATTGGATAGGTAACAATGGGTAAAAGAACACTCTACAGGAAGAGGGTTGCTACCATGGATATTTTCTTTGAGGGATATACCCATGAAGATAAAGGTACACATGCCAATGTGTACTACTTCACCCTTCTTATGAGGTAAACCCATAGTCCTTGGTGAAGGTGGTAGCTTGGCTAAATCCAGAAGAGGCTCTTGAAGAAATGGATTGACCTGATCTTGTGATGAAACATTGATTAGTGGTTCCTCACTCACCTTTAGATTTTCAAGTTGCTTGGTGATGTGAGATGAAGAAACTAATGGACATAAATTGAGACTAGATTGAGCTTGCTCAACCATTGAACAATATTTGAATGGATGAGGGTCACCCGAAATGGTGACAAGTTGATCTTTGAATTCAAACTTCAAACATTGATGAAGAGTAGAAGGGACAACCCTCATCACATGAATCCAAGGGCATCCAAGAAGGAGATTAAAATATGTAGGGCAAGGTACCACATAAAACAAGGTATCTAAGATCTTAGGTCCAACCCTAAGGGGAGGGATATAATGTCATAGGCCTCTTGGGACTCATTGTTGAAAGCTTTGATGATGACATCAGATTTAATTAAATATTCCTCTTTTAATCCAAAATTTTGGAAAAATTGATAAGTGCATAGATTGAGGGAGGAACCATTATCTATCAAAATTTGCTTGATAAACGTTTCCCCAATAAATGTAGTGATGTAGAGGGAAGAATCCCCTCGTAAGTTTGAGGAAGGAATATCATCATCCAAAAATGTGATATGATGTATCCCAAGGGAACTATTAGATCCCCAAAATCCAACTTAAGGGTTACCCATAATTTCAAAATTTTGTTGCGTCTTCTAGAGTATTAGGCCTAGGTTATTTCGTTAAGTGAAGGTCATGTGGCTTCTAAGAATTTGGAATAAAGCTAGTAAAAATACTTCAAAATGTTCACTTTTTATGTGTAAATGTCCTTTGAAATTTTTATTTTAGTCAAATGTATATATGCTCTCAAAAAGTCCCTTTTGTAAAGTCATAAATTTATGGGTCTTACTCCAATTTTAAAATTCCATAAGGTCACCGCTAAAAAAATCCCTAATCATTGACATCCATTTAGTTTTACCCTTTATAAACCCCTAGGCCTAAGATCCACCAAATATTAATCCTAAGTCAAAAACCTTAGGCCACTCATGAAATATTCCCCCCCCGACATTTCATATTACCATAAATTTCACTCACAAAGTCTTTCGAAAATAATCCTCACAATCCCATGGTTTAATGTCGGTACCCTAAAGCATCAAGCTTATTATCTGCAAGCCGATAACATTCCTAAGGTTTACACCATGAGTTGTGAATTATTAAAATTAAACCTTACCGGAGTCTATGTTTTCTAAGTCCCCCTTAGTCCATGTTCCCCCTTCCCCCATATTTGTCTCATTCCTAAGACCTAAATGTAATTTCATGGATCAATTTTTTTTTGCCACATTAGGTTTACTTCAAGATAAGATGGATGACCTAAAATGATTCGATCAAAAGGAGATGTGTGGTTGAGAGCATTTTTTTTGAAAGGAGATATACGATTGAGAGAATTTTGACCAAAGGGAGATGTGCGACTAGGAAGATGTTGGCTAAAACGAGATAGAGGGCCTAGAGTGATTTGATCAAAAGTAGATGTGTGGCTTGGAAATGTTTAGTTGAAATCATATGGATGGCTCAGGATGATTTTATCGAAGGATTCTAGACATGTATTCTTATCAAAGCAAGGTACTTTATATTTTCCTGAAGTCTAAGGGTATAATTCATGTGAATATTTTCCCCCCTTTATTTTTTTGCTTTAATAAATCCCTTGCTCTTTTCAAAGGTTTTTTCCCTAGGTCCAAGAGTAAATTTACCATGCTATTACCCAAGGTCCCGTACTAAGCCAAAGAAGTTCCAATATTTTTAACGATGACAAGGTTCCCCCTAAGTGAAAGTGGCACCATAGTCTAACCTTTTCTCCTAATGGGTCTAAGTTTATTTTCTATGTTCTAAAGTCCATGCCTCAAAATTTTAGACTAAGGTCAAGCTATATGGTCACAATATTTCATGAGGATCAAGTCATGTTCTCCCCTTTTTATTATATAATGCTTAAGTCATCCTATTTTCCTAAGGTTAAGGCACATCAAATAAATACCTAACCCTAAAATCCACCCATCCTTTCCTACTCCTCTCTTATAAAGTAAAAATATAAATGACTCAAAATGATTAGGTTGAAACAAGATGCGTGGCCCAAAACAGTTTGGTCGAGAGGAGATGTGGGGCAAGAAAGATTTCAGTCGAAATGAGATGGATGACCTAGAGTAATTCGATCGAAGGGAGATGTGTGGCTAGGAAAATTTTGGTCGAAAGGGAATGAAAGGCTCAGATTTGTTCAAGTGAAACTTAGTGCTCAAATCCTACTAGATAGAGAAATGCATGACTTAGTATGATTTGGCCAAAAGTAGATGAATTACCTCAAATGATTTGGCTAAAATAATATGTGGCTTAGAATCATTCGACTGAAATGAAACCAATGGTACAAATTGATTCGGATGAAAAGCAAACCATACATGGAGTGGCACCTTTCAATTGACCCATAATTAATGAGAAAATTTATTGGATCCCTTGATTGAGTAAGTGAAGATAAAAAGGTGATTGGTGACGCATGTTTTAATAAAAGTACTAGTGATTCAGACAAAATCCAACCAAAGGAATTACAATGCAAATAGGCTAAAGTACAAATATCCTTTCAAATTTTGTTAGGCACATGCCTTAAGACAACATGGTGAAACTTATGACCCACATTTGAACAAGTTTCCAATTCAATAGCCAATTGATGCAAGTAAATCAAAAGAAAAAATTCATGATAGGTTAAACCATTTTGAGAGTTGATGTGTTGATTTATAGGTGGCAAAAAACATAGAAGTAATTGGTATAGATTTATTGCACTACATGTGGGAAGATGATTCAAACACACAATGGAGCTTTATTATACTTACCATTCACAATCATAGTAAATAAATACTATTGATATGTTGAGCCGAGAAAGTTGCTATAAATTGCAAATTTTTAGAATTACAGAAGGTAATGGCTTCCACAAGTGCTGCTCCCAAGATTCCCATGGTCAAGAACAAAGTCAAAAAGTTAGAAGAAGAATCACCTTATCAAAATTTTCCAAGGAAAAGTGTTGTTGAACAAGAGTGGGGGATAGAGAATACTACCATATTCAGTTTTGGACCAACCATAGAGGATTGGCAATGCCACCCAACTTTTTTGAAAGGCTTATTTAAAAGGGTATATAGGGATCGACACAACCCTAGTCTGTACTATAACAAATGGACAAGTAACCTAGGCAAATTGATATACCCTAAGATATACCACTCCTATGATATTTTGTCATGGTTGGCACTATCGTACGATACTCTAACCAAAGCAATAAAAGACAACACAAATCAAGTCATTTTCAGAGTAACACCTAAAAATATTAGTAAAGTTTTTCAGCTAGAGAAAACAATGATGGTCCTTGAAAAATAGGTAATAACGTCACAAGCTCAATATATGATTGGAACCACTTTTTATACTAAATTGTTTGATTATAATGAACTAGTGTCAACACAATTTATTGTTCATAAGTGTTCATTGCATAATTGGGCCAAATATTATGCAGACATAATCAACATATTAATGGGGGCTAAAGATTTAAACTAGGTTGAAAAAGAGATCATGTTCTTAATAGTTCAATGTAATAGGAAGAGAAAACCTACCATATATAAATGGGAGAACTTAATCAATGATACTATAGATAGAGAACTTAGGGAGTTACATAAAGCCATTGTCAAGCATAGAGAAATAATACCTCATTTTTCACATTATTCCTTCCTCATACATCTAATAGTGGGATACCTAGACAAAAAGACAATCATTGGGTTGGGTGGAGTGTATGAAAGACTAGTTCAAGAAAGACTCCCCTGGATTTAGGAAGGAGCGTCAAGTTATACTACACAATTTGTAACAAGAATCCCTATAGAATGAGTCTAGGGATAGCCAGATTTTTACATGAAAATATTGTAGGAGATTACTTCTTTACCAAGGACCTCACTTATATAAGAATATATGGGGCTAAAGTCCCTCCCAAGGCCCTACATGGTTTTTGTCCCATGTCAATTGCTACATTAGAAATCATAAGGCAAATTATAGAAGAGGTCAAAGTGAGGATAATAAGGAAACAAACTAGAATCCCATGGATCAATGTTCCTTGTAAGATGGGGCACTATGTGTATAAAGGATATCCTAGTCTATTAGGATCCTTATAGAAAATGGATTCATATGGCTTTGCTAAAATCACATGGTGACCATATGACCCCCACAAATACTATAAAAAGTATGCTCCTAAAAAGAAACCCATGTCACATCAAGAAGATCTATTTGAAGAAGCTATTTAACTAACTATAAGAAAAGAGGTGTCTCTAAATCCCATATGGAAAATTTCATAGGAAAAATATCATACACTCAAATTGATATGGAGGTAATTATCCTTTAAAATTGATAGTGTTGAGAACTTCAATAGTTGAGTCAGTCTCTCCATTCACTCCTATAATACCTCCTGAGAAATATCAAGATCTAGTTTTAAAAATTATCACTCAGGAGCCAAAGCAAGTAGAAGTATTAACAGAGATAGTGAGTTCTACTCTAGTAGAAATGGAAGGTTCCCTAGTTGCTCACACCGCTCATAGTATTACAGACATACATAAGGGTAAGGAAATTGTTGATATTTCATCTTCATTGGCTCAACCTACTGTTGTAGATTTAGCCAAAGCATTGATGTTGCCACAATACAAGCAACAACTGGACGTAGATTTACCCAATTTTATACCCATTTCCTTAAGGGTAAACAATAGAGAAATTAAAATATCCTCCATAATGTTAAAAAGAATATAAGAGGGCAAATGACGGTCTAACTTCCCCAGAGAGCATCAAGTTAAGGTTAGAACTGCCAAGTTAGAAAGTATCCTATTCACCTTTAAATGTTTCACTCTAACCAGAGTAGAAGAAGCTATTTCATTTTATCCTTCTAAAAAAGAACACATACAAGCCATAGTAGAAGGAAGGGCAATTGAAACTCAATATAGAGGCAAAGAGCAGAGTTCATGCCCTGCATCAACAATAATAATTATAATTCTTGCAAAAGCTATAGAAGAATTTTAAGGTGACCCATCAATAGGGAATGTAGAAGTCATAGGAGCCATTGTTAACCTGATGAAATCTGGACTCTACGCACATACACAAACTAAAATTGTCATAGAAAAGGAAGTGACAGAATTGAAAGCCAAGGTAGCTAAAAGTGATCAATTGCAAGCAAAGAAAGAAAAATTACAAACAAAAAAAGAGAAATTGCAGACTAAGATAGACAACCTAAAGAAGCAAATATCAAATTCCCAGATCATAGCTTCTTAAGAAAAACCCCAAATAATAATTAGAAACATTGATTATTTTGATTTTATTTTTAAGTAGAAGAAGGAGATGAGTTATAAAATACAATACAAATTAGATGATCTATCATAAACTTTCACAAATAACAAAATGATCAAGGCCATAATGGAAAACACAAGAAATCTCCTAGTACATGTAGAGGATAGAGTGAACACGATCCTTCCTATATTTCAATAGTTTAAAACATATTACCAAGAGGTAGAAGGAGAACAGGTAACAATAGAAGATGGCACTGAACTAGAATGTGTAGTAGAATTCATCAAAGTGTCTATATTTTTGAGAAACAAACTTGGATGGTACAAATGGGCCAAATAAATGACCACAATGGAAGAAGATATGAAATATGAAATGGCCTGAGTAGACCTTTCTATAGAAGATCTATTAGAAGTATCTAATGTAGAAGATCTTATCCTCAATAGAATCCAAGAATTTGACTGTGATCTAGACAATGAATTTGAGTTGGCTAGAAAAATTGAATTCTTGTAAAAAATAGTCAAATTTTTATGCACTTTTTGTAAAGTAAATGAGATATGGTTAGAAAAACAAAATAATAAGACTCTCCAAGACTTAAATGCAATCATATATGTCATGTCTTTTTATGATGAAGCATGGGAGCTCATCGACATGATAATAAAATATATTCGGATAGAGGAGAGAAAGTAAAAGAGAGTCAAAGCAAAAAACATCAAAACATCTACTAGGATGCTTAAAGTGTCTGAGGCAAGAACTTTAGAAGAAGGGAAAAGTTTAGGAAAAGATAAAATACTAAAAGTCAACCTAGATACTGAAGGGCCCACCATAGAAGAAAACAAGGGGTTTGAAGAAAAAGACAAAGCCAAATTAGCCAACAAGGACAACATAGGTCCTACCACAACAAAAGATGAGGGTCAAAAAGAGAGAAAAATAATGAATAAAATTTAGTGTAAAATGACTCAGAACAACTGTAAACCAGCTGTAAGCCATCCTAAAGATCAATGATACATATGTAGCCACATAGAGGAATGAGATGAGAAAAATTATAATAGATTCAAGCCATACTCAAATTATAAATAATAGTTGCATTGTCGGACAAAGTATCAAGTTTTTGCATAGCCATTTTTGCTAGAGGTATACTAAGAGTGCCCTTGTCTTGTTAATTGTATTTTCTTTTGTGTCTTGTTTTCCATCCCTCATTCCTCCCCTTGATTGTGTAGGTCTTGTTCAGGATAAACCAGTTAGCTGAGATCATTTCCAACGATTGGATTGGAAGCTTGGAGATTCTTTGTCACTATTCTTAGGATGAAGAATGGAGTTCCTCTATTACATCATTTGAATAGAGAGAACCCTTTGTATTTTTTCAAAGAGATCTGAGCACTTTGCTAGACTCTAAATTGTAATATCTTTTTCAAGAAATTAATACAAATCCAACTTCCTCCTGGATATTTCTTTGGTTCAATTGTGTATCTGTGGTCACATTTGTATGTTACATCATTTGAATGTATGAATATCGCTTTCTTTCATTGTGTGTCTTAATTACATTTGTTACATTATTTGAATGGATCTAATTAACCCAATTACTTCTTTCCCCTTATTTCTTTCTCATTAATGGTTTTAAAACTCTGCTACAATTAATAATGGATAAGGCATCGATCATATGTTAAGGCATAATTAAAGAGTTATTGTAAAATCTTGGTCAAAAGAACATCAAATTTTACATTTTGTTTATCTAGATGAACATGAGCATATAAAGAAATATTATAAGCTCACTTTAGGGGTATCCTAACCCAATTCAGTCTGTCTAGAGTCCTTTTGATAATATTTTCCTAAATTAAAGTGGTAGATCCACTAGAGTCTGTGATATTGCTTGTGATCAAGAGATATTTTGTGGCGTGACACTAGAATTAAGGGACACAAAATATTTCCACAACAAAGCCCTTTAGGGAACACAACCACAATTAATCTTGCGAGGAACAATTTGAGTTTTATCTTTGATTTTCATAGTTTTCCTTGTTTTAAGTTTTCAAAATTCAAATACAATAGTCATGGGTTATGTTGGTTTTTTATTTCTTTTATTTTACCACATTTCCCAAATCCCTTAAAGTGTATACTATTTTGTGAGGCTGAGAGTATCAAGGTCGAGCAATCTTGACCAGAACATCCATGTTCTTTCTGCACATACTATGTTGGTGACTCTGACTGGTTAATACCTAAAAATCAAGAAAGAAGGAGAAGATTGTCTTAGCATCAACAAGAAGGAGTGCTCGAGAGCTTCTTTAGAGCTATCAAATCTAGAGGTACTTCTCTAGACTCATCACAAGTCCCTCATCTAAAAGTTTTATTTCTAGAGATAATTTAGATTCTACTTCTGTGGATAATAGTTCTATTATTATTCCTCCTGCTATTATTACTATAAATCTTGTTAAAACTACCCTTGTAGTTAACATGGCCAATCCACCACCCAACTTGCATCAATGGAGAACCAATAGGTACCTCCCTTTTGTCTTACCCCCTGTATTGCATCCCCTACCTAGAAAAGCTCATAAATACCTACCTAAGTTTCAAGGGAATAATATTATCTCTGGTGAAGATCACATTAGAGATTTTTTATATGCTATGGATAGTCTAGAAGTGAATGAGGAAGATGTAGTCCTTAGGTTGTTCTTACAAACATTAGAAAAATATGCCAGAGAATGGTTCAATAGTATTACAACTGGTACTATTCATAATTTCCATGAAATGGAAGAAAGTTTTCTCAAGAAATATGGTGAAAAGAAGAATGAACAATCCCTTTTAACAGAATTAGCT
Organism: Wollemia nobilis; assembly: GCA_028583015.1. Taxonomy (NCBI): domain Eukaryota; kingdom Viridiplantae; phylum Streptophyta; class Pinopsida; order Araucariales; family Araucariaceae; genus Wollemia; species Wollemia nobilis. The sequence continues at coordinate 7,153,629 of JAQPPZ010001411.1, forward strand.
ACTATGAAAAAGAAAGAGAATGAATTAGTAGGAGATTTTAATAGAAGATTTATCAAGATTAGGAATAAAATCCCTATTGAGTTAAGACCCAATGATGTTCAATCAATCTATTTTTACAAGAATGCATTTCTAGGAGAATTTAATTATGAGCTAAGATAAGAACAAGTAACTACTATTGATGCATGCATGGATAAAGCAATTCATATTGAAAGAAATATGATAGATAGTGGTAAAATGAAGCCTTATTCCTTAGAGCTAAATCAACCTAATAAGAAACCCAAGAAGTAGGTTCAAAATATTAAAGAAAAAAAAAACAAACCCTAAGGAAGAGGAAAAAAAAACAAATGTTTAATACAATGAATAATAGATTAGCAAGAATAGAAAGAGGAAAAGAGAATAATGGAGAATCTTCACACTCTCAAGGTGAAAAATAGCAAGGGGATAACAGACCTCCTTTTAGAAGGAATTTCAATAGAAATTGGAATAATAACCACAACTTAGAAGAAGGAAATATAAATAGAAATAATGGAAATAATTGGAAAAAAGAGAGAAAGAAAAATATCTAGATGTTGTCCCAAATCCCATTCCTTCTATTAATGTAACAACAAATTTTCCTTTTTATTGCTCTGCTTGTGATGCTCCTCACAATTTAGTTGATTGTGGAATCTATTTGAGTATGCATAATAATGTAGATCTTGAGGATGAGTCTAAAGAAGATATAAGGATTAATGTTTGTTGGACTCAAGAAGATGAGTCTAGAGAAAAATTATTTGAAGAAAATATGGATTTATATGCTTCTAACCATCATCCTAAGATTCTAGTCATTGATAATGTAAAAATCATGCAAAGATCACAAGATTCTAGATATGAGAGAATGAAACAAGGAAAATTGATCCCAACAATAGAAGAGATAGAGGAATTAGAAAGAATCCATGCCATAAATCTAAGGAATAGAATAATGCCAAGAAAGGCAAAAAAGGCATCTACTAGTGAAAATAAAGGGCAGACAAGCCCAAACAAATTTTCCTATAAAGACAAACAACAAAAATATAAAAAAGTCATTCCTGAAGTAGTTGAAGTAGATGAAGATTTATAGAAGCAACAAAAAGAGGAATATATAAAAACATTAGATGTCAAGAAAATTGAATTTGATGTTGGTTCAGAGATAACTAGACAAAAGGTCAATATAAATTTTGGTGAATTAATGATAGTCCCAAAATATAGAGATCAAGTCTGCAAAGCCTTTGGGTTAATAGAATAGACAAGAAGTCAGACATGTAATACCCTTAGACCAAAAAATCATGAGACTAGAACACCTTCTTCAGTTAGACCATTTTATGTGTCCCTTAGGTATAAATCAGAATTAGGGGACCAATATGTTATTCACAATTGCATGCTTGATAGTGGTGCTTCACACAATATTATGCCTAAACAAATAGCAGATTAGTTAGGACTTATTTGCACAAGAGATTCTCCTCCTATTTTAGTAATGGATAATAGATAGATACCATGTGTGGGAGTAATAACTGGCTTGCTAGTATTCTTAGATCAATATCCAAAGAAAGGCATTGTAATGGATGTAGCAGTTGTGGATGTGGACCCTTTCTTTTCTTTGCTTCTAAGTAGACATTGGGCTGAACAATTGGGTGGTTCTATTCAGTTAGATTGGTCTTATGCTACCATCCCTTTATTAGGAAAAGAAAATGCTACTCTTAGGAGAGAACCATTTAACAAGTATTTTATGGAATTAAGAAAATCTGATGATACTATGATTAATCTAGTTAATTCTATTGAGGAGAAAGAAATGGGAGTATACTCAGTTTGGCATACACCATTTCTAAAAGAAGTTCCTGATGCTCAAGATATGGATCCAAAAATTAGAGCAAAGGTTGATGCAGAATCTACTAGGATTCTAACTACAGAAATGTGGACCATGACCTTTGATGGGGTAAAGTCACAATCTAGGGTTGGTGCAGGAATAAATTTAATTGATATTAAGGGTAACTACTTAGGAATCCCTTATAGGCTTGAATTTCCTTGCACCAATAATGTGGTTGAATATGAAGCTTTATTATTAGGACTCAAAAAAGCCAAAGAATTAGGCATAAACTACTTGACTATCAGTGGAGATGCAGAATTAATCATTCAATAGGTTAAAGAAAAATATCAAGCTAAGCATCCAAGGCTGAAACAGTATAAACAAGCAGTGCTAGATGAAATAGATAATTTTTTAGCATTTAATTTGTTGTATATTCCAAGAGAGAAGAATTATGTTGCAGATTTGTTGGCCATAAATGCATCTAGTGCAGACTGTCCAAAAATTGACACAGAGTACATGGAAAGGTTTCCTACTATTTTTGTCTATAAGCCATCTATACCAGATAATGTTGTCTATCTTCAAGTATTTTAATATGATGTAGACATTAAAGACTTCATGACTCTTTAGAATCAATTTGTTGATGTAATATGTGAAGAAGAGGATGAAGAGAAATTAAAAGATGTAATTGGAGAGCTAGTTGAAGTTATCCAACTAAAAAAAATAGAATCCCTAGGGGGTTTGTTTCTTTAGAAATCTTATTTGATGATTTTGACAAAGCTTATAAGCCACTCTTTCAAGAATCTGAAGCTGATGATGTTAATATTGGAATAGAGGAAGAGCCTAGGCTTGTAAAAATAAATAAATCTTTGTCAAGAAAGGAAAGACAATAGTACATTAGCTTTCTAAAAAATAATAAAGATGTTTTTGCCTGGAGTTATGAAGATTTGAGGACATTCAACACAAATGTTATGACTCATATAATACCTCTACAAGAATATGCAAAACCTTTCAGGCAAAAGTAGAGAAAATTCAACCCCACATTACATCCAGTCATGCAAAAAGAAGTACAAAAATTACTGGATGCTAAAATAATTAGAAAAGTGAGATTTTCTTCTTGGATAGCAAATTTAGTACCAGTCAAGAAGAAGAATGGAGATATTAGGCTTTGTGTTGACTTTAGGAATTTGAACAAGAGTTCACTCAAGGACAACTATCCACTCCCCAACATGGAGCAATTATTGCAAGTAGTAGTTGGATCATCAAGAATGTCTCTACTAGATGGTTTTTCAGGGTATAATTAGATATTGGTTAATCTAGAGGATAAATATAAGACTACTTTTACTACACCTTGGGGAACCTTTGAATATCTCAGAATGCCATTTGGATTAATGAATGTAGGTGCCACATTTTAGAGGGCTATGGATTTTGCTTTCAAAGGTCTCATGTTTGAAATAGTTGTTGTATACCTTGATGATATAACAATGTTTTCTAAGAATCTAGAAGACCACTTTGAACACTTAGCCACTGTGTTTAATAGATGTAAAGAATTTGGGATATCTCTTAATCCAAAGAAATATATATTTGGAGCAACACAAGGAAATTTGTTAGGACATGTAGTATCTAAAGAAGGCATCAACATTGATCCACAAAGGACAGAAGCTATAGCTAAAATCCCCTCCTAAAAATCTGAAAGGAGTTAGATCTTTCTTTGGTAAGATTAACTTTGTAAGGAGGTTTATCCCCAATTTTGTTGAAATTGCAAAGCCTATTAATGACATGATTAAAAAATATGGGGACATAAGGTGGATAGAAGAGAACATCAAAGCTTTTCAAGGTATTAAAGATGCCATCACTACAACCCCTGTGTTAAATTGTCCTAACTACTCTAAAGACTTCAATATATATTCCTTTGCATCAGAGCATACTATTGCTATAGTTCTGTCTTAGAAGGATGATGAGAATAATGAAATACCAATAGCTTTTATGAGTACAGGACTAAAAGGAGCTCAATTGAAATACTCCATGATAGAAAAATATGCTTATGCTTTAATAAGAGCATTAGAGTATTTTAAGAGTATATTTGGATCTAGCAAAGTAATAGCCTACATTCCTTACATAGCCATAAAAGATGTTCTTACTCAATCTAAACCAACAGGTAGTACTACAAGATGGATGGTTAAATTATTACAGTATGATGTAGAGTTCAAAGTAGTTCAGATTGTTAGAGGGTAGGGTCTAGAAAAATACATGGCTAACAAAGAAGGGGAAAATATGAAAAATAATATCATAATTGATGAACATGTATAAAATTAGAATAATTGACAATGTTGAGTGTAAATGGTATGATGATATATTGATGTATCTTCAGACATTATCTTTCCCAAGGGGTATATCTCAAAATAAGATGAGATATGTCAAACAACAAGCCCAAAAATACTATGTGCAAGAAGGTAAGCTATATTGGAGACATCCAGATGGTGTGCTATTACTTTGTCTATTTGAAAAGGAAATCCATCAGGTATTGAAAGAATATCATTCTAGATTTTATGGTGGTCATTTTGCACCAAAGGCCACTACCAATAAAATAATGAGAGTTGGTTATTATTGGCCTACCCTCTTTAAATATGTTCACCAATTGGTAAGAAGTTATCATAGTTATCAGGTATTTGTAGGAAAGAAACATTTAGCAGCTATGCCTCTGAAGCCAGTAGTCATTGAAGCACCTTTTACACAGTGGGAAATTGATCTAATTGGAGAAATTAACCCAAACTCCTCTAGAGGCCATAGGTGGATCATAACAGCTACTGACTACTTTACTAAGTGGGTGGAAGTAGCTCCCCTTAAGAAGTCAACCACTGAGGTTGTAATAAAATTCCTAGAAGAAAACATATTGACTAGATTTGGGGTCCCTAAGAAGATAGTTATAGATAATGGCAACTACTTCACCTCATTCGAAATGATAGAATTTTATGCCAAGTACAGTATAGAACTTTCTCATACTGCAAATTATTATCCTTAAGGAAATGGTCTGGTTGAGTCCTCAAATAAAAATTTGATTACCAGGATCAAGAGATCACTAGGCAAGAACAAAAGAGGTTGGGACAATGAGTTAAAATATGCTTTATGGGTAGATAGGTTATCTATCAAAAGAAACACAGGAAAGTCTCCATATGAGCTAGTGTTTGGAGAAAATACTTTGTTGCCTCAAAAAATACCTTTATCTCTACTTCTCCAAGATCATGAAAATCTAGATGCTCTACAAAGGATATTAGATCAAATTGCACAATTACAAGAAGATAGAAGAGAAGCCCTGAATAGAATGATAAAGCAAACATAGAAAACAATGCAAATTTTCAATAAGAAGGCAAGAGGTAAACCATTCCTGGAAGGAGATATAGTGATATATTGGGACCCCAAAAATGATAAGCATGGTGAAAAAGGTAAATTAGAGCCCAAATGGCTTGGGCCATATCAGATAATTTAGACTGTTGGACAACACACTTATACAGGCTGTAGACTCTAGAAGGAGAACAAATGTAGATTCCAATCAATGGCCAACATCTAAAGTTGTATCAACCCTATTTTGGGGTTAGAAGAGAATGAAGTTGTACTTGTATCTTCCAAAAAAAAATGTTTCAAGTCCTTTAATTTTTTATAGGTGATTAGGAATGTCTTGGTCAATTTTATTCTTAGGTCTTTAGACCATCCATTGTAGCATTTTTCCTTTTAGTTTTTCATTTTATAGCATTAGGTGATTAGGTAGGAGAATGTATGTTTTTCAATATATTTTTCAGTTTATTTTAGGTGATTTTAGGAAAAGTGTAACCAGAGATTCTAAGGTTCTCAAGTGCTTCAAGTTTTCACCACTTGTCCTAGTTGGAGCCTATGTTGGATCCTCAAAATCCAACTTAAGGGTTACCCCTAATTTCAAATTTTGATGAGTCTTGTGGAGTCCTAGGTCTAGGTTATTTTGTTGAGTCAAGGTCATGTGGCTTCCAAGTGTTTACAAGCTAGTAAAAAACACTTCAAAGTGTTCCCTTTTTATGTATAGAAGTCCTTTAAAATTTTTGTTTTAGTCAAAGGTCTATTTGCTCTCAAAAATTCCCCAAGGATTTATTCTTTTGCAAAGTCATAAATGCATGGGTATTAGTCCTTCAATTTTAAAATTCCCTAAGATCACCACTAAATAAATCCCTAATCATCAGCCTCCACTCAATTTTCTCCTTTCATAAGCCTTTAGGATTAAGGTCCACCAAATATTAATCCTAAGTCATAAACCTCAAGCCCCTCATGAAATATTTCCTCCCCTTACATTTCATATTACCATAAATTTCACACTCACAAATTCTTTAAAAAATAATCCTCACAATCCTAAGGTTTAATGTCGATAACCCTAAATCATCAAGTTAATTAATTGCAAGTTAGTTGACAACATTCCAAAGGTTTACACCATGAGTCATGCATTATTAAAATTAAACCTTACTCGAGTCTATGTTTTCTAAGTCCCCCTTAGTCCATGTTCCCCCTTCCCCCATCTTTGTATCATTCCTAAGACCTAAACGTAACTTTATAGAACACATTATTTCTACCACCTTAGATTTCCTTCAAGATAAGATGGATGACCTAAAATGATTCAGCCAAAAGAAGATGTGCAACTAAGAGCATTCCGACCAAAAAGAGATATACGATTGAGAGCATTTCAATCGAAGGGAGATGTGCGACTAGGAATATTTTAGCCAAAATGAGATGGATGACCCATAGTGATTTGGCCAAAAGAAAATATGTAACTTGAAAATGTTCGACTGAAATCAGATGGATGACTCAGGATAATTCAATCGAAGGGGTGTTGGATAGGTATTATTATCAAATCAAGGTACATTATATTTTACTAAAGTCTAAGGGTATAATTCACAGGAAATATTTTTCCCCCTTTATTTCTTTGCTTTAATAAATCCCTTGCTCTTTTCAAAGGTTTTTTCCCTAGGTCCAGGAGTAAATTTATCATGCTATTACCCAAGGTCCCATACTAAGACAAAAAAGTTCCCTTATTTTTAATGATGACAAGGTGCCCCCTAAGTGAAAGTTCCACCATAGCCTAACATTTTCTCCTAATGGGTCTAATTTTATTTTCTATGCCCTAATATCCATGCCTTAAAATTTTAGACTAAGATCGAACTATCTGGTTGAAATATTTCATGAAGGTCAAGTCACGTTCTCCCCTTTTCATTATATAATGCTTGAGTCATCCTATTTTCCTAAGGTTAAGGCACATCAAATAAATACCTAATTTCAAAATCCTCCCATCCTTGCCTACTCCCCTCCTATAAAGTAAAAGATAAATTACTCAAAATGATTCGATCAAAACAAGATGTGTGGTCCATAACAGTTTTACTAAAAGGAAGTGTGTGACTAGGAATATTTTGACAAAAACCAGATGTACAACCTAGACTAATTCGGCCAAAGGGAGATGTACAACTTGCAAAAGTTTGGCCAAAAAGGAATTAAAAGCCCAAATTTGTTTAGGTGAAACTCAATGCTCAAATCCTACTGGATAGAGAAATGCATGGCTTAGAATGATTCAATTAAAAGTAGATGAATGACCTAGAATGATTCAGCCAAAATAAGATGTGCGGCTCAGAATCATTCAACTAAAATGAAATCAATGGTCCACAGTGATTTGGTCAAAAAGCAAACCATGCATGAAGTGGTGCCTTTCAATTGACCCATAATTAATGAGAAGATTTACTAGGTCCCATGACCAAGTAATTGAAGATAAAAAGGTGACTGGTAGCACATGTTTTAATAAAAGTATCGGTGATTCAGACATAAGCCAACCAAAGAAATTATAGTGCACACAAACCAAAGTACAAATATCCTTTCAAATTTTTTTAGGCACATGCCTTAAGACAACATGATGAAACCTATGATCCACATTTGAACAAGTGCCCAATTCAATGACCAATTGATGTAAGCAAATCAAAATAAGAAAAACTCATGATAGGTTAAACTATTTTGAGAGTTGATGTGTTGATCTACAAGTGTGGTAGAAAACATAAAAGTAGTTGGTATGGATTTATTGCACCACATGGAGGAAGATGAATAAAAAACATAGTGGAGATTTATTATACTTACAATTTACAATTGCAGTAAATATAGAATGTTGAGATATTGAGATGAGAAAGTTGATGTGAATTGCACATTTTTAGAATTACAAAAGTTAATGGCTTCCTCAAGCACTACTCCTAGGATTCCCAAGGTCAGGAACAAAGTCAAAAAGTTATAAAAGGACTCTTATTATCATAAGTTGCCAAGGAAAAGTATTATCGAACAAGAGTGGGGGATAGAAAATATTGCCATATTTAGTTTTGACCCGACCATGGAGGGTTGGCAACACCACCCAAATTTGTTGAAAGGCTTGTTTAAAAGGGCATATAGGGATCGACACAACCTCAGTATATACTATAAAAAATGGGTATGTAACCTAGAAAAATTGATATACCCCAAGTATACTATTCCCATGATATTTTGTCATGGTTGGCATTTTCGTATAATCCTCTGACCAGAGTAATAAAAGGTAGCATAAATAAAGCCATTTTAGAGTAACACCATAAAAATATTAGTAAATATTTTCAGCTAGAGAAAGCAACGATGGTCCTCAACAAATAGGTAATAAATTCACAAGCTCAATATATGATTGGGACCACTTTTTATACCAAGTTGTTTGATTATAATGAACTAGTGTCAACACAATTTCCTATTCATAAGTGTTCACTACATAATTGGGCCAAAGACTATGCAGACATAATCAACATATTAATGGGGGTTGAAGATTTAAACTAGGTTAAAAAAGAGGTCATGTTATTAATAGTTCAATGTAATAGGAAGAGACAACCTACCATATATACATGAGAGAACTTAATCATTGATACTATAGACAAAGAACTGAGGGAGTTATATAAAGCCATTGTTGAGCATAGAGAAGTAATACCTCATTTTTCACATTATTTCTTCCTCATACATCTAATAGTGGGACACCTAGACAAAAATACAATCACTAAGTTGGGTGGAGTGTATGCAAAACTAATTCAATAAAGACTCCCTTGGATATAGGAAGGAGCATCAAGTTATAATCAATTCTTTGGAAAACAACTCTCATTTGTATACCACACAATTTGTAACAAGAATCCCTATAGAATGATTCCAAGGATAGCCAAATTTCTACATGAAAATAATGTAGGAGATTACTCTTTATAAGGGACCTCATTTATATAAGAATATATGGGGCTAAAGTCCCTCCCAAGGACCTACCTAGTTTCCGTCCCATGTTAATTGATGCATTAGAAATCATAAGATAAATTGTAGAAGAGGTCAAAGTGAGGATAATAAGAAAACATACTAGATACCCATTGATCAATATTCCATGTAAGATGTGACACTATGTATATATAGGACATCTAAGTCTATTAGGATCCTTATAGAATTTGTTGAAGTCACATGGTGACCATATGACCCCCATGAATACTAAAAAAGCCATGCTCCTAAAAAGAAATCTATTTCACATCGAAGAGATCTATTTGAAGAAGCTATTCAACTAGCTATAAGAAAAGGGGAGTCTCTAAATCCCATATGGAAAAATTACATAGGAAAGAGACCACACACTCAAATTGAGATGGTAGGCAATTATCCTTTAGAACTAAAAGTGTTGAGAACTACCATAGTTGAGTCAGTCATCCCATTGATTCTTGTAATACCTCTTAAGAAATATCAAGATCCAGTTTTAGAAATTATCACTCAGGAGCCACAGTACGTAGAACTATTAACAAAGATAATGAGTTCTACTCGAGTAAAAATTGAAGGTTCCTTAGTCACTTAAGCTATTCACAATATTACAAACATAGAGAAGGGTAAGGAATACATTGTTGTTTCATCTTACCAACTCAACCTACTGTTGTAGATTTAGCCAAAGCATTGATGTTGCCACAACACAAGCAACAACTAGTTGTAGATTTACCCAAGGTGATACCCACTGCCTTAAGGGTAAACATTAGAGAAATTGAAATTATCCTCGACAATGTTAAAAAGAATACAAGAGGGCACAAAATTGTATAACCTCCTCAAAGAGCATAAAAATAAGGTTAGAACTCCTCCTGTTTCCCCAAATCATATGATAGCTAGGTCAAAAAGTATCTCCTTCAGCTCCAAAATTTTCACTCTAACAAGAGTAGAAGAAACCATTCAGTTTGATCCTTCGAAAAAAGAACACATACAAGCCATAGTAGAAGGAAGAATAATTGAAACTCAACATAGTGGCATAGAACAAAGTTTGTGCCTTGCATCAACAATAATAATTAGAATTCTAGCAAAAGGTATAGAAGGATTTTAGGTTGACCCAACAACAGGGGATGCAGAAGTCATAGGAGACACAATTAACCTGATGAAATTTGGACTTTACACACAAACACAAACTACACTTGCCATAGAAAAGGAAGTGGCAAAATTGAAAGCCAAGGAAGCTAAAAGTGATTAGTTGAAATTAGATAAAGAAAAATTATAGATATAAAAAGAGGAATTGTAGATTGAGATCGATAGTCTAAAGAAGCAAATATCAAACTCCTAGATCACAACTTTCTAAGAAGAAACCCAAATAATAATAAAAAATATTCATTATTCTAATTTCATTTTTAAGTACAAGAAGGAGACGAGCTATAAAATACAAGATAAAGTAAAGGAAATATCACAAACATTCAAAAATATCAAAATGATCAAGGCCATGATGGAAAACATAAGAAATATCCTATTACATGCAAAGGATAGAGTGATCATGATCCTTCCCATATTTCAACATTTTGAAATGTATTACCAAGAGGTAGAAGGAGAATAGGTAAAAATAGAAGATGGCACTGAACTGGAATGTGCAGTAGAATTCATCAAAGTGTCTATGTTTTTGAGAAACAAATCTGGATGGTACAAATGGGTTGAAGAAATAACCACAATGGAAGAAAATATGAAAGATGAAATGGCCCGAGTAGACCTTTCTCTAGAAGATCTATTAGAAGTATATAATATAGAAGACCTTATCCTCAACAGAATCCAAGAATATGATTGTGATCCGAACAATGAAGCTGAGTTGTCTAGACAAATTGAAATCTTGGTAGAAATAATTAACTTTTTGTGCATTTTTTGCTAAGTAAATAAGATATGGTCAAAACAACAAAAGAATAAGACTCTCCAATATTTAAATGCAATCATATTTATCATGTCTTTTTGTGATAAAGCATGGGATCTCATCGACATGATAATAAAATATATTTAGATAGAGGAGAGGGAGAAAAAGAGAGTCAAAATAGATAACTCTAGAAAATCTATCGAGATGCTTATACTGTTTGAGGAAAGAACTTAAGAAGAGGGGCAAAATTTAGGAAAAGATAAAATACCATAATTCAACCCTGATATTGAAGGACCCACCTTAGAAGAAAACAAGGATTTTGAAGAAAAATATAAAGCTGAAGACAAGGATAACATAGGTCCCACCACAACTAAATACGAGGATCGAAAAGAGAAAAAATAATGAATAAAATTCAATGCAAAACAACTCAAAACAATTGTAAACCAGTTGTAAGCCATCCTACTGATCAATGATACAGATGCAACCACATGGAGGGATGATATGAGAACAATTATAATAGATTCAAGCCACATTAAAATTATAAATAAGAGTTGCATTACCAGACAAAGTATCAAGTTTTTGCATAGCCTTTTTGTCATAGGTACACTAAGAGTTCCCTTGCCTTATTGATTGTATTTCCTTTTATATCTTGTTTTCCATGTCTCATTTCTCCCCTTGATTGTGTAGGTCTTGTTTAGGACAAACCAGTTAGCTGAGATCATTTTCAATGATTGGATTGGAAGCTTGGAGATTTTTTGTCACTATTCTTAGGATGAAGAATGGAGTTCCTCTGTTACATCATTTGAACAGAGAGAACCCTTTGCATTTATTTACAAAGATCTAAGCACTTTTCTTGACTCTAAATTATAATATATTAAAATAAATTAATACAAATCCAGCTTCCTCCTGGATGTTTCTTTGGTTCAATTGTGTATCTGTGGTCACACTTGTATATTACATCATTTGAATGTATGAATTTTGCTTTCCTTTACTATATGTTTTAATTACATCTATTATATTATTTGATCGAATCTAATTAACCCAATTACATATTTTCATATTTATTTATCATTAATGGTTTTAAAACTCTGCTACAGTTAAAAATTGATAAGGCACCGGTCATATGTTAAGGCATAATCAAAGAGGTATAGCAGATCTTGGTCAAAAGAACATCAAATTTTACATTTTTTTATTTGGATGAACATGAGCATGTGAAGAAATATTGTAAGATCACTTCAGGGGTATCCTAACCCAATTTGATCCATATAGAGTTCTTTTTGGATAATTGTTGCCCAAATTAACGTGGTAGATCCACCAGAGTCTATGATACTGCTTGTGATCAAGAAGTATTATGTGGCATGACAACCAGGATTAAGGGACACATAATAATTCCACAGTGCTAGAGGGAATGTCTTAAGGGATAAATTATTGACTTACAATCTTCAACAAGGTTTCCATGTGAATAGGAGAAGTTTGTAAAAGCTCTAGGAGGGAAATCTTGGTTGGGGTACTAGCTAACTACTATTGAATATCGAAGGAGACTTTAGGCTGAGGTTTCAACACTAAGGGTGGGTTTCCTATTCTCGTGCTCTTTCTTTGGATACTCTTCAAAACTAAGGGTGGTTTTAAAGGTTGATTGGATGTAGAACTTATATCCTGCTAAGATCGTTGAGTTAGTTGAACTTGAGCTTGTTGTCTTGTGGTGGTCGCTATTATACCAACCATAATGTTGTAGGGAGGTGGCATATTACGATATGAAACTTGGTTAGCTGCCCATTTCCCATGATTAGGTAGGGGATCTTGGAATATCCCCATGTCTTTATTAGTTGTGGGTGTTTATTGAGTAGGAGGTTGATTTTTTATTGGAGGATTAGGTTGAGAACCCCCTATAACAAGGTGACTTGCATTTATTAAGACTTGAACCAGATGTTTCAACCTCTTACATGAATTTATCATGTACCCTACTCTATGATATTCATAATGTTGATCAGGATTATACTAGTTAGTCGTGGTATCAAGTTGATGTATGGGAGGTAACTCAATCATGTGAGCTTCCAAAAGTTGCTTCATGACCAACAAAATAGGTTGGTTGAGTCTTATAAAATTTCTTGGTGGGGGTTTTTGAGGTTGGCTAAGCACTATATTTTACAAGGTGTTAGCAACACTATTGATAGGTCTGATATCTATTACCCCATCATCAACTACATGCTTGTTCTTATACTAAGATTCCATGGTCTTATATTCTTCTTTCTTTGGCTTAATTTGACCTCTTCCAATAAGGGCTTGCTCTACCCTTCGTGCTAGATCTATTTCTTGATAAAAAGAGGTAAGAGTTATTGTTTCCAGTTCATAAGATATTTGCTCTTGTAAATTTCCAATGAAAATCTCTAACATATCTCAAGGAGGCAAGGTGTACCTTAGTCATCCAACTAAACTCCTCCAACGAGGCAAAAATTCTGAAAAAGTTTCATCTTTATCTTGATTCAACATCTAACATAAGCTCCAAATTGTTGGAAAAACAATTTTGCTGTCTCTTCAAAATTCCTCAAAGAATGATGAGGTATTTGATAATACTATTCCAATGCCACGCCACCAAGGTTCTTAGGGAACATCTTTAGTAACAACATGTTCTCATATATAAATATCATATCACACTATCCTAAACATCCTTAAATGTTAAATTGGGTCCTATGTTCCCTTATAAATAGGCAAAATCAGCATTGGAAAATGCTTAGGGTTGGGCCTAGAAGCGACAACAAGGTCTAAGGTATGATTGTACATTTACTTATAATTGTAGGTGAAACTTGGAGGTTGAATCATATCCACTCTTGAGACCAATTATTTCACCAAATTTGTCAAACTTTGCACATTAGGATTATTTTTGTGCAATGCCCTTAGGTTCCCTAAGGGAGGGTTATAAGTAAGTTTTTGAAAGGGAACTTGGCCAATGTTGGAGGCATTGGCACTATTATAGTATGGGTTGTCATATGTGGTGTCTTGCTATGGAGGATAACTGACATTTGGTGGAATAGAAGCATGAATTTTGAGATGAACAAAATAAAAAGGAAATTGAGCATAATATTGAGATGCACTACTAGTTGGAGGAATTCGTGGAATTCTTCCAACATTGGTGGTTACAATAGTGACATATGTTGGTTTATAAAAAGGATTAATATGATGCAAATATTCAAACAATGGATTGGTGTGAACATTCCAAGGAGAAATAATTGGAGGATGAGATGTCCCAACCTCTTCAAGTTGGGCCTCCTCATCCATAGCCTTAACCAAGGCATCCTTATGATGTTTCATGAAATTCTAGATATGATCATATGATTTAAAGGTGAGGTCTCCATTAGACCCCTCAAGAGGATCAAGGTCAATACCAGTTTCTACATGTTCTTCCTCTTCTAGATTAGGATTCTCCCTATCAATCTGGTCATCTTATTGAAATATCTTAGATTATAAAAGGCTTTGCTTACTCCTAAACGGTTGGGATCCATTAGGAGAAAGAGAAAGGATAGAGGAGAAAAGGAGGATAAAAAAATCTAGCAAAAAACACACAAAATATTCTTAAGATGTTTTTAATGTTTTATGATTCTAAGAAAAAAAAAATAGTGGTATTGCTTAAAGTTTTTAAAAGAAAAACAAAAGGAAGATATTTCCTATCTTGGCCACTAAGATGTGTTTTCATGTCAGGTTCACCAAATATGTAGAGGGGGAAAAATTGTCCCATCACATACAATTCTCGACTAGATCCATTGGGAGCCAAGGTGACTATGGGGGTATATTATATTCTCTACAGTTAGGGGCTTGGGACAAAAGGGTTCACCAAGAATAGTTTTAGGACTCACTCCAATTCCAATAATGAAATATTTAATGTGTATATTGAACAAAAACCTATGTTTGGCTTCTCCAAAAGCCAATCTTAATATAATGGAAGAACAATGCAAGACAAACAATAATGTAGGCAAAAAAATACTAACCCTAGAATGATTATTGATTTTCAATGATTACTAAACCCTAACTTGCAATAAAATAAAATACTTTATTATCAGTGAGGGTTTAGGATAATGCACAAATAGAGTTAGCTGTAGAATGCAAAATATATGCTTTTTCTCTTTTGAGTTCCTAGAAATGAACCAAAATATTTTTCCTTTAATTATGATCTAGGTTTGAAACAAGAAATGAATAGAAAACAAAAAATAAATAATATAAGAAATTAACTTAGGGCACTTATATGATTCAGTGGTTGACCTTAGCTTTAACTAGCATCCAGAATATCCAAACAACTTCAAAATTGTGAAACAACTTTACAAAACCCTATAAAAATTGATCAGTGTTTGGGGGCCTGCTTAGGCCATTGTATAACTAAGCTTGGAGGTGCAATAGTCAAACCCCCTTGGTCCTTTTAGCTAAAATTTCAAAAGTAAAAATGATTGTTGACCTTTGGAAGCAAACACTGTAGGATATAACAACATAAAACATTGAACTAGATGCAAACAAAATGAACACAAAGCTAAACTAGCATGCAATTAGAAATCTAGGGTTTTAGGGATAGAAATTTTCCTCTAAGCTAGTGTGGTTTAAATGCAAGCAAAATAGAATGAAAAAAGTTAAAACAAACTTATAACAAAAAGGAAATAGTGTAAAACATATATGCAAACCAAAACCCTAGGGTTTGGGGACAAATAGTTTTCCCCAAGTCTATCAAAACCAAATCCATACCCTGTAAATTATCGAGCATGAATTCGATAACCAAAGGAAAATAAATAGCAAAAAGGGGGATGGGCAAAAATAGGTGTAAATCACTAGATGTGGATTAGATAAACAAAGGAAAATAAATAGTAAAAATGAGGATAGGGAAAATAAGGTTTTCGTCGAATCTACATCCTATAATGGGTAGGGCACAGATTCACACAAGGAGACTTAAAACAAATAATTTAGATGCGAAATGTAGTCTTAAAACAAAAATAAATGATTTAAAAGCTAATAAATGCAAAGAGACAACCTGATAAGCCTGTTGAAGAAGCAAGAGCAAAGGCAACAAACCTCTCCTCCTTCAAGAATACAAGTTTTTCCTCAAGGCTTCTCCACTTATAAATCATAATAAGCACACCAAAAGTAGAATACCAGAGCACCAAGAACACTATATGAAATGAAGATTTTCCAAAATCTTGCTTAGATCAAGATTACCTCAAAATATTCTCTCTTGAAAAAGGGGATCCAATCCCTTTATTTATAAGGGGATTGGAGGTCTAAAAAATTAGGAAAATAAAAATTAACCTTGGCCAAGCCGATGCTACAAAAGTTCGGTCCAAAATTTAGATGTTTTTAAAGATGTCTAAATTTTATGAATTTGTGCCCCATAATTTATCGAGTGTGGATTTGGTCAAGGTTAAGGAAAAACAAAGTAAAACATGAGAAAAGAGAGTTCAAACTTCCACTCAGCAATTTTGAGAGCCTCTCTAGAGATTCTAAGGAAAAATAACTCATTTGGATGGGTCAGTTTTCCATGTCTACACTAGGGCACATTGCATATATGTAGGTATGGCAGATTTTGGTCCAACAATATAGTAATTTGTAGCATGCTCGATGGGATGAATCTAATTGCTTCATATCACCTTATCGAAGAGCTTAAGATTTGGTGAACAATCTTGACCTCATTTGCAAAGAATGTATGTTCACCTAACGACTCCTCTAAAGATAAAACCTAGGATTATAATAAGACCATCAGTTCCATTTGTTGTTGTTTCATAATCTGTGTATTTTGCATAGTCTTTATATTATTACACGATCTGCAACAAAGAACTTAGAGAATCCACCACCAATTTGAGTTACCTACTTGTAGGTCAAGATGTACTAAGTATTTTCCCCCTAAGTCTTATTCTAAAAGCATAGATTACTCATTTTCTAGTTTCTTTGAACCACTAGGGACACCCAATTTTGAAATCATATGTCACAATCAACAACAAGTGCCTATGAATTTCCCTGATTGGAACACCATCAAACCCCTAGGTCTAGCACATGCAAATTCCTTCCCTTAAGCAACGCTTAAAGCCTTTACCACTTATGATGGTATAAGTAAAACCACCTATGAACATTGCCAAAATTTAGTGTCACTACCTACAATTCATAATATAAGGGAAGAAGATGTTATGGTCAGGTTCATTACCATGTATTTCAGGGGGAAGATACTTCACTAGTATCAAGCCTTGAAATATGAAAGTATTCATTCATGAGATGATTTAGATAGACCCTTTGTTGAAGAGTTTAATGATCTAGTAGACCCCTTTTCACTGCTCACTTGATTCAAATTCATTCAATGACATCCTCAAGAAATCATCATAGACTTCAATCGAACATGAAAGAGAATTCCACAAGATATCATACCTCTCGGTCCTTTGGTGTATATATATTACATTAGAGCATTAGGTCCTAACCTAGGTCTACAAACACAACAATCTAATGTGATAACTTTTCCTCAAGTTTATCATACTGCTATAAATATAAAAAATGCATTGATCTCTGTAGGGACGTTACCTCCTGGAGTTGTGATGCCATGTTTCCTCGAATTATCCCAACATACTAAAAAAAAAGAGACCCTAGTAAATCCTGTTATGACTACACATTTTACTTCAATTGCTCCCATTCTTATGCCCAAAGCATTGCCTCTGATACCTACTTTATTAGGATTGCCAACACCTAAGCCTAAGGAATCACCAATAATGATTGAAGTGTTGTCTACATTGAAAATGCTAAATAATAAGGTGATAACTATTGAAAAAGGGGAGGATGAGAGATTTCATCCTAGGAAATTTTTGTATGTTGTCAAAGATCAAAGAGCTTTTAGAATTAATACTACAAAAAATATTAACAATAGTTATCAAGATCAAAAACCATTAGTGTTAAATCCTGAAAGTCATCCTTGGTGCATAGTATGCAGTGATCCTCACAATGCATATACCTACGTAATGTGTCAACATCAAGCCCAATTGGCCATAGAAAAGGTTGAAAGAGCTCTAAAAAGTCAAGTTAACATGTGGTAACTAAAGCAAGTCATGATCACTCAAGACCATTTAGAAGAAGAATTCATATTAGTGTTAACTAGATCAAAGAAAAAGCTAATTTAAGTAGATTCATAGAATCTAGAGTAATTCCAAGTTCTAGCCCAATCTTAGAAGCCTAAAGATCAAACCTCACATGATACCAAGAAGGCTCCATCTCAGATTAAACTATAGAAAGTTTCTTCTGCATCAGAATTGTGAAAGGAACAACCAAGTTTGAAGCAAATAGAAAAGTCTTAAGAAATTTTTCTTGAGTCAAGGAAACAAGCCTGAGATAGGCTCATACACACTTATGTGACAAAGAGACAGATACTAGAAGCTTATATATATTATAGAAGAAGGTTTGATGAACTAAAAAAATTAAAAGAAGATAGTGGAAGCATACAACTTCAACATAGTCAAAGATCGTAAAAAGACTCCTAAAGAAAGTATATATGATACCCTGACGATTCCCATCCAAATAGATTTAATCAAAGATTCATTGAATAATACCACTCTAGGATATGAATCAATATCAAAATATAATCTCACTCAATATTTGATAACTCCAGGAGCCATAAAGAATAGGCCACCTCCCTTTTACATATCCCTAATAATGGAAGGGTGGGTTACCATTCATGTTTTGGAGTTCCTTAAATAGATGGAAATCCCATGAAAATAATGGGGGTAATCAAAGATGTTCCCATGATGCTCCATAGAGCACCAAAGATCATTGTAACTCAAGAAATAGTGGTAATTGATCTAGCCCTATTTTGGTCTCTACCTCTCCTAGTAATTCACAACAAAGTTAGGAGGCTATTTATACTTAGATTATTATCATACGATAATGAGGTAAGAGGGTCAAAATTATTCCTAAGAAACCCATGAATTATTGTATTGAGAAGATAAAAGAAGATGAATTTATCAATACAATTTTTGAAGAAATAGATCCTCTAGAAGATATTATGGAAGAATTACAAACAAAGGATGAGTTCTATCTAAAAAATTATAATTCCCTAGTTGATATTGGAACTGGCATAAATTGCATCTCAGGATCAGAATAAAAAAAGGTTATAGCTATGACAAATCTAGAATTTTAGAAGTTAGAGCTTTGGAAGCTTTATTTTGATGGGGTTAGATGCAAAAATGGGGTTGGATTTGGGATCATGCTAATGTATCCTTAAGAGGAAATCAAAATCTTCTCGTATAGGTTATCATGGAGCTGCACTAATAATACCACTGAATATGAGACCTTATGCCTTGGCTTAATGCAAGCAGAAAGGATGTATATTAAGTTAATCATGATCTATAGTGATTCTAAGCTCATAGTCAATCAAGTGATATAATGATGTAATAGTAAACATCATTATCTTAAGGTAACCAAAATAGGGTATATGATTTGATAGAAAGCTTTGAAACCTTGAATATAAAAGTCATTCCATGAGATCATAATGAGTTGGATGATACACTTGTTGCTTAAGGAGCAAATTACGTGCTTCTTATAGAATATTGTTCAAGAAATAAGAACAAAGTAAAAATGGTTTTTAAACCAACAGTCATAGGCAAGGAAATATTCTGGCAAGTATTTGAAGATGATTAGAAAATCATTAACTTCTTGATGAGAGAGGAAATCTACTCAACCCAATAAGAAGAGATATCCCAATAAATTTAGTAGGAGGATATTATTCAATTGAAGAATAGTCATATCCCAAAAGGACTAATTACTCTAGAAAGCTTGTTTGATAACAATGATAGAAATACAAGACAAAGAATGAAGATAGAAGAATAGGATTATAGAGAAATTATATTAAAGCTAGGTAAAATTTTGAAGGTCAGAATTCACCGCATTGTAGAAGAAGTAGACCAATTCAAGTCATTGTGTATGCAATATCAAGACATAATAGCTTGGAGTTATGATGATCTCTGAGTTTATGATAAATAAGTGATTCAACATACCATTGAGCTAGTTCTTGAAGCCAATTCATTTAGGAATAATTATAAACTAGTTAATCCTAAGATATAAGCAACAATGAAATAAGAGCTTCTCAAGTTGTTGAATGCTAAAATCATATACCCTATCAAACACTCTACATGGGTTTCTAACCTGGTACCAATCAGGAAAAGAATGGAGACATTCACCTTTGTGTTGATTTTTGGGATCTGAAAAAGGTATCATTAAAGGATCATTATTCCCTCCTCAAATTGATCAAATTCTACAAACAGTAGCACAAGAAAAAATATTCTCTCTCCTAGATGGTTTTTTAAGGTATAATCAAATATGGGTGAAAGATGAAGACCAACACAAAACAACATTTATTACCAAGTGGGGGATCTTTGGGTACCAAAGAATACCTTTTGGACTATCTAATTTTGGACCTTTCAATGCATAACATATTTTGCTTTTGGAAAATTGGTCAATAAAATCATTCTCATTTACTTGGATGACATGATAGTCTTCTCCCATGATAAACAACTACATCTAGAGCACCTAGAAAAGGTTTTTCAAAAGTATTGCGAATTTGGGATATCAAGAAATCCAAATAAATCTATTTTTGCTATTCATAAAGGTAAGCTTTTGGGACATGTGGTCTCTAGTTAAGGAATGACCATTTATCTATAAATAATTCAAGCTATTTTAGCTCTCCCTCTACCCCTAAGTAAGAAATCTCTACAATAATTTTTTGGGTAAATCAATTTTGTTCAAAAAATTCTGTTTGATTTCGCATAGACTATCAAACCTATGATAAAAAACCTAAGGAAGAACACTACATTTGAATGGACTCTAGAAAAGACATTTGAACAGATCAAACAAGCCATTACAAAAGCATTGGTTTTGATCAATCCAAATTTTAGTAGGGACTTTATTTTATATGCGTATGGGTATGAAGATAGCTATGCCACAATATTGACTTAGAAATATGATAAGGAAGATGAAAATCTAGTATTTTTATTAAGTTATGCATTCCACGATTACCAAAAGAATTACAAGTTTATAGAAAAATAGGTGTTCGTTGTCATGAAATATTTGAAGAAGTTTAGGTATTACTTTTCATAGAGCAAGATTATTGTTTATGTGGTACATCTAGATGTCAAAAAAATTATTATTTAGGGAGAAGTAGATGAAAAAAGGGCTAGATGGGATACCAAAATAGAGTAATATGATATTGAGATACATCCCACCAAGCTGGTAAGAGGCAGAGCCTTATTTCAGTAGCTAGCCACCAAAATTGTAGGTTTATAACATGTGTCTACAAAATGGGACTGAAATAAATCCTAGAATTGAGCTACATTCAAAAGATCAAAATTGTGTAGAAAACTTAATAAGATATTTTCAAATAAGAAGATGTCTTAAAGGGTTAAATGCCTCATAAAGGCAAAGATATAGGTTGCAAGCCTTAAAATATATCTTGTTACTAGAGGGACTATATAGAAAGAACTTTTATGGAGTTCTCTTACGTTGCATAAAATCGAAGAGAAAAGAAAAGGTATTGGTTGAGTTTCATTTAGTTTTGTTTGGAGGACACTATTTAGGTCAGAAAACAACTGCTAAAATCCTTAAGGTGGGATATTATTGGTCTACCAATTTTGCAAACTCATTCAAAGTGGACTAGTCTTGTAAAAAATATTAATGATTTGTTGGAAGGAATAAGAATGCATCACTACTACTTCAACCAATTGTAACAGATGTTCCTTTTCAACAACGGGTATTGGACTTCATTGGAGTCATAAATCCAAATTCATCAGTAGGCCACATGTATATTTTAATGGTAACCAATTAGTTCACCCGAAGAAATGAAGTGGTGACCACAAAAACAATGAATTATGACACACAAGATTCAAGATCCTAGATGCCTTGGTAAATGATAATGCATTTGCCTTCATAGAAACAAATTTGATTAATTTTACTAGTAAGTATGACATTTACTTAAAGATATCATCTAATTATTATACACAGGGTAATGGGTTGGCCGAAATGACCAAATATTGAAAATCATTAAAAGAACGAACTATTGGAGAAAATAATAAGAGTTGACACCTTTTAATCAACCAAGTATTATGGGCAGATCGAATCACAATGAAGAAATTATTAAAAGCTTTGCCTTACTCATTAGTATATGGCAAAGAGGCCATTCTCCCATTGTATATCGAACTACCAACTATGAAGTTGATATTTCAGGTAAAACTTCCCAATATGGAAGCAACAAAGGCATGAATATCATAACTATTATTATTGGAGGAGTAGATGGAAAAGGCTTACCATAATTACCAAAGCCACTCAACCATAACAAAATGATGGTTCAACAAGAAGACGACATCTCGAGCCTACATATTCGGTGACCTCTTTCTCAAATGGAAATAAGACAAATCAAAACCAAGGAATCATAAAAAAATTGATTTGTTTTGATCTGGGCCATATCAAATCACCACCAAATGAGAGCATAACATGTATGGACTCTTAGATAACAATGAGCAATTTTTGACAATACCGATAAATAGCCACCATTTAAAATATTTCATGTAAAGTTCCGCCAATCCCTTGTATCATATGTACATAGAAGAATGCAAAAAATAATATAGGCCATGACAATTTTAGATTTGCTAAGCTAATTGGACGAAACTAGAGCTAACCGACTCTAATTTTATTTTATCGCACAATCATTGGTCAAAATTTATGATGGTCAAAAAGCTTAACTAGCATGTAAAAATATTTTGCACAATCTAAGAAAACATGAAAAGTGAGCTTTGAAAAAGGTAACTCAAAGTTCAACTACCATAATAACTATGCAACAACTAGGACAACACTTAGACAAAATATTGCCTTGCAAAATTGTAAAGAGAAAGCAATTGTGTCTATAAGTCATTTTGATATAAGAAAAGGGAAACCAATGCTCTAAAAATTTATAGAAGCATAATACATAAGTATATACAAGTGTAAGCCCAATAGTAATGGCTAGCAACACAAGAACATCTACCATTGCCCATAAAGTGCAGAAGGAAAAAGTACTCCAAGACCAAACATGTCTTATTAGGGATACTGAAATAACCTTGAAGTCAAACAAAAACATCTATGAGAATGTTCCAAACAATGAGCACAAGGAGTCTCACCTAGTAATCTAGGTACATTTGCATGACATTCCTTCCTATCTTCGTACATTTACAAGCCCACACAACCTTGTAAAAAATTGGTGCTTGTAATCACCAAGTTCTATAATCCTTAGATGAGAACGGTCCAAAATTACAAGGGGTAAATATTGTTTTAGCTCACCCAAGACCTGTTCACTGATGGATTTTCCATAGGGGCTAGACCTAGGAATTCCCCCAAACCCTTTAAATTTGAAGTCTAGAGGAAATTCTATGACTTGAGGTAACATAAAGAAGAGGGCAATCTTTTCAAAAATTGTCTCAATTTATAGCTACATAATCTTCTAGTGGGATATGCACTCTTTGAAACACCATTCAAGATTATAAAGTTCAAGTACCCAAAAATGTTCTCTATGCTTACCATAATCTTTGATGTGCCAACATATAAAGAAGTGTATGATTACCAAATATCCATGGCATATGCTATTTCAAACCCTCATTATTATAATCCATATCATTCACACCAGTCTACTTAACCCCTTTTCTTTGAATGGACCCATTATTTGTGTGAGAATATGCACAAGAAGCTCACATGACTCTAAATATTATCGTATGGTACATTCTAATACTATTCACATCTAACATGGCTCTTTCTATAATAGTGTTGATGATATGCCCTAGATAGGTGTAAATAGAACAAACAACCAAGGGCAAAACTTGGTGGTAGTGGAATGGACTACCTTAGGAAGTCTGAGCCATATTATCATTTTAAAAGAGAATTTTTGGATCCTACTCTAAAAACCATCTACGAAGAAATGCCTCGGTTGTATTCAAATGCAAAAGCTACATTACAAATCCCTCAAATGGAAAAAGAAGACTAGTACTTTTTGATAGAAAGAACAATGATAAAAATGTACGGTTTTATGGGGAAACCTTTTCTGCTATCGTACTATGTCATAGACAAAGTCTTCACTGTGGAATATTGTCATTTTTGTTCTCAAATGGGAAGAAGACAAATAAAAAATAGGGAATCATAAAAAAATGATTTGTTTTAGTCTCAATTCAAAGCTACATAGTCCTCTAGTGGGAAATGCACTCTTTGAAACCCCATTCAATATTATAGACTTCAAGTACCCAAAAATGTTCTCTATGCTCACCATAATATTTGGTTTGCCAATAGATAGAGAAGCGTGTGATTACCAAATAACCATGGCATATGCTATTTCCAATCCTTATTATTATGATCCATCTCATTCAGACTAGTCTTACCCTATTTTCTTTGAATGGGCCCATTATTTGTGTGAGAAGATGCACGAGAAGCTCATAAAGCTCCAAATATTGTTGTATGGCACATTATGATACTATTCACATCTAACATTGCTCTTTCTATTCAATAATTTTGACGATATACCATAGATAGGTGTAAATAGAACAAACAATTAAGGGCAAAACTTGGTGATAGTGGAATGGACTACCATAGGAAGTTTGAGCCATATTATCATTTTAAAAAAAAAAATTTGGATCCTACTCTAAAAACCATCTACAAAGAAATGCCTCAGTTCTCTTAAAATGTAAAAGCTACATGACAAAGCCCTCAAATGGAAAAAGGAGACTAGTACTTTTTGATAGAAGGAACAATGATAAGATTGTATGGTTTTATGGGAAAACTTTTTTTGTTGTCGTACTATGTCATAGAGAGAGTCTTCATTATGGAATATTGTAATTTTAGTTTTCAAATGGGAAGAAGACAAATAAAAACCAGGGAATCATAAAAAAATTGATTCATTTTGGTCTAGGCCATATCGGATCACCACCAAATGAGAGCATAAAAGCGTATCACCTCTCAGATGATAATGACCAAATTTTGACAATATCGGTAAATAGCCACCATTTAAAATATTTCATGTAAAGTGCAGTCAATCCCTTGTATCATATGTACATAGAAGAATGCAAAAAATAAGATAGGCCATGAAAATTTTGAATTTGCTAAGCTAATTGGCTAAAACTAGAGCTAACCTACTCTAATTTTATTTTATCGCACAATCATTGGTTGAAAGTTATGACAGTCAATAAGCTTAACTAACATGCAAAGGCATTTTGCACAATATAAGACAACAATAAAAACGAGCTTCAAAAAAGGTAACTCAGCGTTCAATGTGCAATGACCAATACAACACTTTGTAAAAGCAACACTTAAATGAAATTTTGCCTTGCAAAATTGCAAAGAGAAAGTGATTGTGTCTATAAGTCATTTTGAGATAAAAAATGTGAAACCAATGCTCTAAAAGTTTATAGAAGCATGATACATAAGTATATACAAGTGTAAGCCCAATAGTAATGGTTAGAAACATAAGAACATCTACCATCACCCATAAAGTGCAGAAGGAAAAAGTACTCCAAGACCAAACATGTCAAATTAGGGATACTAAAATAACCCTGAAGTCAAACAAAAACATCTATGAGAAGGTGCCAAACAATGAGCACAAGCAGTCTCCCCTAGCAACCTGGGTACATTTGCATGGCATTCCTTCATATCTTCATACATTTACAAGCCCACACACCCTTGTTGAGAATTGGTGCTTGCAGTCACCAAGTTCTATAATCCTCAGATGAGAATGATCCAAAATTACAAGGGGTAAATATTGTTTAGCTTGCCCTAAACCTGTTCACTGATGCATTTTTCATATAGGCTAGGCCTAGGACTTCCCCCAAACCCTTTAATTTTGAAGACTAAAGACAATTCTATAACCTGAGGCAACATAAGAAGGGGACAAGCTTTTCAAAATTTGTCTCAATTCATAGCTACATAATCCTCTAGTGGGAAATGCACTCTTTGAAACCCCATTCAAGATTATAGAGTTCAAATACCCAAAAAAAATCTCTATGCTCACCATAATATTCGGTCTTCCAAAAAATAAAGAAGTGTATGATTACCAAATCACCATAGCATATGATATTTCTAACCCTTATTATTATCACCCATCTCATTCAGACCAGTCTTACCCTCTTTTCTTTGAATGGGTCCATTATTTGTGTGAGAAGATGCATGAGAAGCTCATAAAACTCCAAATATTGTTGTATGGCACATTATGATACTATTCACATCTAACATTGCTCTTTCTATTCAATAATGTTGACGATATACCATAGATAGGTGTAAATAGAACAAACAACTAACCTTCTATTCACATCTAACTTGGTAGTAGTGGAATGGACTACCTGAGGAATTATGAGCCATTTTATAATTTTAACAAAGAATGTTTGGATCCTGCTCTAAAAACCATCTACGGAGAAATGCCTTGGTTTTATTCAAATGCAAAAGCTACATTACAAAGCCCACAAATGGTAAAGGAGACTGGTACTTTTTGATAAAAGGAACAATGATAATACTGTATGGTTTTATGGGGAAACCTTTTTTGCTATTGTACTATGTCATAAATAGAGTCTTCACTATGGATTATTATCAATTTTATTCTCAAATGGGAAGAAGATAAATCAAAACCAGGGAATTATAAAAAAATTGATTCATTTTGATTTGGGCCAAACCAGATCACCACCAAATGAGAGCATAACGCATATGAACTCTTAGATGACAATGACCATATTATAATAATACCGGTAAATAGCCACCATTTAAAATATTTCATGTAAATACCCAGGTGTTGTAGGTGAGTTGGAGAGGAGAGGGCAATCCTCCAATGGAGGTCCCAGGTTCAAATCTCCACCCTACCAAAAAGCTAAATTGGGTATCCAAAATCCAATTGATAATGTTGGTGCGGGCAGGGTCGGGTGCAACTCTCGGGTGACTTTGACGATGTAGAACCCCCTGTTCGTGGTATCTCAGACCAAGGCGGCCCCACAAGGGGTTTTTCGCTTAAAAAAAAAAAACATTTCATGTAAATTACCACCAATCCCTTGTATCATATGTACATAGAAGAATGCAAAAAATAAGATAGACCATGACAATTTTAAATTTTCTCAGCTGAGTGGTCGAAACTAGAGCTAATCGACTCTAATTTTATTTTATCGCACAATTATTGGTCGAAAGTTATGATAGACAAGAAGCTTAACTAATATCCAAATATATTTTGCATGATCTAAGACAACATAAAAAATGAGCTTCAAAAAAGACAAATCGAAGTTCAACTGCCATAATAATTCTGCAACAACTAGTACATCACTTTGTAAAAGCAACACTTAGACAAAATCTTGCCTTGCAAAATTGTAAAGAGAAAGTGATTGTGTCTATATCATTTTGAGATAAAAAATGTGAAAACAATGCTCTAAAAATTTATAGAAGCATGATACATAACTATATACAAGTGTAAGCCCAATAGTAATGGCTAGCAACACAAGAACATCTACCATTACCCAAGAAGTACAAAAGGAAAAAGTACTCCAAGACCAAACATGTTGAATTGGGAATATTGAAATAACCCTAAAGTCAAACAAAAACATCTACGAGAAGGTGGCAAACAATGAGCACAAGGAGTCTCCTCTAGAAACCTAGGTACATTTTCATGGTATTCCTTCCTATCTTTATACATTTACAAGCCCACACACCCATGTCGAGAATTGATGCTTGTAGTCACCAAGTTCTATAATCCTTAGATGAGAACAATACAAAATTACAAGGGGAAATTATTGTTTTAGCTCACCCTAGACCTGTTCATCGATGCATTTGGCATAGGGGCTAGGCCTAGGACTTCCCCCAAACCCTTTAATTCTGAAGACTAGAGGAAATTCTATGACATGAGGGAACATAAAGAAGAGGGAATATTTTCAAAAATTATCTTAATTCATAGCTACATAATCCTCCAGTGGGAAATACACACTCTGAAATACCATTCAATATTATAGAGTTCAAGTACCAAAAAATGCTCTCTATGGTCATCATAATATTTAGTCTTCCAATAGATAAAGAAGTGTATGATTACCAAATTTCTATGGCATATGCTATTTACAACCCTCATTATTATAACCCATCTCATTTAGACCAGTCTACTTACCCTCTTTTATTTGAATGGACCCATTATTTGTGCAAGAAGATGCACAAGAATCTCACAAAACTCCAAATATTATTTTATGGTATATTTTAATACTATTTGCATCTATCATGGTTCTTTCTATTCAATATTGTTGATGATATGCCCTAGATAGGTGTAAATAGAACAAACAACCAGGGGCAAAACTTGGAAATAGTGGAATGGACTACCTTAGGAAGTCTAAGCCATATTATCATTTTAACAGAGATTTTTTGGATCCTACTCTAAAAACCATCTACGAAGAAATACTTTGATTGTCTTCAAATGCAAAAGCTACATTACAAAGCCCTCAAATGGAAAAATAAGACTAGTACTTTTTGATAGAAGGAATAATGATAAGACAGTATGGTTTTATGGGGAAACCTTTTTTACTATCGTACTATGTCATAGATAGAGTCTTCACTATGGAATATTGTCATTTTTATTCTCAAATGGAAAGAAGATAAATCAAAACTAGGGAATCATAAAAAAATTATTTGTTTTGATCTGGGCCATATCAGATCACCACCAAATAAGAGCATAACGCATATGAACTCTTAGACGACAATGACCAAATTTTGACAATACTAGTAAATAGCCACCATTTAAAATATTTCATGTAATCCCTTGTATCATATATACATAGAAGAATGCAAAAAATAAGATAGGCCATGATAATTTTAAATTTGCTAAGCTGATTGGACGAAACTAGAGCTAATTGACTCTAATTTTTTTTTATCGCACAATCATTGGTTGAAAGTTATGATAGTCAAGAAGATTAACTAACATACAAAGATATTTTGTACGATCTAAGACAACATGAAAAATGATCTTTGAAAAAGGTAACTCAGAGTTCAACTACCATAATAACTGTGCACCAACTAGTACAACACTTCATAAAAGCAACACTTAGACAAAATCTTGCCTTGCAAAATTGTAGAGAGAAAGTGATTGTGTCTATAAGTCATTTTGAGATTAAAAATGTGAAACCAATACTCTAAAAATTTATATAAGCATGATACATAAGTATATACAATTGTAAGCCAATAGTAATGGCTAGCAGCACAAGAACATCTACCAGTGCCCAAAAAGTGCAGAAGGAAAAAGTACTCCAGGACCAAACATGTTGAATTGGGGATACGAAAATAGCCTTGAAGTCAAACAAAAACATCTACGAGAAGGTACCAAGAAATGAGCACAAGGAGTCTTACCTAGCAACCTAGGTACATTTGCATGAAATTCCTTCCTATCTTCGTACATTTACAAGCCTACACACCCTTGTCGAGAATTGGTGCTTTTAGTCACCAAGTTTTGTAATCCTTAGATGAGAACAATCTAAAATTACAAGGGGTAAATATTATTTTAGCTAACCCTAGACTTGTTCACTGATGCATTTTCCATACAGGCCAGGCCTAGGACTTCCTCTAAACCCTTTAATTTTGAATACTAGAGGAAATTCTATGACCTGAGGCAACATAAAGAAGAGGGTAAGCTTTTCAAAAATGATCTCAATTCATAGCACATAATCCTCTAGTGGGAAATGCACTCTTTGAAACCCCATTCAAGATTATAGAGTTCAAGTACCCAAAAATGTTCTCTATGCTCACCATAATATTCGATTTGCCAACAAATAAAGAAGTGTATGATTACCCAATCGCCATGGCATATGCTATTTTCAACCCTCATTATTATGACTCATCTCATTCAGACCAATATACTTACTCTCTTTTATTTGAATGGACCCATTATTTATGTAATAAGATGCACAAGAAGCTCACACAACTCTAAATATTGTTGTATGGTACATTTTTATACTATTCACATCTAACATGGCTCTTTTTATTGAATACTATTAACGATATGCCCTAGATAGGTGTAGATAGAACAAACAACCAAGGGTAAAACTTGGTGGTAGTGGAATGGAATATCTAAGGAATTCTGATCCATATTATCATTTAATAGAGAATTTTTGGATCTTGCTCTAAAAACCATCTAGAAGAAATGCCTCAATTGTCTTCAAATAAAAAAGCTACATTACAAAATCCTCAAATGGAAAAAGGAGACTGGTACTTTCTGATAGAAGGAATAATGATAATATTGTATGGTTTTATAGGGAAAGCTTTTTTGTTGTTGTACTATGTCATAGACAAAGTCTTCACTATGGAATATTGTAGGAAGACAAATGCTATCAATGTAGCATTCGACACTAGGATTAGTAAAAAGGCTACCTATGAGTACCCCTTGACTTATGAGCCAATCATAGAAACTATGAGAGGGCAAGAAGAAGCACTATATTATAGGATCAAAAAGTTGGGACTATTAGCTAATGAGGTATGATCTTGAGGATAAATTTAGTAAGAGGCTAAACATATTGAACAGAGGGAAACCATGAGTTTTCAAGAAGGTCAACAAACTAGAGATAGAACAACTATGGAATTATTTTGAATATGCCAAGCTTGACTGGAAGATCAATAAAATGAAAAAATTACCCCTATGGAGTTACTTTTATGAGCAAGACACTAAATATGATCCTCAAAGAAATCCAAAGCATAGGCTAATCCAAGATAAAATAATCACAATGGTAAACAAGACTAACTAGGAGGAAGCCAAAATTGTAGAATAGTCGATATTCAGGTGCAAACAAAAAGCACATAAATCTAGATTTCCACTTTTATTGGATAAAATATTCTCATAAAAATATGACAAGAAGGTAGCAACATGGAATCCTCAAGATGAACAACTCAAAGTTATTGTTGTCGATAGCCAAGGTAGAGAAGTTTAGAATAATGAAACTCAAATAGGGAAGAAAATTGAAGTGGAGAAATTGACCTCCAAGGATGGTCCCACTACAAAAAATACCAATACATTAGAAGAAAGGCCAACTACTAACAACACTGCAACCAAACCAAAAAAACAAGTGGCTATAATAGAAACCCCTTGACCAATTATAGTCTTTGTTCCAATCAAATTAAAATAAGAGATCTATCCAAAAGGATCCTAGATCATAGGTAATATGGGATACATAGGAGGATTTTTTGGAAAAATAGCTACTGGTCCACAAGAAATCATACAAGTGTAGAAATACCCTTAGAATATAGCCTTGGGAGCACCCTTCCCTAGCTCACCTACTCCAAAAATAAAGAGAATACAGAGGTACACTTTGAAGTCTCCTTTCAAACTAGTGCCCAAGTTTATTTTTGGACCTAAAAAACATTAGAACCTTTAGGAGTAAGAAGTGTTAGCCCAAGGCACACAAATTTTGAATCAACCCACCAATAATGATGAGGGATCGACATGAGCATACAGTTCTATATGTGGCAACTGCTAGAGATGACTTCATACAATTATACAACTCCTCCAAAAGTACTTGAAAAAAGAAAAGCTAATCCTCATAGAGAGTCATAAGAAAGGGCCAACAAGAAATGAATAACCTAGGATCCACCTCCAACAAAAGGAATAATAACTAAGCCAACAATGGAGAAACCTTCAACAATAGAAATAAGTATAGTTTCTTTGAACCCTACTACTGCTTCTTCTACTTCTTCTATTCTTATCAATGTTTCCTCCCTTACTTCACCACCACATAAATATCCATAGGGTTTAACTATTTAAAATAACCCCACATCTAAAATCCTCCCAACCATGTCCACTCCATCCATATAGAACCTTGCAACCACTACAACACCAACTATATAGAATATCCCTTCATCTCCCTTTTCCATATTACAATCCATATTTGCCACACTACCACCACCCAATCATCCAACTTTTGCTACTATTAATAAGCTTAAGGAGATGAGTCATAAGGCCCAAGAGTGGTGGAAGAATAAGGCAACTAGGTAGGTAGAGGAGTATGCTCCTCCTAGGAAAATGATCGTAATTGACCCAACCACTTATCAATAGATAAGGGTCATAGCCACACCGAGGGTAAATAAACCAGAAGTTGAGATGACACTTGATGATTACTAGGTAAAAACATAGATAGTGGATACTTATAACTATTATTGGAAGACTCTCTTCTCAGTGCCTAGGTCCACATCAACAATATCTATTTGCAAGGTGATAGATTGAGAGCTAGATACCGATAATTAGAAGAAAAAGTCAAGGACTTAGAGATAATGGCCAAAGAAAAACAAAATGTGAAGAAAGCCTTGCAAAATGAAATCAAAAGTAGAAAAAGAGGATAATGGAGCTATGACAAATCCATAAATAGGCACAAGAAACTCAAGAGATAACTAAAGTGTAATTGAAAAAATTCTAGACTTGCAACGACAACTGCAAGCAATAAAAAAGTTAAAGCTTCTCGATTCTCTAAAGAGACCCCAAAGTAGCTAAGGATAGCTAAAATAAGGTCCTCCAGTATGCTCTCAAAGCTTATCGGATCGTAGGTTACCTAGACTTCAATGCACGATCCATAGAGGAAGCAACAACAAACTTTGAACAGGCTCAAGCTAAAGTAGGAGGCATAATTAAACAAGTTTAAGACTTAATGAGAATATCAAAAATAAGATTTGTACTTGTTGTGAGAGCCATCCCTAGTGGCCAATGGAATGAAGCAAGAAATATCTCTCAAATCATAATCAAAAGGTACAAAAAAATCCATCAAGGATGGGATATGATAGATAGGCTATAGAACAGGGTAGACAAGATAATAGATCCAATGAGGGAAGTGTTGGCCACCAATTTGATATCATGCACTAGGCAGGAAGTCGGGTCAGCACCAAGCATAGAATGGACACCACATCGGGATGGGGTGAATGATCTTCGGAGAAGGCTGATTCCTTTAGGGGTGGTTCTTGCTACCTATGTCGTAAAATAAAAAAAGAGAAAAGGGGGAAAGAAATAAAATGGCCATAGCCAGAGATCACAAGGATGGGTATAGCCACATCAATATATATGTACATAATATACCACGTACAAAACACAAAACTTACACCTAACAGATCATCTAATTACGCCTTTGTTCTGGCTCCTATTAGTGGTAGCAGGAGTCAAATTCCAAGACCAACGAACAAGTGCATGAGATACAGGATGCATAATCAAAGCACTCCTATCCAAGTGGTTTTAGCAAAATTAAACCCACAACCCATATCTATGAATGCACACTCCTGAGTCACTTAAGTAAAACCCACGGAATCCAAACAGTAGAATAACACATGATAACTTAAACAACTGAACAAAAATAAACATTCATACAATTAATAAAGAACAGGGAGATGAAATCAGATACCAAATAGTGTAGAATTTGTATTTACATAGAGGTAAACCTTACATATGAATTGTAATGGCTAAATATCTACCCTTAGGAATGACCAACATTCCACTATTTATAGGTATATTTACATCAATTACAAAATTGAACATTAATGGCGATAGGTGGGAAGATAATCCTTGTAGCAAACAAGCATCGCACTAGTACACTATTCCACTGGATGACATCGATCTTCTAGAAGGTAGCGGATACAACTGGTTGTATCTGAGCCCTTGGATATTTTTATGTTTTTGCCCAGTTCATTAAATCATAGTTGCCTCGTTCTTCTCCTCGATTGACGATCCTTTGGTTAGGCGGTGAGTGACAGGTATTGAAGCACTTTGGGAGTAATGTGCCTTAAATCAGTCACCTCCACGTACGTTTTCAGGTGCCTAAACTACTAGAAAAGTGAACATGTCCTCTATTTGAATTTCAAGTGATGACAAGAGTATTGCATTTTGGGTAGGCACTTTGTTTACTCTTCCTTCCAGCTGTGGGGGTGCTAGGGAGCGAGGGCGGGTATTTATCTGAGGCCCTATCCCATTTGCACTTGTATCTCCCACCCAAGATGGGTGAGGATCTATCTTATCCCTAAGGGTGGGGTTGTATAATTTGCCCACCCATGCTAGCCCCTTGAAATGTCCACCCAACAAGTTGGGCGGGTCTTTTGGGAAGTTTCACCCAAGGTTAAGGGTGGGTGTCTACTCGCTCTTGTCACTCGTCCTGCTTCATTCTACCATTTGCCTAATGTTTTGGTCCACCGGTGGCTACTGCTACTACTTTATCATCTGCCGCCCATCCATCAATACCTTCAAAACTTGGCAAACTCCTTAGGAGAGAACCATCATATTTGAAAAAAATATGGGGGTGCAAAATTTCACCCACACTCTTGGTGACTCACAAGGACTTTTCCCTTGTGGGAAAGGAGGACCCAGAACACTACATTTTGAAAAAAATAGAATAAAAGGAGGAAGGGGGACAATGAGAGCATAAAAAAAAGCAACTGAAAAAGGCTATAAGTCAAATAAGGCCAAAGGTGAAACGAAGACAAGGAGGAAGGGGGCAGAGGAGAAGAGAAGACAGTGGACAACAAACAAAAATGAGAAAAGAGGAGAGGAAAAAGGGGGCGAGAGGAAAACATGAAGCACCAGACAGGAGGAAATGACTCACTATACAACAAGGCTAGTGAAAGAGAGGATTAAGGAAAGAGAAATAAAGAGAAGAAATAGAAAGTAAAAGGAACAAATGGGGAGGTGATCCATGAGACACCCCCATATATCACACTCCTATCAACATACCCTGTCGTGGATCATGGAAAATTCAAGAAGAGACATAATGCCAAAAGCATTTTCTAGTTCTGCCATAACATCTCTTTTTGATGCAATCTCGCAAGAACCTCATTTACCTATTTTCACTTTTCTCAAGAATCTTTAGTGACAACTTCATTCTTAGCTTCATGTTATTTAATTCATGCTGCTTCTACCCTTCGGGGTCTTATAGAGTTCGTTCCTTGTTGTTTGAGGAGCGGATGCTGCTTTTGAGAAGCAGAAGATATCTTTTATAAGATAATCCATAGAGATGCTTGAATATCGAGCTTAAGATCCATTGTCCATGGGATCACAACAACAAACTATGGGAAAACATAAGAAAAATAAATGTGGTTCAAGAATGAAGCGTGCTGATAGTCCTTTTCCTCAGTTGCCAAGCACTAGATGATGTTACTATCATGTGCCTTACACACATTTATTTACCAGTTGTCTTATGTACACAAAATTGAAGCGTGACAAGCATATCGCCACCCTAACATTACCTTTATGGGTAGTTAACCGGTAAATCTGTAATGTCCTAACCGGATCATATTGTACTTTAGTTGTTGTTTGAATTTAGGTTGGCCTTTTCCTGCCTCTCACCAAGTCGTGTTCTAGACTCGATGTGGTAGATCATCGTGCATGCTAGTACTCATCCATTTGATGATTATTATGGTGCAAAAATTTACCACATGAGAGCCCCTTTTTAGTACTGGTTCATCTAAAAACAGGCTCTAGTGTTGCCAGTTCTTAGAATCCACCCACTATGGGATCCTTATTGCATGCAGCTCTATCGTCCTCATGCATTTATTCCTGCAGACCTCATAGATTGAGCATATTGTTGACGAGACTTCCCCGAGAACCAAATACTGATTGACTATGCCATTTTTAGGATGGTTTGACGCTTGCTTGATGTACTCTAGAACACAAAAAGGGTGCGCAAATGCTCCCTCCTTATGCACAAAATTCTCATCCCGATCCGGTTCCTTTGTATTTTTGAAAAAGGTATAAGCATTGAAGTTGTCATTTTTAAGGCTGGTGCTTGCACTTTTCTCACCCTGGATTGATATGGGATCCACCCCTTGTGTTATTCTAGATTGCATCCTTTGCTCCTGTACAACTTGAGATGGCATCCATAGTGGATACTATGTAGTAAGGTAAGGAGCAACGATGGATGAAAATGGGGATGGGAGGACGGAGTCTCTTAAAGATGTCATTCCTGCTTGAAGCATGAGTTACTCTACCTATACAACCTCCTAAAAGACTTGAGGAAATATTCTTTTCCTATATTGTAGCAGTAGGAGGCCTATATTCGAGTTGAGAGCTCGAACATAGTACAAGTGAGCTTGGATGGGTGAAAACTAGTACTGAAGGGGGATCCTCTTCCAACTTCTCTCAAACCGAATGTTGAAGTTGATGAGTGATTTTAAAGGTGCCCTATTGATGTATGAGAGATGCATCAAGATTTGGAAGGGATCCATGGAGCCATCAAATATATCAATGAGGGATCCCATCAAGTTTATCCATGAGCAGATGGTTCTCTATCCAAGAGTTCGATACCACATTAGTATTTTTCCCTCTAGTGACATGACCAAAAGCCTAATCATGACATCTTCATGGGTGATGCCATGGAGGAGCGCTAGTGCAACGTCATCTTCAAGGTGCTCTCAAGACATTCCCAAGGTGTCATTAAATTTGGTTAATGCCTTCAGGGTACCCTTGGGAATTTTGTGTGAGTAGTGGAGGTGCAGCGGACCAGGGTCATTCCATTGAGGTAATAGTGGCTAATCCTTTAAAGCACCAATCATTCAGAGGTCCCAGCTATGATGTCAAAGTAAAATTCAAAGTTACCAAATGAGCATGCTATCTCCTCTAGCGAGGTTAAGACTACTCATCATACCTTAAGTCCTCTAAGATGTTTGGATCTTCAGTGCAAGTAGGTGACTGGTCTCATGATCTGAACATACCATGTAATCAAAGTTGCCAGGTCACTTTAAGAGGATATGGGTAAATCAGAAAGGCACCAAACTTTAATTTCTTGAAACATGAAAACTCAATGAGTTCCCTAGCAAAGTTACCAAAAACTATTGGCCACCAATTCGACATCGTGCATTGAGTGGGGAATTGGGTCAACATCAAGAATAGAATGATCGCTACATCAGAATGAGGTGAATGATCTCTAGAGAAGGTTGACTCCTTTGGGGGTGGTTCCAGCTACCTATGTTGCAAAATAGGAAAAGGGAAAAGGGGAAAATAAAATAAAATGGCCATAGCCAGAGCTCACAAGGATGGGTATAGCCACATCAAGACCTATGTATATGACATACCACGTACAAAACATATACACTACACCTAATAGATCATCCAATTACGCCTTTGTTCTAGATCCTGTTAGCAGTAGGTGGGAGGCAAATTCTAGGACCAAAAAACATGTGCATGAGATCCAGGATACAAAATTAGAGTGTTCCTGTTCGATTGGTTTTAGTAGAAATAAACACACAACCCATATCTACGAATGCACAACCCTAAGTCACTCAAGTAAACCCCATGAAATCCAAGTAGTAGAATAACACAAGATAAATTAAAAAACTAAACATAAATAAGCATTCATACAATTAATAAAGAATAGGGAGATGAAATCAAAGACCAAATAGTGTAGAATTTGTATTTACATAGAGGTAAACCTTACATATGAATTATAATGGCTAAAGAGCCACCCTTAGGAATGACCAAAATTCCACTATTTATAGGTATATTTACATCAATTACAAAATCAAACATTAATGGTGGTAGGCGGGAAGACAATCCTTGCAGTAGACAAGTGTCGCACTAGTACACTATTCCACTGGATGGTGTCGATCTTCTAGAAGGCAGTAGAGTACAACTGGTTGGATCTGGACCTTTAGATTTTCTGATGTTTCTACCCAGTTAATTAAATCACAACTACCTCATCCTTCTCCTTGAGTCGTGATCCTCTGGTTAGGTGGTGAGTGACAGGTATTGAAGAACCTTAGGAGCAATGCGCCTCAAATCAATCATCTCCACGTACATTTTCAGGTATCTGAACTATTGGAAAAGCAAACAACTCCTCTATTTGAATTTTGAGTTATGGTATGAGCCTTGCATGTTAGGTGAGTGCTTTATTTGCTCTTCCTTCCACCCATGGGGGTGCTGGGGAGAGAGGGCAGACATTTCTTCGAGGTCCCACCTTGTTTGCACTTGTATCTCCCACCTGATATGGGTGGGGGTCTATCTTCTCCCCAAGGGTGGGGTTGTACAATTTACCTACCCACGCTAGCCCCTTGAAATATTCACCCAACAAGCTGGGCGGGTTCTTTGGGAAGTTCCACCCACGGTTAAGGGTAGGTGTCTGTCTGCTCTTGTCACCTGCCCTGCTTTATTATACCATCCGCCTAGGGCTGCTGCTGCTACTTTGTCATCTACCGCTCGTCCATAAATACCTACAAAACTTGGTGAACTACTTAGGAGAGAACCATAATATTTTTAAAAAAGGATGGGGTACAAAATCGTACCCATAGGAAGCAAAATAATTGGGATATCTAGGCTTCTGGGATGAAGAGATCTAGCTTCTAACCAAAGAAGATCTTCAATTTCAGATCAAATCAGCAACTAATGATGAAATTAAAAATAGACTAGTGGAAAGAGCCCATCGAAGAAGCCTAGGTGCTTGAGTTTATGAATAAAATGGCTTTGATTCCAGCAAAAGTACAAGTGATTGTTAGAAGATGTCACCATCCTTCCAACAATCTATTAGTTGAAAAGGATACATGAAAGAGTCTTGGAACTCAAAAATCCTCCATCAAATATGTGGATGGCAGTCTGTCTAGTCCTTGAAAAAGTTAAAGAAATTATAAGCAATGAAGAGGATTAAGAGGATGATAAATAAGAAGAGACCCCTGAGGCAAAAGGTCCACTAGAAGTTACTATTGGAGCATAGGGTGGTCAAGGAACACCTAGCACATAGGAAGGGGCACTAGAGCAATTAGTGCCTAGTGACATGACACCTTTGACACCACAATAATATAGACAAAAAATAAAGTGCCAAAAGGAGAATAAGCCACCTAGAATGTCTGAAAAGGTAAAATACACTTTATTTCCATTATAACATTCATTTTCAAGAGGACCTCCCACCACCGTGGAATCGAGCCCTAGTTCATGTGATGTAGTACCTAACGATCAATGAGCCATCCTATCTACTGTGAAGTTTCTATATGAATTTTCTTAAATTACCTGAAGGAAATCAAGATAATCAATATTTTGGATTATCTATTTCAGTCAATGGAAATTTCCATTTATAGTGTACGTAAGGGGAAATACACTTACCCAAAACAATAGGGCTTACATCTAATAATCTACAATTATATTAGTTAGAATATGGACCAAAGAATTAGTGAAGTTGGCAGCCTTATGGAAAACCCCAACCCTGAGCCCATCCCTGGTTATCCCCTGGTGGTGATGGATGCTATTCCTGATGGCCCGTTCATTGACATCAAAGCAAGAACCCTTGACAGGGTGGGTAGGTAGAGGCTGGTGTTGGGCTCCTCATCGACTCTCAGTAGGCACTCGTACCTGGTGAAATATTCCAATGAAAAGGTAAAAACGTGTTGTCTTCAAATGTTTCTACCCTTGATTTTGCTTCCCCTGATCACAATCTACAAAAAACTTTGGATGACCCATATCCTGGTATACCCTTTATCTAGCTCGTGGGTGATGCCAGGTGACTAACATGGATGACATCATTTCTTTGGCTACATCAATGCTACTGAGGGTAGGTAATATCATCAATCAAATGAAGATCCAGAAGGTGGGCCAACCTGAGGAGGATGCCCCCAAAGATGATGACGATGAGGATTTTTTAACAGAGTGATGTTCTATGGATGGCCTCTCTATGTTTTGGGGCTTCCCATTTTTATCTTTTGACTGTTACATTTCTTCTTATGTTTACCTGCGAGTGTTATCCTCTTTTGCTATGTATACTTTATATATTTCAAGGCCACCAAGGGTGGTCCTCCATTTTGGGTTACTTTAGTTAGTGTTTGATTCTGTTCGGGATCTCCCCGTTTCAGCTTGTAAAAGGTTTTGGTTCCCTTTCAAAACCCTTTATCAATAAAAAAAAATTATAACATTCATTTCCATTCCACCAACCATTTCATTATAAATATTACAAGTCATCTATATTTTTTTACTTTTTTACATAAATCACCCACTCATCACATCTCATTTTAAAAAAATCATTTTCTATTATAATAAACTCCACTCACATTCCATATCATCATCACTTTAACTCCACACCCAATGAAAATAGGATTTCTAAGTTCTCAATTCTTGCAAGTAAAAATTCCTTAGGAGGAACTAATAATGTAGGTCAATTTTATGACCCTATTTGCAAAACAAGAAGAGAAGTCCACTTTTAAAAATTGCCTAAGTGTGTTGAAGGCTAAAGGCTTGCACAAAATTAGGATATTCAAATCTAGGATTATGTCAGTAGTAATGTTAGTGTAATACTTCCACTACCTGGGAATGCATAAAGTAAAATGAACAAAGCCATAATGCTCAAAACTAGGCTCTTAGTTTTGACGTCAACAAGCCCAAACCCAAGACTGGAATTGTGCAAAGGAGAAGAGTGAATGGATCTCAAATGCACAAAGTCAAGTTGCCCAAACTAATGATATCAACCAAAGATAAAAGGATCCCAAAATCATGCAAGTCAAATAACTAAGACCAAATGCACAAAGCCATGATGAAAAAAATCTATCATCTCTTGGAAATGATGTAAGCATTCTTAGAATAAAACCTAAAATTGTATAAGCAAGACCAAGATGCACAAATCCAAGATATGGGTACTCAAAGCAAGGAAAAGTGCATAGAGTCAGGTCGTTTGAATGAGTGACATCAACAACCTCAAGTTAAAGCCCAAGATCATGCAAAGAGGGAAAGCAATATACAAAAAAAAGTGAAGAAATCCAAAACATATCCAAGGGTGACATCATCTTAGCAAAATCATGGTTTCATTTTGAAGGCTCTATGAATAAAATAATGAGCCCAAATTTAGAACAGGCACCCATGAAACATCACTCTCAAACTTACAATCACCATGGTACCTTCTAATAATCCCTAGTTAATGACACTAAGGCATAAAAGTGATAGCTTTGGTAAATCAGTTGCAACAACGTGACCACTTGCAAAAGATAGTTGTAGATCGATTGATTAGATTCAACACAAATTCAAATTTAAATGCAAGATGAATTCTAGAGCATCCACCTTAGCATTCTAATTTCTTGCTAGGATTTTTCCTAATAGTCTTTAGTTGTAAAATTTCTATTATAAATTTAAAATGTAGCCTATAATTAAGCCAAGAGACTTCAATAAAAATGTTGACTCTATAGTCCTTGCCTAGTATTGCTATGTAATATTGCTACCAACTAAAGAAGTGATAGTTTTTTGGCCTCCACTACTATATGTATGCACACTTTGTTTTAAGTTATTTCTATTACACTTAATGCTTAGTCTATTATGTTAAAGTGAATTCTACTTTTTGGATTGCTATTGGATTGCTAATTGTTTAAGTTCTTGGAATGATTAAAGCAAATGTTTTAAGTTGAATAAATCTATGATTGCAATTGATAATGGTTGGTTTATTAAGTATCATGTAATTAGTTGTGTTAGCATGTTATTTAGTGAGATCCAATGCTATTATGCTATATCCCGTCCACTTTTATTAAATATTTCTAACCCTTATTCCTCTCTAACCTGTTTCCTCTTAAAAAACCTAATCATTTCAAGGATCCAATCTTATTCAAATACTAAAATCGAGATCAATCTCATTTCATCCAATACTAACCATTGGCTAGAGTCTAGGGTGCATTGCCTATCTGTAGGTATGGTAGATTTTGGTCTAACAAAACCATAATGTGATCTTGGTATCTTAACAGTTGTCCATCCCATGAATACCTAGTGTGTGAATTGGGATCCCTTTGGAGCTGCTCCCTTAAAGTTTACAAGGAGAGGTCCTTGGTTACTTCTTCTTGAAGTTGGGATACCAATTGGGGAAGTGGGGAAGATATGGCACATAGTGTATTATGATATTTAAAATATTATGAGAGGGCATCTACCATAATGTTTTATTTTCCTGTCTTGTAAATAATATCATAATCATACCCCAACAATTTTGAAACCCATTTCTATTATATTGGAGTAGATACCCTCTCTTCTAAAAAATATTTCAAACTTTGATGATCTATTTCAATATATAAATACCTTCAAATGAGATAAGGTCATCATTGATTGATAACATGGAGGACGACCATAATTTATTTTCATAAGTAGATTTCTCCAATTTATTTCTTAACAACACCTTACTGGTGAAAGCTAGGGGTCACCCTTCTTGCATTAATATTGCACCAATGGCATGGCCTGAAGCATTGCTTTCAATTATGAATGGTTTGGAAAAATTAGAAGCAAATAATATAGGTATCAAAATCATGGCTTCCTCAAGATTTGCAAAAGATTTTTCTATTGGAGGTGTCCACATAAATGAGTTCTTTAATATGGCAGTTAGTGGGGTTGCTATTTTTTCATGACCTCAGATAATCGGTAGTAGCTAGTGAGATCCAAAAATACCCAAAGCACCTTGAGAGCTTGTGGCTTAGGCTAATTTTGTATGGCTTCAATTTTATTTGGGTCAACCTTAAATTCCTTTTGTAAAATAAGATGCCCTAAGTATTTGACCTCCTACATTCTAAAGGAACATTTGTATCATTTGGTAAATAATTGATGGTCCTGCAAATTTTACAAAGTATGGTATAAATGTTGTAGGTGCTCTTCTTCTTGCTATTCTACTTCTTTATATGCTTTATTTATTGCAGAATCATCGACATTAACAAATACAATTTTTTTTGTACATATCTATACCCTAGAGAATAATCCTCATCATAGTTATAACATAACCCTTGTGCTCTATGGGCATCCATTCCCTCCCTAGTCAATCACTTAATTTTTGGATATTTATTTCCTATATTTGATGTGATTTTATATGGAAATGAGGGTCTAGCCTATGGAAATTTAGATGAACACCTCTGAGTAGTAAAATTTTCCTCTACTAACCTAGCCAACCCTATTGCTTGCATCATGGATTATGGTTTAAACATTTTTACCTCAACCTTGATATCATCCTTCAACCTATTGATAAATTAAATTTGAAAAAATCCTTCACTCAAAAAGCTTATTTGATTAGCTAACTTCTCAAATCAATTTTGATAGTCACAAACAATACATGTTTATTTTAATTTGGTTAAAGATCCTATAAAGTCCTCATATTCACTAGGGCCAAAAAAAGTGAGTAGTTGTGTTTCAAATTCTTCCTAAGAAAGGTTAGGTATCATATGTTGCACCCACTAATACCATTTAAGGGATTCAAACTCAAAATTAATGAATTCCATGGTGATACATAAATATCAAGGTACGTTGTGGAGCTTGAAAAACTGATTTGCTCAATAAAACCATTGAGGTCCTTTCCATTTAAATTGGGGAAGTCTAACTTGGGCATTTTATATGAACCATTATTATTAAAAAGAGCTTTGTGTGCATCCTCTTCCATATGTCCAAAATTTCCAATCTTTCTTTTAATTCTAGCACTATTATTCTACTAGTGTATATAAGTGGCTCCTTTAAATGCCCTTCAATCTCATGGAATTTCTCCTCGGTTCCTATTTTTACTTTGATTTGGTTAGAGTTCAAAATATGCATAGAATGTTTTAATTGATTAATTTCATATCTAAATTGGTTCTGTAGGTTAGTAAGTTTTTGACTTAATAGCCCTATCTATTCACCCAATCGGTTTTTCTCCATCTTCCTCATGGATCCTCTAGTTCCTTCAACCATGGAATTCTGATTTGGACAACCCAAACTACCTTACTAAAAATAGAAGTGTTGTTTTAGTATTAGTAATGGTCCAAAAAAGTGTTTGGGTGCTATATCTAAAAATGATCAATTTGAAAATATGACAACAATGGACAAGGTATCAAAATGATGTTTTTTGGCACCCTATACTTTTTTAAAGTCAAGTGTCATATGTTTCTCTTCTAATATTTTTTCACCTAGAAAATTTGTTTTC
Organism: Wollemia nobilis; assembly: GCA_028583015.1. Classification (NCBI taxonomy): domain Eukaryota; kingdom Viridiplantae; phylum Streptophyta; class Pinopsida; order Araucariales; family Araucariaceae; genus Wollemia; species Wollemia nobilis. Next base: position 7,197,454 of record JAQPPZ010001411.1, read on the forward strand.
TTCTCTATTCCACGACAATTGCCTTATCTGTTACTATTCAGTCTATTATGAACTACTACCTTGTTAGACCTATCTTATTTATCATCAACAACTACCCTATTTTACAATGTTCCTAACTAGTACTAAAAACTATCTTGACAGACTCTATTTTGATTGTTATTGATATTTGCCTTTTCTAATACTATTTTTATTGTTATTGAAAATTTCCTTGGAAAACTTTGTTTTAACTATTACTGACAATTACCCTATTTGACACTATTTTCAACTATTAGTGACCCAAAAGAGTTATGTTCATTAGTCAAGAATGGTTACAATATAGTCAATTCTATGATAGGTGTCATCTCCTCAGTATGCTCAAGTTTGTGGTTAGGGTTCTTGAGGTTTGACAGTCTGTATTAAGATTTAACATATGATTGAAATAGGATAACTCTAGGTCAAGGAGTGTACATTTTCCATAGACCTTTATTATAATACAATGATGAATGATAATGCTTAGACCAATATTTTAGGCTACTACTAAAGGAGGATTCCACGCATACCCTTGAGTGCACTACCCACCTCTTTGATAGTATGAGAGGGTAATATTCCCAAATATTGTTCTTGGTTCACTATAGATAGATACACGATAAAAAAGCTTCCTATGGCCTAAGGTCTCTCCTAAATCTAGGGGATCTTCCAATATACCCAAATGTACATGGGAGCTCAAGTCCATATACGAGTGTTGTTTGAGTCTTGGATATTGAACTCTGATCACTAAATGCTTTGTGGGAAATCTAGCTTAGCCAATAATGATATCTCCTTCATGATATTTTAAAACTCTTGGCACAGGGTTTATAACCTTAACTAAAATTGAAAAAAATGGACCCATTTTTCTTTGTAGGGTAGTAAGTAGGAAAATAAAATCAAACAAAAATAATACCTAACAGGTTGAAATGGTAGGATAAATCTATTTGCACTCTAGTAGGATGCGACCTTGGAAAGTGATCAAATACCATTTTTTAGGAACCTTGCGCTAAAATAAAAGCACATTCATAGAATATTGCAATGATAATAAAAAATAAACTTGAAATTAACAATATTGCAATATGAAATAGAAATGTAATAGATTATTTTTTTTGATTGGTAGAAAGGGTGTTGAAAGGTCCCTGAACCTTGTACAAGAGGATTTACATGAATTCTAGATCGACCGAGGTGGTCCAAGAAATAAAGATCAAAGGGCGAGCAAACCTCCACACGAGGAAAGGTGTCATGAAATCGCGACCAGTTTGGTGATGTCGCGAAATCATGACAAGTTGCGCCGTTGTAGCCAAGAGAAGAAGGGATGTCGCGAAATCGCGACTAGAAGCACCGTCGAAGCCGAAGGAGGGAAGGTGTCGCGATATCACGACAAGTTGCAAGGTTGCTGCCAGAAGAAAGGAAGTGTCATGATATCGTGACAAGTTGCTAGGTTGGAGCCAGAAGAAAATAAGAGTCATGAAATCGCAACATGAAGCAAACCCACAATTGGACAGAAAAGGTGTCACGAAATCGTGACAAGAAGTAAGACCGCTACCGAAGAGGAGGTGTCATGAAATCACGACAAGAAGTAAGACCGCTGTCGAGGAGAAAAGGAGTCACAAAATTGTGACATTTATGGAATACCATTGCCGAAGAGAGAAGGTGTCGTGAAATCGCGACATGATGGAAGACCGCTGCCGAAGAGAAAAAGTGTTGCGATATCGCGACAAGATGGAAGACCGTTGCCAAAGAGAAAAAGTGTTGCGATATCACGACAAGATGGAAGACCGTAGTCGAAGAGAAAAAGTGTCACGATATCACGACAAGATGGAAGACCGCAACTGACGAGAAAAAATGTCACGATATCGCGACAAGATGGAAGATCGTAGTCGAAGAGAAAAGGTGTCACGATATCGTGACAAGATGGAAGACCGCTGCCAAAGAGAAAAAGTGTCACGAAATTGCGACAAGATGGAAGACCGCTTCCAAGGAAAAAAAGTGTCGTGATATCGTGACAAGATGGAAGACCGCAGCCAAAGAGAAAAAATGTCACAAAATCATGACAAGATGGAAGACCACAGCCGAAGAGAAAAAATGTCGCGATATTGCGACAAGTTGCAAGAAAGAGAAAAAGTGTCGCGATATCACGACAAGATGGAAGATCGCTGCCAAAGAGAAAAAGTGTCGCGATATCGCGACAAGATGGAAGACCACAGTAAAAGAGAAAAAGTGTCACGATATCGCGACAAGTTGCAAGAACGCGCCCGAAGAGAAAAAAGTAATAGATTATATTATAGAAAATAAGAACACATTATAGAATCATAAGCCTCTTTGAGGGGGAAACCTCCTTAGAAGCAAAGCTTTGATGAACAAAATATGAAATGCCTCTTCTCTTGCCCCCTTGATTCTTTTATAGAAATTAGCTACCCTAACCCTAATACTCAAGGGTTTCTATCTGCATGCAAGTGGGGGCTCAAGCTAGTAGCTATTAAATAATAATCATTACATATTTAAATAACATTTTTTATTATATATAACGGTTACATCATATGGTTCTATAAGCCTAGATGCCTAAAGTACCACATGAATAGATAATTATTAATAATAATAGGTCTCAACACCAAGTGCATGTGAAGTCATTTTCATAGAATAAATTAAAACCTTCAAATCTCATTATGCAACTTAGAGTGAAGGAAAATGTGTGAGGCTAATCCATAACTTAATCAAGTGTCCAAGAAGTGAGAGAACCACCTGAGAGGTGGACTAACATTTCACTTGGTAAATGAGATTCCTTGAGTAGCATGGAGAAGGCCTGGGTCATGGTCTTTTCAGCAATTTGACATCTCAGAGCAACACCTTCCTTGTGTTTTATTGTCCAGATCTCAAATACATGGGCGTATCTAGCATAAATGCATGATTAAATTACCCAAAAAATACAAGGTACAATTTTTACTTCTAAGTAGTGGATGTGACAATTTAAAGTCTCAAATAACTGGCAACAAAGACCTTTCTTTAATTAAATTTCCACAAAGGTCGAGAAGTTAGAATTCATGACAATCAGGAAATTTGGTGAAAATTAATATACCACATTCAGGGTGGCAAGATGACAATATATATAGTAATTTAATAATGGTTTTTACTTTAGGTAAATAAAAAGGCATTAATAATATTATGAGATATCAAAATAAGAATATTACTTAAAAATTTTGGTAGGAAAAAGAAAACTCCACCAATATTTTTTACCCAATGAGATATTGAATTATTATACTGATCAAAAATATTTTTGAGGTTGATTTAGTAAAATAAAAATATTTAAATTTTGTGAAAGTTTACTATAGCTAGCAAAGCATTGAAGTTCTTGTTGCCTGATTTCCAACTATTAAGAGGGAATAACTATGCTGCTTGAAAAACCAAACTTAAAACACAACTCAAGTTTGAAGAAGTATGAAAAGTTGTAAAAAAAATAAGTAATTATCCAACTATAAAAGGTATATATTAGATAAATTTTGACAAGGCATACAAAAATGAAAGATTTATCATCATGTTCAGAGTAGCAGATGAAGTGCAAGCATAAAATTAGGATTCAGTTGCAGCTAAAGATACATGGGAGAAGCTATAAATAGTCTTTGAAATAAATAACCAAAATCAAATTCTATTTCTTTAGATCCAACACCATTGTTTGAAGATGAAGAGTGGAGAAATACTCAAATTATTCATGAGGAGAATTGTTGAACTACGAGCATATCTACAAGATTTGGGATACACAATAATTGATGAAACTCTAATTTCAATTATTTTAAGATCTTTCACTTCAAGATATAATGTTTTTGGTACAATATTAAATATCACTAAACAAACACCAAGCTTTGAAAAACTGGTGAAAACACTTCAAAAATTAGAGGCCTCACATACAATAGATGAAGAAGAATAATTACGTCTTTAAAATAAAAAATTAAGCAACCATTTAGAAGAGGCATACAACCTCCACAAAGCTTCCAACAAAAAACAACTCTCAAGGATATTAGAATCATAGAAATAATTCTTAAAGAAATATTTTTTGCACATTAAATATGTGTGAACTTTGTGGTAGAAATGACCACACAATGAAGGAATGTTGGCATAATCCATAAAAAATAGATACCCTTCATAAAATATGAACTAACAACAAGATATGTCATCATTAGATAAGCAAAATGTAGCAAAAGAGAATCAAGTTAAGGAAAATAACAAAATATTATCCAGAAGAAGAGTATATGTTTACTGCTCATGTTCACCTAAGTCATGCCAATGATATTTGGTATGTTGATTTTGGAGCAACCAATCATATGACTAACTAGAAGGATTGGTTTCAAACTCTAGAATGTCCTAGTCACATATGAAAGGTCTCTCTATATGATGTCACATATTATGATATCAAAGGCATAGGAGATATTATATTATGACTTGGATATCACACATGCAAGTTAACATGAGTCTTGTATATTCCAAGACTCGTTAAGAATCTAATTTCCATTGTAGACACCCAATTTTGACACATTAGACAAGCAAAAGATATCGAACAAGTCATCCAACATCAACATCAAATCAGCCCAAACCCAAAAATTTGGGAATTGTTTTCAACCTCTGAAAAAAATACCACTCCATGACAAAAATGCCATTGGCATTTTTGTAATCAATTGGAATTTATGTAAAATCTTAAAAATTCAAATCTCGGTAAGTCAAATTGACCCTTGGTCAAAAATTCCAATTCAAAACAAAAACACTAGTGGTGCTTTTGTCACTAATTGGAATTTTTTAAAAAATGGCTATAATCTCTCGACATGAGCCAGGGCACGAGGATTCCTTTATTCCACTCCTTGCTCTGATCCCTCACACTCCAACAATAAACTAGACCTACAAATTTCAAAATTACCTTAATTAATTCTTCTTCTCAATCCCTCTCAATCCTTCCTCCAAATTCTATTTAAGTAACCCTTGGGGTAAGTCATTCATAAAGCAATTCATGCTAACTACACTCTACCAACATTCTTCTAGCTTCTTCTTTCATTTTGCATTCTTCTCCTTCAAGCATTTTGCAAGTATTTTCCCTTGGAACCAAGCCAAGTAAGGCAAAAAGTATTTTCCCTTGGATCCAAGCCAAGTAAGGCAAAGAGAACTGTGAGCATTCCTAGCACCTTCCTTCTCTCCATTTTCTTTATTTCCATTCTATTAGCTTTTGAGGATATATGCAGTGGGAGAGATCTAACATAGGTCCTAATAATATGCAAAAAAATATAAGTGAAAGTGATTATGTAATATGACTAAAAATTTACTATAAATAGAAGGTGGTAAAAAGATAATCTAGTATAGAGGTAATGGTCACTCCATTAATATAAGCTAAAGAACTACATTGTACTCCATACAAGAGTTCTACCACTATCTACTACTCTCTACTATAATGCACTTGATATGCTTGATATGTACTTGATATCTCACTATGAGGCCCTTTATATAGGAAGAGAGATTCCTTGGCCAACACTCTACCTAGTTGTACAAGGAGACACCTTGCACATTGACACTTGTGCATTTATTACATTGCTTGAAGTAAGTAGCTAACTTCCCCCTAAAGTAATATCCTACTCTAACAATGTACCAAAGGTGGTACATTTACATGACCCAAATGGTGTAATATGATCTAAATATAACACCCCCTATATTACATTATTTGGATATTGAAGATTTCAATATTCAATATGGATCTCTTATTGTGGATGCTATTTGTCTTGATCAAGTTCTTTCATCAATTGACTATTGTACTGTAATTCTTATTTATTTGGTTCATCTTTCTCTTCTTATTTAAATTTACCTTTGAATCTGGTCTTTGCATTCCAATAGGTGGTAGTATTGTTGCTTGATTCTTGCAAATATGTTTCTCCTTATTTGTCCTTACTCTATACATAAGATTTTGAACAACCTCTCAAGACATCAAGATAAGATCTTGAATTAGTAGAACTTGAAATACCAATACTGCATGAGGATTGAAATATCTTTTCTAAGTATGATTCACTTAATTTTTTTTTTTTTTATGATCTTCTATCAATCCTTTTAGTTCTGCATTCTCATTCTTGTAGCATTTGTATGTAAGTAATGCCATATACAATATGCTTACAAAATCTAAGGAAAGTAGAATGTCATCCTTTCCATTTTCAATTGCTTCATTGAGTCGAGCTTGTAGATAATGTTCCATGGTATCAAAGTCATCATCTAAGGCTTCACTATGAATCATTTTTGAAGTAAGATCTAAATATGCTTCACCCTTTATAAGTAGATTCATGATTCCAATTTTTATGGCACTTGCTTTTTCCTTTCTAAAGGGGTTATTCATGTATTTGTTTGTTGTATTACTGAGGTAGACATCCTTATAGCTCCTTGGATTAGAGTATAAAGTGCTTTGATAGAGCATGTATCTTATGAGATAGAATATTCTAAGTGGTCTACCTTATAACTCCCTAGTTTATAGTATATGAGCTTGATTTGACAAAACCTTTTTAGAGCTTAGGTTTTGTAGGATTTCTTATATCTCCAAACGAATTGAGTACTTGATAAAATTTGATGAATGCTATTATTATCAAGTTTTTGTAGAATGCCTTATGACTCCCTAGTGTTTTTGGATATGTTATATGAATGATAAATTGCTCTTTGAAAATAGTAGTTCAATTTTGAGTTGATTTTGTAATGTTTTGTAAATAGCAAAAATCAAATTTATTACACCTTATTACTCCTATTGAACTTAAGCACTTTATAATTTGATGAGGTTCTAATGGTTGGATTTATTTTATCCCTGTAATATGGTTTTGAGATAAGTATACCAATTAATTTCCAACTCTTGATAATCCTTAATGAACCTCCTTTGATATTTGATATTTAATGTTTCTAAATTCCAATAATTTATTTGGTGTAGTATTCCTTATAACTCCCTAATTTGGGATATTAGAAACCAATAATATATGCAATAATAGGGTTTTAATTTCCAATTTGAAACCCTTATTCCTCCTACTTTATTATTTGAAAATATAAATATTCTTGAAATCTACTTGCTTAATATATTACTAATGCTAAATGGATGATTGCAATAGTAAATATAATGTACCCTTATAACTCCAATATAAATTTAGTTTATAGCAAGCAATAAATAATATGATATTTTACCTTAATAACCCTTATGGATTATCTTGCCTTGATGCTGTGAGGTGGCAGACTTGAAACCTTCTAGAATGTGGTGCTCATGTGTTAGCTTTTGGAGCCTTAAACATAAATAAAGTATAGAAATAAACATGCAATGATACAAATATGATAATAGAAAAAAAATATGCATGAAAATAATGTAGATGACTTGATACAATGCTCTAGAAATGCTCATATAGAAAGTTCATGAAAATTACAATGCTCCTCTCATGGAGTTTGCAACTCCTCCATGATAGAAAAATGGAGCTACATTGCTACTACTACTACTCACACCTTTGCACTACTTTGACACACTCACAATGAGGCCTTTATATAGAAATACAAGTTACTTGCCTCTCACTAAACCCTAAGACTCATGTACATGTGGACTACATGCACATTTACATCATTGCACATTCTAACATTTGTGCATTTATTCTATTACACTAATAAAGCAATAAATCCTAATATAATCCTAAACTAAATATGCACCCATGAAGGTTACATTAGGAAATAACCAAATGATGTAATATCCATATTTTCCAACACCTCCCTGTATTACATTATTTGGTTTGAAGATATTAGTCTTCAATATGAATATGCAATCTGGTACTATAGTTTGTACTTGGCTTCCTGTTCAAGTAAATAGTTAGTGCCTTCATAAGAGTCTATCCTTGTTGATAGAGCTTTAATTCCATGTTCATATGAAGGTTCTTCCATTTCTTCAATTTCTTGAATCTTTTGGGCAATGTGTCCTTTATGATTTCCTCCCTGATATTTGAGTTGAGGATACTACTTTTGAGAAGGATATGTCCTTTGGAACTACTACTTTTGAGGTTGATATTGATTTGGCTGAAATATCCTATTTTGTTGATTTCCATAGGATGTTTTATTTCCTTGACCTTGGTTCTTCGGATTGAATCTACAGTAGTTAGTGTTGTGTCCTTTCTTCCTGCATAGCTAACAATATCTATTATTCCAAGGTCTTCATCCTTTTGAGGATGATGTTATATTTCCTTGCGAATTATCTTTTGTCACCAAAGCATTGTTAGTCATCTCATATTTAACTGTGTTCTCTACCTCATACTCTTGGAGAACATTGACTAACTCATCAAAGGAAATATCTTAATATTTACAAGGAGGTAACTAGATGTTTATAATTATTTGGAAGTCCTCTCATGGTCACTTGAACAAGAAGTTTATCCTTTACTTCTTCTCCTAATGTTAACAAATTTCCTTTAATATATGCTACCTTCCTTAAAAATAGCTCTATACTTTCACCATTGTTCATTTTTAAGGAATGCAATTGAGTTTGAAGGTTTAAATTATAGCTTTGTTCTTTCCTTCAAATATTTTCTCTAAGGATTTCCAAGCCTCTGTATGTTTTTACTGAACTGATATATGGCTATATTTCATTTGTGATAGCAAATGTTATTATCATTAAAGCCTTAGCATCACTTTCTTCAAATTTTTGAATTTCTATATCATTTGTAACTAGTTTGGTTTTTGTCCCTATAGTAATTTCCCTGCTACATACCAAACATAGCCACGTCGGCTATGTTTTCCAAGTGATTTTATTTGGTATATAACTTGGTTGAAATTATTTTTATGAATGATCTTTTTCATCCTTCATTTTATCCTTTCACTTGCGTTATTCACATAGCCTATACGATGAGGTTGTGCCCACCCAGAGAGGCAAAATATTTATGTTATCTATGATTTATTGATTTTCTTGTTCATGGTTATCGTTGCTTTTATAATTTATGCATTTCTGATTAGCAATTGAATTCTATGACTAAATAGCAGAGCAAGAAGCTGGTTGCTTCCAAGTGGTATCAGTTAGTTGGGCAACTAATTATTTTGGACCTACGAATATCATCCTTTTGTGATCAATAACGTCTCCTGCATACTGGACAAACATTTTGAAGAGCATTACTTTTAGCCAGCTTGGTGGTTACTCAGCTTAATCGAGCAATGAAAACTTAGGTAGTGTGAATAACCAGTCATCCATATATTGTGGCTTGTGCAAGCGTTAAATTAGATAGAATCAGCTCCTTGTGAAACTCACACTATACAGGCATACACCAGAGGCACGTAAACCTGCCACACAACCTCGCATCTCGGATAAATCTAGTCACAAGTAGCATACACACCATCACCACCTAGCCATTAGATCACGCTCAATCCAAAATCGCCGTTTACTCACGCACAACACACATCAATTATCAAACAAACTCAGCGACCAATCAAACGATAGGAAACGCAAAAAATTGAAGCTAAAACTAAGGTACAAAAAGGTGCATTATATTTTTTTTTAATTTTTGCATTTGGAAAATATCCCACATCAGTTGTGAAATGACTACAAAGGCATTTATAACATGGAGGGTGCATAAAATAAAAGTGTGACTTCAGTCACACGACAGTTCCTTCCTTGCATGCATGAAACCTTGTCTTCCCTCTTTCATGGTCTTGGTTGCCTCACTGTCAGTATACATGTCGATCTCTCATGTCCCTTCTTCCGTTTTCTCGATTGTTTCATTATTGTCTATGTATCGATGTTGGTCGTGAGTTGTCTTCGTGTTCTTCGGTCCTCCCACAATGTCTTGATTGCTTAGCTATCCTACCATCGTATTGTTGACCTTGATTGATATTAGTTTATCTCATGTCATTGGGTTAGCGAGTCTTGTGTCATTGAATAGTGGTCATGTGGTTGTTAGCTGGTCTCACGTCGTTGGGTTAGCAAGTCTTGTGTCATTGAATAGTGGTCATGTGGTTGTTAGCTGGTCTCGTGTCATTGGGTTAGTGAGCCTGGTGTCGCTTAGTTGCTGGTCCCGCACTCTGTTTCATGTTTCTTTATCGCTACCTAGTTCAGTTGTGACATGTACTATCAACTGTCTTATCAATTTTCAAAAGTTGCTAAAGTTGCTGAAGTTGTCAAAAGTTGTTGAAGTTGTCAAAGTTGCTGAAAGTTGTCAAAAGTGGCTGAATATTGTCAAAAGTTGCTGAAAGTTGTCAAAATTTGTTGAAAGTTGCTGTCAATGAGGTGACCCAAAATTCAAATCCGCGTCGCAGTTGGAGCGACAATTAGGTGGAATACAAACCAAATTTTTGGGCAATTTAACAAAATTTTTTGCAAAAAATTGAAGCTCAAAGGCTCCTAAGCAGGAGATTCTGGAAAGTGCATGAACAAAAAGTGGACCAAAGGATCCAATGGTCGACTATCAAGCTCGGAGACTCCCAACAAAGAGAATTCAGAATCACAAAGAAGACCTCATCGAAGCAAAGGTACAAAAAATTCTCCTTCTCCTTTCAGAATTGGTAGTTATAATCCGGGTCATCCATTGATCAACAAAATGGCATCCAATACCTCTCCAAACTCCTCACAAGAGAACCTCACTCAAGTAGAAAATGGTCATCCCAAGGTCACTGATGAAGTGTTAGTCCAATTAGTAGAAAGCATTAAGCTTATGACTCTTCCACCAAGTATTCAACAAACAACCCCAACCAAATCCTCCTAGTCCCAACCACTGGAGTATTGACATTCACTATGAAGACTATACACACCAAAGAGGTCATAATAGTCAGTCCCCAAATCTCAACGACCACAAAAATAATGAGGATATGGGTAATGAAGAAGTTTTTGAGCAACAAAGGGGTTCTGATAGACCTTACCAAAATCACATCCAACGATAAAGGAATAACGAGGAACAAGATAGGAACAATGTTCACCACCAACCAAGAGGTCCTACTAGAGTCAATTATCCATGCATTGACATGCCCACCTTTGAAGGTCATGATCCACGTGGGTGGATAGCCAAAATGGAAGGCATCTTAGACTTCTACCAATTTCGACAGGAGGAAAAAGTTCCTTTTACGGCAACCAAATTAGGCACTGAAGCTTATCAATGGTTTACATGGTACAAACGTGAGAATGACCACCAAGCTCTCTTTTGGGATAATTTCAGGGATGCCTTTCTTCACAGATTTGACAAAGGTCCCACAGGTTCCTACACAGTGCGGTTGTTGTCACTCAAGCAGACAGGATCAGTAGGGGACTATATCTCAGAATTTACCAGCATGCTTCACTATGCACAAGACCTACAACCAGAGGTGGTGGTAGCGGCTTTTAGAAATGGATTGAAAGTGAATATTAAAGTCGAAGTGGACCTACAAAATCCATCCAAGCTAGATGAGTGTATAAGGATTGCCAATTTGGCAGAGACGAAGGTGCAACTAGGTCCATCCACACGACGTGATTCATATGGTCGACCTCAATTCCGCAACAACTCTTTCCGCAGAAATGATCAACCATCATGATACTTTTGCTACAAATGTCGCAATCATCATCCAAAAGATCAAGCATGTATACCACGACAAAACTTTCAAATTGAATATGCAGACAAGGAAGATGAAGAAATAGAGGAATACAACGCACCTGAGGATCCCACAGTTGATGACCAAAGTGAACACGAGGAGGTTGTAGCTGAGGAAGATACCATGACTATTTTAGTACATGCTCTTATGGGGTTATCCTCTCACCATACAATCAAGGTGGCAGGGTTCATTCAAAAAAAGAAGGTAACAATATTAATTGATTCAGGAAGTACTCACAATTTTATTGATGCAAAACTTGCAAGGGCATTAAATTTGCACGTCTACTCATCTAGTCAAGATAGATTTCAAGTCAGAATGACAAGCAGGAAAATTTCTCAATGCTTAGGTAAGACATCTTCAATTTCATTACAAATGGGTACTTATATTTGGCAAGGTCCTCTTTTTGTTATGGAATTAGGAAATTTAGAAGTTATTTTGGGAGTTGCATGGATGGAACAATTGGAAACCACAGTGGGTTTTAATCACAAACATCGCTTTGTGGAATGGCAAGACAATGGGAAGACTATTCGTCTTCAAGGACTGCCCACACCTCCATCAAAAATCGTAAGTTCACATAGCATGGAAAAGATATTAAGAAAATATGGTGGGGGATTCATAGCCCGAATCAATTGCATTGAAAAATTAGAACAAGATATGCCATAAATCCAAGCAGAAGATCTCCAAAACATTGTGGCTAACTATGAGGAGGTTTTTCAAGAACCAAAAGGACTACCACCCAAAAGATCTCATGACCATGCCATACACCTTGTGCCTGGAAGTCTTCCACCTAATGGTCGTCCTTATCGATATCCCCAACCCCAAAAAACATAAATTGAAAAGATTGTCCAAGAACTATTAGAACATGGTGTCATCCGTCATAGTACTAGCCCTTATTCCTCACCAGTAGTTTTGGCTCGTCGAAAAGACAATTCTTGGCGTATGTGTCCAGATTTTCATCCTCTCAACAAAATCATGATCAAAGATAAATTTCCTATTCTTGTCATTGATGATTTACTAGATGAACTACATGGTGCCAAATTCTTTACCAAATTAGACTTACGTTCAGGGTTTCACCAAATCCGAGTTAGGGAAGAGGATATTCCCAAAATAGCTTTTCAAACTCATGAAGGTCATTATGAATTCTTGGTCATGCCCTTTGGTCTCACTAATGCCCCATCTACATTCCAAAGCCTCATGAACCATGTGTTTCATCCATTCCTTCACAAATTTGTCCTAGTCTTCTTCAATGACATACTCATCTATAGTAAATCATGGAAGGATCATTTATCACATGTGGGAAGAGTTCTTCATATCCTACACAAGGAAAAGTTGTTTGTCAAACGATCTAAATGCTCCTTTGGTGTTCAAGAAGTTGAGTACCTCGGTCATATAGTATCTCAAGAAGGTGTTAAAGTGGATCCCAATAAGATTAAGGTAATTCAAGATTGGTCTTTACCTAAAACCATCAAGAAACTTCATGGTTTTTTGGGTCTCACTGGCTATTATCGCAAATTTATGCGTAACTATGGTAAAATTGTGGGTCCTCTCACAACGCTCACCAAGAAGGATGCTTTTCATTGGTCCGATGCAGCTACTCAAGCCTTCGAGGCTCTCAAAGAAGCAATGTGTACGACTCCAATTCTGGAAACTCCGGATTTTCAAAAACCATTTGTCATTGAATGTGATGCCTCAGGAACAGGTATTGGGGCAGTATTAATGCAGGAGGGTCATCCCTTAGCATTTGAAAGTAAACAACTTTCAGGGAAGAATTTGGGTAGATCCACATATGAAAAAGAAATGTTGGCTATTCTACACGTAGTGGAGAAATGGAGGCACTACTTAATCAATAGTCATTTTATTATAAAAATAGATCACAACAGTCTCAAGCATTTTCTAGAACAAAGGTTTTCTTATCCCGAACAAAATAAGTGGTTGACTAAATTTTTGGGATATGATTTTGTGATTGAATATAAGAAAGGAAAAGAAAATGTGGCAGCTGATGCATTATCTAAAAAATACGAAGATGAAGTAGTCATTAATGCCATTTCAGGACCATGTTCTCAATGGGTGTCTCAGTTACAGGAAGAATGGTTGTCCAACGGTGAAACAACTCAAATAATTCAAGAATTGTCTATGGGTTCATCTAAGCACCCTCTTTTCTCATATGATGACAAAATATTATGCAAGAAGAATCACATTTACATTCCACACAATTCAACAATCAAATCACGGATTCTAGAGGAGTCACATGCTTCTCCATCAGCAGGACATTCAGGGTTTCTGAAAACCTACATGCGGGTTAAACAATCCTTTTGTTGGAAAGGGTTAAAAGCAGAGGTCAAGCAATGGGTAGCAGAGTGTGAAGTGTGCCAACGCAATAAGGGAGAAACAGTCAAGTCACCAGGGTTGCTTCAACCATTACCTATTCTAGATCGTCAATGGGAACATATTTCCATGGATTTTATTGAAGGTCTTCCTAAGTCGGAAGGTAAAACAATAATTTTTGTGGTAGTTGATCGCCTTTCCAAATATGCTCATTTTCAGGCCTTACAACATCCATTTTCAGCAAGCAAAGTGGCCAAGGTATTTATGGATTCAATTTTTAAATTGCACGGAATGCCCAAAAATATTGTAAGTGATCGAGATCCCATTTTTACTAGCAATTTTTGGAAAGAATTATTTCGACTTAATGGTACCAAATTAAACATGTCTTCTGCATACCATCCACAAACAGATGGTCAAACAGAGGTAGTTAACAAATGTTTGGGTACTTACCTGAGATGTTTTGTACAAGATAAACAATATCAATGGAGTCAATGGCTATCATTGGCAGAATGGTGGTACAACACTTCTTACCATTATTCCATCAAGATGTCTCCTTTTGAAGCATTGTATGGAACTAAGCCACCAACAGTAGCAGATTATGTACCAGGTTCCTCCAAAGTGGCCCAAGTAGATGATTGGCTTCAGCAGCGACAATCAATGCTCACTATTCTGAAAGACAATTTGGTCCAAGCACAGAATCGTATGAAGCAACAACAAGACATGCATCGTTCAGAAAGAGCATTCAATGTGGGTGATATGGTGTTCTTACGTTTACAACCCTATAAACAATTGTCTCTGAAGATAAAATCAAGTCAGAAGTTGGCTCCACGATTTTATGGGCCTTACCAAATTGTGTGTCGCATTGGGGAAGTAGCATATCAACTAGAGTTACCCCAATCCTCACGCATACACCCAGTGTTTCATGTCTCCTATCTCAAGAAGGTGATTGGCCAGAAAGTACAATCTCAGTCAGAATTACCAGTGCTGGATGAAGAAGGGCGTATATATCTCCAACCAAAAGCAGTTGTACAAACCAGAACACGTAGACTAAGATCTCGTCACATCCAAGAGTTCCTCATCAAGTGGCAGGACTTACCTGAAGAAGATGCAACCTGGGAATCTAAAAGTATTTTCCAGTCATTTCCAGCTTTGAGGACAAAGCTTTCCGAGGAGGGGAGTCATGCTACATACCAAACATAGCCACGTCGGCTATGTTTTCCAAATGAATTTATTTTATATATAACTAGGTTGAATTTAATTTTAAGAATCATATCTTTTCATCATTCGTTTTATCCTTTCATTTGCGGTATTCACACTTGGCCTTTAAGGCGGGGATGTGCCCACCCGGAGTGGTGAAATATTTTTTTTATCTATCCTTTATTGATTTGCTTGTTCATGGTTATCGCTGCTTTTATAATTTATGAATTTTTGGTTAGCAATTGAATTCTGTGACTGAATAGCAGAGCAGGAAGCTGGTTGCTTCCATTCCCAGAGTTTTTCAAATGTCAAGATGGCCTTCACTTTGTTTTTCCATGAGAAATATTTGGACCTTTAAGTAATTGAGATTCTAAAAGCATGAACTTATTTTATGTCATGAAGGTCCTAGTAGGTTACCTTATATCCCCCGAGTATTAATATATGTTGTAAATATTATTCACCTCTATCACTTGCAATCAATTACTTTTAGACATATATTAAAAATACAATATTCAATAATATGGATTCAAAACTTGATGCAATGATAGGTTCTAAACTTCTAGAAATTCAATTTGAAGTGGGATTCCTTATGTATACCTAATTAAAAGTTTTAGAAATATTAAATGTTTGCAAACTAATTTTTACTACTCCTTATATCTCCCTATGTTAAGAGTTTGCAACTATTCTTTAGAAGCAATGTAAATGATATAAATACTTCTAGTTTTACTCTACGTATTCTATATAAACAATATTCTGTTCTAGATATTTTTAACACCTTCTTGCTCCTATTAATTTCTCTAGAATGTTTAATAAAACTTGATATCAAACTTGCAATATAATGATGAATGTTTCTCACCTTATTACTTATGATTTGCAAGTTGTTTGTATGCGATTTTCAAGGGCTGATTTCCTTGTTTCTCTTCACCTTGCTTGTCAATGTTTTCCTCCTTGTAGAAGGATTGTTTTCCTTTTCTCTCTTCAACCAAATTCTGGTTGGATATGTGCTCTACTATTCACACTTCAACTTAGCTGATATGTGCACTATTTTGAGCTTGAACCCTCTCTTTAAAATAATCTTCAGATGGTATGTAATTGTCTATCATTTGCTGGTTTCTACGTATCCTTAAAACAACAACCTTTCACCTCTTTAGTTTATTCTATACAACCTTGTGCTCTCCTCATTTATTTATATATGTAGGAGCCTTATTTACTTGGTGTAATATGATATGGGAGTTCCAAATGGCACTTATCCTCTTCACCTTCTTGAAAACATTTATACTTGCATCTCTTTGTAGCACTTAAGACAAGTGACACTTGTCCTTTAAAAATGTTTTTTTCGCTCCTCCTAATGCCTGTGATAAGTGGTGTTCACATTCTTACTCCTTGGTGGTTGATGGCTGTTATAGATGCTCTTACCTTCTACTTCCATGTTGGGTGCTCCTTTGTCTTATCTTGGCTTGGAGGAGTGTTACTTTATGATGTTGGGTGCTCCTTTGTATTATCCTTGCTTGGAATATGTTAAACTATAATGTTAGGCATTCTAGACTCCTTTTGCAATGTGGTACTCTTCTCCTTGAGTGCTTAGAAAAACTCTTCTACGTGGTCAATTATTCCTATATTCCTTTGAATTTTCTAGCACTCTCCAACACTCTAATCCTATGAAGTTCTTGCTGTAAAATTTTTCTCTTTGCAAAATGTTTGTGCTATCTTCAATGGTGCTCTTGGATGTGGAAAACCCGTTATTTTTAGCTTGATTCAATGATGATGGCACCTCATTTGTTGGTGATAATTTATTTGCAATATGAATTTAGCTTCACCTTTGTATTTTCCACTTGTCTTGTCTCCTTTTGCAAGTCCTTTTCGTGCTTCATATGGGTGGCAATTTCGATGGCTACAACACTTCTTTGGGAGTCTTTTGATACCTTAGATAATCTAGAATTTCAACCTCTTGAATGCACCTTCTATTGCTTTTCAAAGGCTCTTTTCGTAAGGTTTTGTAGAGTGCCCTTTTTGAGGAGTTCTTAACACTTCCTTTTCCTTTGTAAAACCTACCCTTTTGTTGCACTAGTGAAGTCCTTTGGATGACTCACAAATGTATACTATAATTGCCCCCCTATGCTTGAAAATTTATCCTTTGCCTTACTCAAAATGTGGGCTTCAATGGGATGTATTGGCTCTTTGTTTTTGCTGTCCAAGAGTGTCTTCAAAACCTGTTTTGCTCTTCTCCAAATCTACCTGTAAACCTCTTGGAAATATAGACTTAGACTGCACTTTTACACTTGGAATTACTTCTTCTTTTCTTGCTATTGTATGCTGATTTGATTCTCCAATTTTGGAGGTAATATCACTCCTTTTGGTGGCTATTCCTTGCTACTAAATTCTACCTTTAATTCCTTCAACCGAGCTTTGAAAAATATGCCTTCTACTCTTTGTTTTGGTTGTTATGGTTACCTTTAATCCTTGGCAATACCTTCCTTTGCTTGGCTATTCTTTACTTATAAATCCAAGATTTTTACTGTAAAACTTTGCACTCTATATTATGCAAGTATGTAGTCTCCTTTTGATTAGATATTTTTCTTGAAATATACCTAACTTCTATTTTCTTCTATGTGCAGGTATGCTCCTTGTAAACTATAACTTTTGCACTATTTTGAAGACTTGAAATAAAACTATTCTATGCAACTCTTTGATCCTTTGAAAACGATGCTTGATAAACCTTAATATGAAACCAAATATAAAAGCTCAACTAATAAACTTTGCACCTTATTGTTGCATACCTTTTTCTCTTGAATATGATGAAGATAGTGGTTATCCAATTCACCTCAATGGATGTCTTTTATGGATGATTTTGCGGCTCCCTTATGCTATTCAAAAACAACTCTTTGCTCACATTTCTACACCTTCAATATGTTATCAACTTGCTGCTCTAAAATCTATTTTGGTGGCTTCAAAAACTTCTTTTGAATGTGCTTATGGAATCTAATTTTTAGCAGTCACTTATGCTGCCCATAATTTCTGAAAATTTCAGCACTAAGCAATCTTCATTGTTGCTTTTAATTTTTTTGGTTTGCTGCTTTTTTTGTTGTCCATGAACTCTGTATTTTGTAGATATGAGTGCTATTAATATGCTGCCCTTTTCTTTATCTTAAAATCTGAAACTTTTCTAGATTGTAAGGCAATCAATACCATCATTGAAATATTATCCTTGAATCCCAAAAATTTGATAGGATTCTCCCCAAATCGTAGTTGAGATGTTGCTCAAGAACCTCCTTCAATGATGGCCCCCAAATCTCACAGATTTGGTGGTTCTTCTATCTATTTTCACTTGCAAAATTTTGACTTCAAAGTAGATCTCCTAAAAAAATCTATCAATATTGAGATCTATTCAATACTACCTTTTTTATTTGACAATCTTCTTGCCAAAATTTCTCCTTTGGGATTGTTGTCGAATGGCGACGATTGTCCCAATTACTTAGATTCTTCTATGGTAGTAATTTCTTCAATGAGTCCTTCAATGAACTCCTTCAATGAGGCTCACCAAGCCTTCTTATTGAGACCTCTCAAAGGTTCTAAATATTGCAACTTCTAAATCTTCAATGAGACCTTCCTTGGCCTCTTCAATATTCAACTAATGAAATAAGATCTTCTTCTAGGATCTCTTGAATCTGCTGCTCATGAAATTTGTAATAGAACATTTTGTTAGTTCTTTTCAATGATAAATTATTGGAAATATGAGCAAGGTTTGTTGTCATTGATGTCAAGAAGAAAGTAAGGTTTGTCATCATTAATGTCATGAGGATGATGACCAAGTTTCAATGTCATCCATGCATTTATGTCAAAAGGTTGATGTCCAAATTCTGGTGTTATTAATGTCCTCCAGTGGTTTTTCCAGCAAGGCAAAGAAGCAGGTTGATAAAAATAATAATATTATAATATATAATATTATAATATTTTCCGGTTATAGTTTGGTGTGAAGAGAAACAAAGGTCATGGAGTGATAAAATTATTATTTCCCCAAAAGACCCATGTAAAAGGTTATAAAGCCCTAAGTTTAAATTATTTAAATTTAAATATTTTACCCTAAGGTAAAATTTAAATTTAAATTAATTTAAAAGCGCCATAATTCAAAATTTGAATTAATTCAAATTTGAGATAAGTAAAAGGGTCGACGTGTTCTAAAAATTGATAAAGCATATATAAGGTGGTAAGTTCCACCTTGGGAAGGTATCCATGTGATCCATTTGAATGCAAAGGAAATCGTGCGCCAAGGACTAAGGAGGAAAATCGCATGTGCTTTTTAACCCTTTGAGGAGGCAGACCAAGGAACAAGGTAGAGAGGAGAATCGATTAAATCGTAGAAGCGTTGGTAGCGCGGTTGGCAGCCAGGGCAGTGGTAAGTCGCTTGTAGGTGATAGGTCATGGGTTCGAATCCATGTGATAATGGTTTTGGAAGGTAGAAGTTCGATTTGACTTTTGCGTCGTTGGAGAGGTTAAAGAGGAAGGCGTGAGCCTTATTCATCATGTGAAGGCACATAGCCCACTTGGTGGGTGCGCGTTGTGTGGAGGTACTTGGGAGAAGGGGATCGATGGATCGAATCCCATCAAAGTCTTTTTGGGTAAGATTACAAGGTATGCACTATTGCTAAGGTTTAAACATTGCATCCAAAAATTGCAAAGGTGGAAATTAATTTTTTAATTTCCTAAGGTCTTGTTAATTAAAATTTGCATAGTTAAAAGGGTTTATGAGTTATAAAAGGGAGATAAAAGGGTATGCAAAGTTTTAATTTGTGTGTTTGATTTTTAAGTGGTTAAAAGGAGTAATAAGGTGTGCCAAAGGTGTTAGATGTTATTTGTTGAAATAAAGTTATATTATAAAAATCAATTTGAAAGGAGAAATAAGGTATAGTTGATTTTTATACTTTGGCATGGTGAAATATTTTGAAAGAAAATATTGAGGATAAAATTGTGATATCTAACCATTGAGATTGGCAAAGAGAGTGAGTGTGATTGAGATAGGTTTTGAGAATCAAATCTTCTTCAAAATAAAGGTATGGGCATATCTTCCTTGTGAGTGAAATATTGTTGGATGTTGTGAATGCTAAGTTGGAGTGAAAAGGATTGTTTGATAAGCATTGTTGAGTTTGGTTTTGAGATATCCAATGTTGATTGATGTGGATTTTCTGGAATGAAAGTTGATACTAGAAACCTTGTTTGATAAGCATTGTTGGAAATATTGAGTAAGATTTCATATGCTTGATTAGGGTTTGTGAAAGATCATGAGTATCATTGTTATGTGAAGTTGAGAACTATCTTGAACTAGGGTTTGTGAAAGATCATGAGTATCATTGTTATGTGAGATTTGTTTGATAAGCATTGTTGACTAAGCTTTCATTGAGTGATTGGTTGAGTGGAGTTGATTGAGCTTAGTTGATTGGAAGTGTTGGAGTGATAGTTCAAGTTCTATGAAACAAATTATTCTTTACTAATTTGATTTGAAAGATATTGAAAGTGATTGAGTGTGAAACATATTGAGTCTCTAACCATTCTCTATATTTTTCTTTGGTAAAGCAAGAGATATTGAAAGTGATTGAGAATTGTTATGAGTGTGAAACATATTGAGTCTCTAACCATTCTCTATATGTTTCTATGAGATTAAAACAAGATTCTATGTGAAACTTGTTTGTGTGATTGAAGAGGTTTTCTATAATAGATTGAGTTGAGTTGATATGAGTAAGCTTTTAGTGGACAGACTTTGAAAAAGTGAATTGAGGTAAGTCTTTGAACTTAGACAAAAATAGTGACTTAGATTAGAGGAAAGTCTTGGTGAAGACTTGAGAGTAGATTAAGAAAGTTCTAGAGAGAACTTATGAGAATATTTGAGGTAAGTCTTTGAGAAGACTTGGAGAGTAGAGTTGATTGATTGATTTGTTCAAACCTTGAGTTAAGGTTTGGGGAAGATCTAGCAGAGTTGATTTGTGATTAAATCAAGCTTTGTGTTAAGTCTTGAGGATAGATTTGAGATATTTAGTAGGTTTGATAGATAGATATTGAGCAGATTTGTGCTAGACCAAGGACTATGTTTAGTGTAGATTAGAGATAGATATTGAGCAGATTTATGCTAGATCGAAGGACTATGTTTAGTGCAGATTAGAGATAGATATTGAGAAGATTTGTGCTAGATCGAAGGATTATGTTTAGTGCAAATTTGAGATAGAGTTGAGAGTAATATTTGGAGGTGATAGAGTAGAGGATAGTAGTCTCCAGTGGATAGAGATCCATTAGCCAGGGTAGTGAGGATAGAGATCTTCTAAGTGAGGATAGAGTCTTCAGTGGAGAGAGATCCACAAGCTAGAGTAGTGGAGGCAGTAGTCTTCTAGAAGATCACCATCCAGAGCAGAGGAGAAGGAGTTCTCCTATGGATAGAGATCCATGAACCAGATGAGGAGATTGGTGTCTCCTATGGATAGAGATCCATAAACTTGATTAGGGGATTGGTGTCTCCTTTGGACAGAGGTCCATAAACATTGTAATAGGGAAAGGTTTCCCAAGAGATTTGTTGAGAAAATTTTAGTGAAATATTTTCTCCGTGGAGTAGCCCACATTGGGTGAACCACGTTAAATTGGTGTCTCTATTGTGTGTGGTGATTTGTGCATTGCTTTGATTACTATTGTTGATATTGCCATTGATATATTGGATATTATTATTTGGGAAAGAAAAGTAAAAAGTGGTCTTATACTATTCACCCCCTCTCAGTATAAGCTTGTGTTCTTCAATTGGTATCAGAGCGGGTTCCTTCGAAAGAGTTTAACAACTTGAAGGAAAATCTTACAAGAACATAGATGGATTCTAAGAATGGATCTTCAGGGAATTCAACACCATTGTTTGATGGGAGCAATTATGTACTTTGGAGTATGAGAATGAAGATTCATCTGATGGCACTTGGAAATGAGGTATGGGAAGTAGTTGAGAATGGATACATACCACCAACTACTCCACCTACAGATAAATATGGTAAGCTTCTACATCATTACAATTCAAGAGCAATGAATGGAATTTTGAAAGGTTTGCATGAAATAGAGTTTATAAAGGTTATGCATTGCAAATCAGCAAAGGAAATTTGGGATAAGTTGCAAGGCATATATGAAGGAGATAAAAAGGTCAAAAGGGTAAAGTTGCAAAATTACAAGAGAATATTTGAAGATCTAAAAATGAAGGATGAGGAAAACATTGATGCTTATCTACTTCGTGTAGACGAGGTTGTTAACTCCATGCAAGGACTTGGACTTGAAGTTCAAGAATATGATGTTTGTGATAAGATTTTAAGGTCACTCCCAAAAAGGTTTAGTGAAAATATTTTAGCTATAGAAGAGTCAAAAGATATTGATATTTTGACAAGGGATGAATTACATGGCATTCTCATAGCTTTTGAGATGAGAATAAAAGAGGAACCTATTCCCTAGAAAGAAGCAACCTTCAAAGCTACTAAGAAGACAAAGGGTAAGAAGTCAGATTCAAGCAATGAGTTATCCAGTGATGAAGAAGCAAATTATGGCAGAAAGAACAAGGACTCAAGAAATTATAAAGGTACGAAATTAGTTAGATGTTTCAATTATGGAAAATATGGTCACTATGCATCTAATTGTCCAGAGGCTAGAAATAGCAATGATGAAGAAAAATAGGATCATAAGAACAGGGAAACAGGAAAACACAAGTACCAAAAGAAAAGTAGGGATGGACAAGGCAAGCAAGGAAAGAAGTTTTTCCAAAGGCATAAGAAGAGTTTCTATGCAGACAAGGTAAGTAAGAGCTCAAGTGATAGTGATGAAAGTTCCTCAAATGATGATAAAGATGAAGTACTATTTATAGCAAAAGAAAAAGATGATGTTAGAAAGAAGGGCACCAATGATTCTCAAGTGTTTTAGATGTGGTAACTTTGGTCATCTTGAAGATAGTTGTACAAGGAATGGATTCAGTTTTAGTGATGATGAATATGAAGATACACTTGAAGGACCAGAAGAAAATCTTCTTATGGCAATAGAAGAAGAAGGGAGTACTTCTAGTGGAAATAAATCAGAAAGGAATGAAGATAATCCTAAAGGTAAACAAATAGAGGAAGAATCAGAGAAAGGAGAAGTTGATCTTGAAGGTGAACTTATTTATGCCCTTGATGCACTAAGGGAGGTAAGAAAGTAAAACTCAAAACTCAAGCTTAAATTTCAAGAATGTGATGAAGAGAAAGGAAAGCTTATAGAGGATCTAACCAACTCAATAGCTAAGACAAGGAGGTTTAAAGAGAAGTTAGAAGCTAAGGTTTTAGAATGTGAAAGGTTAGAGCAAGAAGTAGCTTCACTAAGGAAGGAAGTAAAAGAGTCTAAAGATAAGCTACACAAGTTTGGGAAAAGCTCAAAAACCATAGACAAGATTATCAAGGTACAAAGGTGTTCATCAAACAAAATAGGACTTGGATTTGAATAGGAACAAAGAAAACAAGGAGAGGAGTCAATCTCAAGCTCCAAAGAAGAAGAAGCTTCAGAAGAAGAGAGTGTAAGAGAAAGTGAGACTTTTGAGGATGAGTTGGACAATAAAGAGTTCAACAGGAAAAGGAACAATGCACAAATGAGGAATAGATGGAACAAGAAGCAACACAGGGTAAAAGAGACTAAGAGACCAATGGGGTCAAGGCAAGGTAGTTTCAATGGATGATGCTTCTCATGTCATAGGTTTGGGCACAAGGCTTCACAGTGCAAGACACATGGAAGACAGGAATATGGGAATTTTAGAAACATGCATCTTTTTCAAGGGTATTGCTACTCTTGTAATCAGTTTGGTCACAAGGCAATAAATTGTAGGGTTCATGATAGAAATGGATATGGCTTCACCAGGAGAAACTTCAAGATAGTTGCACCTCCAAGGAATAACAACATTAAGTGTTATAAGTGCAATAATGATGGGCATACAACAAAGTGGTGTAGAGCATAAATTCCAGAGACAAGCAGGAACAAGAATAGTCAGAGGAATCAGAAGGATCGATTGAGGAAGAAAGTGGACAAAGGTAAAGATCAGTGCTTGTTGGGAGTAGAAATACTCCCACCCCAAAATTAACCACCTCAAGAGGAGGTGGGGGAGGGGCTAAGCTAAGAGTCTCATTCTTAGCCCCGAGCCCCAAAGGTGACCCTTTGCCATTGATGTCAAAGGGGGAGAGATTTGAGTTAGGGGGAGAGCATTCAGTCAGGGGAGCAATTTCTCAGGGGGAGCAGAATAGAAAAAGGTAAAGGAAATGGTAAAAGAAAAATGGGTTGCCATCAATGACAAAGGGGGAGATTGTTGGAAATATGAGCAAGGTTTGTTGTCATTGATGTCAAGAAGAAAGCAAGGTTTGTCATCATTAATGTCATGAGGATGATGACCAAGTTTCAATGTCATCCATGCATTTATGTCAAAAGGTTGATGTCCAAATTCTGATGTTATTAATGTCCTCCAATGGTTTTTCTAGCAAGGCAAGAAGCAGGTTGATAAAAATAATAATATTATAATATATAATATTATAATATTTTCCAGTTATAGTTTGGTGTGAAGAGAAACAAAGGTCATGGAGTGATAAAATTATTATTTCCCCAAAAGACCCATGTAAAAGTTTATAAAGTCCTAAGTTTAAATTATTTAAATTTAAATATTTTACCCTAAGGTAAAATTTAAATTTAAATTAATTTAAAAGTGCCATAATTCAAAATTTGAATTAATTCAAATTCGAAATAAGTAAAAGCATCGACGTGTTCTAAAAATTGATAAAGCATATATAAGGTGGTAAGTTCCACCTTGGGAAGGTATCCATGTGATCCATTTGAATGCAAAGGAAATCGTGCGCCAAGGACTAAGGAAGAAAATTGCATGTGCTTTTTAACCCTTTGAGGAGGCAGACCAAGGAACAAGGGAGAGAGGAACATCGATTAAATCGTAGAAGTGTTGGTAGCATGGTTGGCAGCCAAGGCAGTGGTAAGTCGCTTGTAGGTGATAGGTCATGGGTTCGAATCCGCACGATAGTGGTTTTGGAAGGTAGAAGTTTGATTTGAATTTTGCATCATCGGAGAGGTTAAAGAGGAAGGTGTGAGCCTTATTCGTCATGTGAAGGCACGTAGCCCACTTGGTGGGTGCACGCTATGTGGAGGTGCTTGGGAGAAGGGGATCGATGGATCGAATCCTATCGAAGTCTTTTGGGTAAAATTACAAGGTATGCGCTATTGCTAAGGTTTAAACATTGCATCCAAAAATTGCAAAGGTGGAAATTAATTTTTTAATTTCCTAAGGTCTTGTTAATTAAAATTTGCATAGTTAAAAGGGTTTATGAGTTATAAGAGGGAGATAAAAGGGTATGCAAAGTTTTAATTTTTGTGTTTGATTTTTAAGTGGTTAAAAGGAGTAATAAGGTGTGCCAAAGGTGTTAGATGTTATTTGTTGAAATAAAGTGATATTATAAATTGATTTGAAAGGAGAAATAAGGTATAGTTGATTTTTGATATTTTGACATGGTAAAATATTTTTGAAAGAAAATATTAAGGATAAAATTTTGATATCTAACCTTTGAGATTGGCAAAGAGGTTGAGTGTGATTGAGACAGGTTTTGAGATTCAATCTTCTTCAAAACAAAGGTATGGGCATATCTTCCTTGTGAGTGAAATATTGTTGGATGTTGTGAATGCTAAGTTGGAGTGAAAAGGATTGTTTGATAAGCATTGTTGAGTTTGGTTTTGAGAAATCCAATGTTGATTGATGTGGATTTTCTGGAATGAAAGTTGATACTAGAAACCTTGTTTGATAAGCATTGTTGGAAATATTGAGTAAGCTTTCATATGCTTGAATTAGGGTTTGTGAAAGATCATGAGTATCATTGTTATGTGAAGTTGAGAACTATCTTGAACTAGGGTTTGTGAAAGATCATGAGTATCATTGTTATGTGAGATTTGTTTGATAAGCATTGTTGACTAAGCTTTCATTGAGTGATTGGTTGAGTGGAGTTGATTGAGCTTAGTTGATTGGAAGTGTTGGAGTGATAGTTCAAGTTCTGTGAAACAAATTGTTCTTTATTCTAAATTGATTAAGAGATTTGAAAGTGATTGAGTGTTGGTGAAACATATTGAGTCTCTAACCATTCTCTATATGTTTCTATGGTTAAAAAGAGAGATTGAAAGTGATTGAGTATTGTTATGAGTGTGAAGCATATTGAGTCTCTAACCATTCTCTATATGTTTCTGTGAGATTAAAATAAGATTTTGTGTGAAGCTTGTTTGTGTGATTGAAGAGGTTTTCTATGATAGAGTGAGTTGAGTTGAGTAAGCTTTTGTGGAATCTTACAATGCAGATTTGAGATAAGTCTTGGTGAAGACTTGTTGAGCAGATTGGAAAAGTTCTAGTGAGGACTTGTTGAGTAGATTTGAGGTAAGTCTTGGTGAAGACTTGTTGAGTAGGTTAGGAGAGGACTAGTTTGGAAACAATGAAAGTTCTAGGAGGAGAATTTGGATAGATTTGAGGTAAGTATTTGAGAAGACTTGAGAGCAGAGTTGATTGATTGATTTGTTCAAACCTTGAGTTAAGGTTTGGGGTAGATCTAGCAGAGTTGATTTGTGATTAAGTCAAGCTTTGTGTTAAGGCTTGAGGATAAATTTGAGGATAGAGTTTGGTGCAAATTTAAGGATAGGTTTATGCCAGACCAGAGATAGATATTGAGTAGATTTGTGCTAGATCGAAGGACTATGTTTAGTGTAGATCAAAGACAGAGATTGAGCAGATTTGTGCTAGACTGAAGGACTATGTTTAGTAAATCAAAGATAGATATTGAGCAGATTTGTGCT
This sequence comes from Wollemia nobilis, assembly GCA_028583015.1. Taxonomy (NCBI): domain Eukaryota; kingdom Viridiplantae; phylum Streptophyta; class Pinopsida; order Araucariales; family Araucariaceae; genus Wollemia; species Wollemia nobilis. The sequence goes on from JAQPPZ010001411.1 coordinate 7,224,397, forward strand.
AGACCGAAGGACTATGTTTAGTGCAAATTTGAGATAGAGCTAAGAGTAAGCTTTGGAGGTGATAGAGTAGAGGATAGTAGTCTCCAGTGGATAGAGATCCATTAGCCAGGGTAGTGAGGACATAGGTCTTTTGAGTGAGGATAAGAGTCTTCAGTGGAGAGAGATCCACAAGCTAGTGTAGTGGAGGCAGTAGTCTTCTAGAGGATCACCAACCAGAGTAGAGGAGAAGGAGTTCTCCTGTGGATAGAGATCCATGAACCAGATGAGGAGATTGGTGTCTCCTGTGGATAGAGATCCATAAAATTGATTAGGGGATTGGTGTCTCCTTTGGATAGAGGTCCATAAACATTGTAATAGGGAAAGGTTTCCCAAGAGATTTGTTGAGAAAATTTTAGTGAAATATTTTCTCCGTGGAGTAGCCCACATTGGGTGAACCACGTTAAATTGGTGTCTCTATTGTGTGTGGTGATTTGTGCATTGATTTGATTACTATTGTTGATATTGCCATTGATATATTGGATATTATTGTTTGGGAAAGAAAAGTAAAAAGTGGTCTTATACTGTTCACCCCCTCTCTCAGTATAAGCTTGTGTTCTTCATCAATCTTCCAGAATAGAAGTTCTTCAATAGGGTCTTCAATGGACCTATTATTCAATAGAGTCTTCAATGAATATCTTCTTCAATAGGACCTTCAATGGACCTCTTCTTCAATCAAAAGTTTTTTGTCTTCAATTAAGATAACCAATCTCCAATATTTTGCTAGGAGTCTTCTCCATGCGCCTCTTCAATCTTCAATGAGGTATTATTTCTAGGACCTCCTTCCTAGATTTACAATCTTCAGTGTGGTTTCCATGGCCACTAAATCTCTCCTCGATCTATCAAGTAGGAGTCTTCAATATGCAAATATTTCAATGGGACATTTCTCCTTAGGCCTCCAAATCTTCAATCCTTATTTTCTACAACAAAGGATCAATCCTTGCACAAGGGACGTAACTTCAACTTTTAGGCAATGAAGATGAATTTCTTCTCTATCTATTGTAGGAAGCTTCCCACCTTCTGAGAGTTAATTTTTTGCAACAAGAAAAAATTAGATGATAGTAAATTCTCCTAAAAACTTCTCCTAAAAACTCATTTTCTCTCTTGCAATACAATATTAGAGATAATAAAAAATTTCTATGACTCTATGAGAAATAAACTTCACTAGTCGGATTTCCAATCTAATGGATACAATGCTGAGTTCTAGTATTCACAAGCATTACAACTCTTGTGGAAAAAATCTAGCTAAATATTACATGTGGATTTCTCTATTTTCTATTCTTCTACCTAGAGCTACTTCTATCAAAAATTTATTATGATGGTATTTGCATGCAACGACGCACTATGGCTGATCCAATTTTCAAATACTCAACAATAGTAATGGTGATCACTTGTGGCTTTCCTTTGATCCACCGTGGCTTTGATACCACTGTTAGATTTTGGAGCCTTAAACATAAAGGAAATACATTCACAAGTATATAAATAAACATGCAATGATAAAACTATGATAATACCAAAAATTATGCATGAAAATATGATAGAAGACTTGATACAATGCTCTAGAAATGCTCATATAGAAAGCTCACAAAAATTACAATGCTCCTCTCATGGAGTTTGTAACTCTTCCATGATAGCAAAATGGAGCTACATTGCTACTACTACTACTCACACCTTTGTATTACTTTGACACACTCACAATGAGGCCTTTATATAGAAATGTTACTTGCCTCTCACTCAACCCTAAGACTCATGTACATGTTGACTACATGCACATTTACATCATTGCACATTCTAACACTTGTGCATTTATTCTATTACACTTATAAAGCGATAACCCATAATATAATCTTAAACTAAATATGCACCCTGTTGTGACCATATCACAACCGACCCTAAAATTGGGGACCCATTTGAAAATTTAGGAATTTTTGTTTGTCATGTTTTGTTGGTAATTTTGTTTATCTATTTGGTATCATAATGTAGTTGGTTTTGATGTTTTTGTTATCATGTTAGAATAATGTGTTATGTCAAAGTAACATGTTTTTCATGATTATTTTGTTTAAGTGTCTCATTGTTTAAAAGGGTTTTGGATTTAAATTGAAATGTTTATTTTAAATATTTTAAATTAATTAAAATATTTAATTTAAAATATTTAAAATGATTTTAATTTAAATATATATATATTATTAAAATATTTTAATAAAAAGTTCTTAATTTTTTATGTGTGCAGTTCATCACAACGACGACATGGTTGTCCAGGCGGTCAGGTAGCTTGACACAAATTTCGGAGCACAGTTTGATCAAGAGGCGCACATGGGTGAACAACTCGTAATTTGTTTAATGATAAGTTGTGGTTTATAAAGCATCTGATGCACAACTACCTTATCTATGTTGGATAAAACAAATATTTTTAAATAAAATTACGCGTAAAATAAAAATAAGGTCAAAGATATGCACCTTGTGAATCTTCACTATCGCCATTCTTGTATATGGGGATGCAATATTAAAATGAGACACATTGAACTGGTTTTAATGACGATGAGTGTCACAGTCGAGATTCCATGGGTAGGACCAAGCATGGCTAGTGTTTTTCAAATGCAAGGATATATATAGTTGGATAAAGGACGATGACAATCTCACTAACAACAAATGAATGGAACTCTCTGGTTGTTCTAAATGGAGTTGTACCAGTTATTCGATATGTTTTATCCATTTTTTAAGATAGTGTGACCGAAATAGTGGTTGTCATGAGTAATTTGAGTGTAGTTATGGAATTGATTTTCTCCCAAAAAAAGTAGAAAGGAAGTGCTATTTTGTTCCATTCAGGATTTTATCATTATTAATAGGTTTCTCTGCTGTAATTTTAATTCTCGGTAACATTCTAAAGTAAAGATGCAATGTAAGCGCAAAAATTAACGTCATGGAAGTAACTGGAGATGGGGTTTAGATGAACCAATGACCTAGACATGAATATTCACACGGGCATGTATGTTGCAGACCTGAACGTGGATAACCAATTATTTCAGAAAATATGGGGAGTTTATGGTGTCTAGACAACACATGCCACATAATGTTAAATTGAATTGCATCACGGTACATCAAATAGAGCAAACAAGATATGAATTTTTTTTTAATATAGCATGCATGACAACAAATGTTAGAAGACCACGATATGGTGATGATGGAGCTTGGGAATAGTTTCAGTAGGAATTCATGACTTCATTATTGAGAATGCTTTTATCAGTGCAAATGTAGATTTTCAAAGGAAGAATAACTTAGGCATTTTTTATGATTAACAAACCACAGGAATATGTATATCATGACATGGGTAAGAAAAATGATGACTATGTACAGTGGAGAGGCATGATTTGAGAGGAAGTATGCTTCTATCTTCTTGAATAGTGCAGTGGAGAAGATTTATGACAAGTTTAACCTCGCTATGAAGATGTTACATTAAATTGTTGAAGTTATTGTAGCATAATTTTGTTGAAAAAGAAATACGTAACCTATTATAAGTATAGTGTGGGGATACCATGTTCTTGGGAATGGTATATTGGTGTCACATTATAGTACAACAATGATACGTGTTGGAGAACACAATAACGAATGGCATTATGTACGTAGTGTTGAAGGTTGAGGTCTTATGTTAATTGTATATTTTTATTGATTCGTATGCTTTCAAGGTATTATAGAGGGTGCATACGTTTTCAAAATACTATGAAGGGTGCATAAAAATAAAAAATCGATGATGAATATTTAGTATTTTAAGACTTAATGAATCTTAAAATAAAAGACAATTTTCGGTAATGCAGTTATATAATTTGCTCATAAATTCATTAGGGAACAGAAAAAACGAACAAAGAAAATGAGATTATAAGGTTATAAATAGCCTAGAAGAAGCCAAGAAAATGGTCGGATGGATTGGGAAAAAGGATATTTTAAAAGACGTTCGAAGGCAAAGGCTTGCAGGTTACATGAAGCAAAAGATACTTGTCATAGAGACTTTTGGAAATTGCATTGTAAAGTTTGATCATTGAATATATCAATTTTATTATATTGAAGCAAGCATAAATTTGGTGTTTCATAAGATTAATAGGATTGATTTATTTTGAGTTATTATATTTTTCCATAGAATATTGCATTCAATTTATTATTGATTGAGACATTTCTGATCAATATAAATTGAGTTAAAATTTTAGAAGTTTATGTTTATTAGTTCGGTAGCCTGTAGCATAGATTTTATTATTTTATTTTATTATTCTTACCCTTTCCTTTTATTTTATTTTAAATATCAAAGTTCGGATCTTAACCCTAATTCATTATTATAAAGGTTCAAATACTTTATAATTAGGGTCTTAATGTTTATTCACTTTCCAAACATTTAATTTAATTGATGTTTGGATGAATAAAAATTACATTGGTTGGAAGGTTACAAAAACCCTAACTGCAATATTATAAAGGTTCAAAACCTTATAATTAGGGTTTATTTTTATGTTTGTTCACCATTCGGATATTCAAATTTAATTTTATATTTTGATGAATAAGCATTAAAATTAAATAAAAACCCTAATTTTAATATTATAAAGTTCAAACTTTATAATTAGGGTTTTATATTTAGTTGCTTTTTGGAACTTACGTAAATGTTAATTTTTATGTAATTCATCAAAGGGGATTAATTTATAAGGGTTACATGTTAAGGTTAATCATTTGGATTACTTTTCTTTCATGTTTAAAGCAACATAAAGATCAATTCATTCATCATTTTATTTTCATGAATAATCACTTGCACAACATAATAAAATATTACCGACATAGACCCTTTGTTAACAATTATTTACAAATCACTAAGGTATTATGAGTACTTATTTAATACATTTTTATAACACACAAACACACATTAAGTGAATGGAACCTTGGAGAAATGTTTATTTCTTTACAAGAGTGTTTTCATTTCAAAATCCTAACTGTGATGGGTATTTTGTAACTGGGCAAAATTTCCACTCAACACACCCACGAGGGTACATTAAGAAATAACCAAATAATGTAATAGACATATTTTCTAACATCATGGGCAGTAAATGCCTTCTTTGATCGATGCTAGTTTCTCCCTTGAGTAGCGCTTCTCCCCTCCATAAATGGTGCTGATATTCTTCTTAAGGAATGCTTTGTCTATGACAAATATCCTCTATAAATGGAGCACTGGTATTGCTGGTCTATGACAACTTCTTAAATGTAGACTTACACCTTTGAATGGCACACAAGATTGAATTAACTTCCTCTCTATGAACGTGTTTTACACCTTTCAATGCTTGACTTCCTTTGACCTTGTTTTTTGCTCCTTCTCCAAAATGGGCACCTTAAATAGCATTGTTTCCTTACATATTGTGAAAAAGTGTCACTTGAGCATTACTAAATAGATGTTGATATTCCAATGTACCTTTATGCAATGTTGAGTTTGGTGGTAACCTTCAAAAACTTTGTAACTTCTTTTTGGGTGAGCGCTAGATTATTCATGAATGTTGGGATGCTTAGAAATCTTGTTCCAAGTGACAATCAAGGCTTGTGCATGTAAGCCTTTATTCTAACACTCCAAGGATGAGCATTGTAACCCTATATTTACCTATATCTTTGTATTTTACATTATATTGCTATATTTATTGGAATGCAAGTGTTTTCTCTTCTCCTTTTGCACGTTGTCTTGATGAGGATAATGAGTGGCTCCAACTGTAATTCTCCAAGGTTCTATGGTGCTCCTAATGGAAATATTGTGGTAGATTTTTATGCTCCTTTTTGGTGGTTGTTATCTCCAAGTAATTGCCTTGGGTATAACACTTTTTCCCTTCTACCTCGATGCTTGTAATATGTTGTTTGTGTATCTTTTGTAATCTATTTGAATGTTGATTTATATACTTTGTAGTAGCCCCTTGTGCTTAGCTTGATAGTGCTATTCCACGTAGATAATCTCCTTATATATTTTGTCCTTTCTTTATGTAGACTCAAATAATAATAGCCTCTTGTAATAGCTCCAATATTGCAGATGAAATGCTTGCTTCCAGGGCTAGATTGGATGTGGATAAATGGTGTTTTTTAAACACCTTTATTTTGAGAAGTGTGATCTCTTAAGTGGCTCTTTTCTCTTTCTCAAAATCTGTCCTAAAACATGCTGAGATAATTGCTGTGTTAATTCCTGTAAAGAGCGATAATTTTGTCATTTTTTTAAGGAACAAACGAGGTAATTTGTAATAGTTAAATTTGCACCAATATGATGGAATTTTTTCTGAAATCATTTTTAATTTTTATGAGGTAGCTCTTTGCCTTCACTAATTCTCTTCCTTGGATAATTGAATAAGAGTCAATCCAAGCTAATAATATACTCTTAAATGCTGATTTTAAAGTAAGGATTTCTGCACTTTGCACTTAAATGAAACCCTTATATATTCCTTGAATCTTGAGACTCACCAAGTCTCAATTTGAGGTTTCCCTCAAGGACTTTAATGGTGGCTTCTCCACATTTTGAATTGTATTGGTGGATTCTTTTGGCCATGAAATGCTATATATTTTTTGCTAGTTTTGTGCCTTTAACAATCAAAACACAAACTAATTTCTTGAGAGTAACTAGTTAAAGATCAACTAGTATAGTGCTAATGGATTAATAATGCACTTTAATGGTAACAATAATATCACCTTATTGCTCCTATAAATAAACTCTCAAAATAATTCCAAATGCACTTAATAATCTTTGCAACTTTTAAGAGTAATATGTAAAGAACCCTTAATGAATAATCTACAATTTTCACTACAATCAATATTATAGGATGTAGTCTTCTTGCTTTCTATATAGATAATAGGTAGGTGATAATTTTATTTCTTTCAAAAAATATCCAACTCCTATTTAATGTTCAAATATATCTTAAAATGAACTCTCCTTTTTGCACTTTCTTGAAAACTATAATATGAGCCCTTCTCCTTGCAACTTTAATCCATTATGGTGCTTAATGGAATTTGATAATGAACCCTAATTTGAAGTTCAACTAATTGCATCCTATTTGCTTACCTTTAATAGCTTTTGTCATAGATGTAGATCTTGGTGTTTTGATTCACCAAGTTGCTACCTTGTAATGGATGAATTCACAACTTCTTGTTGGTTGTCCAAAACAACTTCTTACTTCACCAAACTATGGTATTTAAATTTCTATCTTGAGACTAGGGTTTGGTGGCTTGATCCTGCCAGTAATATTTGATTTTCTATAGTAGGTTTAGAAAGTCCTTACTTCTAAAATGTGCCTTTTTGCTATGAGAGGCAATCTCCAAATATCTTGGATTTGATAGGCTTCTTCTGTCTAAATTTTCCTTCAATATTCCTGTTGAATTCTAACTTCAAATAGGATATTCTTCTTCTCAAGATTCTGAATGTCATGAGGTATTCACTGGATTCTTCTTATGGATTTGGTACTCTTTTCTAAAATTTTCTTCTCTTGGTATTTTTTTTGGATGGTGACAATTGTCCCAAGTCCTTTACTATCAAGAGTGTCTCCTTAGTAGTGGATTTATTCAATGATTTCTTCTAGGAACTCTTTAAATGATGCTTCTACGAGATCTACAACAAAGCTCTCCAAGCCTTCTTCTTTTACTCCTTGAGACCTCTCCAAGGTCTTCTATCTTGCAGCTTATTTGGTCTTCCAACCAAGACATTTTATTCAACCTTCTACTTCTTGAAGTGCTGGTGATGAGATATTCTTCTCGGATCTCTAAAATTTGTTGCTTCTATAATTCTAGAATGGGACCTTACGGTCCTTCTTAACTTTTGCAATTTGCAGGCTTTAATGGAGATCACCAATATCCTATTTCACGAACTCTTCTTTGGAGTCTTCTATAGGAACTCTTCTTCTGAATCAGGAACTCTTCTCTGAAGTATTTTTTAGAATTAAGGATTCTATGGGCTTCTCTTCTATATCAGGGCTTTTGTGGCCTTTTCTTTTGGATCAAAGCTTCTATGAATTTTTCTTCTAGATCAAGGCTTCTGTGGCCTTTTCTGCTTCTTCACCTTGCAAGTATTGATCTGGAATGAAGATCACCAACATCCTATATCCTCCTTAACTCATCTTATAGAGTCTTTTATTCCTTGAGTCTACTATAAGGCTACTATGGCCTTTTATTTACTTCTATAATCTACAAGATTGTAACTCTTGTAATGAGACCTTTTTCGAGGTCTTTGAAATATTTAGTCTTCTCCTTGTTGTTGCAAGTGCTGGAATGATTCTAAGAAGATATTATTCCTAGGTATCTTGTAGGAAGTTTATCAACCTTTTTTTGAATCTCATTTTCCTACAACAAGTTGTTAGAAATTGGAACAAAATAATTTATAATTCTAGAGATATTAATCTTCACTAGTTGATTTGTTAATCTAGTGGTATGAATGTTGAGTCCTAGTCTTCACGAGTTTTTTGGCAAATATGTGGAAAGACTCTAGCAAAATGTAATATTTGTAACTAAGATTTCTTTTAGTCCTCACTTATGATTCTCTCTAATCCTATTAAAAATTATAGCTTTTTTTATCAATCAATTCCTAATGATAGTATTTGCATGTAATGGTGCATAATAGTAGATCTAGTTTGTAAATATGCAGGAAAATAGTAGCAATGGTGACTCTCTCTATTCCTATTTACCTACTAGACTTCTCTTATGATGAATTTTGCAAGTGGCAGTGCACAATGGTGAGTTCGTTTTGCAAAAATGCAAAGAGAAACTATGATGGATGTAGGCATTTATATTATCAATTCACCATGGCTCTGATACCACTATTAGCTTTTGAGGATATATGTAGTGGGAGAAATATAATATAGGTCCTAATAAGATGTAAAAAATATGAGAAAGTAATTCTGCAATATGACTGAAATATACTATAAATAGAAAGTGGTAAAAATACAATCAAGTATGGAGGTAATGATCACTCCATTAATATAAGATAAAGAACTACATTGTACTTCATACATGAGTTCTACCACTGTCTACTACTCTCTTTAATAATGCACTTGATATGCTTGATATGTACTTGATATATTTGATCTATCACTATAAGGCCCTTTATATAGGAAGAGAGATTACTTGGCCAACACTCTACCTAGCTATACAAGGGGACACCTTTCACATTACAACTTGCACATTGAGACTTGTGTATTTATTACATTGCTTGAAGTAAGTAGTTGATTCCCCTCTAAAGTAATCTCCTACTCTAACACTGTACCAAAGGTGGTACATTTACATGATCCAAATGATGTAATATGCTCTAACTCTAACACATTATGCATTTTGTTCTCTAGTTCATAGGATTGCTAGCTTAAATACTCCATTTTAATTGTATTTTCTATATTTTATTGCTCCTAATATATTTTGTGCAGGATTTGATCCTTGTTATAGGCTCTAACATATCTATTGTAGGTCTTAATAAAGCATCTACATCATCTCTTCAAGCATATAATATCTTATTGCAAGTCTACTTTGGCTTTTCTGAGCTTTTTGTCCACATTTTTTATCATAACTTTCTTCCTTGCAGGGTTTCATTGCATTTATTCACTTGATTTACTTCATAATATTTGTTGTCCTTTTCCTTTTGCAATCATATCATCTTAAATTAGTAGCATACTAAGACTTTTATTTCCTTCCATGCTCATCTAATCTCACATTTCTTCCATTTATAGGCATAAGTTTAGTGTTAAATCTCTTTTAGCACTTTCAGTTCTGACATATTGCATAATATTTTACACTTTTAGTCATATGTCTTTGCTATTTCATTTTCCAAGCTACTATATTGTGGATGTAATACCATTATTGCCTTGTTATCCCATCACTTATAGTATTTAATCATCCTCATTACATTTCCCTCCTATTTTATTCCTTATTGCTATGGATTTTAAAGTTTTGGACAACATTTTCATTTCATAGCATTCCACTTCATTATACATTACTTTTATTTAATTTGTTTTGAATAAGCATTAGTTATTCTATTTAATTATATTCCTAATCCTTTTGTCAACACATTGAGCTCTTTTACATTCCAAAACTCCCAAAATTGCATCTATTTTGGGATCGACATCTTACTTAGCATACCACTCACTTCTATCACCCAATTTGGGTATGTTTAGGACTTAAATCCTAAATTCGTAAGTCTTAAACCTAGTAAACCTCCCTAGAAATCATATTACTCCATTGCACAACAAGATTGACCAAAAACCCATCTGCAGTAAACCTTGAAACCTCATCAGCCTCATTTTATGACAAAAATTCCACTCCTTGTAGTCATTGGTGTTTTTGTCTCTCTGGAAACATAGTGAAAAAAATGCCAGTGGTATTTTTGTACAAGATCCATTTCCACTCCCAAGAAGCAAGCACACTCAAAATTTTCATTAAAAGGGGATCTAATCAATTGCCAAGACAAGGAATTCACCTTCTCAGCTCTCAAAGAAACCTCCCAAATAAGACAAATATAATATTTTTAAAATTTTATTGCAGAATTAGGTTCAAAAATTTGACAAAAATGCTAGTGGTATTTTTGTAATAGACATCGAAAGAGGTAATCCTGCCACTTGGCATCATCCTAAACCCTGTTATTTCATATTCTCTATGTTTTACTTCTGTTTGCTACTGTTTTCTACCCATAAGTCACGTTTTATTTGGGAAATTAAGGAATCTTATCTTAGCATTAACCCCTTTTATAAAACACATTTATTTTGATCAATTAAGGAACCTTAAGTTAGGGAAAGTTCTTATTTCAAATCACATTTCATTTTGAGAGTTAAGGAATCTAAAACTAAGTTCAAATCATCTCTTTTATAAGCATCTAGGCAAGAAATCAAAATCATATAGTTGCATCATAGACTAGCTTTTATTCATGAATTATCCCTTGTTTGCCTTGAAAAGAAAATATTTCCTTAGTTATCTCATAGGTTAGTTCTTGTTTTCTTGTATTTGTGTGATATAAGCTTAGCATGCATTTTATGTGATCTTAACCTTAAGTTTAAATAACCTTTTAAGGCTTGAAAAAGAGTCAAGATTTAGTGATCCAAACCTTAGGTGTTTTTTGAATAAAAACATATAACACCGATATACAAGCATTTACATCAACATTTACACCTTGAAAAACTACATTGAGTAGGGGTCTAATCACATAGAGGATATTCATATCTTCAAGGTCTCCTTTAGAAAGAGACCCTCAAGTGAGGAAGCATGAATTCTAATGAGTTCCTCTCATGCATGATTTATGGTTAGGTTGAAAATTCCCATACCTACATCCATTAATAAATTACTCAACCATAATTTGAAGGTTGAATTTGACAAACAATCAGGATCCAAGGTATGTCTCATCCATGACAAAAATAAAAATCCAAGATTATTGCATATGGTTAATAAATAGAAACAATGTTTGAACTTCACATAGTACATCATGACAATATATGCTATATAAAGAATAATCATGAACAACATTTCACCTACAACCATGCACAACAAGATTCTTTAAAAACAAAAAAAATAAGAGGCAACAATAATGGAGGAAGAACTCATAATTTGTGTCCATGAAGGCATATTGAACACTCAAAAATGGCTACAGAGGTAGTAGGCATAAATATTAGAGATGAGACTTGGCCAAATCTTGTAGGTGATAGTCAGAGCAATACCTTTATCAAATATGCACTAGTCAATCATATCAAATCACTAGAAAATCAATAAATAAACTAGTCAATTGAACAAGCCTAAATGGAGCATTTTGAAATTGAAGAGCTATATTCAAAATGTGACTCATCTCATCTATAATTTTTAATCCAAATGATCTAGACATTGAGGCCAATGAGAAGGATCATAAATCCTCACAAAATGCATTCAAAATACATTTATTAGCAACACATCATGCTATCAACCAAAGAAAACATGAATATATCGACTATCATAAGCAACAACTTAATCAAATGAATGATACCAAGAAGAAGAAGAAAAAGCAAGAGGTGATTGACCTCAATATAGTAGAAGATATTGCCCAAGAGAAGATTTGGAAATAAGCCTACATGGTAGGAAAACATTTGGTCTCATCAATAGCTAAAATATTCAAATTACTTAATGAAGATCCTCCTAAAAATAACTTTGGAGGAGGCACATATTTTATGCATTGAATTTATAAGTATTAGATAAATGTATGTATGTTTTTGGAATGGATGATCGGTGAAATCCGAAACTCCTAAGTATCATAGTAGAAAGTCAACATTAAGGTGGGGATTTTCTCTCTCAATTGCCAACATCACCCTAGAATATTTCATTAAGTCAGAAGCTAAGAGCTAAATTCTAAATACGGATCCTGAGCTATGACTATGATGTAATAAAGGGGGAATGTTAGGAATTATTATATCATAGTTAAAGTGTGTGTAATTTAATTAACCACTCAAAACATGGTATATATGATCTACTAGAGGATAAGGGTATAACCATCCATCATATCCTATGTGAAATGGCGTGTGGTATAACCACCCATCATCCATTCATGCACTATAGGACATGGGTAGTTACAAGTTTAGTTAGTGGTTGTTATGCCAAATTTGGGTATTCTATGCATTTAAATATCTGCCATTTTATAATTCAAATTATCTAAATATTGAGCTCTAACACTCATTAGGGGCTACTAGCTCCTCCTGTAAATTAGCAATATCATTTTGTTGTTTGGTAAAGAGAATTTCAACCAACTTAGATTGTGTTCCTTTCTCTGTGTTTTCTCTTGCTTGATAATTTGAAGGTTTTCTTGTTTTTTTCATTATTAAAAATATGTCTTATTATTCTATTCCTCAATATTCTTTCACAACTTTCCTTTTCATTAGATTTATCCTCTCTTGGCTCTAATAAGGAAGCTTTTGACTTATCTTGCTTATTTTTTGGTATTTCCTTGTTAATGGTAGAGGTATTAAAATCTAACATTGCATCTTCGTTACTAATTTCCTTCTTATAAATGATGCATGGTACTTCAAGAGAGACTTCAAAATTTTATGAGGCACATTTCTTATGTTAAATAGGCATGTTCATCCCTAAATCAGAATCATATTGAGTAGATGATTACTTTTTAATATTATGATCTTGTACCATATCGTCTAAGCTCTAATCTAATTTCCCTTCATAGGCTAAAGCCTCAAAAGAATTGGTATTTATTCCAATATCCTTAATCATTGGTATCCACTATTTATTTACTTTCATTTGTCTAGACCTATTTTTTAGAAGTTGAAAACCATCATTGTCTATATCCATATGTAAGTTTCTCTTATGATTTTTTACATATGTTTCTATTGGATACTTCTTAGGGCATAAGATCTCAATATTAACCACATTATGACATCTTATAAATATAAAAGATATGTTTTTATAATCCATGGTTTGGGTACACAACTTACCCCCATACTTAAGAGTGATTGATTCTAGTAAATATTTATTGATATCAATCATGACCAATATTTGAGCATAAATAGCCAAGACTTCATATTTTTTAGTTTTTGAAATCTCAAGGAATTCTCCCAGATTTTTACCTATTTCCTTGAAGGTATCCATTTCCAAAAATTCAATGGACAACCCATACATCGCAACCCAAAATAGTACTTGGGATAGATTTACGTTTTTAGGTGCAAAGCCTTTATACCAATGGATAGGGGAGAGTCTTGCTCTTCCTATAAAAAAAGGAATCCATTTTAGGATTCTATATATTTCATCCCTATAATAGAAATTGGATAGAAATAAATATTTAGGATCCTATTGAAGAATACATGCTTATACTGAGAGGGGGTGAACAGTATAAGATCAACTTTTACTTTTCTTTCCCAAACAATATTATCCAATATTATCAATGGCAATATCAATAGCAGTAATCAAAGCAATGCACAAATCATCACACACATGAGAGACACAAATTTAACGTGGTTCACCCAATGTGGGTTACATCCACGAAGAAAATATTTCTTCTAAATTTTCTCAACAAATCTCTTGGGAATCAATTCCCTATTACAATGTTTATGGACCTCTATCCAAAGGAGACACCAATCCCCTATACTCTGATTTGTGGATCTCTCTCCATAGGAGAACTCTATCCCCTTGCTCTGGTTCGTGGATCTCTCTCCACAGGAGAACTCTTTCCCCTTTGCTCTGGTTTGTGGATCTCTCTCCATAAGAGAACTCTTTCCCCTTTACTCTGGTTCATGGATCTCTCTCCATAGGAGAATCTATTCCCTTTCTTGTTCATGGATCTCTCTCCATAGGAGAACTCTATCCCCTCTACTCTAGTGGTGAACTTCTAGAAGACTTTTATCCCCACTGCTCTAGCTTGTGGATCTCTCTCCACAGGAGACCTCTATCCCCACTACACTAGTTGATGGACCTCTATCCACTGGAGACCTCTATCCTCTCTACTCTTGTCACCTCCAAATTTTATCTCAAATCTATCTCAAATATACACCAAACCTTATCACAAGTCTAGCACAAATCTGCTCTAACTCTACTCACAAATCTATTTCAATTATCTCAAGTCTTCACAAGACTTGCTCAAATCTACCTCAAATATACTCCAAGTCTTCTCACAAGACTTGCTCAAATATACCTCAACCTCCAACCTTCTCAAAGACTTGCTCAAATATACCTTCAAGCCTTCTCAAAATACTTGCTCAAATCTACCTTCAAGCCTTCTCAAAAGACTTTCTCAAATATACCTTCAAGCCTTCTCAAATTTGCCTTCAACTGCTCACAAAACCTGCTCAAATATTTCCAAATCTTGCATACAAACACAACTTAAATCTCTTTCAAAAAATATTTCTTCAAATAGACAAATTCTACTTAGAATTCATTTAACCTCTAGAACATATAGAGAATTATATGCTCTATCAAAAACCCAATATGTTCTTCACACTCACAAATATTGTATTCAACTAATCCAATCTCTATCTCTTGCAAAATCCCTTTCAAATCAAATCAAAATAATGTATAACTTGTTTCACAAAACTGGTCTATCTTTCTTGCAAATTTTCTCTCAAAGATCAATCACACTAATGCACAATTTTCCCTCACAAAATTGATCTCAAACACTTTCACAATTGCTTTCAATATCTCTCAAACCAATGTTCAAAAGGTTTCACAATGATGCACAAACTTGTCTTCAAACCTAGCACAAGTAGTTCACAATCTCTAGCACAAATGTCTCAATCTCTTTCAACAATGGAAGCACAATCTTGTTCTCAAACTCTATCCCAAATATTTCCAAAATCATTCAACAATGAAGTACAAACCCTAACTCAAATATTTCCAACAATGCATACCAAACAACCCTTTTATCTCCACCTTATGTTTCAGAAACATTTACTCAACAAAACACCTTAAATAAGGAATGATGTGCCCATACCTCTTAATTTGCTCTTATGGAGATATGTCTTCAAAAACCTGTCTCACAAACAACTGATTTTTCTAGTGCCACTTCAAGGGTTAGATAGCAAAATACTTTCTCAAACCATCCACATGAACTTCCTTCTCAAAAAGATATGCTCAATGAAATCTGAAATTGATGTTCAATAATTCTTCTCTTGTTCTCAAAATATAGGGCATTAATAATTATCAAAGACCTTCAAACTCACTTTCACCATACAAACATTACAATAAAATATCAAACCATTATAACACCTTATTACTCCTATTCTTGCATGCAAAACATATTTTTCATTTATCCACTTTGCAAAAATAAACTATATAAAGCACTCTCAAAATTTTATTAAATTACACCCTTATAACTCCCTAAGTGCAAATTCAAACTTTATAAACTTAACCCTTATGACTCCCTAATAGCAAAAATCATGCATCATTAATTTCAACCCTTATGGCACTCTTAATCAACACCTAACCCTTATGACTCCCTAAAATAAAAAATCAAACTTTATAAAAAAATTTGCCCTTACCAACTTGCTACCGTGGGGATTCGAATGCGTGACCTCATGGAGCCCACGCTCTAGCGCGTGCTAGAGCACCACGTGGGCTAACTACCCACACAACAATCACAATGCATAATCTTTCCTTTAAACCTATCATGGACCTTCGATCAAAAAAAAATGAACACCCTATCACCATCGAGACTCGATCTCGAAACCTCCTCCATGCCACGCCTTACATGGGGTCCACCTACCAACTGAGCTACCCGCTCGGTTGAAACCAACCACGTGACTACTTTTATTTAAACCTCATGCATCATCCTCTTGTTTAAAAAAATGTGCATCTCTTTCCCTCTTGTACCTTTTGTTCGATCATCGTGCACTTGCTTTTGTGAATAGGATGCAATCAATAATTCGAATGCCAATTAAATCATTTCAACACCTTGCCAAATATTTTTTATTCCTCCTTATATATGCGCTTCGATTTAGGAAGACGACGTCGATGCTTTCCAATTTAAAAATATTTTAAATTTTGGTGCCATAGGAAATTCAAATAATATTATTATAATATTTAAAATTTTAATTTAAATATTATAATTAATCCTTTTAACCCTTTGTCTTTTGCCTTGGAAACTTCCTCAACTTTGCAATTAATTGAACCTTTTTCAAAGGAGCTTTGTCTACCTTGTCTTCCTTTTTCAATGGAGGTATTTGCCTTGCAATTTTAATATTTCAACCTAGAAGATGATTTTCAATCATTTTACCTTTGACATCAATGACAACCAAAATACTCAAAATTTCCAACAATCTCCCCCTTTGTCATTGATGGCAACCCTTTCTAAAAATTCCTTTTCCAACCACTGGATTCCAAATTTGCTCCCCCTGATTGAATGCTCTCCCCCTTACTCAAATACTCAAATCTCTCCCCCTTTGACATCAATGGCAAAGGGACTCCTTTGGGGCTAAATATAAGACTCTTAGCTCAGCCCCCTCCCCACCTCCTCTCCTTGAGGTGATTAATTTTGGGGTGGGAGTATCTCTACTCCCAGCATACAATGCTCTTTTTCTTTGTCAACCTTTCTTTTTCAACATACCCTTTTGATCCTTTTGAGTGTCCCTGTTCTTGCTTGTCTCTGGAAGTTCTGGAAACTCTGTTCTACACCACTTGGCCTTATGCCCAAGATTATTGCACTTGTAACACTTAATGTTGTAGTTCTTGGAAGGTGCAAATATCTTGAAGTTCCTCTTGGTGAAGCCATAATCATTTCTATCATGAACCCTGCAGTGGATTGCTTTATGACCAAAGTGATTACAAGAGTAGCAATACCCTTGAAAGAAATATCCATATTTGAATGAGTTGAAATTCCTTTTAGTGAGGCCATACTCTTTCTTTCCATGAACCCTGCAATGCATAGCCTTGTGACCAAACCGATTACATGAAAAACAATGTCCTTTGAAGAAATATTGTCTTGAACCCTCTGGTCTCTTAGTCCTTTCTTTTCCTTCTCTGTGATGATCCATGTTTCTTGTTTGTGCATTGTTTCCTTTCTTAGTGAAGCTTCTATTCTTCAACTTATCCTCATAAGTCTTAATTTCTTCTTCACTCTCTTCCTCTGAAACTTCTTCTTCTTTTGAGCTTGAGCTTGACCCTTCTTCTTGTTTCCCTTGTCCTTCTTCAAAACCAAGTCCTATTTTGATAGATGAAGATCTTTGTGCATTGATAATTTTATCCAAAGTCTTTGAACTTTTCCCAAACCTGTGTAGCTTGTCCTTAGAATATTTCACTTCCATCCTTAGTGAAACTACCTCATGTTCTAATATTTCACATTCTAACTCTTTTACCTCTAACTTTTCAACCATGACCTCTTTAAATCTCCTTGCCTTAGCTTTTGAGTTTGTTAGGTCTTGTAGAAGCTTTTCTTTTTCTTCCTCATGTTCTTGAACTTGAGCCTTTAGTCTTGAATTCTGCTTTCTAACCTTTTTCAATTCTCTGAGAGCAACAATAAGTTCTGCTTCTAGATCAATTGTGCCTTCCTCTTCATTTTTTGAATCTTTCTCTACTTCTTGGTCTCCAAGAGCATCTTCATACTTTTCAACTTTATCTTCAACAGGAGCATTTTCTTCCTCTTCTATTGCCAAAAATAGAATCTCTTCTTCTTCACTATCTGAGAGTCTTTCATCACTGTCACTTGAAGCCTTGCTTGCCTTGTTAACATAGAAACTCTTCTTGTGCCTTTGAAAGAACTTCTTTTCATGCTTGCCTTGACCATACCTATTTTTCTTTTCATGCCTGGATTTTCCTCCTTCCTTTTTCTTATGATCATGTTTCTCTTCACTGCTACTGCTTCTAGCTTCTGGACAATTAGATGCATAGTGACCAAAATTACCATAATTAAAATATTTCACAGTCTTCATACCTTTGTGCTTTCTTGAGTCCTTGTTTCTTCTCGCATAGTTAGCTTCTTCATCACTGCTTGACTCACCACTTGATTCTGGTTTCTTATCTTTTATCTTCTTTGAAGCTTTGAAAGCTACCTCTTTCTTGGAGTTGGGATCCTTTACTATTCTCATCTCATAAGCTATGAGAATTCCATGTAACTCATCCATAGTCAACTTATCAATATCTCTCATCTCTTCTATAGCTGAAACCTTTCCATCATACCTCATAGGGAGTGATCTTAATACTTTCTGAGCAACACTAGAGTCTTCAATTTTGAATCCAAGTCCATGCATGGTATTAACAACCTCATCCACACGAAGTAAGTATGTAGCAATATCTTCCTCATCTTCCATATTCAAATCTTCAAACCTTTTCTTGTGGTTTTGTAGTTTTGCCATCTTGACCTTTTTATCTCCTTCATATGTTTGCTTCAATTTGTCCCATATCTCTTTTGCTGATTTGCAGTGCATAACTTTCACAAATTTTGCTTCACGTAATCCACTTAATATTCCATTCATAGCCTTGGCATTATTCACATGTAATAGCTTACCATATTTATCTATGGGAGGAGTAGTTGTAGGTGTGAATCCATCCTCAACCGATTGCCATGTCTCATATCCTTGTGCCATCAAGTAAGTCTTCATTCTTATACTCTAGAAGGCATAATTGTTCCCATCGAACAATGGTGCCTTATTTGATGAGGATCCATTCTGAGATGCCATATATGTTCCTATAATATCTTCCTTCAAGCTGTTAGACTCTTTCGAAGGAACCCACTCTGATACCAATTGAAGAACACAGGCTTATACTAAGAGGGGGGTGAACAATATAAGATCAAATTTTACTTTTCTTTCCCAAACAATATTATCCAATATTATCAATGGCAATATCAATAGCAATAATCAAAGCAATGCATAAATCATCACACACATGAGAGACACAAATTTAACGTGGTTCACCCAATGTGGGTTACGTCCATGGAGAAAATATTTCTTCTAAATTTTCTCAACAAATCTCTTGGGAATCAATTCCCTATTACAATGTTTATGGACCTCTATCCAAAGGAGACACCAATCCCCTATACTCTGATTTGTGGATCTCTCTCCATAGGAGAACTCTATCCCCTTGCTCTGGTTCGTGGATCTCTCTCCATAGGAGAACTCTATCCCCTTTGCTCTGGTTCATGGATCTCTCTCCATAGGAGAACTCTTATCCCCTTTCTCTAGTTCATGGATCTCTCTCCATAGGAGAACTCTATCCCCTTTCTCTAGTTCATGGATCTCTCTCCATAGGAGAACTCTATCCCTCTACTCTAGCTTGTGAACTTCTAGAAGACTTTTTCCCCACTACTCTAGCTTGTGGATCTCTCTCCATAAGAGACCTCTATCCCCACTACACTGGCTGATGGACCTCTATCCACTAGAGACCTCTATCCTCTCTACTCTTGTCACCTCCAAAGTTTACTCTCAACTCTATCTCAAATATACACCAAACCTCATCACAAGTCTAGCACAAATCTTCTCTAACTCTACTCACAAATCTACACCAAGTCTTCACTAAACTTGCTCAAATCTACCTAACCAAACTCTCTCAAATCTACCTCAAATCTAATCAAGTCTTCTCACAAGACTTGCTCAAATCTACCTTCAAGCCTTCTCACAAATACTTGCTCAAATTTCTCTTCAAGCCTTCTCAAAAGACTTGCTCAAATATGCCTTCAAGCCTTCTCAAAAGACTTGCTCAAATCTACCTTCAATGCTGCTCACAAAACCTGCTCAAATATTTCCAAATCTTGCATACAAACACAACTTAAATCTCTTTCAAAAAAGCTTTCTTCAAATAGACAAATTCTACTTAGAATTCATTTAACCTCTAGAACATATAGAGAATGATATGCTCTATCAAAAACTCAATATGTTCTTCACATTCACAAATCTTGTATTCAATTAATCCAATCTCTATCTCTTGCAAAATCCCTTTCAAATCAAATCAAAACAATGTATAACTTGTTTCACAAAACTGGTCTATCTTTCTTGCAAATTTTCTCTCAAAGATCAATCACACTAATGCATAATTTTCCCTCACAAAATTGATCTCAAACACTTTCACAATTGCTTTCAATATCTCTCAAACCAATGTTCAAAAGGTTTCACAATGATGCACTAACTTGTCTTCAAACCTAGCACAAGTAGTTCACAATCTCTAGCACAAATGTCTCAATCTCTTTCAACAATGGAAGCACAATCTTGTTCTCAAACTCTATCCCAAATATTTCCAAAATCATTCAACAATGAAGTACAAACCCTAACTCAAATATTTCCAACAATGCATACCAAACAACCCTTTTATCTCCACCTTATGTTTCAGAAACATTTACTCAACAAAACACCTTAAATAAGGAATGATGTGCCCATACCTCTTAATTTGCTCTTATGGAGATATGTCTTCAAAAACCTATCTCACAAACAACTGATTTTTCTAGTGCCACTTCAAGGGTTAGATAGCAAAATACTTTCTCAAACCATCCACATGAACTTCCTTCTCAAAAGATATGCTCAATGAAATCTGAAATTGATGTTCAATAATTCTTCTCTTGTTCTCAAAATATAGGGCATTAATAATTATCAAAGACCTTCAAACTCACTTTCACCATACAAAAATTACAATAAAATATCAAACCATTATAACACCTTATTACTCCTATTCTTGCATGCAAAACATATTTTTCATTTATCCACTTTGCAAAAATAAACTATATAAAGCACTCTCAAAATTTTATTAAATTACACCCTTATAACTCCCTAAGTGCAAATTCAAACTTTATAAACTTAACCCTTATGACTCCCTAATAGCAAAAATCATGCATCATTAATTTCAACCCTTATGGCACTCTTAATCAACACCTAACCCTTATGACTCCCTAAAATCAAAAATCAAACTTTATAAAAAAATTTTGCCCTTACCAACTTGCTATCGTGGGGATTCGAACGTGCGACCTCATGGAGCCCATGCTCTAGCGCGTGCTAGAGCACCACGTGGGCTAACTACCCACACAACAATCACAATGCACAATCTTTCCTTTAAACCTATCGTGGACCTTCGATCAACAAAACAAAATGAACACCCTGTCACCATCGAGACTCGATCTCAGAACCTCCTCCATGCCACGCCTTACGCGGGGTCCGCCTACCAACTGAGCTACCCGCTCGGTTGGAACCAACCACGTGACTACTTTTATTTAAACCTTGTGCACCATCCTCTTGTTTAAAAAAAATGTGCATCTCTTTCCCTCTGTGCCTTTTGTTCGATCACCGTGTGCTTGCTTTTGCGAATAGGATGCAGTCAATAATCCGAATGCCAATTAAATCATTTCAACACACCTTGCCAAATGATTTTTATTCCACCTTATATATGCACTTCGACTTAGGAAGAATGACGTCGACGCTTTTCCAATTTAAAAATGATTTTAAATTTTGGTGCCATAGGAAATTCAAATAATATTATTATAATATTTAAACTTTTAATTTAAATATTATAATTAATCCTTTTAACCCTTTGTCTTTTGCCTTGGAAACTTCCTCAACTTTGCAATTAATTGAACCTTTTTCAAAGGAGCTTTGTCTACCTTGTCTTCCTTTTTCAATGGAGGTATTTGCCTTGCAATTTTAATATTTCAACCTAGAAGATGATTTTCAATCATTTTACCTTTGACATCAATGACAACCAAAATACTCAAAATTTCCAACACCTATCAATTCAAATTCTCAAAGCCAAAGTCCTTAGCTTGGACCCATTATATTTACCAATGATAGTCTTATATTTGAGTAATTATCACTTATATATGAGGTCCTCCCAAGCCTATACTAGGGATTAATATAAGGATCTAGTTGTAAATAAATCCATGGGAAGGAAATTATAACTCAATATCTATTAAAATTTACCAATATATCCTATAGCAATTATATTATTTGAAAATAAACCTACAATTATATGAATGTAAAGCTTCTAAGATAATGAAGGGATAAATGAAACTTAGCTAAAAAAATCTACACCTAGATAAAATGTCTTGCCTCATTGATTCCCTATCCCTCCATTACTCCTCCCATCACTCAAACCCTGGTTGATAGATATCTGCAATTTCATTTCTCACAAATTGAAAAAGTGTCACTACCCTTTGTTTTAGATGGCTGAATTCATAGGGTTGGACCTCCCTCAATACTAATTGTATTCCTTTATATGACCACTTATTTTAAATATCTTCAAATTCTTCACATATTGATTCAAGAATCGTCTAAATTGGACAATCCTTCACAAAGATATGACTCTTTAAAGATGAGATATTCTTTGGAAAATTTGCCCTAATGTTGCCCTTGTGTAATACCCCAAGTCTACTCACCTGATTGTTCAAATAACAAGTAAAAATTTTCAATCAAAATTCATAAAATGTTTATGCAACACCCAATGGTAATTAGTACATAGACATAATATTATTTGTTTCAAGGTGACTGACCACTGTAGACGGTCCCTTAAACGTTTGAGATTGACCAAATACCGCATTAGGTGCCATTTTGTGAACACAGTCATCTCCTTTACTATAGGTCTATGTTCATTAAATGGGGTTGTCCTTTCAAGGCTCATAGCACCTGAAAGGGTGGATGCATAGTTCCCCTCCCATAACATGGTGTATTTAAGATTCTTCTCCTAAAATTTTTGCCTATGGCACATATGTTTTGAATATCTTCTCCATGCTACGATATAGTGTTAGTATGTCTAGTGCCTAGTTGAGAGTCCACCTTCCCTGGATTCATCTAGGCTCCTACCATTATTTTGTCTCAAGTCCAAGTATTCCAGGCTATGCAATGTTTGACAAAGAGTCATCCCATACCAACTCTTTGCTGGATTTCATAGCTTCGAGGTCTAGCTTCCCTAGTAATACCTTGATATACTACTAGTAATTCCCCAAATTAACATAGAATGAGGAACCACTCATGTACTCCTCGCTTATCAACCTAGAGAGAGTGTCCTATACCACCCCTCATTACATCTTCATAGCAATAGGACCTACTCATCCAAGGTAGAATTGCTAGAAAGTGGCTGATATCAATGTATCACAATTTCCCTTCTTGCAATTGTTGTAGTTGGGTGGATGTTCATCAATCTTGATGAAGCATCAAAATATTTGCATACCATCCTCCTCGATGGTTTATTTCATAGTCTTTTTTTATCTTCTATGTTTACCATCCTCCTCGATGGTTAGATCAATTTGGGACTAGTTTGTGATTTGTATTTGTGGAGTTTTTGGTTTTATGGGAAATGTATACCATCATATTAATACTTAATATCAATGCATTCCATCACTTAATACCAACAGTAACACTAATCCAAGATTTCAAGTATAATCTAGCTTTAAAACTTCTAACTAATTTTTCTATTTTATTCATATTCTTCTGTCTGGAAGGGTATTTATGTTCTTTACTTAAAGTAAATATTTTTACTAGAATACATTTATCTACAACGTTACTTAAATTAGACTCCACTATATTAATATTAGTCATAGATTACTTTCAACTCATTACCATCGAATCAATTCAATACCAAATAACTTATGAAAGAAATATTAAATCTTAAAATTGTGGAAATAAATATCCTTTTAAATAACTTATTAAAACATAAAAATATATCAAACTTGATACAAATATTATTTATACAAATATTCTTGATAAAACATTGCCATCCATAAAACATAGCATCATATCATTCAGATATTAATTTTAACACTTCATCCATGTTAACTAAAACGAGGTGAAAGAAGTCTCATATTAAAGAACATTACAATTTATGTTGCTCTACTCTAGAGTGAACTATAACTCAAGATACATAAGTATAATCGACTTAGGATAATTCATGTATAAGGTGAAAGATACAACTAACTAAAGTTATTCTAACAATGCTCGTTTGGATATTGATGTTGCACAGTTAGAACGTAGACGACACGCAGACTCGAAACAAAACAACCCTACGCTCGCTACGCACTCCAAGACAATAAAACAAAATATTCAAACCATTTTTAAAGGTAACTATTCGATTACTCTACATAATATCGTAATCCAACTTTTAATTAAAAGTTATGTTAAATATATTTCACAAACCTCAAGGATACTTTTTCATTTTTGAAATAAAAGAATCATAGTCAAACTAACCTTTAGCCTATGCAGACCACTCACATCCCAGACCTTTAGTTAGGTTTTTGAAATTTTTTGCTACAATTATCAAGTTTAACTTCTAAAGGATTTCGACTGTGACATAGCCAAGGTAAGATGAGCTTCATACAATTTATTAATTTTTCTATGAAACAATTCTTCAAAGATTAATCCTTAACTTTAAGTTTCGTTGTAATACAATGTTAACGCAATAAAAATTGGTGTTTACAAAAGCATTCAGTTGGCTTCGCTAAACTAAAATTTAATTCAACGGTGGTGAAGGCATGTCTAGAACACATAATTTTTGGCCGAGGAAGGACCAACCTAATTATTGCTTTTACTTTACCATATGAATTGTCGAATTTCACATTCTACCAAAGCTTAGCTTTAATTAATACATTAGCATTTTAAACACAGTTAGAGTTTTCTAAATTCCCTCACTAGATAAACTACGAAAGGTGATTATCCACCTCTGCTGCCTAAAAATATTAATTTATGGTAACCAATTGACACACTTTATCTTTAATCATTATCATAATGTTCTTTTATCAGAGGTAACCAAAAATATTTAGCTACCTTTTATACAAACGTTCTCAACAAGTCATTTTTAGGGAAAACGAATGGTCAAGTTTTTACTAGAACGAAATAGACAATGATAACACAGGTCTTTCCTATGGGATAGCAACTCTTGTGGTTTATCTATTCATAGGAATGAACATCAACTTCTCAAACTATTATCGGACAATCCAACAAGATATAGATGTATAGAATTTTTCTAACAAATAGTTTACTATATTTCATAACTCTATCTCAAAAACATAGACTATCCGATAGTAATATAAAATGTTCTAATATCATTCTAATAAAATAAAGTTTGGTTTCAAAAATCTTACCTTCAAATTCTTGAAGTTAATTATACTTGACAATATACAAAAAAAAAATTATACTTGACAGAGCTACACTGCAATATAAATGAAGACATGAAATAATAAATTTAGTTTACTAACAATAATGTCTTCGAATTGAATTGTCTCACTATCATGTTTAAGAGGTCATCCCATTTTTCTAAAAAGAATAGGATATAACCCAACCTTATATACAAGCTAACTTCTATTATATTGTCTTCGTCGACTAGCCAAATGCAAGAGATTAGCATACTTTTTCCTGATTCAAGATTCTCTACCCAACATGTTTTCTCATCCACTTATCCGACAGCTTGTAGCCCAACGAAAAGGTAAATTTGATGTGCTTATTGGGTCAGCACAACCTCAATACACAATGCATCTATATGAATACACAACTTCACAGTGCATACTAATGAATGCAGTCCTACGTATAATTCCAAACTAGTAATCTTGTTATCAGATTTAAAGTTATTTTATCTTTTGAATTTTATTTTTATATTTGACTTTATCTTTTATTAAAGCAATACCAACTTTTGAACATAAGACAACTACTCAACGCACAACTGAATAAACACACTCTCAAAATATTTACATAAAGAATTTAAAAATCCAGTCTAACAAATTTATAACCTAGAAAGCATAAATCAGAAAAACAATATTCATCAAGAAACAATAAAGTCTTGACCTGCTATTTGACTGTGATACACTCTATACTGAATTTTCAGCAAACCAGCACACTCAAGAGTGTAATCCCCACTATTTTCTTTTCAAAGCACACCCATAAGGCTTTGTTTGGTTCGCTTATAAAGAAATACCAACACAAGTTTATGATGACACATAGACCAAGCATGCATCAATACATCTCTCATGTGGAAGAGTTTGTTGACTCATAGTCAAATTATTTTCTTAATGATATATCAATTTTCTTTTACATGAAAATTTATTATATGTATTTCTTAATTATATATTTTATTTATTATTTATTTTTTATTATTACTACTTTATTTTTTAATAAGCTATGCATGGCTTCTATTGGGGGCCACTCCCATTACAAAAACAAAACATTACATTGCTCTCATTACATTTCTAACAAGTTAATTAAAGCATATCCAACTTTGTCTTTCTATCAGAGATATTCTTCATTTACCCTTCTATCAAAAATATTTTTCATCTTCTCAAACTGCTAACTTTCCACAATCAACTCCTTTTATATCAAATGCCTTCAAAAATTTAAATTCTATCAAGATGAAATTCAACACTGCGAATGGCTAAAATATTTGTTGCCCAACTTCTATATCCAAAAATATCTTGTCTATAACAACCTCACAATTTCTTAATATCTTTTTTTAGGGTTCTTATTCATTCCCCTAATATTCCAAGATATTATTTTCATTGTTATTTTTTATTTTATTTGTGGGTTTAGCCCCACTTCTTGTTAACACTTGTGATATTTGCTTTTGTTTTCCCATATCAATATCCCTTTGTGTTTCTTTTTCTCTTTGTTTTTGCTTCTTGGGTCTTCCTCTTTTTTTTTCATTCTCAACAATACTTTCATCTTCATCAATCTCTTCAATCTTCTCACACTGCTCATAGTAAGACTTATCATCTTTAGGTTTACCTTGTTCTGAAGGATCTAAAGTGCAAGGAATAACCTCAAAAGCACACTCTTCTTTATATTTCTCTGGAGACCCTAAAGTGCAAGGATGCTCTTCTATAGCAATTATCTTCTTATTCTGCCCTAAAAACCCTAAATTGTTATGGGTTTCCTCCAACCTCACTTCTATATTATTCTGCTCTTGAAACCTTAAAGTGCAAGGGATAACATCTTCACCACTTTCACTTTTATTACCTGAAGAGGATTCTATACTACTTGAGGAAAATGAAGATGATTTACCTGGAATAAACTTGACCTTTTTTGTTGTCTTTGTTTTGGGCTTTATCTCCACATCTTCTTTTGTACCTTTAATTCCTTCTAAACTTGCCAATTGATATTGTCAATAGGATTTCTTTACCTCTTCTTTTGGAGTGGAATATCCTTGATTTGATATTGCTTCTATTATTGAATGATTTCCTTGCTTTATCTTGAATTTTATCTCATGGCTAGAATTTTTTATCTCTTTCTTCATAGTTTTTACTTTGCAAACTCTTGCCATGTGTCCAATCTCAAAATAATTGTGGCAACGAAATGCAATATTTTCATAATCTACTTGTTGATCCCATTCTCTTGATTCAGATTTAATCTTAATGGATTGTGGCAAAGGTTTTGAAATATCCATAGCAACACATATTCGAGTATATATAGCATGCTTTCGCTCCTTAGTTGTTGGTCCTTCCTTGATGAATTCCCCTAGGGTATTTCCAATATTTTTCAAAACATCCTTATTTATAAGCTGATATGGAAGTCCAAAAAGCCTAACCCACACTGGAAGCTTCTTAATAGTTTCTGTCTCAACTAAAATTTTTCGTTCCATGGTCTCAAATAAAGTGCATCTCTTCTCATAAACCATGGGCCACCAACCATTATTTTATCCCTAATTTCTGAACTAGAAAATATGATGAGGAAAAAACCTTTAGGAAGAAAAGTCATAGAATAATTTGAATTCAATCCCCACTTCCACTTGATCCAATTTTGAATCTCCAAAAACCCTGGCCATGATCTATGGAACTTACATATTAGCCCTCTACTTTTAAGAACCATTATATCATGCTCAATCATCTCATCCTTGATACTTACTTCTGGTGTACCATTTGCTACCTGGATCAAACTTGCCATGCATTCGCTCTTTCACTTATCTCCAACTTGGGCCTTCATACTTCCAACAAGGGCATCTTGATTTCTAGCTAGGGCATCCTGACTTCCCATTAGGGATTTCAAAAATGACTTTCCTTCCACAATAGCTAATGGGGCTTGCTCTTGGCTTGCACTCCCTCTTGGTTCACACTCCCTCTCTACTTGCACTCACTCTTGCTCCTAGCTTGCATTCTCTCTTGCCTCACACTTGCTCTTGGTTTGCACTCCCTCCTGGCTCACAAATGCCCATTTCTCTTCTTTTTCTTGGTGTTCCTTCACTTCAAAAATTTTTTGGAAATAATGTTCTATGCATTCGTGGTAAGGGTTTGAAGCATTGATGCACTCTGGATGAACCTGCCACTCTTTCGCCATAATTGAATCCTGGCTTGCACTCCCTCTTAGTTTACACTCCCTTTTGGTTCACACTCTCTCTTGCCTCGCACTTTCTCCTGCCTCGCATTCACTCCCAACTTGCCCTCCCTCTTGGCTCACAATTGCCCTTGTCTCTTATTTTTTTGGTGTTCCTTGGCTTCAACAATTTTTTGGAAACAATGTTCCACACATTCATGGTAAGGGTTTGAAGCATTGATGCACTTTGGATGAACCTATCGCTCTTCTACCATGACTGAATCTCTGCTCGCACTCCCTCTTGGTTCACACTCACTCCCAGCTTGTGCTTGCCCTCACTTTTGGCTGCACTCACTTGCACTCGCTTTTGGCTACACTTACTCCTAGATCATGCTCGCAGTTGCTACTACTCTTACTCTCTGCTCATGCTCACACTTGCTTCTGCCCTTACTCCTGGTTTGCATTCACTTATTTTTTGTTTATTTATTTATACTAATCAAATATATAATATTAATTCAATTACAACATATATGCATTCAATTTTCAAGCGATCACAGGCATAGTGCAGATTATTCTATGTAGTCAATAAGAAGGATGTATCTATATGCTTCTTCTTCAGTGAGCTTCAATGTAATCATAGGCTATGGTATCATTAAGCACTAAATATCATATCCCACCTTACCTTAAGCGAACACCATTTAACCTTTCACCCTGAAGGTGGGTAACAGGTACACTAAATTTATTGCTAGTATATCATTATCTCTTCCTACACTCACATAAGTTTATCAATAGTATCTCGTTCGACAAGCAATGACAAGTAGATAGACAACTAAATAAAGGGGGGATGTTACATTCTCCCCCACTAAGATTAAACACAGTCCCTATGTTTACAATAATGGTTACACATATTCATATTAATATTTAAACATTCATGCATCTTCATTCATACATAAATAGAACCCCAAACATGCATTGCAAAACTAGAACATGCATATATTCATATATCTATCAATGTTCAATCATATATCAGTTCTCAAACAAATATGAAAATTATTTTTCATAATAGCCACATATTACCATGTGGTATTTTTTTTAGAATAGTGGTCCCATTGGATCTTGCATTGTTCTATATTTCTTTTTCTCAACTGCTTTGTTTTGAAACTAAGGATTCAGACAGGGCGGACTTCAATGTGTTACGGGTCAAACATCTGCAAGTGGAAAACATTCCATATGTGTGAAGGATCAACCATATATTTTTGAAGGAGAGACACATGGAAAGTATCATGGATCTTAGACAAATTGGGTGGTAGGGCCAATTTATAGGTGATTGGACTGATTTTATCAATGATTTCGAATGGTCCTATAAATATAGGGTTGAGTTTGATGGACTTAATTGAGCTTTTGGATGGTTTTAATCTCAAGAATACTCTATATCCCATAGATAATTCTCTTGGCATTATTTTTATATTAGCATAGCTCTTTTGCCGATCTGAGGCTTCTTTAAGCCTTTGGCAAATTTTCTTTAATTGCTCTTCCATTTATTTTACAGTGTTCATACCGATCACTACCCAATATTTTGGAGTATCCCAAGATAAAGGTGTTCTACACCTATGTCCATATAGGGCCTCAAATTGAGCTATGCCCAGTTTAGCATGATAACTATTATTGTATGCAAAATCAACCAAGTAGAGATAATATTCCCATTTATTTTAAAGATCCATGCAATACATTCTTAAAAAATTATCTAATACCTAATTGACTCTCTCAGTCTATCCATAAGTCTTAGGATGATAAGTTGTGCTAATGTAACCCATACCTGGTGCAAATCTTACCAAAATTCTAATGTAAATTTGAAATATTTGTCAGATATGGTTACTATGGGAAAGTCATGTAACCGAACTATTTGTCTAGCATTTTTTTGTGTAATCATGGGAGCATGATATTTTACATTCTCAAGTATAAAATGAGCTACCTTGGTCAATTTATCTACTACAAATAGAATAGTATCATGTCTGAATCAAGTCTTTGGAAGGCCAACTATGAAATCCATGGAAATAACTTATCATTTTTGTGTAGGGATTTCATGGATACAATCGTTTGGCTAGATGAAGGTGCTCGACCTTGACCTTTTGAAATTATAGCAATAAAATTTGTTATAAATCATTTCATACCTGGTCAATAGTAATCCTTTCTCAAATTATCTAACATTTTCACCCCTCCCAGGTGTGCGGAGTATGGGGCATTATGGGCTTCCTGAAGAATAGCTTTTCTCAACTCTTCATTATTTAGAATGACAACTTGATCTCTAAAGTACAATAAACCTTCTTTTACTTTGAAATCCTTGTCCCTGTAAGGTCCTTGCTCGACCTATACTTGGTGTTGCAAATAAAATTTATTTGTCTTCTGTAATTCTTTAATGTGACCCCTTAGTCCAAACTGACACTATGTCATGGTAGTTATATGCCTTCTTCTACTTAAAGCATTGGCTAACTTATTTTTTTTAATATATTCAATTCTAAAATAATACTTTGCTAAAAATTCCATCCATTGCCATTGCCTAGCATTTAGTAATGGTTGAGTAAAGATATATCGAAGACTCTGATGATCAATTTTAATCTCGAAGGGTCTTCCAAGTAGATAATACCGTTAAATCTTAAGAGAATGTACAATAGAAACCAACCCCAAATCATGAGTAGCATAATTTACTTCATGGTTTTTGAGCTTTTTAGATTCGTAAGCTATAACTATTTCTTCTTGCATCAAAATTCCTATAATTCCCTCCAAGGAAGCATCGATACAAACTATGAAGGGCTTATTTGAATATGGTATTCTAAGGATAGGTGTTGTAGTTACTTTTTCCTTAAGTATTCTAAAATATTTTTCATATTGAGTAGTCCACTTGAAAGCTTTTCCCTTCCTATGAAGATTGGTTATAGGATGGGCAATTTTTGAAAATCCTTTTACAAATCACCTATAATATCCTGCCATCCCCATAAAATATCTTACCTCAAACACATTAGTAGGAGCAGGCCAACTTATTATAGCTTCTATTTTTTTAGGGTCTATTGCAACTCTCTCAATAGAAATTATATGCCCCAAGTATTGTACCTAAGGAGTGTAGAACTCACACTTGGATAATTTTCCATATAGCTAATTTTTTTTAAGAATTTCTAGAACTACTCTCATGTGTTGGTCATGCTCCTCTTTATTTTTGGAGTAAATGAGTATGTCATCAAGAAACACTAAAAAAAACTGATCCAACTACTCCCAGAATATTTTGTTCATCAAGTTCATAAATTTTGCAAGAGCATTTGTTAAACCAAAGGGCAATACTATGAATTCATAATGACCATATCTAGTTCTAAAATTAGTTTTGTGAGTATCCTCTTACTTGATTCTCAATTGGTGATACCTTGAACTAAGATCAATATTTGAAAATATCATAGCCCCTTTTAGCTAATAAAATAGGTCATCGATTCTAGGCAGTAAGTATTTATTCTTGATTGTCATTTTATTAAGCATTATGTAATCGATGCATAACCTCAATGATCCACCCTTCTTATTCACAAAAAGTACTAGTGCATCCCATGGGGATACACTTGGATTGAAATGCCCTTTCTCTAATATATCTTGTAGTTGGGTATTCAATTCTTGTAGTTCTATGAGAGTCATTCTATAGGGAGCCCAAGCAATCGATGTTGCACCAGGTAACAATTCTATGGAAAAGTCAAACTCTCTTTGGGGTGGTAGTCTTTGAAAATATTATGGAAATACATCCCTAAATTCATTCAACATCGACTATTGCTGAAATAGACCTAAACTAGATTCAATTTATTCCTTTTCATTCAATTTGACTACATAAAACTTACTTCTTTTCCTTAAAGTTATTTTAACTTGCATAATATACATAAAATGTGACTTAAGTGAGTCTCGATTATAATGGACCTAGATTCACTGTTTAAGGTCATTTGTATAATCCACCCATATATCCTCAAAATTCAATAGAACTTTATGCGCTTTAAGCCAATCTACATCTAAAACTATATCAAAGGTATGTAATGGAGCTATGTATAAGTGTCATCTAGTATTTCCCTGAGGTAAGGTGATTTGAGGATCAAATAAACATTGATTGAATGTATAGGTCTGTCTTGACCCATATTCGACCTTCCACCCATTTGACATATATCCAAGACTTTCCAGTATGTCTCTAATTAAACTAACTAAAATAAAGCTATTGGTAGCTCCACTATCAATTAAAATATGAACATCTTTATCATATATTCTTCCTTTTAAAAGAAAAGGTCTAGCTTGACGAGTAAGTGCAAAATTACCTGTTGTTGCATATATCTTGTGTGTGGCCTCCTCAACTATTTAATTTCTATTTGCTCTATGTGGATATTGGTTAGCATAATGAGCTCCAGTGCATATGTAGCATTTTTCAAGGGGAGCCTTGTTATTCCTACCTTCTTCATTTATGGTTTGGGATGTAGAATCTTTCCAAGAATTTTGTGTTGAGGAGTTATGATCATTTCTATAGTTATTTTTATCTTGTTTGCCTTTGTTAAGAATTTTTTATCTATTTCTATTGTCTCTTCTATAACGGTATTCACATTTGAACTTTTTATACTGATCCTTGATCCCTTTTGAAGTTCTAGTATCTTTCCTCTTCTTAGCCTCATCTCTGTCTCTTTCTATATTTTGATAATAAGTATTTTTGTTCTTTTGGCTTAACTTATCAAAGCGAGTTATATCATAGGCTTTAGACTATTAGAAATAGAGTCTATTCCATCATTTGGGTTATGTAAATGTATCTTCCAAGGTACATACTTAGATTACTTTAGGGGCAAGTTATCTAGTTACTTCATGCAATGTAATAAATGCACAAGTGTCAATGTGCAAGTTATCCCTTGCACAACTAGATAGAGTGTTGGCCAAGTATCCTATTTTACCTATATAAGGATGGCCTCATAGATAGATAGATATAGAGTCATAGATACATAGAGAGTCGGGGGACATAGTGTAGCTTAGTTATATGTGTGACACCATCCATTGGTGATGGGTGCAATGTAGTTCAGTAGCTTTATAATGGAGTGTTCATTTCCTCCATAGCTACATTGTAATATTTTATATCATTTCTATTTATTGCATATTTCAGTCATCTAGCATATTTACTTTCTTTCATATTATTTTGCATCTTGTGATTGCTATCTCCCAGTGCTTGCTTCATCAAAAGCTAATAGTGGTATCAGAGCTATGGTAGATCTAGTCTGTGTAGGTCTATAGGGAAGCCACCATTATCATTGAGCCTGAGCGTTTTGACAAACTGACGCACCGTTGGACCAACCACTATCAAAAGCTCTTAGAAGAATCTAGGTGGTAGAATTAGGGAGAGTCACGAGTGAGGACTGAAAGAAATCTTAGTTCCAGGAAATACTGAGATTGCAATTGACTAGAGTCTTTCCACAAGAGTTTTAAGAAAAACTTGTGAAGACCAAGACTCAACATTCAAGCCACTAGATTGACAAATCATCCAGTGAGGATTATCCAGGATATCTAGAATTTTCTAACTAGTGCCTAAAGTTTCTTTTGTTTGTAGAAAACTAATTCTTAGAGGATTGGGACTCCTCCTACGATAGAAATCTAGGAGACTCCAACTTCATTGCCCGAAGGTCGACGTGCCCTCATAGTGCAGAGATTGGTTCCTTGTGCAAGAGAAGAATACTATGGAAGAAGACTTCTTGTGAAGAGTTGTGGTGAAGTCAGGAGACTGAAGATCTCCATTGTTGAATCAAAGAACTTCACAAGTTGAAGAATAGGCCATAGAAGCCTTGACATAAAAAGGCCATAGAAGCCTTGGAGAAAATGCCACAAGAGCCTTGAAGGAGAAGCCATAAAAGTCTTGATACCAAAAAGGCCATAGAAGCCTTGGTACTAAAAAAGGCCATAGAAGCCTTGATACTAAAAAGGCCATAGAAGCCTTGATACTAAAAAGGCCATAGAAGCCTTGATCTTGAAGAAGAATTCGAAGAGAATATCTGATTCAGAAGTAGACTAAATATTTTAGTACTAATACTTTGTTGTAGGGAAAGAAGATTCAATGAGTTGGGAAACTTCCTACAAGAAATTTAGGAAGGGTATCTTCTTCAGAATCAATTCAACACCTAAAGCAAAATCAAAGAGATCAGGAGAAGATCTCATTGTAGAACTTCCAATCAAGGAAGGAGAAGGAGAATAAGGACTAGGTGAGTCTTGCTCGAATCTAGAAGTAGTAAAATTAGAGATCCAGAAGTAGATCTCATCACCAACACTTCTAGGAGTAGAAGGTTGAAGAAAAGGTCTCAAGGAAGACCATCAGAAGCTATAAGATTAGAGACCTTGGGAAGGTCTTATCGAGCATCCAAAAAAGGCTAGGAGAGCCTTACTGAAGATATTCTCAA
The DNA here is from genome assembly GCA_028583015.1 of Wollemia nobilis. NCBI lineage: Eukaryota > Viridiplantae > Streptophyta > Pinopsida > Araucariales > Araucariaceae > Wollemia > Wollemia nobilis. Next base: position 7,259,480 of record JAQPPZ010001411.1, read on the forward strand.
AGGAGAACTCATTGGAGAAATCCACTACCAAGGAGAAGCCCCTGATAGTGAAGGACTTGGGACAATTATCGCCATCCGACAACAAGCCCAAGAGAAGAAGAATTTGGCAAGGAGTGCCAAATCCAAGAAGAAGAATTTGGCAAGGAGTGCCAAATATGTGAAGAAGAATTTGGCAAGGAGTGCCAAATATCAGAAGAAGATCCTGCTTGAAGTCAGAAATCGACAAGAAGACTTGAAGATAGAAGAAGCTCACCAAATCTTGAAGATTTGAAGATTACCTCTCACAGCAAGAAGGCATCACTTCAGAGACAAAGACTTCTCCAAATATATAGTAGAAGGAGGAGAACAAAGAGGAGAACAAGCCACCAAATCCTAGGCTCATGAAAGAAAGGTCGAGACCATCATTTGGTGAAGAAGGAGTTATTCAAGATAGTCTACAAAGAGTTGCAAGGACATACTCGTAGCAACAACTTGGTGATCCTAGACACCAAGATCTACATCCTCTACAGAAGTGATAAAAGAGCTACTACAAAAAAGGTATGCAACTTTTTGGTGCAAGTAGGTTCATTAATTCATTTACCTATCATATTTGTTAGAAGCACCTGAATTTGGATTAAAGTTGCAAATAGAAAATTGGATTACAGTATTCGAAAGTGCAAAAATAAAAAGTTCTTTTTAAGGTTCATTTGCACATTAATTAGGAGTTGATTAGATTTCAAAATTGCTTCTATCAACTACCTATTATCTATTTTGGAAAAATAAAAAGAAGACTAAGTCCTACAATATTAGTTGTAGTGAAATTGCAGAATAACTCTTAAAGATTCATTTTAGGTTATTCTTGATTAGTTGTAGTAAATTCTTAGTGCATTAATTTGAGAGTTTATTGGAGTGATAAGGTGTAATCTTAGTGCATTAAAAGTGAAATACTTGCACTATTATACTACTCTCAAAAGAAATTAGTTTTGTGTTCTTGAAGGGCACAAAATCTGATTTGTATCAAGTGTCTAAAGACACTATTGAAGCACAAAAATATGCAACTCATAGTGGCCAAAAGAAGCCACCCAAAAAGGTTAGAATCCTCCAAAACTTGGAGAAGAACACAACTAACCAAAAATAGAAATAGAAGCTTCAAATATTGAGACTTGGTGAGTCTCAAATCCAAAGCATTACAAGATTGAATGCAAGAAAAGAAAGTGCAAAAAATTGCATAAATTAAAAAGCTTCTATCTACTATTATCTAAGCTTGGATTTGTTATCAAAGTGTCCAAGAAAAAAGGGGAAGGTGTCTACTCATAAAAGACAACCTCAAAACCCTTGTATTGTAGGAGAAAAATCTGCCATAAAACCAGAATTTTAGATCTGAAATAAGAGTGCAAAAGAAGGTGCATCAAAGGAGGTTTATGTACATTCTATAGTACATTTTATTGCACTAATTTAATCTGGTTTTTTACAGCCCAAGAGCAGATTTGAATGTGCCCCAAAAAGGCACAATATCCATAGGAAAAAGCAGCCAAGAAAGGCCGAACGTAAGCACTCTTCTTCCCAAGCAATAGGAGCCACTCAAAGGGCTCATCTTGGATGGTCGAACCTGCAGAAGACAAGGCATAAGGGAAGATCAAGTAGTGTAAAAAGTAGAAGATAAAGCAAGAGCATATTTATCAAAAAATGGACATCAAAGCAAAGGAGCACTCTTATCAAAGCAAGCTACAAAGCATTTCTACCATAAGTGAAAGCTAACAGTGGAGTGAAGCATCAAGGAGTCTTCATCCAAGTGTTGCCATTCGAACTCCATTCAAGGGCCACCAAAGCTACTCCATATCTCCACCAAAGCTCCACCATATCTCCACCACAACTCAACCATTAGCATTGCTTGGCTGGAGATATTTTAGCATCTACATAAAACAACAAAGATCAAGGTGGAAAACGCATTGGAGAGTCTTCAAGTAAGCATTGATAAAGAGAAGGGCATGCAACTACCACTTGTCATTCTATGAGAGATCCTCTATAATACTCACAAAGAAGATGTTACATTTCTTGGTACCCATACTCCATGCAGAAGAGGAGTTACGTACAACTAATAGCTTGATATACGTTACAACAAAGAAGTCTTGTAGACGTTGAAGAAGGAGTATTTCTTGGACAACGCTCAAAGGAGAATCAAAACATCTCAATCCAAAGGTGACATTTATCACAAGTAGTGGAGTGAGTTTAGCACCTCCACCAACCAAGTCGAAGCTTCCATGAGCATTTAGAAACTTATGTCATGACACTTGTCACTCATCCTATCACATATTAAAGATGTCTTGGACCATGGAAAGGAAGCACAATAGTTGAAAGTGATACAAGCAGTAGTTTAGAAGCTACTCGATAGTGGATTGATGTACTTTAATTTCATTCAACTCGATAGATCGATGGTAGATGCTTGATAGTAGTTCAGGCATAATTTGATAGGGATCCGAAGCAAGTCGGGTACAATAGATATTACTCTCAATCAACCAACATTTAAGAAGAGCATTAAAGCCACAACTTACCTTGGGGAATTCATGCTCAAGAAGGAGATTTTACTACCATATTCATCCGACTTCATAAAGGTACAAAGCCTTAATCAAATTTCCTCATCTAATTTGCTTTCATTTTAAAAAGGGAGTTATAAGGTTATAAGATAAGGTTGATATATTAATTGAAATCAATATTTGTTTGAAAGAAAAACTTAGGGAAATTAATATAATATTTGTAAAATATAACTTAGGAGAAATAAGGGATACTATTTGGAATTAATCCATTTAATGTTTGCAAATATTAATGTGTTCTAGTTTTCCAAATTTGGGAGTGATAAGGGTTACAACATCAAACTAGTTTTTTGGAAATTAGAAACACTTGAATAAAATCCTAAGGGTTTCAAAAGGGGTTATTAAAATATTTTATCAAAGTTGGAAATTTATATTCTTGTCTCAAAAAATTTCTCTTTAGGGACAAAAGAAATCCAACATTAAAACCTCTTCAAAAATTGAAAAGTGCTTAGTTCAATAGGAGTATTAAGGAGTTAAGAAGTTGATTTTTGATCCTTACAAAACTTGTACAAAATCAACCAAAAATTGAACTATATCTTACAAAAGCACTAAATCATACTCCAAAAACATTAGGGAGTCATAAGGGATTCTACAAAACTTGATAATAATATCCATCAAAGATTGTCAAGTTGAGAAGATATAAGCTTTCTTCAAAAACCTAAAATTAGGTATTCATACCTAGGGAGACATAAGGAAGCCTACAATCTAAGGATTAATAAAGGTTTTATCAAATCAAGCTTATATACTTCAATTAGGGAGCTGCAATTCTATATTATTTCTTCTTCAAATGGGTAAAGGAATGTCATACAATCATGAACACATGTGGTATATTGACTCAGGAGCCAATCATCATATGACAGGAAATATACAATGGTTTGACTATCTTGAAATTGCTAAAGGTTACAGACTAAGAATTGTAGACAACCAAATGTATCCTATACATGGATATGGATGTGTAACACCAAGCAAATAATTTCCAAATCTTCTACTACAGAAAGTATTGTATGTTCCTGGATTAACATTCAATCTCATCTCAGTAAGCAAGTTAGTAGAAAACAACTATGTGATTAACTTTGGATATATGGATGGGATCAATACTTGTCTCATTATGAATCAAGATGGCATAAAAGCAACAGGTTCAATTCATGAAAATACATACATCCTAGACTCAATGGAAATCTCACAAGACATTGTGATGTTTCAAAAAGATGCTAACATATTTACAGAGGAACAGGTTGAAGAAAATGAAGAACCAGTACACCAAAAAGGTAAGCACAACAAGATCAAAAACAAAAATATGAGAGGACAATTGCATCATGCCTTGCTCATTCATAAACAATTAGAACCAGATGGAGATACTTGCAAGGAGAACTATAAAGGTGGTTGGATAGAAGACAAGGAAGATGAATCTGAACAAGTCAAGGACCACCCAATGAAAGAAGAAGCCTCAGCTCCAGCTTACTCTGCATCATATGAAGACACATATTACCTACTGAACCTGAACACAAAGAATGCAGAGGAAGAATACAAAGTTCAGGAAGAAGAAGAAGAAGATCCATATTGAAGACTAAAGTCTTCAATACCCAAATAATGTAATACAAGGGGGTGTTAGAAATAGAGTCTATTCCATCATTTGGGTTATGTAAATGTATCTTCCAAGGTACATACTTAGATTACTTTAGGGGCAAGTTATCTAGTTACTTCATGCAATGTAATAAATGCACAAGTGTCAATGTGCAAGTTGTCCCTTGCACAACTAGATAGAGTGTTGGCCAAGTATCCTATTTTACCTATATAAGGATGGCCTCATAGATAGATAGATATAGAGTCATAGATACATAGAGAGTCGGGGGACATAGTGTAGCTTAGTTCTATGTGTAACACCATCCATTGGTGATGGGTGCAATGTAGTTCAATAGCTTTATAATGGAGTGTTCATTTCCTCCATAGCTACATTGTAATATTTTATATCATTTCTATTTATTGCATATTTTAGTCATCTAGAAGATTTACTTTCTTTCATATTATTCTGCATCTTGTGATTGCTATCTCCTAGTGCTTGCTACATCAAAAGCTAACATAGATAAATCCTTAGGTTTTACTAAGCCTACCAGAGATCCAATCCTTGGGTGTAATCCCATGAGAAATTTTTGTACCTTAAGTTCTTCTCTATGATCGTATTTAGGTACATATTTCAACAACTGAACAAATCTATGGTAATATTCTATGACAGACATGTTTTCTTGCTGTAGATTAGTGAACTCTCTAAATTTTTCCACATAAAATTGGTGAATCAAAAATCTATCTTTGAATTCCTTCGAGAATGTATCCCAAGGTACGTTACTAGACTTGACATGTTTTTTTTCTTATATGTTGTCCACCAGTACATTGTTGTCCCTACCAAGTGATCCAAATCTCATGCTATTTTATACTCATATGAGAGGGGATTAATAGCGTAATACCCTTCAACTTTGCTCAACCGGTTTTCTACTGCATCACCATCACCTTTGCCATTAAATTTAGTGATGTCAAATTTTCTTAAATCCTTTTAAAATTCCATACCAACTTTCTTTCAACTAGAACCTTCGAGCAAATCATCTTGACCCTCCTCTGGCTCCTTTCTTTTAGATAAATTTTCAATCAATTTTTGCTGTTGAACAATCAATTCCTACTATTGAGCCAGTTGTACCCTTTGCTGTTCTATCTACTCAGTCAACTAGGTTCTTTGTTATTCCATGTGTTCCATTTGCTGGTTCATCTATTCCTATGACTAAACCCTTTATATTTCCATATGCTCTCACTATCGATTCATTTGTTCTTGTAGCAATTGTACCATTTTAGCCAAATTATCCTCCCTTTGAGGGATTTTATTGGCTAAAGGTTCCTTGTCCTTCCTAACAAGTCTATGGGGTGCTTCTACCCCAACTTCTCTTTTTGACTCCCTTATAAATCTCCTTATTCCCTTTCTCAGACCCTCACCAAGTGCCTCTTTCCAAGCCAATTTAGTCTTCCTAGAAGAGCTCACCATTTGTATGTATGAAATAAGAGTTATGTTGATTGTAAGTTATCAAATTGACCTAGAGTTTCACAACCTAGGCTCTGATACCAATTGTAACACCCCAAGTCTACTCACCTAGTTTTTCAAATCACAAGTAAAAAAAATTAATTAAACTTCATAAAATATTTATACAACATCCAATGGTAATTAGAACATAGTCATAAAATTATTTGTTTCAAGGTGACTGACCACTGCAGACGGTCCTTTAAATGTTCAATATTGGCCAAATCCTGCATTAGGTGCTATTTTGTGAATACATTTGTCTCCTTTACTAGAGGTCTATTTTCATGGTATGGGGTTGTCCTTTCAAGGCCCATAACACCTAAAAGGGTGGATGCATAGTTCCCCTCCCATAGCATGGTGTGTTTAGGATTCTTCTTCTAAACATTTTTCCCATGAAACATATGTTTTGAATATCTTTTCAATGCTATGGTATAGTGTTAGTATGCCTAGTGCCTAGCTAAGAGTCCACCTTCCCTGGATTCATCTAGGACCCTACCATTACTTTGGCTCAAGTCCAGGTATTCTGTTAGCGTACTGTTATTTCTATTAGACTATTTTGTCTAATTAAGTTTGGCTGGTATATTGTTATACCTGCATCCTATTGAGATGCGCCCAACCCGGGCTAATCCAGGAATGCAGTTTGTAATCTCTGCATTATTTAAACACCCAGCAATAATACAATTGTGTTCGCATTTTTACATGGCATCAGAGCCAGATTGCAGGGAGCAGTGAGAAGCCGAGGCTGGAGGCGGACGAGCAGTGCGATTTTTTAATCTTTTTTTCTCTCCGCGACGTGATTTTCCTGTCGCGTGATAGCAGCTGCAGAAGATAAATTAAAAAAAAAAAATATCGCAGGGCTAGAACAGAGGAGAGGACGGTGCAGGGCGCAAATCGCTGGAATGCAGCACTGCCATTGGATGCAGCGTGTGTCCCAGTTGGAGGAGGACATAGCGTGCATCCCAGTTGGAGGAGGACGTAGCACGCATCCCCCCCGCCCATCGAAACATGGATGCAACGCCAGCGCCACGTCCACGATGCTCGCTGAGTGCGAGCGTGGACGCGCCAGCGCCACATCCGTGACGCTCGCTGAGCGCAAACGTGGACGCGCCAGCGCCACGTCCTCGAAACTCATTGAGAGCGAGCGCAGACGCGAGGAGCATCCCAGCACCCCCCGCGTCACGACACTCGCTGAGCGCGAGCGTCCCCCCCGCGACAAAATTTTTTTTTATTAAAAAAAAAAAAAAAAAACAGAGACGTGCGGGGACAGAGGGTAGAGGCAGACTGTGGCTGCTGCGGAGGTGGCAAAGGCCGCCACAGTGGGCTCGGGAAGCGGGAAGCAGAGAGGAGGACGGGAAAGCAGCAGAGGAAGCTGCGCTCGGGCAGCAGACTGAGGACCCTCCTCAAATACGAGGGGGCCCTTTCTCCTCCCAGATCAGCCCACGGGCTCACTGGCAAGTGAGCTGCGTGGTGGGTTCCGGGAACCCAGCAGTCGGGGGTTCAAATCCCGCCGACTCCCCCCTTGCAAAGGTATAATTTTTTTTCTCAAAGGTTTTTTAATTATTATTTTTTTAGTTAAAATTTTTAATTTTAATTTATTTTTTAATAGTTTTTAAAACTTTATAAATTAAAATTTAATTTTAATTTATTTTTTCATAAGTTTTTAAAACTATATAAATTAAAATTATTTATTTTAACTTTAAATACATAATAATTATTAAAATGCTTTGTTAAAGAGAATTTTTTTTAAGGGGGGATATTTTTTTCAAAAAATCAAAGGGGGAATGTGAGTAATTTTCTCAAAAATAGCAATTTGGCGAATTGTAAAAGGTGCATTTTCGGCTGTGTCCGACACCTTAGGGTTTCATTCTGTGGGCATTTTTTTTGATGTATGATGCATTTTCATTTCTATGCACTACTTCATTAAAATATAAATCACTCCCTAAGTCCCCGAAATAATTAAAAACCCATCTGTGCAATTTATTTGCACCGCAGCGTTCGGTAAAAACGGTACCTCTGGCCCACACTTACAGGTAAAGCTGTCGTGCTTTGGGCTACTGTATCTATCGCCTAATATAGCTGCAACAACGACGTCTGAGCTTGTTCTCTATAAATCGTCGGGGAGGAATAAGTACGCCATTTTTGCATTTTTTTACTCCATCCACTACCCTTAATCGTTCTTGTGTTTAGGCGTAAATCCTGACGAAGTATTCTTCATAGTGTTTAGGGGAAGTTACGCCCCACGCATGAGAAGAATCTTCTATGGTAGGTGCCATCAACAAGGCGATTCCCTTTCAGCACCGCTTATGTTCCACGTATCGTATGATCTCTAAAACTCACCTATAGTCTCCCTCACGTAAGGGCGGGTGATTTTTGTTGATCTTTCTAAATACCTATAGTTTCCCTCACGTAAGGGCGGGTATTTTGTACGGTATAACGGCCTAGCAAAAGGTATATCGAAAGGGGGACCAATTGGTGATATAAGGAACCTTCACTATGGCCGCCGTTGCAAAGTTGATGACTGATCCTCATCAGTTATTGAAAGGTCCAAATTATACACCATGGAAACATAAGATGAAGGCAATTCTCCAAATGGAAGATTTGTGGGATATTGTTACTGGAGTAACAACTAGGCCTTCACCAACAACAGGATCCACAGGTCCTTCCGTAGATCAGATAGCTTTTGACAAGAAAGACAGTCGAGCAAAGGTGCTCATTTTGTTTGCTGTTTCGTATGAAGTGCAACCTCATATAGCTGACAAAGCAAGTGGTAAAGAGGCATGGGATGCCCTTAGAACCATCTATGAGGGAAAGAATGATTCCACCATTCTTCATCTTCAACAACAACTTCATAACCCGAGTTTGAGACAGGGTGAAACAGTTGAACTCTTTCTATGCAGAGTGTCTGAATTGAAAGAGAAATTGAATTCTTTGGGAGATACTGTGGACGAAAAGCTTCTCATTTCACTTGTGATGAGAGCTTTGCCTTCTTCATTTGATATGTTGATCACCTCCATCCAGGTGTCTCAACGACAAATTACCTACATCGAGTTGGTCAATCTGCTTCAACAACAGGAGGCACGCCAACTTCACAAGGATGATTCTTCCAATACAGCCCTATACACCAACAGCAGTGGTTCTAGGAAGAAAGGTAATGGGCAAAAAGGAGGCAACTTTCGGAAAGGAGGAAATTCTCAACAGGATACGAAAGGAAAAGGAAAACAACCTCAACAGAAGAAGAGGTGGTGCAAGATCTGTGAGAAAGACAACCATGACACCAACAAGTGTTGGCATAAGAACAAGCAGAAAGGCCAAAACAAACCACAAAATAAAAACAAGCAACCCCAGGTGAATGTTGCTGTTGAAGAATCTGACTCATATTCTGAATGGGCACACAAGGTGCTCATGACTACCACAGATTCCACACAGAGGGATCCTGTTTGGTATGTCGATTCTGGAGCTAGCAAACATATGACTGGCGACAGATCGTGGTTTGAATCATTCGTGGCCAAAGAGGGCAAACCAATCACCATTGCTGATGATAAAACCTACAGGGTTCAGGGAGAGGGTACAGTTTCAGTCACTCTTCCTGATGGCAAGTGTCAGATTGACAAAGTCCTCTATGTTCCGGGATTGGCTAACAATTTGTTGTCACCACACAAATCCTGGATAGAAATATGGTTGTCAACTTTCGTGTTGAGAATGGCAAGAAGTGTTGTACTATTACCAGGAAGGGTAAGCAGATTGCAACAGACTTCATATAAGCACGGCTTATTTGCCCTAGATGCTATCTCTACTCCACATGTTGCCATGACTGTCTCTACCAAGGAGGCAACTTCCCTATGGCACAAGAGATATGGGCATCTTAGTTCTGGCTACTTACTTGAGCTCAGTAAGTATGAGATGGTAAAGGGTCTTCCTTCCCTTTCTGCCACATTGCCGTTGTGCTCGACCGCTTGGCAGAAAGCAAGGATAGAGTACCATTTGAGAAGAGCTCAACAAGAGCACGAAAACCTCTCGGAGTTAATTCACACCGATCCGTGCGGTCCTTTCACACCCAACAGCTGTGGAGGGAAGAGGTACTTTCAGCTATTCGTAGATGACTACTCACGAAAGATGTGGGTTTTCTTTCTCCAACCGAAATCGAAGCTTTCGCATTCTTCCAAGCAGCTCAAGAAATCCGTTGAGAAGGAGTCGGAGCTTCTATTAAAACCCTCCGCTCGTATCGAGGGGGGAGTTTACCTCTAATGAATTTTTTGCATTCTTAGATAAGCATGGAATCAAGAGACAGCTAACAACTCGCCTATACTCCTCAAGAAAAATGGAGTTGCCGAGAGAAGGAACCGTTCTATCATGGAAATGGTTCGTTGTATGCTCACAGGAGCTACTCTTGGGCAACAATATTGGGCGTAAGCCGTCACCACCGCAAAGATATCTCGTTGAATAGGGCACCCACAAAGGCCCTAAAAGGAATGACTCCACAGGAAGCATGGAGTGGTCGAAAACCCTCCATATCTCATCTACGTATTTTTGGATGTCACGCTTTCATGCACATACCGAAAGAGAAAAGGAAGAAGCTAGATGAGAAAACACTCAGATGTATTTTTCTTGGTTATGATGAGCACTCTAAAGGATATCGTTTGATAGATCCTTTGACCAAGAAAATTCATGTCAGCAGAGATGTTGTCTTTGATGAAGCTTTCACATCACAGAGCACATCTAAAGTACACCTAGATCTTGTGGAATCTAAGGAAGAGAAGATTCCTTCGTCAACACAGATAGGAGGTCCTTCTACATCTTCTTCAACACCACCGAAGAAGAATCCAAAATGGTGTACAAATACAATCAGAGACGCAAATTTATCCACTCCTCCCAATTTGAACTTGGATAGACCTCGTACACGCAAGTATGGCTCAAAAGGAAAAAGAAGCCAAAGAAACCGGTGAGGTTGATGATCTTTGTCAATCTTTTGAGGAACTTTCTCGTAACTCCACGTACATAAGTAGAGGATATGGATATTGATGATGACAGGGCGTTCATGTCTACCATAGATGATCTTGAACCTGCATCGGTGCAAGATGCTCTTAGTGAGCCTCAGTGGAAGGCCGCTATGGATACAGAGTATGAGTCTTTGATGAAAAATAAAACTTGGAAGCTTGTTGATCTGCCGCATGGAAAGAAACCCATTGGCCGCAAATGGGTATATAAAGTCAAGTACAAGGCAGATGGAACAATTGATAAGCATAAGGCCCGTCTTGTTGCAAAGGGCTATGCTCAAAAGGAAGGCATTGACTACGAGGAAACTTTTGCACCTACCGCTCGGATGACCACAATTCGGGTTATGTGTGCTATGGCAGCACAATATGGGTGGAAAGTTCACCAGATGGATGTCAAAAGTGCCTTTCTAAATGGTGATCTCCAAGAAGAAGTCTACATGACTCAACCAGAAGGATTTGAAGTGGAAGGCCAAGAGCAGAAGGTTTGCAAATTGGTCAAATCCTTATATGGTCCGAAACAAGCTCCTCGAGCTTGGTATATAAAAATGGACAATCACCTTATGCAAGCATGGATTTAAGAGATGTCCGTCGGATGCAAACCTCTATTTCAAGAAACAGGGTTCTCAGATAGTGTTGCTTGTACTCTATGTGGATGATCTCGCTCATTACAGGGAGTTCGAAAACTATGATCTCTACTCGTCAAAAGAAACTTGTGTAAATATTTTGAGATGACAGATCTCGGACTTCTCCATTACTGTCTTGGTCCTGGAATTCAGCCGAAGGAGCACTCCATCAAAGTGTCTCGTAAAAAATATGTCAAGACATTGCCGAAAAAATATCGCATGACCGATTGCAAGCCAATGGCAACTCCGATGGAGAATGGACTTCAGTTATCACGATATGATGATTCACCTCGGTAGATGGTACTCTCTATCGACAGTTGATTGGGAGTCTCATATATCTGACCAATACTAGGCCAGATCTCGTATTTGCTGTCAACTATCTTTCGAGGTTCATGCAGGAGCCTAAGACCACTCATTGGAAAGCAAAGAAACGTGTTCTTCACTATGTCCGTGGTACTATGGAATATGGCCTAGAATACAAGAGGAACAACAAATTCTTCTTGCAAGGATACACGGACTCCGACTATGCCGGATCATTTGATGATCGCAAGTCAACTTCTGGATACATTTTTCATCTGGGATCCGGTCCTCGTCTCTTGGCATAGCAAGAAGCAACAGGTGGTTGCTATTTCATCAACAGAGGCAGAGTATCGCGCCGCACGTGAAGCCGTGTGCGAAGTGATATGGTTGCGTCGCATTCCGACAAGTATGGGCCATCCATCAAAATCTCCAATACACTTGTTTTGCGACAATCGTGGTGTTCTGAACCTCGTCAAGAATCCACTCCATCATGAAAGAACAAAGCACATTGACACACAATGTCATTTCATTCGAGATGAAGTTCCAAAGCACCGAATTCAGCTTCAAAACATTCCCACCGATGCTCAAGTTGCAGACATTTTCACTAAGGCACTTGGACGTGTCAAATTTGAATTGTTTCGCAGCTCTCTTTGTATTGCAAAATGATGTAAGGGGATGTTAGTATAGCTATTAGTTATTACATTACCCAAATAATGTAATAAAGGGGGATGTTAGCGTACTGTTATTTCTATTAGACTGTTTTGTCTAATTAAGTTTGGCTGGTATATTGTTATACCTGCATCCTGTTGAGATGCGCCCAACCCAGGCTAATCCAGGAATGCAGTTTGTAATCTCTGCATTATTTAAACACCCAACAATAATACAATTGTGTTCGCATTTTTACATATTCCAGGCTATGCAACATTTGATAAAGAGTCATCCCATACCAACTCTTCACTGGATCTCCTAGCTTCGAGGTCTAGCTTCCCTAGTAATACCTTGATAGACTTATAGTAATTCCCCAAAAGAACATAGAATGAGGAACCCCTCATGTACTACTTGCTTATCAGCCTAGAGAGAGTATCCCATACCACCCCTCGTTACATATTCATGGTAATAGGACCTACTCATTCAAGGTAGAATTGCCAAAAAGTGGTTGATATCGATTTATCATAATTGCCCTTCCTACAATTGTCGTGGTTGGGTGGAATTTCATCAATATTGATGAAGCATCAAAATCTTACATACCATCCTCCTCGATAATTAGGTCAAGTTGGGACTAGTTTGTGATTTGTATTTATGGAGTTTTTGGTTTTATGGGAAATGCATACCATCATATTAATACTTAATATCAATGCATTCCATCACTTAATACCAACACTAACACTACTCCAATATTTTAAGTATAATCTAGCTTTAAAATTCTAATTAATTTTTCTCTTTTATTCATATTTCTGTCCGAAAGGGTATTTATGTTCTTTACTTAAAGTAAATATTTTTACTAAAATATATTTATCTATAGTGTGAATTAAATTAGACTCCACTGTATTAATATTAATCACAAATTACTTTTAACTCATTACCATTGAATCAATTCAATACAAAATAACTTATGAAAGAGATTAAATCTTAAAACTATAGAAATAAATATCATTTTAAATAACTTATTAAAACATAACAATATATCAAAATTAATACGAATATTATTTATACAAAGGTTCTCGATAAAAAAATCACCATCCATCAAGCATTGCACCATATCATTTAGATATTAATTTTAACACTTCATCCATGTTATATAAAACGAGGTGAAAGAAGTCTCATATTAAAGAACCTTACAATTTACGTTGCTCTACTCTAGAGTGAACTATAACTCAAGAGATGTAAGTATAATCAACTTAGGATAATATGTGTATAAGGTGAAAACTACAACTAACCAAAGGTATTCCCACAATGCTCGTTTGGAGATTGACGTTGCACATTTAGAACATAGACAACATACATGCTCAAAACAAAATAACCCTATGCTCGATGCGCTCTCCAAGACAATGAAACAAAATATCTAAACCATTTTTAAAGGTAACTATTCGATTACTCTACATAATATCATAATTTAACTTCTAATTAAACGTTACATTAAATATATTTCACCAACCTCAAGGATATTGTGTCATTTTTGAAATAAAAGAATCATAGTCAAAGTAACCTTTAGCCTATGCGGACCGACCACTCACATCCCAGACCTTTAATTAGGTCTTTTGAAAAGTTTTTCTATAATTATCAAGTTTAACTTCTAAAGAGTTTTGACTGTGACATAGCCAAGGTAAGATGAGCTTCATACAATTTATTAATTTTTCTATGAAACAGTTCTTCAAAGATTAATCCTTAACTTTAAGTTTCAATGTAATACATTGTTAACACAATAAAACTTGGTGTTTACAAAAACATTCAGTTGTCTTCGCTAAACTAAAATTTAATTCAATTACGATTAAGGCACGTCTAGAACACATGTGTTAGCCGAGGAAGGACCAACCCAATTATTGCTTTTACTTTTCCCTATGCATTGTTGAATTTCACATTCTACCAAGCTTAGATTTAATTAATACATCATCGTTTCAAACATAGTCAGAGTTTTCTAAATTCCCTCACTAGATAAATGACGAAAGGTGATTATCCACATCTGCTGCCTAAAAATCTTAATTTATGGTAATCAATTGACACACTTTATATTTAAGCATTATCATACTGTTATTTTATCAGAGGTAACCAAAAATATATAGCTACCTTTTATACAAACATTCTAGGCAAGTTCTTTTCTAGGAAAATGAATGGTCAATTTTTTACAAGAACGAAATAGCCAGCAATAACATAGGTCTTTCCTATGGGATAAAAATCCTTGTGGTTTATCTATTGACAAAAATAGATAGTAGCTTATCAAACTGTTATCAAGATACATATGTATAGAATTTTTCTAATAAACAGTTTACTATATTTCATAACTCTATCTCAAAAACATATACTATTCAATAGTAATCTAAAACATTCTAATCTCATTCTAATCAAATAAAGTTTGGTTCCAAAAATATTACATTAAATTTCTTGAAGTTAATTATACTTGATAGAGCTACATTACAATATAAATGAAGAAACAAAATAATAAATTTAGTTTACTGACAACAATATCTTTGAACTGAATTGTCTCACTATCATGTTTAAGAGGTCATCCCATTTTTATAAAAAAAAGAATAGGATATAACCCAATCGTATATACAAGCTAACTTCTATTAGATTATCTTCGCTAGCCAGCCAAATGCAAGATTAGCATACTTTTCCTAATTCAAGATTTTCTACCTGGCAGGTTTGCTCATCCACTTATCCGGTAGCTTCCAACCCAACGAAAAGGTAAATTTGGTGTGTTTATTGGGTCAACACTGCCTCAATGTACAATGCATATATATGAAGACACAACTATATAGTGCATACCAATCAATGCAATCCTATGTAGAATTCCAAACTACTAATATCGTTATTAGGTTTAAAGTTATTTTATCTTCTAAATTTTATTTTTATATTTGACTTTAGCTTTTATTAAAGCAATACGAACTTCTAAACAAAATACAACTACTCAATGCACGGTTGAATAAACACACTCAAAATATTTACATGAAGAATTTAAAAATCCTGTCTAACAAATTTATAACCCAGAAAGCATAAATCAAGCAAACAGTATTTATCAAGAAACGATAAAGTCCTAATCTACTATTTTATTGGGATATACTCTACACCGATTTTTTAGTAAACCAGTACACTCCAGAGTGTAATCCCCATTATTTTATTTTCAAAGCACACCCATAAGGCTTTGTTTGGTTCACTTATAAAGAAATACCAATACAAGGTTATGATGACACATAAACCAAGCATGCATCAATACATCTATTGTGTGGATGAGTTTACTAACTCATCGTGAAATTATTTTGTTAATGATATATCACTTTATTTTACATGACAATTTATTATATGTATTTCTTAATCATATATTTTATTTATTATTTATTTTTATTACTATTACCTCTTTTTGTTTATTTATTTATATTAATCAAATAGATAAAATTAATTCAGTTTACAACATAGATGCATTCTATTTTCAAGTAATCACAGACATAGTGTAGATGTATGCATTTATTCTATGCAGTCAACAAACATGATGTATCTATATGCTTATTATTCAGTGAGATTCTATGTATTCACAGGTTGTGGTGCCATCAGACACTAAACATTATATTCCACATTACCTTAGCGGATACCATTTAACCTTTTCACCTGAAGGTGGTAACATGTACACTAAACTGCTTACCAGTATATCATTATCTATTCCTGCACTCACAGAAGTTTATCAGCAGTATCTCATTCTACAAGTAATAACACACAAACATAAAACTAAATAAAGAGGATGTTACAGATTGTCTTCACATAGTCATATCTCCCTTGACATTGAGTTTCTTATATTGTATTATGGGTTGATATTTATACCCATATTCACTCAATAAATTTATCATTTATTGGATATTATATTATTTGGTTAGTTAAAAATTATTGGTGTTTAAGGATACCTTTGAATATTCATTCTCATCATTTTTATGAGTGTTATCTTTTTATTTATTTTTTATTGAGTTACATTGTTGACTAAGTTTATTCATGAATATATTGCACAATTCTACATAATTTGATCTATATATTTATATTATCTATGGTCACTTGAGGATTATTTATATTAAAATACAAACTTTGGCATTATATCTCCCTTATTTGGGATACAAATGGTAACAACTACTTGGTTATAACAACATTCCTTCTTTGAATGACCTTGAAGTGACTACTATTAAGGAGCTTATTGTCATACTAAAACTTGTTGATGGTAGTTTCTAATCATTGGAGGGAACGCTTTTTTTATTGATTAATATTAATTAATTCCAAGTAGATATCTTGACTTGTAGTGGTTGGAAATAGATGGTACAAGTCTTTGAGAAGTTGTATATTCTTGTGAAACTATTGTGAGTTCTTGTAAAACTATTATGATCATAATCAAAATCCTTGTAAAATGCTACAAGGATGTCTTCCATAGAATTGTGGGACACATCCTAAATCTCCTCTATTGTATCCATGACTAGTTCTCTTAATACATAATTTTACATAGAAAAATTAATAAACTCGATAAATGTTATCTAGTGCACTAAAAATTTAATAAATCACTATTATACATAGGAATGCATCAAATTGAGATATTCAAAATTATTAAAAGCACATACATATCCATATACAAGGGTTAAACATAAATCGAAAATGGGCAATTACAAGACTCATAACTAATAGAAGTTAGTCCATTTGTTTCTCTTGTAGTGATACTATTGATATAATTTTTTATCATGATATTTGTATGTATAATAACATTATTACATTCAAAGGTATCTACAATGAGAGGTAGAATAGGAAGATAAATTCCAATGGTCATGCTTGTGTGTCATGAGCATAAACTTTGTCAATTATTTTAATAATATATTTCCAAAATATTTTATTGCCAACTTTTCTAATTCACAATCTTAACATTCACATAAAAACCTTAAACATTCAAACTTCAGATATTTTTTTGGACTACTAGGAGATGATTTCATTTTTATTTATGTTATAAAGAGCTCTTTCTTTTCCAAAATTTTTGCACTTCTAATGCATTTGCCATGAATCCTACATTTTAGGTAAAATAACTTGTAGATAATAAATAAAAATAAATAAAAATATAAGTTTACTAACATGTGCAAAAATATCCATATTTATTTATTTATTTTTTGAGTAATACTTCCTAGACACATCCACCATGGGGATTGAACCCGGGTCACATCACCGATAATGCAAGTGGCGTCCTTACCGGTAGAACACACTCACGGGGATAAAAAATATCTATATTTAAAGGGATACAATACAAAGAAAGATATTTAAAAATAATATTTTTTAATTAATAGGTGTCGAAGGAGTATCTTCATTTTTGGATATCAAAGGCTTTACATTAGGTTTATTTTGTACTTATTTTTTTTACAAGAAAAAAATCATAATTTTATTTCAAGAATGAAAGAAAATTACACTTCTCAGGTGCCTTGGCACAAACAAAAACCTAGATAAAAATAGATTACTAGGAGTCAAAATATAATTACAACCGAGTAGATCAGAGAGGAAACCCCATATTCAAAATAGCATGGGGATAATAAGGATAAAAATTCTTATATATCAATACATAATTATCAAAATAACCTCCATGTCCATAGCCTGGATAGAAACCAACGAAAAAGAAACTAGCAAAAAGAAGAAAATACCAAGGTGAAAAAAAACTGTTAAAATCTACCATATATCTCTAATCAAATGAATAGACCCACAGTAAAAACCTATAGCTAGCATAGAAACTAGGGATATGATATGTGGGTGAAAGAAGAAACTCCATCCCTAATCTCTTCCATTTGTAAGAAACCTTCTAGAATTTGTTGACCTTCTTTTGATAACTTGTTTGCTTCCTGATTTGATTCCCTATAAACATGACTAAAAGAGATATTTTCAAAAAGGAAAATCACCTCCAGTGGTTCATATCCCACTGGTCTAAGCATATTTTTTTATAACTAAGTTTATCCATTCATACAGTTGATTACTAGAGTAGAATCTCTAAAAAATTATATTTTTTTCACATTTCTCTCCAAAGCACACTTCATTAGCAATCTTAATGCCTGAAACTTGACACAATTGTTGTCCCAAGATCTACTTTAAATTGATATAGTGGGTATCCAAGAAGGAAAAAATGCCTCCCATGCTAATAAAAGTCATATGTCTCTGACTGAAGCCATACAAAATACCATGGTTGATACTTTTCAATGAACAAATTGTCTACTTGCCAAGGTTTCTTACATTTGCAAGGCACTTTGTTGATTGAGACCAAATTCGTCACATAAAATATGACCTGAAATGAGGGTATTATCTTCCTTTAAAAAATAGTTGCATTTTGTGCCAACCATATACCCCAACATATAAGACATGGTAAAGAAAGAAAATGCTTTAGCTCTTTTTTCAAAAACCACTATCTTAAGCATACCTCCATTGTTTCTCCTTCCCAAATATTTTGAACTCTAGTTATTTGTTCAACTTCTAACCAAACCTATTGAGAAAAATGGTATTTGATTAACAAATATGTGATGTTTTCCTCCTTTGACTACCACAACATACTGATACTTGGACCTTGTCTACTTCTCCTCTATAAAATTTTCCAAGTCAAAGTCTTATTTCTCAAAGCTAACCACATGAAAATAATTATCTTTTTTAGGGTAGATAATTTCCAAATATGCTTCCACCAGCAAGTAGACCCTTGAGGATTAAGGTCAAAACTTGCTAGCCAAGTCTAGCCATATACTGACCCCTATATTTGTTGTATATCCAAGCAATAGTATCTGGTTCAACTCTCAACTTGATATGACTCTTATTAAGACTATTAGTGTAAGCCTTCCACAAAATAGTCTGCTTGCCAAAAAGACCCAAGACCCAAGCCTACTTCCAACCTTGGGTCCAAATACTAGAGGAATCTGATTCCCTCACCTAATAAAGAAAGTAAAAACCCTTGTCTTATAAAGAACCTATCATAGCTTTTGGTAAGAAAATGTTTTCTCCACAATCCAAAATAGAATCAGCCTTTATTCTAACTTGTTCACCGTTGCTCACTTTCCAAGTCAAATATTTTTCAATCATAGGAAATAATTGTACTAGCACCTTCCATTGAATGGAATTTTTTTTATGCTTTTCTATGGACTTCTGATCCAATCCATAAAGGTCCCTAGATGAATATACTTATTTGCATTTTTCTTCTTCCATAACCCTTCTTAGTTCAGAATCCTCCAAAAGCTATTTGCTTCCAAAGAAGAACAAAAAATATGGGTATTTTAAAGTCCCAAACCACCTTTCTCCTTTGGCCTAGGAATACTCTACCGCTTAATTAAAGGAATGCCTTCATGTTCCTTGTGCCCAGTCAAAAGAAATTTAAAGCAATATTTTATTATTTTCTATAGAACTCCTTTTGGAATGAAGGCCAAGTAGTGCCAACACATAGGAATTACCTCAAGAATAGAATTTAGTGTTAATATTCCATCAATAGACAACCATCTATTACACCAATGGTTAATCCTAACTTTAATCTTCTTTAAAAACTATCCCCAATCTCTCTTCTTGTAACTACTCGATTTTAGTAGAAAACCCAAATACTTAAAGCCTTCCTAGAAATATAAGAGATTAAAAAAAATTCTAATTAGACCCTATTCAATCTCTTGATCTAGACCATTAAAGCAAATAGAGGATTTTTGAAAATTTATCTCCATTTCGATAGCAATACTGTAAGTGTCCAAGATTTCCTTTAACTTTCTAGCTTCCCTTAAACTGCCATTTGTGAACAATAATACATCATCAACAAATAATAAATGAGATAAATAAAGAACCTGTTGGTCATGAATCTACCTAAGTACAAAATTATTATTTGTGCACCCTAGACCCAACCAACATTGAAAGGCTAAAGGAAAGAGATGTCCTCCGGGTCAATCTCTAGAGAGGGCTAGTTCCCTTACTAAAACTAATGATCGATTTAAAGCTTAGGGTAACAAGAAAGAAATGGGAAATGATGGAAAGAAATGGGAAATGTGTCTGTATGCCATATTTGAAAGGTGGGGACAAACTAGCAATATAAATCCAAATCAAGCATTAGTTAGCATATAACAAAAATAAAGGCATAAGAACCACTTAGTTTTGCAGAGATAACTTCCAAGACATCATTTCAGTATTCACTCCCTCACAAGCAGTAGTTAAATTTAGATGCAGAATTTAAAATCAACAAATAATGGACATGAACGTAAGCAAAAATGATAAGCAGAAAGAGATCAAATACAACACTACTCAAGGAACCAAAAACTGAATATATTTCTATTTATGTAGAAAACTCAGTTTTTTTCTATAGAATCTTCTTTACATTGAGATGCCTAGTATTTATAGAGGATTTTGCCTCTATAATTGAATGCACATACAAACAAAATGTCGATTGGTCAAAAATCAATAGCAATAATTCTCTTCTTGGTAATAGCGATGCTTGGATCAAACCATTCTCTAGGGAACAACGATCCAGTTTTCATGGAGTGCGCATGGAAAATAAACAAATATGGACGATGGAAAAAATATTTCAAGCATTGGTGCATCGAAACTCAGCAACATCACGCAACGAATAGGATCTCAGGTATTAAATTTTGGGCACTACTTCATCCCTTTAAGTTTTGAAATATTACCCTCACCAGTGGAAGCCCAAAAAAAATTAAATTTGTCTTGAAAAGGAACAAAATCAATGGAGGGCACCTTGAAAATAAATAGGATCACACCAAAATTTGGGATGTAGCATTTAATACTGGCAACCCTTTTAGCCAAAATTTTGGATCATTGCTCTCACTGCCCCCAAGCATTAAATTTCATCAACCTCTCTCCTTTCCAAAAAATATCTGTAGTAGTAGCACTTCTGAAAATAACATTGCTAAGAGAGAGAGAGATAAAACTTGGTTTCACCCATGCAATGGTGTGAAAGGTATTTTCATAGCAAGTAGGGGCAAAAATAATTTACTACGTTGATGGTTACCTTCAAAGCTAGAATTTCACCCTTCATTTTGATCAATTTTACCTCATGACATCATCCTCCTTGAATTACAGGTAAAAATGTGAGTTTCACCCTAAAAGAGGGCAAAAATGAGTTTTTTCCCAAGTCGGGGTGCGTTTGACTTTGACCAACACTGTCTTTGCTTTAATTAACATTTCTTCAATACTTTCGACTAGAAGTGCCCAAAAATGGAGTTTCACCCCAAAGATGGGCAAAAATACATTGCACCCCCTCCTTGGGGTGACTTTGACTTTGACCAAAGCATTGTCTTTGCCCCAACACTGTTCATTAAAGGCTTTCGCTCCAAATCATCTTAAAATAGGATTTCACCTAAAAGAAGGGTGACAAGGATTTTTGCCCCTCCTAAGAGGTGACGTGCCAAGCATGCATTGCACTTCGAATTTCACTTGAAAATACTTTTAGTTGTAAATTCACCCCAAAGACAAGCAAAAGGGAATTTTACCCCCTTCTAAGAGCACCTTTGACTTTGACCAATCTTTGTCACTTGCAAACTTTTTCCTTCTTCTTCATTTGAAAAAAATCATTCATCAAGGTAATTTCACCCCAAAGGAAGGGCGTAAATTATTTTCGCCCCTCCATGAGGTGAAAATGTATTTTCCTTCATATTCACTGGTGCCTTCATCCTAAATAATAACTGTCAAAGCCATGGTTGATCTTTCATCAATCCTTCAATCCTGAAATGTCCATAGTCATAGAATTCTCGCTCCATGATTTTCCATGAATTCTTATTGGCAAAAATTTACTGTGCATCTCCATTACTGTGCATCTCCAAGGATAAAATCAACCTTTTTTATTTAATGGAATTGTTCAAAGGAAGAAACAAAAACATCACATTAAAATAGTAAAACAACTACAACATTCATCTGATATATATTTTTTAAATTTTTACAATTGAAAATTTAGTGTGGTAAAACTGCCAATACTTTTGGTGGCTCTCGGGGTATTCAGTTCTTCTGTATGCAATAAACCCCAAACCTTCATCCATTGGGCTCATCTATCACCACTACCGACTACATCAGGTGGGACGTTTGATTCGATATCCTCCTTTTTTTCTTTCATCCTATTCCTTCTTCTCTTGTTCCTCTACTGCCTTTGGCTCTGCTTTTGGTCACACTCTTGCTTCTTGCTTGGTGAGACTTTCATTGGTAATATCATACACAACAACTACTTCAGCCCAGGCATTCAGAGTGAATGTAGAGAGCATACTTAGTGAATCAATGGCAAAACATAGTTGTTGGACATGATCCATGTTGATGCGATTAGCTTGCTATTGGAGCTCCAATAAGGAGAATTTGATGTAGGTGAACTATTGAGCAAGGTGTAGGAACAGTATTGTCATTGTTGTCAACACAGTCAGACAGATCGGTTGATGTAGTGGACAGGAGTTAAGAGGTTCTTCAGAGTATGTACAATGGTTTTCCAAAAGATAGAAGTGGCCCATATACTAAAAATCAAAAGAAAATCACAAGGAAGAAAACTGTCGCGATATCGCGACATGTTGAGCAAGAAAGAAAAACTGTCGCGATATCGCGACATGTTGACAAGCAAGCAAAACTGTCACGATTTCGTGACATGTTCGGAGAGAAAGCGCAAGCAAGCAAAACTGTCGTGATTTCGTGACATGTTCGGAGAGAAAGCGCAAGCAAGCAAAACTGTCATGATTTCGTGACATGTTCGGAGAGAAAGCGCAAGCAAGCAAAACTGTCACGATTTCGTGACATGTTTGGAGAGAAAGAGCAAGTAGAAAAGTGTCACGATTTCGCGACATATTGCAAGAGAGATTGTACAGAAAAAGTGTCACGATTTCATGACATATTGCAAGGAAGGTTGTACGGACGAAAAAGTGTCACGATTTCGTGACATATTGCAAGAGAGATTGTACGGACGAAAAAGTGTCACGATTTCGCGACATATTGCAAGAGAGATTGTACGGAAGAAAAAGTGTCACGATTTCACGACATATTGCAAGGAAGTTTGTACGGACAAAAAAGTGTCACGATTTCGTGACATATTGTAGGAGAGAGAGTCCGAAAGAAAAAGTGTCACGATTTCATGACATATTGCAAGAGAGAGAGTCCAAAAGAAAAAGTGTCACGATATCGTGACATTTGTAAGAGAAAGAGCTAAGGAGAAAAAGTGTCACGATATCGTGACATGTCGAGTTTTCATGACCCAAAGGCAAGAGAAAGAGCTAAGGAGAAAAAGTGTCGCGATATCATGACATGTCGGGTTTTCACGACCCAAAGGCAAGAGAAAGAGCTAAGGAGAAAAAGTGTCGCGATATCATGACATGTCAGGTTTTCATGAACCGAAGGCAAGAGGAAGAGCAAAGGAGAGAAAGTGTCACGATTTCATGACATGTTGCATTTTTGTGACTTAAGGAGGAGAGAGAAAGTAAGAAGGCAGAAGTGTCACGATATCACGACAAAAGTAAAGAAGAAGAGTACGGAGGCAAAAGTGTCGCGATATCGTGACATGTTGAGTTTTCAC
Source organism: Wollemia nobilis (assembly GCA_028583015.1). Classification (NCBI taxonomy): domain Eukaryota; kingdom Viridiplantae; phylum Streptophyta; class Pinopsida; order Araucariales; family Araucariaceae; genus Wollemia; species Wollemia nobilis. The sequence continues at coordinate 7,283,245 of JAQPPZ010001411.1, forward strand.
TGGTACAAGCCAAGAAGAGTAGCAAGGAGGCGAAAGTGTCACGATATCATGACATGTGTTTTCACGGGTTGAAGCCAAGAAGAGTAGCAAGGAGGCGAAAGTGTCGTGATATCGTGACATGTGTTTTCATGGGTTGAAGCCAAGAAGAGTAGCAAGGAGGCGAAAGTGTCACGATATCACGACATGTGTTTTCATGGGTGAAAGCCGAGAAGAGGACAAAGAGGTAGAAGTGTCATGATTTCATGACAGGTCACTTTGGCATGAGCGAAGAAGAGAACCCAACCAAAATAAGATATGTGACAGTTAACTAAAGTTATACGGTAGTTACAGGTGCAGTTGTAGAAGAAATTCATGCAGATAAAATAAGAAGAGTTAACTGAAGTCAGTACGTCAGTTACAGGTGCAGTTATAGTGAAAATGCATGCATGCACAGAAAAGAAAGTGAACAGTCACTAAGGAGAATACGAACAGTCATGACCAAGAAGACGAATAGTCATGGTAAAGGTATATGTGTCAATTCATTGCATGTAACGTGTTTAACGAAATGCCTACTCTATATATACAAAAGGAGTTACATATAGAAGGCGTTACAATTGACAAGTGGCATATGAGAAATGAAAGGAGTTACAACTGGAGTTACAAAGAGACAATTTTGTTATAAAAGGAGGTCTGCGTGGAGAATTAAAGCGCTGCTGAAAAGAGAGAAAAAGTGCTGCAAGAAGAGGGTTGGAAGAGTGTCGTAAGAGAGAGTTGAGTAGAGCCGTGAGAGCCGTAAAAGTGCAGTAAGCAGAGCCTTTAGTGTGTGTGGTATTTTGGTGAATAGCGAGAGAGGTTGGGTTAGCAATAGACCAGTCAGGGTCTTGAATAAGTGAAGGCATTTTTATGTCAATCTTATAGCTTCAAATTTATAGTCCAAGTAGGTGCTTGGAATTAGGGGTTGGTGCTCCTTTCTGTTGGTGCAGATAAATTAGGGGTTGGTGCTCCTTTCTGTGGGTGCAGATAAATCAGGGGTTGGTGCTCCTTCCAGTTGGTGCTGGTAAATTGATTGTAAAATTGGTATTTTGCAAAGGCTGGATTTGGACGGTAATCCAAGCAGTCATTTTTGAGGAGTAGCCAAATTGGTGAACCTCGTTACATCGTGTGTTGTGGAATGCTCTCTTGTGATACTTGCTTTATCTGACTTAAATCTTCATTGTTTTAGTATTAAGAGTTGTAGATTTGAATTTAAATAGCTACACTGATTCACCCCCCCTCTTAGTGTCATTGTGAGACTAACAATTGGTATCAGAGCCAAGTTCCTTATCAAGCTAAATCAGCTAGGGTTGATCTTGGATTAGTACGCAATGGCAGGTGGTGAAGGATTCTCTTCAAACAAAGCACCATTGTTTGATGGAACAAATTACTCATTTTGGAGACTCAGGATGCAGACATATCTGTGTGCTTTGGGATTCGACATTTGGGAGTCAATAGACAGTGGATACACAATACCCACCACTCCTCCAACCGATGTTGTCGGTAAGAAATTGTTTGAGAATAACTCTAAAGCCAAAAATGCTATCATGTGTGGTTTAGTGGACAACGAACTGATAAATATTATGAGTTGTAAAACGGCAAAAGACATGTGGGACAAACTAAGGAGCATTCATGAAGGAGACGACAAGATCAAGGAGGCCAAGTTACAAACGCATCGAGCTCAGTTCGAAGCATTAAAGATGAATGACGATGAGAACATAGAGGCATACATGCTGAGAGTTAATGGAATCATTAATGCGATTAGAGGACTCGGCGAGGAAATGGAAGATGTTGTCATCGTGAAAAAGGTACTAAGATCTCTTCCCCAAAGATTTGATTCTAAAGTTTTAGCAATAGAAGAAGCTAAAGATCTAAATACTTTTAGTATGGATGAGATGCATGGTTCTTTGACTGCATATGAGATGAGAATAGGAAAAACTAAACCCACAGACAGAGAAGCTGCTTTTAAAGCACATAAAAATATAAAAGCAAAGCAAGAATCCGAGGAAGAAGAGACATCAGATGAAACGGAAGCAAACTTTGTTCGAAAACTAATAAGGGGAAAAGGAAAATACAGAGGAAAGCTACCATTTAAGTGTTTCAACTGTGGAGGCATTGGACACTTTGCAGCTAAATGTCCACTTAATGAGAAAAACAAAAGTGATGAAGGTTCACATCAAGAAAGAAGTGACTGGAAGAAGAAACCAAATTTTAGAAAAGGCAACTTCAAGAAGAAAAGTTTCATATCCAAGAATGTCAGTCCTTCAGAAGACAGCTCTGATGAGGATTCTGAAGAAGAAACAGGTGAAGCTCTTTTCATGGCATTCGAAGAAGAAAAAATAGAAGAAAAATAGGAAGGTGATGAAAAATTTGAGGCTGAGGCTGAAGTAGATCTGGAAGGTGAGTTGGTCGCTGCACTTCAAGAGCTGAGTATAGAAAGGAAAAAGAATAAGAAAACTTCAAGAAAGCTTGAGGATGCCAATGAAATCATAACCAACTTGAAAGTACAGATAGACAAATTTAAGAAAATATCTGAAGATATCGAAGTACAATTAACCGTGAAAATAGATGAGTGCAAGCAAGCTAGAAGAAGAGATTGTTGGTTTAAGGATGCAGCTAGAAGAGATGAATCAAAAAATGACTTGCTATCACAAACTTGAAGGAAGTTCTATGAAGCTGGATAAGATTATAAATAACCAAAGGTCTACAGGCATCAAATTTGGGTTAGGCTTCGTCGAAGCAGAATCATCAAATGGATCAAAGGCCATAACTATAGAACCCATAAAGAATGAAGACAAGATCAGGGTTGATCAAGAAAAAATGAATCATTCTAAAGAAAGCAATAATGCCAGGCACGAGAGGAGTATTGACAATGATGGATTCACCAAAGTCACTCATCAAAGGAGAAGAAGATTTATGGCTCCTACTACAAAATGGCAAAGACCATCACCCAGGTTCACTCATTCCTTTTCTGGTTATTGTTTTAAATGCAATGGTTATGGACATAAGATTTCTGATTGCAAGTATAAAGTAGGACAAAGGAACTTTTCTAGTAGAAATGTTTTTTCACCATTGATGGATTATGCAGTAGAATGTTATAACCGTCATAATTTTGGGCACATTGCAAGAAATTGTCGAAGCACATTTGCAAAAAATAAACATCAGGGAAGAAAATTTCAACCAAATGGTTGGAAACAAAATAGAAAATTTCCCGAAAAATAGGTACAGGCTACTGACAAAGAAAAGTCAAAACAAGTGACCAAAACTGCAATCAAACCAGAGTGGAAACAAAAGGAGCAACCCAAGGAAGAAAAGGAATCCTTGATTGTACAGACAACATTTAAAGCACAGAACAAATCTGCACCATGGATACTTGATAGTGGATGCTCCAGTCATATGACAGGGGACAAACAAAAATTTGAAAAGTTACGAAAATATGAAGGTGGTTCTGTAAAATTTGGAAATAATGATGGAGCTAAGATAGTTGGCAAAGGATCAGTTAAGATCAGTGACGAAAAAATCAAGTCGAAAGAAGTCTTGTTTGTGATTGGTCTGAAGCATAACCTATTAAGCGTAAGTCAGATTTGTGACAGAGGTCATGAAGTAATCTTCAAGAAGCAGGGTTGTGAAGTCAGAACAACAAACTGTGGAAAGTTGATAGCAACTGGATCAAGGACATCTGGCAACTTGTATACTCTCTCAGAGACTTCAAAGGAGCATGCTTGATTGGACAGAAAGAAGAGAATTGGTTGTGGCATAAGAGGCTCGGTCATATTAGTTTTGACAATCTAGTAAGAATCAGCTCAAAAAGGGCAAGTGAGAGATATTCCCACCATTGGTAAACCATTAAATAGCATTTGTGCTTCATGCCAAAAGGGGAAGCAAACTAGAGCCACATTTAAAACAAAAGAGTACTTCACAAGCAAACCTTTAGAACTAATACATACCGATTTATGTGGACCCATGAGAATGCAAAGCATAAATGGTGACAAATACTTTATGTTGTGCATAGATGACTATTCCAGGATGACATGGGTACTATTTTTGAAGCTTAAATCAGATGCCTTTGAAATGTTCAAGATTTTCAAAAAACAAGTTGAGAATCAAACAGGAAAAAGGATTAAATGTTTAAGATCAGATAGAGGAGGAGAGTTCATTTTAGAAGAGTTTGCAGAGTACTGTGAAAAATATGGGATTAGGAGACAGTTTTCAACAGCAAGGACACCTCAACAGAATGGTGTGGTAGAAAGAAAGAATAGGACAGTGCAGGAAATGGCACGGACTATGTTGACTGAGAGCAAAATAGCAGACAAATTTTGGAAAGAGGCAGTCCATACTACGGTTTACATCCAAAATAGGTGCATGTTGAGGACGCATGAAAGCAAAACTCCGTATGAACTGTGGTTCGGTAAAAAGGCAACAACAAGATACTTTAAAGTTTTTGGAAGCAAGTGTTACATCAAAAGAACTGAAGATAATCTTGGAAAGTTTGAAGATAGAGCTGATGAAGGTATTTTCCTTGGCTATTCGACAAAAAGCAAAGCCTACACATGCTACAACAAGAGGCTAAAGAAAATTGTGGAGAGTGTCGATGTTAAAGTTGATGAAGGTAGGGAACAAGAAAGAAGCTATAAAGAAAACTACCCAATTTATGAAGAAGTTATTGAAGGAGATGATGAAAAGGAAACCGAAAAGAAATAAAAAATTGACTCAGATGAGTTAAGTAGTGATTCAGAAGAGGAAGAAAACAAGAAATTCAAAACAGGCAGCTGGCAGAAAAATCATCCTAGAGAGCAAATAATTGGAGACCCCACAGTTGGTGTTCAGACAAGAAGAAGAGTAGTAAGTAACTATTCTCTATTATCCAGCATTGAGCCCAAAAATGTTGTTGAAGCAAGCAAAGATGAAAGTTGGATGACGGCAATAAATGAAGAATTAGATCAGATCGAGAAAAACAAAACCTAGGAGTTAGTACCAAGACCTGCAAATAAAAATATAATCGGTACTAAATGGATTTTTCGAAACAAATTAAATGAAGATGGACAGGTAGTCAAGAATAAAGCAAGATTGGTCTGTAAAGGCTATGCACAAGTTGAAGGTATTGACTTTGAGGAAACCTTTGCACCAGTGGCCAGATTAGAGGCAATAAGAATGTTTTTGGCTTTAGCAGTTCACAAGAATTTCAAAGTTTATCAAATGGACGTGAAATCAGCATTTTTGAATGGAAAACTTGAAGAAGAGGTCTATATTGAACAACCAGATGGTTTCCAACTCGGTGATAATCCCAATTTCATCTGCAAGTTGAAGAAAGCATTGTATGGCTTGAAACAGGCACCCAGAGCATGGTATGCAAGGCTAGACAACTATCTTACTCAACAAGGGTTTAAAAAGGGTATGGTGGATAGCAATTTATATGTCAAAATAGCGAATGGCCATCTCATTGTCCTTGTTGTATATGTAGATGATATCATCTTTGGCAGCAACAATGATGATTCGTGTAAAGATTTAGCAATTAAGATGCAGAAAGAATTTGAAATGTCAATGATTGGTGAACTTTCGTATTTTCTCGGACTGCAAGTTAATCAAAATGAGAAGGGCATATTTATTTCTCAAGTTAAATATGTGAAAGAGATGCTAAAAAAGTTCACAATGGAGGATTGTAAGCCTGTTAGCACTCCCATGACGACAGGTTGCAAGTTGAGCAAGGATGACAAATCTCCAGATGTTGATCAAACCATGTACAGATCTATGATTGGGAGCCTATCGTATTTGACGACTACCGCACCGGATATCTTGCAGGCGTTTGCATGGTAGCACGATTTCGGGCGAGTCCCAAGGAGACTCATGTGACAAGCAATGAAAAGGATTCTTTGGTATCTGAAGGGTACTATGGAGTATGGGTTATGGTATCCGAAAGGTAAGGACTTCACCCTTATTGCATATTCAGATGCAGATTGGGCAGGATGTGTCGATGATAGAAAGAGTACCAGTGGAGGGGCATTCTATCTTGGAGACAGGTTGGTTGCATGGCACAGTAAGAAACAAGAGTCAGTCTCTTTATCCACAGTAGAGGCAGAATATATTGCAGCAACTACGTGTTGTACGCAGGTCTTATGGATGAAACAAACCCTGAAAGATCTTGGCATTAACTTCAGTGAGCCAATTTTAGTTAAGTGTGATAACACCAATGCCATTAACATCTCAAAGAATCCGGTTATGCATTCTCGCACAAAACATATTGCTATCCGATACCACTTTCTGAAGGAGAAAGTTGCGGAAGGTGAGGTAAAGTTGGATTTTGTCCCAACTACAGAGCAAGTAGCGGATATCTTCACAAAACCGCTGCCCAAAGAAATTTTTGAGTACCTTCGCAATAAATTGGGAGTGGTTATGCTTCCCAAGAACTGACTAGCTATCGAAACCACATTCTCAGGGGGAGCATTTATATATTTGATTATCTTTTTGCTCATATTTGTAATTTTTGCTAACTGTCATAACGTGTGCCTAAGAATGATGTGCATGGACTTAGGGGGAGTCTGCAGCAGCCCTTTGGTATTATTGTCAAAGGGGGAGAAGAATTACAGGAAATTGCATGTGTGTTGCCAACAATTCCAAAGGGGGAGATTGTTGAGCAAGGTGCAGGAACAGTATTGTCATTGTTGTCAACACAGTCAGACAGATCGGTTGATGCAATGGACAGGAGTTAAGAGGTTCTTCAGAGTATGTACAGTGGTTTTCCAAAAGATAGAAGTGGCCCATATACTAAAAATCAAAAGAAAATCACAAGGAAGAAAACTGTCGCGATATCGCGACATGTTGAGCAAGAAAGAAAAACTATCGCGATATCGCGACATGTTGACAAGCAAGAAAAACTATCATGATATCATGACATGTTCGGAGAGAAAGCACAAGCAAGCAAAACTATCGTGATTTCATGACATGTTCGGAGAGAAAGAGCAAGCAAGCAAAACTATCATGATTTCATGACATGTTCGGAGAGAAAGCGCAAGCAAGCAAAACTGTCACGATTTCGTGACATGTTCAAAAAGAAGGAGCAAGCACGCAAAAATGTCACGATTTCATGACATATTGCAAGAGAGAGAGTATGAAAGAAAAAGTGTCACGATTTCGTGACATATTGCAAGGAAGGTTGTAAGGACGAAAAAGTGTCACGATTTCGTGACATATTGCAAGAGAGATTGTACGGAAGAAAAAGTGTCATGATTTCATGACATATTGCAAGAGAGATTGTATAGACGAAAAAGTGTCACGATTTCATGACATATTGCAAGGAAGTTTGTACGAACAAAAAAGTGTCACGATTTCATGACATGTTGCAAGAGAGAGAGTCCGAAAGAAAAAGTGTCATGATTTCGCGACATATTGCAAGAGAGAGAGTCCAAAAGAAAAAGTGTCGCGATATCGCGACATGTCGGTTTTCATGACCCAAAGGCAAGAGAAAGAGCTAAGGAGAAAAAGTGTCACGATATCATGACATGTCAGTTTTCACGACCAAAGGCAAGAGAAAGAGCTAAGGAGAAAAAGTGTCGCGATATCGCGACATGTCGGGTTTCATGACCCGAAGGCAAGAGAAAGAGCAAAGGAGAAAAAGTGTCACGATATCGTGACATGTTGGGTTTTCATGAACCGAAGGCAAGAGAAAGAGCAAAGGAGAGAAAGTGTCATGATTTCATGACATGTCGCATTTTCGTGACTTAAGGAGGAGAGAGAAAGTAAGAAGGCAAAAGTGTCACGATATCACGACAAAAGTAAAGAAGAAGAGTACGGAGGTGAAAGTGTCACGATATCGCGACATGTTGAGTTTTCACTGGTTCAAGCCAAGAAGAGTAGCAAGGAGGCGAAAGTGTCACGATATCGTGACATGTGTTTTCACGGGTTGAAGCCAAGAAGAGTAGCAAGGAGGCGAAAGTGTCACGATATCGTGACATGTGTTTTCGTGGGTTGAAGCCAAGAAGAGTAGCAAGGAGGTGAAAGTGTCACGATATCGTGACATGTTGTGTTTTTGCAAGTGAAAGCCGAGAAGAGGACAAAGAGGCAGAAGTGTCACGATTTCACGATAGGTCACTTTGGCACGAGCGAAGAAGAGAACCCACCGAAATAAGATATGTGATAGTTAACTAAAGTTATACGATAGTTATAGGTGCAGTTGTAGAAGAAATTCATGTAGATAAAATAAGAAGAGTTAACTGAAGTCAGTACATCAGTTATAGGTGCAGTTACAGTGAAAACGCATGCATGCACAGAAAAGAAAGCGAACAGTCACTAAGGAGAATACGAATAGTCATGACCAAGAAGACGAATAGTCATGGTAAAGGTATATGTGTCAATTCATTGCATGTAACGTGTTTAACGAAATGCCTACTCTATATATACAAAAGGAGTTACATATAAAAGGCGTTACAATTGACAAGTGGCATATGAGAAATGAAAGGAGTTACAACTGGAGTTACAAAGAGACAATTTTGTTATAAAAGGAGGTCTGCGTGGAGAATTAAAGCGCTGTTGAAAAGAGAGAAAAAGTGCTGCAAGAAGAGGGTTGGAAGAGTGCCGTAAGAGAGAGTTGAGCAGAGCCGTGAGAGCCGTAAAAGTTTAGTAAGCAGAGCCTTTAGTGTGTGTGGTATTTTGGTGAATAGCGAGAGAGGTTGGGTTAGCAATAGACCAGTCAGGGTCTTGAATAAGTGAAGGCATTTTTATGTCAATCTTATAGCTTCAAATTTATAGTCCAAGTAGGTGCTTGGAATTAGGGGTTGGTGCTCCTTTCTCGTTGGTGCAGATAAATTAGGGGTTGGTGCTCCTTTCCGTGGGTGCGGATAAATCGAGGGGTTGGTGCTCCTTCCAGTTGGTGCTGGTAAATTGATTGTAAAATTGGTATTTTGCAAAGGCTGGATTTGGACGGTAATCCAAGCAGTCATTTTTGAGGAGTAGCCAAATTGGTGAACCTCGTTACATCGTGTGTTGTGGAATGCTCTCTTGTGATACTTGCTTTATCTAACTTAAATCTTCATTGTTTCAGTATTAAGAGTTGTAGATTTGAATTTAAATAGCTACACTGATTCACCCCCCCTCTCAGTGTCATTGTGAGACTAACATGAACCTCTCCATGTATGATAGAACTTGTTCCTCTATGATTCACTCCTCCCAGTTGCCTATATTTGAAGTGTCTTCTACAAAATTATGCTAGGCTGCCTTCAACTACTTAGTTGATAAAATCTCATCCTGCTCATCAATAAAGCTTGGAAACCCGGTATTGACTAAAGCCTCAAAATACATGAGTGAAATACAATGCTCTTGTTCAAACATAGTCATAAGCTTTCAACCTTCTCTTGACAACTCTAGATTGTAAAATAAGTTGCATAATATCATATTGGCCTTGGTCCAACCATGATTCATCCCGCTCATCGGCTTAACTTGGAAGTCATACTGAGCCAATGCCTGAATCTTCAATGCCAATTCTAGCTTTGGTTTCATCTGTTCCTCAACATACTCCAACATTTGATCACCCAAAAAGATGACTATCCAAGCCTCATGAATATACAACAAAACCTTGAGTGCATCTATTGCCAAATTCACACAATATTTCAGCAAATGGTGGTGATTTTCTTTGATTTTATCCTTGTAGAAGCCCACTGATTACGTGTCTTTCTCGGCTAGCTACTTCTGTAAAACCTCAATCTAGACGATTAATGCTTGTACTTATTTCTTTGCTCCTACCCAAGTTATTTGGTATCCCTTGGATTATTTCTCCAACTCTTCTACCCTCCACTTCCAGTGCTTCGCCTCTAATTTCACTATCTCCAGCTGGTCCTTATTTTCGGTTAGAGCATCATTCAACTCAATAATATTTATCTCAAAATCAAAGAAGCTTTTCTTATAATGCTCACCATGCAAGTAAAGAGAGCTCATATCCACCTGTATATTCTCTAACTTCTTTGTGGTGTCAATCTTTGTCAGGTCCTCTATAATGACTTCATAAGTGTAATCACTTAGAGCCATTTCTCCTTGGGGCTTCTAGACCTAGGGAATCATTCTTACATTATGAGACTCCATAGATTTAGGGTCAAAAGTGACCTTCTTCAACATATTTTTTGGAGCTTGAGCTTCTCCCCTCTTACGACTCTTCAGCCACTGTGATGAACTTTATCAAGCTTGGATCATCATCATCGCAACAGGATGCTCTGGCATAATCTCCATCTCTGGATTTGACAACACCAACAACTCAACAAAAGGGATAGGGGGAAATGAGCCTATTGAGGTTTTGGCTCGAGAAGGGAAATGGAAATGAGAATGGTTGGTGTAATGGAAGTGGTTAAGGGGACAAAAGTGAGGGTTTCAATGATAGTTACACTTACTCGAAGAGAAGATTGTATACTTATAGCTATGGTAAACATTACTGGAATGGATGATGAAGGGAGCAAAAATGGATTGGGAATAGATGCAAAAGAACTAAAAGAAAGGAAAATAGTAGAAGCGGGGATAGAAGAAGAGGGAGCATTGGTGACTAGGAATTGGAAAATGGGAAGCAAAATGGAAGTGGAGGGAATACCGAATGGGGGTGAGATAGAAGTGATAACTATGGAATGAGGTGCAACAATCACCGAATGCTCAAGAGAAAGAGAAGAAGGTAAAGAAAATGTACCTTCAAGCTCTGATACATTTTGAGTTGATAATGAGGGTGTGGTAGGGTACCTAGGAATAGATATTTGGGGATATATTATTATATTGTATAAGGGTTGGCATGGGCCACACATAACCCAAGGTTGATTGTATTATAATATTATATTATATTATATTATATTATAATATAATATTAGTAGTAGGCTCTCCAAAGTAGAATAAGAATATGGATATATAAAGAAGAGATATTTGTCATTGTAATGATTCATATCATTGAAGAAGAATCTTATGTAATCGTTGTGCCCATGAAGTGGCCTCTCATATTGGGAGATCTTGTGGAGTTATTCCTTCCTTAAGGATTATTATTGGTGTTGCCCTACCTTAAGGGTATTATCTATCTCTCTCTCATTTGTGGATTGTTATTGTGGATAATATATTGTGGATGAATGATTTGATATTTTTGCATATTGGTGAATGGTTCATGTTTAATAATAATAAAGTTTTGCAACAAGTGGTATCAGAGCAACGATTTTGGCAAAGTGGGGATTTTTGTGTGAAACCCTAGAATTAGGGCAAATTTTTTTTTGGAAAAACATATCATCTTTCAGGAGCCATATCTCTATGCAAGTTTATCCGATTCAGGCGATTCTTGGATCAGATTGTGCATAATTTAAAGAGATTTAAAACGAGTTGTCATATGAAGGAATCCGAGCAGTATTGAAGGAGATACGACCTTTTGAAGTTAGAATCTAGAACAAGGATAGTGATAAATTTCATAGATTTTTTGTGGAAAAATGTCTCATCTTTCAAAAGCCATATCTCTGCGAGATTGTATCCGATTCAGGCGATTCTTGGATCATATTGTGTAGAATTTGAAGTGCTTTAAAATGAGTGGTCATATGAAGGAATCCGTGTAGTATTGAGGGAGATATAACCTTTTGAAGTTAGTCATCCGAAACAAGGATAGTGACAAATTTCGCAGATTTTTTTTTGGAAAAAAATATCTCATCTTTCAGGAGCCATATCTCTGCGTAAGTTTATCCGATTCAGGCGATTCTTCGATCAGATTGTGCAGAATTTTAAGAGCTTTAAAATGAGTGGTCATATGATGGAATATGAGTAGTATTGAGGGAGATACAACCTTTTGAAGTTAGTCATCCGAAACAAAGATAGTGACGAATTTCACAGATTTTTTTTGGAAAAACGCCTCATCTTTCAGCAGCCATATCTTTGCGACAGTTAATCCGATTGAGGCGATTCTTAGATCAGATCGTGCAGAATTTGAAGAGATTTAAAATGAGTGGTCATATGAAAGAATCCAAGCAGTATTGAGGGAGATACAACCTTTTGAAGTCAGCCATCTGGAACACGAAAAGTGACGAATTTTCAAGTCGCAAATTTTTCAAAAGACAATTTGTTTAGTTCGGGTAAGCAAATCAGTTGCACTTTATTTTGTTTGGAAGAAAAAATTGCAGATGTAGTTGTATTTGGGATTTTTAGCTTCAACTTGGTGGGAAGATATATTTTTTTCCATAAAACCCTAGTTTGCATTAGGGCATGATATTTATTATCAAAAAACCCTAGTTGCATTAGGGCATGAACAATGGTACTCCACTATTTTTCTGGAGAAGATGATATTGATGCTATGGAATGGTGGAAAAATTTTGTCTATCGACATCATAGTAATCCTTATTGGAAATACTCCCTTAGTTTCTCTCTTCAAGGGAAAGCTTTTTTGTGGTTGGTAAATTTTTGTCAAGAAACAAATAATGAATACACTTTGGAGGAAGTGAAGCATGCATTCTTGAGTAAATGGGACCCATATTATGTAGATCGCCTAAGGGATTTGATCGACGACTATGAAAAAGAAATAAAATTACTCAAGAAGAAAGAGGAAAAGGTCAAGGAAGATAAAAAAGATGTCAGTATGCAGACAGAGGAAACCATACCTGTGGTGGAAGATAAATTAGAAAATGGACAAAGGAATTTGTTTAAATCTAAAAAGTCTATTTTGTAGGTTCATGGAAGCATTCAAAAGGAACAGATTATTATTTCCATTGACCCTGGTAGTAGATATAATTTTATTAATATTGCTTTGGCTAAGAAGTTGCAAGTTCAAGCAACAAAAATTAAGGACATACAGCTAGAGGGTGAGAATGTTCAAATTTTTAAAGATTTGAAGATCACCATGGATAAATATGTTTTACATTCAGATTTCTATGCTATTGAGATGGATGATGAGGATATTGTTCTTGGTTATCTTTGGTTAGATTCTTTGGGTACTGTTAACATTAATGTGCAAAAGAAGTTTATGAAGTTATGGTACGAGAAAAAAGAAGATAACATTGCAGGATATGTCTCAGCTTGAGGAGCAAGGATACAAGGAAAATCAAGAAGCGGTTGTAGAAGAACAAATTGAAGAACATGAAATAGAATCCAAGAAGGCGATAGTAGCAACAGAGTCCATGAAAGAAGTAGTAGTAACTAATTCAGTGGAAATAACATTGCAAGATATTTCTCAGCTTGAGGAGCAAGGATACAAGGAAAATCAAGAAGTGTAGAACAAATTGAAGAACAGGAAACATAATCCACGAAGGCGATAGTAGCAATAGAGTCCAAGGAATATTTGATAGAAGAGCACAAGGACACACCAAACAAAGATAACATGAAAGAACAAGGTGTAGAAGAATTTATAACAATGAAGCCAAAGGTTGAAAAGTCAAAGAAGGTAGAACATCAAGTAAAGGTTGCACCATATCGCCATCCACACCACCATGAGAGAAAACAATATTGGAGGCATGGTTCAAGGCAACAACATTATGGTTCTACATGTAATCAACAGGGCACCAACTATGGCAGTGTTTGGCAAAGAAAGCATAGTGATCATGGTTTTCAGCATGGTTCATCAGCATCAAGGAACAAGTGGACCCATCATTCAAGTTATCAAAATACAAAGACAGAAGCATGGAGCCAACGAAGCAGATTTGGATACTCAAGCAACAAAATGGCGTACCAGCATCATCGAGTTTCACTTGGATGGATGGATGATCGAGATTGGTACCAATTGCTAACATTGCTTAGCAAATCATACTATCAGATTTCTTCATATGTTTCGAGGACGAAACATTTGTAAGGAGGGTGGCATGGTAGGGTACCTAGGAATAGATATTTGGGGATATATTATTATATTGTATAAGGGTTGGCATGGGCCACACATAACCCAAGGTTGATTGTATTATAATATTATATTATATTTATATTATAATATAATATTAGTAGTAGGCTCTCCAAAGTAGAATAAGAATATGGATATATAAAGAAGAGATATTTGTCATTGTAATGATTCATATCATTGAAGAAGAATCTTATGTAATCGTCGTGCCCATTAAGTGGCCTCTCATATTGGGAGATCTTGTGGAGTTATTCCTTCCTTAAGGATTATTATTGGTGTTGCCCCTACCTTAAGGGTATTATCTATCTCTCTCTCATTTGTGGATTGTTATTGTGGATAATATATTGTGGATGAATGATTTGATATTTCTGCATATTGGTGAATGGTTCATGTTTAATAATAATAAAGTTTTGCAACAGGGTGGCTATGGCATTAGTTCATCCTTGTCTTGTTCCTCCTCTACCTCGTTCTCCAGACCTATAACTTCCATGTGCTGGTCAAGCTATTCTGCCTAAACCAAAGGAGAATTTTTGAAATGTCAGCTTGTGTGGCTTCGATCGGAGGAGGATGATTCACTCCTAATGAAGAAACTATGCATGTTATTGGCCTCTTAGATATTTTCAAGAAAGGGAGCACCTCGCACTTGTTCTTATTCTTCCTCAACCACTTGTTGCTCATGTTTAACCACGATATCCTTGCTATCGAATCTTTGAAAATTCTGAGGTATAATCTTAACGGATGAGATTGGCTGATAGCTATCATAGAACTCATCGTATATGTCTGAAAATGTGTCATCCATTGCTAGGCCATAAGCTAACCTGATTTTCCCTCTGTGGGCCCTCATAACCCACCACTTAGTGATTTTATCCTCAGACCAAGTGGGCAACTACTCTTTCATTTTTTCAAACAAACCTGGAGGAGGAATATAGTACTTATGGACTACAAGATTATACTCAACCTCCATCTCATAAATATCATGCCAAGGCGAGGTCATCATCATCTGCTCAATGATGAGTCCCAAAAATGTACATTTTTATAAACTATTAAGGGACATCATTACTGGTTTAATTAGCATGTGAGATGCATTTTTATATAACTTATGCATATAATTGATAGAAAATCCGGTATTATGCTTGATTGGTGTTTTTAGTGGGAATTGTGTATAAATGCAGGTTTTGCTACTAATATGGTGTTTTCTAGTCTACATCCACTTGGACCTAGCATACTTCTACTTTCGGAGACTAAGGCATGAGAGCAGGTGCCTTCCTATTCAAGGAAGGTGCCTAGTAGAAGTAGGCGCATTCCTCTTCAAGGAAGGCACCCAACAGAAGTAGACACCTTCCTCTTCAAGGAAGGCACCCAATAGAAGTAGGTGCCTTCCTTTTCAAGAAAGGCACCCAACAAAAGTAGGCACCTTCCTCCTCAAGGAAGGCACCCAACAGAAGTAGGCACCTTCCTCTTCAAGGAAGGCACCCAGTAGGAGTAGGCACCTTCCTTATAAGGAAGGCACCCAAAAAAAGTAGGAGCCTTCCTCATGAAGAAGGCGCCTTCATGCCTCCATACTTTGCAAGATTGACCAAGCCAGCTTTGATCGGTTGACCAATGGGCTAAGGAGGAGGTTGCATGCAAAGACAAAAAGGAGATATTTTATTTTATTTACTATTATTAAAATAGAATGAATACTTCTATTATTTGATTAGCTGGATACCTTTGTAATGTGAGCATTATTATTTCACGCTTACGGATTAACCAAGAGCAACGATTTTTCCAACGATCAATGTGCGAGATATTCTATTTTTTGCAATATTATTAAAATAGAATAACACATCCATTATTTTATGCCAGACATATTCTGTTATGATAAAACATAACACGCCTGATTTATCCTGCAAGAGGGGAAAATTAGTGTGTGACTATTTTAATTAATATATGGTTGTTAAAAATGAACGGATGCAATATTCATTGCATATCTATTGTAACTGCAAGTCTGAAATAGACTTGCCTAAAATTGTAATAGAGGAAGGCTATGCATTGTATAAATGCACATGTCTTCCCTGAGATAAGAAGGAAAATTTTATGAAGAAATTATTCTATTTTATTTCTTGTCAAATTTATTAAGAGTGCAATTCCTCTTATTTGAGCAAGCTCTACGCAACTAGCTAGGCGGACTATTTGCGGGAGCTTGGGCCCACTCCCTACAGTAGTCCTCCCCTGTTTAATTTCTATATTTGCTTTCTATAGATTAGTTTACTACTTTATTTATTGCTTTATTTAATTTTAGTCATGTGTGTTTATTTTTATTGTACATTTATTTTCTCGTACTTTATTTTTAGCATTGTAATTTATTTTATTTTTTTGCACTTAATTTAATTAGTTTGGATGAAATCAAAATGCACATACATCCCCCATTGAAATAAATAAGGTACAACCGAATTCATTCCCCAACACTGCAGACATATATTGTGCGTGACACTCGTAAGTTTATAGACTTACCGGATTGATAATTTATGGAAGAGAAATGAATATTTTTTGGGACATGAATTTCTGCTCACCATTTTGGCACCATTGCCGAGGAGTGTCAAATTGTAGTGTTAGGGTTTACGGATCAATTAAAAAGCCTATTTAAAATTACCTGTAGATCTTTTACCTGAGAAGTGTGAGTCCACCAAGGGCCTTTTTATAAGGCCAAAAATAGTTGCCGGCACAGTTAGAGCCAAATCCCATAGGCAACTGTTTGCATTTTCTAGCTTCTCAGGTAAACGTGGGAATGAACCTGATGTACCAAATTAAGTGTAGAAGTAGGAATAAAACGTGTTGTTGAAAAAAATTAGAAAAAATATGGCATTGAAGGATTTTCCTCATATTTTCAATGGTTTCAAGAAATAAACGAAATAGCACAACCCAAGTCTGACAGTTGAAAATCTTTAGGGAAGTGTTTTTACATAGAAACCATTGGAAAATTATGCCTAGTTCTAATGATAAAAAAATTTTACAGGCTTGAAATTTTTGCAATATATTGGTAAATATTTTTAATGATGAAATTAATAGCAGGAAAAATGATAGAGCATAATTTTAAAAGAACATCTTGTTATGAAGTATGCTCTTCACTTGCACTTAAGGTGACCTGGTGAATTAGAAACTAGCATGTGTTTTTTAAATACTGCTATGCCATGTTTTCTCCAAGTTGCCAACCCACAGATAGTCATTTTCTAGCCTACACATTTTGCCATTATGTTGAAAAAATTTGGTTTTGAGGTCAAAGGGGGAAATTGCTCTTCTCATGCTACAACACATCAAACTAGTTGATAATGAAATTGATGATTTTTTAGAAGACTAGTTCAGATGTAGGCATGGGGGGAGACCCCACCTTCATTATTGCCACCAAAAGCACAATGAACACTGTTTACAGTGTTCATGAAAAAGAAAAAAATATATCTTTTGTTGAAAATGGCCCCAAGTTAAGAGCAGATAAAAAGGAATAGAGTTTTATTTTGCTACTTGTTGGAAGAGAGTATCCTCTTTCCCAAGGACCAACTTGGTCCAGAATGGAAATGAGAAATCTCCAACTGGTAGCTAGATAAAGTAGGGGAGAGAAAAAAATAGAAGCTTTATTTTTGTTACTTGTTGGAAGAAAGTATCCTCTTTCCCTAGGACCAAGTTGGTCCAGAAGGGAAATGAGAAATCTCCAACTAGTCACTAAATAAAGCAAGGAGGAGCCTGGAAGTAATCAGAAGATAAAAAAAAATTATATATATAATGAAAAAAAATGAAAAATGAAAAAAGTTAAAAAAAAAAAAATTAGTTAGAATTTTATTTTAACGCCTTTAGTTTAGATTTTTCTTTTATGTTTTGCAAGACATCATGAAGTGCGATGTAGACTAATAAGGAGGTGCTGTGAAGATCTCATGAATTGATATTAATATGTGGAGTTCATAATAACACTATACGAACTATCTCGTGTACCTGATCATGTAACATCCAATCTAGTAGGTGAAAGCTAGCAAAATTTTACCTTGGCAACATTAGCACCTGAAGGCAGGCTAAGTAACCCTGATCAAGCGAAAGGATTCTAGTCTAAGGTGCTTGTGAAACTTTGGGAAAGTTTTGCTACAAGGTGTGTGACTGTTACAACTTGAGTAAATGATGAGTGGAGTCAAAGATGCTACACCACGTACAAAGTAGAGTGCTGAGACAATGTTCGAGTAACGGTCAACGAGCTCCATTAACAATCGCCTCACATTTGTAAGAGTGGATCAGACATCGGCATGGGGGAGACCCTATACCATACCAGTAGCTTGGATGAATGTTCAATCATTTGTTAAAAAAAGAGAGAAGAAAACAAAAAAGAAAAAAATACAAAAAAAAAGAAAAAAAAAGAGAAAGAAAAGAAAAAAAGGGGAAGGATACGTGAAAAAAAGAAAAAAAGAAAAAAAATGAAGTGAAAGACGCCTTGATCATCAAGAATGCACCTTCCGCATGAAGAAGGCACCATACATTGGAGGTGCCTTCCGCATCAGGAAGGTGCCATACATTGGAGGTGCCTTCCGCATCAGGAAGGCGCCATAAATTGGAGGCGCCTTCCGTATAAGGAAGACGCCATACATTGGAGGCGCCTTCCGCATCAGGAAGACACCATACATTGGAGGCACCTTCTACATCAAGAAGGCACCATACATTGAAGGTGCCTTCCACAATAATCAAGCGCCTTCCACAACAAGTAGGCGCCTTGACATCCAGGGTTCCTTGATCCATTTCCCGCACCTGGGTGGTTCGATCGCACAAGGAACAAAAAAAGAAAAGAAAAAAAAAATAGGAATAAGTGACGAGGAATCTTTATGGCATACAATAGAGGTGCCTTGATAAAAAAAAAAATTATGCGAATCCTCCTAATGAAAAAAAAAAATGCACAGAACATGTCTTGCTTAGCATAAAAATTGCTTTTTTTATTGCTTTGCAGGAAATCATGAACCGAATGCAAGCTGTAGGCATCCTGAGATCTAGGGCCTAACATGCACAGAGTCATAACTCTTATTTTCCTACTTTCATGTGTGCAGGTAATCATGCCATCTGAATGCAATCTGAAGGCATCCTAAGAGCTAGGGCCTCAGGCACAGGCATGATCCCTATTTTTACTGCTTTTGTGTGTATAGTTTCGCAAGACATGGCCATGGACACAATCTGTAGGCAGATCCAGCTTAAACTAGGCCTAATAGATGTGACATCTCGTGCCCTACAATTAGGAGTGTGGCAAAGCAAAAAAGCCACTTACTTCCCACCAGGAAGAGAGTGCCTACAATCAGTCTAATGCAACAATGTCTTTTTCCACCTGGAGGAAGGCACCAATAAACAATTTTTTTCTCCCTTGGATGAGGGTACCTGTTGTTCAATGTGGGACCTGACATTTGGAGGGCTATAGAATTACTGCGTAGAGGGACCTGACATTTGGAGGGCCATAGAATTACTGCGTAGAGGGACCTGTTTCTGGCGATAAGAGCATCACCAGTTTAAGCGAGGAAGAATAAAAAAAATGGTAAATTATGGCTGCGATGCTGAAGTTGTTAAATCCATATCGATAGAAGAAGGAAGAACATAAATGATTAATGGTGTGGAGGAAGAAGGCAACTAGAGAAAAAATAAATAAATAAAGAAATAAAATCTCCAAGAGCACCAAAATGAAGACGTCTCACATCACGTGCATCATATACACCAAGTTCTATGAAATTCACCCAGGTATATATACTTATTTTTTTTGTTAATTATGTGTACGATTATATTAAAAATAATCTCCATGCTAAACATCAGTAGATGCTCCCTTAAATTCTTCTTATAAAAATCTCCCATCGAAGTTCCAACGTATGACATGCCTCAGATGAAAAATATTACTACCTTGAAATGAAAAAAAAATAGAAAAAGCTATGGCATTCACGTGAATAGAGTTGACCTTGTTTCATTTGTGCATCATGAAAAGATTCGAACGGTGAATTGATTGGTGGAACAGCGGAGTCAAA
Organism: Wollemia nobilis; assembly: GCA_028583015.1. Lineage (NCBI taxonomy): Eukaryota > Viridiplantae > Streptophyta > Pinopsida > Araucariales > Araucariaceae > Wollemia > Wollemia nobilis. Next base: position 7,303,072 of record JAQPPZ010001411.1, read on the forward strand.
ATTCAGGATATTTAATAAAGGGAGCAGTGCAGATTGATTTCCGTCAAGTTCAAGACAAGAGGAGGCCCAAATCCACAATCCATAGAAAAAGAGTGGTTGACATCACTTATGGTGCTATTGTGCTGCAGAATAGCAATCCGCAACAAATTACAAAGGAATATGAGGAAATTGCAATCTGCTAATTTAAAGAAGAAAAAAAAATATAGTGGCTTTGCAATCTGCTTTGAATTGCATAAACAGATGAGCAAAAGAAAATTCTAAATCTGTGTGCAATGCTGTAGCAACACTCAGTGAAAAAAAAAAAAAAAAATAGTAGTCAATGGAAGAAAACACAACAATGCTCAATAATAGGGCCAACAAAGAAAAAAACAGAACTATTGAAGGCCATTTAAAAAAAAAAAAAATGGTCATCCTACGAGAGGTATAACTTCAACTTTTGGTGCCACGAGGGCATGGCACATGTTAGGCATGGGGGGATGATGAGTCCCAAAAATGTACATTTTTATACACTATTAAGGGGCATCATTACTGGTTTAATTAACATGTGATATGCATTTTTATATAACTTATGCATATAATTGATAGAAAAACCGGTATTATGCTTGATTGGTGTTTTTAGTGGGAATTGTGTATAAATGCAGGTTTTGCTACTAATATGGTGTTTCCCAGTCTACATCCACTTGGACCTGGCATACTTATGCTTTCAGAGACTAAGGCATGAGAGCAGGTGCCTTCCTCTTCAAAGAAGGTGCCTAGCAGAAGTAGACGCCTTCCTCTTCAAGGAAGGCGTACAATAGAAGTAGGCGCCTTCCTCTTCAAGGAAGGCGCCCAACAGAAGTAGGGGCCTTCCTCCTCAAGGAAGGTTCCCAACAAAAGTAGGCACCTTCCTCTTCAAAGAAGGCACCCAACAGGAGTAGGTGCCTTCATTATAAGGAAGGCACCTAACAAAAGTAGGTGCCTTCCTCATGAAGAAGGTGCCTCCATGCCTCCATACTTTGCAAGATTGACCAAGCCAGCTTTGATCGATTGACCAATGGGCTAAGGAGGAGGTTGCATGTGAAGACAAAAAGGAGATATTTTATTTTATGTACTATTATTAAAATAGAATGAACACTTCTATTATTTTATTGGTTGGATACCTTTGTAACGTGAGCATTATTCTTTCACACTCATGGATGAACCAAGAGCAATGATTTTTCCAACGATCAATGTGGGAGATATTCTATTTTATGCAATATTATTAAAATAGAATAATGCATCCATTATTTTTTTCCAGACATATTATGTTATGATAAAACAAAACATGCCTGATTTATCCTGCAAGAGGGGAAAATTAGTGTGTGACTATTTTAATTAATATATGGTTGTTATAATTGAACGGATGCAATATTCATTGCATATCTATTGTAACTGCAAGTCTGAAATAGATTTGCCTAAAATTGTAATAGAGGAAGGCTGTGCATTTTGTAAATGCACAGGTCTTCCCTGAGAGAAGAAGGAAAATTTTATGGAGAAATTATTCTATTTTATTTCTTGTCAAATTTATTAAGAGTCCAATTCCTCTTATCTAAGCAAGCTCTACGCAGCTAGCTAGACAGACTATCTATGGGAGCTTGGGCCCACTCCCTGTAGTAGTCCTCCCCTGTTTAATTTCTATATTTTCTTTCTGTAGATTAGTTTACTGCTTTATTTATTGCTTTATTTAATTTCAGTCATGTGTGTTTATTTTTATTGTACATTTATTTTCTCGCACTTTATTTTTAGCATTGTAATTTATTTTATTTTTCTGCACTTAGTTTATTTAGTTTGGATGAAATCAAAATGCACATACATCCCCCACAAAACTAAATAAGGTACATCCATATTCATTCCCCAACACTACAAGCATATACTATGCATGACACTCGTAAGTTTACGGACTTACCGGATTGATAATTTATGGAAGAGAAATGAATGTTTTTCGAGACATGAATTTCTGCTCACCACTCAAAATACCATTCAAGATCATTCCCATTTGGATTATTTCTCATCCACATAATATTCATCCAGGGGTATCAATGAAAACGTTTGACTTTAATCACATCTGTGAATCACCCCAAAGGGTCATACTTCCATCGTTGAGGTAACTCTACCATACCCATGTTGTAGAGTGCTTCATTAATCAATTTGTTTTGGCCAACCTGGTCAATCTTATTGCCACCGAAGTGAAATGGTATGGTGCATGTAGTCTTCTTACCTCATCCTGCTCCATAGATGTTATTGATGTAGTCATTCTAACAAACAACTTCCATCGTGAAGAGGCACTTGGTAGTAAAATAAGGAAGGAGAAATGACTTTCCAGTGAAGCCAAAAATTTGCACCACAACACCCTGCATTAATAAGAAAATATATCCTTTATCCTTAGGAACAATTAATTCCTTCATCACCCCTGGAACTCTTTTACATGTGCTAAAAATAAGTTCGAGGGCAAGGCCCAAAAACATGTGATTGAAATTGTAAAATGACTCCCTCCTAGACAAGCTTGGAGTCCACGAATAAACTGATAACTTCTTATCTGCCCCATCAACTTGCTTGACTGCTATGAAAGAAAAATGTTAGTGTATATGGAAGAATAAATACCATGCCAAAAATAATGTGTGCCTGAATAAAATTGCTCCTTCACTTTGTATTCTCTCCAACTAGGTGTGCATTGCTTGATCCACATAATCTGCCTAGTCGAAGAAAATTGGATTTGTGCTTGCTTGCATGGTCGTTGGGGCATAAAATTCCACCTATGATATACATTGCACCAATGCTGCTTGCCATTTGTACACTGTGGTATCAGTAGAAAGACCAAACACCCAATCCAACATGGAATACATGTTCAAACTTTTAAAATCTGTCATGGGCTTCGACAAAGCCGATAATTCTCCAAACTGGTGTGCCTTAATCATATAGTTTTCCATGAACTGGCACAATGTTACAGTTGACTAGTACCTCTCCTATTATTCTTTGAGATTCATCTTTTTAAACACAACATCTGAGGAAGGCTTCACCCCACAAGCAAATGCCTCTTTGACTGTGTCAGGTGAAATGGTGAATACTTTTTCTCCCTTTGCATTACGGATGACCCTTATTGCAGGCTGATAAAATTTTGAAATTGCCATCACTAGCTTAGGGTAAGGATGCACAGGTGTGCATAGGTACCAGGAAATTTGCACATGATAAGCAATGGTTAATGGGATTTTCGACATCAAAATTTTCCTGACAGCAGTCTCCCTGTCCTGGCATAATTTTTCTATGCCTTTGTTCGAAATAATACAGTCTCCAATTTGATCTAGCGCATTAAAATATGGGTCAAGCTCTGTATTTTTATTCTTCCTAGATTTTTTGACTTTTTTCCCTCCTTGTGCTTTCTTGGGCTCAATAGATTTTGTTGATTCAGAAGGTTTCCTTCCCATTATCGTATGGTCAACTTATTTCCAAAAATTTGATAAATCTACAACAAAGAAGCAATTCAGGGCACTGAAGAATAATTTGGCAATACTCAGGAAAAATAATCTCAATCCTTTGTTCGACTGCAAGCTTCTAATTTACCCCTTTTTATAACTTTCACCCCCAACTACCAGATTTAATGTAGGTGATGCTTTTGAGGAATTCAGGAGAACGTGCTCCTTGATTCTTTTGCTCGACATATTTTTCAATGAAAACTTAACTGCCCATTATATACCAATAATGCCCTTGTACTATGAATCTTCCTTGAACTTCATACTTAACTACTTTTATCTTGAAAAGTATAATCTAGGTATTTAACGACTTACTTCGAAAATAAAAAATTCTGTGTGAGTGATGGGCACTCTATAGGGACACAAATATTAATTGCACTGCATTAAACTACCAAGACATCTTTTGAGAGCTTTCATCGGTAAAATTATCTTGCTTTCCTACAATTAATTGAAGCTCATTCTGAAATCAGCACAAGCCAACAAAAAATATTAGCTAAGCATGCCCTTCCTGTCGAAAACGTCTGCTAGGTGAAACTACCAAGACACTCGTGCTCCAAAAATGGTCTCCCACTTGCTTCTTGGTGAAACTCCATGCTTGAGGGTCCTTTTTTAAAATAATTCGTCTCTAACTTTGTCTTGAAAAAGCTTATTGCTAAAAGTAAAATTTAACTGAGAGTGCTTTGCATGAAAAAGCAGGGCAAAATTAATTTTGCCTCCTTCTTTGCCAAACTTAGTGCTGCCAATTAAGTTTTAAAAAGCAAACATTTGTTTTTAATTTTTTTTCTTGTCATTTTCGCTCTGAAAACATCTTCGGGGAGATGCTTGAGGATTTCACCCCGAAAATAGAAAAAACAAGACAAAAATTCTTTGTGGGGCAAAAATAAAAAGTTTTATATTTTAATTTTGCTTTTTTTTTTGTTTTGCTTTTCTCTTTTATTTTCCCCCATTTTTTTTTCTTTTATCTCCCCTTTTTTGGCAATTTTAAAAGTGGGGCACTTTTTTTTTTAAAAGCAAATCATGCCTTTGACAAAAACTAACTTTGACTTTGCTTTTGAAAGAAATTGCCAAGGAATTATATATATATATATATATATATATATATATATATATATATATATATATATATATATATATATATTATTTTCACCATGCATGAGTGACAAGCCCCTTTTTTTTCTTTTAAAATATTTTTGGGCGAAAAGATTTTACTTGATAAGGATGTGATTTCGGGATGAAAACACTTGCTTGGGATATAATTAAATTCTCCCGATGAAAATGATAGTATATCCTAGTACCACTTAAGGAGGGGTGTTAGAATAATAAATTATATCCTAAGTTGTTACTAGGATAATCTGTGTGGCTGAGATTAGCTTAGTTGGTTATGATCCAATGGATCATATTGTATGCCTTTGTTATTTAAGCAAGGCCCCTTTCATTCAATAACATCAAGTATTTTTATTTCTAACATGGTATCAGAGCGGGATTTCCCTACCCTGTGAGCCTGAGGAGCTTTTCCTCATAAGGGAATTTCTCTCATGAAAATTCCCCCCTCTTTTTTTTCCCCCAATTTTTTTTTCTCGAGGGAGTATGCTCTCCATATTTTTGATGGATCATAAACCAGATGGTTAAAAATTAGGAGTTTAATTTTTTTTTTAGTTTTTAGGGTTTGCAGATAGGTCATCATTGCTGGCCAAGGTCGAGCTCCATTTTTTTCTGATTTTCTATCCCTATTAGATGCACAAATTTTGCTTGAATTTGTTGATATGGGTTCCTTTTTTTTTAATGCACAACAATGTTGTTCTTGTTGTCTAGGAAATTTTGACAAGCAGCACCATATTTCAATGGCAAGAGAAAATATTTTTAGTTTTTCAAAGTGCATGGAGGCAACAAATATTTTCCCCTGTTTTTTGTAGCTAAGAAGAACGGGCAATGCTTTTTTATGAATCGTGCCCTTTGTATGTTATTTTTTCAATGGATTTGGTGTGCCGGAGAGCGTGCTATTTTTCCAATGGCTCAAGGATTTTTTAAAATACTGCACTTCCTTCTATTTCATGCTTATTCTAATTGGCACATAGCCATTTTCAGTGTTAGATATTCACGAAGCGAAAGGCAACAATGGACCTGGCTGCTAGATTGATCAAATAAATTATCGAAGATTTTCTTTCAATGTTTTCCACAGGATCTCTAGGAATTGATGTGATGGGATACTACGACAATGGATGAGCCATGTAATGGAGCCCTAAATCGCAAATGTGATTGTTTCTAAAAATACTGCTGTAAAAGTCGTTTGAGTGTAGTGCCCAGATCTGACTTGTTCCCTGAGTGATTCGCAAAGTCTATTGGGAGGTCGTAAAAATTGATCCCACAATCAGCTGGAAGAGGGTAAACCCCTAGCACACTCATTCAATTTCTGCAACCATCAAGTAACATTACTAGGAATTATTATCATCACACAAGTCTTCCACAGTGCATTTTGTTGGCGTCTGAGGCCACCAAAAGTTCACTGTTGTAGACTATTGTAAATAGATGCCCTCTGTACTCTTGACCATGAAGCAGTCCAGGAGTACTGCACCATTATGTACAATGATATTTGTTGTCATTCCAATTTTTGCTCATATGAAGAGCACATGGGCTTGTTACGGGAATGGAGGAATGAATGTAAAATTAAGTTTTATTTTTCCAATTGTTTTTTGGTGCTCTCAAGAGATGAGATTTTTTTACTAGTTTGGGCTTGACGTATTCTATGAGGAGGTAGATAGAAAAGAGATCCGGTGGCTATGCATTCTTTAGTGACGGAGGTGGTGAAGACTTAGAGTTCACAGATAAAAAAAAAATCGTCAAAACTCGTGCTCTGGTTGGTGTACAGGGGCATCACTTCCATTTTGCTCGTCAGAGATTAAATTAGACTTCAATATCTTGAAAATGGAGAAACGTTCGAATCGAAGCACTCTTACTTTTGGTGGACAAGATCTACATCTCAATAGTGGAGAGAATATTCATCACCAACGACACTTTGATCTCCGAGTGCATCTACGAGTTACTTTCTACAATGCGACATCGAAGCCATCAAGAGTGGCTATCAAAATATTTTATTTTTAATTGGATTGGTGGAAGCATTTTTTTCCAACGTTGCACTAGTCACGTTTTTCAAAATATCTGTGATTGATGCAGGCATTATCAACATCTTCAATGGGAGTTCATGTTAACTATAATGGCTTTGTTCCTCAATATGTGCCCCATCAATTCCAAGGAGGATGTATGGGTGTTTTTCAACATGAATGTAGACATATTATTCTTCCTTGTGCTGGGCAGTTTTAGGTTTAGAGTTGATCTAGAAGTGTCCATCTCACCTGTGTTGTTTGCTTTCATGTTGAGGTGACAATTGGCTACATCGTGTGTTCTGGAGATCGCTGACGACTTTGATTTGGCTCTATCAGAGATGATGATTCTTGGGCCCCTGTAACAGATCTGTAGATGTTGATCTGTTTGTGTTTTGGCAGATTTGCAAAATAAAGGCTTTCCATTGATTTTTTATGTGGTCAAAATTCATCACCCAGTTTTTTAGTAGCACAAAAAAACTGCCAAAGCTCCTAGTGCTGATGCCAAAGTTTTTTTTTCCATATTTATCCCCATTGGCATTTCTTGGTATGCCCTTCTTTCAGCACACTACAAATGAGGAATAGATTACATGGTGGTAGGGGCCACTATTTTTTAGCTCTCAAATTATGATATGTTTCGGGTCCTATGATGTCGCCTATTTTTGGTGCTTCACTGACTGCGAGTTCAGTGTGGTCTATGACCTGTGGCGACTATGCAGGTTCTTTGACTAGAAGAGAGTCGCTCGACATTTGATGTTGCGCCATTCAGGAGTGAAGGGACTCACCGATACATATTTTTGATTTTTGGTTTTTTGAATATGTACCCCATTGGCTTCCATAGTTTCCCATTGCATTTCGTCCGTCGGTATCCTATTCGATTCAATCAGACATCACATACTTTTTTTTGTTCACCCAGGTATATATACTTATTTTTTTTGTTAATTATGTGTACGATTATATTAAAAATAATCTCCATGCTAAACATCAGTAGATGCTCCCTTAAATTCTTCTTATAAAAATCTCCCATCGAAGTTCCAACGTATGACATGCCTCAGATGAAAAATATTACTACCTTGAAATGAAAAAAAAATAGAAAAAGCTATGGCATTCACGTGAATAGAGTTGACCTTGTTTCATTTGTGCATCGTGAAAAGATTCGAACGGTGAATTGATTGGTGGAACAATGGAGTCACAATCTAGGATATTTAATAAAGGGAGCAGTGTGCAGATTGATTTTCGTCAAGTTCAAGACAAGAGGAGGCCCAAATCCACAATCCATAGAAAAAGAGTGGCTGACATCACTTATGGTGCTATTGTGCTACGGAATAGCAATCCGTAACAAATTACAAAGGAATGTGAGCAGATTGCAATCTGCTAATTTAAAGAAGAAAAAAAAAATATAGTGGATTTGCAATCTGCTTTGACTTGCATAAACAGATGAGCAAAAGAAAATTCTAAATCTGTGTGCAATGCTGTAGCAACACTCAGTGAAAAAAAAAAAAAAAAATAGTAGTCAATGGAAGAAAACACAACAATGCTCAATAATAGGGCCAACAAAGAAAAAAACGAACTACAGAAGGCCATTTAAAAAAAAAAATGGTCATCCTACGAGAGGTATAACTTCAACTTTTGGTGCCACGAGGGCGTGGCACATGTTAGGCATGGGGGGATGGTGAGTCCCAAAAATGTACATTTTTATACACTATTAAGGGGCATCATTACTGGTTTAATTAACATGTGATATGCATTTTTATATAACTTATGCATATAATTGATAGAAAAATTGGTATTATGCTTGATTGGTGTTTTTAGTGGGAATTGTGTATAAATGCAGGTTTTGCTACTAATATGGTGTTTTCCAGTCTACATCCACTTGGACCTGGCATACTTCTACTTTCGGAGACTAAGGCATGAGAGCAGGTGCCTTCCTCTTCAAAGAAGGTGCCTAGCAGAAGTAGACGCCTTCAACTTCAAGGAAGGCGTCCAATAGAAGTAGGCGCCTTCCTCTTCAAGGAAGGCGCCCAACAGAATTAGGCCTCCTCAAAGAAGGTGCCCAACAAAAGTAGGCACCTTCCTCTTCAAAGAAGGCACCCAACAGGAGTAGGTGCCTTCATTATAAGGAATGCACCCAACAAAAGTAGGCGCCTTCCTCATGAAGAAGGTGCCTCCATGCCTCCATACTTTGCAAGATTGACCAAGCCAGCTTTGACCAATTGACCAATGGGCTAAGGAGGAGGTTGCATGTGAAGACAAAAAGGAGATATTTTATTTTATTTACTATTATTAAAATAGAATGAACACTTCTATTATTTTATTGGTTGGATACCTTTGTAATGTGAGCATTATTCTTTCACGCTCATGGATGAACCAAGAGCAATGATTTTTCCAGCGATCAATGTGGGAGATATTCTATTTTATGCAATATTATTAAAATAGAATAATGCATCCATTATTTTTTTCCAAACATATTCTGTTATGATAAAACAAAACATGCTTGATTTATCCTACAAGAGGGGAAAATTAGTGTGTGACTATTTTAATTAATATATGGTTGTTATAATTGAACGGATGCAATATTCATTGCATATCTATTATAACCGCAAGTCCGAAATAGACTTGCCTAAAATTGTAACAGAGGAAGGCTATGCATTTTGTAAATGCACAGGTCTTCCCTGAGAGAAGAAGAAAAATTTTATGGAGAAATTATTCTATTTTATTTCTTGTCAAATTTATTAAGAGTCCAATTCCTCTTATCTAAGCAAGCTCTACGCAGCTAGCTGGACAGACTATCTGCGGGAGCTTGGGCCCACTCCCTGCAGTAGTCCTCCCCTGTTTAATTTCTATATTTGCTTTCTGTAGATTAGTTTATTGCTTTATTTAATTTCAGTCGTGTGTGTTTATTTTTATTGTACATTTATTTTCTCGCACTTTATTTTTAGCATTGTAATTTATTTTATTTTTTTGCACTTAGTTTATTTAGTTTGGATGAAATCAAAATGCACAAACATCCCCCACAAAACTAAATAAGGTACATCCATATTCATTCCCCAACACTACAAGCATATACTATGCATGACACTCGTAAGTTTACGGACTTACCGGATTGATAATTTATGGAAGAGAAGTGAATTTTTTTCGAGACATGAATTTCTGCTCACCACTCAACATACCATTCAAGATCATTCCCATATGGATTATTTCTCATCCACCTAATATTCATCCAGGGGTATCAATGAAAACGTTTGACTTTAATCACATCTGTGAATCAACCCAAAGGGTCATACTTCCATCGTTGAGGTAACTCTACCATACCCATGTTGTAGAGTGCTTAATTAATCAATTTGTTTTGGCCAACCTGGTCAATATTATTGCCACCGAAGTGAAATGGTATGGTGCATGTAGTCTTCTTACCTCATCCTGCTCCATAGATGTTATTGATGTAGTCATTCTAACAGATAACTTCCATCGTGAAGAGGCACTTGGTAGTAAAATAAGGAAGGAGAAATGACTTTCCAGTGAAGCCAAAAATTTGCACCACAACACCCTGCATTAATAAGAAAATATATCCTTTATCCTTAGGAATAATTAATTCCTTCATCACCCGTGGAACTCTTTTACATGTGCTAAAAATAAGTTCGAGGGCAAGGCCCAAAAACATGCGATTGAAATTGTAAAATGACTCCCTCCTAGACAAGCTTGGAGTCCATGAATAAACTGATAACTTCCTATCTGCCCCATCAACTTGCTTGACTGCTATGAAAGAAAAATGTTAGTGTATATGGAAGAATAAATACCATGCCAAAAATAATGTGTGCCTGAATAAAATTGCTCCTTCACTTTGTATTCTCTCCAACTAGGTGTGCATTGCCTGATCCACATAATCTGCCTAATCGAAGAAAATTGGATTTGTGCTTGCTTGCATGGTCATTGGGGCATAAAATTCCACCTATGATTTACATTGCACCAATGCTGCTTGCCATTTGTACACTGTGGTATCAGTAGAAAGACCAAACACCCAATCCAACATGGAATACATGTTCAAACTTTTAAAATCTGTCATGGGCTTCGACAAAGCTGATAATTCTCCAAACTGGTGTGCCTTAATCATATGGTTTTCCATGAACTGGCACAATGTTACAGTTGACTAGTACCTATCCTATTATTCTTTGAGATTCATCTTTTTAAACACAACATCTGAGGAAGGCTTCACCCCACAAGCAAATGCCTCTTTGACTGTGTCAGGTGAAATGGTGAATACTTTTTCTCCCTTTGCATTACGGATGAAACTTATTGCAGGCTGATAAAATTTTGAAATTGCCATCACTAGCTTAGGGTAAGGATGCACAGGTGTGCATAGGTACCAGGAAATTTGCACATGATAAGCAATGGTTAATGGGATTTTCGGCATCAAAATTTTCTTGACAGTAGTCTCCACGTCCTGGCATAATTTTTCTATGCCTTTGTTCAAAATAATACAGTCTCCAATTTGATCTAGCGCATTAAAATATGGGTCAAGCTCTGTATTTTTATTCTTCCTAGATTTTTTGACTTTTTTCCCTCCTTGTGCTTTCTTGGGCTCAATAGATTTTTTTGATTCAGAAGGTTTCCTTCCCATTATCGTATGGTCAACTTATTTCCAAAAGTCTGATAAATCTACAACAAAGAAGCAATTCAGGGCACTGAAGAATAATTTGGCAATACTCAGGAAAAATAATCTCAATCCTTTGTTCGACTGCAAGCTTCTAATTTACCCCTTTTTATAACTTTCACCCCCAACTACCAGATTTAATGTAGGTGATGCTTTTGAGGAATTCAGGAGAACGTGCTCCTTGATTCTTTTGCTCGACATATTTTTCAATGAAAACTTAACTGCCCATTAACTACCAATAATGCCCTTGTACTATGAATCTTCCTTGAACTTCATACTTAACTACTTTTATCTTGAAAAGTATAATCTAGGTATTTAACGACTTACTTCGAAAATAAAAAATTCTGTGTGAGTGATGGGCACTCTATAGGGACACAAATATTAATTGCACTGCATTAAACTACCAAGACATCTTTTAAGAGCTTTCATCGATAAAATTATCTTGCTTTCCTACAATTAATTGAAGCTCACTCTGAAATCAGCACAAGCCAACAAAAAATATTAGCTAAGCATGCCCTTCTTGCCAAAAACGTCTGCTAGGTGAAACTACCAAGACACTCGTGCTCCAAAAATGGTCTCCCACTTGCTTCTTGGTGAAACTCCATGCTTGAGGGTCCTTTTTTAAAATAATTCGTCTCTAACTTTGTCCTGAAAAAGCTTATTGCTAAAAGTAAAATTTAACTGAGAGTGCTTTGCATGAAAAAGCAGGGCAAAATTAATTTTGCCTCCTTCTTTGCCAAACTTAGTGCTGCCAATTAAGTTTTAAAAAGCAAACATTTGTTTTTAATTTTTTTTCTTGTCATTTTCGCTCTGAAAACATCTTCGGGGAGATGCTTGAGGATTTCACCCCGAAAATAGAAAAAACAAGGCAAAAATTCTTTGTGGGGAAAAAATAAAAAGTTTTATATTTTAATTTTGCTTTTTTTTTTGTTTTGCTTTTCTCTTTTATTTTCCCCCATTTTTTTTTCTTTTATCTCCCCTTTTTTGGCAATTTTAAAAGTGGGGCACTTTTTTTTTTTAAAAGCAAAGCATGCCTTTGACAAAAACTAACTTTGAATTCGATTTTGAAAGAAATCACCAAGGAATTATATATATATATATATATATATATATATATATATATATATATATATATATATAATTTTCACCATGCATGAGTGACAAGCCCCTTTTTTTTCTTTTAAAATATTTTTGGACGAAAAGATTTTACTTGGCAAGGACAGGATTTCGGGATCAAAACACTTGCTTGGGATAAAATTAAATTCTCTCGATGAAAATGTTAGTATATCCTAGTACCACTTAAGGAGGGGTGTTAGAATAATAAATTATATCCTAAGTTGTTACTAGGATAATCATGTGTGGTCGAGATTAGATCAGTTGGTTATGATCCAATTGATCATATTGTATGCCTTTGTTATTTAAGTAAGGCCCCTTTCATTCAATAACATCAAGTATTTTTATTTCTAACATGGTATCAGAGCGGGATTTCCCTACCCTGTGAGCCTGAGGAGATTTTCCTCATAAGGGGATTTTCCTCATGAAAATTCCCCCCTCTTTTTTTTCCCCCCAATTTTTTTTTTTTTCGAGGGAGTATGCTCTCCATATTTTTGATGGATCATAAACCAGATGGTTAAAAATTAGGAGTTTAATTTTTTTTTTAGTTTTTAGGGTTTGCAGATAGGTCATCATTGCTGGCCAAGATCGAGCTCCATTTTTTCCTGATTTTCTATCCCTATTAGATGCACAAATTTTGCTTGAATTTGTTGATATGGGTTCCTTTTTTTTTAATGCACAACAATGTTGTTCTTGTTGTCTGGGCAATTTTGACAAGCAGCACCATATTTCAATGGCAAGAGAAAATATTTTTAGTTTTTCAAAGTGCATGGAGGCAACAAATTTTTTCCCCTATTTGTTGTAGCCAAGAAGAACGGGCGATGCTTTTTTATGAATCGTGCCCTTTGTATGTTATTTTTTCAATGGATTTGGTGTGCCAGAGAGCGTGCTATTTTTCCAATGGCTCAAGGATTTTTTAAAATACTGCACTTCCTTCTATTTCACGCTTATTCTAATTGGCACATAGCCATTTTCAGTGTTAGATATTCATGAAGCGGAAGGCAATGATGGACCTGGCTGCTAGATTGATCAAATAAATTATCAAAGATTTTCTTTCAATGTTTTCCACAAGATCTCTAGGACTTGATGTGATGGGATACTACGACAATGGATGAGCCATGTAATGGAGCCCTAAACCGCAAATGTGATTGTTTCTAAAAATACTCTTGTAGAAGTCGTTTGAGTGTAGTGCCCAGATCTGACTTGTTCCCTGAGTGATTCGCAAAGTCTATTGGGAGGTCGTAAAAATTGATCCCACAATCAGCTGGAAGAGGGTAAACCCCTAGCACACTCATTCAATTTCTGCAACCATCAAGTAACATTACTAGGAATTATTATCATCACACAAGTCTTCCACAGTGCATTTTGTTGGCGTCTGAGGCCACCAAAAGTTCACTGTTGTAGACTATTGTAAATAGATGCCCTCTGTACTCTTGACCATGAAGCAGTCCAGGAGTACTGCACCATTATGTACAATGATATTTGTTGTCATTCCAATTTTTTCTCATATGAATAGCACATGGGCTTGTTACGGGAATGGAGGAATGAATGTAAAATTAAGTTTTATTTTTCCAATTATTTTTTGGTGTTCTCAAGAGATGAGATTTTTTTACTAGTTTGGGCTTGACGTATTCTATGAGGAGGTAGATAGAAAAGAGATCCGATGGCTATGCATTCTTCAGTGACAGAGGTGGTGAAGACTTAGAGTTCATAGATAAAAAAAAATCGTCGAAACTCGTGCTCTGGTTGGTGTACAGGGGCATCACTTCTATTTTGCTCGTCAGAGATTAAAGTAGACTTCAATATCTTGAAAATTGAGAAACGTTCGAATCGAAGCACTCTTACTTTTGGTGGACAAGATCTACATCTCAATAGTGGAGAGAATATTCATCACCAACGACACTTTGATCTCCGAGTGCATCTACGAGTTACTTTCCACAATGCGACATCGAAGCCATCAAGAGTGGCTATCAAAATATTTTATTTTTAATTGGATTGGTGGAAGCATTTTTTTCCAACGTTGCACTAGTCACGTTTTTTAATAGATCTATGATTGATGCAGGCATTATCAACATCTTCGATGGGAGTTCATGTTAACTATAATGGCTTTGTTCCTCAATCTTCGCCCCATCAATGCCAAGGAGGATGTATGGGTGTTTTTCAACATGAATGTAGACATATTATTATTCCTTGTGCTGGGCAGTTTTAGGTTTAGAGTTGATCTAGAAGTGTCCATCTCACCTGTGTTGTTTGCTTTCATGTTGAGGTGACAATTGGCTACATCGTGTGTTCTGGAGATCGCTGACGACTTTGATTTGGATCTATCAGAGATGATGATTCTTGGGACCCTGTAACAGATCTGTAGATGTTGATCTGTTTGTGTTTTGGAAGATTTGCAAAATAAAGGCTTTCCATTGATTTTTTATGTGGTCAAAATTCATCACCCAGTTTTTTAGTAGCACAAAAAAACTGCCAAAGCTCCTAGTGCTGATGCCGAAGTTTTTTTTTCCATATTTATCCCCATTGGCATTTCTTGGTATGCCCTTATTTCAGCACATTACAAATGAGGAACAGATTACATGGTGGTAGGGGCCACTATTTTTTAGCTCTCAAGTTATGATATGGTTCGGGTCCTATGACATCGCCTATTTTTGGTGCTTCACTGACTACGAGTTCAGTGTGGTCTACGACCTGTGGCGACTATGCATGTTCTTTGACTAGAAGAGAGTCGCTCGACATTGTTGATGTTGCGCCATTCAGGAGTGAAGGGACTCACCGATACATATTGTTGATGTTTGGTTTTTTGAATATGTACCCCATTGGCTTCCATAGTTTCCCATTGGATTTCATTTGCCGGTATCCTATTTGATTCAATCAGACATCACATACTTTTTTTTGTTCAATAGGATAAAAATAGATATGATCAATGGGCAACGAGGGTGCATCAACAGATTCAACGTATGTGGAAAGTATTTTAGATGGTGGAGTGCATGAAAACCATTACTTGGCTCCCACTATGGTGGTGACTGCACCTTTCAAAATATTCTAGTACACCGTGGGTGAAACACGTGCTACAAAAACCAGAGCTCGAGTTGCGAAGTTTTTTTTTTTCCTGTGGAGAGACTGTGCATGAATGCTCGAAGGAGGAGGAGGGCCTACCAAGATCAACTGTGATTTATTGTATGATAGTGAGTTTTTGTAGCACTTTATTGCTAACAAAATGTTTACTTCTCTCTACAGGTATTGTATGACAGTCCATTGCAACATTTTTCAATCGACTGTGAGTTGTTTTTAATGTCCACAAGAGTTTTACATAGGGGCAATTTGCTTTAGCAGTGTTGATTGAAATATCACATAGTAATTAGGTTCTATAAAAAATTTGCCCAAGCCTATGAACTCTTTCCTATTGAATTTCATTATGCATCCACTGACGAAGAGGCATATGCTTACAACGATGAAGACATACGACTTGTCCACGAAATTCAAATTTTTGTTCATGGAATTAAATATTATTAGAAGTGGATGGTTGTAAGTGGTGTTTGTAAACACCTTTGTTGAAAAATGCCACATACACAACTTTAAGGAATTACAAAATATTCTGTCAAATCCATGGAGTGGGTGACGCCCTGATCAAATACGACAAATATTTTTGGCACAGAACGGACGAGCAAAAGGCACTAGAAATGAGAGCTTTGTAGAGGGTAAGTTGAGAGCTGCTCGGTGTGGGTACATCAACGAACGTGCAAGATTTTTTTCTTCATGCTAGTCTTATTTGGAGTTGCTTGTTCCCACTCCACTTTGCTGCCACAATAACTGGATTCACAACGTCCCTCATTGTTTTCCATTTGCATATGCTATGACACATTAGCTTTAATTTAAAAACATAGTGCGATTTTTTATGTTTTCTTATTTATGCAAATGAGATTACTTTTAATATGGGGGACTATAGTAAGTGGCCATAAGGCATTCAATTTGACAATCCATTATTATTTTAATATATGGGGGTCACTCAAATGGGAATTTTAGCAACCATCTGTATTCCGAGGCATTTTCAGGATTTTCCATTGTAAAAAACAAGAAGAAGATTACTGGTTTTTTCCTAAAAGATGAAGGCCATTATGTAACCCATATATATGGGTATTTATAGTCGTCAGAAAAGTTTTTTTGAGTTGGATAATATGGTGCAGTACATTTTTAGTTTTGAAACTATTTTCCACATATTTTTGTGGCCTCAAAATATTGTATCATGGAGTGCATTCTCGGTTGAACCCGACACTCCCAACTTTGTAAGTGATCCTAGTATCTAGTCATCTCCTCTATAGCACCTAGAGGATGCAGCGGCTGGTTACCCATGTATTTTGGTAGGATGAGGATAAGGACACATTCCATAGCTACCTTGGTTCCCTTTCTTTTAATCCCTTTGTTTTTGTTGTCTGTGCACAAGTTTTGGATCTTGTTATTAGCCCATTATGTTTGTATAGGTGGACACCACATGATTGTTCTTGTGGAGTCAATTTGCACTAACCTTGTGATTTTGGTGTTTATTTATCCATCCTATATTCACACTCATTTTTGTGAAATACTTTGGTTTAATAGAGGTTTTTCTTTGATGAATTTTCATGGTTCACAACCTTGTTAGCACCTGATTTCTTTCTGTTCGATGATGAGGCATATTATCTTGTTTTGCTGTTTGTCCACAAGTTTTGGACCTTGTTATCAGCTCATTGTGTTCATATAGGTGGAAACCACAATTTATGCTTGTGGAGTCATTTTGGACTACCCTTGTGATTCTGTTGGTTCTTTCTCCATCCTATCTTCTCACTCTTTTTTGTGAGACACTTTGGTTTCAAGGGGTTTTATTTAGTGAAATTTTTTTATGGTTCATAGCCTTGATCTGTGTCACAAGCACCAGTCTGGGAGTATCATTTCATTTAGTTTGGCAATGATACTTCTCTACTTTTTTTGGACATTTGATGGATCCTTTGCAGGCTTCTTGATGGAAGTTTTCCTAGGGGGGGTTGAAAAGGACATCTTCCTTCCTCTCCATCCTCCATGCACATCTTTATTCTTCTTCTTCTATTCTGGTAGGTGGTTTTCTCCCTTGTGGTTTTTTCTTCATATTTCAGTAGATATTTCTTATGGATATATTGTACATGGGTACCTTATCAGGCATTATTTCTAAGACTCATCCTTGTGGACATGCCACTTGTTTTGGTTTTTTTGTTTTTCACTACCTCCTAGTCTCACTTAAGGGGGGGTGTTAGTATATCCTAGTACCACTTAAGGAGGTGTGTTATAATAATAAATAATATCCTAAGTTGTTACTAGGATAATCTGTGTGGCTGAGATTAGCTCGGTTATGATCCAATGGATCATATTGTATGCCTTTACTATTTAAGCAAGGCTCATTTCATTCAATAACATCAAGTATTTTTATTTCTAACAGAAAACACTTCACTACTTTTTTTTATATATTAATATTTTTTTGTTATCTTGTATCATTTTTAAAAAATCAACTAAAAATAAAATAATATAACAACTTATGTATATATATACATACTTGATCAGAATTCTGTCACTGATGGTAGGCCTTCAAATGAAGAGCATTTACAATAATTGGCAGCGCACGACCATCCATGTACTGTAAATAAAATGAGTTGACCTGATTTGCACCTGAGATCTGGAATGGACCTTCCCATATTATTTCAAACTTGTGATGCTTGCTAGGCTTAGCCTTATTTTCATTTTATTTCAGCACTAGATCACCCACTTCAAATGAATTCTTAGAAGTTTTCTTACTAAACCATTTTTGTGTCATTCGAGCATGTTCCATGAAGTTATTTATGATATTTCCCTCTCTTCCTCCAATTGTAAAAGTTGAGCCAATATCGTTTTCATAGAGTCAGATTCATCATCTTCACCATATAGTAAGTGCCATGACTGAAGAGCCGACAATTCAATATGAATAGGTAACACTTCTTTATCATACACCAAGGAATAGGAGGATGTTTTAATGGATTTATTCATAGAGATGCGATCGTCCCATAGTACTTGGTTCAAGAGCAAGTGTCAACTATGCTTATTGTCTCCCAAGGTTCTCTTTAGAATTCTCAATAAATTCTTAATTGTAGACTCAGCCAAACCGTTCCCCTATGGGTAATAGTTAGAGGATGTCTTCAAATAAATTCTATACTTACCCATGAATTTGCGGATCTTAGAACTGTTAAAGGGAGTCCCATTGTCTATTATGATTGCATCAGGTATGCCAAAGTAAGTGATTAAACCTTCAAGGAAAATAATGACTATTGCTTGATCTACCTTCTTCGTGGGGATTACCTCTGACCATTAGGTAAAATAGTCGATCATAGTCAGGATGTATTTATGTTCAGCAGAGGAATTGAGATCAATGACCCCAATAAAATCTAAGCCCCATTTCTAAAATGATTCTTCTACTTAAATCAGATGAAGGGGTAATAATGCATTATTTCTCCTATCGACATATCTCTAGCTCTTGTCACAATTTTGACTAACCTTGAAAGCATCTGCAAAGAAATTAGGCCAAAAATAACTAGCTTTAATAATATTCAATGCCATTGGCCTCCCTGCATAATGGTCTCCTGATAGACTAGAGTGAAACTCCTCTAGGATTCTTTGTTTCTTTGAATCTCGGACACACATGAGGAGTACCCCATCAATATTTTTATGGAATAGCCCATTTGGCAACATCATGTACCTAAGGACCTGAAGTATGAACCTCCTTATCTATGAGGCATTAAGGTGTGGAGGGCATTTTCCTAACTAGAAATATTTGACAAGGTCCTCTATCCAATCATGATCACCATAGCGATTAGAAAAATTATTTACTGAATCCTCCAATTGGTAAACCATGGATTCAGATGTAACGCTCTTTGCAAGCTCTTGGTATAATGTGCGACCTTAAACCAACTTATTTGGATGGATTTTGATATTGTACTCCTATATTTTAGAGACCCAAACAACTCTCTTATCTTCAAGCTCTCCTTGAATGATGAAACTCCAAACATCTGGGTGTACAACATAAAATATTGTTTTACTTTGAGAAATAAAATATCGAAACATATTCAAGGATTTCATCATCACATATACTTGCTTTTCAATAAAACTATATTTATATTCATGCGGTTGGATGGCTTAGCTCAAGAAAGCAATCAATTTCTCATCTCCATCATCTCTCTTCTATGTAAGAACCACTGCATAGATTTCTTGCTCACCGATGACATACAGGATAAAATATTTTGAGTAATCTGGGTTCACCAAAATCGAAGCTTGAGAAATTATTTATTTCATTTCCTTAAATGTTTTCTTCCTCTGCTCGGTCTATTTGAACTCAAAATTATTTTTTAATAGTTCAATCATCGGTTTTACCACTTGAGCAAAATATGCAACACAATTTTAAACAAATTTGATTTACCCAAAAAATGATTGCAAATCCTTCTTGCTGGTTGGCAATGAAAGCTTCAGAAAAGCCTCAGCTCTAGCTAGGTCAACTTCCAAACATTCTTATAAAATAACATGGCCTAGGATCTTTCCTTCTTTTACCATGAAGATGGACTTTTTCGGGTTGATTGATATTCTGAACTCCCTATACTTTTTGAACACCCATTGCAGATGTAGACTATGTTCCTCCCTATTGTGAGAGAAAATAGTCATGTCATCCAAGTAAATCATAATAACATGATTCAAAAACTCACCAAAATCTACGTTCATCACTCTTTGGAAAGTTGCACCAGCATTTGAGAGACCAAACGACATCCATTGATAAGCAAAATTTCCCTATTTGGTGGTGAATGCTATTTTATATTGATCTTCATCCTCGAACCAAATTTGGTTATAGCTAGAGAATTTCTCTAACAGAGAGAATCTCTAAGCTCCAGCTACTACATGAAGTTAGAGACACCTGGTTTAAATTTTGAAAATCCATACACAAGCGAATATCTCCATTCTTATTTCTTACAAGGACCATATTTGCTACCCAAGTAGAGTGCTTGATTAGATAAATGATCTTGGCTTCCAACATCTTCAGTAGCTCTGCTTTCATCGAGATTTTAATCTTGGGATTGATCGATATCTACTTTTTTTGAAGGGTTTCACTCCTTCCTGCAATTCAATGGTATGCTGAATTACATCTTTGTTGTAGCCTTTCAGATCTTGGTAGCTCCAAGCAAAAATGTTTGGGTACTCATGACACAATTCCTTAATCTGCTCTAGATCTTCCTTAGTGCAATCAATGATGACTTTGATTAACTTTTTTAGGTTCTACCTACAATTTAGTGTACTCTTTTTTGTCTACCTTGATCCTATGATTCTCGGCTCTATCATTTTTATCAAAGAGACTCTCTAGTGTAATCAACCCTTTCAAAATATGATTATTCCGTAGCTGGATAAAACCCTCAGCTTATTCCTCATAAAGTGTTCTTTCTTCCACATTACTAGATTTTTTATCAAGAAATTAATAATCTTCTCATCACTTTCGAACACTTGCCAGAGGATATATTTATCAAGGATTGAAGGTCTATAAACTAACCTCATAGTCTTTGGCTTTCTCACCACATGCTCCACTAGGGAAAAATTAGCACCAAGGGATACCAGGAGATTGACATGCTTGTTCTACCCTCGTGAGATTGCTTTTATGTTCAACACTGTATAAGCCTCGAAGAGGTCCCAAACCTTATTACGGTATACCTTTAGGTAATTTTTCTTAGAAACGCACTTATCAGTCACCTGGTTGACGATTAGCTTAGAATATTTAAAAATATATAGTTGTTTGATTTCAAGCTTCTCTACCTTTTTCAAACCCAAGTAGAGTGCTTCATATTCAGAAGAATTGTTCATACAACTCTAGGCCAGTCAACAAGAGTATGTATTTTGTTTGCTAGAAGGAAAAATGAGGATGATCCCAACTCCTACGCCATTATTGCACCTTGCGCCATTGAAGTATAGCTTCCATAATTGATCAGGAATATGATCTTCTTCATTAGACACCTTCACTTCAGATTTTTCAAGCTTATTAATGGTGTAGCATCCATTTTCGATCTACATCATGGCATTAAAATCGAGCATTGAAAACTTATATTCTATTTGAAGCTCATCTAGAACTTCTTCCATCAGGTCTAATTCCTCTAATTCTTTGATCATCAAGTTGACATAACTCATGGGTTTATCTTCTTCTTTCATATTATCTATGTGATAAGTTAAAGGCTTCTCATTATAAATTTAGATTCTCCTCCCTTTGATAGGAATTTCCAAATGAGAATAATTCAAAGAAAGATAGCCTCCCAAATTGGCAGTAAACTCCCATGATAGGCACATGCTAAAGTACAGCTCCAAATATACCACAACCACCTCTTGGATCATAATAATCAGAGGCATTTTATGCACCACAATGGGGATGTCTTTGATGACCCCTAATGTCCTGATAGGGGTTCCATATAATTACAAAATGCTACGGCTACTCCTTGTATATTCCATACCCATCACATCGCAAAATGCCTTTGGCATGATAGTTGTTGCAGCACCGAAATTGATCATGCAATTGTGCATAATCCAACCTTCCATCTTGAGAGATAAGTAGAAATGGGGTGTTCTATTTTTTCCAGTGGTAAAAGTTGTCAATGTTTGAGCTAACACTGTCTGAGTCAGATTCTTCCCCTTATCTTTAAAAAATTTCAGCGATTCTTGCAACAAGTCCACTTGTATGGGAAATTGTAGTGCATCATAAAGACTCACCTTGGATGGAATCCTTTTCAACTCTTCGACAATGTTATACATAGATGCACTGAACTCTTTTCCCTCATTGGCTATCTCATATCTTCTCTAATATTGCTATGTAGCTTCTACCCTCTAATGCTTAGTCAAAGAGGGGTATTTGAGCTTTTCCCTAGCATATTCCTTCGTTTTAGCTTTCACTTGTGAAGTTGAAGCTTTTTAATGCACTCTTTCTTTCACTCGTGGAGGCAAAAGGTCTTTTAATAGGATAGGTGCATCTGGCTTGGGTGCCAAAATAGCAGCCTTTGCTTACACTTATTTTTTCTCACCTTGCACCTTTGAGTCAATGGGTACCTTCAAGGGCTCTGTCTAAGCTAGGTCCACAGTGACATGTTTCCTTCTAGCTCTTGTGAGAATTGAAACTTGCTCTTCAAAAGAAACCATGAAATTATGATCAAATTCTGTTATTATGTTGATTTGACCACTAGAAGAAATCTTTACTAATATCTGCAAGTAGTTCAGGTGAATCATGCAAGTTTTCTCACCATGTGGATCATTGCATGTAGAGCACCAATAAGCTTTGTCTGATGTGCCATCTTCATTTGTCAGCACAGTCAAATTTCTTTCAGGCACCTTGCTGGTTGAAGTTGCTTGCTCCCTGGTAATTGGTGGTGGTTGACACATCCTGGGTTGGAAATATCTTTTAACCTGCTTCCTTTTAATAATTGTGATCTCATTACCCATCACTCTTATGGCTAAGGTCATTGAATGCAACTATTTCAACACATTTTCTTATAGATTATGATTTGAAGGTGCTAGAGGAGCTGGTAATGGAAGAGGTATAGGTGGATATAGTAGTGCTAGGATCAGAGCAAGAGAGGGTAACTGTGGAATGGTTGGAGTAGGCAGTTGAGGAACAAAAACTATCATTGTATTTTGATATGTACTCAAATTCTATGAAGGTATTGGATACATGGGGGACAAGGACAAAGGTTGAGAAGATGCATTAGCATACAAATACTGTGAAAGATCAAGAAAAATAAGCATTGTCATTTTTAACGAAAGCTTACCAATTGTAATTAGGTCAGATTTGGCATTTTGTGCAATATAATACAGATCAAGAAATGTATTGACATTGGAATATCGGATGGCCATACTGATGTCAGAGTTAAAATATCGAAGGTAGTAAAATACCGCTTGCTCAAGAGTCAACTGAAAATCGTCAGGAACTCTATGCCAAGTTCAGGTAAACCTGATGTTGAAGTCCATGATTTCTTATTGCAGATACCTCTGAATGGTGGTAAATTGATGCAACAGAGAGAACGAATCCACTTGTTCATTGAAGCCTTTGATCAATAACTTAGCTAACTTGTCCTAGGTAGTAATGGTGGTATTTTGTAACGACCGATACCAGTAGAGCAACTTATCTTTGAAAGAGATCATGAGCAATATTACCATGATATCCTCATATATGATGCTATGGATCATCTCCAAGGTAACCACATCTTGGACATGCTCATAAGTTGTCTTCCTCATACCATTGTAAGTAGGTAAATCCTTCATTACTACTTGCAAAATTAGGTTTTGAGCTTGCAAGTTCAGAGGTCCAGATTGGTTCCATGATGGAAACTGCCTTGGTGGCTGTGGTGGTGGATTTTGAGCCATTTAGATTGGAGTGTTTGGTTGGGGAGGATGGAAAATAGTGGTTGTGCTAGTAGGACTCGAAGGAATGGAGAACACACTAGCTAATTGAGAAGATGTTACACTTGATGGGCCAGTCGAAGTGATTAACCTAGGATGTTCCCCTAACACTCGAGTGTCAAGTTCATAAAAATCAATGGGATCTTCTGGATTTTTATCCTTTGATCTTATGATAATGAAGGAAGCTTTCGTTCACTTCACATTTGGAGGCTTTTGGGTAAAGCTGAGTCACCAAATGTTCTAATCATATAGTATACGGGTGAACATCAAACCTCAATACTGTTCAAAGTGGAACTTTTTAAAGTCCCATCGGGCGTGCCAAAAACTGTCGGTCACAAATCTGCCTAAGTACAAAATTATTATTTGTGCACCCTAGACTTTACCAACATTGAAAGGTCAAAGGAAAGATATATCCTTTGATCCAATCTCTAGATAGGGCTAGTTCCCTTACTAAAACTAATGATCAATTTAAATATTAGGGTAATAGGAAAGAAATGAAAAATTATGGAAATAAATGAGAAATGTGGCTGTATTCCAGATTTGAAATGTGGGGATAAACTAGCAGCAAAAATACAAATCAAGCATTAGTTATAATATAATAGAAAGAAAGGCATAGGAACCACTCACAGTTTCATAGAGATAACTTTCAAGATATCATTTCAATATTCACTCCCTCACAAACAATAGTTAAATTTAGATGTAGAATTTAAAATCAGCAAATAATGGACATGAACGTAAGTAGAAATGATAAGCATAAAGAGATCATATACAACACTGCTCAAGGAATCGAAATACAAATATCTTTCTATTTATCCATAAAACTCAATGTGTTTTTCTACAGAATGTCTATCCTCCTCCTTACATTGAGATACCTAGTATTTATAGAGGATTTCACCTCTATCATTGAATGCACATACAAATAAAATATCAGATGGTCAAAAATTAGCAACAATAACTCTCTTATCGATAATGGTAATGCTTGGATCAAACCATTCTCTAGGGAACAACGATCCGGTTTTCATGAAGTGAGCATGGAAAATTAGCAAATATGGACGATGGAAAAAATATTCCAAGCATTGGTGCATCGAAACTCAGCAACATCATGCAGTGAACATGATATTGAATATTAAATTTTGGGTACTAATTCATCCCTTTATGTCTCAAAGTCTTACCTTCGCTAGTGGAAGGCCAACAAAAATTAAATTTTTCTTGAAAAGGAATAAAATCAATGGAGGGCACCTTGAAAATAAAAAGGATCGCACTAGAATCTGAAACATAGCATTTAATATTGGCAATCCTTTTAGCCAAAATTATGGATTGTCACTATCACTGCCCCCAAGCATTAAATTTCATCAACCTCTATCATTTTCTAAAAATATCTGTAGTAATAGCGCTTCCTGAAAATAACTTTGCTAAGAGAGATAAAAATTGGTTTTGCCCATGCAATGGTGTGAAAGGTATTTTTGTAGCAAGTAGGGGTAAAAATAATTTTCTACGCTGATGGTTGCCTTAAAAGCTAGAATTTTGTCCTTCATTTTGATCAATTTTACCTCATGAAATCTTCCTCCTTGAATTACAGGCAAAAATGGGAGTTTCACCCCTAAAAGAGGGCGAAAATGAGTTTTTCCCCAAGTCGGGATGACTTTGACTTTGACCAGTACTGTCTTTGATTTAATTAACGTTTCTTCAATAATTTCACCTAGAAGTGCCCATAAATGGAGTTTTACCCCCAAGATAATCGAAAATACATTGCGCCCCCTCCCTGGGGTGACTTTGACTTTGACCAAAGCATTGTCTTCTCCTTAATGCTGTTAATTAAAGGCTTTCACTCTAAATCATCTTAAAATAGGATTTCACCTGAAAAGGGTGACAAGGATTTTCACCCCTCTTGAAGGGAAACTTTGAATTTGACTTGCGCAAAGCATGCATTGCACTTCTACTTTCACCCAAAAATGCTTTTAACTGGAAATTCAATCGGAATACGGGTGAAAGGGATTTTCGTCCCATTCCAAAAGCACCTTTGAATTTGACCAATCTTTATCACTTGCAAACTTTTTTATTCTTCATTAAGATGAAATCATTCATCAAGGTGGTTTCACCCCAAAAGAATGACGCAAATTATTTTTGCCCCTCCATGAGGCAAAAACATATTTTCCTTCATATTCATTGGCGCATTCATCCTAAATAATACTGTCAAAGCCTTGGCCGATCTTTCGTCAATCCTTTGATCCCAAAACATCCATAGTCATAGAATTATATTTTCACGATTTTCCATGAATTCTTACTATCAAAAATTACTGTGCATCTCCAGGGATAAAATAACCCTTTTTTATTTAATGAAATTGTTTAAAGGAAGAAACAAAAACATGACATTAAAACAATAAAACAATTGCAACATTCATTTTATATATATTTTTTAAATTTTTATAATAAAAATTTAGTGTGGCAAAACTGCCAACATAACCCCCAATTTGATCCTAGACATGGATCCTACCCTCTTTGCATCCAAAATAGCTCCACTCAATCCTTTAACAAAAAAAAAAAAATGTAAAGGAGATAAAGGACATCCCTATCTCAGTCCTCTCGAGGATCTAAAGGATTTGGAATATGATCCATTTATAAGAACAATAAAATATATAGAAGAAATGCATCCCATAATCCATTTTACTATTGGATATCTAAAACCCACATGTAAGAGCCTCAATCTGAGATACAACCAACTAGTTCTATCATAAGCTTTAGATAGATCTAATTTAAGGACCATTGTGGGAAGATTTTTAGTTTTAATAGAGTGAAGGCCCTTGTGTGCAGCTTCTATGGCTTCAAAAATCTATCTACCTGCTATAAACCCAAACTGCTCCTAGGAAATAACTTTAGAGAAAATATTCTTTAATCTAACAACTAGAATATTTACAATGATTTTATAGATACAACTACACAACAAAATAGGTCTAAATTCATCAAATATTTTAGGCTTTTACTTTTTGGAAATAAAATCTAAAAAAGTGGAATTAAAAACCCCATAACGTAACCGCTAAACCTAACTACCTCCATTGCTCTAAGAATATCCTCCTCAACAAGATCATAGAAAACTAGGAAAAACTCCACAGGCCATCCATTAGGCCCCATACTTTTATCCTTTTTGAAAGAAGTCAAGATAGATTTCAATTCTTCCTTTGTGATCTCATTCATAAGTAACTGATTATCCTCCTCTATCATAAAACTAGGGAAGAAAGTAGTTAACTTTAAAATTTCTCCAATATTAACTCTATCGGGTTCTTTATAGTACTTCCAAATTTGCTAACTCGGAGAAACTCCTAACAAGGACCCTGTATTCATTTTGCATCTCCTCAATAGTGTTAACCTTCTTCCTATGGTTAGAAAAATTATGAAAAAAATTAGTATTTTCATCCATTTTTTTAACCATATAGCTCTACTTTGCATTCTCCATTCAACTTCCCTCCACTCCAAGAACTTGTTCTTAACTTCTAGTTCAACACGTCTTGTTTTCTCCTCTTTTAAAAAACCAACCTCATTATTTTTATGAATTTCTAAAATTTCTTTCTTCACCAACTTAATATCTCTATCCATACTCTCCTTTTTAACTATGATCCAAGATGCCACAACTCCTTTTAATTTTTTAAAGCAACAACAAATTGAAAACTCGTTGATAACCTGGAACTTTGGTCATAACCAATCCATTTTTTTTAATTAGTTGCTAAAAACCTTCTTCCTCCAACTTATTGAGTGATACATATGTCCAATTTGCAAACATATACCAACAACTAGGACTCATTTGGGATGTCCTCTCTTGAAAGGAAATAATCAATCTTCCCAAGGTTCTGGTAAGGTTGGTCTAGATTGGTTGTTCTTATCAAATATTCTAAATCAAAGCATAAGAAAATGGATTCATATGATAACTCAGTGGGAACATATAATTGTTAAGAAGGGTGAGTTTCAATTCATTGACTAAGCTTATAAAACATAAATTTGACTTAATATCAAGTCAATCATCAGATTACAAACATTCGATATCAAATATTTTTCAATAAAATAAAAAATGCAAGATTCTAGGGTTGCTACCTTAAAATTCATCAACATATATCATTCATTGCACCATAAACATACTCATTATATTATATGACAATGATTATTATGAAACTAATAAAAGTATAGAATATAAAATGATCTTGATCTTCAATTTCAGCCTTTGATATTTTAACTATATTAGAAGTGTATCTTTGAATATTGGGTAGATGAATTGTCACACTCCAAATGGTATGAGTTCTCATGCACCGGTGATCTAGAATCAGTATAGGTTTAGTGTATATTTCCCATTGAGCTATCACACATTTGAGGGTACTTTAATATGGTCTGGGTTCACTATATCGTTTCTGACTTCTCTCAACCTTCATCTTCTCATTTTGTTACCTATAAAATCATGGAAGAAGAAATTAGTTTAAAATATCTTTGATGGTAAAAATATCACACATTTAATACTTTTATTTATTTACTTTTATTTTTAATATCAAAGGATCTTCAATGTTGTAGCAAGATATTTTTTGAATTTAAATAATATCTTTCCATAATTCGGGCATCAATTTGAATAGCTCTCAATTGTCAAGTGCTAATTTCACTGCCAGAGCGTATTTTCATTGTTTGAACTTCACTTTCAATTGTTGAATTTTTTGTTTTAGCCATTCTTTTGTGTGTCAGATTTCAAGTTTTAATGTTTGAATGCTTGGCCTTTTAATGCCGAATAAAATTTTCAATATCCAGACTTATCTTTCAATGGCTAAATTTTAATTTGTAACTGTAGGGTTTAATATTTTTAAATGTTTGAATTTACCTTTGATTGCCAAGCTTGATTTTTAATTTGTCAAATTTTATTTTAATCATCAAGTTTTATTTTAATTTTTCAGATTTGAATTTTTTAATTGTCGAAATTTATTTCAAATTATCGAATTTGCTTTTTCATTACCAAGTTTCATTGCCCTCACCAAATTGGAGTGTCGGATAAAACTTTCAATGTTATGAAATCATTTACCATTATAGGGTTTGATTTCAATTGTTGGATACAATTTTAATTGCAGGGTAAAATTACCTTTATTAAATTTTGATCCAACAAGCCAACAAAAATTTGGTACCTCTTCGCATTCCACTAGGGTACAATATTTTTGGCAACTTCTACACTTAGCCAAAATATTAACTTGCTTTACGACATGTGGATGAAATTTCGGTACCTTTCTGCACTTCGATAGGGTGCATTATTTTCGGTTGTCTCCACACTTAGACATATTTTTGGTTAGACAAACTAACAAACTTTTGGAACCTCTTTGCATTGCAATACATTACATTTTCTCTGGTGATCTCTACACTTATATAAAATTTTGACCTAGCAACCTTTACCCTTAAACAAAATTTTGATCCAACAACCTTTTCACTTAGCAAATATGGCTTTCATGTGGCAGGTTTATCTTTCTCATTACCGAATATTGAGTCCTTATTATTCGAATGCTAAATTCTCATTGGTGGGACTCATTACCAATTGTTAATATTTTTTATTTTCGAGTTTCATTTTCCATTGAGTCTAGCTTCATTTTTAATTCATTGGATTTCATTCTTTATCACCAGATTTATATTTTTTTAAATGGTCAGGACTTATTACCTTTACCTTGGAGTGTCGATTGTATTTTTGAATGTTTGGGTTAAATTGCTTTCACCAAGTTTAGATCTGACATTGTTGACTGTAGCAATTATTTTGAGAGATTGTACGTGGTTTTTGGTAAGTCAATTTTTTTGTACCTCTTCGCACTCTGGTAGGGTACATTATTTCTGGCCACTTCCACCTCTAGAAAATTTTCAACTTACTCTTCAACAAGCTGACAAACATTTTGCACTCCGGTAGGGTACATTATTTTTGGCAAGACCAACACTTAGCAATTTTAGAGAGATGGCACATTTTTTCCAGTAAGATAAAAACCTAGAGAAATTTTAGATCCAACAAGCTAGTAGGTTTTCTACACCACTCTGGACTTTGACATGGCACATTAATTCCGGTTGTCTCCATACTTAGCAAATTTTTAACTTGCTTTTTGGCACACTGACAAACTTTTTATACCTCTTTAGATTGCGACATGGTACATTATTTTCGGTAACCTTTACACTTGACAAAATTTTGACATTGCACATTGAATTTATACAGTCCATCTTCTTGCACTTCGTATTTTAACATTGTGAATGATTTTCTCACTATCTAGATTGATTTTCAAAGGTTGAAGACGATTTCCATTACCTAGAAAACACTTTTAATAGTTTGAAAACAAAGTTTTATTGCTCGAAATGAATTCCACATACCCGAGATTAATATTTTAATGGCTCGAAAATAGTTTTAATTGGCTAAATTAATTTTCAAGGACCCGAAGTTAATTTTCTAATTATCCAAAACAAAATTCTTAAAGCCTAGAGATGCAAACTTATTACCTAGAAATAATTTTCAATACTTGGAAATAAATTCGGATTGTTCAGGTGTGAATTTCATGTGGTGCAAAATTATGGTAAAAATATCTATAATTTTACAAAACTTTCCATGTGTCTAAATAAGCCAAATGGGTATTCAAACCATTGAGCTATCTCAAAAATTCATTGTGTATCAAGATATATTGCATTTTAAAATTTACAAGTTGTTATAACTATTTTTGGATGAAATCAAAGTATAAAACTCTACAAATTTGGTACTATTATAAAGAAGAGCTTGAGGTTTTTCTACCAAACTTTGAATCACATTAAACAAATTTTTCTATCAAAAGTTATGGCAATTTCAATTTTGTAGTAAATTTAGGGTAAGATGATGAAATTTAAAGAACCCTAAAATTGAATTTAATATTTTGAACCTTAGAATAAACCTTTGAAATTCAATTTTCTGAAATATTCAATCTAAAATAATGTCATTGAAATGCAAATATTTAAAATGTTCAATCTAAATCAATGGAACTAAAATCCAAGTCTTCACAATACTCAAATGCAAGCAATTTTAAAACCTTAATGTGAGCAATGTAAGCAATTTTAAGTTTCCTGATGTAAACAAAAATAAATAAAAAAATAAAACCAAAGTTTTAAGTGGATCCCCAATTGAGGTGAGTTGTGCAATAGCAACAACAAATGGTGAATCTATTGGAAAATACTCCTCAGTATTTTGGATAAAGAACCCAACTTGAAATAGGTAAACTTGTAACTAATGAAATGCAAATCACTTGATAATATTCTAAAAAAATGGGGTTAAACAAACTTTGTTAAAAATAAATCTCATTTTGCTTTAGCTAAAAGTGTGTGCAAGTGCATTCATTTTCATTCCTAAATCAGTCAGACTTTCATCACTTGGTTTGAAATTAGGTTATTAAATGTTTCACTCATAAAAAACTAATTTACCTTTGCATTGCTCTACTGTCAGTCAAGCATCTATAGCTTTGGTGGAGATGACCTTGATCCTTTCTAGACATTGTTCTACTACCAACCAGAAATCTATAGCCCTGGTAGAGGTTATCTAAATCATCCAAGCACTTTAGTTTATTGCATTATTAATATTTTCCTTCTTGATTAAGAAGTATTTTGATAAATTGTAAATATTGAGTGTGCTTTTGGGTTAGGGATCTATAAGGCTATAAGTAGAGTGTATGTATTTTTACCTAATCATCAAACCAAGATGATTTCATCTTCATGACCTAAGAATAATTTTAATGTGTTAATAAATGTGAAGCTTTAGCATTATGTTACATTATTTCTCTCTTCATATGTTATATCCCCATAATAAAGAATAAAGTCAAATAATTTGATTCACTAATCATCAACTTCACTAAATTTCAAACAAGTTATTCATCCTTAATTAATTAAGTACATTTTCCTTTGGACACACCAAAAGTAGATCGCACTTGCATGAAATGCCCCATTGGAGGAACGTGTATAAATTGATGAAATGTGGATGGACACCAAAACATGAGACAAACAACAAAATTAAAAGAATTCTAACTTTTCAAACAAATAAAAATGAGAAACTTACAACAAATAAGTCCAACTAATTGAACAAAAAATGGATAAAAGAAAATAAAATCAAATAAAGGAAAAATAACAATATTTGAACACTAAGCATGATGAAAAAACTAACAAAAACCTAAAACAACACTAAATTTTAACAAAATCAAAAATTCTATCTAAAGGAAGAAACAAAAAAAAAAATCTAAAATAGAACAAAATAGAAAACTATAGTACATGACTATCTTACTTGTGATGTTTCAAGGATGGAAGTAATGCTTCAGAAACTGCCCATTAACAGGTAAAGGGACATCTTCTCCACTCAAATTTTTTAGTCTAAAGGTATTCTCTCCTAGAATTTTTGATATTTGGTAGGGACCTAACCAAAGGTTATCAAACTTATCATGGTCTCCTTTCTTCTCATGTGCTTTATCCCACAATAATACTAAGTTAGTAATTATGAAGGCTTTAATTCGAGTTCTTTTATCAAACCATATTTTGATTATCCCTTGGTTCTTACTAAAGTTTTGCAGAGCATCCTATCTCTTTTCATATAGGTTCATCAAGTTGGTGAGGTTGGCTTCTATTTTATCATCAACTTCCAAGTAGTCTTTCATGAATTGAAGTGTCAACAATTTTAAAATAGTGGGAAAGATAGGGTCTTGACAATATACCAGATGATAAGGTTATGTACCTATTGAAGATTTTATTCTTGTCCTATATTCCTATAAGGTATATTTGAGTTTATTGTGCCAATATCTAGGGTTTATTTCTAATATTTTCTTGATTATTGTAATCAAGATTTTATTGGTAGACTTAGCTAAACCATTCCCTTGAGGGTAATAGTTAGAAGAAAATCTTAAAGTCTCTTTATTGTCATAAACCCATTCTACAAACTGAAGTGATGTAAAGGTTGAACCATTATCATAAACTATGGGGTAAGGTATTTCAAATTCGGTGACTATGTGTTCTTTAAGGAACTTAATTACGAATTTTGTAGTACAATTTTTAGTGGCTTGAGCTTCTATCCAGTGAGTGCAGTAATATATTGCAGTTAACATGTACTTGTGACTGGCTAAAGAATTGGGACTTATGACTCCTACAAAATATAATTTCCATTGGGTAAAAGGATGAGCCTCAAATATTGGCTATAAAGGCATGGAAGTATTTCTTTCTTTATTGACAACAACATGGCAAGTATGTCATGATCTAACATGAGCATGAGCATCCTTAAAAATATGATGCTAGTAGTATTCGACTCTCAATATTTGATGTGCAGTGGCATTGGTTGAACCATATCCGATCCCATATTTGCCATGAAAGTGATTAAGGACTTGAGTAGCTTCATATTTATTTAAGCATCTGAGATATATTCCTTTATGATTCCTTCTAGATAGAATACCTACTTTGATCATGAAGTTGGAGCTCTTTAGACATAGTGCTCTTCTTTGAGTAGCATTGAAAATATTTGGGCATTTGTTGTTCAATAGGTAGTACACTATATATTTTTACCATTCATCAGTTGTGATATCATCCACAAAGTATTCTTGGCAAAGGATTTAAGGATCTATTTCAGCTAATATTTTACTTAGCCCTTGATATTTGTGTTAGAGTTAGAGCATATTACATTATTTGGGTCATGTAAATGTACCACCTTTGGTACATAGTTAGAGTAGGAGATTACTTTAGAGGGAAATTAGCTACTTACTTCAAGAAATGTAATAAATGCACAAGTGTCAATGTGCAAGTTGTAATGTGCAAGGTGTCCCCTTGTATAGCTAGGTAGAGTGTTGGCCAAGGAATCTCTCTTCCTATATAAAGGGCCTCATAGTGATAGATTAGAGAGCAATTACATATCAAGCATATCAAGTGTATTGTAGTAGATAGTGGTAGAACTCCTGTATGGAGTACAATATAGTTCTTTAGCTTATATTAATGGAGTGACCATCACCTCCATACTGCATTGTATTTTTACCACTTTCTATTTATAGTATATTTTAGTCATATTGCAGAATTACTTTCTTTTATATTTTTTGCATCTTATTAGGACCTATGATAGATCTCTCCCACTATAGATATCCTCAAAATCTAACAGTGGTATCAGAGCCACGGTGAATCAAAATAGGAATAGGGAGAGTTACCATTGCTACTATTGGCCTACATCTTTGCAAATCAGATCTGCCATTGTGCATCATTGCATGCAAATGTTGCCATTAGGAATCGATTGATAGAAAAATCCACAATAGTCAATAGGATTAGAGAGAATCACAAGTGAGGATTAAATCTTAATTACAAAAATTCTGAGATTACATTTGGCTAGAGTCTTTCCACAGAGTTGCAGAAAAACTCGTGAAGACTAGGACTCAACATTCATTCCACTAGTTTGACGGATCAACTAGTGAAGATTATTTCATTCCAGTTTCTAACAACTTGTTGTAGGAAAAAGGAGATTAAAAAAAGGTTGGGAAGATTTCTACAAGAGAGTTAGGAAGAATATCTTATTAGAATCATTCCAGCACTTGCAACAACAAGGAGAAGACTGAATATTTCAAAGACCTAAAAAAAGGTCCCATTACAAGAGTTGCAATCCTATAGACTACATAAGTGAAGAAAAGGCCACAACTACCTTATAGCAGACTCAAGGAAGAAGAGACTCTAGAAGATGAGTCAAGGAGAAGATAGGATATTGGTGATCTCCATCAATACCTGTAGAGTGCAGAAGAAGAAAAGGCCATAGAAGCCTTGATACAGAAGAATAAAAGGCCACAAAAGCCTTGATCCTGAAGAAGAAAAGGCTAGAGAAGCCTTGATCCAGAAAAGAAGGCCATAGAAGCCTTAATTCTAAAGAAGACTTCAGAGAAGAATTCCTGATTTAGAAGAAGAGTTCCTGATTTAGAATAAGACTCCAAAGAAGAGTTCCTGAAGAAGACTCTAGAGAAGAGTCCGTGAAATAGGATATTGGTGATCTCCATTAAAGCCTACAAATTGTAGAAGAAAAGGACCAACAAAGGTCCAAAATCCAAAAGTAGTAGATTTTAGAGATCTAAGAAGAAGATCTCATCACCAACACTTCCAAAAGTAGAAGGTTGAAGAAAAGGTCTCAGTTGGAAGACCAGAGAAGTTGCAAGATAGAAGACCTTGGAGAGGTCTCAAGGAGAAACAAGAAGAAGGCTTGGAGAGCCTTGCTACAGAGCTCATAGAAGCATCATAAAAAGAGTTCCTAGGAGAACTCATTGGAGAAATCCACTACCAAGGAGAAGCTCTTGATAGTGAAGGACTTGGGACAATTATCGCCATTCGACAACAAGCCCAAGAGAAGAAGAATTTGGCAAGGAGTGCCAAATCCAGAAGAAGAATCCAGTGAAGACCTCAAGACATTCAGAATCTTGAGAAGAAGAAGATCCTATTTGAAGTCAGAATTTGACAAGAAGATTGAAGGAAGATTTAGATAGAAGAAGCCTACCAAATCTAGGAGATTTGGAGATTGCCTCTCACAGCAAGAAGGCACAATTTAGAGATAAGAGTTCTCTAAATCTATAGCAAAAAATAGAATATCATTGGAAGGATCAAGCCACCAAACTCGAGGCTCAAGATAGAAATTTCAAGACCATAGTTTGGTGAAGCAAGAAGTTGTTCTAGACAACCAACAAGAAGCTGTGAATTCATCCATTACAAGGCAACAACTTGGTGAATCAAAACACCAAGATCTACATCTACTATAGAAGCCATTAAAGGTAAGCAACTAGGGTGCAATTAGTTGAACTTCAAATTAGGTTTCATTATCAAATTCCATTAAGCATCGTATTTGGATTAAAGTTGCAAGGAGAAGGGCTCATATTATAGTCTTCAAGAAAGTGCAAAAAGGAGAGTTCATTTTAAGATATATTTGCACATTAAATAGGAGTTGGATATTTTTTGAAAGAAATAAAATTATCACCTACCTATTATCTATCTAGAAAGCAAGAAGACTACATCCTACAATATTGATTGTAGTGAAAATTATAGAATATTCATTAAGGGTTATTTATAGATTACTCTTAAAAGTTGTAGAGATTATTAAGTGCATTAGAATTAATTTTGAGATTTTATTTATAGGAGCAATAAGGTGAGATTATTGTTACCATTAAAAGTGCATTATTAATCCATTAAGCACTATACTAGTTGATCTTTAACTAGTTACTCTCAATTAGTTTGTGTTGTTAAAGGCACAAAACTAGCAAAAAATATGCAACATTTCGTGGCCAAAAGAAGCCACCAATACAAGTCAAAAGGTGGAGAAGGAAGCCACCATTAAAGTCCTTGAAGGAAGCCTCAAATCGAGACTTGGTGAGTCTCAAGATTCAAGGAAAATATAAGGGTTTCATTTAAGTGCAAAGTGCAAAAATCCTTACTTTAAAATCGACATTAGCTTGGATTAACTCTCATTAAATTATCCAAGGAAGAAAGGAGTTGCCTCATCAAAATAAAAATAAAAAAGTATTTCAAAAAGGTCCTTCATATTGGTGCAAATATAACTATTACAAAGCACCTCTTTTGTTCCTTCAAAAGGACAAAAGTATTTCT
Source organism: Wollemia nobilis (assembly GCA_028583015.1). Lineage (NCBI taxonomy): Eukaryota > Viridiplantae > Streptophyta > Pinopsida > Araucariales > Araucariaceae > Wollemia > Wollemia nobilis. The sequence continues at coordinate 7,339,452 of JAQPPZ010001411.1, forward strand.
CTTTACAGGTAGTAGCACAACCATCATATTCAGTAGGTTGTAGGGTAGATTTTGAGCAAGAGGAAAGAGCCATCAAAGAGCTCATACTTCACAAAAATCAAGGTGTTTAAAAACACCATTTCTCCACGTCCAATCCAGCCCTAGAAGCAAGTGTGTCACCTACAATATTGGAGCCATTACAAGAGGCTATTATCATCTAAACTTACATGGAGAAAGGATGGCATATAGAAGGAGATCATCTACGTCGAATAGCACTATCGAGCTAAGCACAAGGGGATATTACAAAAGCTACAAAACAACACCATCAATTGGCTATTACAAAGGATACACAAACAACATACTACAAGCATCAAGGTATAAAGAGAAAAGTGCTATACCCAAGGCCATTACTTGGAGAGAACAACCACCAAAAAGAAGCACAAGAAGCTTCCACAGGACCACCATTAGGAGCACCATAGAACCATGGAGTATTACAGCTGGAGCCACCCATTATCCTCATCAAGATAACATGCAAAAGGAGAAGAGAAAATACTTGCATTCCAAGAAATATAGCAAGCTCACAAACAATACAAAGATATAGGTAAAGATAGGGTTACAACGCTCATCCTTGGAGCATTAGAAGAAAGGCTTACATGCACAAGCCTTGAGTGCCACTTGGCACAAGATTTCTAAGTGCCCCAACATTCGTGAATAATCCAATGCTCACCTAAAAAGGAGTTACAAACCTTTGGGAGGTTACCACCAAACTTATCATTGCATAAAGGTACATTGGAATATCAACGTCTATTCAGTAACGCTCAAGAGACACTTGTCTACAATCCACAAGGAAACAGTCCTATTTAAGGCACCCATTTTGGAGAAGGAGACAGAATGAGGTCAAAGGGAAGTCAAGCATTGAATGGTGTGAAGCACGATCATAGGGAGGAGGCTAATTCAATCTTGTGCACCATTCAAAGGTGTAAGCCTACATTAAAGCAACTGTCATAGACCAACCATACCAGCATTCCATTTTGAAGGATATTTGATGCAAGCCAAGCATTCATTAAGGAGAAAATCAGTGCCATTCATGGAGGAGAGAAGCACTACTCAAGGGAGAAATCGACACCGGTCAAAGAAGGCATTGACTGCCCATGAGCACCACATACCATAAGGTTTCAATCGGCCACCTCACAGCATCAAAGGAAGATAATCCAAAGGGATTATTAAGGTAAAATTTGATATTACTTATTGCTTGCTATAAACTAAAGTTACATTGGAGTTATAAGGGTACATTATATTTACTATTGCAATCATCCGTTTAAGCATTAGTAATATATTAAGCAAGCATATTTCAAGAATATTTATATTTGCAAATAATAAAGTAGGAGGAATAAGGATTTCAACTTGGAAATTATATATCTATTATTGCAAATATTATTGTTTTCTAATATTCCAAATTAGGGAGTTATAAGGAATACTACACCAAATAAATTATTGGAATTTAGAAACATTAAATATCAAATATCAAAGGCTATAAAAGGAGGTTCATTAAGGAATATCAAGAGTTGGAAATTAATTGGTATACTTATCTCAAAACCACATTAAAGGGACAAAAAAAATCCAACCATTAGGACCTCATCAAAATAGAAAGTGCTTAAGTTCAATAGGAGTAATAAGGTGTAATAGAAGTTGATTTTTGCTATTTACAAAACATTACAAAATCAACCCAAAATTGAACTACTATTCTCAAGAAGCACTTTATTAATCATATAGCATATCCAAAAACACTAGGGAGTCATAAGGCATTCTACAAAACTTGATAATAATAGCATTCATAAAAATTTATCAAGTACCCAATTCATTTGGGAATCATAAGGTATCATCAAATTTATACTAAGAGGACCACAAGAATCATCATGGCATCAAACAAATTCTTTCTTGCAGAATCCCAATTACTTAAAGGTCCAAATTATTTTCCCTGAAAAGTCAAGTTAAAAGTAATCTTAGTATATGAAAAACTTTCGAAGATCGCCCAAGGAACAAAAAAACCAAGTACAGGTGATACTAAGATTCATAAGTTTGAATAAAATGATGTAAAATCCCTAATGATAATAACTTTTGCTATCACTGATGAAATGCAAACTTATATTAGTTCAAAAAATACATCTACAGAAGCATGGGAAATCTTAGAGAAGATATTCGAAAGGAAAAATAAAGCCACTAATCTTCATCTTCAAACTCAACTACATTATCTAAAAATAAATAGTGGTGAGAGCATAGAACTATTCCTAAATCAAAGGGAAATTATAAATCTTAGGAGAAGAGATTAAAGATGAAATTCTTACTCAAGTAACCATGAGAGAACTTCTAGGTGGCTACAAACATTTGGTTACATATTTACAAGTCCTAAGTAAAGATACTTCTTTTGATGACCTAATAAATATTCTTCAAGAGTATGAGGTGGAGAATACAGTTAAAGATGAAATTACTAACACTACATTGGCATAAAAATACAACCCATAGGGAAATATTGCTTCTTCATCAAGAGGATGAAGACCATGGTACAATAGGTATTGTCAGATGTGCAAAAGAAAAGGTCATGGTACCAAATATTATAGATTCAATCCTAGAAATTAGAATCAAGGAAATCAAATAAAAAATAGAAGCAGATTTAAATCATGGTAATATAAAAATAATCCTCATCAACAACAAGTTCAACATCCTACCAATTATCCCCAATTGATGTATCAAAAAGATAATTAGAAAGGACACCTAGCTCAAAGGATTTAAGAAATTGAATAAGTGGAAGAACCTATAGATGGTTATGAAGTGAAAGCTCTTTCAGAAAAAAAATGGGTTATGAAAACACTAACAACTTGCTTGAATAGGTTACAGAGAGTAGAGAAGAAGAATACAAATTCCAAGACCAAGAAGAAGATCCATATTGAAGATTAAAATCTTCAATACCTAAATAATGTAATACAAGGGGGTGTTAGAGTTAGAGCATATTACATCATTTGGGTCATGTAAATATACCACCTTTGGTACATAGAGTAGGATATTACTTTAGGGGGAAATTAGATACTTCCTTCAAGAAATGTAATAAATGCACGAGTGTCAATATGCAAGTTGTAATGTGTAAGGTATCCCCTTGTACAAATAGGTAGAGTGTTGGCCAAGGAATCTCTCTTACTATATAAAGGACCTCATAGTGATAGATTAGAGAGAAATTATATATCAAGCATATCAAGCGTATTGTAGTAGATAGTGGTAGAACTCATGTATGGAGTAAAATGTAGATTTTTAGATTATATTAATGGAGCGACCATTACCTCCATACTGCATTGTATTTTTACCACTTTCTATTTATAGTATATTTTAGTCATATTGTAGAATTATTTTCTTTTATATTTTTTCATCTTATTAAGACCTATGATAGATATCTCCCATTATAGATATCCTCAAAATCTAACACTCTGACCAATTTCATAGGTTGTATTTCTAAATCAAACTCCTGTAACGTTGTCACCCATTTACCTCTTCTGTCTCCTAATTTGTTTTGCATTAGCATGGTTTTAACAGTTGGGTCTGACACGGTTGCAAAAATTCTATTGTGCAGAATATAATACCTAAATTTCTTCACTACCTTTACTAAAGCATATGTATGTGTAGGAAATAAAACAACACCAAATAGATAGACAAAGGAACACTTGCAATATGAAAAGAATATCAACTTTTGTATTAATAGGGGAGCCTAAATATCCTAATATTACAATGATTTTGAATTGCCCCAAGTATATTGGGTGTAATGTTTACAATGTGTGATACAATTTACAAGTGTCCAAGAAACAAATGGTGGGTTCTCCAAGCAAAAAAATGGTGTCTTTCATTCTTCCTGCTATAGTTTCAGAGGGGTGAGTGGACTTCTGCAATCTAATGTAGGGATCACTACAGCTTCAACAACTCTCCAAGATACCTATTTCTTACACACATGAAAACCAAATACAGATTAGTAGCACCTAAAAATCAAGATATAAAATGTTGCTATCAAACCCTAATTGGAGAAAACATGTCATACAAAAAATAGAAGAAAATAAAATACACGCCTTGCTGAATGAAACTTACTGATATTTAAATCATGTCCTCTTGGCTCTGAGAAACATCAAATGTATGATGAAGATTGATAAACCACACACAAGTAGTGGGTAAACCATGCAAGTGTGGTTTCAATTGTAAAATTGTAGACGTACAATTTTGGTTGAATAACATATTGCTATGAAATGGGGCCTCCGAGCTGTAGATCTCTCTTCTCCTCAAGATGCATGTAGAGCTCTGGTATTATTTCGATAGCTTGATGGTACAAATGTTCAGCCTACTTGATTTTGTGGGGTGAAGGTGCCTTTATAGGCTCCTTAGGGTTTTGGAGGGAAATGAGAGGTGGCAAGCTAGGATTGCCAAGTGGCAATCCTATGCTACAAAATAGATGGAGCAGTTAGAGTGAGTCACCCAAGGTGTCTCACTTAACTGGGGTGAGGTGGATGCAAGTGTTGAGCAAGGTGCAGCAAAAGCATTGCAAAAGTATTGTCATTGTTGTCAACACAGACAGAATGGTGCAGTTGAGGCAGTTCAGAGGTCAGTCAGATCAAGTGCAGTGAATTTCAAGGAAAACAGAGGGGACCCAGATCCAGAAATTTGCAAAAAAATACAAGGAAGAAAACTGTCGCGATATCGCGACATGTTTTCTGTCGCGATATCGCGACATAACCGAGGAGAGAGAAAAAGCATGCCAAATTGTCGCGATATCGCGACATAACGGAGGAGAGAGAAAATGCATGCAAAATTGTCATGATTTCGTGACAAAAAGGATGAGAGAGAAAAGTGCATGAGAAAGTGTCGCGATATCGCGACAGTTTCGGAAGAAAAGCACTAAGGGCGCAAAGTGTCGCGACATCGCGACAAAAAGGAGGAGAGAGAAAGTTCATGAAAACTGTCGCGATTTCACGACATGTTGGAGGCAAAGCAGCAAAGTGAAGAAAACGTAGCGATTTCGCTACATGTTGCAATTTCGTTGGCAAAAGCAAAGAAAAAGTGATAAGTCAAGAAAGTGTAGCGATTTCGCTACAAGTCCGAAATACAAAATGCAAGAGTGTAGCGATTTCGCTACAGGTTCAAAATGCAAGACAACAAAGTGTAGCGATTTCGCTACAGGTTCAAAATGCAAGGCAGCAAAGTGTAGCGATTTCGCTACAGGTTCAAAATGCAAGGCGGAGAAGTGTAGCGATTTCATTACAGCTTCGAAATGCAAGGCGAAAAGTGTAGCGATTTCGCTACAGGTTCGAAATAAAAGGTGCAAGGGGTAGTGACTTTGTCACAATTTTGAAAAGCAAGGGGCATAGGTGTAGCGATTTCGCTACAAGTGTAAAACACAAAACACAATGGGGTAGCGATTTCGCTACAAGTCTTGAGATCAGCAAGTCGAAGCAAGAGGAAACACCAAGCCAACAAAGTTAGATTTTCGAAAACCACAGCAAAGAAAAATGTTAAGTCAGAAAGGTGTAGCGATTTCGCTACAAGTAAGGTTTTCGTGGCTGCATGAAGAAAGAATTGTACGGAGGCCAGAAGCGTCGTGATTTCACGACAAGTCGGAGGATGACGTCAGCAAAACTGAGAAGTGTCACGATTTCGCGACAAGGTGGAAGAAAAGCCGCTGGAAGCCAGAAGCGTCGCGATTTCGTGACAACATTGGTGATGACGTCAGCAATAGCTGAAAGTGTCACGATTTCATGACAAGTTGCGAGAGAAGCCGCTGGAAGCCAGAAGCGTCGCGATTTCGTGACAACTTTGAAGATGACGTCAGCAAAAGCGAAAAGTGTCACGATTTCGTGACATGTTTCATTTTCGCGGGTGGAAGCGGAGCAAGCTGCAGGAAAGCAAAAAGTGTCACGATTTCGTGACATGTATCATTTTCGCGGGTGCATACAGAGAGAAGGTCCAGGAGGCAAAAAACGTCGCGATATCGCGACAGGTAACATTTTGGCGGGAAAAAGGCCAAAAATGCATGCAATGTGACAGGTGTCAAAATAACGCCAGTTACGTAGAGTTAACTAGAGTTAGATGTACAGTTCCTAGTGACAGGTGTTGGGGAAAGATTAGATAAAATACTGCAACTGTTAACTGGAGTGACAAGGGAAGTTACGATGCAATGCATTTAATAAAAGAATAGCTATTGCAGGGCCGTGATGCTGCAAGCTGTCATAAGCGCAGTATTCCAGATAATCTCTTCAAACAAGAAATCCTCTCGATGGTAGTGCATATCAGATATGGCAGTTGCAGGTAGAATAGAAGGATCGACAGAGTATAGAAAAGAGTGTCATCAGAAAGTGCAAAAGCGTTAAGAGAGCAGTTTCATATAGTTTGGAAGAAAAGAATCAGAGAGCTTCGAAACGCGCTACAAGGCTGTCAGGAAGTGCAGAGAAAAAGACGGTCAGAATGTGCAGAGAAAAAGGCTTTCAGATTGTCAGAGTGAGTCAGAAAGAAAGCGGCTAAAAGGTAGAACATGTCAGAGTGGGTTTGACACATTGACCGTAGCCGAGAATGCATGGAAATTAGGAGGGAAAGTCGAGCCGTTTTAAAAATTGAGTCATTCGAGAAAATCATATAAAAGGACTCGAGCAAGCACAGTAGGAGGTTACTGCAACCGTGAATATTCATGAAAAATAAATAAAAGAGAGAAGGTTGTAGAAAGGGTGTTGTTTGAAGCATAGTGAATGAACAAAAACCTGAACTTGAATGCAATTTTATTGAAAAATCAGTAGAGAGGTTTTTAACTGTGAAAAAGAAGATACTGAGATTGTAACTATTCTTTTTATGCTTCTGTGACAAAATTGAATGAGCTAAGGACCAGTCAGGGTCTTGCAATAGAGAAGGCATTTCTATGTCAATATTTTATTAAAAATTTGAAATCCAAGTTGGTGCTTGGTAAAAGGAGTTGGTGCTCCTATACATTGTAGCAGAAAAATCAGGGGTTGGTGCTCCTTCCAGGTGGGTCTTTGGAGAATCATTTGTAAAGAAAGAATCCTTGCAAAGACTGGATTTGGATTGTAGTCCAAACAGTCATTTTTGAGGAGTAGCCACATTGGTGAACCTCGTTAAATCCTGTGTTGTGTGATGCTCTTGTGCTATATTTGCTTTATTTGTTTTTAAGCTAGCAGTATTAAGTTTTAAGAATAGCAGATTCAATATTTTAAATAGTTACACTGATTCACCCCCCCTCTCAGTGTCATTGTGAGAATATCAATTGGTATCAAGCCAGGCACTCGTACAAGCTTAATCAGCTAAGGTTATCTTGGAATAAACACAATGGCCGGTGGTGAAGGTTTTTCTTCTAACAAAGCTCCTCCGTTCGATGGAACAAATTATTCTTTACGGAGGCGAGGATGCGAGACTTATCTATGTGCATTGGGTTATGACATTTGGGAATCTGTTGAAAATGGATACACCATACCCACTGTTCCTCCAACGAGATGCGGTGAGAAGAAAAAGTTTGAGAACAACTCGAAAGCCAAGAATGCTATTATGTGTGGATTAGTAGACGGTGAGTTGATACGCATCATGAACTGCAAATCTGCTAAAGACATATGGGACAAAGCTGCAAAGCATTCATGAAGGAGATAGCAAAATCAAGGAAGCTAAGCTGCAAACACATCGTGCCCAGTTCGAAGCATTAAAGATGACCGATGATGAGAACATTGAAGCCTATCTGCTGAGAGTAAATGGAATCATCAATGCAATAAGAGGACTCGGGGAAGAAATGGAAGATGCAGTCGTTGTGAAGAAGGTACTAAGAACTCTAAATAAAAGGTTTGATGCAAAGGTTTCTGCCATAGAAGAAGCAAAAGATTTAAATTTTTTAGTATGGATGAAATGCATGGTTCTCTAACAGCATATGAAATGAGGATTGGACAAACTAAGCCCTCAGACAGAGAAGCAGCTTTTCAAGCACGAGAAAAATATAAAATCTAAACAAGAATACGAGGAAGAAGAATCTACCGAGATGAAACTGAAGCAAATTTTGTTAGAAAATTGGTAAAGGGAAAAGGAAAGTACAGAGGTAAGTTGTCGTTCAAGTGCTTTAACTGTGGAGGCATCGGGCACTTTGCAGCAAAATGCCCAATGAATGAGAAAAATAGAAGTGATGAAGGGACACACCAAGAAAGAAATGTCTGGAAAAAGAAACCACAGTTTAGAAAAAGGAACTTCAAGAAGAAAAGCTTCATTTCAAAGAATATTGACTCTTATGAAGATAGTTCCAGTGAGGACTCAGAAGAAGAAACTGGTGAAGCCTTGTTCATGGCTTTTGAAGAACAGAGAACAGAAGAAACCCAGGAATGTGAAGAAAAATTAGAGGATGAGGCTGAGATAGATCTGGAAGGTGAGTTGGTTGCTGCACTTGAAGAGTTAAGTGCAGAAAGGAAAAGAAATAAAAAGATTTCAAGGAAATTTGAGGATGCTAGCAATTTAATAATCAGTTTGAAAGTACAAACTGAAGAATATAAGAAAAAGTCTGAAGATTTTGAAGCATAGCTAACCGTGAAAATAAATGAGTGCAACAAGCTAGAAGAAGACATAGTTGGATTAAGATTGCAGCTAGAAGAGATGAATCGGAAACTGAGCTGTCATCATAAATTTGAAGACAGTTCTGCGAAGCTGAATAAAATGTTAAATGATCAAAGGCCTACGGGTATCAAATTTGGTTTAGGCTTTGATGAAGGAGAATCCTCAAAGGACTCAAAGGCTGTAACTGTAGAACCAATTAGGAATAAAGACAAGATCAAGGTTGATCAAGATAAATAGTATCATGCAAAAGAAAGCAATAAGTCCAAGCTTGAAAGGAGATCTGCAAATGATGGATTTACCAAAGTCACATATCAAAGAAGAAGAAGACCCATTGCTCCTACTACAACATGGCAACGACCATTACCCAGGTACACTCGTTCCTTTTCTAGTTATTTTTTTAAATGCAATGCATATGGTCATAAAATCTCAAGTTGTAGATATAATGTAAAACAAAGAAATTTTACTAGTAGAAATATTTTTTCTCCTTTGATAGATTATTCTGTAGAATGTTATAACTATCATAACTTCGGACATATTGCAAGGAATTGTCGTAGCTCTTTTGCAGGAAATAAATACCAGGGAAGAAAGTATCAATCAACTGGATCAAAACAGAACAGAAAATTTCTCGAAAAACTGTCACAAGCCAATGAAAGGGAGAAGGTAAAGCAAGTGACCAGATCAGCTGTCAAATCACAGTGGAAAGAAAAGGAGCAACCGAAGAAAGACAAGGAATCTCTGATCGTTCAAACAACCCTCAAAGCCCAGAATAAATCTGCACCTTGGATTCTGGACAGTGGATGCTCCAGTCATATGACAGGAGACAAACAGAAGTTTGACAAGCTACAGACATACGAAGGTGGTTACGTAAAATTCGAAAACAATGATGGAGCAAAGATAGTGGGTAAAGGATCAGTTAAGTTAAGTGACGGTAAAATCAACTCTAAGGAAGTTCTTTTTGTGGTAGGACTGAAGCATAACTTAGCGAGTGTAAGTCAGATTTGTGACAGAGGTCATGAAGTAATTTTCAAGGAGGGCTGTGAAGTAAGAAAGACAAAAAATGGAAAGTTAATAGCCACTTGGGTGAGAACTTCTGGAAATTTGTATACTCTCTCGGAGACTTCGAAGGAACTTGCTTGGTTGGACGGGAAGAAGAAAATTGGCTGTGGCACAAAAGACTCGGTCACATAAGCTTTGATAATCTGGTAAAAATCAGCTCGAAAAGAGCTGTAAGAGACATACCCACTATTGGTAAACCATCAAACAACATTTGTGAGTCATGCCAAAAGGGGAAGCAAACCAGATCTACTTTCAAAGCAAAAGAGTATTTCACAAGCAAGCCGTTAGAACTGATTCACACTGATCTGTGTGGACCCATGAGGACAGAAAGCATAAATGGATACAAATATTTTATGTTGTGTATAGATGATTTTTCCAGAATGACATGGGTACTCTTTATGAAACAGAAATCAGAAGCCTTTGAGATGTTTAAAACCTTCAAAAATCTTGTTGAGAATCAATCTGGAAAAAGAATTAAATGCTTGAGATCTGATAGAGGAGGAGAGTTTATTTCAAATGAGTTTGCCGAATTCTGTGAAAAACATGGAATAAGAAGACAGTTTTCAGCAGCAAGAACACCTCGAGCGAGAATGGAGTAGTTGAAAGAAAGAACAGAAGGGTACAGGAAATGGCAAGGACCATGTTAACGAGAGAGCAAAATTGCTGACGAGGTTCGGAAAGAGGCAGTTCATACTGCAGTCTATATTCAGAATAGGTGTATGTTAAGGCCACATGAAAGCAAAACACCTTATGAACTGTGGTTTGGCAAAAAGGCTACAGCAAAATACTTCAAAGTGTTCGGCAGCAAGTGTTACATTAAACGGACTGAAGCCAATCTTGGAAAATTCGAAGATAGAGCTGATGAAGGTATCTTTCTTGGTTACTCAACAAAAAGTAAAGCTTACACATGCTACAACAAAAGACTAAAGAAAATTGTGGAGAGTGCGGATGTGAAGGTTGATGAAGGCAGGAAACAAGAAATCAACAATAATGAAAACTACCCAACCTATGAAGAATTTATCGAAGAAGATGAAGATCAAGAAAAGGAAGAGAGACAGAAATCAGATTCAGATGATTTGGAAAGAGAAGAAAATAGGAAATTCAGAACAGGCAGTTGGCAGAAAAATCATCCCAAAGAGCAGATTATTGGGGACCCTACGGTTGGCATTCGAGACAAGAAGAAGAGTAGTAAATAACTATTCTCTGTTATCCGAGTATTGAGCCCAAAAATATTATTGAAGCAAGCACAGATGAAAGTTGGATGGAGGCGATTAATGAAGAACTAGATCAAATTGAGAAAAATAATACACGGGAATTAGTACCAAGGCCTGAAAATAAAAACATAATTGGTACTAAATGGATATTTCGAAACAAATTGAATGAAGACGAACAGGTTGTAAGGAATAAAGCAAGATTAGTCTACAAAGGATATGCTCAAGTTGAGGGGATTGATTTTGAAGAGACTTTTGCACCGTGGCCAGACTTTAAGCAATAAGACTATTTTTGGATTTAGTCTGTTCATAAGAATTTCAAGGTTTATCGAGATGGATGTAAAATCAGCATTTCTGAATGGAAATCTTGAAGAAGAAGTATATATTGAACAGCCTGATGGTTTTCAACTTTGTGATAATCCTAACTTTGTTTGCAAGCTGAAGAAAGCATTGTATGGTTTGAAACAAGCACCTAGAGCTTGGTATGCAAGATTGGACAGCTATCTCACTAAGCAAGGATTCAAGAAAGGTATGGTGGATAGCAATTTATATGTGAAAACTGAAAATGGCAATTTCATTGTCCTTGTTGTTTATGTAGATGATATAATTTTTGGGAGCGACAATGATGAATCATGCAAAGACATAGCAAACAAAATGCAAAAAGAGTTTGAAATGTCTATGATAGGTGAACTTTCATATTTCCTTGGATTGCAAGTTAATCAAACCGAAAAAGGGATTTTTATTTCTCAAATTAAATATGTGAAAGAAATGTTGAAAAAGTTCACCATGGAAGATAGTAAGCCGGTGAGCACCCCCATGACAACAAGCTGCAAGTTGAGCAAGGATGATAAATCTCCAGATGTTGATCAAACAATGTACAGATCTATGATTGGGAGCCTGTTGTATTTGATGGCCACAAGACCGGATATCTTACAGGCAGTTTGCATGGTTGCAAGATTTCGAGGCTAGTCCAAAAGAAACTCATGTAACAGCTGTGAAAAGGATCTTCAGGTATCTCAAGGGCACTATGGAGTATGGACTATGGTATCCAAAAGGAAAAGATTTCACTCTTTTTGCCTATTACGATGTTGATTGGGCAGGATGTATTGATGACAAAAAAAGTACAAGTGGAGGAGCATTTTTTCTTGGAGATAAATTGGTAGCATGGCACAGTAAAAAGCAAGAATCAGTCTCTCTATCCACAGTCGAGGCAGAATACATTGCAGCAACAACATGCTGTACACAAATACTATGGATGAGACAAACATTGAAAGATCTAGGTATTCACTTCACTGAGCCCATTTCAGTCAAATGTGATAACACTAGTGCAATCAACATTTCAAAGAATCCGGTCATGCATTCCCGCACCAAACATATTGCAATCCGGTATCACTTCTTGAAGGATAAGGTTGCGAGAAGGAGAGGTCAAATTGGAGTTTGTTCCAACTACAGAGTAAGTAGCAGACATATTCACCAAACCTTTGCCCAAGGAAGTTTTTGAATACCTTAGGGGTAAGTTGGGAGTAGTCACCCTTCCAAAGCACTGACTAGCTATGGGGAACACATTCTCAGGGGGAGCATTATGCCTGAGAATGTTGTGCATAGACTCAGGGGGAGTCTGCAGTAGCCCTTTGGTATTATTGGCAAAGGGGGAGAAGAAATTGAGCAAGGTTACAGTGTGTTGCCAACAATTCCAAAGGGGGAGATTGTTGAGCAAGGTGCAGCAAAAGCATTGCAAAAGTATTGTCATTGTTGTCAACACAGACAGAATGGTGCAGTTGAGGCAGTTCAGAGGTCAGTCAGATCAAGTGCAGTGAATTTCAAGGAAAACAGAGGGGACCCAGATCCAAAAATTTGCAAAAAAATACAAGGAAGAAAATTGTCGCGATATCGCGACATGTTTTCTGTCGCGATTTCGCGACAAAACCGAGGAGAGAGAAAAAGCATGCCAAATTGTCGCGATATCGCGACATAACGGAGGAGAGAGAAAATGCATGCAAAATTGTCATGATTTCACGACAAAAAGGATGAGAGAGAAAAGTGCATGAGAAAGTGTCGCGATATCGTGACAGTTTCGGAAGAAAAGCACTAAGGGCGCAAAGTGTCGCGACATCGCGACAAAAAGGAGGAGAGAGAAAGTTCATGAAAACTGTCGCGATTTCGCGACATGTTGGAGGCAAAGCAGCAAAGTGAAGAAAACGTAGCGATTTCGCTACATGTTGCAATTTCGTTGGCAAAAGCAAAGAAAAAGTGATAAGTCAAGAAAGTGTAGCGATTTCGCTACAAGTCCGAAATACAAAATGCAAGAGTGTAGCGATTTCGCTACAGGTTCAAAATGCAAGGCAACAAAGTGTAGCGATTTCGCTACAGGTTCAAAATGCAAGGCAGCAAAGTGTAGCGATTTCGCTACAGGTTCAAAATGCAAGGCGGAGAAGTGTAGCGATTTCGTTACAGCTTCGAAATGCAAGGCGAAAAGTGTAGCGATTTCGCTACAGGTTCGAAATAAAAGGTGCAAGGGGCAGCGACTTTGTCACAAGTTTGAAAAGCAAGGGGCATAGGTGTAGCGATTTCGCTACAAGTGTAAAACACAAAACACAATGGGGTAGCGATTTCGCTACAAGTCTTGAGATCAGCAAGTCGAAGCAAGAGGAAACACCAAGCCAACAAAGTTAGATTTTTGAAAACCGTAGCAAAGAAAAATGTTAAGTCAGAAAGGTGTAGCGATTTCGCTACAAGTAAGGTTTTCGCGGCTGCATGAAGAAAGAATTGTACGGAGGCCAGAAGCGTCACGATTTCGCGACAAGTCGGAGGATGACGTCAGCAAAACTGAGAAGTGTCACGATTTCGCGACAAGGTGGAAGAAAAGCCGCTGGAAGCCAGAAGCGTCGCGATTTCGTGACAACATTGGTGATGACGTCAGCAATAGCTGAAAGTGTCACGATTTCGCGACAAGTTGCGAGAGAAGCCGCTGGAAGCCAGAAGCGTCGCGATTTCGCGACAACTTTGAAGATGACGTCAGCAAAAGCGAAAAGTGTCACGATTTCGCGACATGCTTCGTTTCGCGGGTGGAAGCGGAGCAAGCTGCAGGAAAGCGAAAAGTGTCACGATTTCGTGACATGTATCATTTTCACGGGTGCATACAGAGAGAAGGTCCAGGAGGCAAAAAACGTCGCGATATCGCGACAGGTAACATTTTGGCGGGAAAAAGGCCAAAAATGCATGCAATGTGACAGGTGTCAAAATAACGCCAGTTACGTAGAGTTAACTAGAGTTAGATGTACAGTTCCCAGTGACAGGTGTTGGGGAAAGATTAGATAAAATACTGCAACTGTTAACTGGAGTGACAAGGGAAGTTACGATGCAATGCATTTAATAAAAGAACAGCTATTGCAGGGCCGTGATGCTGCAAGTTGTCATAAGCGCAGTATTCCAGATAATCTCTTCAAACAAGAAATCCTCTCGATGGTTGTGCATATCAGATACGGCAGTTGCGGGTAGAATAGAAGGATCGACAGAGTATAGAAAAGAGTGTCATCAGAAAGTGCAAAAGCGTTAAGAGAGCAGTTTCATATAGTTTGGAAGAAAAGAATCAGAGAGCTTCGAAACGCGCTACAAGGCTGTCAGGAAGTGCAGAGAAAAAGACGGTCAGAATGTGCAGAGAAAAAGGCTGTCAGATTGTCAGAGTGAGTCAGAAAGAAAGCGGCTAAAAGGCAGAACATGTCAGAGTGGGTTTGACACATTGACCGTAGCCGAGAATGCATGGAAATTAGGAGGGAAAGTCGAGCCGTTTTAAAAATTGAGTCATTCGAGAAAATCATATAAAAGGACTCGAGCAAGCACAGTAGGAGGTTACTGCAACCGTGAATATTCATGAAAAATAAATAAAAGAGAGAAGGTTGTAGAAAGGGTGCTTTTTTGAAGCATAGTGAATGAACAAAAACCTGAACTTGAATGCAATTTTATTGAAAAATCAGTAGAGAGGTTTTTAACTGTGAAAAAGAAGATACTGAGATTGTAACTATTCTTTTTATGCTTCTGTGACAAAATTGAATGAGCTAAGGACCAGTCAGGGTCTTGCAATAGAGAAGGCATTTCTATGTCAATATTTTATTAAAAATTTGAAATCCAAGTTGGTGCTTGGTAAAAGGAGTTGGTGCTCCTATCTGTTGCAGCAAAAAAATCAGGGGTTGGTGCTCCTTCCAGTGGGTGTTGGAGAATCATTTGTAAAGAAAGAATCCTTGCAAAGACTGGATTTGGATTGTAGTCCAAACAGTCATTTTTGAGGAGTAGCCACATTGGTGAACCTCGTTAAATCTTGTGTTGTGTGATGCTCTTGTGCTATATTTGCTTTATTTGTTTTTAAGCTAGCAGTATTAAGTTTTAAGAATAGCAGATTCAATATTTTAAATAGTTACACTGATTCACCCCCCCCTCTCAGTGTCATTGTGAGAATATCAGCAAGTGGAGTGATATGTGGAGGGTTGCACAATGTGAAGGGATAAAGAGGATAAGGGTGTATGATATATGGCAAGGGATGTTGGTGAGGTGGCTAGGACACATGTCCAATAGGCAGGCATGGTATCCTAGGCCAATTTTCCAGATTTAATAAATATAGAAAATAGGATAATATGCAAGATTTCATACACCTAAGTCTAAACTTAGGCATATGATTTTATTATTCCAGATTTGATGTGGGATTCCAAATGTGATGTTGTGGATGACCAATTTTTGGTGTCTACGGATACCTCTTTTTGTACAACATTGTTTGAAACATGATGCGGTGCAAAAACCAATGACACCTGTCTTTATTGGGTGAATGGATTCAAATCTTCTCGATGCACAATAATGACCAAATTTTGAAAGTTTTTATGCTATTTTGATTTGTTTGCTTACCCCCTCAATTGGAGAATGGGTAAAAGATGAAACCCACGAGCCAATTGACCAAATGTGTGTGAAGGAGGTCGATGATTGAGTTATGTGAATGTGATATGTGCCAATGTATGAAATTGAATCAACTTGATGCCCCAAGTTTGGGATTAATTGTGTTTTACAAATTTACCTTTGGTTTTTTGTGGCATAAGTTGTGGTAAAACCGTCAACCACGTTTGGAGTTTGATTTCCCTTGTGAATTTAATAATTCCTTCCAAATTATGGGTTCAAGGGATCAATCATTCTATGAATTCAATGCTCAGGTGATTGTTTTATTATTATCAAATTTTGTTTGATAGGTTTCCGCTTTTGTACCCAACAAAAATGGCTTAAGGTTAACCTTGTGCAAATTTGTTCAAACACAACCGATCTCAAGGATTGAGGGATCTAGATGATTTAATGCCATATGATTTGATTTGATGATTACAGATGAGTGTACTTATGGTGAGCTACCCATCCAATTGGATTGCATGGATTGCTAATCGCTACAACTGCCAGGTGTATAGGATAATCCACTAGATACGAGGTTTAGTAAATGATGTGATAATGGTGATGGTTATGTATGTATTAATGATGAATTTATGATTTTGATGATGATGTGATGATGCATTTGGTTGTTTTTATAAGTTTCCTTATGGTGAGTTACCCATCCGACTGAATTGCATGGATTTCTAGTCACTGCACCCTCTAGGTGTATAGGGTAAGTCACTAAGTACGAGGTGCACTCAATGATGATGATGATGATGTGCATGTTTGATGATGAGTTGATGATGGATTTGATGATGATGATGATGCATTTGGTGTTTGTGAGAGTTTTTTTTTTGAAAATAATGCATGAATGTTTTTGTGTTTTTATGTTTTTGTATGAGAAGAATGCATGAAAATGTTTTTGGTGTTTTGTCTTTTCTTTTTTTCGAAATGACTTCTGCACTGATTTGGACCTGTTTTGTGCTTTTGTTTTATTATACATATGAGATGATAGATTGAATGGATAATGAATGCTATACTCTAATGACCATTTATGCTATTTAGATTCATGCTTGATCAACTTTATTCTTGTTACTTAATCAAGGGCATAGGTAGATGGTATTGACATTGACTATTATGTGTAATAATGGGAATGGTATGGTGTGATTGGGTGGATGATCTAGGGTGTTATTACAAAGACTCAAACATCCTAGTGATCTTAAACAAATTTTTTTATGAATCTTACAGATATTCATGATGCAAATGATATCCTAGTATTTTCAAATTTCTTCAAGGACCAATTGTGTGTGCAATGATTGTTCATTTCCCATTATGAGTTAGGTTAGACTAATCAATTATAACTTATGCCAATAAGCTAGCTCATCCTAGATCAGCCACAGATCTGTACAAAATAAGGTCACTAATGTGACAGACATGGTACCATGCGTAAGGATACCCCTTTCCTATGCAGGGTTCATTCAGTCCATTGTTGTAATAAGGGTCACCCCAAGATTTTTGAGACACTAAGAGTTCCAGAAATTCAAGACCCTTTCCCTTATTTTATTGCATTTTATTTTTGGGATTATATTTTTGAATACTTGCTCATTCTGAGGAGGAGCAAGGGGAATTTTATTACTTTGAGGCACTTTTTTGGGATACTTTCTCATTTTTTAGAAGAGCAAGGGTTTTTTTTTGGAAATTCTTTTTGGGATACTTGTTTTTTTTGTGAGAGAGCAAGGGAATTTTATTGCTTTTTGTAATGTTTTAGGATGCTTGCTCACTTTTAGAGAGATCAAGGGAATTTCGCTTTTGTTTTTTTGAAGGGTGAAGGCGGAGCTTGTCCTTTTGTACACTTTATAGCACTCTAGACCATGCATATAATTGGATGAATAGGGGAAACATTTCACTTATGATAATAGTAACTTAGACTTTGTTATTCCTAAGATTCACAATGTTTTAATGTATTTTTATGTGTGTGGTCCACGAGTAAACTTGATTGACCAAGAATAACTTATTGCTTTCTAAATATTGTTTGAATTTGAATTGAGGTTGCTCAAAACACTAGGAATGGCTGAGTGATTGAAAACATTTGGATTTTGCTAATGGACTGATGTGGTGTGTAATGTTTTTATGATACTTTCATTGCAAGCTTTTGAAAATTAAAAATGTGCACACAAAATAGTCGGTGGCCGCACAATAATTATTGCTAAAATTTATAGGATATCTATCCTACTTTATGTGAACCTATTTATGAACAAAATATTATAAAAAAGCTACAAATTATTGCAATTGATGGGTTGATGTGTTGTACTTGATGTAAGGTACCCCTAATTAAGGCAATAAGATCAGCAGACTAGTGATCATCGAAATTGACCAAATGTTCCCTAATATGATGAATGGTATGAACGAATGCCTAAGATGCATCTATGGAATGTATGTATGGATGTATGAATTGCAAGTGAAAATTTAGCAGAAATGCATGGATAGATGTATGAAATGCAAGTAAAAATTTAAGCGAAAATGCATGGATGGATGTATGAAATGCAATGTGTATGAAAATATTTTTGTCTTTTGTTGTTTTTCTATTTTTTAAGCCATGTATGTATAATGCTTTTAACTTGGCTTAACTTGTTCTCGTGGAAGTTGTAACTGAAATATGGGTTGATTAATAGGAAATATTTTGATGTAGTACTCATCATCAATGGGCACTATGGGGGTCGCATCTTGGGAATCATCAAAGGCGATAGATAGGACATTAAATTCTCCCCCCAAGTCTTCCTCGTAGTCATCATCATAGATGTAATCATCTAAAATAAAATCAGTCATAGCTGCTTGTAATATGATCTTTGGAAAAGCCTCATTCAAATAAGGTGCAAAGTCAAGATCTAAGTACACATCATCACTGTCATCACTTTCTTTGCTCTTCTCATCCTCTTATTTGGACTCAAGGGTGAGTCATTAGAGTGTATTCTCGAGAGAGGAGTTTGAGGTAGATGGATTATATCCTAATCCAGTGCAACCATGCATTTCTCGATATTCAGACTCAATAATGTGATGTGGACCCTGCTCATGTTGTCCAAGTCCGTATCCTTACCAATTAACCCTACAAAAATATTGCAAAAGGAAATATGGGTTGGATAGATATTATAAATTGGTATTAAACTCTTGTAAGGGTTCCTCATTAGGAGGAGGTGGATCATATGAAGAATCCACTCACCCATATACAAATTTGATCCGATTAGGATCATAACCCATTTTGTACACTGTACCTATAGCTAAAGGTGTGTCACATGGGTGATCATAATCTCTGGCTAACTGGATAGGTGGTGTACTATGACACGTTCAATAATTTATTCACCAATACTTGGATTGACAAGATGGATTGCAACTTGGGATGGTTGTGATGTGGATGGCTCAGTGGATGATGAGGGTGCTTCGGTGGTGGCTTGCAGTTCAAGTGGAGGTGACAGATCCTCTTAGATAGGTGATCCTATATGCGAGACGATGGGTGGAGATGCTTGAGGTGGATTAGGATTGATGGGATTGTTAGTTGATGGAGTTGGTTGGGTTGAAAATGTAAATGGTGTTTGTGAAGTGGGTAGTGTATCTAATGAAGTTGGTGATTAGTTAGTGGGATGATTGGGTGCAATGGAAAAATAAAATGTGGTGGATGAGGGTTGACTAGAGCTGACGCTTTTGGAAGCAAAAGTAGGATCAACTATCAGGAATTCCATTGGGATTGGGGATTTTAATAAGGTGATGTTAGTTGGTGCAGTGCATATAGTGAGTGGCTAAATGGAGATGTGGGTGGATGGAAGTAGTGGCTCATAAGGATTTGAGATCAAGTTATAATATTTAAATGGCTTAGTGTCTACTTGGATGCAATGTACTTTACCCTTGTGTACATATTTTAAACATTGGTGCAATGTCGAGGGCACACACTTCATCTCCCTGATCCATGGGAATCCAAGAAGTATATTGTATTGCATCACCCATTCCAAGATGTGGAAGAGTATAAGAACAGTCTTCACCCCCATGGTGATAGGTAGAACTATGTTCCCCACAGTTGAGTATAAAGCATCATTAAAGGTCCTTAAGGTGAATTTGGATGATGTGACATGGGATGATGGTAGGTTAAGGTGCTTGATGGTGGGAGTGATAATGAGGTTGATGGAGGAGCTGCTATAAATAAATACCCTCTTGAATAGCTTTCTATAAATATGAGTGACTGTATACAATGGAGGATCTGGTAAATCTGATGATCCACTATTCTCATCAAAGTCATAAAATACTATTGAGGGCTCCATGATTTTTTGTACACTCCCCACAAATGCATTGAAGGCATTAGGGTATTATGATTGCAATTTAATGGACTTAAGAATCTCCATCAATGCATCATGATGTGGGGGTGACTATTATATTAGATCATAAATTGATAGTTTTGTTGATGTCATTTTGAAGCTTTGTGTTAAATGACTTCCTAGGATGATGATGGGGTGAGATGGATGACTTGGATTATGGATGGGTGAAAGTGGAATGGATGGGCTTAGTTGTATGAGAAAACTAGGTTGCATTGCTAGAGATTGGATTATGTGATTCACTTGTCTTTGCCCATGGGTGACCTACAAAACCTTGGTATAGTTGAGACACATAGTTCACTTGGTTGGGAGGAACTATAGAATTTGACGCTCCCGTTGCTTATTTATTTACCTCATGATGAGGCAAAGGTGTCTGGTATATCCCAAGGTTATGATTAGGTTGGATTAATAGATTGTCAACTTTGATATTTCTCGCTTCTAATAAATCTTGCACAATGCCTTTAAAATCATAGAAAGTTTTGATGTTATGTACTTTTTATTGATGATAGATGCAATATAAATGATCTCTATAGGCTTTCTATTTTGGCTTGCTAGGGTCTTCGAGTTTGATCTTTGGAAACATTAAAAGTTATGCTACATACAACTTCTGAAATATAGATGAGTAGGGTTCTTGTAATAGTGTGTAATTGCATTTGGACCTAAAATGAAGTTATTGCCTTTTTGCAAGTTGCGTTTGGTTTTATACCTGCTATGGGGGTGGAACTGCTTGATAATTCAATTGTTGCGACTGCTCTTGGTGTTGGGGTTGTTGGATTTGCACTTGGGCTTATTGATTTGACTATGAAGGTTGGCCCAAGACTATCTAATTAACCTAAGCAACCTTGGACTAGTCATGGTTATTCCCATTTTGGTTCTTATTTTACCATTTTTTCTTAAGCTTGATATCACCCTCTTGAATATTTATTTCCTCTATCACTCTGGTTTGAGTGAGTGCCTCGTCGAATGTTCTATACTGTTGCAACTATAGAAACAAAGAGATGGACTTGGCATAACTCTTCATAAAAATTCTTGTTAGCCCTATCATGGGGAGGGAGAATGGCAATTTGATCATAACCACCCTCCAACGGTTGCCAAAATCATCGACCAAATCATCATCCTATTACTTCAAACTAAGAAGATCAGTCAATGTAGTTTTATTCTTGATATTCAAGACAAATTGATCTAAGAATGGATCCACGAGTTTCTCAAAAGTGTAAACACTCTGATGCAGTAAGTGGTTGTACCAATCCTGGGCTTATCCACCAAGTGTTTGAGAAAAGGTGTGAAGCATGAGTGCATCATTGTTTCTAATCCTGAAACACATGTTAAAAAATCTAGTCACATGCTCTTAGGGGTCCTCATCCCCCTTAAATATTTCAAACTTTAGTATCTAAAAATTAGCTAGATAAGGAAATGCGTACCAAAGCATGGATCAAGTGATTGAGTAGCTACCATAATGTGGGATTTTGATACTACTAGAGGGCCCTACATTCAAGCTCTAGGATATAGGAGGAGGTACACTACCTTATCCTACCACCAAAGTGTTAGGGACCTGACTAGCTTAAGATGGATCTATAGGAGAAGACAATTGAATCTAAATTATGTTAGCGTAACTATGTTTATTACATTATTAGTATGGTTGTTAACATAGTTACAACCACTACTATTAAGCGCCTTGGTAGTTTCGTAACCTCTAAAACTATTCTAAGTGCTCATTGTATTATTTAAACAATGCTTGTTTAATGGTAATTGTTTGCTATTTTCTACATGGTATCAGAGCAGGAGGAAGGTATTTTTTTACTGGGCATGATTTTTGAAACTCGTCTAGACCTGTGACTCGGGCACGCTTCTTGAGGTCGACTAGACCTGATTGGGCAACCAAGGGACTCAGTCACATCTCCCAAAGCCGAAGGACACTTGACAAATGCTGGATCTGATTAGACATGGGCATGAATCTCAAGGTCAATCTAGACTGGTTTTGACTTGGGCACATTTCTTGAGGTTAGATCGATGCTGGACTAAAGCAACCTGACAGACCCTAGATCTGGCATGGAGCTTGAGGTGGCTAAATTGGGCATGGAATTCGAGGTAAACTGACACGTGGCGACGACCTGGACTGACATGTGGACCTGACTGGACTAACATGGACACGTGGTAGACAGGCCACGCACCACCCGAACCTTGCTGCGACACGTGGCCACATCAAAAGTTGACTCCACTAAGTGACTACCCAAAGGCAATCACTTAATGAGGGGCGTGCCTCACCTTTTATTCAGGTGAGGCAAACGCCGCCTCCTAAATGTGGGACTAAAAGTCCCACATTCAAAATTTTTCCCACGGAGGTGGGAAAGCATTCAATAGAAGGCAGGCCCCCTTCAAATATCCGTTGGGCTAGCTAGCCCGATTGGAGAGGGGGCGCGAAGGAAAGCCTTTTTCGGGAGTTCAAACCCCACCGAGGACGCCCGCACCTAGTAAATATTTTTTTGGTATTTTTCTATTTTTTTATTAATATTTTAATATTGTTAGTTTTTTTTTTAACTAACAGTATTTTTATTATTAATTAAATTATTTACTAAAATTATTTAGAAATTTACATTAAAAATTAGAATATTTTCCAAAGCAAAGGGGCTATTTTTTTTTTCTTCTTCTAAAAGGCACCATTTTTTTTCAAGCTTGAAGAAAAAAAAAGAGGGGGAGATGATGAGTAATTTTTTTTGAAAAGGCAATTTTTTGGCATTATTGTAAAGGTGCATTTTCGACAGCGCCCGACACCTAGTGGTTTATTTCTGTGGGCACTTTTATGTTGTATGTTTCATGCTTCATTTTTTTACACTATTTCATTAAAAGTTAACAATCAAATTCACTCCCTAAGTCCCCAGAATCATTAAAACCAATTCGTGCAATTTATTGCACTGCAACATTCGGTATTTGTGATACCTCTGGCTAGCACGTACAGGTAAAGTTGTCATAATTGCGCTACTGTATCCGCTGCCTAATATAGCTGCCACAATGACGTCTGAGCTTGTTCTCTATAAATCATCGGGGAGAGATAAGTTTACCATTTTTTTGCTATTATTTTACTCCATCTACTACCCTAATCATTCTTGTGTTTAGGCATAAATCCTGACGAGAGTTCTGACATCCACAATGTTTAGGGGAAGTTACGCCCCACCCATGAGGATTGATGACTTTCTATGGTAGGTGCCATCAACAAGACGATTCCATTTTAGTACCACCTAAGTACCACATATCATATAATATTTAAAATTACCTACAGTCTCCCTCACATAAGGGCGGGTAATTTTTTTGATTTTTCAAAATACCTATAGTCTCCCTCACATAAGGGCGGGTATTTTGTATGGTATAACGGCCTGACATTAAGGTATATAGAAAGGGCGACCAATTGGTGATATAAGGAACCTTCACAATGGCCTCTGCTGCAAAGTTAATGACTGATGCTCATCAGTTATTGAAAGGTCATAATTATACACAATGGAAAAACAAAATGAAGGCAGTACTAATCATGGAAGATTTATGGGATGTTGTTTTTAGAGCAACAACGAGACCTTCACCAACATCTGGATCCACAACTCCTACCGTTGATTAGATAGCATTTAATAAGAAATACGGTCGAGCAAAAGTGCTCATTTTTTTTGCTATTTCAGATGAAGTTCAATCTCATATATCTAACCAATACTAGGCCAGATATCGTATTTGTTGTCAACTATCTTTCGAGGTTCATGCAAGATCCTAAGACCACTCATTGGAAAGCAGCAAAGTGTGTTCTTCACTATAACCATGGTACTATGGAATATGGCCTAGAATACAAGAAGAATAACAAATTCTTCTTGCAAGGATACACGAACTTCTATTATACCGGGTTATATGATGATCGCAAGTCAACTTTAGGATATATTTTTCATCTTGGATCCGGTCCTATCTCTTGGCATAGCAAGAAGCAACATGTGGTTGCTATCTCATCTACAGAGGCAGAATATCGTGCCGCACGTGAAGCTGTGTGCGAAGTGATATGGTTACGTCGCATTCTAACAAGTATGGGTCATCCATCAAAATCTCCAATACACTTATTCTGCGACAACTAGGGTGTTTTGAACCTTGTTAAGAATCCAGTGCATCATGAGAAAACCAAGCACATTGATACACAATGCCACTTCATTTGAGACGAAGTTCCAAGGCACCGAATTCAGCTTTAGTACATTCCCACCGATGCTCAAGTTGCAGATATTTTCACTAAGGCACTTGCACGTGTCAAATTTGAATTGTTTCGCAGCTCACTTTGTATTGCCAAATGATGTAATCAAGGGGGATGTTAGTATAGCTAGTAGTTATCCAATTACCCAAATAATGTAATAAGTGGGGATGCTAGCGTAACTATGTTTATTACATTATTAGTATGGTTGTTAACATATTTACAACCACTACTATTAAGTGCCTTGGTAGTTTCGTAACCTCTGGAACTATTCTAAGCGCTCATTGTATTATTTAAACAATGCTTGTTTAATGGTAATTGTTCGCTATTTTCTACAAATTAGTGCTAATTTTCTAGCCTAACCACGGGTCATTACCATACGCTAAGGTGTGATGATGTGTGAAATGCAAGTGTATGTGCATGAATACGTGAAATAAGCACAATATAAAACAACACTCAAAGCAAACAAACAATAAAGGTTTTTGTTCCTAAGTTCGCACAAATTTTAATTTTTTTTGAGTTTTTAAAGTTTTTATTTTTATTTTTTTGGAGTTTTGAAAGTTTTTGGAAAAAAATAAAAATCGATGTGCAAAATATTTGCCCTAAATGAATCTAGGATTTCACCTGCACACACATATCCAGTGATGAAGTCCCTATGGAGATGAAATCCATAATCAATGAGGAGACACAGGTCTTACCTGTCATCACCCAGTCTCACTTGGGCAGTGATACACCCTCTAAAGAGAAATACGTGTTATTTTCCAAGCTACGACAATTCTTGGAGCTGACCTTGGCCACGAACAGGGTAATAATATGTTGGGAATTTGTGATGAAGTCGAACATTTTTCAATGTTCAAGTGAGTGTGTGAGGCTAGTTTAACTTATTGTGTGATACAAACTATGATGCAATTCTATTTTTATGCCTAATGCAAAAATATGAAACAAAGAATTGCAAACAATTCAGACCAGGGGATGAGATTGCTAATTTCAAGCAAGACCTAGTGAAGTTCTATTGTCAGGGCCAAACCACAAGTTGGTGGTTGGTTATGATAAATCATGTTTGCGTAGTTTACCAACTACACACGAGTGTTTGATAAATACAAACATAGGTGCGTGGTTCTGACTGAATAGTAGAACAGGGGCAAATCAGACCTAAACCCTGAATGTGTCTAAGTTATTTCTAACTCGGCTATGAAGATGCTCTATTACCTATTGTGAAAATGCAAATCCTTTTATTTATTTCCTTTTTATGTTTTTATGAATGCTTTTATGAAAAGTAAATATATCTATCCTAATACCTAAATGTAAACAAGAGGTACACAAGATAAAGACCTTTAACCTAGCTTAAATGCAATGCTAAAAAATAGAAAATAGAGGAAAAATGGGTTACAAAGGTACAAACTTGTGTTCCTTTCACCGCTACTTCTAGTGCGCTTCAACCGTAGGTCCACGGTGTCATAGTGTTGAAATTTCCCGCATGTAGTTTGTCAAGTGCTCCATTGCAGGTGTGTGGTTCCTTAGGTTCGAAACTATAGGTACACGATTTTGCAGTAACAGTGATAAATTAGCAATAGGTCTTAGATCCGCCAATCTTGAAATTGAATCTTTGTATGTCTCAAACTCCCAAAACTTGCAACCATAGAAAATACAGATCAGTATTCATACAAAAACAAGGCAAAAACAAATGGAAACCTTAGGGGTTCCCACCATGATTACCATTTTTTGTAGCAAATAAAACAACACAAAATAGATAGACAAAGGAACACTTACAATATGAAAATAATATCAGGTTTTGTATTAATAGGGGAGCCTAAAAATTCCAATATTACAATTATTTTGAATTACCCAAAGCATATTGGGTGTAATGTTTACAATGTGTGATACAAATTACAAGTGTCCAAGCAATAAATAACAGGTTCTCCAAGAAAACAATTGGTGTCTTTCATTCTTCCTGTTACAGTTTCAGAGGGGTGAGTGGGCTTATGCTATTCGATGTAGGAACCACTCCAGCTTCAACACCTCTCAAAGATACCTATTTACTGCACACATGAAAACCAACTATGGATTAGTAGCACCTACAAATAAAGATATAAAATGCTGCTATCAAACCCTAACTAGAGAAAATATGTCATATAGAAAATAAAAGAAAATAAAATACACGCCGTGCTAAATGAAACTTACTAATCTTTAAATCATGTCCTCTAGCTTTGAGAAATTGTAGATGTGTGATGAAGACTAATAAACCGTGCAGATGCAGATTTTATTGTAAAACTACAGATGTGTGGTTTCAGTTGAATAACAGATTGCTACAAAATAGGACCTCCAATCTTCAAATCTCTCTTCTCCTCAAAATGGGTGCAGAGCTCTGGTTCTATTTTGATAGCCTGATGGTATGAATGTTTAGCCTCCTTAATTTTGTGGGGTGAAGGCACCTTTATAGGCTCCTTAGGGTTTTGGAGGGAAATGAGAGGTGGTAATCCAAGATTACCAAGTGGCAATCCTGGGCTACCAAATGGAGGGGCAGTTAGAGTGAGTCATCCAGGGTGTCTCACTTAACTAGGGTGAGGTGGATGCAAGTGGAGTGATATGTGGAGGGTTACCCTATGTGAAGGGACAAAGGGGATAAGGGTGTATGATATGTGGCAAGGGATGTTGGTGAGGTGGTGAGGACACATGTCCAGTGGGCAGGCATGGTATGCTAGGCTGATTTTCCAGATTTAATAAATCTAGAAAATAGGATAATAAGCAGGATTTCATACACCTAAGTCTAAATTTAGGCATATGATTTTATTATGCCAAATTTTAGGTCGGGTTCCAAATGTGATGTTGTGGATGATCAATTTTTGATGTCTACAAGATATTTATCTATAACTATATATTTTAGTTGGGCATATTTTAATGAGGAGCTCATAAATGCTCTTGGCTTTTCATCATTATTTTCATTCTTCTGTGTTAGGACACTAGTATTTGAATGTTCAAAAGCAAATGAATATATATAAAATGGTTTTATATAATCTGGAATCATTAAAACTGGAGCATTGGATATAGCATCTTTAGTTTCTTGAAAGGTAGCTTGGGCTTTAGAAGTCCAAGTGATGTTAGCATCTTTCTTGAGCATACATTTAGTGGTCTAACTATCTTTGCAAATCTTTAGATGAATTTTCAAACAAAGTTAATTTTTCCAAAGAATGATCTGAGTTCTTTATTACTACCTAGGAGAAGGATTTTTTGTATTGACTCTACTCTTTCAGGGTCAATTAAAATACCATCTATAGAAATGACATGACCTAGAATTTTTCCTTCAGTTACCCCAAAAATGCACTTCTTTGGATTTAATGAGATACTATCCTATCTACATTTTTGGATATACTTTTCTTAAATCATTAACATGATTAGCACATTTATTCAAAAACACCAAAAATATCATTAGTATAAATGACTATGCATTTTCCAATTAGATCTCTAAAATCATAATCTATTACTCTTTGAAAAGTAGCACCTGTGTTAATCAACCCAAAGGGCATTCTTTTGTAAGCAAAGGTGCCCCATTTAGTGGTAAATATAGTCTTCATTCTATTTTTAGGGTCTATCATTATCTGATTATATTCTGATTATCCATCTAAGAAAGACATCATTTCATATCCATTTACCATTTGTAAAATATGATCTATGGAGGGCAAAGGATAATTATCTTTCTGAGAAGCTTTATTAAGATTTCTAAAATCAATACATAGGTAAATTTCTTCAGTTTTCTTGGAATGGGTACTATATTAGCTACCCAAGTTGATTACCTAATGGGAAATATAATACATGCATCTAAAAGCTTTTGAAATTCCTTCTAAATAAGGGGTTCTAACAATGGATTGATGGGTCTTTGTTTTTACCTAAATGACTTTATTTTTGGTTTCAACGGGATAGTATGAGTTATAATTTTTTGATTATATGTTTTCAGATCTTCATAGCTCCAAGGTATGACATCTCCATAATATTTAAGGGTTTGTATAATTCCTTCTTTTTCCTGACTAGTGCAAGTTTTTCCTATTAACACATTATGAAGATTTTCATTGATTCCTATATTTATCACATGCATCATTTTGAAATGAAACTTTACTGTATTTCTTACTTTTATAATCAATATTAAATAGTTTTTTGAGAGAGGCCATACCTTTAGGAATTGAATTTATTTTTAGTTTTACCTCTTGGTCTTCTTCTGCTTCATCTTGTATCCTTTCTTCTTCATCAATAACTTGGTTTCAAAAATACCAAAATTAGTAACAAAATCAAAAATATGTTTGTCATCTTCAAACACTTGGAAATTTTGTACATTATCAGGTATAAATGGGTATGCTACTAATTCTATGAAAAAATTCCTAAAGCACGAGGTTCCTAGAAACAAAAAGGATAAACTAAAAATGCAATGTAAACGAAACTAAAATAACGCTTAAACCCTATGTTATTGAAAAATGCGTAAAAAGGAAGAACATGAACACAAGATATTAAAGCAATATAAAAATCGGCCCTTTTATTGATATGCTTTTCAAATTTGTGTTACAATGCGTCTCCTTCATTTTTATGGGATAGGAGCGTTAAATGTTGGTCTTTTACAACTTGTTTCAGAATTCCTTCTTTCGCGTGCCCACATGTAAGATGGGCGAACCAAAACGTTGTCGTCGCTTGCTTTGATAAAGGTCGATTCCTCGCTGCTCCTCTAATGCTACAAATCTGTGTTCAAAGAAACAAACAAAGAATCAGTAGCACCTGTGTGTGAAAAATAAAAGATAAATCTAACGATGGTTAAAATGAATCTAAATAAACTGAAAACTTGACAAAAGCATAAACATGAAACTAGCTAAATACTACAAAAGAAATAGTCACTAAAAGCAATAAAGCGGGGGGTGCCCGAAGGCAAACCACCCGCGGGTGAAACTTTGCTTCGACACCAATCCGCTTAGGATGGGTTCGAAACCTGATGTGATGTGTTGTCGACAAATTGGTTGGATATTGTGGTCAGAAAAATCGGGGTTGGGTCTTGATTCGTGCCTTCAAAAGTCACCCAATAACCTCTCTTTTGATTAAGAGATTATGGATGTTGAAAACACAAATCACAAGTAAATGAATTAGCAGCACTTCGTCGCTCAAAATGCTCCTTCTCTGTATCTCTTTTGGGTGAGGAAACTCACCATTTTATAGACCCAAGGGGTCTCTTTGAATTAACATGCAAAAGTGTTTCTTTGCATGAATGCTTTTTGTGTCAAGAGAAGACTTCTTCTTGATCAAGGGCTTCTTAACTGCCTCTGTGCATGTCTTTGTATGTTTTAGAAAAACTCACTTGCACTCCCATGCAGTGAAGGGAACATCAATTGGCATATATGAGTTGTCAAAATAACTCACTCGCACTCCTATGTCATGCAAGAAAAGCTAAGTGGCAGTTCTGAGTTGTCACGTGCCGAGATCTGACTTTTTGTCGATCAAACCTGGCGTTCGTCCCACCCCGAAGCGAGCGCTGGTAATCGTCTTTGGGTGAGACGAGTATTAATCCGCACTCATCCCTGGGTAGGACGAGTAAAAATCCGCACTCATCCCTAGGTGGGACGAATAAGCAATAAAGTGTCTAAAAGGTGCCAAATTGATCCCTGACTTGTAAAACTACTGTGTGAGTGGTTAGAACCACTGTTTAACCTCTGGGGGCTACCCTGGGGGCTGTGTGTGTTAGTGTGATCAGTGCTTGTTGTCACATCATCGAATTGGTGCTGTTTTGGTGTCTACAGATGCCCCTTTTTGGGAAGCACTGTGCAAGGCGCAGTGCTAAGCAAAAATATATAACCAAAGCACTAATGATTAGGGTTTCTCAGTAACCTAACCAACTCTTGATGCCCCAAGTATAGAAAAGGCACACATTCTTGAATCCTTGCTTCTGACAAGCTAAGGAACTTAAATCAAGCATTAACCTGGCTCGATGAGGTATTACTTGAAATTAGACATTGATCAGTCATGAAGAGGCAAAGGGTGCAACCTTTTGTCTGTGGAAACCTTGAGTTCATGATTCACGAATGCCAAGTATATGATCAGTTGGTGATAATTGCTTGTTTGCTGCCCCAAGCAGGGGCGTGATTGTCTTTTGCAATGATCCTTTGAATGCGTGTCATTTCAAAGACTGGGTATATTGGTGTTGATTAGTAACTAAGTGTGACTACCCCCTCAAGTGACGAATCGATGAGGGAATGACCGACATGAGAAAAGCGACGAGTCGCTTGACCCAAGATGACTTAAGTGAGGGTGCCTTCAGATGTTATCCGATGCAAGCTCGAGCAGTTTCTTGATTGTGTTGACCTATTTTTTGTGGGTGTGAACCCATTTGGGAATGCCATTTGGGGTTAACATTGGCGAAAATCCGTCTTCCCGTGGAGCGGTTTGGCAATGGTAGCCTTCTTAGGGAGTAGGATAACGACAAGGTAGACCCCGACATCAGTTTTCTTATGCCAAGAGGTTAAGTGCAAGAACACTTTTGTTCGGAAATTTTTAGTGGTTTTGTTGGCATTTGTCATTTTTATGTGTTGGTTATTTTTGATTTTTTTTTTTTTTTTTTGTATTCGTCCCGGGGGGGACGAATGCCAGGATAGTACTCGTCTCGGGGTAGGACGAGCGCTCCATGATGGTCCTCGTCCTGGGGTGGGACGAGTGTGTCGTGGAGGGAAAAGCGCTCG
Organism: Wollemia nobilis; assembly: GCA_028583015.1. Taxonomy (NCBI): domain Eukaryota; kingdom Viridiplantae; phylum Streptophyta; class Pinopsida; order Araucariales; family Araucariaceae; genus Wollemia; species Wollemia nobilis. Next base: position 7,370,482 of record JAQPPZ010001411.1, read on the forward strand.
TCTCGGTCAGGGACGATTACCAGCTAACAAAAAGTATAAATATGCAAAAATGACGGATTGGGCTCATTTGCACTGTTCAGCGATTGCGATTTGGAGCTCTGGGGAGGAGGAGGTAGATTTTCTAGACGCGAAGCGCTGCCGGATTTTCCAGCTACCATGAGTGCACAAATCGGGTCGTCAAGCGACGGAGCCGAGGCGAGACCAGTAAGTGCATTATCTCCTCAAGTTTGAATTTGAAAAATGCAAATGTGTTTTTATTGTTTTTTTTTGTTTGTTTAAAACATGAAATCCTAATTAATTAAATTAAAAGGTGAATGAATGAAACCAAATGAAACGTGGATGCAAACCGATGGAAACTTAGATGGAAAACCGTAGGATAAACCCAAAATGAAACTTAGAGTAACACTTTTAGGGTAACCATGGTTATAAAAATGTTTATTTTTGATGTGAATGGTAAAACTTAGGTTAAAACCATAGGTAAACCATGCTCATTTTTTTTTTTTTTTATTTTTAGGGAATTAAAAAATGCAAAATGGATGAATTTTTTTGATGAAATGGTAAACTTAGGTCGAAACCGTAGGTAAACCATGTCAAATTTTTGTCGTTTGTGATGAAATGTATGAATGAAAAATGGATGAATTTTTTTGTTTGAAATGGTAAACTTAGGTCGAAACCATAGGTAAACCATGTCAAATTTTTGTCGTTTTTGATGAAATGTAAAAATGAAAAATGGATGATTTTTTTTTTTGTTTGAAATGGTAAACTTAGGTCGAAACCATAGGTAAACCATGTCAATTTTTTTTTTTTGTTTTTGATGAAATTAAAAAAAATGAAAAATGGACGAATTTTTTTGTTGAAATGGGAAACTTAGGTCGAAACCATACGTAAACCATGTCGATTTTTTTTTTTTATTATTATTTGTGATGAAATGTAAGATGAAAACGTAATGAATTTTTTGTTTTGAAATGGCAAACTTAGGTAAAACCGTAGATAAACCATGTCAAATTTTTGTTGTTTTTGATGAAATGTAAAAATGAAAAATGGATGAATTTTTTTTTTTGGTTTGAAATGGTACACTTAGGTCTAAACCGTAGGTAAACCATGTCGATTTTTTGTTGTTTTTGATGAAGTGTAAGATGAAAAAGTGGTGGATTTTTTTGTTTGGAAATGGTAAACTTAGGTAAAACCGTAGGTAAACCATGTCAAATTTTTGTTGTTTTTGATGAAATGTACAATGAAAACTGAATGAATTGTTTTTTGTTTTGAAATGGTAAACTTAGGTAAAACCGTAGGTAAACCATGTCAAATTTTTTTTTTGGATGTACATATGAATGAAAGATGTTACTGTACAGTTATGCATTTTTGTACATGTAATGGTGATTTGATACATGTTTTTGATGTGTTTTGTTTTCTGTGATGTGCAGGTGGTGAAGAGTCGACATCGGGTGCCGACTATTTTTTCTAATGCCCGCGAGGCATTGACAGCTGAGGACTGGGATTGGCTTGATGCCCTAGGGCTCAAGCATGTGGCTCGATTGGATGTAGTTGTGGCGGACCGGGCGTACATCATAGCATTGATTGGCCTATGGGATGTTCGGACAAACACCTTCCATCTTTCGACAGGGGAGATGACAGTCACCTTAGAGGACGTGTATCGGATTCTTCAGATTTCGATAGACGAGGTTCCCATTCGGATGACTCCACGAGGCCAAAGGACGGCTGTACTGACCTGATATTTTGGACATGGAGAGGAGGAGGATGGGATGACCTCATTGGAGAGGGCAGAGTTGGATTGTCAGATTAGGGGGATTTTGGTGTGATGATGGTATGCTAGGGGAATGTTGGGAGTGAGGCATGCACTACTCATGAGCCTCATTTCCAACATGCTCCTACCAGACTTGTCAGGAGCGAGGTTCCCATGGAACCTATTGGAGGTGGTGTGGCAGTTAGTGGATTGTCCGATGACAGAGCCGGTGATTATGAGATGGGGCCAGACACTTTTGGCATAATTATATGATGAGTTGTATGAGGTTCGTTGTCGGAGGTGAAAGGGGATCGGCTGTAGTTACTTGTTGCAGTGCTGGGCCTGGCAGCATATAGCCGTAGAGCGACCACGAGGGCTACCCTAGACTACCCAAGCTGACATGGTGGACAGGGATATTGGTTATGGTGCTTTATGGTATCAGTCGGAGGAGCGAGGGCAGAGTCGGTGGTTTGCGGGAGACGTGGACCATTACAGAGATGCATTGGCACGATTGACTCCCGGAGATGTGGTATGGAGGCCATATTGGGATTGTCTCGCATGGCCAAAGGCTGATGAGTGGCTTCGGTGGGTCCAGAGGGGGAGATAGGTGATTGGTCGACACGAGACAGAGTAGGAGTACTTTCACTACCTCTGAGTGACACGACAGTTTAGGGTACGCCAGGGGTTGCCTGGGGAACCCGTAGTCTATCGACACTAGAGTGATGAGAGGATTGTAGCTACATCGATCCTCAAGCCACTAGGGGAGGAGTCAGATACCGTACTAGAAATTTTAGATGTAGATGACATCGGAGTGACGACCGAGTATCAGGAGTGGTGGATGCTTCGACAGTGGCGAGGTGAGGGGCCTGTTGGTCCGGCTTTCATGCACACCCCGGGAAAAAGGATGAAGGCAAGGAAAGCTCCGGAGACACCCACGGGACTGATCCCACTCATCTTTAGGATCTAGCCGGTTATCCAAGGTGCGAGTTACGGAGTTGGGTCGAATGGCAATTCACTCTTTTCCACTTCCGGAATAGATTTCAATATGGACTCGCTCCGTTACCTTACAGGGGGTTCCCGAACTTGTTCAAGTAGTTGCAAAAGTTGTTGACAATCAGATTTAACTTGAATTCTAGATCTAGCTCTCATGGGTCAGCAGATTTAAATAAAAGGCAAATAAAGAAAATAAAAATGGATCATTAACTGTAAGCAAAGAGAGGGTAGGGTAAGGCAGAAAAGAGAAGTTTATCAGACTTTAAACTGTAAAACTCTAAACTATCAATCTTATCTATGCTATCGACTTCACAACGTAACAAATCCCGTAAGAAAGTGTCCAATCACCTAAGATCACTTTCAACTAAGAGCACAAGGCAGAGTGAAACGGATCTAGCAGTAAAAATTATAAATCCAAGGGGCAACTGGTTAAAATCGGTATCTTTCACCGGCATCCTAGCTCGCACAAAGGAAGACAGAGCAATTAGAACAAACTTACACCTGAAATCAGTAATTTCCCTAGCGCATAATAGAACAACCGAAGCCTAACAAAGATATTTAATCTTGACAATGGCAGATTTACAAAGATATATCTAACAAACTTTAAATGGAACGGATAACAAAAGAAAATACACTTATCACACTCGCAAAAGATTAGGCTCCCCGGCCATGCTATCACGTAAAAGCTAAAGCACATCAACTCCAAGTCCGAAAACAAAGGATTTCACAAAATTTGCAAGAAATTGCTTATAAGCCTTTATTTCTAAGTCTCCGCCTCCTCGCGATTACATTTAGAATTTGTATTTATAGACTCATGACAGACCCTGATCTTTTCCAAAATATCTTGCTCAAACCCTAAATCTTATCGCACTTAAACCCTAGGACCCGGGTTTTACAATAAAAATCCATTTAAAAATCAAAGTCCGGATAGAACTTAACCCTTCGGCAAATCGTGGCAATCACCGCCATAAATGGAGAAGATAAAATAAAATGCAACTTGCATTCATCCGCAACTGCAAATAAATGCTTTCATTAATTCTCGCTCGGTGAGCCGGATGAGTCACCACTTCTCCATCAATTCGATCTCCGCAAATCCATCCCGAGTTGAAATGGTCTTCATGCTATCAAGTCTGCAATAAATTTGTTGTTGAATGCTCTCACCGGCAGCCTTCTCTCCTAGCATGGCGGTCCTTGACTAAATCCGCACTTTATCTTCGCCTTTATGGTCTTTCCCGGTTGTCCCGTAAGTGCCAGGTGGAATCCTGCATGAAAGACAAAAAGATGCATTAGATTAGCATTTTAATTAAATCATAAGCTTAAAACATTAAAAACAGATTAAATCCGCAAAATAAGCTTGCATGTCGGCTTCGGTTTGTCCCATTCACGCTTTGACACGTGTCGCTACCCCAGGAAGCCTTCTCGCTTCCCGCCGGAATGCACTTTCAGGTCAACTATGACTTTCTCTCTCCTTCCGCGATTCTGCGACATGTCGCGATTTCGCGACATGTCGCGAAATCGCGACCCCGCCAGCACATCGGCAACTTCCTCCCTCGTCGGCCGCGAAACGCGACATGTCGCGATTTCGCGACATGTCGCGAAATCGCGACCCTTCCTGGCCTCCGTACGCTTCTTGATTTTCAGCCGCGATTTTAGAACACGTCGCGATATCGCGACAGCTCCCTTACCTGCATGCGTTGACCGCGTTGACCGCGATTTTGGAACATGTTTCGGACTTAACCGATTTTTCATCCTCGCAGCCCATTTTCTCTCTCCCGCCGCGAAAATGCGACATGTCGCGATTTCGCGACATGTCGCAAAATCGCGCCCTCCGTACAGCCTTGCTTCTCTCTCCCAAAATTGTCGCGATTTCGTGACATGTCGCGAAATCGTGACCTTTCTGGCACTTAGCCGCATTTTGACTTACCTGTCGCGATATCGCGACATTTCCGAAAATGGAAGTGTCGCGATATCGCGACACTACCAAAAATGGAAAGTTTGATTTTTCAATGAATTTATGCAACTGTTTTCTGGATTTTTCTCGTAATCGGTGCAAGATTTTGCTTGTGCATGAATGATTATAGCATGTAAAAAGTGAATTCTTGGATAACACAACTAGAATGCAAGAAAAAGCACAACTTTAAAAAGGAGGCAAGCAAAATCTGGATTTAAAACTGAAAATGACCAAGAGGGTCCCTGCTGCAAAAAATGAAAGTTCATAATTTTCTAAGGATGGAATCTCATTTTTCAGTGGGGGTGTGTTGCTTATCAACAAATGGCGATATCTAAGGGTAAAATAGTAGCACTATTTTAGAACCCAAGACTCGGGTTTCAAAACAAAAAGACCATGCATCATGCCTTGCCACGAACATTCTTCACAATAAATTGACCGCTAACCGCCAACCGTTAAAATTTCCCAAGGACATACTAGGCCGAATTACTTCAAGGAAGATTTCGGATGTGCAATTACAAAGGTATAGAACTTTCTTCAAGGATGACCGAATTGAATGATAAACTTGGATTAATCAACTTTTCTAGATTGTAAAAGGGGAAACCGAGTAGAGCTCGGTTTACTAGTTTAGCTTTTTACAGCCTAGACAGAGTTACCCTTTAGATTTACACGACCCAATTTACAACTGTAGGGCGTAATCTAATATTGGCTGCCTCTTTTGATCATATAACTCTTTTTTTTTTCTTTTTTCTTTTTTTTTCTTATCTCTCTTTTTTTTATCTCTCTTCTTTTTGAAATATATCACTATCTGGAAGACCTTAGAGAAATTACAATTTTCTTTTAATATTTGATCAACTGGAACTGCTTCAGCCTAGGCATTGATAGCCTCCGGTGACACCCAAATAATTGCATGAACCATAGTCCCCTCTTATAACCAAACTTTTCTTGGATTCCCCGGAGTTCCTCCAACTAAACAAAGATAACAGCTTTTTCTATCATTAAAACAACCGTGGCAAGTAAGACACAAGATCCAATCATCTCTCTACCTTCATCCTCGATAACAAAATAGTTCCACAGGTTTAGTGCAAGCAGACTATCTCAATTAGAATAATGAGCAGAATGGGGAGGCACTGGATTGAGGATTTATCAGCTAGGAATAAAACAATTTTCAGCAGGTTGACTTTTCATTGATTGCTCAGGCAGAGGCAAAGGATAGAAAATTTTAGAAGCCAAAGGACTTTGTACAGGCTTCCAAGGACAGCACAGGATTTAAAGCAAAACAAAATAAAACCGCACAGTAAGCAAATAAAACCGCACAAGCTAAAACTAAAAAACAATAAAGAAAAGAAAAACTAAATCGTACAGTACATTTAAAAATAAAACTGCACTGACAAAGAAATAAACTGAAAAACAAATAAATTAAAACTGCAGAGCATTAAAATTAAACTAGAAACAGATTAAAACCGCACGTACATTGAAATAAAAACCGCACCGACAAAGAAATAAAACCGAAAAACTTCAAAGCTTATTTACAATGCATACATATGTTACAACTTCCCTTCATACTCAAAAAATGCAGCAGTTGGGAAAGCAGAGAAATGGTGCTTTAAAAAATTTTGACCATGCAAGTAATTTAAAAAAAAATTACCTTTCGAGTCCCGTTGACGAAATGCACTCCGCATCGTGCTTCAAAAATTTGCTATCCGGGGAAAGACTTGGGTTTATCGTCTTCCCCGTCCCATTTGAAAAACAAATCCGCAACTCCTTCAAATTAAACAAATCATATAATAACAAATCATATGATAACATGTTTATGCTTCTAATTAAAGGGTTTGCAGTAGTTCTTTCAAAAGGACTCGAATGTAAAAAACCCCCAGGATCAAATACTTTAAAACCTTGACGGACCTGCACCACCACATTTTCAAATTGATGTGACAACCGAAAGAAATCATGTTTTATCTCGTATGCCCCGGTTCTTAACAACTTGAACATTTTGTGGTTGCCGCACTGCTTCAATATCCAGGACTTCAATTTTTATCCCTCTAGCGGAATGCTTACAATTTTCCTTTTCACCCGAGCCTTGCTTAGATTTAACCTCATCAATGTGCAATGTCCAAACATCATTGTTGTGATTGATTAGAGCCATGAATCGTTCCCACCTTTTCGCTTGCCAAATCATAAACTCCAATATCTCGCATCAACACAGTTTATAGCCTCCTCTTTGACATTATGTTCAGAAGTTGCAGGCTTATGTTGAGACAGCTCATCAATTCCAAGTTGGCTGACCACATTCATATTTACCATCTTTTCCTCCTTTTCTTGAAATTCAACAGGTGGTCCAGAGTAAGCCTCAATCAAGTTAATGTTTTGTCCAACAATCTGAGGCAGTTCATAGAGGGTGATGTCAGCTTTAAGTTCCCTCATATCCTCAATGATGCTATCCTCCTCGCCATTTCCGCATAGTGAGATTGAATCTCACTTTCATCATCCTCTCATGAGGAAGGATCATTGTTAAGTTCGGACTCTCACATTTCAAGTCATAACTCGTCCATTTTGAACTCGTTGAAAATCTTGCATTTCATCCACGTAAGTCCGTATAAGACTTTCTCGTCTCTTCGGGAAAAGTGACAGAATCCGAAACCCCGGTTGTACTATTTTTGGGTGAACTAGAAATATCAATATTTCTTTGATCTCCAGGAAAATTTAACTCACCAGGAAAAACTTCGGATTTGGGTGGTGCCATATCACAACTGATCAGTTCAAGCACCCGCACTTTGAACTTGTCAGAACTTTTCTCTCGTATTTTGCACATGCTGAGTGGATGTCACAGTTAACGGAGTCTCCTTGGGTAGAGCATGACATGTTGGCATTAACTCATGATGTGGAATGGGGTCTGAAACATGCATGTTCTGTGTCACATAGGATATCAAAGGACTGCTCAGAATTTGAGGTCCTAGCTGTCTTTCAAGAATTAAGGCTTCTTTATAAGCCCCCGCCAGTGGTTGTGATATTAATGTCTCTCTTGAGGAAAATAGAGGTCACCGAATCCAATGCATTCTTGTAGATTTCTAAGGCCGGATTTGCATTTGGGATGTAATGGCCGGTCATTCTACCGTAAGCTCTTTGGAACCTCATATTGAAAGACCCGACAGCTTTCTCCCGATTCTCTCTTGATGCCGGAAAATTGCTGATATAAAATGTCGGGATCTATCACTTCACCGAACCGTGATATAAAAGCTTTCTCTAGATCATCCCAACTAGTAATGGAATTGCCGGTGAGGTTTAAAAACCAACCATAAGCTCCCTCCCGGAGAGTGAACGGGAACAATCTCGCAGGCAACATCTTCATGTCGTATATTCAATAATCTTAAAGCATTTTTAAAAGCTAGCAGATGTTCTTCTCAAGCTTCTTGTCCCATCATGTTTGTACCTAGGGAGATACCTTTCTCGGACTTCGGGCAGAGTCATGGGCTATACCCGGAATGTTCAAAGCGGTGGGGCCCAACCAATTTGCCATTATTACTTGGCCGACAAGTGATGTTCTCGATTTGTAATTGGATAACCGCAAGTGATGATAGAACTGCTTCTTAACAAACCACCGAACTTAAGGCCTTCTCTCGGCAATTTTAAAAACCGCACCGACAACTTTCAAAAACCGCACCGACAATTTACACAAACCGCACCGACAATTTAAAACCCTGCAATTGTTCGAATTTAAAACCCGACAATTTAAAACTGTACTGACAATTTATAAACTGCACTGACAATTTAAAAAACTGTCCGGAGTTCACTGTGGGTCCTTCAAATGTTGATGTTATGCCCTTACAACACTTGAACTGAGTTCGGCCCTCCTTCTAGCGCCAATTAGGTGTTGGCTGAGGAGGAGGGGAAAATTGGCTACCAGACTTTGGATAAAATACGCTTTACGCTCCACATACAATGGATTTCTCAACTCAAGTGCACTAAGAACGGATGTTCTGGCCCTCCTTCTAGCGCCAATTAGGTGTTGGTCCGGCTTTCATGCACACCCCGGGAAAAAAGGGATGAAGGCAAGGAAAGCTCCGGAGACACCCACGGGACCGATCCCACTCATCTTTAGGATCTAGCTGGTTATCCAAGGTGCGAGTTACGGAGTTGGGTCGAATGGCAATTCACTCTTTTCCACTTCCGGAATAGATTTCAATATGGATCGCTCTCCGTTACCTTACAGGGGGTTCCTGAACTTGTTCAGTAGTTGCAAAAGTTGTTGACAATCAGATTTAACTTGAATTCTAGATCTAGCTCTCATGGGTCAGCAGATTTAAATAAAAGGCAAATAAAGAAAATAAAAATGGATCATTAACGGTAAGCAAAGAGAGGGTAGGGTAAGGCAGAAAAGAGAAGTTTATCGAACTTTAAACTGTAAAACTCTAAACTATCAATCTTATCTATGCTATCACCTTCACAACGTAACAAATCCCTTAAGAAAGTGTCCAATCACCTAAGATCACTTTCAACTAAGAGCACAAGGCAGAGTGAAACGGATCTAGCAGTAAATTATAAATCCAAGGGGCAACTGGTTAAAATCGGTATCTTTCACCTGCAGCCTAGCTCGCACAAGGAAGACAGAGCAATTAGAACAAACTTACACCCGAAATCAGTAATTTCCCTAGCAGTACAATAGAACAACCGAAGCCTAACAAAGATATTTAATCTTGACAATGGCAGATTTACAAAGATATATCTAACAAACTTTAAATGGAACGGATAACAAAAGAAAATACACTTATCACACTCGCAAAAGATTAGGCTCCCCGGCCATGCTATCACGTAAAAGCTAAAGCACATCAACTCCAAGTCCGAAAACAAAGGATTTCACAAAATTTGCAAGAAATTGCTTATAAGCCTTTATTTCTAAGTCTCCGCCTCCCGCGATTACATTTAGAATTTGTATTTATAGACTCAGGACAGACCCTGATCTTTTCCAAAATATCTTGCTCAAACCCTAAATCTTATCGCACTTAAACCCTAGGACCCGGGTTTTACAATAAAAATCCATTTAAAAATCAAAGTCCGGATAGAACTTAACCCTTCGGCAAATCAGTGGCAATCACCGCCATAAATGGAGAAGATAAAATAAAATGCAACTTGCATTCATTCGCAGCTGCAAATAAATGCTTTCATTAATTCTGCTCGGTGAGCCGGATGAGTCACCACTTCTCCATCAATTCGATCTCCGCAAATCCATCCCGAGTTGAAATGGTCTTCATGCTATCAAGTCTCGCAATAAATTTGTCGTTGAATGCTCTCACCGGCAGCCTTCTCTCCTAGCATGGCGGTCCTTGACTAAATCCGCACTTTATCTTCGCCTTTATGGTCTTTCCCGTTGTCCCGTAAGTGCCGTGGAATCCTCGCATGAAAGACAAAAAGATGCATTAGATTAGCATTTTAATTAAATCATAAGCTTAAAACATTAAAAACAGATTAAATCCGCAAAATAAGCTTGCATGTCGGCTTCGGTTTGTCCCATTCACGCTTTGACACGTGTCGCTACCCCAGGAAGCCTTCTCGCTTCCCGCCGGAATGCACTTTCAGGTCAACTATGACTTTCTCTCTCCTTCCGCGATTCTGCGACATGTCGCGATTTCGCGACATGTCGCGAAATCGCGACCCTGCCAGAGCATCGGCAACTTCCTCCCTCGTCGGCCGCGAAAACGCGACATGTCGCGATTTCGCGACATGTCGCGAAATCGCGACCCTTCCTGGCCTCCGTACGCTTCTTGATTTTCAGCCGCGATTTTAGAACACGTCGCGATATCGCGACAGCTCCCTTACCTGCATGCGTTGACCGCGTTGACCGCGATTTTGGAACATGTTTCCGACTTAACCGATTTTTCATCCTCGCAGCCCATTTTCTCTCTCCCGCCGCGAAAATGCGACATGTCGCGATTTCGCGACATGTCGCAAAATCGCGCCCTCCGTACAGCCTTGCTTCTCTCTCCCAAAATCTGTCGCGATTTCGCGACATGTCGCGAAATCGCGACCTTCTCGGCACTTAGCCGCATTTTGACTTACCCGTCGCGATATCGCGACATTTCCGAAAATGGAAGTGTCGCGATATCGCGACACTACCAAAAATGGAAAGTTTGATTTTTCAGTGAATTTATGCAACTGTTTTCTGGATTTTTCTCGGTAACGGTGCAAGATTTTGCTTGTGCATGAATGATTCTAGCATGTAAAAAGTGAATTCTTGGATAACACAACTAGAATGCAAGAAAAAGCACAACTTTAAAAAGGAGGCAAGCAAAATATGGATTTAAAACTGAAAATGACCAAGAGGGTCCCTGCTGCAAAAAATGAAAGTTCAGAATTTTCTAAGGATGGAATCTCATTTTTCAGTGGGGGTGTGTTGCTTATCAACAGGGCCATTAGGAGGAGATGAGGCAGCGGGATGCGGAGAGGGGGCAGAGGCACCAAGAGAGGGTTGGGGAGCTCCTGCGAATGTGGATATGGTGGAGGTTGCAGATGCGGGAGAGGATGTTGATGAGGAGGAGCAGCCAGAGATGCAGGATGCTTCGAAGCAGGTTGATGCTCTAGAGAGGCCGATGCAGTCGGCCAGGCAGGGGGATACAGAGGCGAGGTTGCGCGCTGAGATAGCACGATTGACAAAGTTATTACGGAGGCGAGATCAGGAGCTGAGGGAGATGGTACAGGAGAGGGATATCCTACAGACATAGTTGGAGCGATGCGAGGATAACCTTGCGACATACCGACAGCGGGCGAGGGACTTGGAGCGACAGCAGGACGAGCTGGAGGATGAGGTTATCCGCCTTGGTGGGTGAGTACCTGCATTCTTCGAAGGTGGATCATCATGACGCTTGAGAGGGAGTGACACAGAGCAGACAACATCCTTGCAGTGAAGGCAACAGGATGAGGAGAGGCCAGCGGGCATGGTGTAGGGGCGAGCAGTAGCTATCCGGAGAGGTCTCAGAGGACCCACACCACAGGGGGTAGTTCCTATCGCATCGATCCTGCGTGATCATGGTGGATGACGCCCTAGACTTGGGGATTTTGGTGTATGATTGCGGGGTCAGAGGACCAATTTTGTAGCCTACGGGTAATTTTATTATGATATATATATACAGATGACTCTTTTTGGTGTTTATACTTTTTGCATGATTTATTTTTATGTACATGTTTTTACATTGATGTATGCATAGGCGATGATGAATGCGATGGTTCTAATTGGTATGATGTATGCATATGAAATGAATGAAATGAATTATTGATGATTTGTCGAGGCACCATAGACTGTACAAGATTGGATTGACCTGATATAGTAATGGGATAACTTTGTGGAATGTTTGTGCATGTGAAAACTTTGTTTTTGTATTTTGTCAATTTTTTTTTTTTTTTTTTTTTATGGTGATGTATGAATGAAATGTATCGGTTGTTTGAAAATGTAGTTAAGCTTTTCTGAGATGCAGATATTTTTAACTAACTAGCCAATACTGTACATTTATCTCGCAAGACTTCTGAACAAGGTCTAAATTCGACTTGAATTTAACCAAGTTATTTCACATCCCAGTGTGTGCAATTGAGTTTGTTTATGTGGTATTTGTCAGGATACCGCCAGTGCTAGATGGGCTTTCAACCGAACCTGTACTGAGGATCACCTAATTAGCTCCACTAACTCCTTTATTGTATTTAGTCAGATTTGTCTGCGATGCTATCTAGGATACCATAAACTAGCTCATCCACATGCAAACATTGATCTGCACACAAGTTAATGTGACGGATATATCGTCATGCGGGAGGTTTACCGCCAGTTACCAATAGGCTATCAACCAAACCGAGCATCGAAGCTTGCCTCATGACCTGTCGAAATGTTGAGAGTTCCAGGGATTCAAGTTTGACTCCCTTCTTGTCTTCAAGTGTATTGGGATACTTGCTCTTTATAGTGATAAAATCACTGTTTATTTTTGTTTTATTTGTTTTTTTTTTTTTTTGAGCAAGGGATTTGAATATGGAGTGACGAGAATCACTATTGATTGTGCCTTTTGATGTGTGCACTGTAGGATGTCAAATTTTAGTGTTTTTGATTGTTTGCAAATTTTTGATGTTTTGCAACTTTTGAGAACTTGGGATTCATGGGGAATTGGGTAGGGAGGATGCTTGTCCTTTTGCCAACTCTCAGCATTCCTAGGGTCATTCGCACAGGGGGATAAGCAAGATAGCCGTTTCGCTTATGGTAACCGGGAGTACGGTGTAGGTTTCATCTTTCGTTTACACAATGTAGGAATTTTTATATGTGTTAATTTGTGTTGGGATGCTACGTAACAAGGCGTGATCCAAGTAAAATTTTTGATGTAAAATCTGCTTAACTGTGTACAGTTTTTGGCTAGAAATTTAAAGACATCTGAATGACGAAAACCCTATATACATTAGACAACTGACTATGCTAAAAGAAAAGGGTGATATGCTGGATATATGAGTTTATGAAAATGGATTTGAGGTGGAAATAATGGAATTTCCAAGTAATAACAGCCTATGGTGCTTTTGACTTGTATGTCCTAGTGGAGTATGCAATGTATGGATGCAATGCTTAATGCAACCTATATTTTTGTATTTTGATTTTTATGAGAATGCATGGAATGGGAATGCAATTGTTTTTGTAATTTTGATTTTTATGAGAATGTATGAAATTGAAATGCAAATGTTTTTGTAATTTTGATTGTTGTTTTTTTTTTGGAATTGAAATGCAATTGTTTTTGTGATTTTGATTTTTGTGAAAATGTATGAAATTGAAATGCAAATGTTTTTGTAATTTTGATTGTTTTTTTTTGGAATTGAAATGCAATTGTTTTTGTGATTTTGATTTTTGTGTTGTTTTTGTTGATTTTTAAATATTTATGTTGACCAAGCAGTTATGGTAATGCTTGGAGCTTTTGTCTTGACCAAAGGGTTTATAGATACCTTTGGGGCATTTAGGGTTGACCAAGCGATTATGATAATCCTTGGAGCTTTTGGGTTGACCAAGCGATTGTGATAATCCTTGGAGCTTTTGGGTTGACCAAGCGATTGTGATAATCCTTGGAGATTTTGGGTTGACCAAGCGATTGTGATAATCCTTGGAGCTTTTGGGTTGACCAAGCGATTGTGATAATCCTTGGAGCTTTTGGGTTGACCAAGCGATTGTGATAATCCTTGGATATTTTGGGTTGACCAAGCGATTGTGGTAATCCTTGGAGCTTTTTGTTGGACTATGGCTCTCTAGATGTGGAATGGCCTCAAATGAATGATGTTCAAGGGTTTTGTTTCCTTGATTCCTTCAAGAGAGGCAAGCCGGTATGTTCTAGGTCCTATTTTACTGTCAATGATGTATTGGCCATCTTTAGAGCTGAGATGTATAAATAGAACAGCACTCCTGGTCTAGGTGGTGCCAATACTGGCGACAAAGCCAAGTACTATTTAATGTCGTCAAAGGCTGACTGGCACTCGTCATCCCAATGAAATGTGACCCCTTTGTGCAATAATTTATTCATGGGTCGACATTTGTTAGATAACTACGCTATGAAGTGCTTGATTGATGCAACCTTTCCCTGTAGACTCCTGAGCTGCTTGATGGTGGTTGGGGGACACATTTCAAGGATTGCCTTGAATTTGTTTGGATCAACCTCAATTCCTCGTTTGGAGACTATGAAACCCAAGAGATTTCTAGAGGTGACGCCAAAGACGCACTTCTTGGGGTTTAGTCTAACTTTATGCTCAATGAGGCGATCAAGGACCTTAATCAAGTCATCGATGTGATCTGGGCGCAAAAGAGATTTGGCAAACAAATCGTCCATGTAATCTTCCAAAGTTTTGTGCATGTAATCATGAAAGATGTACATCATGGCACGTTGGTAGGTGGCTCCGGCATTTTTAAGGCCAAAAGGCATGACATTATAGCAAAATGTCCCCCAAGGCATTATGAATGCCATTTTTAGTTGGTCCTCAGGATTGATACGAATCTGATTGTATCCTGAAAAACCATCCATAAGGGAAAGCATTTCGTGGCCCGTGGTAGCATCTACCAATGCATCGATGCTTGGAAATGGAAAATCATCCTTAGAACTCACTTTGTTAAGATCTCAAAAATCGGTGCATATGCGAATCCTCCCGTCGGGCTTCTTGACAGGAACCATGTTAGACAACCATGGCGGATAATCCACACAAATGACAAACTGGGCATCCAACAACTTTTGTAACTCATATTTTACCATTAAGGCCACTGTTGGATGCACATTGCGTAGTTTTTTCTTTACTGGCTTGATTTTCGGATCAAGCATTAAATTGTGCGTGACTAGCTGTGGGTCTAGTCCCGGCATATCCTTGTATGACCATGCAAAAACCTCCTTCTTTTCCTTAAGAAGGGTAACATAATCGACTCGCTCTTTAGGGGAAAGACTTACCCCCAGCTTGAGAATTCATGGATTCATTGGATCTATGCCGATGTCTACATCAGTCATTGCTTCAACTGACATATGGGATCCGTCTTCCAACTGGTGTGGAATTGGGATTAGATGGATATCTTTTGCTGAATTAAGATCATCATTAGGAATGTCAAGTTCCTCTTTAGCATGGAAGACATCCTGAGTCTGTCCTGGAGTGAAATGAAACATCCCACCGCAAGGCCAATACTCTGATGGAGATGGTGGTGTGCTAGTGCGATCCCAATCAATAGCCTTTATGTCTAGATGCAATAATCGTGTTGGATTTGCTGGATCATGGATGGGGGTGGTCAAATCAATGGAGACCATGTTGATGAAATGATTGTAATCTCCATGACCGCAAATGTGACAACTCTGACATTCGGGATGTTCTTGGTGCTTTGGATCGCTGCTCTGTAGGAACTGGCACAAAGGGATCAGCCCTATGCATGGACCTGTAAACAGGGTCTACCCTAGGCATTGATGGTTTGATAGGGTCTCCAAGCATAAAATGATCTCTATATGCCTGGAGTGGTGAGTGCAGTAATTGCTATAACTGCGCCAGGTTGAAATGCTGCCTATGTCTTGGACCTATGTGTAAGTGTTCAAACATGTCATCTATGTCCAAAGGATTTTATTGTTGTTGAGGTATCCTATTCTCACTAGGATCATTCAATGGGAACATCATCAGGAAGCTATCCTGATCGTCATTCATTGGATATTCATGCGAATGATCGTACTCTGACTCATCTTCAGAAGACCCTTCATGGTCTTGGCCATCGTCCCCTTGTGGGTGAGTCCATGAGGTTTCTCCTTGTTCAGTCGTAGGGAAAGGGTTTTTGAGGTCAACAAGGTTATTTGTTTGTAATGGGAAATAATCCCCCAGTGTATAAGTTGTATTTGGATTAACATATGGATCTGATGCCAACCCATCCTTGTTGCCTATCCCTAGGCTTTGCATGTTTTCGACCAGGATGTCGATGGACAAAGGGTGATTAAACCCTACTCCTGACTTATCATAAGGCATTTGGTATCTCGGTTGGCACAAAACATGCATTCCTTGTTCATACCTACCTAACCCGTATCCATGCCAATTGCATTGGCTAAGATATCGTAATGCGAAGTCTGGGTTAGCCAAATAATTGACATCTTCCACAAAGGGATCTTCATCTTCCTATTCTTGTCGAGAAGGTTCAACGCCATGATATAGGCCCCCAAAAATAAAATTTGTCTGATTAGGTGGGTAGCCTAAAGGAACCACAGAGCCTATGGGGAGTCGAAGTCTTCCCATGTCTTGCATAGACTGAAGTGTGGGCGTTGCAACAACATTGCGCACTATATACTCCCCCATGCCCATGTTGGACATCTCAACGATGATCGTTGGTGATTGAGGGGAAGCGAATGGGAGTTCTCCTTGAGTCCACTCCATGTGGGGTGAACTAGGCATCTCAACTTCCATTCTATGAGGCGTCTCTTCTATAGAGATGTTGGAGACTAAAGGTGGTTCCGCTTCCA
The DNA here is from genome assembly GCA_028583015.1 of Wollemia nobilis. Lineage (NCBI taxonomy): Eukaryota > Viridiplantae > Streptophyta > Pinopsida > Araucariales > Araucariaceae > Wollemia > Wollemia nobilis. The sequence continues at coordinate 7,387,133 of JAQPPZ010001411.1, forward strand.
GGGGCTTCTTTACTTTGTCCATTGGTGTGGCCGCCATAGGTGGCGTCGTTGTGGGAGGACTGGATGAAGAAGATGAACCCTCCTGGGAATTTAATTGATTTGGTGATGAATATTCTTGCTTAGGCAGACCCCGTTTAGATGGATTTAATTGGAAATCCACATGCGTTGAAGGAAGGGTCAACTGCGGCATGATTTGCACTGAGTTGCAATATTTAAAAGGTTCCAATTTTGCGGGGACCACGTGCACTTGTCCTTCGAATGTATACTTCAGACATTGATGAGCAATTGAAGGGACACACTTCATATCCCGGATCCAAGGCCACCCAAGCAAGATATTGTAAGCCATCTCACCTTCTAAAATGTGGCACAATGTACGAATGGTCTTTTGTCCCACTTATATGGGTAGGACAATTGTGCCAACTGTTGAGCATATCGCATCATTAAATGCTTGAAGGGTATAAGTGGAAGGTGCAATGTGAGAGGCTGGAAGTTTCAAATGTTTCAATGCAGCAGTTGTAATAATGTTACTGGACGAACCAGTGTCTACCAACACCCGCTTGTACAGAGTCATGTTGACCCACGCAATAACATGTAGGGGTGGATCTGCTACATCTCCAGTCACCATTTTTAGCTCATCTTCCTTGAAGGTAATGACTAGTTTAGTACACTGTTTGACATGCCCCACAAAATTGTTGAATGAATTCGCTTCGTGGGGTTGCAATTCAATTGCCTTTAATATCTCCATAAGAGCTTCCTGATGGGGCATCGATTGTTGAATAACCTCATAGATGGAGAGCCTAGCCGATGTGGTCCGTAGACTTTGAGTAAGTCTAGTTCGAATCGTGGCCATTGGTCTAGGTGAGGGCAACTGTGTAGGATTCGGTTGATGTTGTGACGTGGATGGAACTTCCCTAGTGGCTATCGCGGGGGCAGCCCCTGAGTGTTTCTTGTTTTTTGTCACAATGCTAATCATCCCAACATACCCCTCCATGGGGCAACTCTGTTGCACTTCATTAACATGCAGAAATTTTGTTTGTGCATCATGTGTGGGTAAAGGATCTTTGAAAACACCCATTTGTTGGTTGTTGGGTGTGATGGGGTTATCCACTACCAATGTGTGATTATCAATGAGATCTTGTACTAAACCTTTAAACGTCCAACAGACATTAAGGTCATGCCCTTTCCTTCTATGGAATCTACAAAAAATATCCTCTCTGTAGCCCTTAGGATTTTGCGCATTAGGATCGATGGTTGGAATATCTGGCAGATTAATTAAGTTTGCCACGGACAAACGGTCAAACAAGGAGTCCCTAGACTCAGTGTATGGTGTAAATTGTCACTTGGGGCGACGTTGCTAATTTTGATCCTACTTTTTGTTATCTTTCTCATAATTATTGTGAGGCACCACCTAATAATTAGCCTTTGGAGGCTATGTTGCTTGGGTAGGCGTAGGGGCATTAATAGCAACTTGATTGACCACGACGGGTTTCTGTTGTGTATTCCCTATTTTGGTGCTCTTGTTCCACTCTTTTTTCTTAGGCTTGGCAATTTTGCCATCCTGTATCTTGATCTCTTCGATATGTCTAGCTTGTGCTAGAGCTTCTTCTAAAGTGGTGTACTGCTACAGCTGCAATAGCACAGAGATCGATCGCAAACAGCTCTTTGCGAACATTTGAGTTAGGTCGGACATAGGAGGGAGGTAGTACAGCTTTGAAAGCACCGTCCTCCACCGATTCCCATATGCTACCATACTCCTCATACTGTTTGAGGCTAGCTAGATCACTGAGTGATGCCTTTTTCTTTGTATTGAAAGCAAAACATTCTAAGAACGCGTCCACTAGTTGATCCAAGTTGTAGATGCTATGCTTCGGTAGATGGGTAAACCAATCCGAGGCAGATCCTGTGAATGTGGTTATGAATGTTCTCAATAGCAATGCATCATTGTATTGTATACCAAAGCATTGGCTCAAAAATCGCGTCACATGCTCTTGAGCATCCTCATCCCATTTAAAGAGTGCCAACTGGGGCAGCTTGAAATGTTCGGGGTATGGAGGTGTTGGCACTGATGGATGCACCAGATGACTACAGAGTTTGCATAAGGTAGGATTTTGGGGCCCAGCAGTCTTGATTTCCATAGTCTCTAAGAGTTCTAACAACACTTTGTATGCATCGGAGGACGTAATCTCCTCCTCCTTGGTTTGTTCCCGTTGTGGGTTGCGAGGAACTTGAGGCCTTTGGATAGATAAATGGGTAGCCTCCCTTCTGCCTTGATAGGGTGTTTCAGCCTGCTCTTCTTCTTGGTAATAATCCTCATAATCTTCTTGAGGGGTGTTTGGCCTAGGCTTGTAAACATGGACGGGTGCCCGCAGAGGATGCCCATCACGGTTGCAGGGAATGGCCTCCCGCTCAGGTCTAAGAGGTCTTGGAGGTAGTGCTTGCTAAAGTCGTGGATACCTGTCTCGCACTAAGGGGTTGTGCCTCACATACATCTCAGATTGCTATGCACGAGGGACTGGGGCCTTCTCAGGTGCATAGTTGTGAAGCAATTCAGCTGTATGACGCTGAATGCGCTCTTGATCAAGGTGACACAAATGTTCTAATTCCTGTTGTTCTTGCCTAATCAGCGTGATTTGTGCTTGGTAGGTGGCTAGTTGTGCAAATTCCAAGTCATTGTGTTCTACCGTCTCTTGTTTAATAGGCCTAGATGTCTCTCCTACATATCTGTTTCGATCATGGTGCTCTGAGACCCCTATATGTTGCTTCCCTTGGTCGAGGTTGGCAGCATTAACTTGAAACTCTGGTCTCAATGAGCGATCTGGATATAAAGCAGGGGTAGACGTGCATCATTTCTGCACTAGATACTGTTCTTGAGGAATGTAGTGATCTTCCTCTCTCTCTTTGTGATATGCATAAAAAGTGTGAGCAGAATTGTCTTGCTCTGTCGGGAGAACCTGATGTTCTGGATATGGTCTACTATGTCCGACATTAATTGGGGGTAAATTAGGAACCACAAAATCATATGGTTCTTCCTTTTGGACCCTTTGTTGTTCTAGAGTAGTACACAATGCTTCATCACTAGGCCACCCATAACGAACTTCCAAAGGAGGCCTCGTGCTTAGACCAGGTGGTATATATAGGTTATTTTCTTGAAAAGATTCTTGTTGCTCATGAGTTCCCCTTAGAGAGGGGGTTCTAAAGTCTCGTCTATTGATGGCCTGACTTGGAGAGCCCCTCAAGGAGGTGCCTCTAGAGCCATGTTCTATGAGTGTATGGGTTGGAGTGCCCCTCAATGATGGGCATCTAGATCCATGTTCTTCATGGTGTGAACTAATTGGTATACCCTGCCGTCGAGGCGGGATGGCCAAGTCTTCAAGGCTATATCGGAGACGATTTGTCTCTCTTGGTGCATTTTCTGCAGCTTCTGCCCATGATTGGGCTTGGCTACGAGTATTCACCATGGTAATGCTAACCTAAAGATGCAAAAAATTCTTTTTATGATTTTTTTTGTCTAAACAGAAAATATCATATACACACAAGCAATGATTATCTCTTTTAAAGATTAATAGTGTGCCCTAAATCTAGTTTAGTGTGTTTTTGTTGTTTGTTTTGTTTTTTGAAAATTTTGTGAAACGTTTAAATGCAATTATGAAGGCTCTTATGACTCCCAAAATGGTCACCCCTTCAATATACCATTTTCGAACTGATATACCAACCTCTCTATATACCTGCCCTTACATGAGGGAGACTATAGGTACGTGACAATAGATGATATGTGGAACATAGGCGGTACAGAAGGGGAATCACTCTATTTATCACACCTACCATAGAAGACTTATCCTCGCATGCTGGGAATCACCCCAAGCTCCACTCGGTCAGCTTTTTTCAGGATTTACGTCTAGCAACAGTCGCGATCGAGGTAATGGATGCAATATCTCAAGCCAAAGTGATAGTGGAATCCACCTTTGGTCTTGCTCAAGGGTTGGGGTTTTATGACCAACGCATTGGTTTAAAATACCATGTGATGTGTGGGGTTCATTTTAATTTGCAAAAATTGAAATAGGCAAACAAAAAAGAAATCTTTCCCTAAGCCATACAAACTGAAAACCAGAAAACAAAAAAAACAAAATTTTGACAGAAGCTTTAAAAAACCCCTACCTCTTCTCTGCCTAACAGGATGTCTCTGATTTGCTCTAAAAATTGCACAGAATTATACTCGTCCCTGGGTGAGGCGAATATTAGAACAGTAATCATCCCAGGGTGAGACGAATAGTTTATTCATCCCAGACTAAAATGAATACCAATTCTGTAATCGTCACTTACAGAGACGAATAACAGTCCGATGTTGAAAAATAGGTACCTGTAAAAAAATAAGCAATTTTAGATCAGTAATTTAACCTAAAAAAAATAGAGGACAAAAGTCCCACCATGCTCGCCACTGAAAGCACGAGATTCTAGAAATAAAAAGGATAAACTAAAAATGCAATGTAAACAAAACTAAAATAACGCTTAAACCCTATGTTATTGAAAAATGCGTAAAAAGGAAGAACATGAACACAAGATATTAAAGCAATATAAAAATCGGCCCTTTTATTGATATGCTTTTCAAATTTGTGTTACAATGCGTCTCCTTCCTTTTTAGGGGATAGGAGAGTTAAATGTTGGTCTTTTACAACTTGTTTCAGAATTCCTTCTTTCGCGTGCCCACATGTAAGATGGGCGAACGAAAATGTTGTCGCCGCTTGCTTTGATAAAGGTCAATTCCTCGCTGCTCCTCTAATGCTACAAATCTGCATTCAAAGAAACAAACAAAGAATTAGTAGCACCTGTGTGTGAAAAATAAAAGATAAATCTAACGATGGTTAAAATGAATCTAAATAAACTGAAAACTTGACAAAAGCATAAACATGAAACTAGAGAAATACTACAAAATAAATAGTCACTAAAAGTAATAAAGCGGGGGGTGCCCGAAGGCAAACCACCCGTGGTTGAAACTTTGCTTCGACACCAATCCGCTTAGGATGGGTCCGAAACCTGATGTGATGTGTTGTCGGCAAATTGGTTGGATATTGTGGTCCAAAAAATCGGGGTTGGGTCTTGATTCGTGCCTTCAAAAGTCACCCAATAACCTCTCTTTTGATTAAGAGATTATGGATGTTGAAAACACAAATCACAAGTAAATGAATTAGCAGCACTTCGTCACTCAAAATGCTCCTTCTTTGTATCTCTTTTGGGTGAGGAAACTCACCATTTTATAGACCCAAGGGGTCTCTTTGAATTAACATGCAAAAGTGTTTCTTTGCATGAATGCTTTTTGTGTCAAGAGAAGACTTCTTCTTGATCAAGGGCTTCTTAACTGCCTCTGTGCATGTTTTTTTATGTTTTAGAAAATCTCACTTGCACTCCCATGCAGTGAAGGGAACGTCAATTGGCAGATATGAGTTGTGAAAAGAACTCACTCGCACTCCTATGTCATGCAGGAAAAGCTAAGTGGCAGTTCTAAGTTGTCAAGTGCCGAGATCTAACTTTTTATCGATCAAACCTAGCGTTCGTCCCACCTCGAAGCAAGCACTGGTAATCGTCTCTGGGTGGGATGAGTATTAATCCGCACTCGTCCTTGGGTAGGATGAGTACAAATCTGCACTTGTCTCTGGGTGAGACGAATAAGCAATAAAGTGTCTAAAAGGTGCCAAATTGATCCCTGACTTGCAAAACTACTGTGTGAGTGGTTAGAACCACTGTTTAACCTCTGGGGGCTGCCCTGGGGGCTGTGTGTGTTAGTGCGATCAGTGCTTGTTGACACATCATCAGATTGGTGCTATTTTGGTGTTGAAAGCACGAGATTCTGGAAACAAAAGGAAAACTATAATTATGTAATATAAGACGAAATATAACGCTTTAATCCTATGCACAAAAACAAGGAAAGGAGATAAATTGGAGACGAAAGAAAAGATGTAAGGAAATCACAGCCCTCTTTATTCAAATTTCTTATCCTCGGTTACATAGACGTCTCCTCCCTTTTTAGGGGCTAGGAGCGTTAAATTGGTCTTTGTTACAATTTGTGACTTAGTCTTCCTCCTTCCGCATGCCCACGTTTGGAATGGGCGGGCCAAATGTTGCCGCCGCTTGCGTTGGTAAGGTAGACTCCTCGTCGCTCCTCTAATGCTGCAACTATGCACTCAAAGAAACAAACAAGAAAGTCAGTAGCACCTGTGTATGAAAAATAAAAGATGAATCTAATGATGGTTGAAATGAATCTAAATGAAATGAAAGACTTGACAAAAGCATAAACATGAAACTAAAAGAAATACCATGATTATGAAAGCACAAATCGCCAGTAAGTGAACTAGCAGCACTTCGTCGCTCAAAATGCTCCTTCTCTCGTATACTTTTGGGTGAGGAAACTCACCATTTTATAGACCCAAGGGGTCTCTTTGAATTAACATGCAAAAGTGTTTCTTTGCATGAATGCTTTTGTTTGTGAAGAGAAGACTTCTTCTTGATCAAGGGCTTCTTAAGTGCCTCTGTGCATGTCTTTGTGTGTTTTAGAAAAACTCACTTGCACTCCTATGTCATGCATGAAAAGCTGAGTGGTAGTTCTGAGTTGTCATGCGCTGAGGTCTGACTTTTTGCTGGTCAAACCTGGCATTCGTCCCACCCTGGAGCGAGTGCTAATAATCGTCCCTGGGTGAAACGAGTACAAATCCATACTCGTCCTTGGGTAGGACGAGTACAAATTCGCACTCGTCCCTGGGTGGGACGAATAAGAAATAAAGTGTCTAAAAGGTGCCAAACTGATTTTTGACTTGTAAAACTGTTGTGTAAGTGGTTAGAACCACTGTTTAACCTCTAGGGGCTACCCTGGGGGCTATGTGTGTTAATGTGATCAGTGTTTGTAGTCACATAATCGGATTGGTGTTGTTTTGGTGTCTACAGATGCCCCTTTTTGGGAAGCGTTGTGCATGGCACAACGCCGAGCAAAAATAGATAACCAAAGCACTAATGATTAGGGTTTCTCAGTAACCTAACCAACTATTGATGCCCCAAGCATGGAAAGGGCATGCATTCTTGAATCCTTGCTTCTGACGAGCTAAGGAATTTGATTTCAAGTATTAACCTATTTTGGTGAGGTGTGACTTGAGCTTGGACATTGATCAGTCATGAATAGGCAAAGGGCATAACCTTTTATCCACGGGGGAACCTTGTGTTCATGCTTCGGGAATGCCAAGTGTTTGATCAATTTGTGATAATTGCTTGTTTGCTGCCCCAAGCAGGAGCGTGATTGTCTTTGTCAATGATTCTTTGAATGCATGCCATTGCCTTGATTGGGTGTGTGTTTGTTGATTGGTGACTTAAGTGTGACTACCCCCTCAAGCGACAAATCGATGAAGGAATGACTGCCATGAGAAAAGCGACGAGTCGCTTGACCCAAGATGACTTAAGTGAGGGTGCCTTTAGATGTTATCCAGTGCATGCTCGAGCAGTTTCTCGATTGTTGTGACCTATTTTTGGTGGGTGTGAACCCATTTTGGGATGCCATTTGGGGGTAACATTGGCGAAAATCCGTCTTCCCGTGGAGCGGTCCGACTATGGTAGCCTTCTTGGGGAGTAGGATAACGACAAGGTAGACCCCGACATCAATTTTCTTATGCGAAGAGGTTAAGTGCAAGAGCACTTTTGTCCAGCAATTTTTAGTGGTTTTGTTGGCATTTGTCATTTTTATATTTTGGTTGTTTTGTTGTGTTTGTTTTTTTTTTTTTTTGTGGCGTGTTTTGTATGTATGTGTTTGATGTATGCAGAGGTGATTATGAATGTGATGTTTCTAATTTGTATGATGTATAGATATGGAATGAATGAAATGAGTTGTTGATGATGTGTCGATGCACCATAGACTGTACAAGATTTGACTGACTTGCTATACTAATGGGATGACTTTGTGGAATGACTTTGCATGTGATAACTGTGTGTTTTTGTATTTTGCATATATTTTGATGGTGATGTATGGAATGAAATGTGACAGTTGTTTTTAAAATGTAGTTAAGCTTTTCTGAGATTCAAATATTTTAACTAACTAGCCAAGACTATACATTTATCTCACAAGACTTTTGAACAAGGTATAAATTCGACTTGAATTTAACCAAGTTATTTCACATCCCTGTGTGTGAAATTGAGTTCGTTTATGTGTTATTCATCAGGATACCGCCAGTGCCAGATGGGATTTCAACCGAACCTGTACTGAGGATCACCTAATTAGCTCCACTAACTCCTTTATTGTATTTAGTCAGATTAATCTACGGTGCTATCTAGGATACCATAAGCTAGCTCATCCACATGCAAACATTGATCTGCACACAAGTTAATGTGACAGATATATCGTCATGCGGGAGGTTTACCGTCAGTGACCGATAGGCTATCAACCAAACCGGTACTGAAGCTTGCCTCATGACCTATCGAAATGCTGAGAGTTCCAGGGATTCAAATTTGACTCCCTTATTTTCTTCAAGGGTATAGGGATACTTGCTCTTTATAGTGATGAAATCACTGTTTATTTTTATGATAATACTTGTCTTTTTTTTTTTTTTTTTTTTTTTTTGAGCAAGGGATTTGAATATGGAGTGACGAGAATCACTATTGTTTGTGCCTTTTTATGTGTGCACTGTAGGATGTCAAATTTTAGTGTTTTGACGTTTTGCAAATTTTTGATGTTTTGCAACTTTTGAGAACTTGGGATTCATGGGGAATTGGGTAGGGAGGATGCTTGTCCTTTTGCCAACTCTCAACATTCCTAGGGTCATTTGCACAGGGGGATAAGCAAGATAGCCGTTTCGCTTATGGGGACCTGGATTACTTTGCAGTCTTCATCTTTCGTTCACACAACTTAGGAATTTTTATGTGTGTTAATTTGTGTTGGGACGTTACGTAACAAGGTGTGATCCAAGTAAAACTTTCCCGTGTAAAATCTGTTTAACTATGTACAGTTTTGGCTAGAAATTTAAAGACAGCTGAATGACGAAAACCCTATATACAGTAGGAGACAACTGACTATGCTAAAAATGGTCGTGGTGTTATGCTGGATGTATGCATTTATGAACATGGATGTGATGTGGAAAATGATGGTCTTGTCAAGTAATGACAGCCTATGGTGCTTTTGACTTGTATGACCTATCGAAGTATGCAAGGGATGGATGCAATGTTTAATGCAACCTATATTTTTGTATTTTGATTTTTATGAAAATGCATGCAAATGTTTTGGTGATTTCGTTTTTTTTTTTTATGAGAATGTATGGAAAATGCAAATGTTTTTGTGATTTTGTTTTTTTTATGAGAATGCATGTAATTGAAATGCAATTGTTTTTGTGATTTTGATTTTTGTTTTTTTTTTTTTTTTTTTTGAGTATGCATGGAATTGAAATGCAATTGTTTTTGTAATTTTGATGTGTTATGAGAATGCATGGAATTGAAATGCAAATGTTTTTGTGATTTTGATTTTTGTGTTGTTTTTGTTGATTTTTGAATACTTATGTTGACCAAGCAGTTATGGTAACTCTTGGAGCTTTTGGGTTGACCAAGCGATTGTGGTAATCCTTGGAGATTTTGTCTTGACCAAAGGGTTTATAGATACCTTTGGGGCATTTAGGGTTTGACCAAGCGATTATGAAAATCCCTGGAGCTTTTAGGGTGACCAAGTGATTGTGATAATCCTTGGAGTTTTTTGGGATGACCAAGAGATTGCGATAATCCTTGGAGCTTTTTGGGATGACCAAGCGATTGCGATAATCCTTGGAGCTTTTGGGATGACCAAGCGATTGCGATAATCCTTGGAGCTTTTTGGGATGACCAAGTGATTGCGATAATCCTTGGATATTTTTGGGATGACCAAGCGATTGCGATAATCCTTGGAGCTTTTGGGGATGACCAAGCGATTGCGATAATCCTTGGAGCTTTTGGGGTTGATCAAGAGATTGTGATAATCCTTGGAGCTTTTGGATGACCAAGCGATTATGATAATCCTTGGAGATTTTAGGGATGACCAAGAGATTGCGATAATCCTTGGAGATTTTGGGATGACCAAGAGATTGCGATAATCCTTGGAGCTTTTGGGGTTGACCAAGAGATTACGATAATCCTTGGAGCTTTTTGGGATGACCAAGAGATTGCGATAATCCTTGGAGCTTTTTGGGATGACCAAGTGATTGCGATAATCCTTGGAGCCTTTTGGGATGACCAAGCGATTGCGATAATCCTTGGAGCTTTTGGGATGACCAAGCGATTGCGATAATCCTTGGAGCTTTTTGGGATGACCAAGCGATTGCGATAATCCTTGGAGCTTTTTGGGATGACCAAGCGATTGCGATAATCCTTGGAGCTTTTTGGGATGACCAAGCGATTGCGATAATCCTTGGAGCTTTTGGGGATGACCAAGATATTACGATAATCCTTGGAGCTTTTGGGGTTGACCAAGAGATTACGATAATCCTTGGAGCTTTTTGGGATGACCAAGAGATTGCGATAATCCTTGGAGCTTTTGGTTTGACCAAAGGGTTTATGGACACCTTTGGAGCGTTTGGTTTGACCAAAGGGTTTATGGACACCTTTGGAGCATTTGGTGTAACCCATTGGCTCTTCGGGGAATAGAGGTACCCCCGGCGTGATGATCTTTGTGCACCGGATCCGGCTCTGTAGGAATTGGCACGAATGGATCGGCCTTATGCACGGATAGGAGGGCAAGGTCCGCCTTCGGCACCGATGGTGCTATGATATCTCCGGGTGGAAGGTGCTCGCGATCTTCCCAAAGGAGTGGGATCAATATGTGATGCCAGTGGGCTGGGTCTATGCGCCACTCATGCCCTAGTCTTATGCCTAGTTGGGCCATTAGTTCGTCATGGGTGACAGGGTGATTGTGTCGTCGCGCATGATTGATATATTCCATCTCAGTTTTGTCTTTGTAATCATTATCGGTGATCCAAAGGCCCTCGTTGGCCCCCAAAATTGTCTGCGACATGTTAGGCTCGTCCGGCTCGAGCAGATTGACATGGTCCCGATGGGGTTGTTCCGTGCTTTGCAGGGGGACCTAATTTTCCTGTAATGGCACAGGCTCGAGATTCTGGAAACAAAAGGAAAACTATAATTATGCAATATAAGACGAAATATAACGCTTTAATCCTATGCACAAAAACAAGGAAAGGAGATAAATTGGAGACGAAAGAAAAGATGTAAGGAAATCACAGCCCTCTTTATTCAAATTTCTTATCCTCGGTTACATAGACGTCTCCTCCCTTTTTAGGGGCTAGGAGCGTTAAATTGGTCTTTGTTACAATTTGTGACTTAGTCTTCCTCCTTTCGCATGCCCACGTTTGGAATGGGCGGGCCAAATGTTGCCACCGCTTGCGTTGGTAAGGTAGACTCCTCGCCGCTCCTCTAATGCTGCAACTCTGCACTCAAAGAAACAAACAAGAAAGTCAGTAGCACCTGTGTATGAAAAATAAAAGATGAATCTAACGATGGTTGAAATGAATCTAAATGAAATGAAAGACTTGACAAAAGCATAAACATGAAACTAAAATAAATACCACGATTATGAAAGCACAAATCACCAGTAAGTGAACTAGCAGCACTTCGTCGCTCAAAATGCTCCTTCTCTGTATATTTTGGGTGAGGAAACTCACCATTTTATAGACCCAAGGGGTCTCTTTGAATTAACATGCAAAAGTGTTTCTTTGAATGAATGCTTTTGTTTGTGAAGAGAAGACTTCTTCTTGATCAAGGGCTTCTTAACTGCCTCTGTGCATGTCTTTGTGTGTTTTAGAAAACTCACTTGCACTCCTATGTCATGCATGAAAAGCTGAGTGGTAGTTCTGAGTTGTCATGCGCTGAGGTCTGACTTTTTGCTGGTCAAACCTGGCATTCGTCCCACCCCGGAGCGAGTGCTAATAATCGTCCCTGGGTGAAACGAGTACAAATCCATACTCGTCCTTGGGTAGGACGAGTACAAATTCGCACTCGTCCCTGGGTGGGACGAATAAGAAATAAAGTGTCTAAAAGGTGCCAAACTGATTTTTGACTTGTAAAACTACTGTGTAAGTGGTTAGAACCACTGTTTAACCTCTAGGGACTACCCTGGGGGCTATGTGTGTTAATGTGATCAGTTTTTGTAGTCACATAATCGGATTGGTCTTGTTTTGGTGTCTACAGGTGTCTACACAAAAATACCAAAATTAGTAACAAACTCAAAAATATGTTTGTCATTTTCAAACACTTGGAAATTTTGTACATTATCAGGTATAAATGGGTATGCTACTAATTCTATGAAAAAATTCTTAAGTCTTCTGTTATCCATAGGTTTCAGAGTGCTTGCTACTACTACCAAGAAATCTACAATTCTATTGCTCTTTCTAGAAATTAGTTTAATGTTAAAAGCATGGACTTCATTAATTAAATATCTTACTCTATTTCTATAATGGATTAACATTTTATCATGGCAAGCATATTGGATTATAACTTGTTTAACCACCAACTCAAAATCTCCTGGTAATTTTAAGCATTTGATATTCTTTCTTAGAGATAATTACAGTACAATATCAATGCTGCCAAACTGAAATCTATATGCTGCCAAACAAGATTTTCCTTTAGGACTGATTAGCTCAAAACCTAATCCACTACCTTACCTAGAATTTGATCCATCAAACTTAAGAGTCCAAACCAGATTTTCATATTTACTTTTCTTACTTGGAGATATATGAGTTTTAGAATCATTTGTAATCTATTTAGTTTCAAGAGTGTAAACTCCTAATTCTAATTCATTATAGATAACTTCATTGGTTTTATTATAATATGTAATAAGTTCTTTAAATCTAGGTTCTCTTTCTATTATAATTTAGTTTGCAGCTCCTCTCTAGGACAACTACATACAAGAAAAATGAGTGGTCATATATCCATTCAGGTTCTTAGACCAGTCCCTACTTAACAATATTCTATATTTATCTCGGATCTACTACTTGAATGTTTTTATACTACTAAATTCTAGGTTTTTATGCTAGCAGTATATAAATTTTTATGAGCACACAAAACACATTAACTTCTATTTTATCTAATTGCACTACCATTCTATTTGTATCATTCCAAAATTTTTGCACCCTTACCTTCAGGCTAAAGGATCCATGCCCGAAAGGGGGATGGGAAAAGGATGAGACGGTACCTAAGATTGAGAGGCCCTTTGAAGGTCTCGCCTCTTGGGGGAGGGGTATTAAGGTGATTTTTTGACGGATGGTGGGGTTCACCAAGAAACGTTTAGTGGCAGTTTCCACGCCTAGGTTGGGAATGTGTTTAATGTGTTCAGTCTTATCTTTAAACATCCAAGTCCTAGGTTTGGCCAGATGAATCTAAGTGTTCTATTATGAAAATGCAAATTAAATAAATACAAAAAATAGGTTTGGACAAAAAATAGAAAGAATACGCTAGATTAAAGAACCATACCTGATCCGGATGTCTGATGAAGGTTCTAATTTTTGTAGCAGTCCAAATCATCTAGAATTTGATAGAATCATCTGATATCTGACGGGATCATCTGAGATCTAACAAATTCGTCAAAAAAATTCGTTAGAGACCTACAAACAGAGAGAGATACAAAATACCAGAAATGTAACTATTCTAATAGAGAAAAATGGTGTAAAATGGCAACATAGATGCTAAGGTGATAATCACAAATAAAAATTTAAGTAGATTATGACGTTCTAATGACAAATTATGACTTCATTGTGCACTTAAGCTATATGGGTGAACTCCAAGATGTAGAACAATAAGGAATAATAACAAATTTAACTAAATGCAGGATAAATCAACAAACAAAGTGAGAAAACACAAACCTTGGGCACTGATTGCCCCCAATGTTGACTGCAGTTGAAATCATCTCGGATTGGTACGAAATCATATCGAATTGAACAGGATCATCTGCGATGATCTGAACTTGCTCCGACTGAAAAACAATGAAGTTCCTGCAAACAAACTTAAAAAAATACAAATGCAAATGGTGGTTTAAGATAGTCTAAGGCATGTAGAATTTCATGTTACAGGGAATTTTAGCCAGGGGGGATGCCAAGAGGGGGTCCTAAAGTTAAATAGGCTTAGGAGGGAGGTTAGGAGGTTGGAGATCATCCTAATTTGGAAGATATCCAACGAGGGAGGTCTCTAACGACGTAGAAACGCTTCTGCCCGAATTAGAGACGTCGTTGAAACAGAAGCTAACTATGCATAAATCAGTTTGGGACGAGATCGTCTGGACGTTCTTCTCCAGATGAAATCGTCCGATCTGAGGCGATATCGTCTGATCGGCGACGATATCATCAAATGGACAAAACAAACTCTAAAAATGGCATGGAAAATGAGGAAACGGGCAGCAGGCGGTTTGGGAGTGGTTTTGGGGTTAAAATTTGAATTTGAATTATTACTAATGTAATTTTAATTATTGCTAAGTTTTACTGTGCCAATTTTAGGGTGCTACATTTTATCCCCTCTTTAGAAAATTTTCTGAGGAAAATGCATTAAAGATGAGTTCTTCTTGATCTGCGAGAAAGAAAAAATTTATTCCCATTTTTAGGCGACGATTCTTGGTCGAATCGTATGACAGCTTACTATGATGCTGCCTCCGTGTTTTTACCCAAATCGAACGTTTGAGGTAAAAATGCGAAAATACAATTTTTTTTTTAAATGTTGTTTAAGTGTTTTTGAATAAAATTAAAAAATAGGGAAAAACCCTAATTCATTTTTACTATTCATTTTCATTATTTTCTGGTTTCTGGAGCTCTGCAGACAAGATGGTCGAGACAGCGCACAGATCGACAGAGGTCCGGCGCGGGCTACGGGTAAGGGTCTAAACTTAGTTTAGAAGGCTTGAATTTTGAATTTCATGCTTTTAGATTAAATTTTGATAATTTTTGAGCATCACGGCCATTTTTGGGCCGTCGACGTCGTCGAGACGAAATCGTCTTGATTTCGTCAAAATCGTCTCGATATCGCCGATTTTGTCCAAGGGCGAAATCGACGAAATGGGGATGATTTCATCAAAAATGGGACGATTTTTGCTGGCAAAATTGGGGATGAATTTGCTCAAATTTGGGATGATATCATCCAATAGTGGACGATATCATCATTTATTAAATTGAACTTGTTGTACTTGCATTATTAATGATTGTTTTATTAATGATTTTTATTGTTTTGTTGTTTATGTTGTAGAGAGGATTACTAAAGAGCAGAGAATGGAAATATGGTAGGTTGAGGGATGACTTGGCCACTCTATCTTAGGTAGAGTGAGATCAGCTGGCTCAAGTCGGATTGCAGCATGTGGTAGAGATGCCACAGGTTTCTACAGATATGGGGCTTTTGACAGCCCTAGCAGAGAGGTGGTATCCGGGTTCTTTCTGTTTTTGATTATCGACAGGGGAGATGACTCCCACACTAGAGGATGTATGGAGGATTTTGAGGATCCCCATACAAGGACGACTAATCACTCCTACGGCCAATCAGGGCCATGCGATGATGCGACTATGCAGAGATCCGAGCTTTGCCCTGGAGAAGGGCAGAGTGAACATCGAATCTATACGACAGATACCTGGGGCATCTATACTGACATAAGTTTTGGCTGGGGTTGTAGGTGGTCTACTGCTATGCCATCAGAGTGGATGTAGAGTACCATGGCTACTGACAGATGTGGTCTATGACATGAGAGACCACGGATACAGGTTTGCTTGGGGGAGCTTTGTACTATGTCGATTGTATAGGATCCTGTATGGGGTCATATACAAGGGCGGTCGATGTCTGGTTATGACATCTCTACTGCAGGTTTGGTGTTGGGAGCACATCGTAGTGTGAAGGCCAATAGGGCTCCCACTAATAGGGATTAATGGGGAGAGGCCCCGATCTTTCTACTGGTGGCTCCGGAGAGGGTCATAGTGACGGATAGATCTACCAATGTCCCGGAGA
Organism: Wollemia nobilis; assembly: GCA_028583015.1. Taxonomy (NCBI): domain Eukaryota; kingdom Viridiplantae; phylum Streptophyta; class Pinopsida; order Araucariales; family Araucariaceae; genus Wollemia; species Wollemia nobilis. The sequence goes on from JAQPPZ010001411.1 coordinate 7,403,105, forward strand.
CTACTTGACGACCTTGTCTCCGACCAGATCACCTGGAGGCCTTGGAGAGATCATCCAGGGTGGGCCGAGGATGGATAGGAGCTAGCTCATGTCAGGCAAGTCTGCTGGCTGAGGATGGAGAGGGGAGAGGTGGAGCTCCACCGCTATGACCAAGTTTTGAGGTAGTTCGATCTACAGCAAGGGATCCCATCCCTCAGAGACTACAAGTTTTACTAAAATGTCTGGGATAACACTACAGTTAGCAGGGCTCTAGATATGCAACACTTCTGGGGTCTAAACATAGATGATGCCCTCATTTAGTCGATGGATGGGGATGATGTTGGGGTAGCTGATGGCTATGATGCCTGGTACACAGACATCCGCCCTCCTCGGATGACGAGGGCTCAGGGTTTGATTCACATAGTTGTGCATCGAATGGGGAGGCAATGCCAAGTGACCATTAAGGCGGCATAGGGTCATGATGAGAGAGAGTAGAGGAGACCACAGGCTCAGCAGAGGCCACAGTAGCGGGAGATGAGGGAGGAGAGACCCCCTTCTCCATGGAGAGAGAGACCACCATTGCTTGATAAGGGCAAGGGTGTGGACATAGGAGAGACTAGTGAGATGGCTACTCTCTGGGTAGAGATTGTCTGTCTCCAGGCATAGTTGTAGAATCTATAGGATGAGGCTGCATGACATCGAGAGGAGGCCACATAGCTCAAAGATGAGGTAGCACACCTTAGAGCACAGAGTAGAGGGGTGAGAACTCGGGATCTAGCACAAGCTATTGCCCAGGTCACATTCTATCAGACACTATACCACCATATGGTGCCAGAGGGGTAGAGATTATCGCTATCAGCCCATATTACAGAGCCTATCAGGATGAGGTCATTGAGGAAATCATCACGATCAGAGTCCAGGACTCATAGCACCACACAGACTATGATTGGGCCACCTCGTCCACCTGACGGGGGACCGATAAAGACACACAAAAACTCACTTATGCAAATTCCAAATGTTCATGCATTGATCTAAAAAATACATACAAACATAGCCCGTAGGCTTTACAATGACCAACGCTCGGCTTGGTCTTCACACACTCTCTGCGTGCTATCTTCCTTAATCCCCCCCTGCTTAATACATTCAACTCGGTTTTTATAGAGGCCCCGACCCTCTGAGCCATTAATGACCCTCCAAAGAACACATCATCAAAACCTGCCACATCGACTTCCTATGGCCGAGCCTTCAATTTCTCTTCATAAATGGCAATTGCCTCGATCTACCATTCCAGCATGCATTTAAAGGAAACTGCATGAAACGTTTCTCATGAAAATCGGCAACAACCCGATTTATGGCACCACTCACCGCCGCTTCCATCGGATCACTCTGTGTGTCCCATCCTCGTCGTTTCCTGTGCTTTTGGGTAATCACCCACCTTAACTGCACTTTGTGCCACATGTCGTCCATAACAATTTTGAAAATATAGCCCGTCGTGGCTTCCTGCCATCTCTTTCTCCTTCTTCACCTTCTTCTCTCTCCATCACAATATCGCAACATGTCACGATATCGTGAAGTTCCAGCCTCCCTACTCTCTTTTTCATTTTTGGTCATGATATCACGATATGTCGTGATATCATGGCAAATTCTGTCGAAAGCCCCTTGCTTCTGTTTATGCAGCGATATCATGACCATTCTGCCCCTCGCTCCTTCGCATTGAAATCTGTCATGATATCGCAACGTCACGATATCGCGACGACTCCACTTCTAAGCCCCTTGCTTCGCTGCCTTTGTCATGATTTCATGACATGTCACAAAATCATGACAACTCCCACTACTCTGCTGAGTCTTCACCTTTGTGTCGTTATTTCATGACAGTCACAAAATCATGACACTTCCCCACTTCTTTTTGCTCTCCGACGTTGGTGTCACAATTTTGCGACACCCTCTGCTGTCAAGTCTTCTGTGCCATTTGTGTCGCGATATCGCGACACAATCCCTGTCATGATATCGCGATAGTTTCTACCCTCAAGATTTCTTGTTCATATTTTTCTTCCTTGGCTGACTCTTCAGAAGTGGCTCTTCTACAATTGGATGCTTCTATTGTAGGTGCTGCTAGATGCTCTTGCATCAGCGAGGGACCAAGAAAGACACACGCAAACTCACTTACGCAAATTCCAAATGTTCATGCATTGATCTAAAAAATACATACAAACATAGCCCATAGGCTTTACAATGACCAGCGCTCGACTTGGTCTTCACACACTCTCTGCATGCTATCTTCCTCAATCCCCCTTGCTTAATACATTCAAATCAATTTTTATAGAGGCCCCGACCCTCTGAGCCATTAATGACCCTCCAAAGAACACATCATCAAAACCTGCCACATCGGCTTCCTACGATCGAGCCTTCAATTTCTCTTCATAAATGGAAATTGCCCCGATCTACCATTCCAGCATGCATTTAAAGAAAACTGCATGAAACGTTTCTCATGAAAATCGACAACAACCCGATTTATGGCACCACTCACCACCACTTCCATCGGATCACTCTACGTGTCCCATCCTCGTCGTTTCCTGCACTTCTGGGTAATCACCCACCTTAACTACACTTTGTGCCATGTGTCATCCATAACAATTTTGAAAATACCACCCACCGCGGCTTCCTGCCATCTCTTTCTCCTTCTCTGCCTTCTTCTCTCTCCGTCGCGATATCGCGACATGTCGCAATATCATGACGTTCTGGCCTCCCTACTCTCTTTTTCATTTTTGGTCACGATATCACGACATGTCGTGATATCACGACCAATTCTTCTAAAAGCCCCTTGCTTCTGTTTATGTAGCGATATCGCGACATCATGATATCATGACCGTTCTACCCCTCGCTCCTTCGCATTGAAATCTGTCACGATATCGCGACGTCACGATATCACAACGTCGCGATATCGCGACGTCGCGATATCATGATGTTGTGATATCATGACCACTCCACTTTCGAGCCCCTTGCTTCGTTGCCTTTGTCACGATTTCACAATGATCGTGATTTCATGACATGTCACAAAATTATGACAACTCCCACTGCTCTGCTGAGTCTTCGCCTTTGCATCGCGATTTTGCGACAGCCACAAAATCATGACATGTCATGAAATTGTGACACTTCCCCACTTATTTCTGCTCTTCGACGTTGGTGTCACGATTTCGCGACACCCTCTGCTACCAAGTCTTCTACACCATTCCTGTCACGATATCGCGACATAATTCCTGTCACGATATCGCGACAGTTTCTACCCTCAGGATTTCTTGTTCACCTTTTTCTTCCTTGGTCGACTCTTCAGAAGTGGCCCTCCCACAATTGGATGCTTCTACTACAGGTGCTGCTAGATGCTCCTACATCAGACACTCGAGGTAAGTGGAGAAGTGATCTTCACTTCTACAAGGTTTGGTTGCTACCTCCTGCAACACTTTTCAACATTTCCCTGGCTCTGCAGACTGCTCCAAACCCTTCTCCTGGTCCTCATAACTTTTGTCTTCCTCTAGATAGATTTTACTGCTGCATACTTCCTCTGTAGCCTGCTTGCACTCCTCCTCTTTGCCAGATAAATTTTTGTCTTCTTTCAGATAGATCCCGGCACTGCTGCACCCTTCCTTGCATGCAACCTTCTTCAGCTTCAGCTTCTGATGCACTCCGACATCTCTTTTTTTTTGTCTTTCTTCACACCTCCTGCATCGCTCCTCTTGCTCCCGTAATTTTATGCTGAGCCACTCCTCTTGTAGGGCTTGAAATTGCCGCTGCAATGCCAAGAACTCTTCTTCTGGCACCATATCTTCCTTGCTATCCCGGCTTCTTTGAGGATGCATTTTTCTCAGCTTTTCTCACAAAGCTTTACCGATCCTGGTGTAGCTGCCTCACTGTCGGTGATCGGCTAACATGCTCAGGAATCTTAACTCTCTTTCTCAGAACCCTACCATAGATCCTAGTGTAACTGCCTCACAATAAATGATCTGTTACACACTCAGGAACATTAGCTTTGATACCACTGATGGGGGACCGAGAAAGACACACGCAAACTCACTTACGCAAATTCTAAATGTTCATGCATTGATCTAAAAAATACATACAAACATAGCCTGCAGGCTTTACAATGACTAGCGCTCGGCTTGGTCTTCACACAATCTCTGTGTGCTATCTTCCTCAATCCCCCCCTGCTTAATACATTCAACTCGATTTTTATAGAGGCCCCGACCCTCTGAGCCATTAATGACCCTCCAAAGAACACATCATCAAAACCTACTACATCAGCTTCCTACGGTCGAGTCTTCAATTTCTCTTCATAAATGGCAACTGCCCCGATCCGCCATTCCAGCATGCATTTAAAGGAAACTGCATGAAATGTTCCTCATGAAAATCGGCAACAACCCGATTTATGGCACCACTCACCGCCGCTTCCATCGGATCACTCTGCGTGTCCCATCCTCGTCATTTCCTGCGCTTCTAGGTAATCACCCGCCTTAACTGCACTTTGTGCCATGTGTTGTCCATAACAATTTTGAAAATACCGCCCGCTGCGACTTCCCGCCATCTCTTTCTCCTTCTTCGCCTTCTTCTCTCTCTATCACAATATCGTGACATGTCGCGATATCGCGATGTTCTGGCCTCCCTGCTCTCTTTTTCATTTTTGGTCATGATATCGCGACATGTCGCGATATCACGACCAATTTCATCGAAAGCCCCTTGCTTCTGTTTATGCAGTGATATCGCGACGTCGCGATATCACGACCGTTTCGCCCATCGCTCCTCTGCATTGAAATCTGTCACGATATCGCGACCACTCCACGTTTGAGCCCCTTGCTTCGCTGCCTTTGTCATGATTTTGTGACGATCATGATTTCATGACATGTCATGAAATTGTGACAACTCCCACTGCTTTGATGAGTCTTCGCCTTTGCGTCGCGATTTCACGACAGTCACGAAATTGTGACATGTTGTGATTTCATGACATGTCACAAAATCGTGACACTTCCCCACTTATTTCTACTCTCCGACGTTGGTGTCACGATTTTGTGACACCCTCTACTGCCAAGTCTTCTGCGCCATTTGTGTCGTGATATCGCGACACAATTCCTGTCGTGATATCGTGATAGTTTCTGCCCTCAGGCTTTCTTGTTCATCTTTTTCTTCCTTGGCCGACTCTTCAGAAGTGGCCCTCCCGCAATTGGATGCTTCTGCTGTAGGTGCTGCTGGATGCTCCTGCATCACCACCTCAGGGTGGGGGAGGAGATGAGGCTGAGAGCTCGAGGGGTTCTCGAGGCTAGCTACTATAGATTGCACTGCACAGATTGATTATAGTGCTTATTATTATTTTTGATAGGGGATTGAGTATGCCTAGGTACAGATTGTGGCATACCAATCTAGTTTTGAGATGATGTACATATACTGTTGAGATATATATAGATGAGATATATATATATATATATATATATATATATATATTTTTTTGATCATATGACTTGTCTTATGTATTTGTATGATGCTTTAATGTTTTGATTGATTGATTCGATGATTCATGTAATTATGCCACTTGGAAACATTATAATTTTGATGTCATGCTGTAAGATTTTAAATGAAATAATCTGATGTAAACAATTTGGTTGTTTGTGATGTGATAATTTGATAAAAATAAAAGGGACTTTTAACAATAATTTCAAAGGACATTGTCGCTATTATAGACCATTTCATGGAGTCTCCGCTCACTCGGTCGTCAAGCTAATCCTAGTATAGAAATATTGTTAAAAGTAAAAGAGTGTTTAAGAGACTGTCTTAAGACTTTGTTGTGATGATGCAAATGATGATGATTTGTTTTTCAGATTTCCATGAAAATATTATGCATGAAATACGAAAAGAAATATGATTTTTCTAGGCATAAATTCCTAAGTATGATAAAATGTTTGGATAATTCCCTAGGAATTATACCATCATTGCAAAATTGAAGTTTGACATAATGACATGAAATAGAATAAGTGTTTGTTTGTTGTAAAGCATAATTGTGTAACATAATGATTTAAGTCATATGTTTTTATGAATTTAAATAAATGGGAAAATAAAATTGGTACAATGGTTTGCGCTAGGCATAGAATATTTAGGTATAAACTTATACCATCATCGCGAAATCCAAAGAAGAAAATAATAGTTTTATTGCATGGTTGATTTTTAATTTTTGAAATAGTCAGAAAATATGAAGATGAGGACTTGCACTAGGCATAAAATTCCAATTTTGGTTTTTGGAACTATACCATCATCGCAAAAGTCAAAAGTTATATATAAATGTAACTTTATTGCATGTTTTGAAAATGATTTTGATTTTTGATAATGCATGTAGTTGTCTTTATACTAAACAACTGTTCTTCAAAGAAGAAAATGAATTTATCCCAAACAATTTGCAAAAATATTTCAAAGTATCTTAAAGACAAAAGTTAGATTTATAAGGAATCCCATGTGCGTATGTGAGTTTATTACCAATCTTGATTTATCATAATGATACACAAAATCTCTCAAATACAAATGTGTGTGCAATTGCATTGTTCATTTACCAAGTTTTGAGCAAGATAATTTGATACAAGTGATTTGAATGAACCAAATAAGTGTTCATTAACCATGATTTAGATGTATACAACCATACCAGACTACTACGTAGATCGGGTTATCAAGAGCTAGCTAATCCATAAGTAGACATAGGTCTGTACAAAATAAGGTTGTTAATGTGACAGACATATCACCACGCTAGAAGTTACCCAAGGCCAAGCGGGTTGGGCACAAACCACCTGTTATGGGGCTTACCTCACAGTTTTTGAATAATGGAGAATTCTAGGGATTCAAGCTCATCAACCCTTATTTTCTTTTCAAGGGGTAGGGAAAGGGATTTGATTGCTTTTTGCTTTTGCTTTTGCTCTTTTTTTTTTTTTGTATTGTTGTATTGTGACTTGATATTTGAGATAATGCTGAAATAACTTGTTTCTTTTTTCTTTTTCTTTTGAACTTTTCTTTTCTTTCTATGCTAGGGATACTTGCTTGGATTAGCTATAGAGCAAGGGATTTTTATTCTAGGTAGGGGTGAGCTTGTCCTTTTGCCAATTCTCAAAGATTCTAGACCATGTGCATGATAGGATAGCAGGGGAAACTTTTTGCTCAAGAACCACTTCTACTATGTAACATAGCATGGAAATTACAAATGTAATCATTTTATTGTGAAAAGATATGCTTGGTTTAAGTAAATAACAACATCAATTCTCTGTGCTCAAACTGTATTTAATTAAATTTTGTGTACTTTGATATAAGAGACTCAAAATAAGGTTGTTAATGTGACAGACATATCACCACGCTAGAAGTTACCCAAGGCCAAGCGGGTTGGGCACAAACCACCTGTTATGGGGCTTACCTCATAGTTTTCGAATAATGGAGAATTCTAGGGATTCAAGCTCATCAACCCTTATTTTCTTTTCAAGGGGTAGGGAAAGGGATTTGATTGCTTTTTGCTTTTGCTTTTGCTCTTTTTTTTTTTTTGTATTGTTGTATTGTGACTTGATATTTGAGATAATGCTGAAATAACTTGTTTCTTTTTTCTTTTTCTTTTGAACTTTTCTTTTCTTTCTATGCTAGGGATACTTGCTTGGATTAGCTATAGAGCAAGGGATTTTTATTCTAGGTAGGGGTGAGCTTGTCCTTTTGCCAATTCTCAAAGATTCTAGACCATGTGCATGATAGGATAGCAGGGGAAACTTTTTGCTCAAGAACCACTTCTACTATGTAACATAGCATGGAAATTACAAATGTAATCATTTTATTGTGAAAAGATATGCTTGGTTTAAGTAAATAACAACATCAATTCTCTGTGCTCAAACTGTATTTAATTAAATTTTGTGTACTTTGATATAAGAGAGATTAGTAATCATGCCAGATAAAATCAAGATATTTATTTTTTGTGTTTGTGATAGTGGGGGATTCCAAATAAATGCTAATTTATCCAAAATAACTAGAAAATATAATGACAATGCTTAAAGAAGAAATATATAAAACAAAATTTGTGAAGAGTTTGATAATTTTGACTCTCTCTTTCTTCTTTATTATTTTTTTTTGGGTTTCAAAAGAGTCAATAATATTGTTGTTTTTGACTTTTTATTTATTTTATTTGTTTTTGTTTAAACAGTTTTATATATTTTGAAAATGAGACAACATGCAAAATATGTACAAATGATGAAATGACCAAATTTTATGCGTAATATCGCTTAAGATGCATAATATTCATAGGTTATTTTAAATCTTTACCATCTAAAGTAGCTAATTTGTATGCTCTCGATTCAAATTTAGCAGTGATAATATATGGTCCAAGCCGCTTGGGCTCAAATTTACCTTTAAGGTCTTTAGTTGCATTAGTATTTTTTTTATTTTCTTTTAAAACAAGGTCGCCGACCTCAAAGGATCGATGACGAACTTTCTTGGCATATGATCTTTTAAGCTTGTTTTGGTAGGCACGAAGGTGCTCTAAAGCATTGATGCACTTTTCATCTAGAAGTTCCAACTGACTGAGTCTACCAGCTCGATATTCATCTCCTACTTTGGTATCTTGAAGTAGTAGAGCCAAAGAAGGAACTTCTAATTCAAAGGGAAAAACGACTTCAGCACCATAAACCAAGACAAAAGATGAAGTTCCAGTGGGAGTTCGAACACTAGTTCGATAGGCCCACAAAGCTAGATATAATTGAATGTGCTAGTCATGGCCAGTTTTATTGACCATTCTTTTGAGAATTTTGATTAAGGTTTTGTTAGATGCTTTTGCTTGACCATTACCCTGAGGATAATAGGGAGTGGACCAGCGATGTTGAATCTTATATTTTTGGCATAATTTTTTAACATATTTATTTTTGAAACAAGTTCCATTGTCTGAGATGATATTTGCAGGAATTCTGAACCTACAAATGATTTGATTAAAAATAAATTTAGAGACTTGAGTTCCAGTGTAGGAAGCTAAAGGCATAGCTTCAACCCACTTTGTGAAATACTTAGTGACAGTTATAATGAATTTGTGTCCATCAGATGACACAGGATTAATTTTGCCAATAATGTCTAAGCCCCATTTTGAAAAGGGCCAAGGAGATGAAATAGCCTACAGCTCTTGTGCAGGTGCATGGACAAGGTCAACATGTTTCTGGAACTTTTCGCAATGGCACACATAATCATGTGCATCATTTTCCATGGTAGGCAAAAAGTAGCCTATCCTAAGGAGCTTTTTAGCAATGACACTACCACTAAAGTGTCCTCCACAAGATCCATCATGGACTTCACTTAAAGCTGATTTGGATTCTTCTAGATTCAAACATCTCAATAGGATACCTTCAAAAGATCTCCTATATAAAGTATTGTCAATTATTACAAATAGACTTGCTCGTCGACGTAATAACCGATGCTGGTTTCTATTTGAATTGGCAGGGAAAGTCCCATTTTGGAGAAAATCAATTATATCCGTATACCAAGGTTCAGGAGTAGTTTCATTGATTAGAAACAGATCCAAAGGTTCTAAACATGACTTATTTGAAGTGGGTTCCTGGAGTTGACGAATAATGATGGTGGTATATTCGTCATCTAACTCCAAGGGTAGAAGAGATGCAGTTGCGGCCATAGCATCAGCTGCACGATTGCTAGTTCACGGAATAGCTTCCAAAGTAACTTTATCAAACAAGGATAACAATTGCAAAAAATATGCTTTATATGGGTGCAATTTATCATCTCTGGTCTGATAAACTTCATTAATTTGATTTATGACAAGCTGAGAATCACAAAAAACTAGCAAATGTTTGATTTTTAATTCCAAGGCAGCTCGTAATCCAAGTATTAGAGCCTCATATTCGGTAGTATTATTAGTGCAAGCAAATGTTAATTTAAAGGACAAAGGTATAAGATGTTTTTGTGGGGATATTAAAATAATACCCGCACCAGCCCCACTCATGCATCGGGCTCCATCAAAGTATAAGGACCATTGTTCAATATGGTCTGCTTCTAATTGAAGGCATTCATCAAGAAACTCAATGATGAGGGGATGGGTAGACTCTAAAGGTGCAGCAGCTAACTGATCTGCTATGATTTGACCCTTAACAGACTTTTGTCCTATGAACGTGAGTTCAAACTCACTTAGAGCAAGAATCCACTTGGTTGTGCGACCTGATAAATAAGGTCGACTCATGAGATACCGCAAGGGATTATATTTAGCAATGACATACATTTTTTGACTGAGCATATAATGACGTAATTTTTGCGTAGAAAATACGACTGCGAGACAATTTTTCTAATGCTGTATAACGGGTTTCATAACTGATGAGGGTTCGGCTAATGTAATAATTAGCACGTTCTTTCTTCTCATCATCAAGCTGAGCTAACATAGCTCCTAAAGCCAAATTTGAAGCTAAAATATACAGGAGAAATGGGCGATTAGGTCTAGGCGATGAAAGCACGGGTGGGTTAAGGAGGTATTGTTTGAGAAGTTAAAAAGCTTCTGTACGTTCATCGTCGCAATTAAAAGGAACATCCTTCTTAAGGAGCTTAAGAAAGGGAGTGGTTTTGTTTGCCAACTTATCAATGAAGCGACGAATGGCTTGAAGCTTACCTTGTAAACTTCGTAACTTCGATATATTGGTAGGTGTGGGCATATCAATGATAGCCGCAATCTTGAGAGGGTCGATTTCTATACCACGTAAAGAAACTAAAACCCCTAATAGCTTATCAAACTTAACTCCAAATATGCATTTGGCTGGATTTAATCGAATAAGGTATTCTCTTAACCGTTTAAACACTTTTCTCAAATCAGCTAAATGATCATCTTCTTTAATAGAGCGAGCGATTATATCATCTATGTAATTATGTAGGATATCATGCATCATATCATGAAAGATATAAGTCATAGCTCATTGATATGTTGCATCGGCATTCTTTAAACCAAATGGCATCACTTTCCAACAAAAGGTACCCCAAGGGGTAATCAAGGCTGTTTTAGGCTGATCTTTAGGAGCTATTGTGATATGATTGTAGATGAAAAATCTATCCATGAGGGACATCATTCCACTCTTGGTAGTAAAGTCAATGATTTGGTCCATGTTTGGAAGAGGAAAATCATCTTTAGGGCATGTAGCATTAATATCTCTAAAGTCTGTGCAAACCCTAACTTTGGTAGCTTCTTTCTTGGTGACTAGAACTACATTCGAGATCCATTCAGCATAATCAATAGCTTGTATAAAAATAAAATTCAGGAGTTTTTCTAACTCCCCTTTGACTAACAGGGCCACTTTGGGATGCATTTTTCTAAGTTTTCGTTTAACAGGTTTAGCATCCGGATGGACTACTAGATGATGCATGACTATAGAAGGGTCCAGACCTGGCATATCTTCATATGTCCAAGCGAAGACATCTTCATATTCTTTAAGGAATGCAATGTATTCGTCTTGTTTTTCTTGACTTAAGGCTAATCCAATATTGATTATGTGAGGAGTATCCTCAGTTCCAATGTTAACTTTAATGACGTTTTCTACTTCCATGTGTAGATCTCTTTCAAAATTACGTGGGGCGGGTGAAACACCCAATTCTTGTAATTCTTTTAAAGTTAAGTTGGACAATTTGTCTTTATGAGTGGTGGCCTCAAGTTGGGCTATAGTTGGTATAGAACCATCAAAATAAAAACCATTGTGTAACAACTCTTCAACGGAGACATCATGGAAAATATCTCCTTCCAACTCCTCATCGAATTCAGCAATCAATTTAGGGTAAGCTATGGATAGCATATTACATGTAAATGGCTTATTCTTTGAACACAAAGAATCTTGTTTATCTAGATAATCTTGATAACATATGAGTTGGTCATCATCTTCAAAAGGGAAGGGTTGACCCTTACTAGGAAATAGGCCCACACCACATCGGGCGGGCCATGGTTCTACCTCAATAGGTTCTTTCATACCATTTTGGAAAGGTCCCAAGACTTTCCCTTTATATCCCATTTTAAGCATTATGGGTTTAGCTTTAATATATTCATTAGCAAAATAGCATCGAGCATATCCCTCATGATGAGTTTTGATATTCCTGGGTATTCTTCCCCAATCATATCCCTTATAAATAAAAGCACAACTCCCGACTTGGTAAGTACTTCCCATAGGTTGTGGGAGGCCCAAAGTATGAGGATATGGTGGCAAGTTATTTAAAAGAATTGAATCTTGCATAAAAGCATTTGTTTTTTCTGATATTAAGATTGTGGATAAATCCGGTAAAAGTTCATCAGAAAGAGCATAAGATGTAGAAGGATTATTCCCTATATATTTAGATGTGGAAGGTATGATAGATGTTGATAATGTGGAAGTGTCAATAAATGGGTCTATAGGTTTTGAAGTTATAGGGATAGAACATGAAGGATTGGTTGTGGATTGAAGATATTTTTGAGGTTCTAGTGTGGTTTGTTCAGAATATGGTTGAGTTAAATGTATAGGTGTAGTTGATGGAGTAGATGATGTTATGTGTGTGTTTTTCACACGTTTAGATGAAAAATAGGAATTAGGATGTGTGGATGATAGAGCAGGGCAAAATTGCACTCCAACAGGTTCTGCCAAAGCACACATATCAAAGGGTCTAGGGTCACCATGGATAGTGACCAACTGATTTTTAAATTCAAATTTAACACATTGGTGTAAAGTGGAGGGAACCGCTCACATCGCATTGATCCAAGGGCAACCCAAAAGTATATTGTACGATGTTGGGCAATGTACAATAAACACGGTTGTATCTAGGGTTCTAGGACCAACTTGCAAGGGTAAGGTAATGACTCCACACGTTTCTTGTGTCTCGTCATTGAAAGCTTTGATAATCATGTCAGTTTTCTTCATTTCATCACTTTTAAAGCCAAAATGTTGGTAGAAGTCAAAAGTACAAATGTTTAGAGATGAACCATTATCAGTCAGGACTCTTTTAACAACTACATCTCCAATTAGAGCAGTAATATATAAGGGATTATCCTTATGTAAACTGTGTTGTGGGATATCTTTATCTCGGAAGTCAATACAATCGACTTCTCGAGTGATGATAGTATTGGACATGGCTTCAAGTTGAATATTTTGAGGTACCATAATTTGGCTTAATGTAAGCATTAACTCATCCCTATGGGTGGGAGAAAATCTTAACAAATACAACAGGGAAATTCTGGCTGTAGTGTTGGATAATTGTTCATTAATATTGTAAGGAGGCTTAAGTTGAACATTAGACATATGATTCCCTTTATTGGGATTTTTCAAAATAAATGGGGCTGACCCATCATTTTGAGTTTGATCCTGTTGAGAGTTTTGAGCCTGTTGTCTGGTAACAACTCCGATGGTACCTACAATGTTATATTGAAGATGTTGAACTGGTCTCGGTTGAGCATTTATGGCTTGTTAATTAGGAAGGAATTGATTAGAAGAGGGTCGAGTAGTAACTCTTCTAGGAAATGGTTCTTCCGGAACCATAGCATCTGTGATAGGTTGAATAGGATCTGATTCATTTTCAGAACTATTCGATTGGTTTGAGGTGATGTCTACTTCACTTTCAGTATCTGATTCTACATCACTAGGATCGGGAGTTTGAAAATTATGTAGGGGCCTGGTCATGACCAGGGATAAATTTGTGTCAAATATTTGAGGATCCTGAACAGGTAATTGTCCGCTAATAGTACCTACATATCGGGTAGGAGGGGGAACATTATGATGTTCGATTTGATTGGCCACTTCTTTACCATGGTTTGGTAAAGGATGTTGAAATATATCCAATGATTGATTAGCATTTTGATTTTTATTTTGGGGAATGGTATTTTGAGCGTTATTAGGAGCATTTTGTTTAGGTTGGAAATCTTGCACCTCCATTTCATTATTATCAATCAAGTCTTGTATTTTATGTTTCAATATTTTGCAACAATTTGTAGCATGTCCAGGTCCTCTATGAAAGTCACAGTGTAGATCGACTCTGTATCTGGGTATAGTTGGATCAGGTTCTCGGATATCTGGTAATTGAATCAAGCCTCGTGCTAATAATTGAGGTAGAATGGTTGATAAAGGTTGATTTAATCTAGTAAATTCTCGAGGAGGTTTATCAGGGGTTTTTAATATAAAATTTTTTGTTGTCTTCGTTGTATTGATATTAGCAACATTTCTGCTATCAGTGACTCCGTCACCTACAACTTGTTTGTTTTTATACTGATTTCTGGATTTTTTCTCATCATCTTTCTTTTTGAGCTGACCTCCTCTAATGAGAGCATCTTCTACCCTTCGAGCTAAGTCTATATCTTGATCGAAGGTGGTTAAGGTGGTAGTTGATAACTCATAAGAGATTTGTTCTTGCAAATTATTGATAAAAATATCCAACATTTCCCTATAAGGTAACACAAAGTGTAGTTTTCCTATCAACTGCCTCCATCTAGCTAAGAAATTAGCAAAACATTCATCTTTGTCTTGTTTTAAGTTGTACAAATCTTTAATGGTGACATGCCTCTCGATGTAGGCACTAAATTGATGGACAAACGATTTAGCTGTTTCTTCAAAATTTTTGAATGAATGAGTGGACAATTGATAGTACCACTCTAATGCCATTCCTCCTAAACTTTTTGGGAACATTTTTAGTAATAGCAAGTCATCATGTGATATATCATGACATGCTATCCTAAACATGCGAAGATGCTCTATGGGATCTCCAGTTCCTTTATATATAGGCAGGACGGGCATGGGAAAGTTTTTAGGGTATGGTTGTGCTACAACTATGGGATCCAGAGGTTGACTACATATCTCTTGATAATTGTACAAGGGACGGTAGGGATCTATCTGGTCCATGCGCGAAGCTAACTGTTTCACCATGGCTTCCAGATCACCGGTTTGCCCACCATATTAGTTTGGTAGGGCATTAATATGGGATTTGTGAGCATATGATGGAGGGACATGGAGATTAGATGCTATATTGCTATTGTGTAAATTGTTGGTAGGAAGGGTGTTATGAAGAAATTTTGAAGTTGTATTATGCTGTATCCCAGATTGTTGAAAATTGGTGTTTGGCTTCATTTTAGGTTTTTGTTGATTTGAAGCATATTGATCAATCGTTTTGCAAAGTAAAGCAGTGAAGGAAGTTTTATTTTGTGTGGGAATGATTTTAGGCTCAATAACAGGTTCCTTAGGGGGTTGGGTAACCTCGTTGTTTTGGCATGTTCTGAATCATAGTGACCATATCTCTATTGGATGGTCCAACTTTATCACTTTCTTGATCAACAAAGGACAAGGGATTAGTGTGTATGTTAAACATATCTTCCATAGTTGCTTGAGTGTCACTAATTTGTCCTTTATCAATACGAACTGCCATATTAAGAGCACCGATGTTATTATTGAAAAATTTCCAGAAATGATCTAAGTTATCAAAAGCAATAGTTCCATCTGGAGCTATTCTAGGGGATGAGGATCCTTCCTCTTTAAGATTGTCTTCTTGTTCATTGTCTTCACCTAGGTCATATTCTGGCTATTCTAGAGTTTCTCCTTCCGGAATTGGATCCTCAGGAAGGACATTTGGGTTTGTAGTTTTGCCTTCTAACCAATCTTCTTCTTCTTGTTCAGTTTGTTTACCGTTTCTAAGTTTAGGCATTGTGCTTAATTTTAAATTTCAGCAAATATATATATACTTGTATTATATATATATATATATATATATATATATATATATATATATATATATATATATATATATATATATATATATATATATATGCAACAAGGTATATATTTTAATTATATACCTACTATAGTATTTGAAATAAAATGTTTTGGTTTTTTGTTATGTTTTCTATTTTTCTTGTTTTTTTCTATTTTTTGTTTTTGTAACAATATTATAAAGATAACAAACAACACAATAAATGCAAAAAATGATAATGAAAGCAATGATCTAGTTTTCTATAAATAATTTATAAATTTCATTAATGGGCTCGAGTTCTTCAGGATTCATGAAGTGTTCTTCTTCAAATTGGAAATTTTCTTTCAAGAATTTAACAAAAAGTGCTATAGTGATATTATCTGTCTCAGACTCTGGTTGGTAGAAATAGAGTTCGTGGCAATACTCTCGATATAACACAGCTCGAGGAACTCTCCTCCATATTTCCCTATCCATAAGAATGACCTCTTGATCTTCTACACGACCTAGGAATTGGTGTATAACAGCTGCGTTCTCGAGGTATTCCTCGAAGGTGAACAATTTTGAAGACACAAGAGCTCTCCTATAAGCTAACCACCTATGGCAGGCTCTCTCTCTAAAGTTCATGATAAAAAATGAGTTGATGAGGATCTAGGATCCTATCTAGGGCAAACCTCTTGATTTGTCTAAGTTCGGTTGATCTAGATGAAATGACACCTAGCCTCCTATCAAGTTCTTTCCATAGAAGTTGGTTTCTATCTGTTTCAGGCACACTAAGCACATAATTAACTTCTATGGTTGCTAATTGGTTTTCAACATTTATAGTAACTGCTAGTCTTTTCTTAGGAGCTACCATCTAGACATGATATGCAACTTAGTATTTTATAATGATTTTAAATGCATCTATGTTTTTGTTTTTTTTTGTTTTCAAAAGGTTTTAGCTTCACGTTGGGTTCACCAAAATGTATCGTTCCAAAATTTTTGCACCCTTACCTTCAGGCTAAAGGATCCGCGCCTGGAAGTGGGATGGGAAAAGGATGGGATGGTACCTCAGACTGAGAGGCCATTTGAAGGTCCGGCCTCTCGGGGGAGGGGTATTAAGGTGATTTTTTGACGGATGGTGGGGTTCACCAGGAAACGTTTAGTGGCAGTTTCCACGCCTAGGTTGGGAATGTGTTTAATGTGTTCAGTCTTATCTTTAAACATCCAAGTCCTAGGTTTGGCCAGATGAATCTAAATGTTCTATTATGAAAATGCAAATTAAATAAATACAAAAAATAGATTTGGACAGAAAATAGAAAGAATATGCTAGATTAAAGAACCATACCTGATCCGGATGTCTGATGAAGGTTCTAATTTTTGTAGCAGTCCAGATCGTCTGGAATTTGATAGGATCATTTGATATCTGAAGAGATCATCTGAGATCTGACGAATTCATCAGAAGAATTCGTTAGAGACCTACAAACAAAGAGATAGATACAAAATACCAGAAATGCAACTATTCTAATAGAGAAAAATGGTGTAAAATGGCAACATAGATGCTAAGGTGATAATCATAAATAAAAATTTAAGTAGATTATGACGTTCTAATGACAAATTATGACTTCATTGTGCACTTAAGCTAAATGGGTGACCTCCAAGATGCAAAACAATAAGGAATAATAACAAATTTAACTAAATGCAGGATAAATCAACAAACAAAGTGAGAAAATGCAAACCTTGGGCACTGATTGCCCCCAATGTTGATTGCAGTCGAAATCATCTCGGATTGGTACGAAATCATATCGAATTGAATAGGATCATCTGTGATGATCTAAGCTTGCTCCGACTAAAAAAAAATGAAGTTCCTACAAAAAAACTTAAAAAAAAATACAAATGCAAATGGTGGTTTAAGATAGTCTAAGGCATGTAGAATTTCATGTTACAAGGAATTTCAGCCATGGGGAATGCCAAGAGGGGGTCCTAAGGTTAAATAGGCTTAGGAGGGAGGTTAGGAGGTTGGAGATCATCCTAATTTGGAAGATCTCCAATGGGGGAGGTCTCTAACGGTGCAGACACACTTCTGCCTGGATTAGAGACGTCGTTGAAACAGAAGCTAATTATGCACAAATCAGTTTGGGACGAGATCGTCTGGACGTTCTTCTCCAGAAAAAATCATTTGATCTGAGGCGATATCATCTGATCGGTGACGATATTGTCAAATGGACAAAACAAACTCTAAAAATGGCATGGAAAACAAGGAAACGGGCAGCAGGTAGTTTGGGAGCAGTTTTGGTGTTAAAATTTGAATTTGAATTATTACTAATGTAATTTTAATTATTGCTAAGTTTTACTATGCCAATTTTAGGGTGCTACACTATTATAAGGGGCAAGTTTCAAATCTAACTTTTGATAAACAACATGTGGCATGACGTTACCTAAAACTCCTAAATCAACAAGATAGTTGTGTAAATTCTTACTTGCAATTCTGATAGTCAAGGGAAAAATGGGGGCTTCCCCTTTGTCCTTTTGTGACACAAATTGGGCATCCATGGATTTCTTGGATCCAACTTTATTTTTGTCACTAAATGCTTTAATTAATAGTTCTTGCTAGTTAGTTAGCTAGGCAACTTCAAACAAAGATATGCTTACTTTTGTTTTCTTTAAATCTTCCATAATATTATATGTATATTTATCTTGTTCTAAACCCTTGTACGGTTGTGGCGGGACATTAGCCTTAGGTGGATTAGTATTATTATTGGCTTGAACATCAAGAGGAACAATGATATTATTTAGTGGAGTAGAAGAAGTGAGAGGAGCTTTACCTTTACTTCTAAGCATATAATTGTGATTTTATTTCTTGAATTGCATGTAAGCTTGTACTTCTTCTAAAGATCTGTCATATCCTTCTTCATCTCCTTTTGATGATTCAAAAGTTTCTACTACTAAGGTTATTCCATTACTAGTGCTTGCTTGATTTGTATTATCTTCATTAGGTATTACCTCCATATTTTCCATTTCTTTTTGAAGTATATCTAAAGCTATTTTGAACTTAGGATAGTCATTTTCACTGTGTTGTGTAGTGGAATACACTCTACACCAATTTTTTAAGGCTAAATATGAAATATTTACTATGGTATTAGGTTAATTATGATTGACGATGGGATTTGGTACTCCTCCATTATTTGGATGTGTATTCCATTGATGATTGACTCTTTGGAATCAAATATCCTATTCTGAGGTGTATTATTGGGTGGAGGATTCTAAGGTACCTATTTTTGTAATTGAACCATGTCATTGCTAATATTCTGGACCAATATTTGTAGATTATCTAACTGGGAATTGAAATTATTATTTTTTCTTGCAGTAGCTTGATTTGTTATGTTATTTGTAAATGCAGTGGGATTCAAGAAAGTGGGTATATTTTGATTTTGAGTAGCATTCAAAAATATTGGGATGTTCTGATTAGGATTAACATTTGGAAATATTGATATATTCTGAGTAGAGGTAGTGTTAAAAATGCAGATGCATTATACACATTAGTTTTAGTATTCTTATGAGCAGTAAATTGGTTATCTAAGTATGGTGGAGTAATAGGATGGGTAGGGGTGGTAATGGGATTACATGGTTGATTATAACTGGTATATAGTAGAGTATTCAACATCGATAGTTGTTGTGAAAGAGCTTGATTAATCATGAGAACTTGGTTAAATGCACCCAACTATCCTAAAGAGGAAAATTGACCAATTCCAAAACCTTGAGGTATTAATCGCTATTCCACAATCAAGGTTTCACTATATGCAATGGGCAGGGTGGTAATATGAGGAGTTATTCTTACAAACATAGATATAAGAGGATATAAAGTTGTAAAATACATTTGTATGAATACATCAACATTAAGTGTGTAGGGTGGATTCAACCTATTATACAACTTGTGAAATATGGTATTGAACAGTCTTAGAGGCTCATTGGTATCCCTTTTGGCTATGACAAATTGATGATATATGACAACTAGATCTATGGGTAATCTAAATTGATTAATAAAATTTATCTCTAGTTCAATCCAAGAAGTGATAAAATTAGCAGGCAGGCTGATGTACCAGTCATATGCTAGTTCATCCAATGTAAGAGGGAACATCCTATAGGTAACATCTTCATGTTCAACCTACAATATGATCAAAGCATATTTAAACGGTTGAATGTGTTCTTTGGATATTATATCTCCATCATGTATATACCTAGGCAGATATCTCTCTGTATTTTTTGGCATATCATGGGTGGGTTGAGGAATAATCAGTGGATTACTACCACCTAAACAAGGTGCAAATGCTACCATTGGTGTATGTAAGGGGTGACGAAAAATTTGGTAAATGGTATAATAAAATGAGATGAAGTATTAATGGAAGGAAAATTACTTGATTGAAATTTACATTTTTTGGGTCTTCTAGGAGGATAAAGGCTATGAAACTCAGTACTATCTCTTGAGGCCTTAGACCTAGTAATACGTAGTAATAGTAAGAATTAATAAGAAATTATCTGTAGTATGAATAAAATAAAAATATATGACTGAGTAATGAATTAGTTAACTCAAGATCCTCCTTCTAGCACCATTTCCTATTACACATTGAGGGCTTAGATGACTTAGAACAATTATGGCTTAAAATAATAATGAATCTAATAGTTCATGGTAAAGTAATAATGAATAAAATTGTTCAAGCCCTCATTCTAGCACCATTTATTTTTGAGTGATACATATTCCCAATTTGCAAAATATTCCAATAGCTAGGACTCATTCAGGATGTCCTCTCTTGAAAAGAAATAATCAATTTCCTCAAGGTTCTAGTAAGGTTGGTCTAACCCGGTTATGTTAATATCAAATATTATAAATCAAAGCATGAGAGAAGGGAATTAAATGGATAACTCAGTGGGAACATATAATTGTTTACAAGGGTGAGTGTAAATTCATTATCTAAGCTTATAAAACATAATTCTAAGTTAATATTCAGTTAATCAAATATTCATTATCAAAGATTATTTCAGTAAAATAGAAAATACAAGATTCTAGGCTTGCTACCTTAAAATTTATCAACATATATCATTCATTGCACCATAAACATACTCATTATATTTTGTGGCAATGATTATTCTGAAACTAATAAAAGTATAGCATATGAAATGAGCTTCAGAAGATAGGATTCAAACTAATATACTCCTAGTCTAGAAAATTTCACAAAAAAATTCAAAAGGAGAAGGTTAAAGTGAAAGAAAACAAGCCATTGTAGTTGAATCCTTATGCTGAATTTGTAAAAGCAAGAATTATGATATAAACCATCTCTGACTCAACCAAAATTTACATAATTTTATACCAAAGTGATTTTATCTTCAAATAAGAAAGACAAATACTAGAATTATCATAGATGTAAACACCATCAGCATGCACAGAATACACCAAGAAATTCTAGAATTTGTATTGATGAAGGTATTCAATGATTACAACTCTCAAAAATTACTTGCATAAGATGATTGCAAGGCATAAAATTCTTCAATTACAATAACAGGGGTACATATGCTTATCAAACTACAAAATAAAAAGAAAACCCCTAAAATGTTTATTGCTAAAAATAGCATCCAACCCTTTGGAATGGGATCTCCATGGCTATTTATAGCCTTATAATTTCAAATTTTAATGGTTTATAGTTGCAATTTTAGTGGTTTACAGTTGTATTTTCAATGGTTTACAGTTGTATTGATGAGCTATCTGTAGATGATGTGTCAATTTGTGCTTCTTCCTGATCTTGATATTCAATTTCAGCCTTTCATCTTCTAATTGTCTTAGAAGTGTATCTCTGAAGACTAGGTAGTTGAATCATCACACTCCAAATGGTCTAAGCTTTCATGCACCAATGATCTAGAATTAGTTTAGGTTCAGTGTGTCTTTATTTCTGATATATCACATATTAGAGGGTACTTTAATGTGGTTTGGGTTTGAAAGATGCAAAAATGTAACACCAAACAATGCTAAATAAATTGAACACAAGGAAACCAAAATTGCACAATAGATGATATTGTATTAACAGGGGGAGCCTAAAAAATCCATTGTTACAATGTGTATCCTTGGATCCTTTTTTATACAGATTTAAAAATGGCTAGGATTCTTTGAAACCCTAGCAAACAAGGTTGTGGTATCTTCAGGCACGTCTTTCTCCCAATAGAGTTGAGTGGGCTTCTTGATATCTAATGCCAGGCCACTCCAACTTAAATGACTGTCCAATGCTGATGTAGCACCTTTAGATCTACACATAATGACATAAAAAATAGATTAGTAATACCTGTGAGGGCTCCACAATGTAATACCCTCTATAAGCAATAGTAAAACCTTAACTATCTACTGCAAAATAGAGTGAACATGCATGAAAATGTATAAATGAAATAATAACTAGTAGCTTTACCTTGCTTAATTTCTTCTGATCTATGAGATTTGGTTGCAATGGATAGGTGCAATGATTCCCTAGCATCACTCGAAGGCTAGGAGATCTTCAAAACACTTACATAAAACACTTGTAGGTACCTAGCAGTTGCAAGAAACGCCTGTGGGTTCTTGGGACTAGTAGGGAGGCATCCAGAGGTGCTCGACGGTGATAAAAAGTGCCTAGAGGTGTTTGACGGTTGAGGAAAGATGCTAAAAAAGTAGATCTAGAGAGGAGAAATGGATGGTGATGATTGCGGGGATTACGATGAGTGAGGATGAAGGCAAAAGTACTTGGATATTCTAAGGGAAGATGAAACTCAAGGAATCTTAGGGTATGAATTGCTCAAGGACTCTAAAAACTCAAGTTGCTTAGGGGTTGAGCCATCAAAATGGCCTCTATTTATAATCCAACCTAGGGCATGCTAGGGTTTCAATGACACTAATCGTGTGGCTGAGATAAAAGCACATCAAAGGGTGGATATTAAATTTAGGGTGTGGTATGGATTGATGTGGATGGATAAACATGATTAACTGAGATCGTATGGTTGGGATTAATTCACTTTAATAAATATATTTATTAAATATATATATATATATAATATAATATATAAAATATTAATATTAAATATATATAAAATAAATATATAAATATATGTAAATAGTGGGTGGAAAATGGCAAGAAAGCATGGGTGGAGGACAAATGGTTAGGTTTTGGTGTCTACAAATGCCCCTTTTAGTACTGCATTGTATGAAACACAATGTAGTGTAAATACACGAGACACCTATTTTGGCTAGGTGAAGAAAGAACTTCTCTTGGGATGTGGAACACGAGCTTGAAGAGAAAAGAAATAAAGTATTTGAGTTTTTACATAGCTTACCCCCTCAATTGGCGAATGATTTTTCGGATGAATCTCACAAGCCAATTGAAAAATATGTGCAAATGAATGATGTATGATGTGCATGATGTAAACATGATACCATTTTTGCCCCAATAGTGGGAAGGGGAGTGGTGAAAAATATGATATGATGCGTCTATTTTTACCCCAACATATGAAGGAATTTGTGATAGGTGTGATGCAAATTGCGTCTATTTTTTCCCAATAGATGAAGGGATTTTTTGTAGATGTGATGCAAAATATGTCTATTTTTGCCCCAATAGATGAAGGAATTTTGCCAAGTGCTGATGTCATGATCATGTAGGATGTATCCCATTGTGGTAAAGTCAAAACCAAATGTGGTTACCCCAAATTTGGGGTGATTCTATGCTGCTAAAGAATATGCCTTTTGGCATCATTGATATGCAAATATGAAAGATGCAAAGAGTAAAAGTAGTCAACTTCGTAGGGCCAACTAGTGACTCTCAAATAATTCCTAGGATCGAAACCAATCACCCTATCTAAATTTAATCGCCATGATGAATATCAAGAAAATGTGAGATGAAATTTGATATTTTTCTTGTTTTTAATCCCCACAAATAGGCCATCAATGACTGCTTTTGTGCAAATTATTCTTGGCAAGGTTTCACGCAAAATGTGAAGTACCAAATCCAATTATGATTTCCAACAAGGAGATATGTGATGATGAAAATGACCAAGAATTCTTATGGTAGATATTTAATCTTACCGAATTGCATGGACGCAAATCGCTACAATCACCAAGTATATAAAAAATTCACTATATACAAGATTCACTTGAATGTTCATTTTTTCACTTGGTAAGCATGCAAATGATGATATAGAATGATGTGACAATGATGTATGAATGATAATATTGATGATTGTGGTCATTTTGTGAAGATGTGGACCATTTTGGATTGCTTTTGTAACTTTCTTGGTGAATTTGCAATTTGTGGTCACAAATGAAAATTGTGCATCCAAATCAGTTGGAATATTCACAAAACCTGATAAAATGATGAAATGAATGCATGGATGAAATTTGGAGTGATTTTGTGGAGTAAGCCACTATTTTGTGATGTTTTGTAATTTGATGCCAAATTCCCATTGGCACTTTTGATCTGCAGAAACACCTATTGGTGTTTGGGTGTTCTACAAACGCCCACGGGCATTTTAGTGCACCAAGAGATGCCCATGGGCATATCAAGGTACCTAAAGTAGCTATAAATAGCTAAAAATTTGAGAAACCAAGCTCATTTATGCATTTAAGAGTTTCAAAAACTTCATTTGGGAGAGTGGAGTGAAGTGATGTGAAGTTTTTGGAGTGCAGAAGCTATGGCAACAGAGGGAGTGGATGAAGAGGTCGAGGCTGCGGTTGGAGCATGGGCTACTGAGGTAACTCCTTTGTTTGTTGTATTGTGCAAAATTTTGTGTTTTGTGAATTTTTTTACAATATTAGTGACAAATGTTTTATGTTGTGCTCTAGATTAGGATTTGGGAATCTTGGCATCGATTCTCACCTTACATCCCTGGGATGAGGAAGGTGGTTTCGGATGAGGAGTTGGAGCTGCTGGAGGAGGTGGGGATAGCTAGCGAAGGTAGCCCAGTTGGATGTGGTGAGGGTTGATGAGGGGTACCTCTCTATCTTTGCATAGAGGTGGGATGTGAATGGGGGAACTTTTTAGCTCCCACGGGTGAGGTGATGGTTACATTGGAGGATAAATATTGCATCCTCATGGTACCGATGGAGGGGATCCGAGTTGATTTTAGGCTCAATTGGAATACAAATATGATGAGGATGTTTGGGGATGCATGGTAGGGGGTGAAGGTGGAGTGTGGAGGTATTCATTACTTGTCCATGTACATGGATAAGGAGTTGGACCTCCTTCATGCCTTGGTTATGTTTATGTTGGCTAACATCATGGTCCCGAACAACACTAGGTGTAGGTTCCCTTGGAACCTGATAGGGGTAGTGAGTGATATGCTCACTAGGTGACAGGTATATGCATGGGCTCCTGCCTTGTTGGCACAGGTGTACTTGGAAGCTATATGAGGTAACAAGGTAGGGGCAAAAGGGATTGGGGTGAAGCTTGCTACTGCAATGCTAGGGATGGAAGCACTTCAATGTTGCTCAGTTGGAGAGCTTACCTGTAGAGGGCTTGGGTAGAGAGAAACCCTATGCTAGGAGATGGGCATTGGTTGAGGAGGTAAATTTGAGTCATCCAGTGAGGATGAGCTAGTGGTACTAAGAGTTATGGGTTGGACTGACATTCACCCATGTGATATGGAGGCCATGGCAGGTTTGTAGGTGGATCGATGATGCAAAGCACTTGGAATAGGTGCAAAAATCTTGGTGGTTGGTTGGGAGACATCAGAGTGAGGCTAAGTACTTCCAATTATCATGAGTACTTTGATAGTTTGGGTTGAGGTAGGATGTTTTAGATGAGCTGATGCACTATAGGAGGTATCAAGAGGAGACATGGCTACCATATGCGAAGCCATGGAGGGTGGCCTATGAGGATGATGAGTAGATGGATATTATAGATATAGATAATGATGGGATGATCACGTAGTACAAGTTATGGTTTGTAGCTCAGTCACCATGGTTTCTACCTCAATAAGAAGCTAGTGGGGATGGTGATTGTGAGGCTAGGTATGAGGGGACCTAGGAGACCAATAATGAGGGGACACGAGAGACCCCAAGCAGTAGTGGTGCATTTTATTAGATAGTCGAATGAGGAGGGCTAAGGGTGTAGTGCAATAGACTCTTGAGATTGGGAGATACAATGGGGATGGGGAGGATGTGGAGAAGGTTTTGGATGGACCTCTAGGTCAAAGTGAGGAGGATTGGATAGAGATGGATCAATAGGTGGTAGAGCAGAACGTGAGGATCATGAGGCTCCAGGAAGAGCTAGCAGAGAGAGCATTGGTATAATGTCAACATAGAACATGTTTTATCTAAGCATGGATATCGAGGCATTGGAGGATAGGTTGATGGAATATCATATTCCACTTCTAGATCCTCCAACCTCATCTGTATCCATAGGTACTAGGTGTAGCGAGTCGAGGCATAGCTCTAGGTCAAGGGCTCCTCCTAAGTCACAAGGGTCCTCTTGGAGGGTATAGCTAGTGCTTAGATGCACTTTTGTATATGAGCCTTGGTGCTCCATTGTATGTAACCTTTTAGCACTCATTGTACATGCAATGTTTATATATATATATATGGATTTTACCTTTTGTGTTATATTTTTGTGTGAATGCATTTGTGTAATGCATGTGCTATATGGATTATTAATGCATATTGAATGTTATGGATGATTAATGAAAGGTGGAATTGTATGGATGATTAATGCAAGGTTAAATTGTATGGATGTGCTAATGATAATCTATACTTTAGATCTTTTTTGTCCATTTTTCTATCAGTGTTGTTTAATCAGGGGCACTAAACTTGGTGGCATATGGGATGAATGACTCATGAACTGATATGGATGTTGACATGGAAGAAGATATGGATGTTGATATGGAAGAAGATATGGATGTTGATATGGAAGAAGACTATTTTGCAGAGACTCAAACATACTAGTGATATCAAATAGACATACTAATACTGCCTAATTCTTCTAGGACCAAATGTGTGTGTAGTGAATTCACTTACCGAATCATGAACATGGTAATGACTCGAGGTAATCAAGAACCAATGTATGCGCAAGTGAGTTCATTTAATCATCTTGAGTAAATTGGGTAAACCTATTATGGATAAAACCAAGAAGCTAGCTTATCCTTATGTGTAGTCAAAGGTCTCTTTCAAAGAGATGTGTCACCATGCATGAGCGTACTACACTATCAGTCAAGCATCTATAGCTCTGGTGGAGGCTAACTCCATAGTCCACAATTTTGGTTTTTGATCTCTTAAGTTATGGGATGATTACCTAACCATTTTGTTACACTCCAAACATAGTACGTCGGCCATTATTTCCAAGCGTGTTAAAATTAGTATATATGATTCACAAATAGTTTAATTGAAAGATCATCTTATATTTTATTTTTCATCTGCGTTTCGCATTGAGCCTATACGGCGAGGGTGTGCCCACCTTGAGTGGCATTTGATTTATTTTATCCATTCACTGCATTTTTCTTATTCGATATCTACGTTCGTCATTCCATTCGGTTTATTAATTTATCTTTGCAAGTTTCTTTGAGCAGAAGGATAGAAATATCCTTCCAAGTGGTATCATTCTAGCCGATCCCGGGAGCGCCTGCGTACTCAAACATTCTACCTTTCCATCGCCTGATACGATTCTTTTCATTTTCCATTTTCGCCGTTCGCGTCTCCGTCTCCGTTACTCTGCAAATTTCGTCTTCGTCCGTCC
Source organism: Wollemia nobilis (assembly GCA_028583015.1). NCBI lineage: Eukaryota > Viridiplantae > Streptophyta > Pinopsida > Araucariales > Araucariaceae > Wollemia > Wollemia nobilis. Next base: position 7,430,506 of record JAQPPZ010001411.1, read on the forward strand.
ACGCGTCCATCTCCATCCGTTCGAATTTCGTCCAAAGAACGCCAGCAGCGGTGGCCAGGATCAGTAAATCGGTAACTATCCTGTCCGTTCTTCCTTCGCAGATGATATTCCGAACGTCCGATCAGTAAATCACACGAAGCGGGCGAAAGAATTTACCGGACTGCGTCAACCAATTATAAAAGAGCGATTAAAATTTTTAAGACGGCAAGCTAAGGTTTTTCGCTTAATATTATTTGCTGACGTCATCCGCTGGGTTTGGTTTAGTGGTATTTCTCCCACATTCGGCATACGCGGGGCAAAACACAGTTTAAATTGTAATTGCCACACCTTATACGGTGTGACTTCGGTCACACAAGCGTTGCTCCTTCGCGTGGTCAGCGTCGGTGGTGTTGTCGTATCATCCTTGCTGTCAGGTCTCTTATTCGGTCATGTGGTCGCATTCCCTCTGGTTGCCTATCTGTGTTTTCCGCATGTCTGTCCATCACGTTTTCCAGCCGCGTCGATTAATATCCTTGTCTATGCTGTCCACATGTCTGTCCATCGCGTCTTCCAGCCGCATCGATTCGTGTCCCTATCTGTGCTGTCCGCGTGTCTGTCCATCACGTCTTCCAGCCGCGTCGCTTCGTGTCCGCATCGATTAGTATCCCTGTCGTGTCCGCGCTGTTCGCGGTCTATCCGTCGTGTCACGTGTTGCTGTCAAGTGTGTCCTTGTCCAACACCTATCTACAGTTGTCCTCACGGAGCACACAACATCCAATTCTACGCCGCAGTTGGAGTGGCAGTTAAGGTGGAAACAACAACAAATTTTTTACCAAAAGATAACCAAATTTTGCAGATCAAGGATTCATAAGCAAGAACTTTTGAGCAGTGCATGAGTCGAAGTTGGATCAAAGGTCCTGACGGTCGATTATCAAGCTCGAAAATGACCAATAACAACACAAGAAGACCTAATCGCAGCCCAGGTACTAAAAATTCTCTTTCTCCTTTTAAAATTGGTAGTTATAATCCACATCATCCACTAGTAGATCCTATGGCTACTAATCCTCCCCCAACTCACGAAAACATCACACAAGGAAACTCAAGTAACTCAGCCGTTTTCGACAGTGATTCTCTTCGACTCTTACTAGAGGGTATGAACGAAATTGGTCTCCTCCTAAAAAACCTAGTAAAAGCACAAAACCAGCCTAATCCCAATACTAATTCTCAAGATCACTCCCATGCCCAAAGGAATGAAGAAAATGTCGATCCTAATGATGATTGGGAACAACAACGAGGTGATTCGGATAATTACAGGGATCGCTATCAGAGACAGCGGTATAACCAAAATCAAGAAAGGGACACGGGTTATCAACAACCGAGAGGCCCTAATAATAATTTTCCATGAATTGATATGCCCACTTTTGAAGGTCATGATCCTCGTGGTTGGATAGCCAAAATGGAAGGCATTCTTGACTTATATCAAATTAAGGAAATTGATAAAGTCCCTTTCGCTGCATCAAAACTTGGCACTGAGGCCTACCAATGGTTTGTATGGCTTAAAAGAGAGAAAGGAGCTACTATTAATTGGCAAAAATTCACTACCTCTTTTTTAGAAAGATTTGATGAAGGAGCTACATCATCATACACAGTAAGACTGTTATCTCTTAAACAAGAAGGGTCAGTTAGCGAATTCGTTTCGGAGTTTACCAGTTTACTACCATACACTTTAGACCTCAGTCCCGACACAGTGGTAGGAGCCTTTCGCAATGGTTTGAAAGAAAGTATTCGAGTAGAGGTAGACATGCACAATCCAACCTTGCTGAACGATTGTATAAGAATAGCCAAGCTGGCCGAGAAGAGACATCAGTTGTCTGCACGGCGTGAAACTTATAGTCGTCCCTCATATCGCAACAATTCCTTTCATAGAAATGATCAACCATCAAGATATTTTTGCTATAAATGTCGCACTCATCACCCCAGGGAACAAGCATGTGCCCAAAAACAAAACTTTCATATTGAAGGTGATCAATGTGAAGGAGAAGAGGAAGAACCTTACCAATCAGAAGAACCTATACCAGAAGACCTACCATGTACTATAGAAGAAAAAGAAGAGGATACAATGGCGATTTCCGTGCATGCTCTCATGGGTTTAACCGCCCACCATACCATCAAGGTACCAGGATTTCTCCGTCAGAAAAAGGTGAATGTGCTAATTGATTCTGGTAGTACCCACAATTTTATCGACATCAAAACCGCAAAAGCTTTGAATTTATTCATTAACTCTTCCAACAAAGACAAATTCCAGGTTCTAGTGGCCAACGGGGTGAACGCACAATGTGTTGGTCGCACATCTCAAGTTTCCATAAAAATGGGAACTTATACTTGGTTGGGATCCCTTTTCGTCATGAATTTGGGGAACTCGGATGTCATTTTGGGAGTTGAATGGTTGGAAACATTAGACACGGTTAGCTTCAACTTCAAAAAATTATTTGTGGAATGGAAGGAAAACGGACGAGTCATTCGCTTACAAGGCATTACTACTCCTCCATCACAAATGGTGAGCTCTCATAGTATGGAGAAGATGTTAAAAAAGGGTGGATATGGGTTTATAGCTCAAATTAATTGTTTGGAAAAACAATCTCCAACAACTTCGGATATTATTGCTCCAGAGTTACAAGACATTATAACACATTACGAAGAGGTTTTCCATGAACCTCAAGGATTACCACCTAAACGATCTCATGACCATGCCATCCATTTGATTCCAGGGAGTGTCCCTCCTAACAATCGTCCTTATCGCTATCCTCAACCACAAAAGATAGAAATCGAACAGATCGTTCAGGATTTGTTGGATCATGGAGTCATTCGTCACAAAGCACTAGTCCTTATTCCTCACCTGTAGTATTGACTAGACGAAAAGATAACTCTTGGCGTATGTGTCCTGACTTTCGTTCTCTCAATAAACTCACTATCAAGGACAAATTTCCTATCCCCGTCATAGATGACCTATTAGATGAGTTGCATGGTGCAAAATTTTTTACAAAACTAGACCTTCGCTCCGGATTTCACCAAATCCGTGTTAGAGAAGAAGATATTCCCAAAACTGCCTTTCGTACTCATGAAGGTCATTACGAATTTTTGGTCATGCCTTTTGGTCTCACCAATGCCCCATCCACATTCCAAAGTCTCATGAACCAAGTGTTTCGCCCACTCCTCCGTAAGTTTGTGTTAGTCTTTTTTGATGATATTCTCATATACAGCAAAACCTGGACGGATCATTTACATCATGTGGATAAGGTCCTTCACATTTTACACAAAGAAAAATTATTTGTTAAACGTTCCAAATGTTCCTTTGGTGTTCAAGAAGTCGAGTATCTTGGTCATATAGTTTCACACGAAGGCGTCAAAGTGGATCCCAATAAGATTAAGGCAATTCAAGAATGGCCTTTACCTAAAACCATCAAGAAACTTCGTGGTTTTTTGGGTCTCACGGGCTACTATCGCAAGTTTGTGCACAACTATGGTAAGATTGCAGCACCTCTCACCGCACTCACAAAGAAGGATGCTTTTCGTTGGTCGCCAGAGGCTTCTCAAGCCTTCGAAGCTCTTAAGAAAGCCATGTGTACAACTCCAGTATTAGCAACTCCCAATTTTCACAAACCATTTATTATCGAATGTGATGCATCAGGAACAGGAATTGGGGCTATACTAATGCAAGAAGGTCATCCATTGGCATTTGAAAGTAAACAGCTTTTCGAGAAAAATTTGGGAAGATCAACATACGAAAAAGAAATGTTGGCTATTCTTCATGCAGTAGAAAAATGGAGACACTACCTAATCAGTAGCCGCTTCATTATAAAAATAGATCATAGTAGCCTCAAGCATTTTCTGGAGCAAAGGTTTTCTTATCCGAAACAAAATAAGTGGTTAACCAAACTGTTGGGCTATGATTTCGTTATCGAATACAAGAAAGGGAAGGAAAATATAGCCGCCGATGCGCTATCCAGGAAATATGAAGATGAAGTAGTCATTAACGCTATTTCAGGTCCTTGCTCCCAATGGGTGAATCAATTACAAGATGAATGGTTGTCCAATAGTGAAACTGCCCAAATAATTCATGAATTATCTATAGGGTCCTCTAAACACCCTTTGTTCTCTTATGAAGATAAAATCCTCCGGAAGAAGAACCGCATTTACATTCCACACAATTCAGAACTCAAATCAAAGATCCTCGACGAATCACACGCTTCTCCATCAGCAGGACATTCAAGATTTTTGAAGACATATTTAAGGGTCAAACAATCATTTTGTTGGAAAGGATTAAAAGCAGAAGTCAAACAATGGGTAGCAGAATGTGAAGTTTGCCAACGCAATAAAGGAGAAACAGTCAAATCACCAGGATTGTTACAACCATTACCCATCCCCGAACGACAATGGGAACATATATCCATGGATTTTATTGAAGGTCTTCCAAAGTCAGAAGGCGAGACAGTAATCTTCGTCGTCGTAGACCGGTTATCCAAATACGCTCACTTTCAGGCTTTACAACATCCGTTTTCCGCAAGCAAGGTGGCAAAGGTATTTATGGATTCAATTTTCAAATTACATGGTATGCCAAAAAATATTGTAAGTGATAGAGATCCCATCTTCACTAGTAACTTTTGGCGGGAGTTATTTCGACTTAGTGGTACCAAATTGAACATGTCTTCAGCTTACCATCCACAGACAGATGGTCAAACAGAAGTAGTTAACAAATGTTTGGGTACGTACTTAAGATGTTTTGCTCAAGATAAACAATACCAATGGAGCCATTGGTTAGCATTGGCAGAATGGTGGTACAACACTTCTTACCATTATTCAATTAAGATGTCTCCATTTGAAGCATTATATGGCACCAAACCTCCAGCAATCGCAGATTACGTACATGGATCAGCCAAAGTAGCCAAAGTGGATGATTGGTTCCAACAAAGGCAATCTACACTCACCATCCTCAAAGAGAATTTAGTCCAAGCACAGAATCGTATGAAACAACAACAAGACTTGCACCGATCAGAGAGAACTTTTAATATAGGTGATTGGGTGTTCCTAAAGTTGCAACCCTACAAACAATCCTCATTAAGGATAAAGTCCAGCCAAAAGTTGGCTCCACGATTCTATGGTCCCTACAAAATTGTGCACCGCATTGGAGAAGTAGCCTATCAATTAGAGCTACCTACATCATCACGAATACACCCGGTATTTCATGTTTCATGTCTTAAAAAAGTAATTGGTCAGAAAGTACAAAGTCAATCAGACTTACCAGTGCTCGATGAGGAAGGACGCATACATCTCCAACCTGAAGATATACTACAACAAAGAACCCGAAGACTGAGATCACGTCAGATTCAAGAATTTCTCATTAAATGGCAAGATTTACCAGAGGAAGATGCCACATGGGAACCTGAAAGTATCTTCCAGACATTTCCAGCTTTGAGGACAAAGCTTTCCGAGGAGGGGAGTCATGTTACACTCCAAACATAGTACGTCGGCCATGATTTCCAAGCGTGTTAAATTTAGTATATATGATTCACAAATAGTTTAATTGAAAGATCATCTTATATTTTTTATAATTTTCATCTGCATTTCGCATTTAGCCTATACGGCGAGGGTGTGCCCACCTTGAGTGGCATTGATTTATTTTATCCATTCACTGCATTTTTCTTATTCGATATCTACGTTGGTCATTCCATTCGGTTTATTAATTTATCTTTGCAAGTTTCTTTGAGCAGAAGGATAGAAATATCCTTCCACATTTGACTGGAAATGTAGTACGATCATTACAACCTAATGATCAGTGGTGTGTGATGTAAAATATTTAGAGATTTTATTAGGAATTTTCTCTACTCTTTCTTTTAATTTTGGAATTGTGATAATGGTGAGAACCACTATTTTTATGGACTATGTTGCATGATGAAACTAGCAAGGATGAACCTTTTCACTTTGAGGTACATACCAAGTATGGTGTTATCTCTCTTTGACACAAGATGTTTTTAATATGTGAAATTGTGTTTGGTTCAAGAATGTTTTGGAATCAATTCCCAAAAATCAGATTTTTCTTAGTGTATATGTGTGATGGTCCTAAAAGGAACTCGACACGTATTTTGAAGTTTTCTTAAAACACTAGGAGTGGCTGAGTGACCGAAAATACCTAGGGTTTATGAACATGTGGCTTGTGCTAATGGCAATTTTGACATTGTGTGGATGATATTATGAAGGTGCCCCTAATTAAGGCAACATGAATTTTGTTGAAACAATTAAAACCTTGAACTGAATAAATGATCCCTATATGAAATGTGCAAATGTAGATGTAAATGCAATGTGTGATATGCAATTTGAGACATGCATTATGAGATGTGGGCGAATGCATTATTTTTGTAATGTAGGTGCAAATGAAATGCAATGTTATGAATGAAATGTATGCAAATATTTTTTATTATTAGCCATGTATATATAAATCAAATCATGCATAGAATACTCTCAAGTGTATAACATTAAGTTTTTGTTTGATAGACTTAGCATCAGGCTGTAAGGTGAGATTATGGACAACCAAACTAGGATCAAGACCAAGAATATCCTTGTAGGACCATGCAAATATACCCTTTTTCCTCTTGAGGAGAGCAGTGAATTGCTCTTGTTCATTGGATGATAGAATTTTGCCAAGCTTGACAATTTGGGGATTGTCTTTGTCTGAACTAAGGTCCACATCAATAGTATATTCAATGGACATGTGGGAACCTTCATCAAGCTGATGGGGCATAGGGATCAGATGAATGTCATATAAGATGTCATCAAACTCTTATGGATTATCTTCATCTATGTCTGCCTAGAAAACCTTAGGATCCAAAGGTGACGGTGAAGGTGAAGGTGGAGGGGATGGAGGAATGCATTTGGTGGAAGCCCTTAACAATTCCTCAGATAAGACAAACTCAGAAAATGATGGAGGTGAGGAAATTTATTCCTTATCAATAAGGCTTATATCAATTGGAATTGGCTTAGCCTGGTCGTATGGATTATGAAGTGGGGTAAATAAATAAAAAAAATTCATGTTGAATTATGGGTAAGATGGATAAGGTTATATGGAATGGATGGGGCCTGGGAATTAGTGCTAAGAGCTTGGTAAACCTGGATAGCAGCAAGCAACACAAAATACATTTTAACTGGATGATATATACATGCGATGCAAAGAAAGAAAAATATTTTTGTTGATTTTTGATTGATTTTTTTTTTTTTTTTTTTGGTAGTGGTGAAAACCACTATTTTTGTGTTATGTACATATGTTACAAGTTGGCTTATGAAATGGCTTAATGAAATGGAGGTGGTGGTTCATCGATAGGGGTGACTCGTTGTTGTGGAAGAAGTAAGTGAAATATAGGCTTATGGATGGAGAACATATTGAGATAAAACTTATCTTGTTCAGTATGGGGGATGATGGGCTTTGATTCTTCTTCAGATTCATCCAAAATTATTGATATAAGCTCAAATTCTTCATAGATATCATCATCAAAATTATTGAGATGGAGGGCTTCTTCTCCTAAATTTAGGTTAAGCCTTTGGAAGGCTTGTTCAAGAGAAGAGGTTGTGGAAAGTGGGTAGTAACCTAGACCTGAACGGTCGTGCACCTCTTGATATGGGATATCAATAGGTTGATGCACTCCCTGTTCATGCAATCCTAGGCCATGACCTTGCCAATTGACTATATGAAAATATCAATATGGATATCTTGTCATGTCTGGAATATTGGCAAGTGCTAGTTCTTTGGGTTCCTCTAGGGGTGCTAGAGTTGATGAAGAATCAATGTCCACATATACAAAATTTATGTTATTTGGAGTTGAAACCATGTTATACACTACTCCTATGGCTAAATTTGGGTCACGTGGGCGATCAAAATCCTTAGCACTAGTGAGGGGCGTGATGGTGATGTCTTGGACCACATATTCACCAATACCAAAAATTAGTGAGGTGGACCTCTACTTGAGATGACATGGAAGGACTATGGTCAAATGATGGCTCGAGGAATGGTGAAGGTTGGGATATTTCACAATCTGTCAACTCGACTTGTGAAATATTAGGTGATGATAATGGATTGGTTTGGGAAGGCTTCTAAATGAATGATGATGATGAAGTGGATGGTAATGATGCTGATTATATGGAATGACTGTGACCACATGTGCATGCAATCAAAGATGAATATGATGGGATCATGGAAGCTTGATGAGGATTGGTGATAGGAAGCTCTTTAGGACTAGGATATTTATATGAAGAGATTGATGAAGTGGTGGATGTATTTTTTGATAGTGAAATAAAAAGGTGAGTGGAAGGGAGCATGGACTCATAGGGATTTGAAATGAAATTACAATACTTAAATATCTCGACATCCATCAATATGAAATGTACCTGTCCCTCATAAACATATTTCAAACATTGATGTATTATTTAAGGAACATATCTCATTTCCCTCATCCAAGGTCTTCCAAGGAGTACATTGTATGTCATGGATCCTTCCAATATGTGAAACATGATGTGCAACGATTTGACCCCTACTTCAATGGGTAAAACAACAGTGCCAAATATGGAACACAAAGCATTGCTAAATGCTTTGAGGGTGAATGATGACTTGGTAATATAAGATGGGGAAGGTTCAAATGATGAAGAGCAGATGTGGTGATGATGTTGATAGAGGAACCTATATCAATTATGACTCTTTTAAAAGGCTTATTTTCAATTAGAGCCATACTATGCAATGGAGATTCTATTGATTCTGATGAGATTAGCATAATATCAAAGTCATAGAATGTTATGGAAGGCTCCATGCATGTCTGGATGCTCCCCACAAAGTTGTTGAATGAATTAGGATCTTGCAATTGTATTCAAATGGATTTGAGAATATCCATTAATGCCTCACGATGTGGAGGAGATTTTTGGATAAACTCATAGATTGATAATTTAGCGAAAGATATTTTTAAACTTGTAGTTAATCGGCTACTAAATGATATGATTTGTTGATATGGATGATTGATGGGTGGATTTGGAGGATTTGATTGACTAGGGATATGGATGGGTGATGAAGGATTAGGAGAAACTTGTATAGTTGGTGATGTAGAAGGTTGTGACACACTTGCTTGAGGTGGTTTCCTTTTTTGGTTGTTCCTTTGACCTCTAGTGACCACATGAATGGCCCATACAAACCCCTGGTATTGTTGTATGTGATTGAATTGATTAGGAGGAGTTTTGATGTTAGCCCCTTCTACATTTGTTTGCACCTCCTCATGATGAGGGAGTGATGTTTGAAATATACCAAGGTTTTCATTTTTTTGAGAAAGGGGATTATCAAGCTTGATCACCCCAAAGTCAATGAGGTCTTAAACAATGTCTTTAAATACATGGAAATTGTTAATGTCATACCCATTTTACCTATGATAATGACAAAATAGATGCTCCTGATATTGTACTACATTTGGCAGGATAATCAAGTCTGATTTTGGGTAAAGAAAGTTTGTTTGTGTTATACAACCTTCAAAAAAGAGAAGCATATGACTCGGCTAGGGGTGTGTATTGGCGATTTTATCAGATATATTATCGCCAAGAATTGTTTTCCACTGCTGGCACTATGTTCTACATGGATTGAGTTGTTGAGGGTACCACATGATAAGCAATTTGTTGTGGTGTTTGTTACACAGATTGTTGTTGAGCCATTACCAGTTGGCTCATGACCACTTGATTAACTTGATTAGACTGATTGGTTGGGGTAGCTTGTGTTTATTTTGGTTGGCTAGAATAGTTGCTTTTGTATTGGCCCTTGTTTTTCCATTCTTTATTTCTAGTCTTTAGAATGTCTTCTTGGATTTTGATATCCTCAATAACACTAGCCTGAGCTAAAGCTTCTTCAAATGATTGATAAGTTTGTAGTTGAAGCATCCAAGAGAGGTTTTAAACAACTCTCAGTGAATAACTTAATTAGTTTATCCATTGGTAGGGTGAATGTCAATTTAGTGATGACAACCCTCCAATAGTTTCCAAAATCATAGATAGATTTATCATCATGTTGTATTAAAGCATAGACATCAGATAATGAGATCTTCTTTTTAACATTTAATATGAAACGTTCAAATAATTGGTCAATAAATTTCTCAAAATTATAAATATTATGGTTGGGTAAATGATTATACCATTCTATGGCATCTCCTCCTAATGTTTGAGAAAAATTTTGAAGCATAAGAGCATTGTAATTTTGGATTCTAAAATAGGCATGTAAAAAAGTGCTCACATGTTCTTTGGGATCCTTAGTTCACTTAAATTTGTCGAATTTAGGTATCATAAAATCTATCAGATATGGCAGTGATGGTACCAAAGGATGAATTGGTTGATTGATCAATTGGCATAAGGTTGGTTTTTGGTTTGTAAAACTAGGAGTAAATTGTATCAATTGATCTATCTATTTTTGCATGACCTTAATTTGAGAGTCTTCCTCAGGAATGTGGAAGCCCTGAATTACTTGATGATTTTGTGTTGGAGTGGAGAAATATTGCTAAGTGACTAAGTTATGATGCGATTGATATTGATGGCTAGGTGAATTTGATGGAAATTTATGGATGGGAGATTGATGATGAAAATATGGAGAATTATGGATTGATGTTGATGTATGAGGGTTATGACTAGGTTGGCCAATGGGAATAGGATGGGTAGTGGTATGGCTTGGTGAGGGAATAGGGATAGAAACCATAGAAGATTGTGGTACCCATGATGGACCCTGGTTAACAAGGATAGTCTGAGTAGTGTTATGTAAAGGCTTAGGATTCACCTGTACTTCTTGTTGATGTAGTCAAATCAATAATCAAATATGAGCATTAGCTATAATATTCATAATGAAATGGCTTAAATAAACATTACAAAGGCTAGAAATAGCCTTAGGATATGTTGTGGCTGATCCACAACACACCCCAAAATTGGGGACCCCCTTTTTTGCATGCTTTCCAAGAAGATTGCAGTGGCCCAGATGTTAAAAGAGCAAAGAAAAGCAAAAATGAAAAAACGTCGCGATATCGCGACATGTTGCTCCGTCGCGGCCAAAATGAAAAAAATGTCGCGATATCGCGACATGTCACGTTTTCGCGGCTCAGAACGGCAAAGTACGTCGAAATGAAAAGGTGTCGCGATATCGCGACATGTCGCGTTTTCGCGGCTCAGACAAGCGAAGTACAATGGAACGAAAAAGTGTCGCGATTTCGCGACATGTCGCGTTTTCGCGGCTAAGAGCAACAGAATGCAGCACAAAGTGAAAAATGTCGCGATATCGCGACATGTCATAAAATCGCGGTCAAAGCAAGCAGGAAGAAGTGTTGACCAAAAATTGTCGCGATATCGCGACGTGTCATGAAATCGCGGGTCAAAGAGGAGAGAGAAGACAAAATAAAAAAAATGTCGCGATATCGCGACATGTCACAAAATCGCGGTCAAACCAGTCAAACAGGGCAAGGCACTAAAGTTGTCGTGATATCGCGACATGTCATGTTTTCACGATCTGAAGACGAGATGAAGGGCAAACAGAAAAAACGTCGCGATATCGCGACATGTCGGAGTTTCGCGACCTGGAGCAGCCAAAGTGAACATAGAGGAAAAGTGTCGCGATATCGCGACATGTTGGATTTTCGTGACCAAAGGCAGGAAGATAGAGCTAAAGAGAAAAACGTCATGATTTTGCGACAGATTGCATCTGCACAGCCCGAAAGAGAAAAGCGTCATGATTTCACAACAAAAGCAGTGAGATGGTACGGAATGAAAAAGTGTCACGATTTCATGACATGTCACGTTTTCATGGCTAAGTACAACAAAACACAGCGAAGGAGAAAAACATCATGATTTCACGATAGGTTGCATCCACGCGGCCCGAAGGAGAAAAACGTCACGATATCGCGACATGTCTCATTTTCACGATGCATGAAGGCGAACAAGGCTGCTGACAGAAAAACGTCATGATATCGTGACATGTCTCATTTTCATGGTGCTTGAAGACGAATAAAGCTACGGGTATAAAAACGTCATGATATCGTGACATGTCTTGTTTTCATGATACAGGTGGAAGAACAAAGCTACAGATAGAAAATGTCATGATATCGTGACATGCTATTTTTGTCATGATTCATGGTGGGCCATTACAGAACATACAGGGGCAGCACTGAACACATGGCATAAAGGTGTAAGAATCATGGGAAGCGTTACAGTTCATAGAGAAGATCAAACATTTTGACGTCGAGCAGAAAGTCAAAAATGATGAAGAGGCGGGGAAGATGAAACGAAGTGATCTGGGAGATGAAGCGAAGCGTCACAGGGAGAAACAGAGAGCATTGCCAGAAAGTTTAAAAGTAGAAGCACAGATTGGTACAGGGGTCGAAAACCACTGCGAGCAGAGTTGCAGAGCTGAAGGTGATAAGCCATTCTGGGCCTGCTTTGGAGTGTTTTTCTTCCACTTTTCTGGTTTTGAGAAAACTAGAAGCTTCGTTATTGTAAATTGACATATTTTTAATACAAAAATTTCAGAGAGTTGCATCTCATTGACAAGAAAGAAGGAGTTATTTTCTGCATGCAAGATTTAATGTTTATTTTTCCCCTTTTCAGATTTCTAGGCTTATAGGTGAAGTTTAATGCAAGTTCTCTTGGTTGCTTCATGCGAATGTCTAAATCTGAAAACCATAGTTAAAACCCTAGAAACTAGCACTTAGCTTATCTGGATTGTGCATGTTTGCAAGTTCAATAGGTTAGGTTGTATGCAGAAAACCTCATTATCTTCGGTTTTGTCAAATAGGATTGCAGCATTTGAATGTATTTTATTTTCATTTTCATTTTATTTTTTTGCATTATTATTTCCAGAAAGTTTAACTTTTATTTTAATTTATAGTCATTAAAATAAAAAATTGAAAATCTACCAAAATCTGAAAACAAAATAATTTTATCATTAAGATTATTTTCACATTGAGTTCATTCGGATCAAACAAACAATCATTAAATTTTCACAATAAAATAAACCAACATTGCCCGTTGTTTACGATTACTTGCAACCACTAAGGTATTCCAAGCATTTAAATTGAATATATATTATTTATGCAAAATGCTAACATAGCGGAGACCTTGGAGAAATTACTTATTTAATTTCTTTGCAAGAGGGGATTTGGAACTCAAATCCTATCGGAGAGTGTGTTTTCACAATCGGGTGAAAATACCACTCAACAGATTGGCGCTAGAAGGAGGGCATGAAATGGTTTATTTCATAGTGATTTTAAATCAGGTTAATAATTGTTCAAGAGCTCTATATTGCTAAATATTTCAAGTCCATTTGATTAGCATCTTCAGCCTCCTCTAACACCACTCAACAGATTGGCGCTAGAAGGAGGGCCTGAATTGGTTTATTTCAGTGTGATTTAAGTGCTACAGGGATGTCAATTTTGAATATTTCATGCCCTATTGGTTATTATCTTTAGCCTTCTCTTAACAATACAACTTTGTACTATTAAAAGGAGGACATGAATTGCTATGCACTATTCTAACGCTTTGATTGTTCATACAGGAATAATGTGATTTGATTTGATTTAAAAAAAAAAAATTGTTAAAGTTATATTCTTTAAGATTCACTAATGGCTATGTTTACACCGTGGATGACAGGTAGCCCATTGAACATACCGGGAGTTCAACATTATTTTCCCGTTGGTTTTGAGAGATGTCTTCCTCGATTTTTGTCTAATGGGACAAATACTGTAGAAGAACATATTCAAGCATTCAAATTTGTTGTGAATCACTTAACAATTTGGTATGATGATGTTGTTTGTAAAATGTTCCCTTACACCTTGGACAAAGTGGCATATGATTGGTTTACAAGTCTACCTTTAGGGTCTATCACTTCTTGGGCTCAACTAGAGGCAACATTTCTTAATCAATTCAACAGAGAGCGAGTTGACCCAATCCGCATGTATGAGCAATTTTTCACTATTAAAAAAGGACCAAGTGAAAATGTGAAGTCATTTTCTGAAAGGTTCTTTGGATTATATACTCAATTAGTGACATTTTATGCTCTTTCAGAAGAAGTGGCTCTCCAAATATACGTCAATGCTCTTGACCCACTCACTTCCACATATTTGCGAGGGATGCCTCAAATCACATCTTTGTCACAAGCCTATACTCAAGCAATGGCAATTGAGCAACAATTGAGTTGTCAAAATTATGGTGTGGGTTTTGGATCATATAATCTTCAATCATTTAATACCTCCCTTACCCACCCGATGATTTATCCACCTCAACCAAGTTCAAGTGTGAATCAATTTCAGAATCAACAATCATTCCCAAGCTTCAATCAATTTCAAAATCCTCAACCTACTATGCAAGATCAACCATCTTTCTTAAGTATGAATCAACTTCAAAATACTCATCTTGATTCAAAAGATGTTTCTAAAATCAATTTCAATGATTTTCATAAGAATATGATTTTAGGCAAGGGAGGAGTACTAGATCCAACTAGTATTGAAACATGTGATAGATTGGAAACCCTTGACTCACCAAAAGATGAATTCTATGAGGATGAATCTGTTTCGGATGACACATTGGATGACATTGTTGAAAGTAATGGCCCAGAAAATTCACACCTTCCAAATTATGTTAAACGTGAATCATGGGTTACACATGTGGATTATGATAGCCTTATCAATTTGAATACAAGCAATAACCCAATTTTGGAAGTAATTGAACCATCTAAGGAAGGTGAAGATAAATTTGATGAGAAACATGTTGATGAATTAAAAGATGATGAAGAAATAGTTGAGCATCACAATTTGATTTTGAAAGATGATCATTATGATTCTTGGGAAGAGTATGCTCACTCCAAACCTTCTGATGAATTTTGTGTGCCTATTGATATACAGGATAATACAATTGCCTTTTCATATGAGGATATTACAAGTCCTGTGCAATCTGAGAATGTTTTGGAAGAAGGGTTGGAATCTCATCAAAGGTTGGAGAAGGATAATGATTCTACTACCATGGATGAAGAAGGAGAATCAATTGATTTTGTTCCCCTTGAGGGGCAAGAAATCAAAAATCTTGATCCACCTATTGCTTCTACAATGTCTATGCCATCTCAAAATGATGAAATTACAAAACCTAAGTGGTGTGGGTTTGATACTATTGATGATCCTAATGAAAATGTGGATTTCGAGGCAACTCAAGCCATTGATCATGGAAAGGTGTCACGCGACACATATCTTGAAAAACTAGGCTCTTGTTTTGAAAAGGATGGACGCATGTTTGATTGGGTGCCTAACTTTGGTGTTTTTGAACAGGTGTTGGATGATGAAGAAGACAATGAGAAAAAAGAAAAAGCTACTAACACTCATCAAGTTATGGTAAATTTTAATCATGATGGGTTGAGTATGGATGACAAGGTGAAATCTTTACCTTTGGTAGTAGCTACAAAAATTTTAAGTGATAGGTTACATGGTGTCCCTTTGGATGCTAATATCATTAATGGGGAAATGTCAAATTTTGTTGATGCTTGTCAAGTCTTGAATTATTTTGATTGCTTTAAAATCCTGGAAAATGATTTGAATTCAAGACTTTTAGAAATAGGCTCTTGTTTGCAACATCTCACATTTGAAAAGGAAGGCCTAATTTTAAATCATGAATCGAATTATGAAGTGGATACTTTCATGAATAGACAAGAAGAGATTGAAAACCATTTATTGTCTTATCAATTCAATGAATTAAAATTTCAAAATGAAATTGCTAACGTTATCCAAGCAAGTTGGCAGAGTGAGAAAGGCATAATGGGAATTGGAATATTGTTTGGCTTACTTTTATTCTTGCATTTTTGCAAAGCTTGGTATGCGCCTAATGTTCAATGTCTTTCGAAATGTGCTAACCGTATTTGGGATCCGGGCAAATGATGGCCCAAATTTTTGCACCATCTTGTACAATAGTGTATATAATTTTTGGTTTTTGGTGTGGGTTTTCAAGTTTTCATTTTTGGGATTGCTATTTGGGTTTGGATTTAAAGATTGTGTGTTGGTCCTCTGGACATATTTGGTTTTCTATTTAAAAAATAATAATAATTTGAGATGTCAACTTATGCCTAAGATCAGGAGAATATGAAACATTGGAATTGTGTTGTAGAAAGCTCCACAAGTAACACAAACATTTTAAATAATATCGTTTGAAACTTGTGATGCATGAAGTTGTCAGTTTTACAAATTATGGCAATACTCCATCCGCAATTCAGAAAAGCAATGCATTCATATTACATCCCACTTTGCATATACATGCCATCTTAGTTGCATATGCATTTCAAATACAAATCATTAAAGAGTGTCAAATCCTCTTAGGGTTATTCTATAACATAAAAAAAAAAAAATCCTAAGGTTGGGAACCGATGCCCGAGATATCTAGAACCAAGCACATTTTATGCACATTAAAAAGGATCTTGAGAAAAATGATCAAAACCTTGCTTGGAAGAAAAGGTCAGGTGAAAGAAGTATTTCATGTCTATCCTATTATGCAACATGATCCTTAAAACAGTGGTTTTTACCACTTCCATAAAAGCTTAAAGCCTAAAATCGAGTAGTAAGGATAGGGTTAAATCCTCATCGAACTTAGGTTGAGGATCCAACTCCCCAAAGCTCTGATTTGACCTACATGGAGTAGTAAGGATAGGGCATAATTCTCATCTCGCCTAGGTTGAGAATCTGATTCCCCAAAGCCCCTATGTCTCATTTCATCATAAATCTTGGATTGGAAGGATCGTACTACATGTCCTCTCGCAAAGGATGGGTAGTCATCCCCAAGGTCCAAGAAATAAAAACTAAATATTTCCCATTTCATCTAAATCTTGGATTGGAAGGATCGTACTACATGTCCCTAGCAAGGATGGGTAGTCATCCCAAAGGTCCAAGAAATAAAATTAACTAATATTTCCCATTTTATCTTAATATTGGATTGGAAGGATCGTACTACATGTCCCTAGCAAGGATGGGTAGTCATCCCCAAGGTCCAAGAAATAAAGAAATGAAGCCAAATCATGGATTATGGGGTTAAGTATGCCCATGCGTGGCAGCATGTCTTGTCTAAAAACAAGACCACTGACTGTTCAAACGGATAGACTAGCATGACCATTTCATCCATAACTGGTTAAATTATTTTGCTCAAAGTGAGGTAATGAATTCCATATCAGAGTAGTAAGGATAGGGTTAAACTCCCATCTCGATTAGGTTGGGAGTCTGATTTCCCAAAGCTCCGATTTCACTTTCACTTGCACATGGGTTCAAGATAGTAGTGACTCATAACCAACTTTGGGATCTAATAAAGCAATTCATTATACATATAGTTGATCCTAAGAGGGTTTGATAATCTTAAATGTTTGTGTATGATACTAGAAGGTCTAAAGCCTTTATAAAAGCAAAATCTCTAAGCATATTTATCAGGCTACACAAATCATTCACAATCTCACATATGCATTCATGTAAAACTGACAATGGAATGTTGATCAATTTCAAACGATAGAAAATGGAACACATTGCACACACCGAGCTGATACTTAATGATTCTAATGTTTCATGTATTTCTGATCTATCGACATTTGTTTTATCTCTTATGTGCTGACGCCTGTATCTAAGCTTGTATATTTCCAGGTTAGGTTCTCACCGAAATGCTCAGGAGCATTTCCCAGCAGAGTCGCCATTTGTTGTGGCTGATCCACAACACACCCCAAAATTGGGGACCCCCTTTTTTGCACACTTTCCAAGAAGATTGCAGTGGCCCAGATGTTAAAAGAGCAAAGAAAAGCAAAAATGAAAAAATGTCGCGATATCGCGACATGTTGCTCCGTCGCAACCAAAATGAAAAGTAATCACGATATCGGGACATGTCATCTTTTCGCGGCTCAAAATAGACAAAGTACAAAATGAAAAGTGTCGCGATATCGCGACATGTCGCTTTTCGCCCAACAAGCAAAGTACAATGAAAAAAGTGTCACGATATCGTGACATGTCGCTTTTCACGGCTAAGAGCAATAGAATGCAGCACAAAGTGAAAAATGTCACGATATCACGACATGTCATGAAATCATGGTCAAAGCAAAGAGGAAGAAGTGTTGACCAAAAATTGTCGTGAAATCGTGGGTCAAAGAGGAGAGAGAAGACAAAATAAAAAATGTCATGATATCGCGACATGTCACAAAATCATGATCAAACCAGTCAAACAGGGCAAGGCACTAAAGTTGTCGTGATATCGCGACATGTCATGTTTTCATGATCTGAAGACGAGATGAAGGGCAAACAGAAAAACATCGTGATATCGCGACATGTCGAAGTTTCGTGACCTGGAGCAGCCAAAGTGAACATAGAGGAAAAGTGTCACGATATCACGACATGTTGGATTTTCATGACCAAAGGCAAGATAGAGCTAAAGAGAAAAACGTCATGATTTTGCGACAGATTGCATCTGCACAGCCCGAAAGAGAAAAGTGTCATGATTTCATGACAAAGCAGCGAGATGGTACGAAATGAAAAGTGTCACGATTTTGTGACATGTCACATTTTAGCTAAGTACAACAAAACACAAAAGAGAAAAACATCATGATTTCGCGACAAGTTGCATCCATGCGGCCCGAAGGAGAAAAACGTCGTGATATCGCGACATGTCTCATTTTTATAAAACAGAAAAAAATCACGATATCATGACATGTCTCATTTTTATGATGCTTGAAGAAGAATAAAGCTACGGGTATAAAAACGTCACGATATCACGACATGTCTTGTTTTCACGATACAGGTGGAAGAACAAAGTTGTAGATAGAAAATGTCATGATATCATGACATGCTATTTTTGTCATGATTCACGGTGGGCCGTTACAGAACATACAAGGGCAGTGCTGAACACATGGCATAAAGGTGTAAGAATCATGGGAAGCATTACAGTTCATAGAGAAGATCAAACGTTTTGACATAGAGCAGAAAGTCAAAAATGACGAAGAGGCGGGGAAGATGAAATGAAGCGATCTGGGAGATGAAGCGAAGCGTCACAAGGCGAAACAGAGAGCATTGCTAGAAAGTTTAAAAGCAGAAGCATAGATTGGTACAAGGGTCGGAAACCACTATGGGTAGAGTTGCAGAGCTGAAGGTGATAGGCCATTATGGGCCTGCTTTGGAGTGTTTTTCTTCATTTTTTTTGGTTTTGAGAAAACTAGAAACTTCTGTTGTTGTAAAATGATATATTTTTAATACAAAAATTATAGAGAGTTGCATCTCATTGACAAGAAAGGAGTTATTTTCTTGCATGCAAGATTTAATGTTTATTTTTCCCCTTTTAGATTTCTAGGCTTATAGGTGGAGTTTAATGCAAGTTCTCTTGGTTGCTTCATGCGAATGTCTAAATCTGAAAACCATAGTTAAAACCCTAGAAACCAACACTTAGCTTATCTGGATTGTGCATGTTTGCAGGTTCAATAGGTTAGGTTGTATGCGAGAAAACCTCATTATCTTCGGTTTTGTCAAAATAGGATTGCCGCATTCTGAATGTATTTTAGTTTCATTTTCTTTGCATTTTATTTTCATTTCTTTTATTTTTTGCATTTTTATTTCCAGAGAGTTTAACTGCATTTTAGTTTACAGTCATTAAAATAAAACAATTGAGAATCTACCGAAATCTGAAAACAAAATAATTTCATCATTAAGATTAATTCACATTGAGTTCATTCGGATCAAACGAACAATCATTGAAGTGTCAAAATAAAATAAACCAACATGTGCCCCTTGTTTACAGTTACTTGCAACCACTAAGGTATTCCGAGCATTCAAATTGAATATTATTATTTATACAAAATGCTAACATAGCGGAGACCTTGGAGAAATTATTTATTTAATTTCTTTGCAAGAGGGGATTTGGAACCCAAATCCTATCGGAGAGTGTGTTTTCACAATCGGGTGAAAATACCACTCAACAGGATATTATGAAAATAATATCCTAAATAATAGCTAACAAATGCGCTCTCAATGAGAAGCACTTAACAACTAACAAATATAGATGCTAACAATAATATTTGCCGACAATAGGAAGTGTCGGTAGATATTCTACCTAGGATAGAAAGTGAATGAAGTAAACTAACCTATCTAGGACTAATTACCAAATGAGGTAATATAGTAGTTACATAGTAACTCTAACATCCCCCCTTATTACATTATTTGGGTAATACATACATATCCTCTAATACAACAATATTTGGGTAAAGTATATAACTGCCCCAATATAGTGAAGAAGATGTTGATCTGTTGGTTCTTTTTTTTGCTCTATCACAGTGTTCCTAAGAAAAAAGTGGGTCATTCCTCACTTTTTCTTCATGCCAACGAATGTCCTTATGGTAATCACATCATCCAACCGAATTGCATGGGTAACCAGTCACTGCAATTGCTAGGTGTAGTAGAATAGATCACTTCATACAAGGTTCATTCATTTACAATATGAATTTGCAAAAGATAAGGTAGCTAAGGTGTCGGCCGCTGCCAAAAATGCACCCTTATAAGTTCCCCCCTTCTCGTTGCAAAACATTGTGTAATTAATTTCTGAAGGAAGTGTGATTAAGGTGTCAGTCATTGCTGAAAATGCACCCTTATAAGCCTTCTTTCCTTTTTACAAAAATTGTGAAGAAAAGAAATTTATATCCCCCCTCAATTGCATAAAGTGTGCAACTCAAGAGTTTTGTGAAGGATTTTTACAAACATTGCCTCCTAGGCAATTTTACATCACAAAAAGTCTCTCCTCTTGTGACAAGTACTTCAAACACCTAGAATTTGCTATTTATGAAGCCTAAGAGAGGTACAAGCACCCCTTATTGCAAGGTCTTCAAACAAAAAACTTATGCTATTTATGAAGCCTAAAAGAAGAGAGATAGAAAATGGTGCTTTTGCCCAATGTGACAAACATGTGTTTTCCCTCTACAATATTGTTTTAGCAATTATCACTCTATGTGCTTTCTCTGAACCAGAATCAGAATCAGAATGAGACACTTCACTAGAAAGATGGCTTATGTGATGTGCCTTTGCCATTTTAGTTTTTCTTGTTTGGAAACCAACACTGAATGGTGTCATGGTTGTCATTTTTACAATTTGTGCAAAACTATGCTTTCTAGGCAATTTGATCAAAAAAGTTCACCAATTTGTCCTTCCTTATTGCAAGTACTTCAAGCATGATTGCTATTATGAAGTCTAAAAGAAAAGGTATAATTTTGATGACTTCTACTTTTATGATTGCCTTTACAAGTTTTATTTCCCTCTTGTCAAAAATCTGTGTTTTGAAGGAAGAAAGGAATTATCCCCCCTTAGTGCAAAGGATTGCTACTTTTTAAGGTTCCTTATTTTCAAAAACTTGTTCTTTCTTTTGATTACCCTAAAAGAGTACCAAAAAGGTAATTCACTCAAACATATATTTAATGGCACCTGCCTTAACTCCCTTCAATAAGGATGAAAAGTTGGAGGAAATTAAGCCAAACAAATAAGAGTGAATTAGGGTTTTTGTTGACTTAGGAGAGAATATCAAGTGAAATTGGCTTTAAATCTGTGCATGGATGTACACAAATATGTGAAATTTTGAGGTTTGGATGTTCTTGATTATATGACTTATAGTTGCAAAAAGAATGATGCAACAATCAAACAAGAAATGGCCTCAAAATTATTATCACCTAGGTGTCGGATGCAACCGAAAATGCACCTAATTTGCCAATGAAGGTGTCGAGTAAAATCAAAAATGCACCTTTTAATTTTTGCATCAAAATGTGTGTTTTGTGTTGTGCAAAAAAATGATATTTTTATGTCTCCTACTTTGTTTTACAATTTTGCAAAATAAGTACAATAATGTCTTCCCCCTTTGATTTTGCAAAATGAACAATATGAGCACTCCTTTCAAGACAAGTCGACACACGACCCGCATTTGAAAGGCTTCCAGAACTAGTCAAAACACGACTTAGTTTTCATGGACCCAAGGTTACAAGTTCTTCTCAATTTTGCAAAAATAATGTGCAATGTTATGTCTTATGTCCCCTCTTGGAGAAAACAAATGCACACTTTGTCTTTGAATCTTACAAAAAATTTAAGTCTCCTTGTTGTCTAATTTGCAAAAAGAATTCAAGTGTGATCCTTTATTGTATGCTAAATTAACAAGGTTGAGAAGAATGGAGGACTCCTAATTTGCAAGAAAATTGGTGCTATTAAATGTCTTATATCCCCCCTTGAGGAGAAAACAAAAGCATAATTTTATGTGTGTTGCAAAAAAAATAGGTCCCTCGTGTTTTTTTTTTTGTTTTTAATTTAATTTGCAAAATTTAAATAAAAATTTTAAGCTTTAAAAATGAAATTAATAATAAAAATAAAATCATATCTTATTTTAAAAAATCAATTTTATAAAAAAATATTTTTAAAAATATAATTTATATTGATATTAGTAAAAACATTTAAAAAAAAAAAAAAAAAACTTTGAAATTTAAATAAGAACAAATTAAAAAAAAATAAAAAATAAAAAAAACTTTACCTTGGATACTCTTTAGGGCCCCTTTGTCAAAAAATTAAGGCGCTTGGCCTCGACGGGAGTCGAACTCCCGACCTCCCGTCGGGCAAGGCCTTAGCAATGGCCCCTCCACCGGTCGGGCTAGCTAGCCCGACGAAAAAAAAGTGGCGTGCCTTCTATTTGAAGGCTTTCCCGCCTCCAGGCGGGAAAATTTTGAATGTGGGACTTTTAGTCCCACATTCAAGAGGAGGCGTTTGCCTCACCTGGATAAAAGGTGAGGCGCGCCCCTCATTAGTTGACTACCTTTGGACAGTCAGCGTGCGGGTGACTCCTTTTGTTGTGGCCACATGTCGCAACAAGGTGTCGGGTGGCACGTGGCCTGTCTGCCACGTGTCACCCATGTGTCGTGTCCAGTCTAGGTGGCGTGTGCCAAGTGTTGTGTCGTTTCTGAGTCCAGTGGCTATCTTCCACATGTCATGTCTGGTCCAGGTCAAGTCTAGGGGTTGTGCCACATCAACACCTTGAGATCTATGCCCAAGGTCGCGTCTGGCCACCACGTGTCACCAGATGAGTGGTCTGAGTTAGTGCCTTGAGATCTGTGCTCAAGCACGCATGGGTCTACGTGTTAGATCTCGATTGTTGAATCCTATAGAGGGTGCGCCTACCATCGCTAACCGGTCCAAGCCATTTGGGATCGTGCAGGAGTCAGGTCTCCTAATAGAGGTTTCCCCCTATCAATGATTAGAGTTAGAGTCCTACGGACCCAAGGGCACTTCTTCCCATGGGTTGTGTCACCAGTCGTCGGAGGCTTCTCTCTAATCAATGATAACCAACCCTTCTGGTGGGTCGAGGGGCCACATGTGGGCCTCCTGCCCACTGTACGGGGGTCCCTTGTCATGGGGTGAGTCGGCCCTCTTAGGCCGATCGCCAACAAAAAATGTGATCCCTCGAAGCAAATGAAATTCCAAGAAGAACATGATCAATTCCAAAGAAAATTTCATAAGAAAATTCCTATGATCTCCTTGGGCAACAGAAATGGGTCCTATCGCCTTCTACAGTGGAACAAGAGGTCCTTAGTAATGGGTCCGCTTGCCTTCTCCAGTGGAACGAGAGGTCCTATCGCCTTCTCCACGGGGAACGATGGCTTCCTCTCCTTGTCCATGCTCACAGGAACCAGAGGTGAAAACCTTGTGAATGATACCAATGTAGTCAACTGAATAATCAAATATGAGCATTAGCTATAATATTCATAATGAAATGGCTTAAATAAACCTTACAAAGGCTATAAATAGCCTTAGGATATTATGGAAATAATATCCTAAATAATAGCTAACAAATGCGCTCTCAATGAGAAGCGCTTAACAACTAACAAATATAGATGCTAACAATAATATCTGTCGACAATAGGAAGTGTCGGTAGATATTCTACCTAGGATAGAAAGTGAATGAAGTAAACTAACCTATCTAGGACTAATTACCAAATGAGGTAATATAGTAGTTACATAGTAACTCTAACAGTTGAGTGTTTTGATGTTGTCTAAGTAATTTTTTTAGGTGTTCCCATGCTTCACTAATATCTCTATTAGAGGCTAAGGGTATGTAAGTAGATGGTATGGAAGATGTGTTTTGGAGATAAGTTAAACTAGGTATGGCAACTTGTAAGGCTGAAACTTGTGAAGCAACATTTACATGTGCTTCATACAAGGGATTGGTGTAGGTGGATGTGTATGAAGTGCTAAGAGCACATGAGGATTGGGGAATAGACATATGGGAGGAATATGCAACTGATGCCTCAAAAAGAGGGTTGGTATACAACTGGGTAAAGGTGGATGGCGGCTAGGAATAAATAGGCTCCTGCTGTAAAGTAAGATCCTATCTAGGTGAATTAGAAATGGACTCTAAGGTATAACTAGAAGACTTCATGAGAGCTTCTACTCTTTCCATATCTATATTGGTGATGTGATGGTCTATGGTTGGGGAGGTTGAATCCTCTTGGGACATAGCCATATGAAATGTTGTGGATGGCAAGGAATGTGAGGGACCTGCAAATAAACCTACCTATGTCACATTCAGGGAATCTACCATAGAAGTGGTGGGGAAGTTGGATGAAGGTTCCATTTGATTATCTTGATTTAATGCTTATTTTTATTTTCATGTTAAGACCATAAAGCAAATAAATCAGAATACAGATTTTACAGTAAACTAAAGCACCCAATTTAAATTTTCACAATAAAAATAAAATAACCAATGCTAATTTCTTTTAACACATGTGTCTTACCTTGTTCATTGGTCATATCCTTTTAATGTGAGTTCATTTCCTTAGGGTTCAATATTGTGTGTTTCAAATGTGCTAATATGAGTTAATCAAATAAAGGTAAAAGTTATGGCTAAGTTGGGGTAACGATATTATTGTTGAAGAACACAAGCTTATACTAAGATGGGGGGTGAATAGTATAAGACCACTTTTTACTTTTCTTTCCCAAATAGTATTAATCAATATAATCAATGGCAATACCAACAACAATAACCAAAGCAATGCATAAATCATCACACACAATAGAGACACAAATTTAACGTGGTTCACCCAAATATTACTACCTCCACGGAGAAAATATTTCTTCTAAATATTTCTCAAATTATCTCTTGGGAATACTTTCCCTATTACAATATTTATGGACCTTAGTCCAAAGGAGATGTTGATCCCCTAAATCTGGTTTGTGGATCTCTATCCATAGGAGAACTCCTTCTCCTCTGCTCTGGTTGGTGATCCTCTAAAAGACTACTGCCTCCACTACACTGGCTTGTGGATCTATCTCCACTGAAGGCTCTTATTCCCACTTAGAAGACATATTCTCATTGCCCTGGCTGATGGATCTCTATCCACTGGAGACTACTATCCTCTCTACTCTGTCACCTCCAAATCTCTATCTCAATTCTATACTAAATATAGTCTAGTCGGTCTAGCATAGCTCTGCTCAACTCTTGCACTAAATATAGTCCAATCGTTCTAGCACAAGTCTACTCAATAAGATCACTCAAATCTACACTAAATGTAGTCCATTCTATCTAGCACAAATCTGATCAACTCTTGTACTAAACACATTCCATTTGGTCTAGCACAAGTCCACTCAAATCTACACTAAACATAGTCTAGTCGATCTAGCACAAATCTGCTTAACAAGTCCACTCAGAACTTGTTCAAATTTGCTCAGCAAGTCCACTCATAACTTGCTCAAATCTGCTCAATAGGTCCACTCAGAACTTACTCAAATATGCTAAAAAAACTCACTCAAAACTTATTCAAATATGCTCAATAGGTCCACTTAGAACCTACTTAAATATGCTCAACAATCTCACTTAGAACTTGTTCAAATCTTCTCAAAAAGCTCACTTAGAACTTGTTCAAATTTTCTCAATAAGTCCACTCAAAACCTGCTTAAATCTGCTCAACAAGCTCACTCAGAACTTGTTCAAATCTACTCAATAGGTCCACTCAAAACCTGCTTAAATCCACTCAACAGGTCCACTCAAAACCTGCTCAAAACTGCTCAACAAGTCCTCTCTAGGACTTGCTCAAATCTACTCAATAAGTCCCCTCTAGGACTTAACCAAATCTGTATTGCAAGCTTACATAAAAATCTCACACACAATCGGTCCACAAGTCTTCTCAAGACTTGCCTCAAATCTGCTTAACAAGTCCACATAGAACTTGTCCACTCTCATAGAAACATAAAGAGAATTGTTAGAGACTCAATATGTTCTATACTCAATGCTCAATCACTTTCACAACTCAAATCAATCTTATATAAGCATAAGAGAATTGTTAGAGACTCAATATGTTCTATACTCAAAGCTCAATCACTTTCTCAACTCAAACTCATAGAAGCATAAAGAGAATTGTTAGAGACTCAATATGTTCTATACTCAAAGCTCAATATTATTCACAACTCGAATTAGAATATAAAATAGTTTGTTTCATGGAATTTTAACAATCACTTCATATATCCACTTGACTAGGTTCAACCAACTTTACTCAACCAATCACTCAAGAAACAACCCTTGCTTACAAACCCTAGTCCAAGTATGTAAAAATCAACTCAAAACATTTCCAACAATGCTCAACAACAATTCTCAAATAACAATGATACTCATGTTCTTTTCAAATCCTAGTTCAAGTTCTTTACACAACAACTTACTTCAAAAACAATACTCATAAATCAATCTTCACATAACAACGATACTTATGTTCTTTTCTAACTCAAGTTCAAGTTCTTTGCACAATCCAATGGCTTCAACAACAATGCTAATAAAATAAGGTTTTAATCACAACTCTTAGTTCCAAAAAACCTTGAAGCATTAAATCAAACACTTTCAAAAAGGAAACCCTAATCAAATCCTTTTTAATCCATAATTAATTTTCAAGAAATCCAATCAACCAACTCAACCAAGAGAGAATTTACCCATACCTTTTTTTTTGAAAAGGAGTTGATCTCACAAATTTGCCATACTCACAATTATTCTTACAATTATTCTTTTCAATATTAATAAGGGTTAGAAGACTTTAATAATAACACTATGTAAAATGATGATCCATAATACACCTTATTACTCCAACTTAAAAATAACATTCATCATAGTCTTCTTTAAAAGAAAAAACCCTTTAAAAGAAATTAATACTCAATAGGCTTAATATATCACTATATAAATTAAGCCTCCACACAATATCCTTATTACTCCTAATAACAAATCCTTAAATAATATCACTTAATAAAAACCAACCCATTTAATAATAATTTTCTAACACTCCTTATTCTTGATAGATAAAATAGCATTTGATAATTCATTGGAGATGGATTAAATAATACATCTACAGGCTGAAATAGCCCGGAGGTTACGAAACCATCCGAGGCTGAAATAGCCCTTGTTGTAACTTAATAACAACATGCTAATAATAATGTAATAACTGAAAATATACGCTAACATCCCCCCTTATTACATTATTGGGGTAATAATATAACTACTAGCTATACTAACATCCCCCCTGATTACATCATTTTGCAATACAAAGAGAGCTACGAAACAATTCAAATTTGACACGTGCAAGTGCCTTAGTGAAAATGTCTGCAACTTGAGCATCGATGGGAATGTGCTGAAGCTGAATTCGGTGCCTCGGAACTTCATCTCGAATGAAATGACATTGTGTGTCAATGTGTTTTGTTCTTTCATGATGGACTGGATTCTTGACTAGGTTCAGAACACCCTGATTGTCGCAAAACAAGTGTATTGGAGATTTGGATGGATGACCCATACTTGTCAAAATGCGATGCAACCATATCACTTCACACACGACTTCACGTGCGACGTGATACTCTGCCTATGTTGATGAAATAGCAACCACCTGTTGCTTCTTGCTGTGCCAAGAGATAGGACCGGATCCAAGATGAAAAATATATCCTGAAGTTGACTTGCGATCATCAAATGATCCGACATAGTCGGAGTCCGTGTATCCTTGCAAGAATTTGTTGTTCCTCTTGTATTCTAGGCCATATTCTATTGTGCCACGGACATAGTGAAGAACACGTTTTGTTGCTTTCCAATGAGTGGTCTTAGGCTCCTGCATGAACCTTGAAAGATAGTTGACAACAAATACGAGATCTGGCCTAGTATTGGTCAGATATATGAGACTCCCAATCAACTGTTGATAGAGAGTACCATCTACCTGAGGTGAATCATCATATCGTGATAACTGAAGTCCAGTATCCATCGGAGTTGCCATTGGCTTGCAATCAGTCATGCGATATTTTTCTAGCAATGTCTTGGCATATTTTTTCTGAGACACTTTGATGGAGTGCTCCTTCTGGCTGAATTCCAAACCAAGACAATAATGGAGAAGTCCGAGATCTGACATCTCAAAATATTGAGACACGTCTCTTTTGACAGTAGAGATCATAGTTTTTGAACTCCCTGTAATGAGCAGATCATCAACATAGAGTATAAGCAACACTATCTCAGAACCCTGTTTCTTGAAATAGAGGTTTGCATCTGATGGACATCTCTTAAAACCATGTTGCATGAGGTGATTGTCCATTTTTATATACCAAGCTCGAGGAGATTGTTTCAAACCATATAAGGATTTGACCAATTTGCAAACTTTCTGTTGTTGGCCTTCCACTACAAATCCTTCTGGTTGAGTCATATAGACTTCTTCTTGGAGATCACCATTTAGAAAAGCACTTTTGACATCCATCTGATGAAATTTCCACCCAAAATGTGCTGCCATAGTACAAATAACTCGAATTGTTATCATTCGAGCAGTAGATGCAAAATTTTCCTCGTAGTCAATGCCTTCCTTTTGAGCATAGCCCTTTGCAATAAGACGGGCCTTATGCTTATCAATTGTCCCATCTGCTTTGTACTTGACTTTATAGGTTATTACATTATTACATTATTATTAACATGTTGTTAATAAGTTACAACAAGGGCTATTTCAGCCTCGGATGGTTTCGTAACCTTCGGGCTATTTCAGCCTGTAGATGTATTATTTAATCCATCTCCAATGAATTATCAAATGCTATTTTATCTATCATGGTATCAGAGCACTTTTGCTTTACTGTCTAGCTTATCAAAGTCTCTTTGAGAATTAGATGGAGCTATAGCACCAACAACAGGTGAAGGTCTGGTTGTTGCTCCAGATACAACATCCCATAAATCATCCATTGCTAGGATGGCCTTCATCTTATTTTTCCATAGTGTGTAATTAGGACCTTTCAACAACTGATGAGAATCAGTCATTAGTTTGGCAGACATGATGAAGGTTCCTTATAACACCAATTGGTCCCTCTTTCGATATACCTTTTGCTAGGCCGTTAACCATACAAAATACCCGCCCTTACGTGAGGGAAACTATAGGTATTTAGAAATATCAACAAAAATCACCCGCCCTTATGTGAGGGAAACTATAGGTGAGTTTTAGAGATCATACGATACGTGGAACATAAGCAGTGTCGAAAGGGAATCGCCTTGTTGATGGCACCTACCATAGAAGATTCTTCTCATGCATGGGGCGTAACTTCCCCTAAACACTATGAAGAATACTTCGTCAGGATTTACGCCTAAACATAAGAGCGATTAAGGGTAGTGGATGGAGTAAAAAAATGCAAAATGGCAAACTTATCTCTCCCCGATGATTTATAGAGAACAAGCTCAGATGTCGTTGTAGCAGCTATATTAGGTGGCGGATACAGTAGCGCAATCACGACAGCTTTACCTATAAGTGCTAGCCAGAGGTATCACAAATACCGAACCCTGTAGTGCAATAAATTGCACGGATAGGTTGTAATTATTCTGGGGACTTAGGGAGTGAATTTGATTTTAATTTTTAATGTTATAGTGCAAAAACAAATATGCAACATACAACAAAAAAAATGCCCACAGGAATAACCCACTAGGTGTCGGGCGCAGCCGAAAATGCACCTTTACAATAATGCCAAAATTGATTTTCAGAAAATTACTCTCTTTCCCCCTTTGATTTTTGAAAAAAAATACCCCCTTCTTTTTTTTTTTTTTTTAAATTCCCACAAATGATTTTGAAAATTATTTTATAACCTTAAAGTTTAAAAAAAAAAATTAATTTTAATTTATATAGTTATAAAAAACCTTTAAAGAAAAAATTAAAATCAAATTAAAAAAATTAATTTTAATTTAGAAAGGTTAAACTATTGAAAATAAATTAAAATTAAAAAATTAAAGTTTAACTTTAAGGAAAAAATAATAATAAAAAAAAATGTGGAAAATTTTTACCTTTGTGGAAGGGGGGTCGACGGGATTAGAACCCGCGACCTGTAGGCTCCCAGAGCCTTACCGCACAGTCCACCACCAGGTGGACTAGCGGGCTGATCCGACAGGATCAGGGGCCCCCTCGTATTTGAGGAGGGTCCCTAGTCTGCTGCCCGAGTGCGGCCTCTGCTGCTGGTCCCCAGTCCGCTGCCCTGCTGCTGGTCGCGACGACAGCCGCAGCTTGCTCTCCTCCGCTGCTTGGTCACTGCGCGTCGCGACTGCTGTGGTGGTCGTGGCTGCAGCTCGCTGCGTGCACAGAACAATGCAGCACGGGAGGGGGGGGAAAGCGGCCACGTCCGCAAATTTTTTTTTTTTGTTTTAAAATCCGCTGCGCAGCATAGCGGGGGGGGGCTCCCCAACGTCGTGCGGATGTGCGACGTGTTGCGTCTGTGCGACAGGAGGGGGAGGGAGGTTGAGGGGGGGGGCCTCCCCAATGCGCGGACGTGCGTCTATCGCGTCTGCGCGACGGGAGGGGAGAGGCGCTCCCACAGTCGCGCGGACGCGCGTCTGTCGCGTCTGCGCGACGGGAGGGGGGAGGCGCTCCCACAGTCGCGCGGAGGCGCGACTGGAGCGGGAGAGGGGGCCGAACCTCCGATTTTTTTTTTTTTGGTTTTTAAAACAAAAAACATAGCGTCGCAGGCCTTTAAAAAAACGCAGTGTCGCAGGCTTTAAAAAAAAACGTCTCAGTTTTAAAAAAAAAAATAGCGTCTCCGCACACAGTGATTCGCAGTGTCTTCGTACACAGTAATTCTTGCGACCTCCTGCAAGATTTCTCCCTCAGACGAAGAGCAGATGCGAACATTACTGCACAGCCTCACTCGCAGCTTTCACGTCCTATTACGCCTGCCCTGATACCATGATAGATAAAACAACATTTGATAATTCATTGGAGATGGATTAAATAATACATCTACAGGCTGAAATAGCCCGGAGGTTACGAAACCATCCGAGGCTGAAATAGCCCTTGTTGTAACTTAATAACAACATGCTAATAATAATGTAATAACTGAAAATATATGCTAACAATTCCTCCTTATCATTTATTTCCTTTAATTGCCTTTTAAAATCTTTAAAAACCCTTATTACTCCTAACATGCATTAATAACAAACCTTAGGTAATTAATTAAAAATAAATAAAAATACCTTTGCACTTGGTGGGTTTCAAACCCCTCACAAACACCTCCGCGAATGCCCTAGCCATGGGCTCCATGACCACATGCACCCCATGCACGTTTGAAACAAAGAAAGGGCTTTGTGCCCTATCAACCTTTGAATGGCGCCTCTCAAAAAAAAAACAACCAAAACTTTTCACCCTTTGTATGCCTCAATGGGATTTGAACGCGAGTCCTCTTCTCCACAAGTGCCTTAACACCACGTGCGGTACCAATGGACCATCATGTCCACCTTGCTTGGAACCTCCAAGCCCCTCGACTTTTTGCTTATGCCTTCAGACGAAAAAGGGTGTTTCATCTTCTTCCATGCATACCCTCCAAAATTTGTAATGTTCTCAAGAGTGTAAATTAAAATCAATTAAGGCATATTAATTTCAAAGGTCTTTGTGGCCTCCTTTTATACATGAAGTCATATTTGACTTCAAACGTCGGTGCTTCGATTTATTTGACGTCGATAATAATTAAAACCTTTATGAGTGGGGCTTTTGATGTGATGACGTCAACCCATCATTTATTATTTATAAGGTTAAATCTAAAGATTTAACCTTTATAAATTATATTTATAAAATATATTTATAAATATAAACTTTGGCTTACTAAATCCATCCATGGGTTTTAATCTTGCATTCCATTTGATTCATTTCTACCAACATGGGTCCTTTAAATTCTTGGAGGACTTAATGAAACTGATTTGATCTTCCATGATGGGTTTACCACTGACCCTCATAAGATGATATTTTTCCCACATATTTCACAACCTTTTGCATTGTTTCTGGTGCCAACAAAGATATTTCACAACCCTCATTAATGACTCCTTCCTTTGTTCACTTGGGCAACAATGACGATATTTCACCTTGACATCAATGACAACTAAAATATCTCAAAATGTCCAACACTTGCTGGTGATGAAATCCAAAAAGTTTTCTCGGAGGTGACATAGGGTTTCTATGGGTAGATATTGGTGGATGGATATGAAAGCCACCATCACCAAATCTCAAGTAGTGGCTGGTGATGAAATCCAATCACTAATGTTGAATGTGAATCATGTAGTGTGTGGTTAATTTTAAAAATTTTGATTTTCTATTATGTTCAAACAATGTTAGAAAATAACCACTTTCAATGGTCTAAATCAGAAGCCACTGTTCATAATACCAATTTCTTCAAACGATGTAGAGTACACTGCTTAAGACCCACTCTAAACAACTAGGGGGTTCATCTATTCCTTTGCATAAAATCACCCAAGTACAGGGATACTCTTGGTATATTAATAATGTTCCTACTTAGACCACTAAAAATAGATATTTCTAACCCTAAAAATGCAAACTAATTATGCAATTTTGATTTACATGCAATCAAAATGCAATATTATATATATACATATATATTTATTTTTCACACAGTAGAAACTCAAAATTTTCAAATAAATATTGTGAATAGATGAAAATGATTAATTTAAATCCTAAAATGCATGCTAATATGAATGTTCTTTTCCGATTTACTTAGTGAAGTTCTTTTTATATCAAAAGCTTGAAAAAGACACAAATTGCTAGAAAACGTAAATAGAAAAACTAGGGTTTGGTTAGAAGACTTACAAATGACCTACATATTTGTCCTAGCTCTATTTAAAATATCCCTGGATATTTCTAAAATACACCTGGGCATTTCTAGATAGCCCTCGAGCACCGTTGGGTGTTTCGTGCACCTTCTGCAACTTTCTACAACTTTCAATAACCCTAGATCTAGCAAAATCTATGAAATCTACACTCATGAAAATATTGCAAGATGATAGAAAATAGCAAGTAAATCAGTAATGTAAATCATAAATAGAAACCCTTAGGGGGTCCCACCATGATCACCATTTGAAATATGCAAAAATGCAACACCAAACAATGCTAAATAAATTGAACACAAGGAAATCAGAGTTACAAAATAGATGATCTTGTATTAACGAGGGGAGCCTAAAAAATCCATTGTTACAATGTGGATCCTTGAATCCTTTTTTATACAAATTTACAAATGGCTAGGGTTCTCCAAAACCCTAAAAAACAAGGTTGTGGTGTCTTCAAACGCATATTGCTCCCAACAGATTTGAGTGGGCTTATTGATATACGTTGTTGGGCCACTCCAGCTTAAGCAACTGTCCAATGCTGATGTAGCACCTTCATATCTGCACAAAATGACACAACATGTTATTAATACTTGTGAGGGCTCCACAATGTCAGACCCTTTATACGCAATAGTAAAACCCTAACTATTTACTACAAAATAGAGTGAAAAACATGAAAATGCATACGTGAAATAATAACTAGTAGCTTTACCTTACTTGCTTGTTGTCTTCTGATCTGTGAGATTTGGTTGTAGTGGATAGGCACGATGATGCCCTAACATTGCTCGAAGGCTAGGATATCTTTAGAAAACTTACGTAAAATACCTGTGGGCACCTAGCAACTGTAGGAAATGCTCGTGGGTGCTTGGGATTGGGAGAGAGATGCTCAGAGACACTTGATGATGATAGAAAGCGCCTGAATATGTTTGATGGTTGAGGAAAGATGCTATAAAAGTAGATTTGGTGAGGGAAAATAGATGGTGACTGCTACAAGGATTACTGTGAGCGAGGATGGAGGCAGAAATACTTAGATATTCCAAGGGAAGAAGAAACTCAAGGAATCTCAAGGTACGAATTTCTTAGGGACTCTAAAAACTCAAGTTGCTTAGGGGTTGAGACATCAAAATGGCCTCTATTTATAATTCAACCTAGGGTATGCTAGGGTTTCAATGACACTAATCGTGTGGCTGCGATAAAAGCACATTGAAGGGTGGATATTAAATTTTGGGTGTGTCATGGATTGATATGGATGGATGGTTAGGATTAAATAAGATCGAATGCCTGGATTAATTCACTTATATAAATATATATTTATTAAATATATATATAATATTAATATTAAATATATATATAATAAATAAATATAAATATATGTAAATAGTGGGCGAAAAATGGTGGGAAAGCATGGGTGGAGGACAAATGGCTAGGTTTTGGTGGTGGAAATGACGGGAAAGCATGGGTGGAGGACAAATGGCTAGGTTTTGGTGTCTACAGGGGTTCACTATATCCTTCATGACTTTTCTCAGTCTTCGTCTTCTCATTTTGTTGCCTGTAAAATCATGGAAGAAATTAGTTTAAAATATCTTTGATGGTAAAAATATCATACATTTACTTCTTTTATTTATTTACTTTTATTATTAATATCAAAGGATCTTCGACATTGCAGCAAGATATTTTTTGGATTTAAATAATATCTTTCCATCATTTGGAAATCAATTTGAATATCTCTCAATTGTTGGGTGCTAATTTCATTGCTAGAGCGCATTTTCATTATTTGAACTTCACTTTCAATTGCCATTTTTTTTGTTTAGCCATTCTTTTGTGTGTTGAATTTTAGGTTTTAATGTTTGAATGCTTGGCCTTTTAATGCCAGATAAAATTTTCAATATCTAGACTTATCTTTCAATGGCCGAAAATTAATTTCTAACTTTAGGGTTTAATATTTTTAATGTTTGAATTTACCTTCGATTGTCAAGCTTGATTTTTATTTTGTCAAAATTTATTTTAATCATTAGGCTTTGTTTAAATTTGTCGGGTTTGAATTTTTTAATTGTTGAGCTTTATTTCAAATTGTGTGATTTTTTTTTCCATTACCAGGTTTCCTTGCCCTCGCCAAATTGGAGTGTTGGGTAAAAATTTCAATATCTAGAAATTCATTTGCCATTGTAGGGTTTGATTTCAATTTGCTAGATACAATTTTGATTTTTGGGTAAAATTATCTTTACTAAATTTTGATCCAACAAGTCGATCCAAATTCGATACCTCTCTGCACTTCGCTAGGGTACAATATTTTCGACAACTTCTATACTTAGCCAAAATTATAACTTACTTTTCAACATGTGGATAGACTTTCGGTACCTTTTCACACTCCAAAAGGGTGCATTATTTCTAATTGTCTCCACACTTAGATGATTTTTTTGTTAGACTGACTGATGAACTTTCAAGACCTCTCCGTATTATAGCAGGGTACATTTTCTCCGGCGGTCTCTACACTTAGATAAAATTTTGATCCAGCAACCTTTGCCCTTAGACAAAATTTTGATCTAGAAATATTTTCACTTAGCAAATATGACTTTCATGTGGTTGGTTTATCTTTCTCACTACCGAATGTTGAGTCTTCGTTATCCGGACGCTACATTATCATTGGTGGGACTCATTGCCAATCGTTAGGTTTAATATTTTTTATTTTCAAGTTGCATTTTCCATTGGTATGGCTTCAATTTTAATTTGCTGGATTTCATTCTTTATCATCAGGATTTATATATGTTTAAATGGCTGGGATTTATTACCTTTACCTTGGAGTGCATAATGCATTTTTATTGTCGATTTAGATTGCTTTCACCAAGTTTAGATCTAACATTGTTAATGGTAGCAATTTTTTTAGAGATTGTATGTGGTTTTCGGTAAGCCGACAGATTTTATGTACCTCTTCGCACTCTGGTAGGGTACATTATTTTTGACCACTTCCACCTCTATCAAATTTTCAACTTGCTCTCTGAAAAGCTAATGGACATTCTGCTACTCTCCACACTTTGGAAGGGTACATTATTTTTGGTAAGACCAACACTTAGCAATTTTAGAGAGGCAATACATTATTTCTCGTAAGATCAACACTTAGAGAAATTTTAGATCCAACAAGCTGACTGGTTTTCTGCACCACTCCAAAATTTTGTAGGGTACATTACTTCCTATTGTCTCCATACTTTGGTAGGGTAAATTTATATCAAAAATTCATTGTGTATCAAGAGATATTGCATTTTAAAATTTATAAGCTATTACGGTAAACTGCTATTTTTGGATGAAATTAACATCTAAAACTCTACAAATTTTGTACTATTGTGAAGAGGAGCTTGAGATATTTCTACCAAGATTTAAATCACCTTAAATGAATTTTTCTATCAAAAGTTATGGCAATTTCAAATTTGTAGTAAATTTAAGGCAAGATGATGAAATTTAAAGAACCCTAAAATTGAATTTAATATTTTGAACCTTAGGATAAACCTTTGAAATTCAATTTTCTAAAATATTCAATCTAAAATAATTTTATTGAAATACAAATATTCAAAATGTTCAATCCATATCAATGGAACTAAAATCCAAGTCTACTCAAATGCAAGCAATTTTAAAACCTTAAAGTGAGCAATGTAAGCATTTTCAAATTTCTTGATGTAAACAAAAATAAAATAAAAGTTTCAATTGGGTTACCAATTGAGTTGAGTTGTGCAATAGCAACAACAAATGGCGAGTCTGCTGGAAAATACTCTTGAGTATTTTGGATAAAGAACCAACTTGAAATAGGTGAAATTTTTAACTAATGAAATGTAAATAACTTTTAAAAATAAATGTCTCATATTGCTTCAGCTTAAAGTGTGTGCAAGTGCATTCATTTCCATTCCTAAATTAGTAAGAATTTCACCACTTGGTTTAAAATTAGGCTATTAAATGTTTCACTCATAAAAAATGATTTCCCTTTTCATTTCTCCACTATCAGTCAAGCATCTACAGCTTTGGTGGAGATGACCTTGATTCTTTATAGACATTGCTCTACTGCCAACCAGACATCTATAGCCCCTCTAAAGGTTATCTAAATCACCCAAGCATTTTAGTTCATTGCATTATTAATATTTTCCTTCTTGATTAAGAAGTATTTTGATAAATTGTAAACATTGAGTGTGATTTTGGGTTAGGGATCTATAAGGCTATAAGTACTTGTATGTATTTTTACCTAATCATCAAACCAAGATGATCTTATCTTCATGATCTAAGAATCATTTTAATATGTTAATAAATGTGCAGCTTCAACATTATGTTACATTATTTCTAGCTTCATTTGTTATAGCCCCATAACAAAGAATAAAATCAAATAATTTGATTCACTAATCATCAACTTCACCAAATTTTAAACGAGTCATTCATCCTTAATTAATTAAGTACATTTCCCTTCGAAGGCACCAAAATTAGATTTTAATTGCATGAACTGCCCCATTGGAGGAACGGGTATAAATTGACGAAATGTTGATGGACACCAAAACATGAGACAAACAAGAAACATAAAAAAAGTCTAACTTTTAAATAAATCAAAATGAGGAACTTACAACAAACATGTCCAACTAATCGAACAAAAAGCAGGTAAAAGCAAACAAAATCAAATAAAGGAAAAGAAAACAAAGTTTGAACACTATGCATGATGATAAAACTAACAAAAACAACACTAAATCTGAAAAAAATCAGAAACTCTACCTAAAGGAAGAAACAAAAAAAAAAATCTAAAATAGAACAAAACAAAAAACTATAGTACATGGTTGTATTACTTGTGATGTTTCAAGGATGGAAGTAATGCTTTAGAAACTGCCCATTAATAGGTAAAGGGACATCTTCTCCACTCAATTTTTTTATTTGAAAGGTATTCTCTCCTAGAATTTTTTATATTTGGTAAGGACCTAACCAAAGGTTATTAGACTTATCATGGTCTCCTTTATTCTCATGTACTTTATCCCACAATAATACTAAGTCAACAATTTTGAAGGCTTTAATTCTAGCTCTTTTATCAAACCATATTTTGATTATCCCTTGGTGCTTACTAAAGTGTTGTAGAGCATCCTCTCTCTTTTCATCTAAGTTCATCAAGTTGGTGAGCCTAGCTTCTACTTTATCATCAACTTCCAAGTAGTCTTTCATGAACTGAAGTGTCAACAATTTTAAATTGGTGGGAAAGATAGGGTCTTGGCCATATACCAAATGATAAGGTGATGAACCTATTGAATATTTTATTCTTTTCTTGTGTATCCATAAGGCATATTATCATGCCAATATCTAGGATTTTCTTGATTATTGTTAGCAAGATTTTATTGGTAGACTCAGCTAAATCGTTCCCTTGAAGGTAATAGTTAGAAGAAAATTTTAAAGACACTTTGTTGTCATAAACCCATTATACAAAATGAAGTGATAAAGGCTGATTTTTTATCACAAAGTATGGAGTAAGGTATTCTAAATTTGGTGATAATGTGTTCTTCAAGGAACTTAATTATAACTTTTTAGTGTAGTTTTTAATGGACTGAGCTTTGGTCCAACAAGTGCAGTAATTTGTTGTGGTCAAAATGTACTTGTGATTAGCTTAAGAATTGGGACTTATCAATCCCCATGGTGGATGTGTATAAGAAGTATTACTAAAAAAAAAATAATTAGGACTTATGACTCCTACAAAGTATAATCCCCATTGAGCAAAAGTATGAGCTTCAAATACTAGTTGTAAAGTCGTGAAAACATTTCTTTCTCTGTTGGTAGCAACTTGGCAAGTATGACATAATCTAACATGAGCATGAACATATTTAAAAATATAAGGCTAGTAGTATTTGACTCTCAATATTTGATTTATAGTGGCATTGGTTGAACCATGTTTGATCCTATATTTTCCATGAAAGTCATTAAGGACTTGAGTAGCTTCATCTTTATTTAAGCATCTGAGATATATTCCTTCATGATTCCTTCTATACAAAACACCTACTTTGATCATGAAGTTGGTGCTCTTTAGATGTAGTGTTTTTCTTTGAGTAGCATTAAAATAATTTAGGTATTTGTTGTTCAATAGGTAGCACACTATATATTTGTACCATTCATTAGTTGTGATATCACCCTTAGAGTATTGTTAGCAGAG
This sequence comes from Wollemia nobilis, assembly GCA_028583015.1. Lineage (NCBI taxonomy): Eukaryota > Viridiplantae > Streptophyta > Pinopsida > Araucariales > Araucariaceae > Wollemia > Wollemia nobilis. Next base: position 7,469,816 of record JAQPPZ010001411.1, read on the forward strand.
AATTTGAGGATTTATTCTAGCTAATATTTTACTTAGCTCTTGACCTCTTGATATGGATTATAGTACATGTTTTAATAATTTGTTAGTTATGGATAAGCATTATTTAATGCATTCTTATCTATTGTCATGTCTTGTAATGCCTATTTATAGGCACCTATTCTTATGCTAATACAACTAAGTTTGGATTATATTCTTATTTCTCATGTTTGTTGTAACTGATTTCACATCATTGGTATCAGAGCAGGTTACATGTTACGGGTAGGGTTATGCATAGTGGTGAATATTCACAAATTGGGTAAATATTAGGATTTTCAAAATTGGAAATTGGCAAATATGAGGACCCTCGATGTTGGCCCATTCGCCTAAAATTTTTAGGACCAATTTTTTCTTAGGGTCAATTCACCATAATATATATCCAAACATAGGCATATTTGTACTCGTTGGAAAGCTCTTTTCGAGACTGATCTAATGGTGGTGATTTTATGAAGTTATAAAGTGATTTAATAGGTCAAAATGTTCTCCATATATGACATTATGTTTTAGGACTTCAAATGCCCCAAATTTTGGTGTGAAGATGATTGATTTGATTTTCTTAGGATTCACCGTGATTTGCCTTGATATCAATTAGGATTCACCATTTTTTTACAAGTACATTTTGAGTCCAATCCCTTATGCATAACCCTGGTTACAAGCTAGTATCCTCTTCCCCTAGGTCGAGATTGGTTTAAATGGAGAATGAGAATGCCTCTATAGATCTGTCTGTGGAGCAGTTACTTCCGTTCAGATATTTTGTTTACAATTTTTCTCTATGTGGTTTCGTCCCATTTTAACCTTGTATTTTTGACCATTTCCAAACTCTGTTCATGACCATATTTCATGATTTCGAGTCTCGCAGAGATTTCTACCAACCTTATCGATATTTTCATGTAAATTCAGTAAAACCAAGCAAATTTTATCACTAGTCTTCAGTCATTCAAAGCTGACATCATTTCTACTACTGACAAAGAACCAGATACCAAAGATCTTGTTCATGTCGATGTAGATCTCAATGAAGAAGATCAGGATTCTGCCCTTGATCCAAAACTTGAATAATTTGTAGCTACACCAGGATTCGAACCAAGGTCTATGGGTGATATACCCAACGTCTTTCCACTAGACGATGTGGCTCCTATTACGGATCTGAGCTCATTTGAAGCTCCTATTGCATATCAAACCCATTTAGACATTACAGATCCAAGCTCTCCAAAGCCATTGCAGTTGATGATCCCAATGTTGCCCTTGTCATCGTGCCTACTACACTTCATGATCCACTTGTTCCTCCTGTGATGTTCTCCTATTTTTGAATGTTGAATTATTGTCACTGCTACATGATTCACTATTTTTCAGTGACAATCTCCTGATTTCAGGTGATGATCTACTGCCATGGCTTTCATGACATCTTCCTTTGTGGTTCCTCAACTCATCTATGGATTTTTAGCACATTTTTGTATTTTTAAGCATTGCTTCCACACTTCATGCCTGTAACATCATTATCTGATGGTGATCTGATGTTTACTAGTGTCATATTTATTTTTTGGTGTCGATCTAATTTGCTCTTGATTTCTTGAGCATTGTTTTGGTTATTCCCTACTGTCACAGATCAATAATTTGTTTCTCTAGCATGTGCACCCCCATGGCCTCCCCCTCTCACCCTGTGTTGATTGCTAGTCATTATCATCGGTCAAACATGTCTGCCACTTGCCACTTGCCCGTGTTACCATAAAATTAGTTGTTGTCATTCCACAATAGTCGTTGCTCCCTTTCCCTTGGAGATATTTTTAAATTAAATTAAATTTAATTTAATTTAATTTAAAATTACAATATTTAATATCACACTTATTTTTAAATACCATAATTATGCGTTAAATTAAATATTCTCCATTGATCGTTGCCCATTCACATCATCCATAAACCCATAATTAAATTAAATTAAATTAAAATTTAATTTAATCCATCACTTCCATCTCCATTGACCGTTGTTCTGGTCCACTTGACCGTTGTCCCGGTCCACCAATAATTTAATGCAAGCGGCCCACAATTAACCACGAATTAATTAAATTAAATTAAATTATTTTTAATTTAATTTAATATTTGTCCATCTCCATTAATGCACGACTCATCCAATTCAATGCATGTTTGCTTGTCTGAAATGCCACAAAAATTAAATTTTCTATTTGGAACGTGGTTCAAGGTATCTTCTCCGATATTTCAGTTGTTGTTTTCTTATATCGAATTCAAATACCCATTTCAACTGTTTGTTGGTATAGCAGTTTTTACAGTCATTGAAGAGTATTTTTTGAGCCTGATCCAGATCCAGTGTTAGATTTTGTTTTTCTCAAGACCTGTCAAAATCTATTATTTTGGTCTTTGTCTTTTGTAACAAGAGTACATTTTTTGTTGTACTCGATACTCATGGCTATTTTTCCTTCTTTTCTCTTCTACCTTGGTATGCATTAGGGACCAATGCGTCTTCAGTGGGGAGGAATGATATGGATTATAGTACATGTTTTAATAATTTATTAGTTACAGATAAGCATTATTTAATGCATTCTTATCCGTTGTCATGTCTTGTAATACCTATTTATAGGCACTTGTTCTTATGCTAATACAACTAAGTTTGGATTATATTATTATTTATCATGTCTATTGTAATCGATTTCACATCATCTCTGACCAATTTTATAAGCTGTATTTCTAAATCAAACTCATGTATGGTTGTCACCTATTTACCTCTTCTCCTAATTCATTTTGCATGAGCATGGTTTTAACAGTTGGGTCTAGCATAATTGCAAAAATTCTATTGTGTAGAATATAATGCCTAAATTTCTTCACTTCCTTTACTAAAGCATATGTCTATTTATCTATAATTGTATATTTTACTTGGACATATTTTAATGGGAAGCTCATAAATTCTATTGGATTTTCTTTATTATTTTCATTCTTTTGTGTTAGGAAACTGGCATTTGAATGTTCATAATCAAATGAATAGATATAAAATGGTTGTGTATAATATAGACTCATTAAAACTAGAGCATTGGATATAGCATATTTAATTCCTTAAAAGGTTGCTTGGGCTTCAGAATTCCAAGTAATGTCAACATCTTTCTTGAGCATATCATTTAGTGGCTTGACTATCTCTGCAAATCCTAAGATGAATTTTCTAACAAAGTTAATTTTTCCAAAAAATGATTTGAGTTCTTTCTTACTACCTAGGAGAGGGATTTTTTGTATTGCCTCTACTATTTTAGGGTCAATTGAATGTCATATTTAGAAATGACATGACCGAGAAGTTTTCCTTCATTTACCCCAAAAATTCACTTCTTGGGATTTAATGAGATGTCATGCTCTCTACATTTATAGAATACTTTTCTTAAATTATTAATATGATTAGCACGTTTCTTTGAAAATACCAGCATATCATCAACATAAATGTAAACATCCAATTAGATCTCTAAAATCATAATTCATTGCTCTTTGAAAAGTAGCACCTGCGTTAATCAACCCAAAGGGCATTGTCCCATAAGCAAAGGTGCCTCATTTAGTGGTAAATGCATTCTTCATTCTATCCTTAGGGTCTATCATAATTTGGTTATATCCTGAATGTCCATCTAAGAAATACATCATTTCAGATCCATTTACCATTTGTAAAATGTGATATATGGAGGACAATGGATAATTATCTTTTTGAGAAGTTTTATTAAGATTCCTAAAATCAATACGTAGGTAAATTCCTCCGGTTTTATTGCAAATGGGTACTCTATTAGCTACCTAGGTTAAATGGCTAATGGGATACATGCATCTAAAATCTTTTGAACTTCCTTCTAAATAAGGGGTTCTAACAATAGATTGACGGGTCTTTTTTTTTGCCTAAATGGATTTGTTTCTGGTTTCAATGGGATAGTATGAGTTATAAGTTTTTTATTATATATTTTAATATCTTCATAGCTCCAAGCTATGACATCTCCATAATATTTAAGGGCTTGTATAATTATTTCTCTCCCTGACTAGTGCAAGCTTTTTCTATTAACACATTTTGAATATTTTTACTGATTTCTATATTTACAGGTTCACATGCATCATTTTGAAATGAAACTTTATTGCATTTCTTACTTTTATAATCAATATCAAATAGTTTTTTGAGAGAGACCATACCTTTGGGAATTGAATTTTTTTCAGTTTGACCTCTTGGTCTTCTTTTGCTTCATCTTGTATCCTTTCTTCTTTATAAATAACTTAGGTTTCAAAAATACTAGAATTAGTAACAACTCAAAAATATGCTTGTCATCTTCAAACACTTGGAAATTTTATACATTATTAGGTTTGAATAGGTAGGCTACTAATTCTATGAAAAAAATCTTAAGTCTTCTATTATCCATAGGTTTCAGTGTACTTGCTACCACTACTAAGGAATCTACAATTCTATCGCTCTTTCTAGAAATGAGTTTAATGTTAAAAGCATGGAATTCATCAATTAAATCTCTTACTCTATTTCTATAATGGATTAACCTTTTATCATGACAATTATATTTTATTATAACTTGTTTAACCACCAAATCAGAATCTCCTAGCACTTTTAAGCACTTGATATTCTTTCTTAGAGCTAATTACAATCCATATATCAATGCTTCATATTTTGTAGTGTTGCAAGTACAAGAAAACTACAATCTATATGCTACTAGACAAAAATTTCCTTTAGGACTAATTAGTTCAACACCTTATCCACTACCTTTCCTAGACTTTAATCCATCAAACTTAAGAGTCCAAACCATATTTTTATCTTTACTTTGCTTACTTGGTGATATTTGACTTTTAGACTCATTTGTGATCTGTTTAGTTTCAAGAGTGTAAACTCCTAACTTTGATTCATTAAAAAGAACTTTATTGGTTTTATTATAATTTGTGATAAGCTCTTTAAGTTTAGGTTCTCTTTCTATTCTAATTTTTCTTGCAACTTCTCTCCAAGGCAACCACATGTGAGATACTATATATCCGTCTGGGATATCTACTACTTGAATGTCTATATACTACTGAATTCTGGGTTCTGATGCTAACTATATATGAATGTTTTTTAGCACACCAACCACATTAACTTATGTTTTATCTAATTGCACTACCACTCTATTATAAGGGGTAGGTTTTAGACCTAACTTTTGATAAACAACATGTGGCATGACATTACCCGAATTTCCTAAATCAACAAGACAATTATGTAATTTCTTACCTACAATTTTAATAGTCAAGAGAAAATGAGGGGATTCCCATTTTTCCTTTCATGACATAAATTTGGAATCCATGGTTTTCTTGAATCCAACTTTATTTTGGTCATTAAATGCTTTAATTAACAGTTCTTGCTAGTTATTTAGCTGGACAACTTCGAACAAAGATATGTTTGATTTTATTTTTTTAAATCTTCCACAACATTATATAAAGGTTTATCTTGTTCTAAAACCTTGTGTGGTTGTGGTGGAACATTAGCCTTATTTATATTAGGATTATTATTGTATTGAACATCAGGAGAAACGGTGGTATTATTTTGTGGAGTAGAAGAAGTGAAATGAGCTTTACCTTTACTTCTAAGCATATAATTGTGATTTCCTTTCACGAATTACCTGTAGGCTTGTGCTTCTTCTAAAGATCTGTCACATCTTTATTCATCTCCTTATGATGATTCAAAAGTTTCTACTACTAAGGTTGTTCCATTACTAGTGCTTGCTTGATTTGTATTATCTTCATTAGGTATTACCTCCATGTTTTCCATTTCTTTTTGAAGTATATCTAGAGCTAATTTTGAACTCAAGACAGTCATTTTCACTGTGTTGTGTAGTGGAATGCACTCTACACAAATTTTTTAATGCAAAATCTAAAATATTTACTATGGTATTAGGTTGATTCTTGATGGTGGGATTTGGTACTCCATAATTTGGATGTGTATTTCATTGACGATTGACTATTTGAAAATTGAAGTTCTTATTTTGAGGTGGATTATTGGGTGGAGGATATTGAGGTACCTATTTCTATAATTGAACCATATCACTGCTAAGCTTCTGGACCAATATTTGTAGATTATCTAACTGGGAATTATAATTATTATTGTATCCTACAACAACTTGATTTGCTATGTTATTTGCAGATGTAGTGGGATTCAAGAAAATAGGTATGTTTTGATTTTGAGTAGCATTCAAAAATATTAGGATGTTATGATTAGGATTAACATTTAAAAATGTTGACATATTCTAAGTAGGGGTAGTGTTCAAAAATGCAGGTGCATTCTACGCATTAGTTTCAACATTCTTATGAGCAATAAATTGGTTATCTAAGTATGGTGGAGTAATAGGATGGGTAGGAGTGGTAATGGGATTATATGGCTAATTAAAATTGGTATATGGTAGAGTATTTAACATCGATAGTTGTTGTAAAAGAGCTTGATTAATCATGGAAACTTGGTTAAATGCACTTGGTTGTCCTAAAGAGGGTAATTGACCAATTCCAAAAACTTGAGGTATTAATTGTTGTTCCACAGTCAAGGCTTCACTATATGCCATGGGTAGGGTGGTAATATAAGGAGCTCTCCTTACAAACATAGATGTAAGAGGATCTAAAGCTCTAAAATATATTTTTATGGTTGCATCAGCATTAAGTGTGTAGGGTGGAGTTAGCCTATTATACAACTTGTGAAATCTAGTATTGAATAGCCTTAGAGGCTCATTGGGCTCCCTTTTGGCTACTACAAATTAATGATATATGATAGTTGGGTCTATGGGTAATCTAAATTGATTAATGAAAGTTATCTCTAGTTCAACCTAAGAAGTGATAGAATTAGTAGGCAGGTAGATGTACCAATCATATTCTAATTCATCCAATGTAAGAGGGAACATCCTGTAAGCAACATCTTCATGTTCAACCTGCAATCTGATCAAAGCATATTTATACGCTTGAATGTGTTGTTCAATTATTCTAGCTCCATCATATTATACCTGGGAAGATATCTCTCTACTTTCTTTGGCATATCATGAGTGGGTCTAGGAATACTCAATGGACTACTACCACCTAACCAGGGTGTAAACGTTGCCATTGGTGTACTTAAGGGGGTGACAAAATTTTGTTAAATAGTATAATAGAATGAGATGAGGTACTAATAAGAGGAATATTACTTGACTGACCTTTACATTTTATGGGTCTTCTAGGAGGAGAAAGGCTATGAAACTCAGTACTATCTTTGGAGGCCTTGGACCTAGTGATAATGACTCTTGGTTCCAGCTTTAACAGTTAAGAAGATATTATGTAGTAATAGTAAGAATTAAACAAGAAATAGTTTGTAGTATGAATAAAATAAAAAACTATGGCTGAGTAATGAATTAGTCAACTCAAGACCCTTATAGCACCATTTCTTATTGGGTGATAAGAGCTTAGATGACTTAGAACAATTAATGGCTTAAAATAATAATGAATCTGATAGTTCACACTAAAGTAACAATGAATAAAATTGTTAAGGCCCTCCTTCTAGCATCATTTCCTATTGAGTGATACATCTACCTAATTTGCAAATATATACCAACAACTAGGACTCATTTGGGATGTCCTCTCTTGAAAGTAAATAATCAATCTCATCAAGGTTTTGGTAAGGTTGGTCTAACCTGGTTATGTTCTTATCAAATATTCTAAATCAAAGCATAAGAGAAAGGAATCATGTGGATAACTTAGTGGGAACATAATTTTTAACAAGGGTGAGTGTCAATTCATTGTCTAAGCTTATAAAACATAAATCTAACTTAATATTCAATCAATCATCAAATTACAAACATTCAATATCAAATATTGTTTCAATAAGATAGAAAAGGTAAGATTCTAGGCTTGCTACCTTAAAATTCATCAACATATATTATTCATTGCACCATAAACATACTCATTATATTCTATGGCAATGATTATTCTAAAACTAATAAAAGTATAGCATATAAAATGAGCTTTAGAATATAGGATTCAAACTAATATACTCCTAGTCTAAAAAATTTCACAAAAAAATTCAATAGGACAGGGTTAAAGAGAGAGAAAACAAGTCATTGTAGTTGAAGCCTTATGTTGAATCTATAGAAACAAGAATTATTATATTAACTAGTTCTAACTCAACCAATATTTGCATAATTTCAGACCAAAGTGGTGTTATCTTCAAAGGAGAAATACAAATACTAGAATTATCTTAGATGTAAACACCATCAACATGTGCAAAATACACCAAGAAATTCTAGAATTTGTATTGATGAAGGTATTCAATGATTACAACTCTCAAAAATTACTTGCATCAAATGATTGCAAGGCATAAAATTCTCCAATTACAATAACAGGGGTACAAATGCTCATCAAACTACCAAAGAACAAGAAAATCCCTAAAATATCTATTGCTAAAAATGGCAATTGATCCTTTGGAATGGGCTCTCCATGGCTATTTATAGCCTTACAATTTAAAATTTTAATGGTTTATAGTTGTACTTTCAATGGTTTACAGTTGTATTTTAGTGTTTTACAATTGTATTGATGACCTGTCTATAGATGATGTGTCACTTTGTGCTTCTTCTTGATATTGATCTTCAATTTCAACCTTTGATCTTCTAGTTGTCTTAGAAGTGTATCTCTGAAGACTGGGTAGTTTAATCATCACACTCCAAATGGTTTGAGCTGTCATGCACTAGTGATATAGAATAAGTCTAGGTTTAGTGTATCTTTCCTACTGAACTATCACACATTTGAGGGTACTTTAATCTGGTTCGGTTTCACTATTTTTTTCCTAACTTCTCTCAGCCTTCATCTTCTCATCATGTTACCCGTAAAATCATGGAAGAAGAAATTAGTTTAAAGTAGCTTTGATGGTAAAAATATCACACATTTCATTCTTTTATTTATTTACTTTTACTTTTAATATCAAAGGATCTTCGATGTTGTAGCAAGACATTTTCTAGATGTAAATAATATCTTTCCATAATTTGGGTATCAATTTAAATATCTCTCAATTTCCAAGTGCTAATTTCATAGCCAAAGCATATTTTCATTGTTTGAATTTTTTGTTTTAGCCATTTTTTGTGTGTCAAAATTTAGGTTTTAATGTTTGAATGCTTGGCCTTTTAATGTCGGATGAAATTTTTAATATCCAGACTTATCTTTCAATGGCCAAATTTTAATTTCTAACTATAGGGTTTAATATTTTTTAACGTCCAAATTTACCGTCAATTGTCAAGTTTGATTTTTAATTTTTCAAATTTTATTTTAATCATCAAGCTTTATTTTAATTTGTCAGGTTTGAATTTTTTAATTGTTGAGCTTTATTTCAAATTGTCGGATTTGTTTTTCCATTACTTGCTTTTTGGCACACCGATAGAATTTTTGTACCTCTTTGAATTGCGGCATGGTACATTATTTTTGGTAACCTTTACACCTAGACAAAATTTTAATCCGACATGCACATTGAATTTATACATTCTAACTTCATGCACTTTGCATTTTAACACTTTGAATGATTATCTCACTATCCAACATTGATTTTCAAAGCTTGAAGATGATTTCCATTTCCTAGAAAATACTTTTAATAGTTTGAACACAAAGTTGTATTGCTCGAAATGAATTCCACACCAGGATTAATATTTTAATGGCTCAAAAGCAATTTTAATTGGCTAAATTAATTTTCAAGGACCTGGATTTAATTTTCTAATTATCTAAAACAAATTCTTAAATCCTGGAGATGCAAAATTATTACCCAAAAATGATTTTCAATACTTGGAAATATATTTGGATTTTTCGAGAGTGAATTTCGTGTGGTGTATAATTATGGCAAAATTTTAAAAGTGTTTATAATTTTACAAAACTTTTCATGTGTTTAAATGAGCCAAATGGGTATTCAAAATTGTCGAGATATCACAAAAAAACATTATGTATCAAGAGATATTGTATTTTAAAATTTATAAGTTGTTATGATAAACTATTGTTTCTAGATGAAATCAACATCTAAAACTCTATAAATCTAGTATCATTGTAAAGAGAAGCTCGAGATATTTCCACCAGACTTTGAATCACCTTAAATAGATTTTTCTATCAAAAGTTATGGCAATTTCAATTTTGTAGTAAATTTAGGGTAAAATGATGAAATTTAAAGAACCCTAAAATTGAATTTAATATTTTGAACCTTAGAGAAACCTTTGAAATTCAAAATTTTGAAATATTCAATCTAAAATAATTCCATTGAAATGCAAATATTCAAAATATTCAATCTAAATCAATGGAACTAAAATCCAAGTCTTCAAAATACTCAAATGCAAGCAATTTTAAAACCTTAATGTGAGCAATGTAAGCAATTTTAAATTTCTTGATGTAAACAAAAATAAAATAAAAATTAAAACCAAAGTTTCAAGTGGGTCCCCAATTGGGATGATTCGTGCAGTAGCAATAATATGACCAAATTGGATTGAGCTTAAAAGGACTAGCAGGTTTTGCCTTCTAATTTTTTAATTCAAGAAATATGGGAGAAAGATCTAAGCCACCTCCAGTCTCAACTCATGATCATTTTCTATCTATTTCATTGTATAAAGGCTCTAAGATAAAAAAAATTGTCCAACCTCTTTGAGATCCCAGCTTTCCCAACTCTATTATTTCTCCATGTAGGCAATAACTTTATTGGTTCCAAATAAATTAAACCAACCTCTTCAATCTTATGTCTAAAGTAATCTTCAAGTCTATCAAGTCTTGCACATTCTCCCCATACCTCACTTTTATTCATAGTAAAATTTAAGTCCCCACAAATAATAATTATTTCATCCCTAACATATCTCTGGGAGAAAAAATCATCCTAGAAGACTTGCCTATCTTCATAGGGACAATAACAATTAATAACCGCTAACCTCAAACCTAAGTCTTTAAAAAATAATTTCATCCACAAGCCTGAAACCATAAAGGAAGAATTAATTAAGGATATTAAGTTCTTTCAGCCAATCAAAATACTCCCTAAATTTTTGGTAGCATCTAGAGCCAAGAACTCCTAGTCCCTAAGTAATTTACTTAACCCTTCAATGACTTTTATACTTGTCCCCATGGTTTCTTGTATAAGGATAACATTTGGATTATGAATTTTCACCAGCCTGGCTATGACAAGTCTTTTAGAGGGACTACCAAGAACTCATATATCAAGGGATAACAAGATCATTTAAACATCTTAGAGGTGTTTTATCCTGCTCTAAGGACCCCTTTGATAGATTTTTTTTTTCCTTGTTGAATTTCCCTCAAATATTTCTCTTGTGCATGAAATAAAAATGATTTCCTACCTGCTAAAGAAATGAAAGAGTCATTTATAAGGTCCAAACCTAACCCTAACCTTCTAGCAACTATACAAGTTCTCAACTCAGATTCCCTTTTCCTAGAATGTAACAAATGTCTTCTAGAGAAGCCCATTTCTAAACCATCCCCTGAAATAGATACCTCCCTAGAAGATTCACCTGATAGGTCAAAACGACTTTCCAAAAAAGTAGAAATATTTTGATCACAATACCTATTCAATGTGTTTGATGTTGTCATCTCATTGTCCAAATCCCTAGAAAATAAAGAACATAAGCTTATACTGAGAGGGGGGTGAACAATATAAGATAAAACTTTTTACTTTTCAATCCAAATGATAACATCAACAATATCAAAGCAGTAATCATTGCACACATCATCACACACATGAGAGACATGATTTAACGTGGTTCACCCAATGTGGGCTACTCCATGGAGAAAATATTCCTTATAAATTTTCTCAATAAATATTTTGGGAATCAATTCCCTATTACAATGTTTATGGACCTCTTGTCCAAAGGAGACACCAATCCCCTATACTCAGATTTGTGGATCTCTCTCCACAGGAGAACTCTTTCCCCTTTTCTCTGGTTCATGGAACTTGATCCAGGAGAACTCTATCTCCTCAACTGGTTCGTGGATCTCTCTCCATAGAAGAACTCTATCTCCCTAGCTGGTTCATGGATCACACTCCATAGGAGACCTCTGTCCCCACTACTCTAGTTTGTGGATCTCTCTCCACAGGAGAACTCTATCCCCTTTGCTCTGCTCAACACTGATCAACACTACTCACAAATCTATCTCAAAAACTGTTAAAATCTACCTCTAACCTACTCATAAATCTACCTTGAATTCTCAAACTACCTCAAACCTGCTCATAAGTCTGCCTCAAACCTGCTCAAAATCTATCTCAAAACCTGCTCAGAATCTGCCTCTAACCTGCTCATAAGTCTACCTCAAACCTGCTCAAAATATATTTTCAACCCTAGTACAAGTAGTTCACAATTTCTAGTACAAATGTCTCAATTTATTTTAACCATGCAAGCCCAATATTATTCTCAAACTCTATCTCAAATCATTCAACCATGAAGCACAAGTTCTAACTCAAATATTTCCAACAATGCTTATCAAACAATCCTTTTCACTCCACCTTATGTTTCAGAAATATTCATTCAAAAAAACACCTTAAATAAGGAATGATATGCCCATACCTTTTTGCTTGCTCTTATGGAGATATGTCTTCAAAAATATATCTCACACACAATATCTTTTGCAACTATAAAAGGGTTAGCACAACACCTCTTTATGAGTTAGCAATCCTTCAACATGTGTGCCCAATTAAATTCCAAACCAACACTCTTGGTTTCTCAAACTATAGCATCAAATCATAAAATCAAACCCTTCAAAATGAAGCAAAATACAAACAATTAAAATACCTCATACACCTTTTAACTCCCTCTTAACTTCTAAAACACATTCATAACAGATTTATCAAAGATCCTTATTACTCCATAAAATCACTTTAAAAATATTTCATTATAATTTTCTTCAAAAATAAATGCATGTAATAATAAAAAAATTCCCTTATATCTCCCAAAGTCAATAGCGCTCACAATAATCAATTAAACCACATGCACCTAACCTCAACCTTAGCAATTAACAAAATTAAATAACGCTTACCAAAAATACTATCATAAAGATTCGAACACATGCTTACCACCTACCACACTAGCGCCCCTTGGGTTACCGCTAGGCCAACCACCCACACAAGGACCAAATACCACAATGCACTCTTTAACCATTGCTCACCCTTCTTCCAAAAAAATAAAACATATCTACCACACTCACCCTTCTCCTAACAAAAAAACAAATCTACCATCGAGAATCAAACGCAGGATCTACCATCCGCCAATGCCTTTACCCTGCCAAGCCTACCGCTAGGCCAACCGCTTGGTTGGTGATAGGAGTATACAACCTTATCCCTTTATTCATCCACACTCTTTCTTTTATTTTTAAAAATAAAAACCTTCATCCACCTTGCTCACGAAATTCACATCAACAATTAACATTAATCACTCACAACTTGCATCGAAAACTTATCTTTTGGCCTCCAAACATTATCATATAAATACCAATTTATCTCCATGCTAGGACGTCGATGGAGTTCAATAATTTAAAATTATTCTTGGTGCCAAACCCACTTAGGGTTATAAAACATTATAATATAAATATTATAATTATTTTATAATTAACCTTAGGCTTTATCTTTACAACTTTAATATTATAATAATAAATATTATAATATTATTTCCTTTGGGCCTAGGTATTTTCTTCCTTTAGGATATTTAGACAACCTTTTGGCCAACCATGTGGAGCTTTGTACCAAATCTCTTGGGCTTAAAATATAAATATTTTAACCCTCTTTTTATCAATTCCCTTGCACTGAGATGAACTAAATTTTGACATCAATGACAACATAATTACTCAAAATTTCCAACAATCTCCCCCTTTGTCATTGATGGCAACCCTTTTCTAAAAATTCCTTTTTCAAACCATTTGATTCCAAATCTGCTCCCCTTGAGAAACTACTCCCCCTGAATGAATGCTCTCCCCCTTACTCAAATATCTCCCCCTTTGACATCAATGGCAAAGGGACTCCTTTGGGGCTAAATATAAGACTCTTAGCTCAGCCCCCTCCCCACCTCCTCTCCTTGAGGTGATTAATTTTGGGGTGGGAGTAAAACTACTCCCAATTTTCTTCTAAGATACTCAAAAGTTTCCTTTGGAAGTGGCTTAGTGAAAATATCCGCAATATGTTCCTTTGTAGTAACATATTCCAATTTGACTTGCTTATCCATCACCTGTTCTCTCAGAAAATGGTATTTGATCGGAATGTGCTTGGTCTTGGAGTGCATCACTAGATTCTTTGAAATATTTATAGCACTTGTATTATCACATAGTATGGAGATGGGATGATCATGCTCTATCTTGAAGTCCTTTAAAGTTTGCTTCATCCATAATACCTATGTACAACAAGCAACCACTGCAATGTACTCTGCTTCTACTGTGGATAAAGATATTGATGCCTATTTCTTGCTTAGCCAAGAGACTAAACAATCTCCAAGAAAGAATGCTCCTCCACTTGTGCTTTTTCTATCATCAATACTACCTACCCAATCTGCATCTGTATATGCTATGAGAGTAAAATTATCACTTTTGGGATACTAGAGTCCAAAATCCATAGTCCCTTTTAAATACCTGAGAATCCTCTTTACTGCCATTACATGTGTTTCCTTTGGTGTTGCTTGAAATCTTACCACCAATCCCACTACCTGCATTATATCTGGTCTTGTAGTTGTGACATATAGTAAGATGCCAATCATAGATCTATACAATGTCTGATTTGCCTCAAGAGATTCATCATATTTACTCAACTTGCATCCTATAATCATGGGGGTACTTACTAGTTTGCAATCTTCTAACTTGAATTTCTTTAACATCTCTTTTATATACTTGGTTTGTGAGAGAAATACACCCTTCTCTGATTGTGAAATCTGTAGTCCAAGAAAGAAGGACAACTCACCAAGCATTGACATTTCAAATTCATTTTGCATGCTCTTTGCAAATTTCTGACACATCTTATCATTGTTACCTCCAAAAATGATATCATCCACATAAACAACCACAATTAGTAAGTCATTTCCTTCATTTTTGATGTATAAGTTACTATCCACTATTCCTTTCCTGAAACCCTATTCCTGAAGATACTTATCCAACCTTGAATACCAAGCTCTAGGAGCTTGCTTTAGTCCATAAAGTGCCTTCTTTAATCTGCATACATAATCTGGCTTATCAGTTAGGTTGAATCCCTCAGGTTGCTCAATGTAAACCTCTTCTTCCAAGACACCATTGAGAAAAGTTGATTTAACATCCATTTGATATACTTTGAAGTTTTTGAAGCTTGAGAAAGCTAAAAATATCCTTATGGCCTCAAGTCATGCAACAAGAGCAAATGTTTCATCAAAATCAATCCCTTCAACTTGTGCATAACCTTTGCATACTAATATTGCTTTATTTTTGACTACCTGACCATCTTCATTTAACTTATTTTTGAAAACCCATTTAGTGCCAATTACATTCTTATATTTTGGTCATGGGACAAGTTCCCAAGTCTCACTTTTTTCTATTTGATCCAGTTCCTCATCCATTGCCTTGACCCAAAACTTATCTTCTCTTGCCTCATTGAAATCCTTGGGCTCAATTTTAGATAACAAAGAAAAATTTGCATGCTCACTTGTTCCTATTATCTTCCTCCTTGTCTGTCTCTCATATGGATTTCCAATGATTAGATCTCTTGGATGATTTTTCTGCACATACCTGGATGGAGTCTTAGGTAGTGTTCTTTGTGTTTCTTCTTCCTCTGATTCTTCACCTAATTCTTCTTGGCAACTTTCTTCTTCAATTTCTTGAGCTGGTTCTTTTGACCCTATTTGTTCATCAACTATCACATTTATACTTTCCACAATTGTATGTGTTCTCTTATTATAGCACCTATAGGCTTTGCTTTTAGTGGAATAGCCAAGGAAAATACCCTCATCACATCTTGAATCAAACTTACCCAAATTTTTCTCTTCCCATCTTATGTAGCATTTGCTTCCAAAAATTTTGAAATATTTTATAGTAGTTGGTCTCCCTTTCCAGAGCTCATATGGGGTTTTGTGATGATTTACTCTTACTTGAGCTCTATTGATGATATATACTGTTGTATGAACTACATCTCTCCAAAAACCATCTAAAATCTTAGACTCATTCAACATAGCTCTGGCCATATTTTCAATAGTCCTATTTTTCCTTTCAACTACTCCATTTTGTTGAGGAGTTCTTGCTACTGAGTATTCTCTTTTGATCCCATGTTGTTCACAAAAATCTATGAATTCACCTGAAGTAAATTCTCCTCCTCTATCTGATATTAAACACTTAATCCTTCTACCTGTTTCATTTTCTACTAATTCTTTGAATGCCTTGAACTTCTCAAAGGCTTCTGAATTTTCTTTTAAGAAGGCTACCCAAGTCATTCTGGAGAAGTCATCTATAAATAACATGAAGTAACTTTCACCTAGTAGACTCTTTGTCCTTGTAGGACCACATAGGTCAGTGTGAACTAGTTTTAATGGTTCAGATGACGTAAATTATTTTGACTTGAAACTTGTTCTTGTTTGCTTTCCATGCTGACATTGTGCACAAATTGTGTTTTGTGGCCTTTTTATCTTGGGTAAATCTCTGACTGCCTACTTGTTGCTTATTTTCACTATGTTTTCAAAGTTCATATGACCCATTCTTCTATGCCATAACCAACTCTCATCTTCTTGTGATAAGAAACACTTTTCTCCCTTAATCTCACTTAGCATGTAGAGATTGTTGGTAGTTCTATTTGCATCTGCAATGAGCTTTCCAGTTTTAGATTTTCTAATCTCACATTTATTTGGATGAAAAGTTATCGTGTGCCCTTGATCACAAAGTTGGCTTACACTTAGTAAATTGTGCCTTAATCCCTTGACATACAATACATTCTCTATCTTTGTTTTTCCATTATCTAAACTCAAAGTTCCTTTCCCACAGATTTTTGTTGAACCATTGTCACCGAATTTTACTGATCCTCCATTGATTTCTTTAAGTTCAAGAAATTTATTCTTGTCCCCTATCATATGACTTGAACAACCACTATCAAGAAACCATTGTTTTCTCTTATCTTGCACATGAAGAGTTGTTTGTACCAACATTGAGTTCACTTTCTCTTGCTCTTTTCTCTCTCTCCTAATTGTTGAAGTTGTATTATTTTTGCTTAATTCAGGAAATACCATTTTACACCATTTGGCCTTGTGCCCAAAGTTATTGCATTTGTAACATATGATATTATCATTCATGAGAGGTGCAAAAGAATTGAAATTTCTATCAACATTATTTTTCACATAACCAATGCAATGTACAGCTCTATGACCATATTTGTTACATGAAAAACAATAGCCATGGAAGAGATTTTGTAACCTGTTGGAGTGCCTTGAATAATATGGTCATGTACTTCTTCTTTTGTTGTTCCTGTAATTGAATTTTATCCATGGATCTTCTTTGCCTTCTTCCTTCTTGATGTTTTTGCCTTCCAATGCATTAGCATAAGTCATGGGCTCTTCTTTGTTTGATGTCTTTGTTCCTTGGGAGCTTGACTCCTCTTTCTATTTCCCTAACTTTATGTCTTGCTGTAATTTACCCTTAGTCTTTTCAACTTCCTTTCTTAGAGAGACAATTTTTCATTCCAATATTTCACATTCTAACTCTCTTGCCTTTAATTATTCTGCCATATCCTGTTCAATTTTCTTTCCCTCTTCAACTTTTACCTTGAGCTCTGTGAGGTTTTGTAGAAGTTCCACCTTTGCTTCATCATCCTCTTGGATTTGATCCTTCAAACTTGAATTCTTCCTTCTAACCTTTTCCAAGTTTCTAAGAGCAGCAAAAAAATTCCTCTTTTATGTCGATCATGGCCTCTTCTCCATTTTTTGAGGTCATGTATGTTCTTGTGGGATCTTCCTTCAAGATGTTAGGCTTTTCATGAAGGAACCCACTATGATACCAATTGAAGAACATAAGCTTATAATGAGAGGGGGTGAACAATATAAGATAAAACTTTTTACTTTTCAATCCAAATGATAACATCAACAATATCAAAGCAGTAATCATTGCACACATCATCACACACATGAGAGACATGATTTAACGTGGTTCACCCAATGTGGGCTACTCCATGGAGAAAATATTCCTTATAAATTTTCTCAATAAATATTTTGGGAATCAATTCCCTATTACAATGTTTATGGACCTCTTATCCAAAGGAGACACCAATCCCCTATACTCATATTTGTGGATCTCTCTCCATAGGAGAACTCTTTCTCCTTTTCTCTGGTTCGTGGAACTTGATCCAGGAGAACTCTATCTCCTCAACTGGTTTGTGGATCTCTCTCCATAGAAGAACTCTATCTCCCCAGCTGGTTCATGGATCTCACTCCATAGGAGACCTCTATCCCCACTACTCTAGTTTGTGGATCTCTCTCCATAGGAGAACTCTATCCCCTTTGCTCTACTCAACACTGATCAACACTGCTCACAAATATACTCACAAATCTACCTCAAAACCTACTCAAAATCTACCTCTAACCTGCTCACAAGTCTACCTTAAATCTACTCAAAATATATCTCAAAACCTACTCAAAATCTACCTCTAACCTACTCATAAGTCTACCTCAAACCTACTCAAAATCTATCTCAAAACCTACTCAAAATATACCTCTAACCTGCTCATAAGTCTACCTCAAACCTGCTCAAAATATATTTTCAACCCTAGTACAAGTAGTTCACAATTTCTAGTACAAATGTCTCAATTTATTTTAACCATGCAAGCCCAATATTATTCTCAAACTCTATCTCAAATCATTCAACCATGAAGCACAAGTTCTAACTCAAATATTTCCAACAATGCTTATCAAACAATCCTTTTCACTCCACCTTATATTTCAAAAATATTCATTCAACAAAACACCTTAAATAAGGAAAGATATGCCCATACCTTTTTGCTTGCTCTTATGGAGATATATCTTCAAAAATATATCTCACACACAATATCTTTTGCAACTATAAAAGGTTAGCACAACACCTCTTTATGAGTTAGCAATCCTTCAACATGTGTGCCCAATTAAATTCCACACCAACACTCTTGGTTTCTCAAACTATAGCATCAAATCATAAAATCAAACCCTTCAAAATGAAGCAAAATACAAACAATTAAAATACCTCATACACCTTTTAACTCCCTCTTAACTTCTAAACACATTCATAACAAATTTATCAAAGATCCTTATTACTCCACAAAATCACTTTCAAAAATATTTCATTATAATTTTCTTCAAAAATAAATGCATGTAATAATAAAAATTTCCCTTATATCTCCCAAAGCCAATAGCGCTCACAATAATCAATTAAACCACATGCACCTAACCCTCAACCTTAGCAATTAACAAATTTAAATAGCGCTTACCAAAAATACTACCACGAAGATTCGAACACAACGCCTACCACCTGCTACAGCACTAGCACCCCTTGGGCCACCACTAGGCCAACCACCCACACAAGGACCTAATACCACAATGCGCTCTTTAACCACTGCTCACCCTTCTTTCCAAAAAAAAAATTCCATCAGATTCACCTTTGGAATTATTCTCTAGCAAAATAAAAAAATATTGCCATCGGGATTCGAACGCAAGATATGTTGTCCACCAACGCCTTAACCCTACCAAGCCTACCGCTAGGCCAACCGCTTGGTTGGTGATAGAGGTATACAACCTTATCCCTTTATTCGTCCATGCTTTTCCTTTTGTTTTTAAAAATAAAACCTTCGTCCACCTTGCTCACAAAATTCGCATCAACAATTAACATTAATCACTCGCAACATGCATCGAAACTTATCTCTTTGGCCTCCAAACTTTATCATATAAATACCAATTTATCTCCATGCTAGGACGTCGGCGGAGTTCAATAATTTAAAATTATTCTTGGTGCCAAACCCACTTAGGGTTATAAAACATTATAATATAAATATTATAATTATTTTATAATTGACCTTAGGCTTTATCTTAACAACTTTAATATTATAATAATAAATATTATAATATTATTTCCTTTGGGCCTAGGTATTTTCTTCCTTCGGGATATTTAGACAACCTTTTGGCCAACCATGTGGAGCTTTGTACCAAATATCTTGGGCTTAAAATATAAATATTTTAACCCTCTTTTTATCAATTCCCTTGCACTGAGATGAACTAACTTTTGACATCAATGACAACATAATTACTCAAAATTTCCAATAGAAAATTCCTTGTCCTTGGGACTTCTCTCTAGAGATTCATAAGGATTTGTACAAACTTCTTTATTACCTAGTTCTATATTATTCCTCACATGTATTGGATAGTAATTTTCATAAGGCTTAGATGACTGACCAATAAAGTTAATAGTAGCAGGTTCCAATCCTTTCACAATTTTATTTATGACTATGTCTCCTTCTCTAACAACATATGAAAAATGAAATGGAGATAAAGCTAGGACCAAAATTTCTTCCTCCTTCTATAGAGCTTTGGTTCTAGGTTTGACAACATCATTTTTGCTTGTTTGTGTCGAGTCAGGAAGCACTACTGAGTTCTAAAAAATAGGAATCTCTTGATTGTTGTTAGCTGACTTGAAATCCCCACTAGTCATTTTTTTTTCCTACATAATTTATGTGTAAAATATTGAGAACATTCCTAGTAATATATCCATAAACATGACAACAAACACATATAAAAGAAATATTCAAATAGTCCAGGATTTGATTATGAACTGTATTCCCCACAACTATCTCCATACATACCAGTAAGCCTTCACTAATATCCATCTCAACCAAAACTTGAGCTATAGACCAAAAAATACTATATTTGAAAGAAACATCTATATCCAAGGTTTTACCTAATGAATCTTCAATATCTTTCAAAGATTTTTTTGAGCAAAACTCCATTGGTAGACCTAGAAATTTCACCCAGATCGAGATTCTGCTAGCAACTTCAGTCCTAGGATCAAAGAAAGTCGTCCAAACCTTCAAAACCAAAAAATACCCCCAATACCAATGACCTCCCAAAAAATTTTGTGCATCTTCCTCAAATCGAAAAAGGAAACCTATCCATCCTTTGGCAAGTAAGTGAGAAATCGGACCATATCCTAAAATTAGGGACCATACCTTCTACAACCACTCATTTAGTGTATTATCAGCTATTTGACATCCATGAAACTTCCCAATAAGCGCCTTCCCTAAAAACTCCAAAACTTGTTCCATCCTCAGGTCTTCCCTAAGTACCATTCTGATCTTTGAGCTTGTACTTATTTAGTTGGCTAAGGTTTTGACTATTTGTTTTTAATACATTTATAACTTCAAATAATTTGTATAGTTCTCTGTAATATTATCCTTTTCACCATCATAGGTCACAATATCAAGCCTTGGAGATATAAAAATAAAAGAATTCTAGGTAGGCAAGGGTTTGTTTTGAAATTAATAATCAACAATACTTATTTTTAGAAATAAGCTATGTGTGGATTCTATTGGGACCACTTTTATCAAAGTAACAAAACATCACATGTACTATCAAAGCAATTAAACCATATCCTACCTTATTATCAAAGATATTATTCATCTTCTTTGAAAAACAATATTTTTATGATCAGCCCCTTGATATACTTTTTGTTAAAAGATAAAATATCACTTTGTCAATTGTCTTTTAAGATTTGAATTGCACCAATATGAATATCAACATCATTATTAGATAAATTATCTACTACATGGTTTTCTTCTCTATTAGATATGCTAATATATCTAAGATGTTGCTTTCAACAATAGTTAATGCATGTTGGATATGATGCTACATTTATCCAATCCCCATGTCCATTTTTCTTGATAGAATTAATAATAAGCTATTAATCCCTCTCAATTGAAATATATTTCCATCATTTATCAAGATAATTTTTATCCCTATAATAATCACCTTAGCCATTGAATATTTATTGGTGGAACTACCATATGATTACAAGTGAGGAGAATTTTCCTTCACCAATTCAAAAAACACCACCTTTGTAAATTTTCTTGGATTTCCTTTAGAAGTACCATCAAAATTTAATTTTGATGAACATAAATTTTGAACATTTTAATTTTACCATAGATGAACATAGGTTTTGTGTTAAATTAGTCACCTTAAATGACCCTTCCATGTATATTCAAATCCTATAACCAAGAGGCTAGGACCTCTTTTTCGACAGTTGAGACTTCTAATGATAAGCACCATGCCTACAAACATTCCTCAAAACAATAATACTATTCTAGAATTGGGTATGATTGTAAGATTTGTTTCAAAAAAAATTATTATTTCATTCAAGCCATAAATTCTAACAAATAACTATAGGACCAATCCTCCATAGAATACATAATGCTTTAGCTTTGAAACAATTACTCCAATACTTCATCAACTCTTTCAATATTGATGGAGCTACCAAAAATATTCCCATTTTTTTTTAAGTAGAACCAGATGGTATAGGAAAGGGATACTGAAAAAGTAAATTATCTTGTATTGCTGGATCCTTCTTACACAAGTCACACTAAGAGGTCCATGACATCCCCTCATTTATAGACTCCCACCTATAAGAATATTACTTTAGACTATTAACTAATGAAATTTTGAAGCCTTCAGAAGGGCTTCAAGCGACCAAATATTCCTCTAGGGGAAATATTTAAGAGTAGGAGATTCTAATTGATCTTAAGCCTTATTATGTATTGGAAAATTAACTTCAATAAAATTGAATTAAAGGTAAGAACCCTCTAATTGTTCTTGGTTGATGGATGTGTATTTGTAAAAAGAGCACTAAGTAGGTGGTGGAATGTATCATCCTTCTATATATCGGACATGGATGGACTAACTATGGTTTGTGGTTTTGGTTCCCTTTCTTCACCTAGTCATTGCTTTTTTAACACATTCTCTTAGATATTTTTACTTGCTAACTTTCCTAAAACTCCCAAAATAAGGATGGTGTCATGATTAGGGAATTTTTGATACATGTCCCCCAAAGCATGCATCCTAAAATTTATAGTGCTAAGACTGCCACCTTAAGTGGGGATCTTGATCATATATTAAATTTTAGGGTTTTTGATATATTATCATGGTTCTAGCATGTTTTTACACCTAGGGTTTGAATGAAACATCATTTGGCTTAACGATTATGATTTGAAGGCTCTAAAAAGATTGTAAATTCAATAGTTAGATTTATAGGAAAGATATTATTTTCTTTCACTATAAATACAATCGTATACCAACACTACAATGTTAAGGATGAAAAACAATTATTGAATAAGAATCATCAAAGAAGCAAGACAAATCTTATACCAACATTATAGTGTTAAGGAGGGTATGGATGCATTTACATGTGAAATACAAGAGTTCATTGGCATGTTAGAAAAATTCTATACAAAAATAAGGTATAGAAAAGGGATTGACAACAACTTCATAAATTGGTACTATACTTAAATAAATAAATAAACCTAAGAGGAGGTAGTGATGGTCAACAAGCAAAATCAAAGGAAGAAACTATATAAAAAGTTGAAATTGGTTAAAGTGCTCATCCCTACCAAGTGAAGCACATGTGATAATAACAAGACAATATAGAAAATTTATGTTGCTTAGTGAAATAAGCACTACTAAATTTATATTCAACATTGTCAAAGAAATAAGAAGAACATCAACTAAAGCTAGCATGTTATAAACTCTAGCTTCTCCTAGAAAAAGAAATTTGCTACAAGAAACCTCAATAAACAAGAAAGGACCTATGTTAAAGCTAAAGCTATGTCACAGTAGCAAGTGCAATATAATATAGTAGATAAAAAAAAAATTATAACTGAAGATTCATCAAATATTTAGGTAAATGTGACTAATACATTGAATACTCCTAAACTAAAAATACTAGATTCACTACTATTCTATATTACACTAAAGATAGAAAAATACTTATTGAGTAGTTGTATGGAAGTTTAAATAAAAACCATAATGGTGATGTCAAAGGCTATCTACAAAGAAATGGGGCTGTCATATACTATAATCTCTAGAAATCCTATTTATATGGATGGGACTAGGGTAAATATTATGGAAGTCTTGAAATATTTAATCATGACTATGGTGAAACACCTAGAGTTGGTAGTTGTATGAGAGGTCATCATAGTTGATTTTCCTCCTTAATTTGGGGCGTTATTATCAAGGGAATGGACTAATAAATTATTATAGTATGGATATTTGGAAATGGACTACATGCACATCAAGTACTTAGGGATGAAAATATCATTAGAATAAAAAATGAGCCTCAACACAACTTTATTTTGCACAATATTGACAATTGTGGGGAGGTAGACTAGAAAGAACTTCCTAATTTTATAAATTAAGAACCAACTGAAGGTAAGAATATTTTAAAACTTGATATGATCATAGGTATCCTCCAAGAAGATGATGATCTAGAAGTAAATTTTGAAGAAACTAAGGTTGGTAATTACTTAACATCTATTGAGTCTAGTATTGTCCCAACCCTAACTAGAAAAATAGCTCAAATATTGGATGGTACATGGATGATACATTTTGAAAGTGAATGAAAAAGTAATAGAGTCAACACTGATATTCAGTTAATTGATCCTTAAGGTACCCAATTAAACTATGCTTGTAGGTTATTATCTAATTGCACTAATAATATTATTGAATACAAATAAATTTGTAAGAGATTGATAAAAGCTAAGAAGATGGATATTAAGAACATAAGGATTTATGGAAAATATTAGTCATAAATAAGGTCAGTAAAAATTTACCATAAAAAACAAATACCTATATTCTTACAAACATAGAGTCTAGAATCTATTAAAAAGCTTTATTATGTATGAAATTAGAGCCATTCCTAAGGAATTGAATACCATGGTAGATGAGCTAGCCTATATGAATTTCAAATTTGATCCTACCATAGACATATGGAATAGGCCAAAGGATATTAAGGTAGTATTCATATATATTATCCTTGATAATTTAAATTATTGACAAGTGTTTAACGATGATAAGTAGGTCATAGAATTTCTTATAAGAGAAATGTAGCACACAAAAGACAAGAATGAATAAGAGGATGATATTAAAAATGGAGTGATTCAGTTAAAGTCTAAATAATTTCTAAAATGGCTAGTCAAACTAGAGAGCTTATTCAATATTGATTATAGAAGTAAAATTTAGGCATCAAGGTGAATGCATTGTTATATCACTCTATCAAAATAGTTGAAGGTAAGAATCTATTCCTATGGAATTAATTTACTAAAGAAGTAGATCTGTTCAAAATAATTTATGGAAAGTATGATGATGCCATTGCTTGGACATATAAGGACCTAAATATCTGTGCTGGGAGTATCATTGAACATACTATTTGAGCTAGAATCTAGGTTTAGATCCTTCCAATAAAAGCAAAGGCTTATCAAACCAAATATCAAAGGAGTGATACAAAATTATCTTCTCAAAATTCTAGAGGTATAAATCATCTTTCCCATCAAGCATTCTACATGAGTGGTAAACCTAGTTCCTATATGTATAAGGAATGGGGATATCTAATTATGCATTTATTTAAGAACTTGAATATGCATATTTGAAGGACCATTATCAACTATCAGCCATTGACCAAATTCTATAGGAAGTGGTAGGTTCCTAAATATTATCCTTCGTTTATGGTTTTTATAGATTCAATTAGATATAGATCAAACATGGTGACTAACATAAAATGAACTTCACTACCAATTAAGGGACTTTTACTTATCAAACGATACCTTTTTAATTACCTTATGTAGGGGCCACATTGTAGAGAGCCATAGATATTGCACTTGCAAATTTTAAAGATGAAGTTGCACCCATATACCTTGATGGCCTAACTATCTTTTCTAAAAAAATATTTAAACACATTGAACATTTAGAATTAATTTTCAAAAGGTGTAGGGAATATGGAATGTCATCAAACCAAAGTAATCTAGTTTTATGGTTCAATAAGGAAATATCCTAGTCCATATGGATTTAAAGGAATATTTTTCCATTTATCCCAACCAAATTAAAGTAATCTAAGAGTTTTATTTACCCTCATCAATTGAAGGTATCCAATAATTCCTTGGGCATATTTAGTTCAACCAAATTTATAAATAACTTTGCATAGTTTTTTGGCCTAACCAAGATGATAAATAAGGATGCCACCTTCGCTTGGATTGAAAATGAAAAAACAATATTTTTAAGGCATACAAGATGTTATCACTAAGGATCTAGTCCGAATTAACCTAAATATTTCCATACATTTTAAATTATACATGTTTGGTACTAATAAAAGTATCATCATCGTTCTAAATTTGAAATATTTGAAGGAAGAAGGACATCACATTTGTGATCTAGACACTTCACAATAGTGAAGAATGATAAACTTTCATATAAAAACAAGATTTTTCCATAATGAAGGCTCTTCATAAATTCATATACTACCTATCTTAGATCAAGATTACCATTTTTTTGTTTATCTAGATGTAAGGTCTATAATGTTGCATCATAAATTGCAATAAAGATGGTTGGTTAGATAAATAAAATCTATGAGTTTGACATAGATATTATACCAACAAATTGGTTAGAGAGTGGATCCTATGTGAAAACCCTATTATATCATATCCAAAGGAATATATAGCATTGGTTATACTAAAATGTATATGACAACTAGATAAGTTTGAGGGGGTTAAAACTAAAAAATAGATATAGATTTAAATAAAAGGTTATCCAATAAATCTAGGTAAATGATGATTTATTTTGCAATGACTATAATAGCATACTTAGATGTATATAATAAGAAAGGATAAAGTCTTTCATCAAATAATATCATGATGAATGCAACCATTATTTTATACAAATTACAACTCATAAGTTTAAGAGTATAGTGCTATAAGCTAACCATGTTTACTAAATTCTTTCAATGGGTAAAGTATTACAAAGCCTAATATATGTTTATGGATAAAAGAAGAAAATCCTCAATGCATTTGAACCCAATAATTGTCATTGAATACTTCCAATAATAGGGCTTATATTTCATTGAAAATATCATCCCTTTGTCAAGTATCGAGTATGGGTGGATCCTAACTACTACTTAATATTTCATCATATGGACTAAAGCAATGTTAATTAAGTAAATCAAGAGGTTTTCATACAACTTCTAGAAGATATCATCACTAGATTTAGGAAGTCTTTGGCTATAGTAATTGACAATGTCATAATCTTTACAAGGGTTAAATTAATTCACATTAAATTGTTGGATATTTTGATTCAAAGTTATCACTGATGGCAAGGAACAAATTCATCATTGATGTCAAGGAATATGTCAAGGAACAATGCAAAGGTTAATAGAAAAAAACTTCATGATATTTTTAATACTATGTGGAAGCATATGAAGGGTTTTTATTAAAACCATGGGTGAGCAAAAATAAAAGGTTTTTCCTTAAAACCAATGGTGGCACAAGTAAAATGTTTTTCTTAAAACCGATGGTGGTAGAAAATAAAAGGTTTTTCCATTTAAACCATGTGAGCAAGTTGTAAGGTTTTTCTAAAATCCTAAAGAGGCCCTTAAGTTTTGTTTAAGGCCAAAAGACCATGTCAATTATTAAATTATAATAATTAAATTCTTAAATAATTTAATTTATTATATTTAATAAATTGCCAAAGCTAAAGTTTGTGCGCATTTCATAAAGTTTAGGCATCGGTTTATTCGCATGCAAAGTTGCCCCCCTTCCGTCGACGTCACTGATTTCTAGATGACGTCCTCATCGCATACGTGGATCAATGAAGGCATATGACATATAAATACCATAGCCTTATCAAATTCAAGGTATCCACTCATATCCATCAAAAATAATTAATGTCGGTTTTCGTGCGAAATTCCCTTGTGATAGTAGTTCGTGCGAAGTTTTTGGACAGCATGAGTGAAGGAGCCAATTTATGGCTTGTGCAAATAGTGGAAGTCAAAGGGCATAAGGTAGTGGAGGTTCCAAAGGGAGCATGTGGTGCCACGACATTGGGAGCCATGGTGAAAGCGCTTGTGGATAGAAGCGCTCAGTTCAAATCTTCGTGCAATGCAAAGTGGTAACACTCTTTTAAATTAAAATATTTTGATTTTTGACTTAGGCTAAGGTTAGTCTTAGGAGAAATAAGGAGATAAATAATTTTAGATTTTTGCCTATGTTAAAAAGGAAGTTTTGTGGGTTTTATAAAGTGTTTGCTGAAAATTTAAGTGGTGGGTAAAAATTCTTTTACCTTAGAAAAGGAAAGATTAGTTGTTGCATTATTTTTCAAAAGAATTATATTTAAAAATGCAATGTTAAAGTAGGGAGTCATAAGTAGAAATTGGATTGATTTTTGAAGAATAAAATTCTGAAGTGGCTTATGTCAAATATGATTGATTGAGATAAATTTGTGATGAGTTAGGGTTTTTGAGAAGTGAATATTCAAGCTATTGTGGTGTTGGATATTATTTTAAGAAAGGAGTAAGAAGGTGTATTTGTAAGTGATTATATGATTTGTATTGTTTGTTTAACTTCCTTGAGATTTATAAAGTGATGTTTATGGTTGTGACAGATTTGTGTGGTCTACTTCACATCAAGAAAAAATGTATGAGTACATTCTTCCATAGTTGAGTTGATTGGTTGGTTTTCTGGAAAATAAGTTTGGAGTGAAAAGGACTTGATTAAGGTTTCCTTATTGAGTGTGTTGAGTTAATGCTTCAAGGTTTTCTGCAATAAATAATTGTTTTTAAAACCTTATTTTATAAGCATTGTTGTTGAAGTGAGTTGTTGTGTGAGGAAATTGAACTAGGGTTTGAAAAGAACATGAGTAGCATTGTTATGTGAGAGTGGTTGATAAGCATTGTTGGGAACATTTTGAGTGAATGTCATACACTTGGACTAGGATTTGTAATGAAGGATTGTTTCATTGAGTGATTGGTTGAGTAGATTTGGTTGAGCCTATTCAAGTGGGTGTGTGAAGTGATTTTTCAAGTTCCATGAAACAAAAATATTTTATATTCTGAATTGAATTGAGAAAGTGACTGAGTATTGAGTTGAAGAATATTGAGTCTCTAACAATTCTCTGTATGTTTCTAAAAGAGTGATTGAAAGTGATTGAGTATTGTGATAAGTATAGAACATATTAAGTCTCTAACAATTCTCTTTATGTTTCTATGATATTGGACAAGTTCTAGTGTGGAATTCTTTTGCAGATTTGAGACAAGTCTTTGAGAAGACTTGTGGACAGATTTGGGTAAGCTTTTGTGGAAGCTTACATATAGATTGAGAGAAGATTTGAATAAGTTCTTGTGGGAACTTATTGAGTAGATTGGAAAAGTTCTGGAGAGGACTTGTGGACAAATTAGTGTGAGCTTTTGTGGAAGCTTACAAGGCATATTTCAGAAAAGTCTTTGAGAAGACTTGAGAACAAAGTTGATTGATTGATTTGTTCAAACATTGATTTGAGGTTTGGGGCAGATCCAGCAAAGTTGATTTGAGATTAAGTCAAGCTTTGAGTTAAGGCTTGAGGATAGAGATTGAGGATAAATTTGTGCTTGATCGAAGTACTGTATTTAGTACAGATTCAAGGATAGAGTTTGGTGCAGATTTGAGGACAGGTTTGTGCCAGACTAGATACAGAGATCAACGATAAATTTGTGCTAGACCAATGGACTGTGTTTAGTGTAGATTTGAGTTAGATATTTGGAGGTAACAGATTTGAGGACAAAGATCTCCAGCCAGAGTTGACATATCCCACTTTGTTATATTTTTTAATTATTTTTGTAATTTTAATTTTGGGGTTTTGTGCAAAGTTAATTATTGTAATAAATAACAAGTGGCTATCACTATCCACCTTTTGGACATATCCCACTTTGTTATATTTTTTACTCTTAGAAGGATGTGTAGCCGCCCATGTAATATTTAATTTTTAGAATTTTGTGTAATTTTAAATTTTAAAATTTTGTGCAATTTTAATTATTGTAATTAATAACTAGTGGCTATCATTGTCCAAATTTTGGATATATCCCACTTTTTTATTCTTCATGACACTTAGAAGAAGGTTTAGCAACTATTTTAGCGGATCTTGGCTATCACTACCATTTATTATTGGCATATCCCTAGATCACGCTTCCATAGGTATACTTGATTTCTGCCACGTGGCATGACCATTGGTCTCCACGTGAGACCAAAATCATTTTTATACACACAAGTGTGGTTGTAAAAATTTTCATCAACCGTACTGATGAGCACATAGGTGTGAAACGTGTTTACGGAGCATTTCGAGTTTTTGCAATCGTGCTTGTAAAGTTTTTTTGTGTATGCCATTATGTTAAAATTTATTTTCTGATAAAAAAAAATTAGTGCTAAGTTTCTCTCCTTTCGTATACCAGTGTACTACTATGATTTACTTTTTCATTTCTTCGCCTTAAAAGAGTCTTCAATGGCCTCACACGTTGCACTAGTTCAATACGATGCTTGCAACAATAATGCACAGATTCCAGATCTATCGAGCAAACGTCCACGAATAGCCATAGGCTCTAGAGAGCCTTCTGGAAGTTCCCATGCTGCTGGTTCAGGAAATAATTCGCATTTGATGTCGTTGCCGGAGGTGCCACAGAATCTCTTAGAAATTACCAATAATTTTTGGGAGACATATAAATCCTCTTTTTTGAAAGCAATAAAAACTGAGGAGTTCGTGGAGAAACTTAGAAATTAATTGAAAGAAGGCATCACTCCACATAGTCTTCGCATAAAAAAGCCAAAAGTGAATATTGAAAATACCTCTATTCAACAAGATATGGAGAAAGATCTTGAAGCCCTAGTTGCACAACATCAAATGTCTTGCACATAAGTCTACATTGCAGCTCAAGTTAAACTACATGATTCATTGAAGCAAGAATGCATGATAGTGGAGAATAAATTCAATGATCATATGGCGGAGCTATTTAGACCACTTTTTGTTCAAGACTCTGAAATAGCATCTGGATGGAAGTTGCGCATTGAATGAGATTTTAATAGCAAAAAGAAAGCCCTCATATTGGAGTGTCGAGTTAACAAAGAAACAACCAAGCAAGCTACTGCTGCCAGAGCTACTGCAGAGCAACATGTGGAAGACATAGTCATGGGGGAGGCTTCCACCTCAATCTCTTCCCTGATAAAGAAAGAGTGTGCCCCACTTTATAAAGAACTACATACTTTGACAAAAGTTGTAGCGGATATTTCAAGGAAAGTCAGATTTGAAAACTCTCTTGGTCGTTCTTCTCCACGCAATAGATCCGGTAACAAAAATGGTCATTCTACCTCAAAAAATGGGTTCAAAAAAACAACAATGAACCTCGTGCATAGTCAAGGACACCCCAAGCCCGTGGAAGATAATCATGGAGGCCAAAAAATGACTGGCACAATAGATCACTGAGAAGACATCACCCTCGCTCTCAAAGCAGAGTCATATGGGAAGATCACGTACCCACACCTCATGCACATCAACAATCGCATCGAGAGTATGGAAGTTCAACCCCAATATTTGGTTCAAAAAATCAAAATCAGAACTCTGTGAGATTTGCAAGCAGGCAACAAGGGCAGGGTTGGCAACATTTTCGTGGCCAACCACCAAGAAATGGCGTAAACCAAAACTGAACCAGTGGGGTGTCGTCTTCACACCGGTGGACCATTGCTTATAGATTTTTAGTAGAAGCAGCATGTATGTGATAGATGGCATCATCACCAATGCCACCGTACATAAATTTTCTAAGAAAAAATTGAGTGTAGCAGAAAAAGAACTTCTAGGCTTGGGGTTGAAATTTCTCCCCAAACCTCCTGCAATGACAGTGGATTTTGTTCATAGAAAATTTGAAGACATGGCCCGTATTCTCATAATCAAATGGTTTTTTGGACCTTGGGGTAAAAATCCAACCTCTTGGGTGGACCGTCCACCTCCAGTCTTCAGAGTTCCAAATCCAACTTGGAATCCACCAGAAGAGTACCAACCCCTTTTTGGGATCCTGGACTCTAGTAGAAGACAGTTGGAAAAACAACTCATAGCCACTCCGAGGCTATCACCACAACCTCTTTCTAGAAGACTCTCTCATGCTTTGAGAGACCTTCGGGTAGATCACTCCATTGTCATAAGACCTACAGATAAAAATTTAGGCCTCACCATCCTCTCTAGAGATTGGTATCGATCAGAAAGCCTTAGACAGTTATCATATGTTGCAGTTTATGATCAGGTGACATCAATTCCATGGGCTACTCTTTTTAATTCACTTAGGCTTTCAATTAATAGTGTAGTTTCTTTTAAAATCATAACTAGAGAAGAAAAGTCTTTTTTATTGCAAGTCTCTCCTGAAACTGCATAGCCTTGCACTTTTTATTTGATTTCTAAAAGTGCATAAACAACCTTTGGTGGGTAGGCCAATTTGTTCATATTGTGGGTACTTGTTGGAACCTGTGTCTAAGTGGTTGCACCATCAACTTTTTCCAATTTTTTTGGAGCAAAAAAACCACTTGGAAGATTCTGATTCAATCCTAAGTCTCATACAAGAAAAAAACTTCCCTCAAGATTGCATCCTTTTTTCTTTTGATGTTGAAAGTTTATACCCAAGTATCCCTATTGCAGTAGGTATCTTGGCCATTGAATTTTTTATCAAGGAAAGATTTTCTACAGGTAAAATTCGGTTCATTTTGAAGATGGTGGACCTGGTGCTAAATCAACATTATTTAAAGTTTGATGGTAAACTCTATAGACAATGAAGAGGCACTGCAATGGGCAATAACTTTGCAGTTGTTTATGCTTGTCTTTTCCTCTATCATCTGGAAAATCAAATTCTAGAGAGAATGCCACATGTTGTAGATAATTTGTGTTTATACAAAAGGTATATTGATGATGCTTTTGGAGTGTGGCATGGAGATAGGTCTCTGCTTCTACAATTTTTAGATTGTTATGGAGCCATGTATGACAACATTAACATCACTACCACAATTTTAGACTCTGAGGTAAACATTTTGGACATTATCATTTACAAATCTACCGAGTTAACTGCATCAGGAAAATTATCCACAAGGTTATTTCAAAAATCCATGAATGTATATCAATACATTCCATTTACCTCCTTTCACCCACGACATCAGAAGAAAGCATTCATCCTCAGTGAACTTCGTAGGATCCTTGCCAGGGAAGAAAAACTAGAGGGTTTTAGTGCCATGAAGCATAACTTCTTCCATAGACTCAGAGCCAGAGGTTATCCTGTAGCCTTTCTCCTACCTTTATTTGTAGAAGTCAATTTTTCACACAGGCCAGCCTTATTGCAAAAAATTATGGATAGGTTGCATAATAGACAGAGAAGCAGACATCGTAGCACCCCCATTGTGTTGAAGCTAGTCAACTGTGAGTTCACCAAAAAATTACGTATCAAAGAAATGGTTCTTAATCCTTTGTTTGATGCTTGTGTCATGGATCAAGAATTATCACATTTTAGCAAAGGAATTATATGTTGGGAAAATAGCAAGTCTTTGAGGGACTTACTTTGCAAAAATAAAATCTTTTAGTTTTCATCACATTCAATCTCAGTCGTTCAAGCAAAATAATGCTAGTCGTTGGTGCAACTCTATGCTAGTTGTTGATGCAGTCAAACACTTTGTTTAAAACATGGCAGCCCATGCATAATTATTTTTTAATTATTTTTACAATTTTAATTTTGGGGTTTGTGCAAATTTAATTATTATAATAAATAACAAGTGGCTATCACTTCCATCTTTTGGACATATCCCTTTGTTATATTTTTTAATTATTTTTGCAATTTTAATTTTGGGGTTTTGTGCAAATTTAATTATTGTAATAAATAACAAGTGGCTATCATTGTCCACCTTTTGGACATATCCCACTTTGTTATATTTTTTACTCTTAGAAGGATGTGTAGCCGCCCATGTAATATTTAATTTTTAGAATTTTGTGTAATTTTAAATTTTAAAATTTTGTGCAATTTTAATTATTGTAATTAATAACTAGTGGCTATCACTGTCCAAATTTTGGATATATCCCACTTTGTTATTCTTCATGACACTTAGAAGAAGGTTTAGCGGTTATTTTAGTGGATCTTGGCTATCACTGCCATTTATTATTGGCATATCCCTAGATCACGCTTCCATAGGCATACTTGATTTTTGCCACGTGGCATGACCGTTGGTCTCCACGTGAGACCGAAATCATTTTTATACACACAAGTGTGGTTGTAAAAATTTTCATCAGCCATACTGATGAGCACATAGGTGCGAAACGCGTTTACGGAGCATTTCAAGTTTTTGCAATCGTGCTTGTAAAGTTTTTTTTGTGTATGCCATTATGTTAAAATTTATTTTTTGATAAAAAATTTTAGTGCTAAGTTTCTCTCCTTTTGTATACCAGTGTATTGTTGTGATTTGTCTTTTCATTTCTTTACCTTAAAAGAGTCTTCAATGGCCTCACATGTTGCATTGGTTCAATACGATGCTTGCAACAATAATGCACAGATTCCAGATCTATCAAGCAAACATCCACGAATAGCCATAGGCTCTGGAGAGCCTTCTGGAAGTTCCCATGCTACTGGTTCAGGAAATAATTTGCATTTGACATCGTTTCCGGAGGTGCCACAAAATCTCTTAGAAATTGCCAATAATTTTTGGGAGACATATAAATCCTCTTTTTTGAAAGCAATAAAAACTGAGGAGTTCCTGGAGAAACTTAGAAAAAATTTGAAAGAAGGCATCACTCCACATAGTCTTCGCATAAAAAAGCCAAAAGTGAAGATTGAAAATGCCTCTATTCAACAAGATATGGAGAAAGATCTTGAAGCCCTAGTTGCACAACATCAAATGTCTTGCACAGAAGTCTACATTGCAGCTCAAGTTAAACTACATGATTCATTGAAGCAAGAATGCACGACAGTGGAGAATAAATTCAATGATCATATGGCGGAGCTATTTAGACCACTTTTTGTTCAAGACTCTGAAATAGCATCTGGATGGAAGTTGCGCATTGAACGAGATTTTAATAGCAAAAAGAAAGCCCTCATATTGGAGTGTCGAGTTAACAAAGAAACAACCAAGCAAGCTATTGCTGCCAGAGCTACTACAGAGCAACATGTGGAAGACACAGTCATGGGAGAGGCTTCCACCTCAATATCTTCCCTGATAAAGAAAGAGTGTGCCCCACTTTATAAAGAACTACAAACTTTGACAAAAGTTGTAGCAGATCTTTCAAGAAAATTTAGATCTAAAAACTCTCTTGGTCATTCTTCTCCATGCAATAGATCCGGTAACAAAAATGGCCATTTTACCTCAAAAAATGGGTTCAAAAAACAACAACGAACCTCGTGCACAGTCAAGGACACCCCAAGCCCGTGGAAGACAATCATGGAGGCCAAAAAATGATTGGCACAATAGATCACTGAGAAGACATCGCCCTCGCTCTCAGAGCAGAGTCAGATGGGAAGATCACGTACCCACACCTCATGCGCGTCAGCAATCGCATCAAGAGTATGGAAGTTCAACCCCAAGATTTGGTTTAAAAAATCAAAATCAAAACTATGTGAGATTTGCAAGCAGGCAGCAAGGGCAAGGTTGGCAGCATTTTCATGGCCAACCACCAAGAAATGGCGCAAACCAAAACTAAACCAGTGGGGTGTCATCTTCACACCGGTGGACCGTTGCTTACAGATTTTTAGTAGAAGCAGCATGTATGTGATAGACGACATCATCACCAATGCCATCGTGCATAAATTTTTTGAGAAAAAATTGAGTGTAGCAGAAAAAGAACTTCTAGGCTTGGGGTTGAAATTTCTCCCCAAACCTCCTGCAATGACAGTGGATTTTGTTCGTAGCAAATTTGAAGACATGGCCCGTATTCTCAGAATCAAATGGTTTTTTGGACCTCGGGGTAAAAATCCAACCTCTTGGGTGGACCGTCCACCTCCAGTCTTCAGAGTTCCAAATCCAACTTGGAATCCACCAGAAGAGTACCAACCCCTTTTTGGGATCCTGGACTCTAGTAGAAGACGGTTGGAAAAACAACTCATAGCCACTTCGAGGCTATCACTACAACCTCTTTCTAGAAGACTCTCTCGTGCTTTGAGAGACCTCTAGGCAGATCACTCCATTGTCATAAGACCTACGGATAAAAATTTAGGCCTCACCATCCTCTCTAGAGATTGGTATCGATCAGAAAGCCTTAGACAGTTATCAGATGCTGCAATTTATGATCAGGTGACATCAATTCCATGGGCTACTCTTTTTAATTCACTCAGGCTTTCAATTAATAGTGTAGTTGCTTTTAAAATCATAACTAGAGAAGAAAAGTCTTTTTTATTGCAAGTCTCTCCTGAAACTGCACAACCTTGCACTTTTTATTTGATTCCAAAAGTGCATAAACAACCTTTGGTGGGTAGGCCAATTTGTTCATATTGTGGGTACTTGTTGGAACCTGTGTCTAAGTGGTTGCACCATCAAATTTTTCCAATTTTTTTGGAGCAAAAAAACCACTTGGAAGATTTTGATTCAATCCTAAGTCTCATACAAGAAAAAAACTTCCCTCAAGATTGCATCCTTTTTTCTTTTGATGTTGAAATTTTATACCCAAGTATCCCTATTGCAGTAGGTATCTTGGCCATTGAAGTTTTTATCAAGGACAAATTTTCTACAGGTAAAATTCGGTTCATTTTGAAGATGGTGGACTTGGTGCTAAATCAACATTATTTAAATTTTGATGGTAAACTCTATAGACAACGAAGAGGGCATTGCAATGGGCGAGCAACTTTGCAGATTGTTTATGCTTGTCTTTTCCTCTATCATCTAGAAAATCAAATTCTAGAGAGAATGCCACATGTTGCAGATAATTTGTGTTTATACAAAAGGTATATTGATGATGCTTTTGGAGTGTGGCATGGAGATAGGTCTCTGCTTCTACAATTTTTAGATTGTTATGGAGCCATGTATGACAACATTAACATCACTACCATAGTTTCAGACTCTGAGGTAAACATTTTGGATATTATCATTTACAAATCTACCGAGTTAACTGCATCAGGAAAATTATCCACAAGGTTATTTCAAAAATCCATGAATGTATATCAATACATTCCATTTACCTCCTTTCACCCGTGGCATCAGAAGAAAGCATTCATCCTCAGTGAACTTCGTAGGATCCTTGCCAGGGAAGAAAAACTAGAGGGTTTCAGTGCCATGAAGCATAACTTCTTCCATAGACTCAGAGCCAGAGGTTATCCTGTAGCCTTTCTCCTACCTTTATTTGCAGAAGTCAATTTTTCACACAGGCCTACCTTATTGCAAAAAATTATGGATAGGTTGCATAACAGACAGAGAACCAGACATCGTAGCACCCCCATTGTGTTGAAGCTAGTCAACTATGAGTTCACCAAAAAATTACGTATCAAAGAAATGGTTCTTAATCCTTTGTTTGATGCTTGTGCCGTAGATCAAGAATTATCACATTTTAGCAAAGGAATTATATGTTGGGAAAATAACAAGTCTTTGAGGGACTTACTTTGCAAAAATAAAATCTTTTAGTTTTCATCACATTCAATCTCAGTCGTTCAAGTAAAATAATGCTAGTCGTTGGTGCAACTCTATGCTAGATGTTGATGCAGTCAAACATTTTGTTTAAAACATGACAACCCATGCAAAATTATTTTTTAATTATTTTTGCAATTTTAATTTTGGGGTTTGTGCAAATTTAATTATTGTAATAAATAACAAGTGGCTATCACTTCCACCTTTGGACATATCCCACTTTGTTATATTTTTTAATTATTTTTGCAATTTTAATTTTGGGGTTTTGTGCAAAGTTAATTATTGTAATAAATAACAAGTGGCTATCACTATCCACCTTTTGGACATATCCCACTTTGTTATATTTTTTACTCTTAGAAGGATGTGTAGCCGCCCATGTAATATTTAATTTTTAGAATTTTGTGTAATTTTAAATTTTAAAATTTTGTGCAATTTTAATTATTGTAATTAATAACTAGTGGCTATCACTATCCAAATTTTGGATATATCCCACTTTGTTATTCTTCATGACACTTAGAAGAAGGTTTAGCGGCTATTTTAGTGGATCTTGGCTATCACTGCCATTTATTATTGGCATATCCCTAGATCACGCTTCCATAGGCATACTTGATTTCTGCCACGTGGCATGACCATTGGTCTCCACGT
This sequence comes from Wollemia nobilis, assembly GCA_028583015.1. Classification (NCBI taxonomy): domain Eukaryota; kingdom Viridiplantae; phylum Streptophyta; class Pinopsida; order Araucariales; family Araucariaceae; genus Wollemia; species Wollemia nobilis. Next base: position 7,508,073 of record JAQPPZ010001411.1, read on the forward strand.
GAGACCGAAATCATTTTTATACACACAAGTGTGGTTGTAAAAATTTTCATCAGCCGTATTGATGAGCACATAGGTGCGAAACACGTTTACGGAGCATTTCAAGTTTTTGCAATCGTGCTTGTAAAGTTTTTTTATGTGTATGCCATTATGTTAAAATTTATTTTTTGATAAATTTTTTGTGTGCTAAGTTTCTCTCCTTTCATATACCAGTGTATTGTTGTGATTTGTCTTTTCATTTCTTTACCTTAAAAGAGTCTTCAATGGCCTCACATGCTGCATTGGTTCAATATGATGCTTGCAACAATAATGCATAGATTCCAGATCTATCAAGCAAACATCCACGAACAGCCATAGGCTCTGGAGAGCCTTCTAGAAGTTCCCATGTTGTTGGTTTAGGAAATAATTCGCATTTGACATCATTGTCAGAGGTGCCATAGAATCTCTTAGAAATTGCCAATAATTTTTGGGAGACATATAAATCCTCTTTTTTGAAAGCAATAAAAACTGAGGAGTTCGTGGAGAAACTTAGAAAAAAATTGAAAGAAGGCATCACTCCACATAGTCTTCGTATAAAAAATCCAAAAGTGAAGATTGAAAATACCTCTATTCAACAAGATATGGAGAAATATCTTGAAGCCCTAGCTGCACAACATCAAATGTCTTGCACATAAGTCTACATTGCAGCTCAAGTTAAACTACATGATTCATTGAAGCAAGAATGCACGGCAGTGGAGAATAAATTCAATGATCATATGGTGGAGCTATTTAGACCACTTTTTGTTCAAGACTCTGAAATAGCATCTGGATGGAAGTTGCGCATTGAACGAGATTTTAATAGCAAAAAGAAAGCCCTCATATTGGAGTGTCGAGTTAACAAAGAAACAACCAAGCAAGTTGCTGCTGCCAGAGCTACTACAGAGCAACATGTGGAAGACACAGTCATGGGAGAGGCTTCCACCTCAATCTCTTCCCTGATAAAGAAAGAGTGTGCTCCACTTTATAAAGAACTACAAACTTTGACAAAAGTTGTAGCGGATATTTCAAGAAAATTTAGATCTAAAAACTCTCTTGGTCGTTCTTCTCCATGCAATAGATCCGATAACAAAAATGGTCATTCTACCTCAAAAAATGGGTTCAAAAAAATAACAACGAACCTCATGCACAGTCAAGGACACCCCAAGCCCATGGAAGACAATCATGGAGGCCAAAAAATTACTGGCACAACAGATCACTAAGAAGACATCGCCCTCGCTCTTAGAGCAGAGTCATATGGGAAGATCACGTACCCACACCTCATGCGCGTCAGCAATCGCATCAGGAGTATGGAAGTTCAACCCCAATATTTGGTTCGAAAAATCAAAATCAGAACTCTGTGAGATTTGCAAGCAGGCAACAAGGGCAGGGTTGGCAGCATTTTCGTGGCCAACCACCAAGAAATGGCGCAAACCAAAACTGAACCAGTGGGATGTCGTCTTCACACTGACGGACCGTTGCTTACAAATTTTTAGTAGAAGCAACGTGTATGTGATAGACGACATCATCACGAATGCCGCCGTACATAACTTTTCTGAGAAAAAATTGAGTGTAGCAGAAAAAGAACTTCTAGGCTTGGGGTTGAAATTTCTCCCCAAACCTCCTGCAATGACAGTGGATTTTGTTCATAGCAAATTTGAATACATGGCTCATATTCTCAGAATCAAATGGTTTTTTGGACCTCGGGGTAAAAATCCAACCTCTTGGGTGGACCATCCACCTCCAGTCTTCAGAGTTCCAAATCCAACTTGGAATCCACCAGAAGAGTACCAACCCCTTTCTGGGATCCTGGACTCTAGTAGAAGACAGTTGGAAAAACAACTCATAGCCACTCCGAGGCTATCACCACAACCTCTTTCTAGAAGACTCTCTCGTGCTTTGAGAGACCTCCGAGCAGATCACTCCATTGTCATAAGACCTATAGATAAAAATTTAGGCCTCACCATCCTCTCTAGAGATTGGTATCGATCAGAAAGCCTTAGACAGTTATCAGATGCTACAGTTTATGATCAGGTGACATCAATTCCATGGGCTACTATTTTTAATTCACTTAGGCTTTCAATTAATAGTGCAATTGCTTTTAAAATCATAACTAGAGAAGAAAAGTCTTTTTTATTGCAAGTCTCTCCTGAAACTGCACAACCTTGCACTTTTTATTTGATTCCAAAAGTGCATAAACAACCTTTGGTGGGTAGGCCAATTTGTTCATACTGTGGGTACTTGTTGGAACCTGTGTCTAAGTGGTTGCACCATCAACTTTTTCCAATTTTGTTGGAGAAAAAAAACCACTTGGAAGATTCTGATTCAATCCTAAGTCTCATACAAGAAAAAAACTTCCCTCAAGATTGCATCCTTTTTTCTTTTGATGTTGAAATTTTATACCCAAGTATCCCTATTGCAGCAGGTATCTTGGCCATTGAAGTTTTTATCAAGGAAAAATTTTCTACAGGTAAAATTCGGTTCATTTTGAATATGGTGGACCTGGTGCTAAATCAACATTATTTAAAGTTTGATGGTAAACTCTATAGACAACGAAGAGGCACTGCAATGGGCAGCAACTTTGCAATTGTTTATGCTTGTATTTTCCTCTATCATCTAGAAAATCAAATTCTAGAGAGAATGCCACATGTTGCAGATAATTTGTGTTTATACAAAAGGTATATTGATGATGCTTTTGGAGTGTGGCATGGAGATAGGTCTCTGCTTCTACAATTTTTAGATTGTTATGGAGCCATGTATGACAACATTAACATCACTACCACAGTTTCAGACTCTGAGGTAAACATTTTGGATATTGTCATTTACAAATCTACCGAGTTAACTACATCAGGAAAATTATCCACAAGGTTGTTTCAAAAATCCATGAATGTATATCAATACATTCCATTTACCTCCTTTCACCCGTGACATCAGAAGAAAGCATTCATCCTCAGTGAACTTCATAGGATCCCTTTGCGAGGGAAGAAAAACTAGAGGGTTTCAATGCCATGAAGCATAACTTCTTCCATAGACTCAGAGCCAGAGGTTATCCTGTAGCCTTTCTCCTACCTTTATTTGTAGAAGTCAATTTTTCACACAGGCCTACCTTATTGCAAAAAATTATGGATAGGTTGCATAACAGACAGAGAACCAGACATCGTAGCACCCCCATTGTGTTGAAGCTAGTCAACTATGAGTTCACCAAAAAATTACGTATCAAAGAAATGGTTCTTAATCCTTTGTTTGATGCTTGTGCCGTAGATCAAGAATTATCACATTTTGGCAAAGGAATTATATGTTGGGAAAATAGCAAGTCTTTGAGGGACTTACTTTGCAAAAATAAAATCTTTTAGTTTTCATCACGTTCAATCTCAGTCGTTCAAGCAAAATAATGCTAGTCGTTGGTGCAACTCTATGCTAGTTGTTGATGCAGTCAAACACTTTGTTTAAAACATGACAACCCATGCAAAATTATTTTTTTAATTATTTTTGCAATTTTAATTTTGGGGTTTTGTGCAAATTTAATTATTATAATAAATAACAAGTGGCTATCATTGTCCACCTTTTGACATTCCCCTTTTTATATTTTTAATTATTTTCAATTTTAATTTTGGGGTTTTGTGCAAATTTAATTATTGTAATAAATAACAAGTGGCTATCACTTTCCACCTTTTGGACATATCCCACTTTGTTATATTTTTTACTCTTAGAAGGATGTGTAGCCACCCATGTAATATTTAATTTTTAGAATTCTGTGTAATTTTAAATTTTAAAATTTTGTGCAATTTTAATTATTGTAATTAATAACTAGTGGCTATCATTGTCCAAATTTTGGATATATCCCACTTTGTTATTCTTTGTGACACTTAGAAGAAGGTTTAGCGGCTATTTTAGCGGATCTTGGCTATCACTGCCATTTATTATTGGCATATCCCTAGATCACGCTTCCATAGGCATACTTGATTTCTACCACGTGGCATGACCGTTGGTCTCCACGTGAGACCGAAATCATTTTTATACACACAAGTGTGGTTGTAAAAATTTTCATCAATCGTACTGATGAGCACATAGGTGCGAAATGCGTTTACGAAGCATTTCGAGTTTTTGCAATCGTGCTTGTAAAGTTTTTTTGTGTATGCCATTATGTTAAAATTTATTTTTGGATAAAAAATTTTTTGTGCTAAGTTTCTCTCCTTTCATATACCAGTGTACTATTGTGATTTATCTTTTCATTTCTTTGCCTTAAAAGAGTCTTCAATGGCCTCACATGTTGCACTGGTTCAATATGATGCTTGCAACAATAATGCACAGATTCCAGATCTATCAAGCAAACATCCATGAACAACCATAGGCTTTGGAGAGCCTTCTGGAAGTTCCCATGCTCCCGGTTCGGGAAATAATTCACATTTGACATCGTTGTCGAAGGTGCCACAAAATCTCTTAGAAATTACCAATAATTTTTGGGAGACATATAAATCCTCTTTTTTGAAAGCAATAAAAACTAAGGAGTTCGTGGAGAAACTTAGAAAAATTGAAAGAAGACATCACTCCACATAGTCTTCATATAAAAAAGCCAAAAGTGAAGATTGAAAATACCTCTATTCAACAAGATATGGAGAAATATCTTGAAGCCCTAGTTGCACAACATCAAATATCTTGCACAGAAGTCTACATTGCAGCTCAAGTTAAACTACATGATTCATTGAAGCAAGAATGCACGACAGTGGAGAATAAATTCAATGATCATATGGCGGAGCTATTTAGACCACTTTTTGTTCAAGACTCTGAAATAGCATCTAGATGGAAGTTGCACATTGAATGAGATTTTAATAGCAAAAAGAAAGCCCTCATATTGGAGTGTCGAGTTAACAAAGAAATAACCAAGCAAGTTGTTGCTGCCAGAGCTACTACAGAGCAACATGTGGAAGACACAGTCATGGGAGAGGCTTCCACCTCAATCTCTTCCCTAATAAAGAAAGAGTGTGCCCCACTTTATAAAGAACTATAGACTTTGACAAAATTTGTAGCAGATATTTCAAGGAAATTTATATCTAAAAACTCTCTTGGCCGTTCTTCTCCACACAATAGATTCGGTAACAAAAATGGTCATTTTACCTCAAAAAATGGGTTCAAAAAAACAACAATGAACCTCGTGCACAATCAAGGACACCCCAAGCCCATGGAAGACAATCATGGAGGCCAAAAAATTGGCACAATAGATCACTAAGAAGACATCGCCCTCGCTCTTAGAGCAGAGTCAGATGGGAAGATCACGTACCCACACCTCATGCGCGTCAGCAATCACATCGAGAGTATGGAAGTTCAACCCCAATATTTGGTTCAAAAAATCAAAATCAGAACTATGTGAGATTTGCAAGCAGGCAACAAGGGCAGGGTTGGTAGCATTTTCATGGCCAACCACCAAGAAATAGCATAAACCAAAACTAAACCAGTGGGGTGTCATCTTCACACCGGTGGGCCGTTGCTTACATATTTTCAGTAGAAGCAGCATGTATGTGATAGACGACATCATCACCAATGTTGTCGTGCATAAATTTTCTGAGAAAAAATTGAGTGTAGCAGAAAAAGAACTTCTAGGCTTGGGGTTGAAATTTCTCCCCAAACCTCCTGCAATGACAGTGGATTTTGTTCATAGAAAATTTGAAGACATGGCCCGTATTCTCATAATCAAATGGTTTTTTGGACCTCGGGGTAAAAATCCAACCTCTTGGGTGGATCGTCCACCTCCAGTCTTCAGAGTTCCAAATCCAATTTGGAATCCACCAGAAGAGTACCAACCCCTTTTGGGGATCTTGGACTCTAGTAGAAGACAGTTGGAAAAACAACTCATAGCCACTCCGAGGCTATCACCACAACCTCTTTCTAGAAGACTCTCTCGTGCTTTGAGAGACCTCTGAGCTATCACAACAACAACAATTGGAATCTACTGAGTTAACTGCATTAGGAAAATTGTCCACAAGGTTATTTCAAAAATCCATGAATGTATATCAATACATTCCATTTACCTCCTTTCACCCATGACATCAGAAGAAAGCATTCATCCTCAGTGAACTTCGTAGGATCCTTTCTAGGGAAGAAAAACTTGAGGGTTTCAATGCCATGAAGCATAATTTCTTCCATAGACTCAGAGCCAGAGGTTATCCTATAGCCTTTCTCCTACCTTTATTTGCAGAAGTCAAATTTTCACACAGGCCAACCTTATTGAAAAAATTATGGATAGGTTGCATAATAGACAGAGAAGCAGACATCGTAGCACCCCCATTGTGTTGAAGCTAGTCAACTATGATTTCACCAGAAAATTACGTATCAAAGAAATGGTTCTAAATCCTTTATTTGATGCTTGTGCCGTAGATCAAGAATTATCACATTTTAGCAAAGGAATTATATGTTGGGAAAATAGCAAGTCTTTGAGGGACTTACTTTGCAAAAATAAAATATTTTAGTTTTCCTCACATTTAATCTCAGTCGTTCAAGTAAAATAATGCTAGTCGTTGGTGCAACTCTATGCTAGTTATTGATGTAGTTAAACATTTTGTTTAAAACACGACAACCCATGCATAGTTATTTTTTAATTATTTTTGCAATTTTAATTTTGGGGTTTGTGAAAATTTAATTATTATAATAAATTACAAGTGGCTATCACTGTCCACCTTTTGGACATATCTCACTTTGTTATATTTTTTAATTATTTTTGCAATTTTAATTTTGGGGTTTTGTGCAAAGTTAATTATTGTAATAAATAACAAGTGGCTATCACTATCCACCTTTTGGACATATCCCACTTTGTTATATTTTTTACTCTTAGAAATATGTGTAGTCACCCATGTAATATTTAATTTTTAGAATTCTGTGTAATTCTAAATTTTAAAACTTTGTGCAATTTTAATTATTGTAATTAATAACTAGTGGCTATCACTGTCCAAATTTTGGATATATCCCACTTTGTTATTCTTCATGACACTTAGAAGAAGGTTTAGTGGCTATTTTAGCGGATCTTGGCTATCATTGCCATTTATTATTGGCATATCCCTAGATCACGCTTCCATAGGTATACTTGATTTCTACCACGTGGCATGACCATTGGTCTCCATGTGAGACCGAAATAATTTTTATACACACAAGTGTGGTTGTAAAAATTTTCATCAGCCGTACTGATGAGCACATAGGTGCGAAACGCGTTTACGGAGAATTTCAAGTTTTTACAATCGTGCTTGTAAAGTTTTTTATGTGTATGCCATTATGTTAAAATTTCTTTTCGAATAAAATTTTTTTTGTGCTAAGTTTCTCTCCTTTCATATACCAGTGTACTATTGTGATTTTTCTTTTCATTTCTTTGCCTTAAAAGAGTCTTCAATGGCCTCACACGCTGCATTGGTTCAATATGATGCTTGCAACAATAATGCACAGATTCCAGATCTATCAAGCAAACATCCACAAACAACCATAGGCTCTGGAGAGCCTTTTGGAAGTTCCCATGCTGCTGGTTCGGGAAATAATTCGCATTTGACATCGTTGTCGGAGGTGCCACAAAATCTCTTAGAAATTGCCAATAATTTTTGGGAGACATATAAATCCTCTTTTTTGAAAGCAATAAAAACTGAGGAGTTCGTGGAGAAACTTAGAAAAATTTGAAAGAAGGCATCACTCCACATAGTCTTCATATAAAAAAGCCAAAAGTGAAGATTGAAAATGCCTCTATTCAACAAGATATGGAGAAATATCTTGAAACCCTAGCTGCACAACATCAAATGTCTTGCACAGAAGTCTACATTGCATCTCAATTTAAACTACATGATTCATTGAAGCAAGAATGCACGACAGTGGAGAATAAATTCAATGATCATATGGTGGAGTTGTTTAGACCACTTTTTGTTCAAGACTATGAAATAGCATCTAGATGGAAGTTGCGCATTGAATGAGATTTTAATAGCAAAAATAAAGCCCTCATATTGGAGTGTCGAGTTAACAAAGAAACAACCAAGCAAGCTACTGTTGCTAGAGCTACTGCAGAGCAACATGTGGAAGACACAATCATGGGAGAGGCTTCCACCTCAATCTCTTCCCTGATAAAGAAAGAGTGTGCTCCACTTTATAAAGAACTACAGACTTTGACAAAAGTTGTAGCAGATATTTCAAGAAAATTTAGATCTGAAAACTCTCTTGGCCGTTCTTCTCCACGCAACAGATCCGGTAACAAAAATGGCCATTTTACCTCAAAAAATGGGTTAAAAAAAACAACAATGAACCTCATGCATAGTCAAGGACACCCCAAGCTCATGGAAGACAATCATGGAGGCCAAAAAATGACTAGCACAACAGATCACTGAGAAGACATCACCCTCACTCTCAGAGCAGAGTCATATGGGAAGATCACGTACCCACACCTCATGCACATCAGCAATCGTATCGGGAGTATGGAAGTTCAACCCCAAGATTTGGTTCAAAAAATCAAAATCAAAACTCTGTGAGATTTGCAAGCAGGCAACAAGGGCAAGGTTGGCAGCATTTTCATGGCCAGCCACCAAGAAATGGTGCAAACCAAAACTAAACCAGTGGGGTATCGTATTCACACCGGCGGACCATTGCTTATAGATTTTTAGTAGAAGCAACATGTATGTGATAGACGACATCATCACCAATGCCATCGTGCATAAATTTTCTGAGAAAAAATTGAGTGTAGCAGAAAAAGAACTTCTAGGCTTGGGGTTGAAATTTCTCCCCAAACCTCCTGCAATGACAGTGGATTTTGTTCGTAGCAAATTTGAAGACATGGCCCGTATTCTCAAAATCAAATGGTTTTTTGGACCTCGGGGTAAAAATCCAACCTCTTGGGTGGACCGTCCACCTCCAGTATTTAGAGTTCCAAATCCAACTTGGAATGCACCAGAAGAGTACCAACCCCTTTTGGGGATCTTGGACTCTAGTAGAAGATAGTTGGAAAAACAACTCATAGCCACTCCGAGGCTATCACCACAACCTCTTTCTAGAAGACTCTCTCGTGCTTTGAGAGACCTCCGGGTAGATCACTCCATTGTCATAAGACCTATAGATAAAAATTTAGGCCTCACCGTCCTCTCTAGAGATTGGTATCGATCAGAAAGCCTTAGACAGTTATTAGATGTTGTAGTTTATGATCAGGTGACATCAATTCCATGGGCTACTCTTTTTAATTCACTTAGGCTTTTAGTTAATAGTGCAGTTGCTTTTAAAATCATAACTAGAGAAGAAAAGTCTTTTTTATTGCAAGTCTCTCCTGAAACTGCATAACCTTGCACTTTTTATTTGATTCCTAAAGTGCATAAACAACCTTTGGTGGGTAGGCCAATTTGTTCATACTGTGGGTACTTGTTGGAACCTGTGTCTAAGTGGTTGCACCATCAACTTTTTCCAATTTTGTTGGAGCAAAAAAACCACTTGGAAGATTCAGATTCAATCCTAAGTCTCATACAAGAAAAAAACTTCCCTCAAGACTGCATCCTTTTTTCTTTTGATGTTGAAATTTTATACCCAAGTATCCCTATTGCAGTAGGTATCTTGGCCATTGAATTTTTTATCAAGGAAAAATTTTCTACAGGTAAAATTTGGTTCATTTTGAAGATGGTGGACCTGGTGCTAAATCAACATTATTTAAAATTTGATGGTAAACTCTATAGACAACGAAGAGGCACTGCAATGGGCAGTAACTTTGCAGTTGTTTATGCTTGTCTTTTCCTCTATCATCTAGAAAATCAAATTCTAGAGAGAATGCCACATGTTGCAGATAATTTATGTTTATACAAAAGGTATATTTATGATGCTTTTGGAGTGTGGCATGGAGATAGGTCTCTGCTTCTACAATTTTTAGATTGTTATGGAGCCATGTATGACAACATTAACATCACTACCACAGTTTCAGACTCTGAGGTAAATATTTTGGATATTGTCATTTACAAATATACCGAGTTAACTGCATCAGGAAAATTGTCCACAAGGTTGTTTCAAAAATCCATGAATGTATATCAATACATTCCATTTACCTCCTTTCACCCGCGACATCAGAAGAAAGCATTCATCCTCAGTGAACTTCGTAGGATCCTTGCCAGGGAAGAAAAACTTGAGGGTTTTAGTGCCATGAAGCATAATTTCTTCCATAGACTCAGAGCCAGAGGTTATCCTATAGCCTTTCTCCTACCTTTATTTGCAGAAGTCAATTTTTCACACAGGCCAACCTTATTGAAAAAATTATGGATAGGTTGCATAACAGACAGATAAGCAGACATCGTAGCACCCCCATTGTGTTGAAGCTAGTTAACTGTGAGTTCACCAGAAAATTACGTATCAAAGAAATGGTTCTTAATCCTTTGTTTGATGCTTGTGTCATAGATCAAGAATTATCACATTTTAGCAAAGGAATTATATGTTGGGAAAATAGCAAGTCTTTGAGGGACTTACTTTGCAAAAATAAAATCTTTTAGTTTTCCTCACATTTAATCTCAGTCGTTCAAGTAAAATAATGATAGTCGTTGGTGCAACTCTATGCTAGCTGTTGATGCAGTCAAACATTTTGTTTAAAACACGACAACCCATGCATAGTTATTTTTTAATTATTTTTGCAATTTTAATTTTGGGGTTTGTGCAAATTTAATTATTATAATAAATAACAAGTGGCTATCACTGTCCACCTTTTGGACATATCCCACTTTGTTATATTTTTTAATTATTTTTGCAATTTTAATTTTGGGGTTTTGTGCAAAGTTAATTATTGTAATAAATAACAAGTGGCTATCATTGTCCACCTTTTGGACATATCCCACTTTGTTATATTTTTTACTCTTAGAAAGATGTGTAGCCGCCCATGTAATATTTAATTTTTAGAATTCTGTGTAATTCTAAATTTTAAAATTTTGTGCAATTTTAATTATTGTAATTAATAACTAGTGGCTATCACTATCCAAATTTTGGATATATCCCACTTTGTTATTCTTCATGACACTTAGAAGAAGGTTTAGTGGCTATTTTAGCGGATCTTGGCTATCACTGCCATTTATTATTGGCATATCCCTAGATCACGCTTCCATAGGCATACTTGATTTCTGCCACGTGGCATGACCATTGGTATCCATGTGAGACCGAAATCATTTTTATACACACAAGTGTGGTTGTAAAAATTTTCATCAGCCATACTGATGAGCACATAGGTGCGAAACACATTTACGGAGCATTTCAAGTTTTTGCAATCGTGCTTGTAAAGTTTTTTATGTGTATGCCATTATGTTAAAATTTCTTTTCGGATAAAAAAATTTTTGTGTGCTAAGTTTCTCTCCTTTCATATACCAGTGTACTGTTGTGATTTACCTTTTCATTTCTTTGCCTTAAAAGAGTCTTCAATGGCCTCACACGCTGCATTGGTTCAATATGATGCTTGCAATAATAATGCATAGATTCCAGATCTATCAAGCAAATGTCCATGAACAACCATATGCTATGGAGAGCCTTCTGGAAGTTCCCATGCTTCTGGTTCGAGAAATAATTCGCATTTGACATCGTTTTCGGAGGTGCCACAAAATCTCTTAGAAATTGCCAATAATTTTTGGGAGACATATAAATCCTCTTTTTTGAAAGCAATAAAAACTGAGGAGTTTGTGGAGAAACTTAGAAAAAAATTGAAAGAAGGCATCACTCCACATAGTCTTCGTATAAAAAATCCAAAAGTGAGGATTGAAAATGCCTCTATTCAACAAGATACGGAGAAAGATCTTGAAGCCCTAGCTGCACAACATCAAATTTCTTGCACAAAAGTCTACATTGCAGCTCAAGTTAAACTACATGATTCATTGAAGCAAGAATGCACGACAGTGGAGAATAAATTCAATGATCATATGGCGGAGATGTTTAGACCACTTTTTGTTCAAGACTCTGAAATAGCATCTGGATGGAAGTTGTGCATTGAACGAGATTTTAATAGCAAAAAGAAAGCCCTCATATTGGAGTGTCGAGTTAACAAAGAAACAACCAAGCAAGTTGTTGCTGCCAGAGCTACTGCAGAGCAACATGTGGAAGACACAGTCATGGGAGAGGCTTCCACCTCAATCTCTTCCCTGATAAAGAAAGAGTGTGCTCCAATTTATAAAGAACTATAGACTTTGACAAAAGTTGTAGCAAATCTTTCAAGAAAATTTAGATCTGAAAACTCTCTTGGCAGTTCTTCTCCATGCAACAGATCCGGTAACAAAAATGGTCATTTTATCTCAAAAAATAGGTTCAAAAAAACAACAGCGAACCTCGTGCACAATCAAGGACACCCCAATCTCATGGAAGACAATCATGGAGGCCAAAAAATGACTGACACAACAGATCACTAAGAAGACATTTCCCTCGCTCTTAGAGCATATTCAAATGGGAATATCACGTACCCACACCTCATGCACATCAGCAATCACATCAGGAGTATGGAAGTTCAACCCCAATATTTGGTTTGAAAAATCAAAATCAAAACTCTGTGAGATTTGCAAGCAGGCAACAACGGCAGGGTTGGCAGTATTTTCGCGGCCAACCACTAAGAAATGGCGCAAACCAAAACTAAACCAGTGGGGTATCGTATTCACACCGGTAGACCATTCCTTATATATTTTTAGTAGAAGCAGTGTGTATGTGATAGATGGCATCATCACCAATGCCACCATGCATAACATTTTTGAGAAAAAATTGAGTGTAGCCAAAAAGGAAATTCTAGGCTTGGGGTTGAAATTTCTCCCCAAACCTCTTGCAATGATAGTGGATTTTGTTCGTAGCAAATTTGTGTTAGCATATAATAAAGTTGTATTTATTAAATTGTTAAAATAAAGGACAAAATAGTGCATAGTGCTCTCCAAGTTAGGTTGGTTGGTTATGGAACCAACCATGGCGGTTCATCAACCACCTGCTCAATGTATTTAATCACATGCATATTAATTGAATTTTTTTCTTCACACAATTGAATATGGTACCAGAGCTTTGCGACTCCTTGATAGATGCAGGTGGAGAATACGATCATTAATCATTCCCTTGGAAGACATCAATCCTATCTAGCATGAAGAACTAGATGCAACAGCACGGAGAACCAGACATGACAACACGATGAACCTGACGTGACTACAACATTGGACTGATGCAACCATAACCCTACCCCCTCCCATAATTATAGGTGATACTGATTGGGCACACGGATTGAGGATGTAGTAGACTCTACCCCCTTCCCTGACTCTCAATGTTTGTAGATGATACTAACTGGGCACGTAGATCGAGGATGCATTAGATCCTGACTGGGCATGCAGATCGAGGATTTTGCAGACCCTGACTAGATACATGGATTGAGGACACAACAAACCCTGACTGGACATGTGGACGGACATGGGAGATTGAGGACGCAATAGACCCTGACTGGACACATGGACGGACGTGGGTGGACCTGACTGTGGATACGTGGACGGACATGGGTAGACCTGACTGTGGACACGTGCCTCATTGCATGCCCTTCAAGGTAGCAAAAGGATGGTGGAGAGGGGTGATCGCCTGAAGGCAGTCACCTTCCAAGGTGGCTTTCACAATATTTTAACTACTGCGAGTGCATCCTTCGGATGCATTTAGGATAATCCCACTTCAATTTAAAAAAAAAACAAATTTTTTTCCTATTGTTTCTACAAGTCTTGGGTGGTGTTATCTCCTACCCAGCGACTCTCGTAGCACAGTTGGTTTGGTTGTGTACTACGTTGCACCCTATCTCAGGTTCAAATCTCGTTGTGGGATCATTTTTTTAACGCTCGAACTTTTGTGTTGACGCCTTGATGCCATGCACATAGTTTTTGATGCCCTGCCTGTATTTTTGATGCTCTACGCATATTTTTGATGCCTCAAAGGGGTTTTAACGCCCCAAAAATGGTTTTGATGCCCTCAAAGCATTTTTTTATGCCCTAAAAGGGGTTTTAATGACCAAAGGAGTTTTTTTCTCCTTGTTTTATTTTGCAAACTGATAGGGGGAGCACAGTATTCTCTATTTTGCAAAATTCTAAAGATCTAAGGGGGAAAATATAAGGAACCACCTTCAAAATGGCTACTATTCATAAATATATCTCGGACTCCCAGTTGTTGAAAGGTTCTAACTTTGTTCCTTGGAAGACAAAGATGAGAGCCATTCTTCAGGTGGAATATTTGTGGGATGTAGTAACCGGTATTTCATAACGCCCTTAAACAGCAGGAACAGATCAAGAAGCTTGGGATAAGAAGGACAAAAGAGGTCTCATGTTTCTCCTAATTGCTACGACATATGAGGTTCAACCTCATATCTATGATGCCAAAACCAGTAAGGTAGCTTGGGGTTCTTTGACCACTATTTATGAAGGAAAGAATCAGTCCACCATTCTACATCTTCAAACTCAATTGCACACCCTCAGTATAAATTTTGGAGAGACAGTTGATATATTTTTGTGCAGAATGACTGATCTAAAATTTAAGTTGAATGCAATGGGAAAACCAGTGGATGATGATATATTGAACTCTGTCATCTTGCGAGCATTGCTAGACTCCTATAAGATGTTGGTCACTTCCCTTAATGTTTCTGGTAGACAAGTATCATTTGCGGGATTGGTAAATTTGCTCCAGACTGAGGAGGCAAATCAAGTTCAGAGAGATGAGTTATCGGATAATGCCCTTTCCACCCAAAAAGGAGCAAGAACCCAGGGAAATTTCAAAAATGGGGTTATTCTTCCAAGGAAAAAGGGAAACAAAATCAAAATCAGCAAAAGGATAAATATTGTAAGATTTGTGATATGAATAACCATGACACCAACAGGTGTTGGTTCAAGAACAAGCAACAAAATGATCAATATCATAATAAGAAAGAGAAAGAGAAACAAAAATATACAAAGAAACATAAGCAACCTAAGGGACATGTTGCTTATGCTAATTCCAACTCAGACTCATATCAATCTGGTCCCGATTTAGATTTCTGAAATAGCACACAAGGTGCTCATGACTCATACTTCATCTTCTTAGATAGATGTGGTATGGTATATTGATTCAGGTGCTAGTAAGCATATGACTGGAGACAAATCTTAGTTTGAAACATTTGAGGAGAAAGAGGGGAAGCCAATTACCATTGTTGATGATCAAGTCTATCAAGTAAAGGGTGAAGGTAATGTTTCTGTCACTCTTCCAGATGGAAGATGTCATATTGATAAGGTTCTCTATGTCCCCGAACTAGCCAATAATTTGTTGTCTATTCCTCAGATGTTGGACAGGAAAATGGTTGTTGTGTTCCGAGTTGTAAAAGGCAAGAATTTTTTTTTTATAACCCACAATGGTAAACATATTGCAAAAAGTTCCTACAAGCATGGATTTTTCATTCTAGATGCTCTTTCAACACCTCATGTTGCTCTGGCTGTAACTACAAAGGTGGTCACTTCTCTCTGGCATAGAATATATGGGCATCTTAGCTCAGGATATTTGCTTGAATTGAGCAAATATGAAATGGTGAGAGGCCTCCCTCCTCTCTCCTCCATCCTACCAGTTTGCTCGGATTGCTTAGCAGGGAAGCAACATCGAGTACCTTTTGAATCCAGGTCTTCCAGAGCTAAGGACCTTTTGAAGTTGGTGCACACCAATCTGTACGGTCCTATGCCATCCAATTATGGTGGAAAGAATTAATTTCAGTTGTTCATGGATGATCACTCCCAAAAAATGTGGGTCTTATTCCTTCAATTGAAATCAGAGGCATTTTCATACTTTTGACAGTTCAAGAAACTTGTTGAAAAAGAGTCTGGCTGCGTCATCAAATCCCTCTGCTCAGATCGAGGGGGGGAATATACTTCCAAGGAATTTTCAGCATATCTAAAAGAACATGGGATAAAGCAACAACTTTTTGAGTTGTATTTTCACCCAATGGTGAAAGTACACTTTCCCTTAGGATTTGGGTTCCAAATCCCCTCTTGGAAATAAGTTAAACAAACAACTTCTCCAAGGTCTCCGCTATATTAACATTTGCATATGTGTATTAGTAATCTCAAATAAAGTTATTCAATTTAAATGCTTGGAACACCTTAGTGATTGCAAGTAACTGTAAACAAGGGGCAATGTTGGTTTATTTTACCATGAAACTTTAGTGATTGTTCATTGAACCAAAATAAAGCAAATGTGAGTTGGCCCTCATATGACCACGATGTAGCGCCTTAATTCCTTTTACTTGAGGGTTTTAAAATAGATTTTATATTGCATTAAATCCTCAATGATGAATAAGGTCGTCAAATGTAGCTTCAAAATGTCACTTTACTTATCCTTCTTAAATGAAATCATATTTTCATCAAGACGAATAATTTAGTGCGTTGATTGCTCCTAAAATGGTAATTTGCAAAGTGCCATAAAACACGACTCCTTCGTCGAATTAGAATTTTCATGAAGGGAGTGTCATTATAGGCTCATGAATAAAGCATAAAACTGAAAAAATGAAATTCGGCCCTAAAATGGAAATTTTCTATTTTCGGGTTTTTTCAAAATTTATAATAAAAGAACAACTTCGATGAATTTTTAAAAATACTAAATAACTCCGAAAATTAAATTTCAAAATGCGTATTGGAAGTATGAAGTATAACCTACGCAATGGTGAAATTGTTTTTGGATTTTGAAATTTTTTTAATGTTTATTTTAATTCTTGAATATTAAAACAAAAAATTAAAATTTCTGAAAAAATAAAATGCAGAAAAATGAAAATGAAATGCAGAAAATGAAACACATGATACATTCAGTTTGATGCTATCTTATTCCGGAAAAACTGAAGACGTGAGGTTTTCATGCATGCAACCTAACCATTGGACTTGCAAAACAAGCACAATCCGGATAAGCCAAGTGTTGGCTCCTAGGGTTTAAATGAGGTTTTCAGACTTAAGCATTCACATGAAGCAATCAAGAAACTTGCATAAAATCCATTTACAAGCCTAAAATCTGAAAAGGAAAAAAAATAGACATTTAATCTTGCATGCAGAAAATGACTCCTCCTTTCTTGTCCATAAAATGCAACTTTTTGAAAAACTATCTGCATTAAAAATATGTCCTTGTACATGGCAGAAATCTGGTTCTCCAAAACCAGAAAAAGTGGAAGAAAAACAATCCAAAGCAGGTCCAGAATGGCCTCTTGCCCTCAGCTCTGCAACTCTGTTTTAGAAGTTTCCAACCCCGTATTAATCCTTCAATGGGTTTTTAAAGTTTTTCTTGCGGACCATTCGTTTCACTTTGCCCTTTTGTTTTCCAGAAAACTGTTCATTATCTCCATGCATGGCTTCCTTCCAAAACAGCTTAGTTTCCTTTGCGCTGTTTCATTTTCACTTTCCCTCAAGCAGACTTTTGGTTTCAAACATAATTTTCAACTTTTAATTTCATTTGTATGAGTAACATTTCTATTTCATAATGAAATATCTTCCATATAAAAAATAATCTCCCTCTTTATCCGTCCAAATTTTCCAAATGTCTAATTTTTCTTCGTGGGCCACCTGCATGTGTTGTCGCTTCAAATTCCCTCTTGCTATTCTTCAACTAAAACCTCTTCAACAGCTTCCTCTTATTTACTTTACTTTGCTTGCTTTCCTAAAGTAAAGCTCGACTTTCCACCAAGACGTAACCGCCATCCAAGAGAGCAGCATTAACGATGAATTTTCAATCTATGATGAAGGGCCCTGTTCATATGGCATTTTTCACAATGCCATTTGTCCTTTTTTATTATTTTGTATATCCATTAGCATGCGTTTCATCTTGTAGAACGTTTTCAAAACATCTCTTTTATTATATTTGCTGCCATATACGTTAGATGCCCATGTATGCCCATTACAACTACCTTTACTCCCTCCCTTTAGATAATGATGATGAAATCACCACGAGCTCTCAGCCATAATGAAGACTGCCACCATTATTCCAAGAACTGCTATCCACCCTGGCGATTCAACAATGTTGGTAATACTGGCAGTCTGCTGGGAACTTGTCACCAGGTCAATCATCATTACCATCCTTCCACATCAATCACAGCCATTTTCTGTGGGATCATCTATTCCTACTGCTAGTGCACTCTGTGAATTTCCCCACTGTACCATTGTCTTCCCTTGGTGATATTCTCTACACCTGAGACCTATCCATCTCCATATCCTCCGGCAATTTCTGGTAAACAGGCAAAAATTCAAAAACCTTTGACCTGGTATTCTGAAATGAATGTGATCCAGCATTTGAGTTGTCGCCATTCGAGAAGGAAATTGCTGTGTATGTATTATGGCAATAACTCTTGACCGAGGCTTTTATTTTAATTTGATTAGACCTGCTGTAAATTCTATTTTCTCTAGTGTGTAACTCCAAGTGAACAACTGCGCCCTGCCACAGTTGAACCCACAATATTACCACCTAAATAGTACTGATTTATCAGGCCATACCATTTTACTATTCAACACCTTATCCGCCAGATCCATTGCACCATGTCTGATTCCATGATTTATGTTGGTGTCGTCCAACTGATGAAAATAAAACATATTTTTTTTATTTTATGTTGGAATTTTGTTCCACTTTAATATCAGTTGTATTATCCTTATGTGGCCCCACTGCTGACCAAACTACAAATTACTTCAAGACCGCATCGTTGTTTTATGAGGCATCGCTGCACTTCTCGTCCACCTAGACAACATTACTGTGAGGATTACTATCCACATCTGTCTCGTTAACATCCACACGATAAGCTTCCATCCGTGAATCTATACAAATTGTGGGGTTTGCACTGTGTGGCTGTCATGGTCATGTACACTTTGTTGGGCTGATCAAATTGTGAACCTGCATGATGGGCTGTATTATTTTCATTTGGCCATCCAACATTGTTAAATTCAAAGGTTCCCGAGTTCATATCTGCGCAATGCTTCATTTTGTTCATTCTGGTCATCTATGTCCTTTCACAGCGAGCACCCATTGATGCAATGTCACCTGCATGTTGGTCCCGTAAATTTTGTCCGCTTTCAACTAGCTACCTCCATGTATGCCTGCTCATGTATCTACTACCAGGCCATACCGTCCAGGTTTATTTCGATTGCTGCTACACCTTCCACGTGCCTATGTTTCACTCAATGAAGACTTGTGTCAATCCATCCTGGCACTCCGGTCTTGATGGTTGGATGAGTGGTCTTCCATCTATGACTCACAGTAGCATCCCTCTTTCTTCACCTCATCAACACCGTGAATCCCGGCACTTTCGTCGTCGGGTGAAGTTTCTGTTACCTCTGTTCTCCGGTACATGCCACCCGCTGTGAAGTTACTGTCGCGATATACCTGTACAAAGGAAACATGGATATTAGTCTAAAATGATATTAGGAACTTCATTTTAAATATAATATCATATTATATTATATAGGACATAATATATTATATACTATATTTAAAATATGTTTTTTATTTTTTTATTATCATTTTTTGTTTAATATATAACATATAGTATATATTACATAATATGTATAATACATATTATATATTATATAATAAAGGGTATATATTAATACCATATTTTATTATTTTTATTTTATGTTATATCCTTATATACATAAGAATATGGATTTCTTTAACAATATTTTTTTATTTTTTATTATTTTTTATTTAATCTTACATTTAAATTAACTAATTTTAAATATTTTTTAAATAATTTTTTTTTAGTTTTAAAATTTAAATGGGGCGAATTTGTATGGTTAACAAAAATAGAAAATTTATCAATCATGCACACATCCCCAAACCATGAGATTATTAACAACAATTTAACACCGACAAGATGTCGTAAGCAATCGTCAAAAAATCGTCAGCAAGAAATTGATGACAAAAAGTCGTCGACAAGAAATCGATGACAAAAAGTTGTCGACAAGAAATCGATGACAAAAAATTGTCGACAAGAAATCGACGATAAAAGTCGTCGAAAAACTGTCAGCGATAGATTGACAACAAAAATCATCACAAAATTGTTGACAGCAAAATGACACACACTATCCCCTGGAACGCACATGAACTCACAAGACACTCACAAGATAATCAAAATCTTGAAACATGAAAATCAAGAGGTGGGTCCCCAATTTTTGGGGTACGTTGTGGAGTGGCCACAACAGAACTAACAACACCTTATACACCACAGCAAAATGGTGTTGCTGAGAGAAGAAATTGGTCCATTATGGAAATGGTTCGATGTATGATAAAAGGAGCACATATTGAAGATCAATTTTGTGCAAAAGCAGTAAATATAGCTTCATACCTCTTAAATAGAGCACCCATAAGAGCTCTACAAGGCAAAACCCCACAAGAAGCATGGAGTGGAAAGAAACCCTCCATATCTTATCTACGAGTATTTGGCTGTAAAGCCTTCATGCATATTCCGAAACAGAAAAGAAATAAGTTAGATGAGAAAACCCTGAAATGTATCTTTCTTGGTTATGATGAGCATTCAAAAGGATATCTCCTGATTGATCCTATAACCAAGAAAACACATATAAGTAGAGATGTCGTATTTGATGAAGCTTTCACATCAAATAATACCTCTATAGCAGTATATCATGAAGATGAAGATGATGAGCCTAAGCAAGAGGTTTCACCCCCTCAGAAAAATATTCCCAAATGGTATACCAACACTTTGAGAGATTCTAAATTGAGCTCATTTCCAAATATGACTCTAGATCGACCATGTACACGTAGTATCACTAAAAAAAAAGAGCAGAAGCACCATCTTAAGGAGTTGATGAACTTTTTCACCAATTTTATGAACTATCTATAGATGCAAAAAAAGATAGAGAAATGGATATAGAGTATGAAAGGGTTTATCTGACAGCATTGGATGAAAATGAACCCAAAACTACTCAAGAAGCCCTCAGTAAGCCGCAATGGAAGACTGCTATGGATGCAGTGCATACATCTCTCATACAAAATCACACTTGGAAACTAGTAAATCTGCCTTCAGGAAAGAAACCCATTGGTTGTAAGTGGGTATTCAAAGTGAAGTATAAAGCATATGGTACAATTGATAAGCACAAAGCCCGCCTTGTGGCAAAGGGCTATGCTCAGAAAGAAGGCATATATTATGAAGAGACATTCGCTCCTACTGCAAAAATGACTACCATTCGAATATTGTGTGCTATGGCAGCTCATTTTGGGTGGAAGTTACATCAGATGGATGTAAAAAGTGCTTTTTTGAATGGTGATCTACAAGAAGAAGTATACATGACTCAACCTGAAGGATTTGTTGTGACAGGACAAGAACAGAAAGTTTGCAGGTTAATCAAATCCTTGTATGGGCTAAAACAAGCTCCCCGAGCTTGGTACATCAAAATTGATAGTCACCTATTACAACATGGATTCCAATGAAGTCCATCGGATGCGAATCTCTATATAAAGAAAAATGGTTCCGACATAGTGATTCTAGTGCTATATGTAGATGATTTGATCATAACAGGTAGTTCAAAAAGTATGGTTGATATAGTGAAAAGTGATCTCAAATCATCCTTTGAAATGATAGATCTGGGACTTCTCCACTATTGTTTTGGTTTAGAAGTAACTCAAAAGAAGCATCACATCAGAGTTACATAGAAGAAATATGGCAAGACTTTGATTGAGAAATGTCGCATGGATGACTGTAAGTCCAAGGCCACTCCCATGGAAGTAGGACTTAAGTTATCAATATATGATCAATATCCACAGGTAGATGGCACTCTCTATCGTCAACTGATCGAGAGTCTATTATACCTAACCAATACCAGGCCTGATCTCAGTTTTGTTGTGGGTTATCTTTCACGGTTCATGCAGGAACCCAAAGTAAGTCATTGGAAAGTAGAAAAAAGAGTTCTACATTACGTCTGTGGTACATCAGATTATGGCTTGGAATACAAAAAGAATAACAAGTTCTATTTACAAGGATACACAGACTCAGACTATGTTGGATCTATTTATGATAAGAAATCAACGTCTAGAAATATCTTTCATCTTGGATATGGTCCTGTCTCTTGGCACAACAAAAAGTTAGTAAGTGGTTGTTATTTCTTCTACAAAGGTAGAATATCGTGTAGCTAGTGGAGCAGTCTATGAGATAATGTAGCTACGTCGCATCCTTACAAATATGGGTCTTCCAAAAAATCTTCCACTGCATTTATTTTACGACAATCAAGGAGTTTTGAACCTTCTCAAGAATCCAATTTTTCATGATCGTACCAAACATATTGACACACTTTGTCATTTCATTCGATATGAAGTTCCAAAGAATAATATACAGCTCCAATTCATTCCCACTGACGTGCAAGTTGCGGATATCTTCACCAAGGCACTTGCATGGGTCAAATTTGAAATGTTTCGCAATACTCTTGGTATTTGCCAATAATGTAATAATGGGGGATGTTAGCATATAATAAAGTTGCATTTATTACATTATTAAAATAAAGGGCAAAATAGCGCATAGCGCTCTCCAAGTTAGGTTGGTTGGTTATGGAACCAACCAGGTGGTTCATTAACCGCCTGCTCAATGTATTTAATAACATGCATATCAATTGAATTTTTTGCTTCGCACAATTCAATAATTTTAAGACATGGCCCGTATTCTCAGAATCAAATGGTTTTTTGGACCTTGGGGTAAAAATCCAACCTCTTGGGTGGACCGTCCACCTCTAGTCTTCAGAGTTCCAAATCCAACTTGGAATCCACCATAAGAGTACTAACCCTTTTTGGGGATCTTAGACTCTAGTAGAAGATAGTTGGAAAAACAACTCATAGCCACTCTGAGGTTATCACCACAACCTCTTTCTAGAAGACTCTCTCATGATTTGAGAGACTTCTAAGCAAATCACTCCATTATCATAAGACCTGTAGATAAAAATTTAGGCCTCACCGTCCTATCTAGAGATTGGTATCGATCAAAAAGTCATACAGTTATCAGATGTTGTAGGTTATGATCAAGTGACATCAATTCCATGGGCTACTCTTTTTAATTCACTTAGGCTTTTAGTTAATAGTGCAGTTGCTTTTAAAATCATAACTAGAAAAGAAAAATATTTTTTATTGCAAGTCTCTCCTGAAATTGCACAACCTTGTACTTTTTATTTGATTCCTAAATTGGATAAATAACCTTTGGTGTGTAGGCCAATTTGTTCATACTGTGGGTACTTGTTGGAACCTGTGTCTAAGTGGTTGCACCATCAACTTTTTCCAATTTTTTTGGAGAAAAAAAACCACTTGGAAGATTCAGATTCAATCCTAAGTCTCAAACAAGAAAAAAACTTCCCCCAAGACTGCATCCTTTTTTCTTTTGATGTTGAAAGTTTATAGCCAAGTATCCCTATTGTAGCAGGTATCTTGGCCATTGAATTTTTATCAAGGAAAAATTTTCTACAAGTAAAATTCGGTTCATTTTGAAGATGGTGGACCTGGTGCTAAATCAACATTATTTAAAATTTGATGGTAAAATCTATAGACAACAAAGAGGCACTGCAATGGGTAGTAAATTTATAGTTTTTTATGCTTGTCTTTTCCTTTGTCATCTAGAAAATAAAATTCTAGAGAGAATGTCACATGTTGCAAATAATTTGTGTTTATACAAAATGTATATTGATGATGCTTTTGGAGTGTGGCATGGAGATAGGTCTTTGCTTCTACAATTTTTAGATTGTTATGGAGCCATGTATGACAACATTAACATCACTACCACAGTTTCGGACTCTGAGGTTAATATTTTGGATATTGTCATTTACAAATCTACTTAGTTAATTGCATCAGGAAAATTGTCCACAAGCTTGTTTCAAAAATCTATGAATGTATATCAATAAATTTCATTTACCTCCTTTCACCCGCGACATCAGAAGAAAGCATTCATCCTCAATGAACTTCATAGGATCCTTGCCAGGGAAGAAAAACTTGAGGGTTTCAATGCCATGAAGCATAATTTCTTCCATAGACTCAAAGCCATGTTAGGGTAAAATAGGTAGTATATTGCATTATACTACATAGGTAGATTATTACATTTACTTTTCTACTTTTTACTTTCTACCATGTAGATATTTAATGTCTTAAATATCTAATGGTTAATCCTAAATATCCTAGGTAAGAGTTCTAAACCTAACACTCTACCTATGTTAGTGTTCAGTTAGCATGGATATAGAGAGATTAGTTTTCTTTCTATTTTGTAATATATTTAAATGAATGCTTTATTCCTAAAGCTAATGTTAATGCAATTATCAATTTGATTAAACCTACCTATCTCCTGATCACATTGGTATCAGAGCTGGAGCGAGGAGTTTGACAGAGCGAGGAAATACGACACCAAATTTGGTGACCCTTAATTATTTCCTACACCCATTTTTTAATACTCCTAAGCTAGGTTTTGATTATTTTATTTTGGCATTTTATTTGTTGTTAGGATTTATTAATCCCAAGGGCGTAGATTTCGACACAGGGCATGGATCCCAATGCAGGGTGCAGATCCGAACGTAGGGCCGTTTTGATCCTGGTCGTAATCGTAACTCACGAGGATTTTTTTCATCCCCACGTAGATCGTGACCACCTACGGACCTGCAGTCCCCACCACGGGTGCGTACGAGGGCAGGTGGCCCTCACACTCCTCGTGGCATTTTGGGCACATATCCTGAGGTCATGGCGGGAATGCCTAGAGGGTAGGAGCGCCCTTACGTATCCTGTGGCACAGATATTGAAGTAGGGAATGCTTCGAGGGCAGGAGTGCCCTTATGTTCCTCATAAACCTACATGCACCCCAAGGTGAGGCAGTGCTGACGTGGACCTACACGCACCCTGAGGTGATGTAGATCTGACTCGACCAACAACTAGGCAACACGTGGTACTCTGGCCACATGCCACCTGGAATTTGATCGGGACGGACTGGACTAACACGTGGACCTGACACATGGACTGGACTGACACGTGGGACTTGACCTAACACGTGGGACTTGACCTAACACGTGGACCTCCCTTGTCGTGCCACATGGCTACCGATAAAAGGAGGCCCGGACTTGATTACCTGAAGGCAATCATGAGCATAAGTGCTCATTGAGGCCTTTAAAGGCCTCTGCATCCTTTACAAGATGCATGTGGGATTTATCCCACTTATTTCCAAAGAAGCCCGCAGGCTTCTTTAAATCTCAGGCTTCGCAGCCTAAGAACCAAGCCGCAGGCTTGGTAAGTTGGCCAAGGCGGACGCTTTAGACCAAAAGGAGTCGACGGATCGACTCCTGCGCCCACCATAAGCAAGTTAATATTTTGTTTGATGAAAATTTCATAGTTTTTGTCCTAAATTAATATTTTTATTTAAATTTTTATGCTTAAAACTATTTTTTTTAGTGTTTTAAATTAGAATTTTTCATGTTAGTTTTTCATAAATTATATCAATTTTGTTTAACTATTAAATTGATGTTTTTTATTTAAACTTTTATGTTAAATTTTCTTTTAAAAAGATTTAAAATTTTTATATATATAGCGTTTAAATTTATAATACAAATGCCAAAATCCTTATGCAACTAAACCATTGTTGTTCTTTAGTTTTCTCCGCATGTGGAGATAAAGATACAAGAACCAAAGACACATTTTGTTTCTTACAATTTCATCAAAATTTCCTTGATTTTTCTTATTCTATGTTTTCATGAAGATCAAATCTTGTGTGAGGAAAGCTCTTCGTATACAAAGAATCATCAGAAAGAGAAACAAATTACAAAGGCAAACAACACGATCACATTTTTGTCGTATGCTTCGTGAATATCGTAGATCTATACCTCACTCACTTATCTATACTGATCCATGGAAGGATTTGGACAGAAGCTATGGTCCTATGAGGATTCATGAGCCTTTTGATCCTATGCACCACCAATTTTTGAGTGTTGAAAACAAAAACCAAGTCGTGTGTCGACTGGTCTGGAAGCATTTCAAACACGGGTTGTGTGTCGACTTGTCTTGAAAGGAGTGCTTGCTTTCTCAATTTTATAATCATTAAAGGGGGATAGAAGTTACATTTGTGCTTCTATTTTTTACAAAATTGTAAAGACAAAGGGGGGATTTTCTAGAATAATAAAGGTGCATTCTCAATTGTACTCAACACCTTTTTCAAAAATTGGCTTCATTAGGTGCATTTTCGGTTGCATCCGACACCTATAGTGATAAATAATTTGGGTTGCTCTCTTTTTTATTATTGCACTATACATCATTTTGCAATTAAAAAATCATAAAAATTGAAGAGCACTTCACACTTGAAAACCCAAATTTCACTACAAATCGTGCTACATCTTGCACAGGTTAAACAAAGTCATTTTTTAAAATAATCCTCACCCAAAGTTCCAAAACTACAAACACCTTGATTTACTCTCTTTGTTTGGCTTATTACCTCATACGTTTCATCCTTATTGAAGGGTGTTAAGGTAGGTGCCATTAAATATCCTAGAGAGCACAATCAGAAGTATTTCAAAACCTACCCCTTTAATTTGCTCTATTTTGTTTGTCTTAAAATCCTCAAACTTTTCATCCCTTGTTAAGGGTGTTAAGGCAGGTGCCATTAAATATATTATAGAAGCAAATTAAACATCTTCCATATACTCTTTTGAGGGTATAGTGCAAGATACAACCATCTTCGTCCTATCAAATTTGAAACCTTCACCATGGCCATGATGCACAAGTATCTCACTAAGAGCCAACTGTTCAAAGGTTCAAATTATTCTGCATTAAATACTAAGATGAAAGCTATCTTAACTGTAGAGGATCTATGGTCTATAGTGGATGGAAGTGAAACTAGACCTCAATCATCAGGAGCAGATCAAACAACATTTGATAAAAATGATAGAAAACTATCCTTAATGATCTTGCTAGCCCTTACAGATGATATCCAACCTCATATCAGTGAAGCTAAAAATGGTAAGGAGGCATGGGATGCCTTAACAACCATCTTTGTGGGGAAGAATCAATCAACAATTCTTCACCTTCAAACACAGCTTCATACTCTTCATATGAAATATGGAGAAACAGTAGAGCTATTCCTCTGTAGAGTGGCAGAATTGAAAACAAAATTGCAATCCTTAGGAGAAAAAGTGGAAGACCAAGTCTTGACCTCTATAATTTTGAGGGCTCTTCTCGACTCCTATAGAATGTTGATCACTTCATTACAAGTCTCTGGAAGGACAGTGACTTTTTTTGAGTTGGTAAATATGCTTCAAACAGAAGAATCTAATCAACTCCATAGAGATGAGGCATCTAACAATGCTCTTTTCTCGACCAGACAAGGTGGTAAGAAAAAGTGGAATCAACAGCAAGGTTCTTCTTCTAATAAAAACAAGGGTAAAGGCAAAGAGACTCGGAAGAAGAAGCAATATTGTAATATTTGTGACAAGGACACTCATGAAACCAAAATATGTTGGTTTAAGAACAAACCGCCCAATGAACAAGGAAACAAGAAGGGCAAAGGCAAACCAAAGAACAAGAATACACAGCAACAGGGACACATTGCAACTGAAGATTCTAGTTTAGACTCTGACCGAGCACACAAGGTGATCATGACACATACATATTGCCCTAACAAGGACATTGTGTGGTACATAGATTCAGGCACGAGTAAGCACATGATTGGCGATAAGTCCTGGTTTGAGACATTTGAGGCTCGAGAAGGTAGACCGGTCACCATTGCTGATGATCAAACCTATTGAGTTCAGGGAGAAGGAAGTGTTTCTGTCTCCCTTCCAAATGGAGAATGTAAAATTCAAAAAGTTCTTTATGTACCAGGCTTGAAAAATAATCTCTTGTCAGTTCCACAAATCCCGGACAATCACATGAATATCAAATTCAATGTGGACAAAGAAAAGAAACATTGTTTTATCACCAAGAAAGGAAAACTGATAGCAACAGGTTCATACAAACATGGTTTGTTTGTCTTAGATGCACTTACCTCAACACATATTGCAATGGCAGTAACCATGAAAGAGGCCACATATCTATGGCATAAGATATTTGGGCACTTCAGGATATTTACTAGAACTCAGTAAATATCAAATGGTGAAAGGATTACCTACTCTTTCATCTACTTTGCCTGTATTCTTAGATTGCTTCTCAGGCAAGCAACACAGATTGCCCTTTGAACCTAGCTCCTTTCGAGCTAAGGTACCTTTGGAGTTGGTTCACACAGATTTGTGTGGTCCCATGTCTACTAGTTGTGGAGGAAAAAGGTATTTTCAATTGTTTGTTGACGATCACTCATGCAATATGTGGGTCTTCTTCTTGCAATTGAAGTCTGAAGCATTTACCTATTTTCAACAATTCAAAAAGCTTGTTGAGAAAGAATAAGGATGCTTCATCAAGACCCTCCATTCAGATCGAGGGGGGGAATACACATCAAAGGATTTTTTCTCATTTTTATAGACTCATGGGATAAAAATACAATTAACCACAACCTATTCTCCTCAGTCAAATGGAGTTGCTAAGAGAAGAAATCAGTCCATAATGGAAATGGTTCGATGTATGCTTAAGGGAGTGAATCTTGAGAAAATTTACTGGGTTGAAGTTGTTCAAACTGTAGTATATCTTCTAAATAGAGCACCCACAAGGGGTCTTGAATGTATGACTCCTCAGGAAGCATGGAGTGGAAGGAAACCCTCCATATCTCATCTACGGGTATTTGGGTGTAAGGCTTTTATGCATATATCCAAGAAGAAAAGAAATAAATTAGATGAGAAGTCCCTACCATGTGTTTTTCTTGGCTATGATGAATTCTCAAAAGGCTATCGATTGATAAACCCATTTACCAAGAAATACATGTCAGTAGAGATGTGTTTGATGAAGCTTTCACACCTAACACTACATCAGTATACCTTTATGATGAGAAGCAACATCCACTTCCTTCTCCACAATAGAAAAATCCTCCCAAATGGTATACGAGCACAATAAAATATTCCAAACTCACTTCCCTACCTGATCTTACTCTCAATCATCCAAAAACACGAAGCATGACTCAACAAGAAAATACTGAAGCATCCACTTTAGTTGATGATCTTTGTGCAGATTTTCAAGACCTTTCTGTTGATAGAGAGTTAGCAAGGGAAGATGATATAGAAATAGATGAGGAGAGGGTTTACTTATCATCATTTGATGAAAATAAATCTTCTACAATTGATGAAGCTTATATTGCCTCAGTGGAAGGCAGTTATGGATGCAGAACATAACTCCCTCATAAAGAATAAAATATGGAAGCTGGTAGATTTGCCTAAAGGAAAGAAACCCATAGGCTGCAAATGGGTTTACAAAATCAAATATAAGGCAGAGGGTACCATAGAAAAGCATAAAGCCCATCTTGTGGTGAAGGGCTATGCTCAAAAGTAAGGCCTTGACTATGAGGAAACCTTTGCTCCTACAGCAAGGATGACCACCATTCAAGTTCTTTGTGCTATGGCATCATAGTTCGGATGGAAATTACATTAGATGGATGTAAAAAGTGCCTTTTTTGAATGGTGACTTAAAATAAGAGGTATACATGACTCAACCCCAAGGATTTTCTAAGGAAGGCCATGAGCAACAGGTTTGCAAATTGGTCAAATCATTATATGGGCTTAAACAAGCCCCAAGAGCATGGTACATTAAAATGGATAGTCACCTACTGCAGCATGGATTCAAGAGAAGTCCATCTGATGCAAATCTCTATATCAAGAACACAGGTTCTGAAATAGTGATTCTTGTATTATATGTAGATGATCTAATCATCACCAAAAATTCAGAGAAAATTATTAGCATCGTGAAAAATGAATTGAAAGAGTCATTTGATATGACAGATCTGGGACTTCTCCACTACTGTCTTGGTCTTGAGATAGAACATAAGAATAATCATCTTAGGGTGACTCAACAAACGTATGCCAAGATATTAGTAGAAAAATATCGTATTACTGATTGCAAGCCCAAGGCAACACCGATGGAATCAGGGCTTTAGTTATCACGGTATGATGATTCACCACAGGTAGATGGCATGCTATATAGACAGATGATTGGAAGCCTTATCTATCTGACCAATACTAGACCATACATTACTTATGCTGTAAAATATCTTTCTCGGTTCATACAGGAACCAAAATACTCTCATTGGAAAGCAGCTAAGTGTGTTCTTCACTACATTCAAGGTAGTGTAGAATATGGTCTAGAGTACAAGAAGAATAAATCATTCTTCTTACAAAGTTACACTGACTCTGACTATGCTAGATCCTTATATGATAGAAAATCAACATTAGGATATGTATTTCATCTTGGATCTAGTCCTGTCTCATGGCATAGTAAAAAGTAACAAGTGGTTGCTTTATCTTCAACAAAGGTAGAGTATCGCGTTGCACGAGGAGCTGTGTGTGAAGCGATATGGTTAAGTCGCATCTTGGCTACCATGGGCCTACCAAAGAAACTTCCTATTCATATGTTTTGCGACAACTCAGGTGTTTTGAACTTGGTCAAGAATCTAGTCCATCATGAATGCACAAAGCATATTGACAGAGATTGTCATTTCATTCGTGATGAAGTTCCTAAACACAGAATCAAGCTCCAATACATTTCCACCGATGAACAGGTTGCTGAAATCTTCACCAAGGCACTTGGATGTGTCAAATTTGAGTTGTTCCGAAGTAAACTTTGTATATCAAAGTAATGTAATAAAGGGAGGATGTTAGGGTAAAATAGGTTGTATATTGCATTATACTACATAGGTAGATTATTATATTTACTTTTCTACTTTTTACTTTCTACCATGTAGATATTTACTGTCTTAAATATCTAATGGTTAATCCTAAATATCCTAGGTAAGATTTCTAAACCTAACACTCTACCTACGTTAGCGTTCAGTTAGCGTGGATATAGACAGATTAGTTTTCTTTCTATTTTGTAATCTATTTAAATGAATGCTTTATTCCTAAAGCTAATTTTAATGCAATTATCAATTTGATTAAACCTACCTATCTCCTGGTCACAAGCCAGAGGTTATCTTGTAGCCTTTCTCCTACATTTATTTGCAGAAGTTAATTTTTCACATAGGCCAGCCTTATTGAAAATAATTATGGATAGGTTTTATAACAGACAGAGAAGCAGACAACGTAGCACCCCCATTGTGTTGAAGCTAGTCAACTATGAGTTCACCAAAAAATTACGTATCAAAGAAATGGTTCTTAATCCTTTGTTTGATGCTTGTGTCGCAGATAAAGAATTATCACATTTTAGTAAAGGAATTATATGTTGGGAAAATAGCAAGTCTTTTAGGTACTTACTTTGCAAAATTAAAATCTTTTAGTTTTCCTCACATTTAATCTCAGTCGTTCAAGTAAAATAATGCTAGTCGTCGGTGCAACTATATGCTAGTTGTTGATGCAGTCAAACATTTTGTTTAAAACATGACAACCCATGCATAGTTATTTTTTTAATTATTTTTGCAATTTTAATTTTGGGGTTTGTGCAAATTTAATTATTATAATAAATAACAAGTGGCTATCACTGTCCACCTTTTGGACATATCCCACTTTGTTATATTTTTTAATTATTTTTGCAATTTTAATTTTGGGGTTTTGTGCAAAGTTAATTATTGTAATAAATAACAAGTGGCTATCACTATCCACCTTTTGTACATATCCCACTTTGTTATATTTTTTACTCTTAGAAAGATGTGTAACCGCCCATGTAATATTTAATTTTTAGAATTCAGTGTAATTCTAAAATTTAAAACTTTATGCAATTTTAATTATTGTAATTAATAACCAGTGGCTATCACTATCCAAATTTTGGATATATCCCACTTTGTTATTCTTCATGACACTTAGAAGAAGGTTTAGCAGCTATTTTAGTGGATCTTGGCTATCACTGCCATTTACTATTGGCATATCCCTAGATCACGCTTCCATGGGCATACTTGATTTCTACCACGTGGCATGACCATTGGTATCCACGTGAGATCGAAATCATTTTTATACACACAAGTGTGGTTGTAAAAATTTTCATCAAACGTACTGATGAGCACATAGGTGCGAAACACGTTTACGAAGCATTTTGAGTTTTTGCAATCGTGCTTGTAAATTTTTTTATGTGCATTTCATTATGTTAAAATTTATTTTCGGATAAAAAAAAATTGTGCTAAGTTTCTCTCCTTTCATATACCAGTGTACTTTTGTGATTTGTCTTTTCATTTCTTTGCCTTAAAAGAGTCTTCAATGGTCTCACACGCTGCACTGGTTTAATATGATGCTTGCAACAATAATGCACAGATTCCAGATTTGTCAAGCAAACGTCCATGAACAGCCATAGGCTATGGAGAGCCTTCTGGAAGTTTCCATACTACTGGTTCAAGAAATAATTTGCATTTGACATTGTTTCTGGAGGTGCCACAAAATCTTTTAGAAATTACCAATAATTTTTGGGAGACATATAAATCCTCTTTTTTGAAAGCAATAAAAACTAAGGAGTTTGTGGAGAAACTTAGAAAATTTTGAAATAAGGCATCACTCCACATAGTCTTCGTATAAAATTGCCAAAAGTGAAGATTGAAAATGCCTCTGTTAAACAAGATATGGAGAAATATCTTGAAGCCCTAGCTACACAAAATAAAATGTCTTGCATAGAAGTCTACATTGCAGCTCAAGTTAAACTACATGATTCATTGAAGCAAGAATGCACGGCAGTGGAGAATAAATTCAATGATCATATGGCAGAGTTGTTTAGACCACTTTTTGTTC
Organism: Wollemia nobilis; assembly: GCA_028583015.1. Lineage (NCBI taxonomy): Eukaryota > Viridiplantae > Streptophyta > Pinopsida > Araucariales > Araucariaceae > Wollemia > Wollemia nobilis. The sequence continues at coordinate 7,540,814 of JAQPPZ010001411.1, forward strand.
AAGACTCTGAAATAGCATATGGATTGAAGTTGTGCATTGAACGAGATTTTAATAGCAAAAATAAAGCCCTCATATTGGAGTGTCGAGTTAACAAAAAAATAACCAAGCAAGCTACTACTACCAGAGCTATTGTAGAGCAACATGTGGAAGACACAATCATGGGAGAGGTTTCCACCTCAATATCTTCCCTGATAAAGAAAGAGTGTGCTCCACTTCATAAAGAACTACATACTTTGACAAAATTTGTAGCAAATATTTCAAGAAAATTTAGATCTGAAAATTCTCTTGGTCATTCTTCTCCATGCAACAGATTTGGTAACAAAAATGATCATTTTACCTCAAAAAATGGGTTTAAAATTAACAACAACAAACCTCGTGCACAGTCAAGGACACCCAAGCTCGTGGAAGACAATCATGGAGGCCAAAAAATGACTGGAACAACATATCACTAAGAAGATATTACCCTCCCTCTCAGAGTAGAGTCAGATGGGAAGATCATGTACCCACACCTCATGCGCGTCAGCAATCGCATCAGGAGTATGGAAGTTCAACCTCAAGATTTGGTTTGAAAAATCAAAATTGGAACTATGTGAGATTTTCAAGCAGGTAGCAAGGACAAGGTTGGCAGCATTTTCGTGGCCAACCACCAAGAAATAGCGCAAACCAAAACTAAACTAGTGGGTTGTCATCTTGACACCGGTATACCGTTGCTTACAGATTTTCAATAGAAGCAGTGTGTATGTGATAGATGGCATCATCACTAATGCCACCATACATAACTTTTCTGGGAAAAAATTAAGTGTAGCAGGAAAGGAACTTCTAGGATTGGGTTGAAATTTCTCCCCAAACCTCCTGCAATGACAATGGATTCTGTTCATAGCAAATTTGAAGACATGACTCGTATTATCAGAATCAAATGGTTTTTTGGACCTCGGGGTAAAAATCCAACCTCTTGGGTGGACCGTCCACCTCCAGTATTCAGAGTTCTAAATCCAACTTGGAATCCACCAGAAGAGTACCAACCCCTTTTGGGGATCTTGGACTCTAGTAGAAGACAGTTGGAAAAACAACTCATAGCCACTCCGAGGCTATCACCATAACCTCTTTCTAGAAGACTCTCTCATGCTTTGAGAGACCTCTGGGCAGATCATTCCATTGTCATAAGACCTGTAGATAAAAAATTTAGTCCTCGTCGTCCTCTCTAGAGATTGGTATCCATCATAATGCCTTACACAGTTGTAGTTTATGATCAGGTAACATCAATTCCATGGGCTACTCTTTTTAATTCACTTAGGCTTTCAGTTAATAGTGTAGTTGCTTTTAAAATCATAACTAGAGAAGAAAAGTTTTTGTATTGCAAGTCTCTCCTAAAACTGCACAACCGTATACTTTTTATTTGATTCCTAAAGTGCATAAACAACCTTTGGTGGATAGGCCAATTTTTTCATACTATGGGTACTTATTGGAACATGTGTCTAAGTGGTTGCACCATCAACTTTTTCCAATTTTGTATGAGCAGAAAAACCACTTGGAAGATTCGGATTCAATCCTAAGTCCCCTACAAGAAAAAAATTTTCCTCAAGACTGCATCCTTTTTTCTTTTGATGTTGAAAGTTTATACCTAAGTATCCCTATTGCAGCAGGTATCTTGGCCATTGAATTTTTTATCAAGGAAAAATTTTCTACAGGTAAAATTTGGTTCATTTTGAATATGGTTGACCTGGTGCTAAATCAACATTATTTAAAATTTGATGGTAAACTCTATAGATAACGAAGAGGCACTGAAATGGGTAGTAACTTTGCAGTTGCTTATGCTTGTATTTTCCTCTGTCATCTAGAAAATCAAATTATAGAGAGAGCCACATGTTGCAGATAATTTGTTTTTATACAAAAGGTATATTGATGATGCTTTTGGAGTGTGGCATGGAGATAGGTCTCTACTTCTACAATTTTTAGATTGTTATGGAGCCATGTATGAAAACATTAACATCACTACCACAGTTTTGGACTCTGAGGTTAATATTTTAGATATTGTCATTTACAAATCTATCAAGTTAACAGCATCAGGAAAATTGTCCACAAGTTTGTTTCAAAAATCCATGAATGTATATAAATACATTCCATTTACCTCCTTTCACCCGTGGCATCAGAATAAAGCATTCATCCTCTGTTAATTTCGCAAGATCTTTACCAGGGAAGAAAAACTTTAGGGTTTCAGTGCCATGAAGCATAATTTCTTTCATAGACTCAGATCTTGAGGTTATCTTGTAGCCTTTCTCCTACCTTTATTTGCAAAAGTCAATTTTTCACATAGGCCAGCCTTATTGAAAAAAATTATAGATAGGTTGCATAACAAACAGAGAAACAGACATCGTAGCACCCCCATTGTGTTGAAGCTAGTCAACTGCAAGTTCACCAAAAAATTATGTATCAAAGAAATGGTTCTTAATCCTTTGTTTGATGCTTGTGCCGCAGATCAAGAATTATCACATTTTAGCAAAGGAATTAAATGTTGGGAAAATAGCAAGTCTTTCAGGTACTTACTTTGCAAAAATAAAATCTTTTAGTTTTCCTCACATTTAATCTCAGTCGTTCAAGTAAAATAATGCTAGTCGTTGGTGCAACTATATGCTAGTTGTTGATGCAGTCAAACATTTTGTTTAAAACACGGCAGCCCATGCATAGTTATTTTTTTAATTATTTTTGCAAATTTAATTTTGGGGTTTGTGCAAATTTAATTATTATAATAAATAACAAGTGGCTATCACTGTCCAAATTTTGGACATATCCCACTTTGTTATATTTTTTAATTATTTTTACAATTTTAATTTTGGGGTTTTGTGCAAAGTTAATTATTGCAATAAATAACAAGTGGCTATCACTGTCCACCTTTTGGACATATCCCACTTTGTTATATTTTTTACTCTTAGAAAGATGTGTAGTCACCCATGTAATATTTAATTTTTAGAATTCAATGTAATTCTAAATTTTAAAACTTTGTGCAATTTTAATTATTGTAATTAATAACTAGTGGCTATCACTGCCCAAATTTTGGATATATCCCACTTTGTTATTCTTCATGACACTTAGAAGAAGGTTTAGCGGCTATTTTAGTGGATCTTGGCTATCACTGCCATTTATTATTGGCATATCCCTAGATCACGCTTCCATAGGTATACTTGATTTCTGCCACGTGGCATAACCATTGGTATCCACATGAGACCAAAATCATTTTTATACACACAAGTGTGGTTGTAAATATTTTCATCAGTCGTACTGATGAGCACATAGGTGCGAAACGCGTTTATGAAGCATTTTGAGTTTTTGTAATCGTGTTTGTAAATTTTTTTAGGTGTATGCCATTATGTTAAAAAAAATTCGGATAAAAAAAAATTTGTGCTAAGTTTCTCTCCTTTCATATACCAGTGTACTGTTGTGATTTGTCTTTTCATTTCTTTGCCTTGAAAGGGCAATGGAGGTGGAGGTCTTCTAGAGGATCACCAACCAGAGCAGATATTAGGAGATTAGTGTCTCCTGTGGATAGAGATCCATGAACTTGATTAGGATATTGGTGTCTCCTGTGGATAGAGATCCATGAACTTGATTATGGGATGGGTGTATCCTTTGGACAGAGGTCCATAAACATTAGAATAGGGAAAGGATTCCCAAGAGATTAATTGAGAAAATTTTAGTGAAATATTTTCTCCGTGGAGTAGTCCACATTGGGTGAACCACGTAAATTTTGGTGTCTCAATTATGTATGGTGATTTATACATTGCTTTGATTAATGCTATTGATATTGCTATATTTACAATGCATAATATTTATTGGGAAAGAAAAAGTAAAAAGTGATCTTATATTGTTCACCCCCCTCTTAGTATAAGCTTGTGTTATTCAATTGGTATCAGAGTGGGTTCCTTCAAAAGAGTTTAACAACTTGAAGGAAAAGCTGACAAGAACACAATGGATTCTAAGAATGGACCTTCAGATAATTCAGTACTAGTATTTGATGGAAGTGATTATATATATATTGGAGTTTGAGAATGAAGATCTACCTGAAGGCACTTGGCAATGAAGTCTACGAAGTATTTTAAAATGGATACATATCACCAGTTGATCCACCTACAAATCAGGAAGGTAAGCTTCTACAACATTACAATTCAAAAGCAATGAATGCACTTTTGAGAGGTTTGCATAGAATATAGTCCATAAAAGTTATGCATTGTCAAGATGTAAAAGGAATGTGGGATAAGTTACAAATATATATGAATGAGATAAAGGTGTCAAGAAAGCAAAGATACGAAATCTCAAAGGACAATTTGAAGAGTTAAGAATGAAATATGAGGAGAACATTAGTACCTATCTACTTTGAATCGATGAGGTTTTTAATGCTATGCAAGGACTTGGAATGAAGGTTCATGAATAGGATGTCTGTGATAAGGTCTTAAGATCTCTTTCAAAAATATTTAGTGAAAATATTTCTACTATATAAGAGTCAAAGGATGGTGATTCTTTGACAAGAGATATGTTGTTTGGTATTCTTACAACTTTTGAGTTAAGAACAAAAGAGCCTATTCCCTAGAAGGAAGCAACCTTCAAAACAATCAAGAAGACAAAGGGTAAGAAGTCAGAATCAAGCAATGATTCATTCAGTGATGAAGAAGCTAATTATGGCATAAGGAATAAGGATTCAAGAAGATCCAGAGATACAAAATTTGTTAGATGTTTCAATTGTGGAAAGTATGGTTATTATGCAACTGATTGTCAAGAAGCAAAGAATAACAATGATGAAGAAAAACATGATCACAGGAATAGGGAATCAGAAAGATATAGGCACCAAAATAAAATAAAGGATGGACAAAGCAAACAAGGAAAGAAGTTATTTCAAAGAAAAAAGAGGAGCTACTATGGGGATAATGCAAGTAAGTACTCAAGTGATAGTGATGCTAGTCTTTCAGACAATGATAGATATGAAGTCCTATTTATGATTGAAGAAAAAGAACCAGTTAAGAATAGGACCCTAGTAATTCTCAAGTATTTTAGATGTGGTAACTTTGGACATCTTGAAGATAGTTGTACAAGGAATGGTTATAGTTTTAGTGATGATGAATATGAGGATGCACATGAAGGACCAGATGAAAAACTTCTAATGGCACTAGAAGAAGGAGAAGGTGATTCTATAGAAGACAAGTCAAAAGAAAATGTAGATGTGGACAAAGGCAAAAAAATAGAGGAAGAATCAGATAAAGAAGGATATGATCTAGTCCGAGGTGTAGACCAATTGGTTCATCCAAACCCCCCAAGGGGGGGGGGGGCGGCGCTCCCCTCCCCGCCCCCCCCCCCGCGCGCCTCCCCCTCCCCTCGTTCTTTGTGGGGTAAAGGTTTTAGTGTGGGGGGGGGGGGGGGGGGGGGGGGGGGGGGGGGGGGGGGGGGGTGGGGGGGGGGGGGGGGGGGGGGGGAGGACCCCACCCCCCCCCCCCCGCGGCGGCCCGCCCCCGCGGCGGTGCGGCGCCGGGGCCCCCCCCCCAAACAAAAAAAAAAAAAAAAAAAAAAAAAAAAAGGATATGATCTTAAGGGAGAACTTATCTATGCTCTTGAAATAGTAAATAAGGTAAGAAAGCAAAACTCTAAATTAGAAGCTCAGTTTCAATAATGTGATGAAGAGAGAAGAATTCTTATAGAGGATCTAGAAAAATCAAAGGCTAAGACAAATAAATTCAAGGATAAGCTAGAAGTAAAGGTCTTAGAATGTGAAAGGTTAGAACAAGAAGTAGCCCTACTAAGGGAATATTCATAAGACTTCAAATTCAAGCCAAAAGGGTTCAAAAATAGCTCAAAGAATTTATATTAATTTCATCAAGATACAAAATCCTACATCAAGCAAAACAGGTCTTGGTTTTGAACAGGTTCAAAAGAAACAAGAAGAAAATTCAACCTCAAGTTCTGGAGGAGAAGAAAATTCAGATGAAGACACTTCAGAAGATGACAACATAAGAGGAAGTGAGACATCTGAGGATGATTTGGACAACAGAAATCTCAACAAGGACAGGAACAATACACAAAGAATAAATAGATGGAACAACAATCAGAATAGGAGACCAATGAGGTCAATACAAGGAAGTTTCAATGGAATATGTTTTTAATGTCACAGGTTTGGGCACATGGCTTCACAGTGCAGGACACATGAAATACATGTATATGGGAACAGACAACATTTCAATGGGTATTGCTACTCATGTAATCAGTTTGGTCACAAGGCAATGAATTGCAACATTCATGATAGAAGAGGATATGACTTCACTAGGAGAAATCCTAAGATATTTGTACCTCCAAGGAATAACAACATTAAGTATTATAAGTGCAATAATGATGGTCACACAACAAAGTGGTGTAGAGCAGACATTCCAGAATCAAGTATAAATAGGAACAGGAACAGGAACAGGAACATGGATAGGAATGGGAATAGGAACAGGAATATGGACATGGATAGGAACATGGACATGGATAGGAACATGGACATGGAAAGGAATAGTCAGAGGAATCAAAAGGATCAAATAAGAAGAAAAGAGGATAAAGGTAAAGAATAGTGCTTTCTGGGAGTAGAAATACTCCCACCCCATAATTAACCACCTCAAAAGGAGGTGGGGGAGGGGCTAAGCTAAGAGGCTCATTCTTAGCCTTGAGCCCCAAAGGTGACCCTTTGCCATTGATGTCAAAGGGGGAGAGATTTGGTATTTGAGTAAAGAGGAGAGATTTGAAAAGAGAATTGAGCTAGGGGGAGCAATGTCTTAGGGGAGCAGAACTAAGAAAATGTTAAGTTTATGGTAAAAAGAATTTGGGTTGCCATCAATGACAAAGGGGGAGATTGTTGGACATTTTGAGTCAAAGTTGTCATTGATGTCAAGGAACAAAGTCATCATTGATGTCAAGGAATATGTCAAGGAACAATGCAAAGGTTAATGGCAAAAAGCTTCATAATATTTTTAATATTATGTGGAAGCATATGAAGGGTTTTTATTAAAACCATGGGTGAGCAAAAATAAAAGGTTTTTCCTTAAAACCAATGGTGGCACAAGTAAAATGTTTTTCTTAAAACCGATGGTGGCAAAAAATAAAAGGTTTTTCCATTAAAACCATGTGAGCAAGTTGTAAGGTTTTTCTAAAAACCTAAAGAGGCCCTTAAGTTTGGTTTAAGGCCAAAAGACCATGTTAATTATTAAATTATAATAATTAAATTATTAAAGAATTTAATTTATTATATTTAATAAATTACCAAAGCTAAAGTTTGGGTGCATTTCATAAATTTTGGGCGTCGGTTTGTTCGCGTGTAAAGTTGCCCCCCTTCCGCCGATGTCATCGATTGCTAGACGACGTCCTCACCACCGACGTGGAGCAATGAAGGTGTATGGTATATAAATACCATAGCCTTCTCAAAGGCAAGGTATCCACTCACATCCGTCAAAAATAATTAATGTCGATTTTCGTGTGCAATTCCCTCGTGATAGCAGTTCGTGCAAAGTTTTTGGATAGCGTGAGTGAAGGAGCCAATTCGTGGCTCATGCGAATAGTGGAATTCAAAGGGCGTAAGGTAGTGGAGGTTCCAAAGGGAGCACGTGGCTCCACGACGTTGGGAGCCATGGTGAAAGCGCTTGTGGAGAGAAGCACTCAGTTCGAATCTTCGTGCAATGCAAAGTGGTAACACTCTTTTAAATTAAAATATTTTGATTTTTGACTTAGGCTAAGGTTAGTCTTAGGAGAAATAAGGAGATAAATGATTTTGGATTTTTGCCTAAGTTAAAAAGGAAGTTTTGTGGGTTTTATAAAGTGTTTTCTGAAAATTTAAGTGGTGGGTAAAAATTATTTTACCTTAGAAAAGGAAATATTAGTTGTTACATTATTTTTCAAAAGAATTATCTTTAAAAATGCAATGTTAAAGTAGGGAGTCATAAGTAGAAATTGGATTGATTTTTGAAGAATAAAATTCTGAAGTGGCTTATGTCAAATATGATTGATTGAGATAAATTTGTGATGAGTTAGGGTTTTTGAGAAGTGAATATTCAAACTATTGTGGTGTTGGATATTATTTTAAGAAAGGAGTAATAAGGTGTATTTGTGAGTGATTATATGATTTGTATTGTTTGTCTAACTTCCTTGAGATTTGCAAAGTGATGTTTATGGTTGTGACAGATTTGTGTGGTCTACTTCTCATCAAGCAAAAAGGTATGAGCACATTCTTCCATAGTTGAGTTGATTGGTTGGTTTTCTAGAAAATAAGTTTGGAGTGAAAAGGACTTGATTAGGGTTTCCTTATTGAGTGTGTTGAGTTAATGCTTCAAGGTTTTCTAGAATAAAGAATTGTTGTTAAAACCTTGTTTTATAAGCATTGTTGTTGAAGTGAGTTGTTGTGTGAGGAACTTGAACTAGGGTTTGAAAAGAACATGAGTATCATTGTTATGTGAGAGTGGTTGATAAGCATTGTTGGGAACATTTTGAGTGAATGTCATACGCTTGGACTAGGGTTTGTAAGGAAGGATTGTTTCATTGAGTGATTGGTTGAGTAGAGTTGGTTGAGCCTAGTCAAGTGGGTGTGTGAAGTGATTGTTCAAGTTCCATAAAAAAAAACTATTCTATATTTTGAATTGAATTGAGAAAGTGATTGAGTATTGAGTTGAAGCATATTGAGTCTCTAAAAATTCTCTGTATGTTTCTAAAAGAGTGATTGAAAGTGATTGAGCATTGTGATGAGTATAGAACATATTGAGTCTCTAACAATTCTCTTTATGTTTCTATGAGATTGGACAAGTTCTAGTGTGGACTTCTTGTGCAGATTTGAGACAAGTCTTTGAGAAGACTTATGGACATATTTGGGTAAGCTTTTGTGGAATCTTACAATACATATTGAGAGCAGATTTGGATAAGTTCTTGTGGGAACTTATTGAGCATATTGGACAAGTTCTAGAGAGGACTTGTGGAAATATTGGTGTGAGATTTTGTGGAATATTACAAGGTAGATTTGAGATAAGTCTTTGAGAAGACTTGAGAACAGAGTTGATTTATTGATTTGTTCAAACCTTGAGTTAAGGTTTGGGGTAGATCCAGCAGAGTTGATTTGAGATTGAGTCAAGCTTTGAGTTAAGGCTTGAGGAAAGATATTGAGGATAGATTTGTGCTAGATCGAAGGAATGTGTTTAGTACAAATTCAAGGATAGATTTTGGTGCATATTTGAGGATAGGTTTGTGCCAGACCAAAGATATATATTGAGGATATATTTGTGCTAGATCGACGGACTATGTTTAGTGCAGATTTGAGATAGATGTTTGGAGGTGACAAAGTTGAGGACATAGATCTCCAACCAGAGCAGGGAAGACATATGTCTTCTGTGGATAGAGTTCCATTTGCTAAGGGCAGTGGAGGCAGAGGTCTTCTAGAGGATCACCATCCAAAGCAGAGATTAGGAGATTGGTGTCTCTTGTGGATAGATATCCACGAACTTGATTAGGATATTGGTGTCTCCTGTGGATAGATATCCACAAACTTGATTAGGGGATTGGTGTCTCCTTTGGACAGAGGTCCATAAACATTGTAATAGGGAAAGGATTCCCAAGATATTGATTGAGAAAATTTTAGTGAAATATTTTCTCCGTGGAGTAGCCCACATTGGGTGAACCACGTAAATTATGGTGTCTCAATTGTGTGTGGTTATTTGTGCATTGCTTTGATTACTACTATTGATATTGCTATCTTTACATTGCATAATATTGATTGGGAAAGAAAAATTAAAAATTGGTCTTACATTGTTCACCCCCCCTCTCGGTATAAGCTTATGTTCTTCATAAACTCAAATATGGGTTTGTATTAAAAATTATCTTCAATTGCTATACCTAAGGCAATGGATTAACAAATTCAACTAATAAAATATTATCAAGATAATAAAGATAATAATTATTTAATGACACAAAAAGCTTATGGGAAGTTAGGGTGACAAATAAAACTTCTACTAGATTATTCCCTTACTTACTCGTTTTTGGTAAAGAAGTTTTGCTAATTAATTGAGAGATCCCTTGCCTTCAAATATCTCATTAATTAGAGCTCAAAGACTCTAATATCACCACTAAGTAATTTTTTCTAAATGCCCTATTGGATTTAAAATAAAAAATGGAAATGGGTTTCTAAATATTAGTCTAATAGCAATTGTAATTCAAAAGGTTGTTCGATGAGAAGATGACTAAATTCAAGTTCGAGGAAGGAGACCTATATTTAAAGTGGGATGAAGACATGGAAAATCTTAAGAAACGTAAAAATATTAATTCCCTTTGGAGTAAACCAAGTCAAATAGTAGAATTTATAGGAGCTAATGCTTATAGTATAATGATGCTCGATGGAATGTTGTTACCTACATCAATTGATGAAAAGTTTAGGGAAAGAGGCCTAGGTTTTAGGTGGGATGAAGACATGGCAAATCATGGGAAACATGAAAAGTTAAATTTCATTTGGAGTGAACTATATTAAATATTAGAAGTCATAGGAGCTAATTCTTATAGTCTAATGATACTTGATGGAATATTGCTACCTATATCAATCAATGGGTAACACTTAAGGCCCAATTGAGTCTTAGAAGTGTAATCTAATTTATGTCCAAGGATGACATTATATTATGTAATATTACATACGACTATGGAAAATTATTATAAAATGTGTATTTTATTTATTGCATAAATTAATTATGCAATCCCTATGGGCCAAGATTAACCTTTTTATGATTAAACCCACCTTATAAATTGTAATTAGCCTAAATCCTTATTGTTATGTCGACTTAGGTTAAACATGTTTATGTAATTGGGGTTTTGTTATTGGCATAAGTACCCTCCACCACTACATAAATTGAAGTTTTGAAATCCTTACCTATGGATAATAAAATGATTATTTATGGTGCCTACATGTACCCATTATCTATCTTTCTTTCATCCTTTTTTTCTATTTTCTATATAGAATTTGGGTGGATAGATTGCTTCTATTCATTTCTAAAAAAAGGTGTGGACTCCAACATGGTATCAAAGAAGGTATAGATCGAAATCATTTGATCACACAAAAATTATTTGGGGCCTCTAATCCTTCTTTTGAACTCTAGGATGAACTACTCTTCAAAACCTCATAAGCATTTTTGGTATAATATGTAGAGAGGAGATTTCTTCTATAAAATATTATAAATTCTTACTTCCACTCTATTTATTTGTACCATTCAATCTTAAAATTTGTTATCATTGAGGTACATATGGAAATTTTAATTTCATTTTTCATCTCCTTTGTTCATGATAGAGATGTCATTATACCTTGTTTGGGAACGCAAGAGAAGGACATTATTTTTTTAGTTCAAAATTGAAGAATATTTTATTTTTAACTGTGTCTTTCTATTCAAAATTGTGGAACATTTTTTTTGTTGCATAGGTCATGACACCTCTATTGATGCAGAAGGTGTGTGTCCCTTTGCATTTTAAAGATGTGTCATACCAATCAAATGGATATTAAATAGGACATTGTATGTTTTAGATTATAGGTTTGAATCTATAGCTAGTTCCTTTTTTCAAATAGTGGAATGAAGCAAAGGGTAAATTTAAGGAACCTTAGTTATGTTCAACTCGAATGCATAGTAAAAAAACAATAGAAGTGATTGTTTAGATTTTTTCAAAGATAAGTTACCAGTTTAAAATATAGAAATCCTTTTTCTACCTAACAACACTCTTTGCTTTGGAGCTTTTGGTGATGTTGTCTATAGAGGCATCACCATAGGAGACACCATAGCATGTATAACTTAGTTTTATGGATCAAGTAGATAAAGATATTGGAAGGTAGCAAGTGTTGTGTTACAATCTACTTAAGGAACAAATTTTGTACAACTAGTTTTTGGACATAATGTGATTTCAACCATTCTTATAAATAAACATAAGCATTTCAAAATACATATTGCTATGTTGGTTAGCACAAAGTGATTTTATTCCTAGAGATTCAATTTTATATCCTCATATCTCCATTACCACTTATGGGAGGAAGATGTACAAGATGGTTGATGTGGTATCGCCAATTGACTAGTCAACTTTTGGCATATGTTGAAACTTGATTGGCTATCCATGTCTAGTGGTGATCAAGTGGAAAAATATCAATGGTAGTCATTGAAAAATTAGAGGATGTTAACTGGTAGATGTATATTGGATGCAATAATTCTAGGGATTGATTGGTTAATATTTTTATTTTTTGAGGACTATTAGGGAATTTTTAGAGACCATAAATTTTGCATATTGAAGCATTTTGAGCCCATTTTTTCAAATTACATGTTCAAGATATTTAAATTATTGACATTAGTTCAAGGACTTATTACAATGATGGGGCCTAAATTGTGCATGATAGTCCTCAAATTCTATTACCCTATTTTGAAAGAGAAAATTTATAGTAGTTCTATAATCAAAATATTTGATCTATATTTATGGGAGATGCAATTGGATTTATCGCATTTAGTATTATTGAGTATTTTAAATGTATACAAAAAATGATTCAAAATATACTTTAATAAATGTGTACTAAAACTTTCACTATATTGGGACATGTTTCCACCCCAAAGGAAAGACAAGCAAAGACTGTCATCTAGGCCAACCAGATGAGGGGCCCTAAAGCTCCATCCATGTACCAAGTAGTTGATTTGAAGAAGACACCATCAAAGGATAGTCTATGCCAAAGAATGATAGCATGCTCGAAGCTACCCTCACCTCAAGGTAAATTCATCCACCTAGATCAAGTCAACATGGAATTTTAGCCTTTCTAGTGGTGACTAAGCCCCATCACATCATCAAGAGAAAACCCAAAGCCTTCCCAATGGTGAATAAAAGGGTTTCCTTGATGATGAGGACTCCAAGAACTCATTTCATTGGGACCTACCTATCTAATTGGCAGAAGGGCCCTAAAATTAAGTTACCTTCCTTTGATAATTGGGTTGTAATACTACATCTACCCATAGATAGTTGCTCAATGGCACAAGCAACACACCCATTAGGGGAAACCTAAGGGTTTTAGAAGGAAAGTATAAGGGAGATTGAAAGGGTCAAGTAAGGACTCAATAAGGCCAACTTATCTTGTTGGTCCTCATAAATATCCCATAGAGGCCTAAAGGTGGGAGGGATGAGAAAAGCATGGGAAATACAAGGAATAGAAGTATACCTATTGTGGCCATTGCACAACTAGCCCCAAATTTGGGGACCCACCTTAAATTTTTGAGGTTTGTGGTTTGTTGGAGTTTTGTTTACATCCAATGGTTTGTCATTAAGGATCAAGTGTCAAAGTGTGCCCAAGTTCAAGGTCTTACAAAAAATCCTTTCATAAGAAAGGAAAGAAACCAATGATCAAACTTTGAGGCTCTTGACAAATTATTATGGTTTGATATTGGTTTGTTATAATGTAGATTTAATTAATCTTGAATTTATTCTCATTTAATAATATGGATCAATTATATTGAATTTATTTCAAAAAAAAATCATAGTAGTTTGATTCATATAATTAACTTTAAATTGATTGTCTCCTTAATGATTTAATTATAAATAATAAATTAATATATATGTACTATATATTTTAAAATAAATAATATATATAGTAATATAATAACAAAATAAAGGTAAAGCGTCCTTATGTTTACCTTTATTTCCTCATGTTTATAATTGAGCATTTTATTTTATTTGAGGCTAAATCTTTTGGTAGTGATGTTTTATGTTTATAAAAATTAATACGTGGTTTTGATATACGCATGTGAATAAGTTATGATTATGATCGTGGTGTCCATCGATGAGTACATGAGGACCATGGACAGTGCAATTCTCGAGATCAACTCGGTTGGATTGAATACTGATGAAACAGCTCAGCGAGCTTGAATTGTGATGTGGCAAGCTAGAAATATAAGGATGGTCGATTAAAAAACACAACACAAGAATGTAGCGATAGTGCGACTTTCGAGACTACGGTAGGAGGACCACAACATGACAGACCACATGGATGCACACACCCCTAGATCTTTTTGACCGGATGAAGATCACCAATGTGGTAGCAACATGGGTAATGAAGCATGGTTTCATAAATTCTTCATTCCATAATCTATAACCAGTGTTGGAAGCGATGAGGGCTCCATTCACAATATGGACGAGGTGTGTAGCATAGACTTTACAGTGATTGACAACATACAAGATGAAAACTATGAGGAGAACCGTGTGATTTTGCTAAGGCATGAGTGCAGTTTGTAAAGTGAACATGGATGGTAACACACATCGTAGAGGACATATATTTGAGGGATTCCTCGGGGGGATAATGGAAGGAGCAAAAGTATCTATGAGGTTTCATTTTATCCGGCGTAACAATGGTGGCCATTTTTTTATTCGAATTATGGAAAGTGGAATATGTTGGTGGTACAAACACAGCCAGAGGCATTGATGCCAGGGCCACTCATCCACGTTTGAATGCAACCAAATATGAAAGGTGTCACGTGTGTTCATTAAAGGTAGCCCATACAAATGGACATAAGAGAATCTAAATGCAATAACCTATACAATCAAGCTTCCAACATAGTCATGTTTACCGGTAGTGTGGCTCGAAATTCATTGAAAATATTAAGTATCCATTTCCAACACAGAAAGAGGACGAGAAATTTTTAGAAATTTCAGGAGGCTGAAATCTGCTGTAATAGGAACATTACTTCTCTATTTTTAATGCAAAATACTGTAGAAATTTGCATCTTGTTAGCAATATTTGAGGAGATTTGTTTCTGAATATTTTGAGCTAACATTTATCTATTCCTTCCATGTTTCTTGGCTTATAGATAGTGTTAAATGCAGTTTATCGATTGCACTATTGAATTCTTAGAAATAGGGAATTTGTTTTTGCTCCTTTGAAGATTGCACCTAGTTTATTTCGGATTGTGCTAATGCAACTCTGATTAGATTAGGTTACATTCAAAAATTTCTCACATATTTGATTTTGCAGGATAGGGTAGCATTATACTGAGAGTACTTTGTATGTTAATATTTTCAGCATTCTGGTCCATTTTCCAGATTTTATTTTATTTTTCTAACCGTGTCTTTTTTTCCTTTTTTTTAAAACTTCGGCAAATAAAATAAAAATATAAAAAATTAAAAATCCAAAAATAAATGCACATATTCCAATATTAAGCTTTAATGTTTCATTTTATGCAACTTTGATCTTGTTTTGAAGCAAATACGAAATTACAAAAATTATCCAAAGTTTACATTTTTAAAGCAGTTTTGTAATTTCAAATTTAGCATAATTTCACATTTTGAAGGCAAGGTCAATTTTTAAGCTTTGCATTTTTGTTTGCAAGCAATAAATTAACTTCCCTTTATGAAAATTACAATTTCATTAAAGGGAGGTGATTTAATGGCATTTCAAAGGCTATTGTATTTAAAGCAATAAATTGACTTCTCTTTATGAAAATCATAATTTCATCAAAGAGGGGTAATTTATATGATATGTCAAAGGCTATTTCATTTATCAAGTTATTCATGTAGATTATTTTATTTTCATGATCAAAGCAACATTAAATGAATCCAATCATCATTCAAACTTTGCATTTCAAAAGATAGATTTTAGTCTTCTCTTTTATGCTCAAAGCAGGGTTTAAAGAAGATAAAACTTGTTTAAAATCTGCTTAACAAAAGAAGATAAAATCTACCTAAAACACCTCAATATAAGATGAACTAAGGCATTTACATCGTGGTCATATGAGGGCCAATTACATTTTTTTTTTTTTTAAGTTTCATTACAAATCAATAGCATAGCACAGTAAAGTAATTTCAATATAGATCCCTTGTTAATAGTTATCTACAAATCGCTAAGGTATTCCTAGCACTTATTTGATACATCTTCACAAGATTACAAGCACACATAAGTAAAAGGAACCTTGGAGAAATTTATATTTCTTTGCAAGAGAGAGTTTTCTAATCAAAATCCTAAGTGTGATGGTGATTTTACAATTGGGTGAAATTTCCACTCAACAATACCCATCAAATAAGGTCAAAAAAAAATCATGTACAGAGGTATTTCAAAGAATCAACCATTAGGATAAATAAGGTAACATATAGAGTAGCGACGACCAGACTAGGGGCTCACTGAAAGCATAAGGGAAAGGACCACCGGAGCAATCATATCACCGAAGGGGGGATTCATGACCAAAATTTTGCGAGAATTTGGTCATGAGAAAAATAGAAATCATCAAGATGGATCAAGATCCAAGGGAAAACAAGGCCATAATCACCAAAATGGGCCTTGTTAACCAAAGCTAACACCCAAGCTTGATTTTACACAAGGAAAGGCAAGCACATTAATGATCCTTCTAAAAAAAGGACCATACCACCTATGGAATAATATTACGTGATTTATCTCCAAGTAGCTCTAGACTCCCCAAAAATTAATGCGCCACAATCCTCATGATCCTTTAATTAGAATTGATGTTGATGCTTTTGCCCATATCTATTTTGGGAAAAATTTTAAATTTGAAACTTTACCCGTAAATATTATAAATAGTAGTACCTATAGGAAAGAAAAGAAATTTAGGATTTTTTATTGTGTCTATTATCTAACCTATGATATTTTCTCTCTCCCTTTTCCAATCTACTTCTTAGTATGGACTCGAGCCTTGGGCCAATTACATGTACAAGTCATCGAGCCTCTTTTGATTATACATATATTACATGTTTGTATGGTCAAATACATGTTCATATTCATTGTCTTTCTTGGTTCGTGTGTTCATTCATCCCAATCAGTTGTAATATGGAAATTTCATTCCCTTGGTGCATCACCACCCCTAGATAGACTAGATAGGTTATATTTTGTTACAATTTCCATTCCAAGTTATTTTCTATTTCTCTTTATTTCTCTTTTCCATAGAGAAATCTAATAGAGTAGGCTAGCATAGCAAGAGAAATATGAGTGCTAAAAGAATACATCTTAATAAGGAGCCAACCTTAGTAAAAATTTTGGAGGTTTTCTAAAGGAGTCGTATCCCACACTTCCTTGGACTTCCCATGACTTGTTCTCCCTCATGAGTCTTAGGGCATCAAACACACACACTCAAAAGAGATAAAGAGTGAACCACAATCATATGAGGTTGTGGTTCTTGAGGTCAAAGGGGTCAATTTTGGTCCCCAATAGTTCAAAATGGCACACTCAATGGGACCCAAACTATGAAAATTTTTCCCCTTAACTAGACGTCAATTCATGGTCTCAATGAAGGCCATGGTTACCAATATTTTGAAGCCTCCAAGAAATTCACTTTGCAAATCTGCCACTTAGAATATGAATCCTAAGGAATTTACCATCGTTGAATGAGGTCTCGGTAGAAACCTCCTCTCGGTTAAATAGTTCCACCTGGCAACTCTACAACACAAAGAATATAAAAGGCCCCAAATAAGGAAACTGAAGGTAGAATTGTAGTTTCATGAGCATGAGGCCTACTACTATATCTATAGTAAGAACAAGCCCTCAACTACTCCTTGCCCCTCTAGATATTATCAATCAACAAAGAAGGCAATAATAAAATATGGTTTCCCCAACAAACTAGAATCAAAGAAGACACCCAACTTAGGATAATGGAGGTCCTTTGTGACCATTGACAATGTCAACCACCTAGAATCAAGTCCCAACCTTTGTGGTGAAGTACTTACCATATTTTATTAGGGAATATATAACCACCCCAATGGATCATCTCTAACATATGGTCAATCTATATGCACTCTACAACATTGAAGAGTAATACATCACCCTCAAACTTCTGGCAGCCTCCCTCAAAGGAAAAGCAAAGGAATGGTATGTATCTTTTGCTCCTAATTCTATCACTAACTAGGACCAAATCGTAAGCCAGTTGGTGAATATCTTCAAGGAAAATATAGATGGGGTATCACTATTAGAAAAAATAGAAACCATCAAAAGGGCATTTATGGAAGCCATAAATGATTTCAATACCATATTCTCAAAGTATTGGCATAGAATTCTAGAATAAATTCAATTTGTACTAGGTATGACTTTCATATACTATATTAAAGCAATCAATTCTAAAATAGCCATGATGGTAAAAACCTAGGGGGACAATTTATTGTCAACAACCTATGGGATAACCACCCAAGAAAAAAAAACCTCATTCAAATTGGAAGGCTAGCCCATAAACCACCTACGCTTTTTTTCCAAATGTCCAACTACCATATCTACCTCCTCCAACCATTCAACCAACCACCTTCCAATCAACTACCATGATTGATCACTCTCCCTCACTGATATCCCTATCTACCACTACCACTGTCCCCCAACCTCACAATCCTTAGAAATGGAAAGAATGTAAAACACCATAAGGGACATAAACAACGAGATAAAATCCCTCAAGTGCCAGCAAAATTTCTAAAGGTTTGTCTACCAAAACTATCCTTGCACCCCTTCTCACCACAATAATCAAAGTTTTTGAACTCCACCAAATGGATATCAAATATACACTAATAAAACTTGTGATCCTTTCCAAGCCCCCAAGAGATAAATGGTGCTTGTCCTAGTTCCTATGTAGCTGATCCCTATAAATTTTATGAGACATAATTCCAATCTAGAATAATTATATAGGATATCCATATGACTGGTCATATTATTACCCGAAACTCTATTATTCAGACTACAGGATGCTCTAGTAAGAAACATGCCCAACACCTCTACCCACATATAAGAACGATGCTACCCAAGAATCAAGTCCAATCGCTCAAAACTTGCCATTGGAGTTTCCTTCACTACCAAACACTAGAGCATTAGAGCAAAACTTGGTAATGTAGGATGAGGGATAAGTAGACACCATCCCTTGATGGAAAAGTGCTCCATAAAAAAACCAAACTCATTTTAAATATGGTTTTCTCATGAGGAGCAATAGGAGGGTGTTAAAGGAGGCTCAAGAGTAGTAGCAATCAATACTAGATATCTAAAGGCCCAAGATCTATCAAGCATAAGAAGTGAATCAAGACTGGACAAGGCCACCAACACCAAGACAACCAGTACTAGGAAAACTAAGGCTAAGTCTATTCCAGATAGTAAGCTTCAACATTGAGAGGCCCAAGCCACAATGGGTACCAAATAGAACACCAAAGACCCAAGCACTAGAATATTTCAGTGTGGTTGAGAATTTTAAAAGGTCTACCATGTTGAATCCAATATGGGATGTCCTCACCCTTCAAAGCAGATGAAGCAACTAGAGCAAGCCTTTGGAAAAACAAAAAATTACCAGGTAGCAGAAGGAGCAAGCCATGCTATAAATATCTAGTTCTAGTAAGCATAAGCCATAACCATTCTACCTAACCCTCATATGTAGTGACAAGCTCATCCATAATTACCTTTGGATTTATAGGTAAGCACTTTAATAATTCCTAAGAGGGTAGTTGACACGTTGGAGTTGATATATGGGCCAGTAAAATAAGGGGTAGTGCAACTGGATGGGACCCTAGTACTAGTCCTCAATCTTCTAAAATAATTGTAGCTTTCTCTATACATCTACACCAATGTAACTGGTACATAGTGATTGATCTATCCATGTCATTTTGTCTTTGCCTCTCATGAGATTTCATAGCCAAGATCGATGGATACCTTTCTCTCAATTGGTGCCATATGTTCCTAAGGAATTGTTATGGGGATAAGATAAAGTTTTCTTCTAAGCCACCCCACATGCACCATGTGGACCTTAATATTACAAATGAGGCTAAAGAGAAATGGGTTTTCTTGATTGCTAAAGAAGAACCAAAGACACTTGGGGATGAGGTACATACCCAAGTGCTAAACAATTAAATTGATGAATGAGAGGATAACATGTGGGAAGTAGGCTTATACAAAGGGGCTAGAACAATAAAAATCAAGGCGTATTCAATGCATTAAGAGGAGCTTAACTTAGATTATTGCTAGGAATTTTGATATCCATCCTCCATTGGAAGTAGGAATATGCATCTCCACTTAGCCAAGCCACCAAGATAAATAAATGTTTGGATAATTATTGTCTAGCTAGGCATTATAGATTCTGGTGAAGCA
Organism: Wollemia nobilis; assembly: GCA_028583015.1. Classification (NCBI taxonomy): domain Eukaryota; kingdom Viridiplantae; phylum Streptophyta; class Pinopsida; order Araucariales; family Araucariaceae; genus Wollemia; species Wollemia nobilis. The sequence goes on from JAQPPZ010001411.1 coordinate 7,560,903, forward strand.
AGTTCTTTAGGAAAGGATCAACATGTGCATACACATCATGTCATGTACTATAATATAAATAAGTGATATTTAAATAAATAAATGCCAAGTATTACTGGCCAACATAAATAGGTGGGACATGAATAAAAGAAAAAAAGTAAGGATGCCTAGCCAAAGTATTTTGAGAAATTTTCCACATGTACAAAAATATATTGCATAAAATAAAAGGACTAGTGATTAAAAGGTGTGGCACAAGGCAATCATTTCTTGTGTTACATTTAGAGGCTGCAAAAATCTTGGAGGGACATCTCACATGGCCAATGGATGACATCATAACAAATAACTACAACATCTCTGATTTAGTCACATGGGAAGGATTAAGGAGGAAGGTAGGTAGTACAAAGGGATTTCAATGCCTTATCAGCCAAAAGTCTATCAAAAGAGGGCTCTTCCTTGACACATCTTCAAGAAACCAAGATTTTTCTCCTAAGTTTCCAAGCTTCCAAAATCTACCCAAAGACTCTACACCCAAAGGATAAAGCTATTGTTTGTTGGGTTATTTTTCCTGTAAGAAGTCCCTTGTGAGTTGTCACACTATAGTAAAGCTTTTACTACAAAGGAACATGTTTCCATCGCAAAGGAAAGATAAACAAATACTATCATCTAGGCCAACCAGATGAGCAACCCTAAATATTCATCCAAATACCAAGTAGCTTATTTGAAGAAGACACCAACAAAGGACAATCTTTGCCAAAGAATGATAGCATGCTCAAATATCCCCTCACCTCAAGGCAAATTCATCTACTCAGATCAAGCAAACAAGGGATTTTAGCCCTTTTGATGGTGACTAAGCTCCATACCATCATCAATAGGAACCCCCAAGCCTTATCGATGGTAATTAAAAGGGTTTCATTGATGATGAGGCCTCTAAGAACTTGTTTCACTAGGACCCGCTTGCCTAACTAGCATAAGGACCCTAAAATTGAGTTGCCTTCCTTTGGAAATTAGGTTGTAGCACTTCAAATACCCAGGGATGGTTTCTCAATGGCACTAGCAACACATCCATTAGGGGGAATCCAAGGGCATTGGAAGGAAAGAATAAGGGGGGTTGAAAGGTTCAAGTAAGGACTTAGTAAGGCTAACTTACCTTGTTGGTCCTCATAGAGATCCCCTAGAGGCATAAATATGGGAGGGATAAGAAGAGCATAGAAAACCCACTAGGGACTAGAAGCATACCCATCAAATGAGGTCCAATGGAATGCTATGTAGGGGCATTTTTAAAGAATAAATCATCAAGAGAAACAAGGAAACATCAGGAGCAGTGGTGACCAGACTAGGGGCTAACTGGAAGCACAAGGGGAAGGGCCACCAGTGTAACCATGTCATCAGAGGGGAGTTCCATGGTCAAAACTTTGCCAAGATTTTATGATTTGACATGAGAAAAAGAGACATCACCAATATGGTCCAAAAGCCAAGGGAACATGAGGCTGCAACCATCGCAACAAAACCTGTTAACCAAAGATAACACCTGAGCTCAATTTTTATTGAAGGAAGGTAATCACATTAATGTTCCCTATGAAAAGAGGACCATACCACCCATGGAATGTTTTATGATGATTTAACTCCAAGCAGCTTTGGACTCCCAAAAAATTAATGTGGCACAATCTTCTTAATATTGTAACCAAAATTGATGTCGGTGCTCCCGCACATATCCATATGGGAGGAAATTTGAATTTCAAACTTTGCTTATAAATATTATAATAGTAGTCCTTGTAGACAAGAAAAGGGGGTTGAAATTTATTATTGTGTCTAGTATTTGACCTATGGTATTTTATGGTATTTTATCTCTCCCATTTTCATTCCACTTCTTAGTCAAGACTTGAGCCTTGGACTAGTTGCATGTATAGGCCATTGAGTTTGTTTTGGTTATACATATATCACATATTTGTATGGTCAAATCTATGTTCATATTCATTGTCTTGCTTGATTGTATGGAAGGAAACAATGGTGGAGGTGGTCTAGGGAATAACATTCCTATTTGGAATATATATTTTTCAACTTGAATGACTATCTTGTAGGCTTTCAATAACGACTTTCCTCCCTTAGACTTAACTATCATGGCAATTTTAGAATTGAAAGCTTTAAAATAGTAGGTAAATTTTGTACCTAGAGGTGGTTGGATCTCATCAAAGATCCTCTACCAAGTATTATGGAACCAAACATTGAAATCATTCGTTATTTCTATAGGAACCCTTTTAATGGTTGTGAGTTGCTCTAGGAGAGACGCCCCATCTACCTTCTCTTTGAATCGGCTTATTAGGAGGTTTTATAGTTGGTCCCAGATTTTTATTGATTGAGGGTTAAAGTTGATGTACATTCATGAGCTTTACCTTTGAAAGAGGTTGTTAGTAGCCTTAGGGCTATATATTGCTTCTCAATGACATGAATTGTGCATAAGCTCACCAAGTAGTGTAAATGCTCTGTTAGGAAGAAAATATCTTCTCCCAAGAAATAAGTTAGGGATTTGAGTACTAAAGCAGAAATTGAATCCTATGTATCAGGTGGAGTAGGAAGTATCAACAGACTTTTATATTTCCATGCTAGGAATTTTTGAGAAGGTTGGTTTAGTAGGACTGTCATATTGCATTGTCAATTCCTCCTTGCTCTTTGATTCAAGGGTGGTACTAGCTCTTGTTGATTAGTTTGGGTAAAGGATCTGATTGCAAGCCTTTTGGTCATATAATTTGGGGTATTTTCTTTTATAATAAAGTCATCATATGGGGAGATAGTACTTCAACAAATTTAAGAGATATATGCCCCCACCAAAATCTTAATCTTACTTTTATCTAACAACTTCTTCAAAGTATTTTTCTTTTTAGTGGAGTTGCTAGGTGAATCTCTCGATACTTCATTGTAAGTGGATTGACTATGACCTTCACTAAGATCAAAGTATAGAGTCTTATTTCAGATTTGTGGAGCAAACACAAAAGCTTGTCCTATTGGGCATGCCAAATAGAATATTATCGTCTCTATATGCACTTCCCTATCAGGGTAGAAGCTCATTGTGCTTGGGACACCCATGCCTCATGTAAAGTGACACAATAGGAAGCATCTTGGGTGAAAGGACCACTTTTGGGCAACCTATAGGGTTTTTAGCCAAGGTTATCTCCTTGTTGGATTGATCTTGATGCACTCTAAGGCCTTACAATATTGGGTCTATTTTATTAGGGATGCAAGGGAAAGGAAATGCAATGAAATTAAAATGCAAGAAACATAAAGGAAAAAAAATTAAATTGCAAGAAAAGTAAAACCTAAAATATGGGGGTGATGCACCAATACCAATGTTCCCCTTCTGACTATATGAACAATATAGGAATGAACACATTCTCCATAGTCTAATAGCTAGAATTTAAATGCACTATAGTATGCACAATCCAGAACTAAAACACACTTAAGGGAGTAGAACAAAGCGTAATTATTCATAGCTTCCATTCATGGGTTGGAATAAATACAAAGCATATGATCTGAAGAGGCTCAATGCTCCTTAGATAGAGGCTCAAGGTTTGAGCCCTGCTCATACAATCAACGAGTGAAAAGAAGAGCTCACAAGACCAGATATGAGGTATAAGTTGGCAATACCTCTAGTGCCTTTTCAATTAAATTATAGGCCTATTTATAGGCCAAGAGGAAAGCTCTTTTCCTTTAAAACTCTATGTGGAAGGTATGCTTATTCTCTTCTACTCTACAACTAAAATCCTTCTATAATTGCAATTAGCAACTTTAAGGTCTCTAGATCTAGGGTCATTAATGTTGGGGGCTTCTAGGCCTTTGTATGGTAGGATGTTATCATCTCCTGTTGTTGATGTTTTGGGGTGGTTGACCCATTAATATTTCACCAGGTTTCCTCTAGAATCTCCTACTTGTTGACATAACAGGCATGGCCTCCTTAATGTAAATGGTTTTGATATACCAAGTTGTAAAAGTCAACTTTGATAGCCAATGGCATATGTCTTCTTAGATGACCCTTTAGATTGTCTTCTTGTATATGTCAACGACCACCACGTGTCCTTTGGTTGATATGTGATCTCCTCTGGCCAATGGTGGGCCTTTTTTGACTACACCCTAGTGTTTACTTTTGACTAGCTAACACATGTCTATCCCACACTATGATGGGTCTTCTTTTGTGCTTCTGCTCTTGCTAGTCAAAAGTCAATGTGGACCATCGAATGAAAAATCTATGGCCTATGGGCCTTGGCATCCTCAAGCTACTAGATTTATATGGAAAATGAAAGTCGACCATTGATTTGAGATATAATGACCAATGCAACTTAAAATATTTTTGCTTCTCGTTGTGGAGCTAGCATCCATCCTTTTGATTGAAGGTAAGTTATGCCTCTTGACTACCTTCTTCAACCTATCTTGCTTCTGATTGGGTTTTTAGATGAAGCAGGGACTTTAGGGAAAATATTCCTACACAACTCAAATTATCATATTTTATAGACTAACAACCTTTGGAGCATCTTAAAATTAGAGCTAATAGTGACCCTTGATACAAATTTTATTTAGGTCAAGCAAGAGAAGGATCTTGGTCTATTATTTTGGTTGATTGATCTAGGTTTGCTTTTCAATATTAAATATGAGACAAAACCAATTAAAATATCGACTAAATTATAAGATCTATTTCAAAATTTGAACATTATGAAAGTTAGTTAGTTAGAGCTAGATCTTGGTACTCTTAAGGTAGAAGAGTTTGGATAAAATCAAGGACTATGTAGATAGATTTATTGTATTAAAAATAGCTATAGCCATTTATAAAGGCTTGAAGATGTCAAATCCAAAATGTGTCAAAATTATTTTTGTTAGTTGTTCATCATTGCATAGATGCTTGGACTAATTGTTAGTGTTGTTCCTATATTTTTGAAGTGCCATAAATATCTAACCACTAAAGATATTTTCTCTATTCTAGTTCATTCTTAGGTAACCCTAAAGGATTATGGTTATTTTCCTCATGAATAGGATCATGTAGAAGTTGCTTTCAAATCTAAGGAGACCAAGACAAAAATTTCTAAGAGTGAGTTAGAGCCTCCAAAGAAGAAGCATCCTACTTGCAAGTATATGAAACGAAAGGTTATGCTACCAAAAATTACCTTGTAGGGTCATAGAAGATTAATGTTGAGTTTAGAAGGTTGGATTAGTGGAGGGTTTTCACATGTATATTTCAACACAATGACTGAGCATCTTCTCAATGATCCTCTTCATTTGCAAGTGTATTGACATGGTAAAGCTTCTATTAAGGGGGGAATCATTATTATATTTTCTTCTTGACCTCTCAATTTATATTGAGGGATGTTAAAGTGTGTCATCTCTCAATAATTGTCCAAGATCAACATTATATAACATAATATATTATGTAAGCCTAAAAAATAATATATTATGTAATATTATAGGTCAATGTTATGCGATGTAATATGTAAAATATTGTATAAGCCTATGCTCTTATAGTTCACCTTCTAATATTGTAATTAACTAATGATATGTTGATTTTAACATTTATTGGGATATGTGTAATTAAAGGAATATTTGTCTTCTTCCCCATAAATGCATTATAGTAATGTGTTATTACATGTTTGTATCATTAATAATGGGTGCCTAGAGGCACCTATCCCACCTTTTCATTCTCTTTCAATATTTTTTATTTTTTATTTTTTTTGAAATGCTAAAGATCTGGTTAATATGATAATTCAATCCATGTCTTTTAAAGTCTTATGATTTTCAACATTGTTTTGTCTACTATATATATATACTCCTTCAAAATGAAGAGAAATAATAAATATTAACATTATGATTTTTTTTTTTATATAATCAATCTTTATTACTTATTTTATTCTACAAATATTTTACTTTTCTATTTCAAGAAAGTTCAAGTAACATCCTTATTTTTTATTATTTTAATTTTTAAACTATTTTTAAGATCAAAACATAATTTCTTATAATGCCTAATGGGATTGGGGTAAGTTATGGGTAATAGATAAGTTTCACACTAAAAATCAAAGGTCAAATCTTATAGATGAACCTTAGTTTGTCAAGTTGACCTAGAGTATGTGAGATAGATTGTCTTCCACAATGAAGGCACACGTTTAGAGGGGCTTTGTGTATGAGGGGTGGAATCTTAAATCCCAAATGAGCTTTCTTAACCTCGCTATAAACACAATTTGTAGTATATTCTTATAATTTATTTTCAATCCTTATTTTTCTTTAAAAGATAGAAATCTTGTATTTGTATAAAGGTCATCTGAAATGCATATGAGAACACTTTAAAAGTGAACTCATTGATGAAACTTTTTGAAGAACTGAGAATAGAAAAAAAATCATTTAAATCAACAATAGAAAAACACATTTAAAAATATGATAAAAGAATGTTGAGTTTTTTTAAATTTATTGAACATTTTATTTTTTAATAAAATTGCATATATATATATATATATATATATATATACACGAATGAATGAAAGGGTTGCCCTTTGATATATTTATTGAACTTTTTGAAGAAGTGAGAATAAAAAAAAAATATTAAAACTAATAATAGAAAAAACACATTAAAAAGATGATGGAACTTTTTGAAGAATTGAGAATTGAAAAAAAAATGATTTAAATCAACAATAGAAAAACAAATTTAAAAATATGATAAAAGGATGTTGTGTTTTTTTAAATTTATTGAATATTTTATTTTTTAATATATATATGTATAAAAGAAAGGGTTGCTCTTTCCCTTGTACATCGACTTAATTACATTGAGATATTTGGTGTCATTGAGATTTCAACCTTGGTGTGAGCTACATCAACTATTTGTTTGAACCGTTGAACCAAAGATTCGTTGACAAAATTATAAATGATTATATATATATAACTTGGCTAAACAATTTTTTCCTTAATATAGTAAGTAAAAAAAATCCTAGGTTCAAGTTCAAAAAAGAATAAGTTTATGCACCATATCTTATCTTACCTTTAAGCTCTTATCCTATAAAGTGATTTTGTCGTTTATAAACTATTATCCTATAAATAATATTTTTTATTCATAGGAGAGTTGGTTACAACCACACTATTTTAGTAAGTGTTAAGCTTAGGGTTCAAACCACGGGGACTACTCCCATCAAATCTATTCCACCCTGTTGTTGTTGACCTGAGGGGACCATAGGTTGCTTGGGATTTGTACCTTCGTCATTGGTTTAGCATGCACTCAACTACCTTTGCAAACACGCTGCCTCCAAAATTTAAACATAAATATTTTGTTGGTAAATGCTTGACTAAACAAGCACCTACCAATCTATCTAACCTTTAAAAACTAATTTTAATGTAATAATTAATTGTTTTTAAGTATTTTCATACTTACATTTTCAAAAATTGTAGGCTGCAAAGTAAATGGTTAAAAGTCTCCTTATAGAGACACCTCAACCTTATCGTTGAGGTTTTATCTTAATAAAAGTTAGACTCACAAGAAAAACCAATTTATTTTTAAAATATCTGTCAGAAAAAGTGATAACTTTTTGTAAAAGTTATTATTATTATTATTAAATTTGAACTAGAGTGCCTTTGATCGATTCAAATAGTAAACAAAAGTTACACAAAGCTTCTAATTAGATGTTTCATGATAGTTAGAAATGATGCCCCACTGTGACAAGTAGAAATATTCGTTAGAAAGTGTGCCTGTGTCTTGGAGGTACGAAACATGTGCTTCATGACACACATCACCTAAAAAATGCACTAACTCAACAAGACTGCAAACTGTATATAAAAGCCCACAACGAAACATGCGCTTCAGGACACACATCACTTAACAATAAAATAATCTATTTCTTAGAGGGTTAGTAAATTGGTAAGTGTAAATGTAGTTGGGTATTAATCATGAAAAGCCCTAGGTTGAAATTTTGGGAGGAAGTTAACCCTTTGCAAAGATAATAGTTCTATCCATTAGTCCTTTAAGAAATACAAATCCCAAGCACTTGATGGTCCATTTCACTTCAAAATGAAATAAAGATTATAGAAGATTAACCCCAAGATTTAAACCCTACTTAATAATAAAAAAAAAACAACTCATAAGTGTTTTCACTACCATACCAGCTCTTCCCTATAAAGCATGGATATACTCGTTATTTAAAAAAAAAATTGCTCATTATTTATTCCATCAATCATAATCCCCATAATCCCCAAGCTTCCATGTAGGTACTTTAGTGGACATTATAAAAAAGCTTCAGAGAACACTGGAAAATGCTGTTCCATTATTTTAAGGGACCCCAAATTTAGTCCAATAACTAACCATTCTTTTGGCAACAACCGCCGGTACAGAGAGGACACGAAGCCCCTAAAATAATGCCAGGGTCCCCCAGACGTTGGGTCCCAGCAGAAAAAGATAAGGAATGGAAAGATGGACCAGAAGATTAGATCAGTTGGTTAAAGCTTTTAGTACGATAGAACATGGTGGGCGTGCCTATGAGGTCGACCATGCCCCCTGCAATCAAATCCAGATAATCAAGACATTAGTAAGATCTTCAACATATTAAGTGAGATATTAGGGCTTTTAATGGTCCCTCGCACATGCAAGGATGCAGGACTTGGCAGTTGATAATGTCAGCTTGCCTGTATGCCACCAACGGCAAAAACTTTTTTGCCAGCTTAAAGGCTCTATATATCTTCTCCTCAAAATCTCGCTCTCACATTCGCATTGAGTATCTTGCCCTAATCTGAAATTCCTCTCTGTGTCTCGGCCCTTTCTCGAGGTACTGTTAATGCTGTGAAGACTTGAGCATTTGTTCAATCAGATTGAAGGTTTGATGATGAATGTTTGGCTGAACCTTGCAGGATCTGAAATTAGGAGTCGGAATGGAGGACGGTGAGGAAATTCAGCCCGTGGTCTGCGACAACGGATCCGGCGCCGTCAAGGTATATACTCATTGTGTATACTCTCTGTCAGGGTAGATATTCTATGAATATGTTCTTGTTGTATACTCTCTGTCAGGGTAAATATTCTCTGTGTGTGTTTTTTTTTCAAATATTGGCCCACTGTGCATATCTGTGTATATGTTTTTGTTGACGCCAAGGTATATACTCATTATGTATACTCTTAGTTAGGGTAGATATTGTGTGTGTATGTTCTTGTTTAAATTGGTTTGAGTGCAGGCGGGTTTGGCGGGCGACGACGCGCCGAGGGCGGTGTTTCCGAGCATCGTGGGGAGGCCACGTCACACAGGCGTGATGGTGGGGATGGGGCAGAAGGATGCCTACGTGGGCGACGAGGCGCAGTCGAAGCGGGGCATTCTGACGCTCAAATACCCAATCGAGCACGGCGTGGTGTCCAACTGGGACGACATGGAGAAGATCTGGCAACACACCTTCAGCAACGAGCTCCGCATCGCCCCGGAGGAGCACCCGATCCTGCTGACGGAGCCGCCGCTCAACCCCAAGGCCAACCGCGAAAAGATGGTCGAGATCATGTTCGATTCCTTCAGCGTCCCCGCCACCTACATCGCCATACAGGCCGTGCTCTCCCTCTACGCCAGCGGGCGAACCACCGGTAAGTAGCCCAACCTTAAGGTTGTTCCAGTCAAACAATTGTCAAACATTGGTTCTTTAAAGTTGTGCTTGACAACTTTTGAACACCAACCCTACGAGATCGTGACTCGTCGAACATTGGTTCTTTAAAGTTGTCCTTGACAACTGTTGAACACCAACCCTTGGGGACCATGACTTTATAAAGAATGATGACTTTAAAACATGAAATCCAATTTAATTATTATTATTATTATTATTTACATATGTTTAATAAAATTAAACATATTTAATTTTATTAATTATTATTATTGATTTTACTTTTAGAAGTTTGATGTTTATGAAATTATAGATTATATAAGCATTAACATATATATATATTTTTAATTAAGCATTAATATATTTAAAGTTACAAATTTGAAAAGTAGTTTTTAAAATCTATAAAATAATAAATAATATGAAATGATATTCATAGAAGATATGTTTATCCAATCATATTTTATTGAGTTCATTATACCTATCACAAAAGCATGGTGTGCAACCTTACAAGTCTTGGATTTGAACCTTGAACCTTCTATATGAAGTTCTTAAGTCTTTATTATTAGACCTACTTGTCTTGAATATCGTGTTATATACCTTCTACTCCAACAACAATACTTCTTTGTCTTGACTTTCTTTAATGTGTTAGATGTTTGAGTTGGTACAAACTAATTTTCAACTAAACTACAAATATCTTTGCTCTTATAAAAACCTTTTAAAAGTTGTGATTTATGCTTTTTATATTATTTAAACATTCGTTTTAAGTTAATATTATATTTAATCATTTTTTTAATTTAAATATTCTTTTACAAACCACCTATTTATATTTAATTATATTTTTTAATTATCTTAAATAATAAACTATAACAACAACTATAATAATAATTATAAATATATTCTTCTAAAGGATCCTAAATAGTTTTCAAGTGCCATAATTCAACCTTTAAAACTATTCTCTCTACTTTGAAAGTTCTTTTTTATTCTATATATTTTCCATTTAAATTTTTTTATTAAATTTTATCCACAATATTTATACTATCTTATTTCTCTCAAAAGAGATCTTTAAAATAAAAATTTAACTAATAATGAAATCGCCTTAAAATTTAATACAACTACTAAAAGAAAATAAAAAAAAAACAACATACTCACTGCCTATTGGAACACCAACCATCCCCTCCTGTTAGATTTAGCAAAGTCTTCTAGTTTGTTAACGTTTGGAGAATTCCAACGGCAGGTATCGTGCTGGACTCGGGGGACGGGGTGTCGCACGTGGTACCGATCTACGAGGGATATGCGCTGCCGCACGCGATTTGTAGGCTGGATTTGGCGGGGCGGGACCTGACGGCGGCGCTGGCGAAGATCCTGACAGAGCGGGGGTACTCGCTGACGACGACGGCGGAGCGGGAAATTGTGCGGGACATGAAGGAGAAGCTGGGCTACGTGGCGCTGGACTACGACCAGGAGCTGCAGATCGCGGCAACGACGCCGTCGCTTGAGAAGAGTTACGAGATGCCGGACGGGCAGGTGATCACGATCGGGGCAGAGCGGTTCCGGTGCGCGGAGGTGCTGTTCCAGCCTTCGCTTGTGGGGATGGAGGCGCCGGGCATCCACGAGACCGCCTACAGTTCCATCATGAAATGTGACGTGGACATCAGGAAAGACCTGTATGGCAACATCGTCATGAGCGGGGGGTCCACCATGTTTCCGGGCATCGCTGACCGCATGCAGAAGGAGGTCACCGCGCTGGCCCCCGCTTCCATGAAAATCAAGGTGGTGGCGCCTCCCGAGAGGAAATACAGCGTCTGGATCGGCGGTTCCATTCTCGCTTCTCTCAGCACCTTTCAACAGGTAATACAACATAATCTTTTTTCTTTTTTTAATTTACAGTGTTTGCTGGATTCGAACTTGCGACGTGGTGTGTGATTGCAGATGTGGATTAGCAAGGCGGAGTACGACGAGTCCGGGTCATCCATCGTACACCGAAAGTGCTTCTAGAGTTTTAAGTTGTGATGAGGAACCTCTACTACCTATGTACCTAGCGTGGATGTTTGTTCCCCCGTAGACTACGACGTATTGTATGTATGTGCGTACATACGGTTGAAGATGGCGCGTACAACTATTTGGCATGGCTGTAGCTGATATTATGATCATTATTCATTTGTGTTCGTTTCTTTACACTACATAAAATTTTATTTGAAGTGTTTTTTGGCTCTACAATCTATATATGATGGAGGGGTAAGATCGTTCATTTATCATTTAAGCGCAAGAACTGCGAGTCGAAGAAAATCCAGGACAGCGGAAATGCTGAACTTTCTTCCGCCCGAACGTAAATAACCTTCATTTTAGATTAATAACCAACCCCATTAAATATAAAATTTGTTTTAGTTATATGTTTTTTTTGGTTTTAATCTAACTCAGTTTAAATTTTTTAATTTTCATTAAAAAAAAAACTTAAATGCAAACTTATTACAAAATTGAACTGGGTACAAATCCAGGTGCCTTCCATGGAATATATACCCTCTAGTCCTCACGCTTACACATTACTCTAAAGAATGATTTCATAAATTTTTCTCGGCAGCAGGGCATAGGATGAAGGCCATGTACGAGTCCGGACAGAATAGATACGCTTCCCGATGAAAAAACAAATAAAAATATAAAAATCTCTTGATAGAGATTATAGTTTTCCATGATACTTAATAAATAAATTTTAAATTTTAAATAAAAATAAAATTATTAATCTTCATTCAACAAGTTTTTATACATACTTATACAAATTTAAACTTGAAATTTTTGAAAGTTCAAAACCAAGATTTTTCATAAGAACTACGTCCTTTTATCTTAACATTTTAAAGAATTTACTTAAAACAAAACAAAAGAAAGATAAAGTAGTTCCGGACAGAATAGATACGCTTCCCGATGAAAAAACAAATAAAAATATAGGACAGAATAGATACGCTTCCCGATAACAAATAAAAATATAAAAATCTCTTGATAGAGATTATAGTTTTCCATGATACTTAAAAAATAAATTTTAAATTTTAAATAAAAATAAAATTATTAATCTTCATTCAACAAGTTTTATACATACTTATACAAATTTAAACTTGAATTTTTTGAAAGTTCAAAACCAAGATTTTTTGAACTACGTCTTTTTATCTTAACATTTTAAAGAATTTACTTAAAACAAAACAAAAGAAAGATAAAGTAGTTCCTATACTTTATAAAAGATTTGAGTTACGTTTTTGCAATGAACATTTATATAAGGGAAACATATGGGTGTCCCACGGGGACTACCTCCATTCATCTTAACATTATAAAGAATTTGCTTAGACAAAACAAAAGAAAAGATAATGTAGTTCCTATACTTTATCCTTTATGAAAGATTTAAGTTACCTTAACATACAAATATAATATTATATTGATATAAAATTTATGGTGGTATATTTGGTTGAAAAGAAATTTAATTTTTTTTTAGAAAGAAGTTTGGTTCTATGAAGTTGATTTGGTATAAAATTGTTATCAAGATTTTTGAAATTGTCAAAGTAGGGACAATAAATCTCAAGAGAATGAAGAGATTCCCAAGCCACAGAAGCTGACACCATGGTAGCTCCCTTCCGTAGTTGGGAAAAGATTAATTCTGATAGTGCAACTAAGGATAACTCGAGGTTGCAAGCATTGGTTTTCTCATAAGATATTTCAAAGGGAAGATCCTCCATTGGGAACTAGAGGGTCTTGAAAGGGCTACTAACAATGAAGCTGAAGGACTAGCTATCGGACAAGGTTCTCTCAATGTTTGGGAGAATGGGGTTAAAAAGATCATAGTTGAGTTTGAATCAAAAATTATGGTGGGGCTTTTGGATGTTATTAGAAATTTCAAACCAAAGGCTTGAAGGATAAGAAACATTGTGAGCCAAATTAAGTCCATTTGGCAACAGTTCAAGGATGTCATCTTGGTCTATGTTGACAAATAAAATAATGCAGTGGTTGACTTTTTGGCTAAACATGGTAGTGAAAGTCGGTTGGATACATGCTGAATTCTAATCAGGATAGGGACACTTTTGAATGGTTGGAGGTGAACCAAATGGTTCTTAGTTTGGCTAGCAAAGACTTCGGTAAGGATGATGATAGGTCCAGAATCTATTGAACCTTGTGGATCAATGGAGGATGAACAATTATTTGTTGGTTTTTTGCTGCCTCTTTCAACACTCTTTGGCTCTTTTTGAGATAGCACTGGTAGTGTTCGCATGAATGTCAAGCTTGCTAAGTTACTTAGGATCAGTGTAAAGTAAAAATGGGACTAGGTTAAAAGTTTCGGCTCTTTAGATGGTACTAAATTATTTATTATTTTTTGGAGATATTAATCCGAGTTTTATTCGAATTTTAGAACTTGCCAAAAGTTAGAGATCTATGACTATAATTTTGGTTATTTTTTGCCTCTTTCAACACTCTTTGGCCCTTTTCGAGATAACATTGATAGTGTTTGTATGAGTGTCAAGCTTGCTAAGTTACTTAGAATCAGTGTAAAGCAAAAATAAAACCAGGTAAAAAATTAAATGATACTCAATTTTTTATTATTTTTGGAGATATTAATATAAGTTTTATTCAAATTTTTAGAACTTACTAAAAGTTAGAGATCTATCACTATAGTTTAATTCTTATTTTTTCAATATAATTTTTTTTTTTACTTTTTAAAAATTTATGTTAATATAAAATTAATATTTATAAAGTACTAATCAAACACTAAATTATATATTTACCTGAATGGAGTTCTTATAAGGAAATACAATAAACTAAAAATAATAGTCATATTAGAAATTGAAATATATTCTTATAACATCCATAAAAAGGATAGATTAAAATTAAACAAGTGTGAAGTCGTTTATCTTAAAAAAAATATTTTCAATCTAGTTCAATGTGTTCTAATAAAGAATTTTTTATTATCAAGAACTATTTATAATAGAAAGTCAACACTTGAAGTCTTTGACCCATGAAGATGGATCTACTAGGTGGATATGAAACATTAAAAATTGAAACATAATCATTAGATTATCTAAAAATAATAGAATCCAACATTTCAAGCTATTTTTTGAATTCTCATAGAGTTCATTTTACTGTTAAGATTACATAAACAAAAATCTATTCTGGTTATCAACTGCAATTGATACAAAATGAAGCCCGTGCACTCGAAGAACATAAACATGGAAGCATGTACATTATTCAAATATATAATTAATATATAATAATTATTATAAAAAATTATTAATTAATTAATAATTTTTTATTAATTAATTATATATAATAAAAATATTGAGAGTCCTCCTATATATATGTCTTGAGAAAGGAAGGACTTATCAAAATGGAATTGAAATATTGAAACATTTAAAGATAATTATAGGCCATCCAAAAATAATATAAATCTACATTTCAAGGGTATATATATATAATATTTTTACAAATATATTTTTATATTAAAAAATAAATATAATATTTTTATTTCAAAAAATATTATTAAATTCATTTTATCGTAACAACAAATAAATCATCTAACTGAATTCAAGAAATCACGAGCATCTTTGCATGAATCTATGACATGCACTACTGAACAACAACATATTGTCTACTGTGTCCTACGTCGAGATGGCCACATAATAGAAATGGGTGTGTTAGCTAAATATAAGCCTTAGTACCCTAGCAAACCATTAGTAGAATCCCACTTAGGGCTAATATTTGGTTATGGATGTGTAGCGTACTGTACACTAACATTTTTTTGGAGCGTACTGTAAACTAACATTTTTTTTTGCAAATGTTTATTAGTTTGAAGTGGTTTCAATCTCGAACTTTTAATTAAATTCCGAAAAAATAATAAATTTTATTATATATTATTCAGATATGATATGGAGGCTTAACATTGGGTGCATCTAGTTTTTAGATTTGATTTTTTTTTAAAAGGTTCAAAGTTTAATCCGTTACTTGTAATATGGAGGCTTAACAGTGGGTGCATCTAGTTTTTAGTTTTGACTTTTTTTTCAAAAGGTCCAAAGTTCAATCAACCATATGTAATTATGCTTTAAATTTTCTATTAATAAACTCAGTTCTCCCTTCGTAAAAAAAAATCATAATGAAAATATTCAACCCTCGTTAAATTTTTCTAAATGCATCCACCAAAAAGCTAGGTTTAATGTGTGCATGACCTCATTTTTAAAACTGGATGTATCAAATGACTAAGTACAAGTTCCAGAAATTTAAAGGCCATATCATTATTGTTGGATGGATCTCAAATACTATCCACCATCATTATTGAAAGTGTACATTGACCTGAGGATATGTGAACCAATTTAAGATGTGGCTCTATGTCAATGGTACCTTGCTGATCTTAATATTTTTACATGAGACCACTCATTGGCACTTGATATTCTTTTTAATAATTTTTTTTTTATGAATTCTTTTTAATAATTATCCTTCAATCAAAAATATAATTATCTTTGGTATAAATATATTAAATTTTTATATTAATTTTTTTAAATATTTTTTGTTTTTAAAAATTATTTAAAAAATAATAATTTAATATATTTTTGTTAATAATTAGATTTAAATTTCAGTAGAAAATTTAATTCGTAATTAATTATACGAGATTAAAATAGATCTTATTCATATTTTATTTTCACCATGTTTGCATGGTATTTTAACAAATCATATACTAGTGTTATATCAGGTAACAAAAGTTTAATCAAATCTCTTCATTGAAATGAAATGGAATGAAAGATTTTAATTATGTCTGCGAGACACAAATATGGTCTATGGGACCTCAAATATGGAAGTACAGTTACTCAAATCATATCATATGATCTTTAATATCTTTGAGAAGGTTGTTCCTTCTCCTGCTGATTTGTGTTAGCAATTCCCCAACTTTTTTATTTCACTGTCTTCAAAAAAATCTGCCATAAACTCGTTTCCAAGTGTTTCTTTGTATTTGTCACGGATATCTAAAAAACTCGGGAATTTATAGATTTAATGTTCCTCTGTCTCTACTGCCCCTGTGCTGCATAGAGTACATATCCTTTCTTCCCATTGTTCTTTGGGCGTTGTCCATCTCCCTATTTCACATCTAAGCCTATGAGAGCTAGTCCTTATCTCGAGCAATGAGTATTTTTTCCTTCCACTTGATTTCAGCGCCTATATACGCTTTTTTCCTTATGGTCATACGTTGGGTTAAAATTTGCCACATAATATTGTCTTTTCCTGCTTGCATTTTTCCACATTCCACTTCTGAACTTTTCATTCACATAATTTTTTATGTCTTTGTTGACATTTGGGCATTCATTTATGTTGATTTCCCAACACTTCATCCATTTCTGATTTTGTTTCATCCATGTATTCTTTCGCCTATATAACTCTTCGTCCCTAACTGCCCTAGGCCATCTATCATTTGTCATGTTTTCTATTTTTTTCAAGTAACATAACAGCTTGGTCATAACAATTGCTTCTAAAGAGAACATTCCAGTTTCAACTAGAATAATTTCATAAGGGGTTATGGCCTTAATTTTGAAAAAGTTTATGATTAGATATTTTTGAATCCTTTCTATTTGCCTCCATTTTGCATTTGTTGTGCCACTAGCCCACACCTCGCAACCATACAATAGAACCGATGTAACAAGTAGGCCAAATAAGACCTTGGTGGTCTTCCAATCCCACAACTCGGCATTCCTACACCTGTTTTGAAGTGCATATAGTGCTCTCCAACCACTTTGAGTTCTTTTCATCCTACATGTATTCCAATTAAGTTTGTCATGAAAGTCTATGCCCAGGTATTTGTATTCTACTACTACATCAAGCAGTTCTCCTACAAACTAAAATTTGAGTTGTTGCTTTTTATTTTTTGTTGAAAATATCATAATTTTTGTTTTGCTCGTGTTCACCTGCATCCCAACTTATTTACAAAAGCGTTCTAGAGCTTGAAGGTGATCTTCTAGATCTTTGGTTGTTTTGGCCACAAGAATTACATCATCTGCATACATGAGGAGTTTTACCACATATTTGGCTAAACGCACACCCTCTCCCCCAAATTTGTTTATCCATTCTTCTAACTTGTCAATGTACAACCCAAATAAGGTAGGAGATAGAGGGCAACCTTGTTTGACACCTATGTCACTACAAAAACATTCAGATAACCCTTCTCGTGTTCTGATTCTAGCCTTTACATGCTCATACAGTCTATGAACTGCTGCCCTGTAGTGAATTGGAACCTCTAGCTCTTCCATTCTGCTCCATAATTTTTTCCTTGGCATCGTGTCAAATGCCTTTTTGAAGTCTACAAAACAACAAAAAGCCTCCTCTTTTTTATCCCATATTTTTTCCACTATGCATGATACGATGATCAATAGTTGAGTGCTTGGGCCTAAAACCTTCTTGCCCCTTTGCTCTCTTTCCCTTTTCTTCTGCCCATATGTTGATCCTACGCTCTATCATACTCCCAAACAACTTTGCAAAGAGAGGGTTGATCATGATAGTTCGAGAGTTTGAGGGATTATTTACATCTCCACTTTTAAACAAAGGAATGGTCAAGCTAGTTGTCCACTCAGTAGGGAAGCCATTTTGTATGACCTCATTGAAAATTTCTTTGATTTGCGGTGCCAAGATATCTATCCCTCATTTTATAAGGAATAATCAAGCTAGTTGTCCACTCAGTAGGGAAGCCATTTCGTATGACCTCATTGAAAATTTCTTTGATTTGCGGTGCCAAGATATCTACCCCCCATTTTATATGCTCTACTTGAAGATTGAAAGCCCATTTTTAAACTTTTAAGTTAATGTCATTTAATAGATGGATATAATTATCAATGCACTAAATTAAAAAATTTAATAGAGAAATAAACATGAACCATTAAATGAAATAAAATATAATAACATAATCATTAATATCATTTGATAGTAATTACGAACGGGTGACCTCTCGCTCTGGGCAGGAGGTCACCCTTTCAATTTCTCACTTCCTCCTCAGTTCTTTCTAGGGCTCTCAGGCGGATATCCTATTGCGTTGTAGATTTCCAGGTAGATCTCCTTGTTTTCTAAGGTTTCCAGCCCTTCCTGTTGCTGCCTAGTGCTTGGAGGGTCTCCATGGCCATTTTTTCTTCTTCCTGTGGTGTTCTGTAGATCTCGTTTTATTCTGACGGATCCATGGCACGCTTAAGAGATACCCTAGTGCGGGAGCAAGAGACCTCCAATGATGGGCGGGAGGTCACCTCTTCATCTTCTTGCTCCCTCTTTGGCTCTTCCTTGGGCTCTCTAGCGGATATCTTGCCTTGCTATGATTTTCCAGGTAGATCTCCTAGTTCTCCTAGGGTTTTTGGCCCTTCCTGTCATTGCTTGGTGCCTAGAGGGTCTCCATGGCCATTTTTGCTTCTTCCTATGGTGTTCTTGGAAAGAGGAGGCATATGTCTTTTTCCTCTGGCAGATCCGTAACACGTTTAAGAGATGCCCCTATGTGAGAGCAAGAGACCTCCCGCTATGGACGGGAGGTCACCTCTTCATCTTCTTGCTCCCTCTTTGGCTCTTACTTAGGCTCTTTGGTGGACCTCTTGCTTTGTTGTGAATTTCTAGGCAGATATCCTAGTTCTCCTAGGGTTTTTAGCCCTTCCTGCCACTTCTTGGTGCCTATAGGGTTTCCAAGCCCTTTTTTGCTTCTTCATGTGGTGTTCCAGGTAAGAGGAGGCAGATCTTCTTTTATTTTGGCGGATCGGGAGTGCGCTTAGAATATGCCCCGATGTGAGAACAAGAGACCTCTCATTGTGGGTGGGAGGTCACCTCTTCATCTTCTCGCTCCCTCCTTGGCTCTTCCTAGGGTTATCTAGTGGATATTTTATTGTGTTGTGGTTTCTAGGAAGATCTCCTAGTTTTCCTAGGGTTTCTTGCCCTTCTTGTCGCTACTTGGTGCCTAGAGGGTCTCCAAGGCCTTCTCTGTTTCTTCCTGAGGTGTCCCAGGAAGTCTTCTTGGATGGTGCTATGTGATTGGACAAACCTGGTTGGTGGTTTCGGTGTGGGGGTTGGCTTTGCTTCAGAGTGGGATCTAGTTTCTTTCGTTTCGCTTCCCGAGAGGTCCTGATTATTCTCAGCTAAGTGTTTCCTGTGGTTTGCATTTTATGGCTGGCGATTTAGGGTTTCTAGTGGATTTGGTTCGCTTGATCTGCTTTTCAGGATGGCCTTTCACTGGGTTTTGGGCTTGGGGGAGGCCCCTTTTGTTCCCAGTTGAGAGTTTTCCTTCATTCATAGTTTGTGGCTAGCATCTCAGGGTTTTCAGAGAATGTGTTTCTTTGTTCTGCTTGCCAGGGTGGTCATTCACTACCTTCTCTAGGCTTGGGGAGGCCTCAGATTCATAGTTGAGTGTTTCCCGTGGCTAGCAATTTGAGGCTCATGTCCAGGGGTTTCTACTATATTTCTTCTCACATTTGTTTGGTCTTGGGGTGGACCATGTATGGCAGAAGGATTCCATGGTTTCTCCACTAGTGGTAGGGTTAGGGTTTCTTGCTGGTATGGGCGTCCTCCTTCCATGGTTTATCTTCGTCTGTGCTTCACCTTCTTCTTTGGGAGTTCACATGGGGGCATTGGCAGGTGGTTCGGTTTGGTTTATGGATGGACCCGAACTATTTTGTGGATGGACCTATGCTAGTTTTTGGATGGTCCTTGTTTCGTTGCAAATGGTCCTGTTTCATTTGCGGATGGTCCTATGTGGTTTTTGGTTGCTCCTGATTCCTTTGCGGATGGTCCTATTTTAGTTGGTGGATGGTCTTATTTTATCTTTGTGGGTGGTCCTATTTCATCTACGGGTAGTCCTAATTTAGTTGTGGATGACCTTCTAAGTTTGTGGTTTTCTCTTGTGCAAGAAAACCTTTTTCTTTTGGGTGCGAGGATTTTTTCCTTTACGGAAAAAACCTTGAGGTTTTCCCTGCTGCCCCTACGAGGGCTTCTCTTCTCAATTGGTGTGGCTTTCTCTCTTGCTCCTATGTGGGCTTCTCTTTCTTTGTTTCAACTATTTTTTCCAATAGCCCACAAAGAGTCTATTTATTCATCTATTTTATGGTTGGGATATCTTCTCCCAACCTTCTCCTTTTGTAAAAGGTTAAGGGATCCTTTCAAAATCCCTATTTACCAATCAATATATATATATATATATATATATATATATATATATAATAACATAAGAGTTTTTTTTTTTTTACATGGTGGAATTGGTAGCCGCCACGAATCTGGGTAGGCTATCCGACTTTTTTATGGCCATTATAGTATTTTGTGTTGTCCACCCTAGAAGCCATCACATAGATCTCTGTGCAATCCACCCTTATAACCACCATGCCATGATCATTTTAAACCTTTTACGCCACTGAAAGCACAAGGAAAGGGACAAGCATTTAGTCCAGCAAGGTACGAGATTTGAAACTTGAACCTCTGCCCCCCTCACAGGATTTAGAAGAACCAATTGGTCTACACCTCGGACCTTATAATAACATAAGATTTAAAATAAAACTTTTCTTCATCATTTGGGATTAACTCAACTAGTTAGATTCCTCGACTTTTAACAAGGAGACTAAGTTGAGGAGAACAAGGTTTAATTTTTTCCAAATGATACATGTATAATTGCCAAGTTATTGTGATACATATGTGGTCATGATGTAATATATGTGGAACCCATTTCAATACCATATAATCAAATGAAAAAAAATCTTTTCTTCATATAAAAAATAATGCAAAAAACAATTCGTAGAAAATGTAGAATTCATGCAAATTGCCTTTTTTCATTGCAGATTTACAATTCATGCAAGTTGCCTTTATGCATTCAAACAATGTAATTTCATGCATTATTATAAAATGGAATAAGAAGAGATGTAGATCAAAATAAATATATATCCATATTTTAATAATTGTTAAAGTTTTTTTCCACGAGGTTTAGTGCAATTGGTCAAGAGTGAAGATTATTACATCTTAAATCAAGGTATAAATATCTTAGGTGAACTTTAGTATTTTAAGGAAGGAGTGCAAGCTAGGAGCAAGAAACACAATTTAGAAGTAAGCTTCACCTTTTTATTTTAGAAAACAAGTGTTGTGAGTATGAGCAAGAAACATGTGTGAGCAAGAAGTAATGTGCAAACAAGGAGCAAGAACCGCTTCTTCTTGTTCTAAATCTTAGGAGAAACTCACAAACTAAAGGATTCATTTAAAGAAAATCTAGGTAACATGGCAAGAAAGTTATTTTTGAAATTCCTTATTAGAATTAAGGATGCCCTAGTTGGAAGTATGAATGTCCTAGTTAACGATAATAGGAAGAACAAGTCTATGGCAAACCCTTTTTAGGTAGCATATACTACACTAGAAGTGATTAACAAGTGTTAGGACCCCATCCTAACCTTACTATATAATGACCCCCTTTCTAATGTGGGAACCCCATATTAATGATATTATGTAATGTTTTATAATGTGTATGTGACATTTGAGGCACCTAGACAAGTGGGGTCATTTAATATAACCATTATAAAGAATGTAACTACTTCTTTGGTAAAATATTATAGCTTGGGTAGCAACTTGCATGTGAAGACGATCCTTGAGCATTATAGTTAGGGTTACAAATCGTCTGTAAAAAGGCAAGGGGGCATAGATGAAGGCATATCATATTTTATATCAAATCTCTACTTCTAAGGAGGTTGCTTCCTAGAAGAGGCTTGCAATTCTATAATGTGTTCTTGTTTTCTATAATATAATCTATTGCATTTCTATTTCATATTGCAATATTGTTAATTTCAAGCTTAGTTTATCTTATTATTGCAATGTTGTATGGATGTGTTTTTATTTTACTGCAAGGTTCTTAACAAATGATATCAAAGTGTTATGTCCTATTGTAGTGCAAATAGTTCATGTCCTACCATTTTGAATTGTTTTTTTTGAAAAATTTGAAAAAACTTGTATTAAAACAAAGATCAATTACAATATGGGAAGAGACTCTTCCCAACCGAATTCAGAGAGAACACAAGCTTACAATAGTAGAAGAAGATTTGCAATGGAGCCAAATCTCCTGAACCATTAACTAGCTAGCAGGGGGTCGGCATGGATAGTTGATGCAGCTTGTCACGAAATCGCGACACTATTCTTCTCCTTAGGCCGCGAACATGCAACATGTCGCGATATCGCGACACCTTTCCCCTTTGGCCGCGAAAAGCAACATGTCGCGATATCGCGACATTTTCCTCCTTTGGCCGTGAAAATTCAACAAGTCGCGATATCGCGACACTTTTCTCCTTTGGGCACGAAAGTGCAACATGTCACGATATCGCGACACTTTTTCTCTCTCGGCCGCGATGAAGCAACATGTCGCGATATCGCGACACCTTTTCTCCTTTGGCCGTGAAAATGCAACATGTCGCGATATCGCGACACCATTTCTCCTTTGGTCGCAAAAATGCAACATGTCGCGATATCGCGACACCTTTTCTCCTTTGGCCGCGAAAATGCAACATGTCGCGATATCGCGACACCTTTTCTCTCTTGGCCATGAAAATGCAACATGTCGCGATATCGCGACACCTTTTCTCCTTTGGCCGCGAAAATGCAACATGTCGCGATATCGCGACACCTTTTCTCCCTTGGCCGCGAAAATGCAACATGTCGCGATATCGCGACACCTTTTCTCCCTTGGCCGCGAAAATGCAACATGTCGCGATATCGCGACACCTTTCCTCCCTTGGCCGCGACGAAGCAACATGTCGCGATATCGCGACAACTTTCCACCCTTGGCCCCGACGAAGCAACATGTCGCGATATCGCGACAACTCTCCACCCTTGGCCGCGACGAAGCAACATGTCGCGATATCGCGACAACTCTCCACCCTTGGCCGCGACGAAGCAACATGTCGCGATATCGCGACAACTTTCCACCCTTGGCCGTGACGAAGCAACATGTCGCGATATCGTGACAACTTTCCTCCCTTGGCCGCGACGAAGCGACATGTCGTGATATCGCGACAACTTTTCGCCCATGACCGCGACGACGCAACATGTCGCGATATCGCGACAACTTTCCTCCAGTGACCGCGACGATGCAACATGTCGCGATATCGCGACAACTTTCCTCTAGCGACCGCGACAGCGCAACATGTCACGATATCGCGACAAATTTCCTCCCTTTGCTTTTTCTTTGATCATTGGCTCAAGGACCTTTCCAGACCCTGTCTAATCACCTCATCCTCAATATCCATGTCACTGTGCAACTGAACTCCAACCTCCTTTTTCGCACCCATCTTAGCCGTAAAGTCGCCCGCTTTGTTCAAATCTCTACTCGCATAAACCGGGATCACGTCCTCCAATTCCTTCCATAATTCTTTAATTTGGGTAACAAGAGCCCTCAACCTCCAAGCTTTCGGATCAAAGTTCCTCATGCAGCCTAGAGCTCCAACCATTATTTGTGAGTCTAATTCAAGAATAATCCTACGGTGGCCATGTTTCACCGCCCAAACGAAGGCAGACTTGATGGCAATGGCTTCGGCTTCATTGTTAGTGGATCTTCCTAGGCCTTGCAATTCCCAATAGAGCACAGTCCCAGCATGGTTCCGGCACACCACCCCAATTTCGGCTCTACCCGGATTGCCTTTTGCAGCTCCATCAGTATTGATTTTAATCCAACCTTCAGGGGGAGGTTTCCAACAATTTTTGTCCTGTCCCTCTTGCAGTTCAAGGCGTTCTTCCAAAGCTCCAATGCCAATTTGAGCTTCCTCCTCAGCATGAACAACCATAGTTTCGGTAACCTTGCTCCAAATGGTCTGCCAAACCCCGTCTAGAGCAATAAAAGTTTCTCTAAAAATTTTGGCATTTCTTTCCAGCCATACTTGCCACCAGATAAAGCTTAAACCGAGCTCCCAACCAAAACGAAGAGCTTTAGATTTGAATCTACCTTTCTGCCATTTTTCCCAGATATTCATCCGGTTCGTGTCACCACTTACTTGAATTTTAAAGTAAGCAAACCAACGCAGCCAAATCAGTTGAGTGAAAGGGCAACCAAACAGCAAATGGTCAATAGTTTCCTCGCTCTTGTAGCATAGTACACATTGAGAAGGGTCGATGATACCTTTTGATCTGAGATTATCAAAAGTGAGGATTCCATTGTGCATGCACTGCTAGGAAAAAAAGTTAACTTTTGGCCAACCTTTAGAGTGCCAAATTTTCCTCCAGTCCTCAACCTGAAAAGTATGAGGGGGGGCTCTGGGAGAATGTTGTCATATCCATCCTTTACTGTATAGACGCCAAGACTCCCAAAGCCCCAGGCTAATTCATCCTCCACGTCTCCCCCTGTAAGAAATCTTTCTATCAAAATTTTAGTCATGATGGGAGTCAAATCCGGAGGGATTGAAATGGGCCACTCATCCAACTTCTTGAACTCGCTTAAACTTACACTCCCCAAACTAAGTATTTGTGAAATAACTTTCAATACGGATCCATCCCTTGGCTTCAATGGCTACTTTTATTGGCTGTAATTCTAGAAATTCAGCAATGATGGGTGGGAACTGATCCCAAGAATCTATCCAAAAACGAGCCTTCTCCCCTCTTCCCACTTTCCAAAATAAGCGGTCTTTAACAACTTGAGACCCTAACTTGAGAGCCTGCCAAACTAGGGACCCAGTACCATCCAAGGGGATGCGAGCTACATCGATTGGGTTGGCCTGTCCCGTGTATTTGCTAGTTAGGATTCTACTGAAAAGGGAGGTGGGTTGGGAGATCCATCTCTAGTACAGCTTTCTAGCCAAAGCTTTATTATTCAGCTTAGATTTTCTCAAACCCAGACCTCCTTTAACCTTGGGCTGGGTAACTTTGTCCCAGCCCACTAAGGCCCACTTTCTCTCTCCCTTTGCTCCTTCCCATAAAAACTTTCTAGCCATCCCGTCCAACTCTTTCCATATTGTAATCGGGGCAGCCAGGATAGAGAATTTGTAAATTGGCATGGCTTGAATGACTCGACCGTAAGAACGTTAATCTGCCACCATAACTTAACCACTTGTGAGACCAAGTGATTAATTCTCGTCCTTGATACACTCCAACAGATTCCTCCATGTGTCTAATTTCAGCTTCTTAAAGTGCAAGGGGACCCCCAAGTAAACCACTGGGAGAGAAGTCCTTGTGAATCCCAGGATTTCTAAAATTCTGTTCTAAAGCCTTTGCTCCAGATTAAAAAAAACCACTTTGGATTTCTTGTCATTAATGACCCGTTGAGTAGCCCTGAGATAGACATTAAGAGTATCCCTAATCATTCTTGCTTCCCTGAAGCTGGCCACTCCCACCAAACCAGTGTCATCCACAAACTGCAGGTGCGTTAAAACTTCGTCACCCACCCTGATACCCAATAATCTACCTTGTTGTCTTCTCCTCAAGAAAATTCTACCAAGACCTTCAGCCAAAATGAGAAAAAGATAAGGAGAACATGGATCCCCCTGGCACAGTCCCCGAGTAGCTCCAAATGGTTGCGAAGGAAGGCCCTTGATTAGCACAGAGTAAGTCGGGGTAGAGACACAGCTCATGACCCACTCTATCCAATCCCGAGAGAAACCAAAGGCTGCCATCATTTTAGCCAGGAAACTCCATTCAACCCTGTCATAAGCCTTTGACATGTCCAGTTTTATGAACATCCCTTTATTACCATAAGTGTGCATTGAATGGATTGCTTCCCGGGCCACAACCACCCCATCCGTAATCTGCCGCCCCTCAACAAAACCCCCTTGCTCGTGAGGAGACAATGTTGTGAAGAAGAGGTTTTAGGCGCTCAACCATTACCTTTGTGATTATTTTGTACAGGACATTACATAAGGCAATAGGCCTATAATCTGAAATATGAACCCCCTCCTCCCCTTTTGGAATTAAGGTAATGAAAGTGTGGTTTATAGCTTTAAGCATTCTCTTATTTTCTCTGGACTCTTCTACAACAACCCTTACATCTTCCTCTAAGTAGTCCCTGAAAGCCTCGAAAAACTCAATTGGGAAGCCGTCTGGACTCGGAGTTTTACCAAGTGCTCATTCCAAAGACCATAGTTTTCAATTCATCTCTATCAATGGGTTTGAGGAGGGCCTGATTTTCATCCTCAAAAATAATAGCAGGTATGACAAAAATAACTTCATTTTGGGCCTCTACATCTTGTACCACACTTTCCTTAAAAAGCTTAGAAAAATAATCCATAGCATGGGAATGCATACCAGGAAGTGTATCAAAGGAATGACCGTTCTCATCTTGAAGGGCCTCCATCTTATTCATCTGTCTTCGAGCACAAGCAATCTGATGAAAGAATTTTGTATTTTTGTCCCCTTCTAATAACTAGGTGGTTCTTGCTCTCTGCTTCCAATAGGTCTCCTCCTGGTTGTCAATGTCCTCAACCGTTGTACGCAAGGCATCATCCTCAACTTTGAGCTGGTCTGTAATTACTCCTTCTCTCGAACTATTTTTGGACCTCATCCCATCCGGCCACCAATGGAGCTCTTTGGGCCTCGGAAGTCCGGTTTTATTAGCACGCCTCCAATACTTCAACTGAGTTTTGACATATTGTAGTTGTTTGTGGATTCTGAACATTGCTCTCCCATAAGCTGGGCGGCCTTCTTCCCACCACTATGGAATTTTCTCCCGAAGTTCTTCTTTCTAAAGCCAAAAATTCTCAAATCTGAAAGGTTTGTGATGCTGCCCCATCCTAGTCCCGCCTACCAAAAAAATGGGACAATGATCTGAAACTGGGCCTTCTAAAATCTAAAAATTTATATTCCATTTTACAAACGCCTCCTCTGAAACCAGAAAATGATCTAGCTTAACCTTCCTCGCTATGTGGCTCCCGCATTTTATTAGTCCAAGTGTAGTTAATGCCAGGACATTTAATGTCCACTAAGTGCAAAGCCTGGACTTGGGCAATCATGAAACGGTCCCTTGGGTCCAAAAATGGTGTTCCCCCTTCCTGGTCTCTAGAAGATAATTTAGCGTTAAAGTCCCCCGCTATAATCCAGTCTAGATCTTCCCTTGAGGTTCGCATGTTATGCACAGCCTTCCACTGCCGCCTTTGACCATCTAGGTTTTGAGACCCATAAAAGTTTGTGATTAGAACGTGTTTTGCAGTGACATTATTCCTAAAAAGAGAAGTGAGAACACCCCTCCAGGCAAGATGTTCTATTGCAGACCATTCAAGAGAGTTCCACAGAGTAACAATCCCCCCTGAGGCACCTTGGGCAGCCACATCCATATGACCAACACTCCTCCAAATTTTGTTGACTATTTTGGACATAAGATCTAATGACATCTTAGTCTCCTGTAAAAGCAAAAAATCAGTATTACGATTCTCTAAAAGTCTTCGAACAACAGTATTGATGGGTTCTCACTGTTTAAACCCCTCACATTCCATGATTGTATAATCATTGGTTACCCTGGGAGCAATAAGAGTCTATTGTCCTCACCGATCCTCCCGTGATCAGTTTGTCTCCTTGGGCTGCTAGCAACTCCTTATTGGATCTTCTACCTACTCCCTGAGAATTGTTGTTTTTTGATCTTTTTTCTACCTGGGTTATCCCCAAAGTTGGCCTTTCCTTGTTCTTCTCTAGTATTCCCATGATGACATCTTGAGATACCGTCTACTCCTGGTTATGCACTACTAAAGCCCCTAAACACACCGGGTCGTGATACCTCACGTAGTTCAACTACCTCGCCGTATGACGGGAGGAGATGAGAGAGGGAGTTGCCCGAGAATATTAGAATTTTCCTTATTACCCTCCATGCCCTCCATAGATTGTTCCTCTTCGTCAACCAAGTGACTTAAAAATCTCATACCTATTGGCATGTCTGAGATGGGATTGCTCCTTTCCCTCTTTTTTCTTTGTCCATATTTTTCTTCTGGGCTGTTCAAAACCCTCTCTCTGAGCTTCCTGGCCCTGAACGATGCTATTAGAATCTTTATTAAGTGTTGCCTTATCCTCTTTAGGCAGGTTTGGCATTCCTAAAGGGGCCTCCATTTTAGCATTCATATTATTAGGGCAGAAACGGGCCAAATGTCCATGTTTGTGACAAACCCTACATCTAAAGGGTAGGGCCTCATAGTCCAGTTGTTGAATCCAGGAGAGTCCTACCAATTCAATTTCCATCTCTGCTGGCAAAGGCCGGGCCGAGATCCATCTCCACACATATTCTTGCATACACCGCCATGCTCCCTTCAATTGTGTCTCCGGCAACACCCGAGATGTCTTCCAATAGAATTGCCAATCCTTGCCAACACCTACTCACTCCATAATTCCATTGGAAGAGCATATAGTCGGATCCATACTGGGACAGCAGTAGGTTCAACTCGGGGATCGAATCCCACTCTCCATGGTTGAACAAATAGCCCTGTCGGGCCATGATTTTTCTTCTCTGACTCGAAAGCCCTATTTCTATCGACCAAAGACGAAAAGCTAACAATAAAATATCCATTGCTAATAAACCACAATGAATACTCACCGTGAGGCTCCCAATTTTGGCGGATCCAAGAGTGCAAAAAATTCAGGGAAGGACGTATACCCATGAACTTGCAGATTAAATCGTGATTAGCTCTGTAAATGACCGATTCTTCAACCATACTTGGCTCGATGACAATTTTTGGCCTGGTTTCGCCTCGTGGCAAACATCCATTCACACGATGTGTCGTCGACCTATTCCTAGCAGCCGTGAAGAGCATTTTATATGCCATTTTTTGAGCTTCGTCGTTCTTTGGAGGAGAATTTTCTTTAAACAAATCCGCGTATGAGTCGCTACTCCCCGGAAAAGGAGCTCGGAGAAGTCCCCATTGGACCCTCCTGGGGCACCAATCTAGCCTTCAGATCCACCGTACCTCGAAGGCACTTCTGCAATCCAGCTGATGCCCTAGATTTTTCGAAGTTCCAGAAACCCTAGTTCAGAGGAAAAAATCGCCAGAGCTCATTTCCCGCCTCGTAGAATATACATGTTCGCACCCACTATCATAATTGAGGTGCCTACCATTTGGAATTGTTAGGTATAAATTTTTCTTGTTTTTATTTTCCTGCTTATTATCCTATAAAGAAAAAAGAAACAAATTGAGCCATTTTTTTCTCTCTAGTTTAGTTTAATATATTAGGGGTTTTAAATTATCATAGAGGAGTTTTCATATTGGCTAAGCTAGATTACCCATAAAGCATCTAATGAAAAGCGGGGTGATCGTATTCCAATACCCATGTCTTAGACAACACTTGTAGATGGACTTGAGCTCCCATGTATCTTTGGGTATATCAAGAGACCCCCCTAGGTTTAGGATAATGTTTTAGCCATAGGAAAATTTTCAACCATTTATCTATCCATAGTGCACTAAGCACATCACTTAGGAAGATTACCCCCCTATACTATCATAGAGACAGGTAGTGTGCCTAAAATATTAGTTTGAGCATTATCATTCTTTGCTATGGTATAATAGAGGGCTATGAATAGTGCACACACCTTGGCCTAATGTTACCCTATTACAATCATTTGTTAAACCTTCAAAACCCTAACCACAAAATTTGAGCATATTGAGGAGACTACACCTATCACAATTTTGACCATACTAAAAAAATTCTTGGCTGAAGAAGAAACTATTGGGGTTAGTAATAGTTGGGAATAGAGTCAGACAAGGCAATTGTCAGGGTAGTTATCTATGATAAAAAAATAGTGTCAGATAAGATAATTTTTAGTAACAGTTAAAATAAAGTCTATCAAGATATCAAGATGTCAGTAATAGTTAGTACTAGTGTTCGACAAGATAGTGATAGTGATAAACAAGACATAGTTTGATAAGGTAGTTCGGGATAATACATCGACTAGTAATTGATATGGTAGTTGTCGAGGACTAGAGAAGAAATTTATTTTTTTAGATGAAGAAAAGCTTTAGGGAAAAAACAAAGAATATTTGACTAAAAATATAAAAAATAAAAGTTTGGGGTGCCAAAAAATATCATTTTGAGACCTAGTCCATTGTGTTCATCTTTTCAAACTAATCATTTTGATATATAACACCCAAAAACTTCTTTGTACCCTTACTAAAAATAGTAACCCCTGAAACAACACATATTTTTAGTAATTCAATTAGTGTGGTCCAAATCACAAGGATATGGTTGGAGGGACTAGAGGAGCAATGAGAGAAATGGAACGAAATCAATTCATGGAACAAATAAATCAAATACTTAGTAACCTATAGAACCAAATGACACATGTTGAACAAGAAATTAAACATTTGAAAGAAGACATGCAAGTCATCAAATCTGAACAGATTAAAGTCAAAACAGGGATTGAGGAAAAATTCCCTAAGGTTGAAGAGTGTTTAAAGGAAGCCTCAAAATTATACCATCATATTAACACTGAAAGACCAGATGATAGTTTAGGAACTAGAGTTGAAGAAACCCATCATGTTGTTTTTGACACTAATACCATGTTTAAAATACCCAAATTAGACTTTCCCAAGTTTAATGGAAATGACCCTAATGGTTGGTTGTTTTAAGCAAATCAATTCTTCAAACTCCATAATGTCCCCTAACATTTATGGGTTAGCATGACATCCTTTAAATTTGAATTTGAGGCTCTACAATGGTATTAGTGGTACAAAACATGACTCTTGCCCTTTCCTGGGAACACTTTGAGTCCCAGTTACTCACCCATTTTGGCCCTAGTGAATATGAGGACTTTACAGTAGCCTTAACAAAACTAAAACAAACCTCTATTGTTCAAGAGTATTAGACTCGGTTTGAGAAGTTAGCTGATAGGACAAATAGTTAGAATGAATGATTTTTTAGAGTTGTTTTTTTAGTGGATTGAAGGATGACATCAAGGTAAAGGTTAAAATATTCAAACCATAATCCATGATGTATGCCATAGGATGGGCCAATTTAGCAAAGGAAATATTTTTTTCTTAGAGACAAACATCTAAATCTCCACCTGCCAAACCCTTATTTCCATCCAAGATCACATCAAACGTAGGAAGTAAGTCCCCAAAATTAAAGAGATTGACTAGAGAGGATATGGATGCTTGAGCAAGGGTTATGTTAAAATTGTGATAAGAAATACGTTCCAAAGCATAAATGTGTACAACAAAAAAATTACTTATTGGATGTAGATGATTATGTGGTAAATGAAGTATAGGAAGAAGTGGTAGAACAATCAAAATAAGAGCACAAAGATGAGGGTGAAGCACATAAAAACCCACAACCAGATATTTTAGTTCATGCACTTGCAGGAATCTCAACCTCCCAAACGATGAAAGTAGTTGAATATATCAAGGAAAAAAGAATTATAATTCTTATTGACTCAGGCAATATACATAATTTTATTGATCCCTGAATAGCTAAGCAAGCCAATCGCTACATACATTCTTCCAATTATTTTGAAGTCATAGTGCCAAATGGAGGAACATTACTATATAAATGGAAATGTTGAAATGTCAAGTTGAAGATAGAGGACAATGAACTTAAAATATATGTGTTCATACTTGTTGGTGCAAAAAATAGCATCGAATGAGCAGGAGGTGCACCCGGAGGTTTCTGACCAGCATTGAACGGTCGCCCGACCTAGGATGGAAAAAATCAATTGATCTTCGAAGAAGGTCGGCTCCTGATGTCCCAACTAACTACACCACAAAGAAGAAAATGGGGAAAAGGGAGCGAGAAAGAAAGCAAATAAGGTTGTAGCTAGAATTAACAAGGAAAAAATACGATCGCATCAAGACACACTTCCTCCATTGTCACCAATGCAAACAACAACAAACACCTAACATATCAACCTGTCCCTCCCATAATTTCTCCATTGGCTCGACGTGTAGGGGTGAATTCCAAAACCGATGAGAAAGTGCATGAAATCCAGGAAGCAAAATTAGAGCACTTCCACTTGATTGGCTTTAGCAAAAATAAATCCTAACACCTAATGGCGAACACGAATTCCAGAACCACCCAGTTTAACCCACAAAATCCAGATAGCAGATTTAAGTAGACCAACTTAGACAACCATAGCAGAAATAAACACTCACACAAAGGAAAAAAGAGAAATATAGATAGATTAAGAGACCAAACAATGATTGCTATTATTTACAAGTAACATAGGAGTACATATGAATTGTAAAGGCCATAGAGCCACCCTTTGGAATGCTAAGCATTTCACTATTTATAAAGGATTTTACATTGGATTCAAATTACAACATTAATAGCGCTTGGTAGGAAAGATCAGACTGGAACGGTTGGAAAGTCTATTGCTGCTCTGCTCTAGGAGGGATGGCGATCGTTCGAAAGGAGTTGGGTGTCTCTATGAAGATTTGGGACTTTTATTATTCTGATAGCTTCTTAAATTTGGATCTACCTTGTTCCTTTGTGTTGCAAATAGATCAAAGATTAATTACCTTTGAAGCTATACATTTTCAAATTCTTCGTGCCCATAGGCAATCTGCATCAGGCAGTTGATACCATTAATGCTTACCCGTGGGGAACCTCAAATATTCCATCTTGTTGCATGGTGATCTCAACCTTGGATGAACTTTTGGGCAAACTTCCCTTGAACCATCCTCCTAGTATTTTGCTCATCATATTTTGACCTAGATGGAAGGTCGAGCTTTGGAATTTTAATGCTATTTTTCCAAATTTTCATCCAACTGCATGGACGGGAACTTGGGACTTGTAATCTCCTTTTTCCTAGTCATATTTTTGCCCAAGGATTTGGAGTTCCCAATCCTCTGTCCAATTGAGGTGGGGTTTTGGAATCTTCATTTGAGCACTCCCTTGCCTATTTTCCCGTATGTTCTTTGAAATATGCCTCAACCATTAGCACCTCAAAATTAATCGATTCTAATATGAAATCATCCTACAAAGTGGGTGAGAAGAATTAAAATTTCACCCAAAATATGGTGGCTCGTAAGGGCTTTTACTTTTAAGGGAAAGAAGTACCCAGAGAATGAGCAGTTTTGAAGTATGAAAGACATACAAACAAGGTAAGGAAGAAGGAGGGGACAATGAAGGCATATAAATAGAGGTAACCTAGAGGGACTGCAAGACAAAGGAGGAAGATGGTAAAAGGTGAATGGAAAATATGGTGAGAGGAAAGAGGAAGGATGGAAGGGACGAGAGCAATACATGGGAAACACATAAGAGACCCAGGAAAGAGAACAAGAGGGACCAAGGTAAGGGAGGAAAACACAGGAAGCAGCAGAGGCATGCAAATGTCTACCACTAACCTCATCAGTTAGTAGCAGCAAAGAACTGAGGAAAGATAAGAAAGAGAAGAATACAATAAAACAAAAGAAACAAAAGGGAATGCATTCCAAGGGAAACCCTTGCAGATTGCATTCTCGACAACATACCCCACCAAGGACCAAAATATTGGGGAA
Source organism: Wollemia nobilis (assembly GCA_028583015.1). Taxonomy (NCBI): domain Eukaryota; kingdom Viridiplantae; phylum Streptophyta; class Pinopsida; order Araucariales; family Araucariaceae; genus Wollemia; species Wollemia nobilis. The sequence goes on from JAQPPZ010001411.1 coordinate 7,594,841, forward strand.
TTGAAATATATTTTCTTGATGCAATCACGTAAAAAATTGATCAACTTATAACTACTCCTATGGGGGCTCTTTGGTCACAACCTCATTCTGATCTCACACCTCTTTGCGCACCTCAGAGGTGCTATTTATAGGCTGGTTTTCCCGTTGGTTGAGGAGTGGGGATCACATCACAAATTCCTCAATAGTTTGCATGATGTGACACATAAATCTTGAGCCTTGGTCCATTGGGCATGGGATAATCACAAACATAAAGAATAATACTGAGTATAGGTTGTCCATGCTGAAGGCTCGTGTGATACTTTGGAAATACATTCATCGAATAAGCATAATGCTTCACTATTGTAGTATGTGTGTTTCCATGTATATTACTGGATTATACAATTATTGTGTATAGTATCCTGACCAATATGAATCTCATTTGAATCAGATATGTGTGTGCAAGTGTTGGAATTAGAGTGTGTTTTCAATAACTATATTGTTTAGGAAATTTAATTGTTATTGTAGGTATTGTTGATTCCAAATTCATGGCAGATAAGCATATTTAAAAACCATACAATCAACCATGAACTATTGCAAGGAATGTATAGTGAAGATATATCATGCTTAATTGATATTTACAACCATTGGCAATAATATCCATGCAATTGGTATGCAATTTGGAAAATTGTAGGACTAAGTAGTTTTGGCCTACTAAGGGTTTGGTAAATCATATAGTTGGGTCACCAAACCATACAATTAGCCTTTTACCATCTCATTTTTGCGCGAATACACTTATTGTATATTTTGGATTGAGATAAGTTAATTGCCAATTGAACAATTGCAATGCATGATTTATAAGACTGATGAATTATCAATTGAATGTTTCTATCTGATTGAATGTTTTGGAAAAATGTATAGTTATGTGTTATTGTACATTTGTGACCGTATAATCATACATTGTACGTTTTGTAATTGTACATTTTCCTATTGTACATTTTGTAGAGTTGTAGGATTGGAATCGTACAACTGTCTTAATTACATTACAAACACTGGGATATCATTCTAAAATTTATCATCACATCCCCCTCATTGGGAATACTGCCACACATGCTATAGTGAGTAGAAATATGAATAACAATGGGATATAAAAGGTGGTGTAAGGATATGAAAAGAAGAGAAAGAAAGATAAGAGAAGTAATACCTAAATAATGGGTATCTCTAGATTCTCTTGAATTATCAAGTACTTGTATTTTCAACTTCCTTTGTGCCAAACTCTATGCCTTAGCATAATTTTGAGTCCAGTATTATACTTCAATGCCAATTTTTTTGGCTTATGCATGACATCAACTTCTTTGTAAGTTTTGCCATTTTCTCATACTTAGCCAAAATTTAAATTTGACCATAAATTGCTTTGAATAATGGATGTTGGGATTTTATTTACAATGGATGACATCAACACCTTTAAAGTATGGTGCCTTTCTAGATGAAGCTCTACACTTAGCTAAATTTTGGATTCGAACATACAACATGCACTAAATATTTTCAACACCTTTTTGGACATCAACTGCTTCAAGAGTTTGACCTATTGCTTCATGCCAAATGCTTTGCCTTAACCAAATTATTGTATATGGTCATGTGATGAATGCTAGACTTTTGCTATTGTTGTGCTTGCATCAACTTTTTTTAAAATTTGGTCTTGCTTTTGTGTGCATATTCCCAAAAAAAAAATCACAATTCAAATTAGAACTTCCAAAATAGGAATTTTCATGTTGCAATGGTAAACATAAAAAATAAATGCTATTGTCAAGAAGTCGAAATAACCGGAACACATTGTCAATCATCAGGAAACTATATATGCACCACAAAAGAAAAATGTCATATTGCTCGAAGGATTCAACCTTACATTAATATTAGAAAACATACCTTTGGTTTTGGGCTTTAAAAAAAAAAATTAAATCCAATTCAAACTACAACTAGATGTGTGAATGTCTAAACGTTAGAAAACATAAAATAAACGATACCTTCAATTGAACCAGTTTTATTATGTTGACTGCTCTACATGAATTCCAGTGTAGTGGCTACCCTTGACTAGCCTGCAAGGAATACCAAATAGGTCTTCCAATATATCTACTTTAACACAGGAAAGACAATAGTTTGCCATGAAAAAAAATACAGGGTGTTCAAAAAATAGCTTCAAAGTAAAACTGTATTTTTGGGATTTGATTGATTATTTTGATGTGTCTTTATAACACGTCTAAAGGTTGAAAAAGAAAAACAGGTTACACAGAGATTTCTTTTGTTTATGATTCTTTGACTAGAGTAACTACAAAAGAAAAGAATAAAGTTTTGGTTCCTGTAAAAGGATTGGGAATGCTTACGCTAGTTTCAATTTGTTTTGCCCTTATATTTAGGATCTGATTTTTGCTTGGTTCAAACTACAGGAACTACTCTTAACAAATTTATTTGTCAGTTTTGTTGCTATAGAGTGAGATGGGGACTACAGGTTGCTCGGGATTCATACCTCTTGGTCAGTTTGGGGCGCACTCAGAGGATTTGGAGCAGACTACTACTTTTGTAAAGGGTTAGCTTCCTCCTAAAGTTTGAACCTAAATCTCTTCGTAGTAAGTACCCAACCACACTTACACTTACACTTACACTTACACTTACACTTACACTTACCAATCAGGATTAGGATTTTGTTATTAAATGTTATTGAAATGAAAACCGAAAGGAACGCTGAGATTTTCAATGAAGCCGGTGAAAAAGCCTAAATCATCGTGGATAAGCCATTTTTACAGCTTCACTACTCAGAGCTTTTTCCTTAACGAGAATCTCTTTCCATTGCCCCAAACTTATTTCGGTGCCTTTCATTCTGCTCTCTTTTTCCTTTTGCTTTTTGCATACTAAGTTTTTTTTTTTTTTTTCTACCTGCCACAATCTGCTGCCACGGGCTGCTCTTTTAAGTGTATAGAAATAAATCCTCTAGCTTTCCATGGCTATAAGAACGAGGCCAAATCTCCAGGCCTGCTTCTGTTGTGGCCATTTCAAGTCTTACTCTTCTCTTCAATTTTTCCTTCTGCACACTTATCTTATTTTAGTTCACCAATGGAGGACGGAGAGGAAGTGCAGGCCGTTGTATGTGACAATGGATCCGGCACCGTCAAGGTATAAATTTTTCATTTTTACTAAACCCCTTATTTGAATTAAAATTTTATGATTTTTTTTTTTTTTTCTGTCATTGAAATTTTGTTCGTGTAGGCTGGATTGGCTGGCGACGACGCTCCCCGGGCTGTTTTTCCGAGCATCATAGGTCGGCCACGTCACACGGGTGTGATGGTGGGGATGGGGCAAAAGGACGCTTACGTGGGCGACGAGGCGCAGGCAAAGCGGGGGATCCTGACTCTGAAATACCCCGTGGAGCACGGCATCGTGTCCAACTGGGATGACATGGAGAAGATCTGGCAGCACACGTTCAACAACGAGCTGCGGATTGCGCCGGAGGACCATCCGATCCTGCTGACGGAGCCACCCCTCAATCCAAAGGCCAACAGGGAAAAGATGGTCGAACTCATGTTCGATTCCTTCGGAGCTCCCGCCACGTATATCGCCATTCAGGCCGTTCTTTCTCTCTATGCCAGTGGACGAACTACAGGTATATAATATCTACCATTTATTTAGTCGAATTCAGCTCGAGGAATCTTAATTTTAATATTTTTATGTTGTCAGGAATTGTTCTCGACTCGGGAGATGGCGTGACCCACGTGGTGCCCATCTACGAAGGCTACGCTCTTCCCCACGCCATCCACCGGCTGGATCTGGCAGGCCGTGACTTAACGTATGCCCTCATGACGATCTTAACGGAAAGGGGATATTCCTTCACCACCAGCGCCGAGCGGGAGATCGTGCGCGACGTCAAGGAGAAGTTGGGCTATGTAGCCCTCGACTTCAACCAGGAGAAGGACATCGGCAAAACAAATCCCACGTCGCTGGAGAAGACGTACGAGCTACCCGACGGCCAGGTTATCACGGTGGGTTCCGAGCGGTTCCGGTGCGCGGAGGTGCTGTTCCAACCGTCGCTAGTGGGAGTCGAGGGCCCCGGCATCCACGAGACGACCTACACGTCTGTCATGAGGTGTGACGTGGATATCCGAAAAGACTTGTACGGCAACATCGTACTCAGCGGAGGATCCACCATGTTCCCTGGCATTGCTGACAGGATGACCAAAGAAGTCACGGCTCTGGCCCCCGCTTCCATGAAAATCAAGGTGGTGGCTCCTCCTGAGAAGAAATACAGCGTCTGGATCGGCGGTTCGATTCTTGCTTCTCTCAGCACTTTTCAACAGGTAGGTATATTATATTCATTTCTGTATGTTATTATTAGGAGAACATAAAATTTGGGTAGAACGATGATCGTCAAAGAAAAAGGATTGAGGACTCTTTTGATTTCATTTTTTATTTAAATAAATACTTCATGATCTTGTTTTTTATTTGGGGGGAGCAGATGTGGATAACCAAAGCTGAATATGAAGAATCCGGGCCATCCATAGTTCACAGGAAGTGCTTTTGATTGGGCCAGTTGGACCAATTTTCTGGGGGTCTATTTTGTGCCACTGTGAGAAATTGGGTTGATTTGGGAAAATGTTATGGTCGGTCTGGTGGTTTATGTTTCTTGGTGGAGGAATGTTTTGTGAGGTTTAGCTGTTGAGAATAAAATGAAGATGAGAGCTTTTTGTTTTTAGGATTTTTTTTTTCTCTTTCCCTTTATTATTTGAATCAATATAATTTATATGTTTCGAAAGCAATGTACGTGAATATCTATGTGATAGTTGTGTTTTAAATTGAGGATTTATGTAGAAAAGGTGATTACATCCTTAGTAGGGAATATTCATGTTATGTCTAAATAAATTTTTAGATAACTAAAAAGATTGGTAACGTGAGGCTTTGCTTTGCATTGGAATGTGATTAGGAAGCAATTTGAATGTGCATGCTGAGTTAAAATTAACATTGTTTACCTAAATTTCAAAAAATGAAGAGTATGTGATATTGTACAACTTTATATGTTTGAAAAACAAAAATACCACAACACTTTGAAGAAAATACTTGAAAATATTTGAGTTGAACTTGATGTGTCTTGAAAATACTTGAAAATATTTGAGTTGAACTTGATGTGTCTTTTAAAGGCTACTCCAGTTTCTATTTTATAGTTGTTCAAAGATGAAAAACTAGGTGGATGATATAAAATTAAAACTTGCACTTATAAAGGGATAAAATCGACGATCCGCTATAAACTTATATTTAAGATGAAAAACTAGGTGGATGAGATAAAAATAAAGCTTGCACTTATAAAGGGATAAAATTGACGATTGGTTATAAACTTATATTTAAGATTTCTATAAATTTATTTGTGAACAATATAACACTTAGTAATCTAAGAACTTGCAGAGCGACGACCAAAATTTTTATAGCAGCAATTGAAATCTAGAGAGAGGTGGCTAGGATTGAAGAATGTAGGCTAGAGATATTGTTAAAACTTCATAGATCTATCATTCGCTTAGGCGACAATTTATGTAAGTTAGAGCATTGACATTAGAAAGAGGTGGCTAGGATTGAAGAATGGAGGCTAGATATATTGTTAAAACTTCATAGATTTATCATTCGCTTAGGCGACAATTTATGTAAGTTAGAGCATTGACATTTTTGGTAGTTGAAAGCTAGAAAATTTACAGAGTAGTGTCCAAAAACTAGAAGCCTTGAAGAGCAGAGGTTAAAAGCCATAGGGTTTGTTAAAACTTTATACACAAGTCGCTCAAATAGGCAATAGTCTATGTAAGTTAAGTTTTTGATATTTATCAATAGCTAAAATCAGAGCAACAACCAAAAGCCATAGGATTCAAAGAGTGACCTTAGAAAGAAAAATGTAAAGTGGCATCTAGGGTTTGAAGAGCAAGGGTCAAAAATTATAGAGTGATGGTCAAAAACTATAGATCAACGATTAAAAGCTGTAAAACGATGATTATGGTTTGAAAAGTGATAACTGAAAACTATAGGGCAAGCAATTAGAGTTTTAAAAGTGGTGGTTAGATTTATTTCCATAAAATTGTAGAGTAGCAATGAGAGTTTTAAGAGCAATGGTTAAATTTTGTTGAGTGGCAACTAGGGTTTGAAGAGGTGGCTAGGGTTTGAAAAGCGGAGGCCTAGGAGGAAATTCATTTCTCTAGCTTCATGTAGGTTTTAAATTTTCCAAGGTCCATGATTTCTCTTTGAGGAATTATATGTAATATTTTATTTTTAAGGGGACAAAAATGGAGAGGGATGTTTTGTTTTTGTTAGAGGCGGGAAAAGAGTTGTAGGCTTCTAGAATGAGGGAGCATGAGAGGTATGAGTGGGAAAATGACCAGGTGAAGCAGTAGGTTTTGAGAGTGTTAACAGAAGTTGGGTCGAGCGAGTTAAAGGGAAGAAGAAATTGGAGGAGAAGAGGGGTCAATGACTTGAAATCCCCACTGAATCATTTGAAGAAGGTATCCTTCTAAAAATCCTAGATATTGTCTATGAGAGAGCATAACAGAGGCTCAACAATACTCTGTTAGGTAAATTTATTGGCTTCAGACCAACTGGGGACTAGATAAAGAAATGGGTTATGAATTGATGGAAGATAAAAGGGCATGTGGACTTTTCCCTCCTTCCTAGAGGTTTCTTCCTAGCCTCCTTCAACAATGAGGAGGACTGTTGCAATGCCCTTGAAGGAGGTCCATGGTTCATGGGAAGATTTGGACTATACCTAAGGAAATGGACTTCAGGTTTTAATCCAACTACTGAGAAGATAGACATGGCTCCAATCTGGGTAAGACTCCCCTCTTTACCATTGGAATTTTGGGAGGAAGATATTTTTGAGAGTATAGCTAACTCCTTTGGTAGGTTCCTCTCCATAGACTATGTAACAAAGGAAAGAAAGAGGGTGTTCTTTGCAAGAATGTGTGTCCTAGTTGAATCTAGGAAGAAACTCCTAAAAGAGATCAAGTTGGTCTCTAGATGGGGAGTTTGGATTCAAAACCTCATTTTTGAGAATGACCCCTTCAGTTGTAGAATATGTGCAAAAATGGGTCACTTGGCGAAGGACTACCTCCTAGAAGGAGGAAAAGTGATGGGGAGAATCTTAGAAGTTCTAGAGGAAAAGAGAAAAGGTAGATATGGAAGAAGGATCAGATGGAGGGAAACAAGGAAAAAGAGTCCTAGTATCAGGAAGACAGAGTTGAAAATGAGTTAGATCCAAAGGGAGAAGAGCCAGAGAATGTTAGGAAAAATAGAAGTTAATCAACAAGCAAGTGGAGATAAAGTAATGGACCTAGTGAACAAGGAGGGAGTAAGAGAGGAGAAATTCTCTAGCAATGAGGTAGACAATGAGGATCTTCTAGGTAGGATTCAGGGTGAAAGCTCATCTACACTAGAACAAGATGGTCCAAGGAAGGAAAGTGAAATGGCTAACCCCCAAATAGGAGAAGAAAAGATAGAAGCAAGGGAGGAAAATATGGATATGGAAGAGAAGGATCTAGAAGTGGTCCCTTGCATAGTAGATGAACTACCAGTAAAGGAAGGATCCTCAAGAATTGAAGAAGTCCTGAATATAAGAGTAACAAGGAGTGCCAAGAAGACCCTAGATGTGGGGATAGAAGGGGTAAATAAGGTGGGAAGGCCTTCTTCAAAGGAAAAGTACTTAAAAGAGATGGAAAAGGATATTAACTTGGGGATTTAGATGATCATAGACTCGAGTGGGTAGAAGCCCACAACAAAAAATAAGAAATGAAGATCTTGTCTTGGAATGTTAGGGGAATGAATGCCCCTAACAAACATAGGGTGGTGAGATCCTTGATTAAGGATAACCAACCTGATATAGTTTTATTATAAGAAACAAAGTTGAATGCTACAAGATGGGATAATATTAAGAAATTGATATGGAAGGAAGGTGGAAGTGACCAAGTGGAGGTGATGGCAACTTCAAGAGGAATCTTAATTTTATGGAATTTTGATACCTTTGAAGGGGAAGTCATATTAAAAAATGAGCACCTTCTAATTATTTGTATAACTTCAAAATTATCAAATTTGACCTTCCTCATTACAAATATTTATGCTTCAAATGTGAATAGAGAAAGAAAGGTGTTGTGGAAGGAATTGGAGTAGATGGGGTAGTGGATAAGAGGTCTAATATGGATAGTGGTAGGGGACTTCAACACCCCTTTGATGCCTAGAGAGAAGAAAGGTGGATCCTAGGGCTTCTCGGAGAGCATGGAGGATTTTAGCAACTTTTTATTTGAATCTGGTCTATATGATGTTGATTTAAGAGGTAATTCTTTTACATGGATGAATAGGAGAATAGGGGACAACTTGATCCAAGTGAGACTAGATAAAGTATTACTCTCTATGGAATGGTTTGAGGGTAATTGTGAGCACTCATTAGTATCTCTACCTAGGATGGGATCAGATCATAATCTATTGTTATTTAGTTAGTTTGGGGGAATATGGAAAGGTAGAAGCCCTTTCAAGTTTGAATACATGTGGCTTCAACACCCAAATATTTATGCAGAAGTGGAATCATGGTGGAGGCTTCTAATCCAAGGCTCTAAGATGTTTATTTTGGTAGGGAAACTCAAACATGTGAAGAAAGAAGTGAAGACTTGGAATAAGCAAGTCTTTGGAAATATCTTTAGATAGAAGGAAAGCCTTAGGTAAGAACTGAGTTTGTTGGAGGAGGAAGTGAGGATGATTGGGATGGATCAGGCCCTATATAATAGAGAGAAGGAGATCTAGGTAGAGCTTCACACTATTTTGGCTCGAGAGGAAACTTATTGGAGGTAAAAATCAAGGAATAAATGGCTTATGGAAGGAGATAGAAACACTAAATTCTTTCATATCTCAATGATAAAGCATAAAAGTGTTGGAAGGATTTTTGAAATCCTATATGAGGATGGTGAAATAGTCAAAGGTGAAGAAAGGATCAGGCAAGAGGTAGTTGAATTCTTCATTGCTATCAAAGGAAAGGGGGGAAGACCAAGAAGCTATGGAAGAAATTCTTCAATATATACCAATGAGAATGTCTAGAGGAATGAATGAAGAGTTGGTGAGAGATGTTAGTGAAGAGGAGGTGAAGGAAGTGGTCTTCTCCTTGGGGAAGGACAAATCTCTAGGCCTAGATGGTTTCTAGGTAGGTTTCTTCCAAGTCTTTTGGAATATAGTAAAGGAGGATTTAATAGAAGTAGTTTGAGAGTCTCACCATTCAAGAAAAGTTCTAAGAGAATTTAACACCTTTTTAGTGCTCATCCCAAAGAAATAGGGGTAGAAGGGATTTAAGGACTATAGGTCGATAAGCCTATGTAATGCAATATATAAGATCATCGCTAAAGTGATAGCATTAAGGTTGAAAAAATTCCTCCTAGAGATTATAGTAGACCAACAAGGGGGTTTTGTGAAGGGAAGGAAAATATTGGATGGTGTCATCTCTCTCCATGAAACACTACACTCGATAGTGTAGAGTAGGAGGGAAGGAATGTTGTTGAAGCTAGATATGAATAAATCTTATGATAGGGTCTCCTAGAGCTTCTTAGACAAAATTCTTGCTAAGTTTAGATCTAGTAGGAGATGGAGAAGATGGGTGAGAAATTGCTATGGAGGACCAAGGTTCTTAGTTATCATAAACAATTCCCTAACAGGTTTCTTTGAGAGTAGTAGGGGCTTAAGGCAAGGGGACCCACTTTCTCCTTACCTCTTTATTATCATGGTAGAAGCCCTTGGGAGATGTATAGGTGCAACCCAAATGATGGGAGTATTAAATAGGTTGAAACCTTCTATGTCTATGAGAGGTATCATTCACCAATAATTTATGGATGATACAATCCTGCTTGGGAAACCTTTGGTGGTCAAAGCCAAGGAGTTCAAATAGATCCTAAATCTATACAACAAGGCTTCCCAATAGATGATTAACTTGGAAAAGAGCAAGGTGTTCTTCATCAACACTCCAGAGAAGTGACAAAGAAGGATAGCAGAGGTAATAGGTTGTAATATATCAGGTCTTCCATCCACTTATCTAGGAATGCCTCTATTTACAGGTGTGTGTAAGGACCAAGTATGGGATATGTTGATAAATAAGTTTCAATGTAAGCTAGTAGGTTGGAAAGGAAATTTACTAAGTCAGGCAAGAAAGCTTCAACTACTAAAGAGTACCCTTCAAGCCATGTCAGTCTATCTCCTATCTATGTTTAAGATACCAACAAAAATTACAAATAGTGTAGAAAGTATGCAAAATAAATTTTTGTGGTTAGGTGTAGAGGAAAAGAGTAGAATCCCCCTTGTGGCATGGGAAAAAGTGTGCAAACCAAAATCTAAAGGAGGATTGGGATTAAGGAGGATTAGAGATGTGAATAAGATCTTAGCTGCTAAAGTAGGATGGAGGCTAATGAAGGAAGGTCATTCTTTATGGGTCAAAATTTTAAAGAACAAGTACTTAGATAGCCAAGAAGATATGATATTTTTAACCATATTAAATCCCTGTAAAGGCTCATCTATATGGAACCATATGATGGAGGGAAGAAAGCTGCTATGGAAAGGAGTTCAATGGAAAATTGGGAATGGTAGGTTAGTTCACTTATGGGAGGATGCATGGCTGGAGAACCTACCCCTAAGCTTGGATGAGGAGTTAGTTGAAGTATGGGTAGATCTAGAACAAAGGTATGGGAGTATGGTTGTAGACTACCTAGCCCAGGAAGAGGGAGTGGCAAGGTGGAAGGACTTACATGGTAGTAACCATAGTGAGGAAGCTTTAAATAAGCTCAAAATTAAACTAAGAGCCTTCCATGTAGGTGTAAATATGGGTGAAGACTCTATAGTATGGGGAGCTACTCTTGATGGATCCTTTAGTGTAAAATCAACCTATGAGATTCTATCAACTAAGCCAGAAGATGGGTTTCAATGGAGGAGGCTCTAGGAAACAAAGGCAACACCAAAGATAACAATGTTCCTTTGGTTGGTTGTGTAGAATAAGATCCTAACAATAGATAACTTACATAAAAGAGGGTTTCAATTTCCTAATAGATGTCATCTATGTGAAGAACAGGAAGAGTCAGTGGAACACTTAATGTTAGGATGTAGCTATTCCCTTTTGATTCTTCAAGGTTTAATTAAGGAGATGGGGGTCATCTGGGTACTGCCAAATAGAATGGTGGATTGGATAGAATAGTGGGAAAATCCCTTTAGGAGTGCAAGGTTGAATAAGATATGGGATCTGATTCCTTTCCACTATGCTTGGGGGGTTTGGCTGGAGCATAACAGAAGAATATTTAAGGAGGAAAAGAGAGCCTCCTTAAGAATCAAGTAGATGATCTAGGTGGCTATAGTGGAAAATGTTAAAGTCCTGAGTATGAAGGAAATTATGGAATTAATAGAGGAGGTGAATATTAGTAAACATTGGGACCTTAGCCTAGTTGAGATGGAGAAATCCCCCCAAGAAAATCCAAGAAGTGTAAAATGGCATCTACCTAGGGAGGGATGGCTAAAGCTCAATTTTGATGGAGCTTCTAAGGGGAACCCTAGGAAGGCAAGGGGAGTAGTGATAAGGGATAGCAAAGGGATCCTAATTGGTGTTGTTAATGAGTTTCTAGGCTCTATGATGAGTCATCAAGTAGAAGCTAGAGCAGCTTTGGTTGGAGCAAAATTGGCAAGGTAGTTGGGAGTAAGCAAGTTGATAGTGGAGGGAGATTCTCTCAACATTATCAATTACCTTAACAAGAGGACTACAAAGAGTTGGTGGGTGTCAAGTATAATAATAGAAACTCTAAGGATCCTTAACTCACTAGAGCACATGGAGATGAATCATATTTTTAGAGAAGGCAATAGGGTGGCAGACTAGCTGGCTAATTGGGGGCTCTTCGTGAAGAGGACCAGAGGTGGATTCCCCTAGATAATGTTCACCCAGATATAAAAGAGTTAGTAGAAAGGGAAGGGGCATAAACAGGTTGTTTATGATACGGTCAAAGGTTAATCCAATGGCCTGCATTTTTTCACAAGCCAGAGAAGTAGACTCCCAGGAGTAAGCCCCACCATTGGCAGGTATGGGATCACATGGCAATGCGTGAGGATATTTTTTTTGATCTAGTTGTTCTATGGTCTGTGTAACTACAAAATCCTAATGATGGATTTGCTAGTAGAAATTCTCATTGTTGGAAATTTGAGCATGTTTTGTTGTCATTGATGTCAAAAGATTGGATGTCCCAATTTGATGAAATTAATGTCAAAAGGTTAAAGGTCCTAAATTGATGGAAATATTTGTTAATTACCTTGGTGGTAATTTGGCAAAGGTTAAAATATTTACTAATGGTGGCAAGGTTCTCCCTAAAAAGAAAAGGCCCAAAAGGTTTTAAATATTTAAATTATAATATTTAAATCCTTTAGGATTTAAATAATTATAATTAAATATAATAATTCAAAATATTCAAATTCGAATTAAAACAAAGGCATCCGACGTCATATGATAAATTGGGCATGTGTATAAATAAGGCTAAGGTAGCCTAAGCCCAAGAATAATTTGAGTATTTGATTTCCCTTGCATGATTTATTCCCCGCACACGACAGAGGGAGAAAGGCATTAGCGTTCACAATTTTTGGAGGTAGCAGAAGGACAAGAAGTGGTAAGCACCTATCCCCACCTAAGTGAGGTGGTAGCTGAGTTGGTTGGCGCAACGCATTGGGAGCAGTGAGGTGCGGAGTTCGAACCACACAGAGTTTTTGTTGAGCACAGTCCATTCAATTTTTGCATCGATGGAAAGGAAGATAAAGGAGCACGTGCTCCTTGGTTCACGTGGGGTATTGTAGCCCACACGGTTGTGGCCCTTGTGTTAGGGCACGCGGGGCTAGGAGGTCATAGGTTCGAGCGACAACGGTGGCAATTAAATTTTTGCAAGAGGTATGTGCATTTGCCATAGTTGGGAGTTATAAGGTGTTTAAATAAATATTTATTATTTGCCATAATTGGGAGTTATAAGGTTTGGATAAAGTTTTGTTGCCATGAGAAATGAGGGTTAAATAAATATTATTGTGTATGCTCAATTTGGGAGTCATAAGGGATTGTTTTAATTATGTTTTAAATAAAAAGGGAATGCATGAAAATAGTATGTGATTTGATTTTAAAAAGAGTTTTTTAAAAGTTTGATTGAAAATTATTTTGAGAAAGGAGTTATAAGGTGTATGTGAGAATTATGTTTATGTGATTGATAACTCTTGTTGATGAAATTTATTTTTAAAGATAGGAGTAATAAGGTGTATAAGTGATTTGGCATTGTATGGAGAAATATTTGTTGAGGTGAATATTCTTGTGAAGATTTTGAGATAGATTGTTGCTATCTAACCTTGAATTGGCAAAAGGATTTGGTTGTGAGTAAGACAAGTTTTGTGGATAATTCTTCATCAATAAAATAAAAGGTATGGGCAAATCATCTTTTTTTTAAAGTGATTGGAATGAGTGTGTGAAACATAAGGTGGAGTGAAAAGGATTGTTTGATAAGCATTGTTGGAAATGTATGAGAAAGTTTTGTAATTCATTGATTGAACAATAGTGTTGAAATTCTGAATATTGGTTTGAGTATGTTATGATTAAGCAAGTCTTGTGAGAAGACTTAAGGATAGAGTTGAGCAAGCTTTTGTGAAATCTTGTAAGAAGATTGAGCAAGTCTTGGTGAAGACTTGAGAGCAGATTGAGCAAGTTCTTGAGGGGACTTGAAGGTAGATTTGAGATAGAGTCTGGTGTAGATTTATGAGCAGAGTTAGAGCAGATTTATGCTAGATTTGGGATAGATTTCAAGATAGATTTGAGATAGGGATTGAGTAGAGTAGAGAGTAGATTTTGGAGGTGATAGAGCAGAGGACAAAAGTCTCTAGTGGATAGAGATCCATTAGCTAGAGCAATGAAGACAAAGGTCTTTTATGGAGAGAGATCCACAAGCCAGGGCAGTGGGGGTAGAAGTCTTCTAGAAGATCACCAACCAAAATAGAGGAGAAAGAGTTCTCCTGTGGATAGAGTTCCATGAATCAGAGCAAGGGGATTTGTGTCTCCTTTGGACAAAGGTCCATAAACATTGTAATAGGGAATTGATTCCCAAAAGAATTTATTGAGAAAATTTATAAAGAATATTTTCTCCGTGGAGTAGCCCACATTGGGTGAACCACATTAAATCATGTCTCTCATGTGTGTAATGATTTGTGGAATTTTTATTGCTTTGATATTGTTGATGTTATCATATGGATTGAAAAGTAAAAAGTTTTATCTTATACTGTTCACCCCCCTCTCAGTATAAGCTCATGTTCTTCAATTGGTATCAGAGTGGGTCTCTCCATGAAAAGACTAACAACTTGGAGGAAGATCCGATAGGAACACACATGACTTCAAAAAATGAAGAAGAGGTCATGATCAAAATAAAAGAGGAATTCTTTACTGCTCTCAGAAACTTGGAAAAGGTTAGAAAGAAGAACTCAAGTTTGAAGGATCAAATTCAAGAGGATGAAGAAGCAAATATGGAACTTCTACAAAATCTTACAGAACTCAAGGTAAAGGTGGAAGAGGGAAAGAAAATTGAATAGGATATGATAGAACTATTAAGGGCAAGAGAGGCAGAGTGTGAAATATTAGAATAAAAAATTATCTCTCTAAGGAATGAAGTTGAAAAGACTAAGTTACGACAAGATATAAAGTTAGGGAAATAGAAAGAGGAATCAAGCTCTCAAGAAATAGAGACATCAAACAAATATGAGCTCATAACTCATGCTAATACTCTAAAAGAAAAAGGCACGAGGAAAGAAGAGGGCAAAGAAGATCCATGGATAAAAGTCAATCACAAGAACAACAAAAGAAGAAGCACTCGACCATATCATGCAAGGCACTCCAACAAGTTACAAAATTTCTTCCATGGCTATTGTTTCTCATGTAACAAATATGGTCATAGAGTTGCACATTGCACTAGTTATGTGAAAAATAATGTTGATAGAAATTTCAATTCTTTTGCACCTCTTATGAATAATGATGTCATATGTTATAAATGCAATAATTTTGGGCACAAGGCTAAATGGTGCAAAATGGTATTTCCCGAGTCAAGTAAAAAGAATACAACTTCAACAATTAGGAGAGAGAGAAAAGAGCATGAGAAAGTTAGATCAATGTTAGTACAAACAACCCTTCATGTTCAAGATAAGGGAAAATAGTGGTTCCTTGATAGTGGTTGTTCTAGTCATATGATAGGAGACAAAAGTAAATTTCTTGTACTCAAAGAAACTGATGGAGGATCAGTAAAATTTGGTGACAATGGTTCAGCAAAAATTTGTGGAAAGGGAACTTTGAGTTTAGATAATGGAAAAACAAAGATAGAGAATGTATTGTATGTCAAGGGGTTGAGGCACAATCTACTAAGTGTAAGCCAACTTTGTGATCAAGGGCACACGGTTACATTTCATCCAAATAGATGTGAGATCAGAAAGTCTAAAACTGGAAAGCTTATTGCAGATGCAAATAGAACTACAAACAACCTCTACATGCTAAGTGAGATTAAAGGAGAAAAGTGTTTTCTATCACAAGAAGATGAGAGTTGGTTGTGGCATAAAATAATGGGTCATTTGAACTTTGACAACATAGTGAAAGTAAGCAAGTAGGTAGTATGTCAGAGATTTACCCAAGATAAAAAGGCCACAAAATACAATTTGTGCACAATGTCAGCATGGGAAGCAAACTAGAACAAGTTTCAAGTCAAAAGGATTTATGTCATCCAAGCCATTGAAACTAGTGCACACTGACCTATGTGGTCCTACAAGGACAAAGAGTCTACAAGGTGAAAGTTACTTTATATTATTTATAGATGATTATTCCAGAATGATTTGGGTAGCCTTCTTGAAAGAAAAGTCAGAAGCTCTTGAGAAGTTTAAAGCTTTTAAAGAATTAGTGGAAAATGAAATAGGTAGAAGGATTAAGGGCTTAAGATCAAATAGAGGAGGAGAATTTACCTCAAATGAATTCATAGACTTTTGTGAACAACATGGGATCAAAAGAGAATATTCAGTAGCAAGAACTCCTCAACAAAATGGGGTAGTTGAAAGGAAAAATAGGACTGTTGAAAATATGGCCAGAGCCATGTTAAATGAGTCTAATATTTTAGATGGTTTTTGGAAAGAGGTAGTACATACAACAAGTGTATATCATCAATAGAGCTCAAATAAGAGTAAATCACCACAAAACCCCATATGAGCTCTAGAAAGGAAGACCAGCCACTATAAAATACTTCAAAATATTTGGAAGCAAATGTTACATAAGACGAGAAGAGAAAAATTTGGGTAAGTTTGACTCAAGATGTGATGAGGGTATTTTTCTTGGCTATTCCACCAAGAGCAAAGCCTATAGATGCTATAACAAAAGGACACATACTATTATAGAAAGTATAAATGTGATAGTTGATGAGCAGATAGGGTCAAGAGAACCAGCTCGAGAAATTGTGTATCAGGAAGAAGAAAGTTGCCAAGAAGAGTTAGGTGAAGAATCATAAGAAGAAGAAGAAACACAAAGACTACTACCCAAAACTCCATCCAGGTATGTACAGAAAAATCATCTAGGAGATCTAATCATTGGAAATCCAAATGAGAGACAGACAAGGAGAAAGATAATAGGAACAAGTGAGCATGCAAATTTTTCTTTGTTATCTAAAATTGAGCCCAAAGACTTCAATGAGGCAAAAGAAGATAAGTTTTGGATCAAGGCAATGGATGAGGAACTAGATCAAATAGAAAAAGTGAGACTTGGGAACTTGTCCCATGACCAAAAGGTAAAAATGTGATTGGCACTAAATGGGTTTTCAAAAATAAGTTAAATGAAGATGGTCAGGTAGTCAGAAATAAAGCAAGATTAGTATGCAAAGGTTATGCACAGGTTGAAGGAATTGAATTTGATGAGACATTTTCTTCGGTTGCATGACTTGAGGCCATAAGGATATTTTTAGCTTTCTCAAGTTTCAAAAACTTCAAAGTATATCAGATGGATGTTAAATCAGCCTTTCTAAATGGTGTCCTGGAAGAAGAAGTTTACATTGAGCAACTTGAGGGATTCAACCTAACTGATAAACCAAACTATGTATGCAGATTAAAGAAGGCACTTTATGGACTAAAGCAAGCTCCTAGAGCTTGGTATTCAATATTGGATAAGTATCTTCAGGAACAGGGTTTTAGAAAAGGAATAGTGGACAGTAACTTATACATCAAAAATGAAGGAAATGACTTACTAATTGTGGTTGTTTATGTGGATGATATCATTTTTGGAGGCAATAATGATAAGATGTGTCAAAAATTTACAAAGAGCATGCAAAGTGAATTTGAAATGTCAATGCTTGGTGAGTTGTCCTTCTTTCTTGGACTTCAGATTTCACAATCAGAGAAAGGTGTATTTCTTTCACAAACCAAGTATATAAAAGAGATGCTAAAGAAATTCAAGTTAGAAGATTGCAAACCAATAAGTACCCCCATGGTTACAGGATGCAAGTTAAGTAAAGATGATGAATCTCCTAAGGCAAATCAAAAATTGTACAGATCTATGATTGGGAGCTTACTATATGTCACAACTACAAGACCAGATATAATGCAGGCAGTGGGACTAGTGGCAAGGTTTCAAGCAACACCAAAGGAAACACATGTAGTAGTAGTAAAAAGGATTCTCAGGTACTTAAAAGGGACTATGGATTTTGGGCTCTGGTACCCCAAAAGTGATAATTTCACTCTCATAGCATATACAGATGCAGATTGGGTAGGTAGTATTGATGACAAAAAAAGCACAAGTGGAGGAGCATTCTTTCTTGGAGATTGTTTAGTCTCTTGGCTAAGCAAGAAACAGGCATCAGTATCCTTATCCACAATAGAGGCAGAGTATATTGTAGTGGTTGCTTATTGTACACAGGTGTTATGGATGAAGTGAACTTTAAAGGACTTCAAGATAGAGCATGATCACCCTATCCCCATACTATGTGATAATACAAGTGCTATAAATATCTCAAAGAATCTAGTGATGCACTCTAGGACCAAGCACATCCCGATCAAATATCATTTTTTGAGAGAGCAGGTGACAGATAAGCAAGTCAGGTTGGAATATGTTACTACAAAGGAGCAGATTGCAGATATTTTCACCAAGCCACTTCCAAAAGAGACTTTTGAGTATCTCAGAAGAAAATTGGGAGTAGTTTTACTCCCATCCCAAAATTAATCACCTCAAGGAGAGGAGGTGGGGAGGGGGCTGAGCTAAGAGTCTTATATTTAGCCCCAAAGGAGTCCCTTTGCCATTGATGTCAAAGGGGGAGAGATTTGAGTTAGGGGGAGCAGTTTCTCAGGGGGAGCAGTATTGAAAAAGGTAAAAGGAATGCTTAAAGAAAAAGAGGGTTGCCATCAATGACAAAGGGGGAGATTGTTGGAAATTTGAGCATGTTTTGTTGTCATTGATGTCAAAAGGTTGGATGTCCCAATTTGATGAAATTAATGTCAAAAGGGTTAATTAATATCAAAAGTTTAAAGGTCCTAAATTGATGGAAATATTTGTGAGAAATGTTTGTTAATTACCTTGGTGGTAATTTGGCAAAGGTTAAATGGTGGCAAGGTTCTCCCTAAAAAGAAAAGGCCCAAAAGGTTTTAAATATTTAAATTATAATATTTAAATCCTTTAGGATTTAAATAATTATAATTAAATATAATAATTCAAATATTCAAATTTAAATTAAAACAAAGGCAGTCGACGTCATATGATAAATTGGGCATGTGTATAAATAAGGCTAAGGTAGCCTAAGCCCAAAAATAATTGAGCATTCGATTTCCCTTGCATGATTTATTCCTCGCACATGGTAGAGAGAGAAAGGTGCAGACGTTCACAATTTTTAGAGGTAGTAGAAGGACAAAAAGTGGTAAGCGCCTATCCCCACCTAAGTGAGGTGGCAACTGAGTTGGTTGGTGCAATGCATTGGGAGCAACGAGGTGCGGAGTTCAAACTACATGAAGTTTTTGTTGAGCATAGTCCATTCAAATTTTGTATCGATGGGAAGGAAGATAAAGGAGCACGTGCTCCTTGGTTCACGTGGGGCATTGTAGCCCATGCGGTTGTGGCCCTTGTGTTAGGGCATGTGGGGCTAGGAGGTCACGGGTTCGAGCGACAATAACGATAATTAAATTTTTCCAAGAGGTATGTGCATTTGCCATAGTTGGGAGTTATAAGGTTTAAATAAATATTTATTATTTGCCATAATTGGGAGTTATAAGGTTTGGATAAAGTTTTGTTGCCATGTATGAGGGTTAAATAAATATTATTGTGTATGCTCAATTAGGGAGTCATAAGGGATTGTTTTAACTATGTTTTAAATAAAAAGGGAATGCATGAAATTTAGTATGTGATGTTGTTTTGAAAAGGAGTTTTAATAGTTTGATTGAAAATTATTTTGAGAAAGGAGTTATAAGGTGTATGTGAGAATTATGTTTATGTGATTGATAACTCTTGTTGATGAAATCTATTTTTAAATATAGGAGTAATAAGGTGTATAAGTGATTTGGCATTGTATGGAGAAATATTTGTTGAGGTGAATATTCTTGTGAAGATTTTGAGTTAGACTATTGCTATCTAACCTTGAATTGGAAAAAGGATTTGGTTGTGAGTAAGACAAGTTTTGTGGATAATTCTTCATCAATCAAATAAGAGGTATGGGTAAATCATATTTTGTTTAAAGTGATTGGAATGAGTGTGTGAAACATAAGGTGGAGTGAAAAGGATTGTTTGATAAGCATTGTTGGAAATGTATGAGAAAGTTTTGTAATTCATTGATTAAACAATAGTGTTGAAATTTTGAATATTGGTTTGAGTATGTTATGATTAAGCAAGTCTTGTGAGAAGATTTAAGGACAAAGTTGAGCAAGCTTTTGTGAAAGATTATAAGTAGATTTGAGCAAGTCTTGGTGAAGACTTGAGAGCATATTGAGCAAGTCTTAGAGGGGACTTGAAGGCAAAGTTGATATAGAGTCTGGTGCAGATTTGTGGGTAGAGTTAGAGTAGATTTGTGCTAGATTTGGGATAGAGTTCAAGATAGATTTGAGATAGGGATTGAGCAGAGTAGAGAGTATATTTTGGAGGTGATAGAGCAGAGGACAATAGTCTCTAGTGGATAGAGATCCATTAGCCAGAGCAGTAAGGATAGAGGTCTTTTATGGAGAGAGATCCACAAGCCAGGGTAGTGGGGGCAAAAGTCTTCTAGAAGATCACCAACCAAAATAGAGGAGAAAGAGTTCTCCTATGGATAGAGTTCCATGAATTAGAGCAAGGGGATTGGTGTCTCCTTTGGACATAGGTCCATAAACATTGTAATAGGGAATTGATTCCCAAAAGAATTTATTGAGAAAATTTATAAAGAATATTTTCTCCGTGGAGTAGCCCACATTGGGTGAACCACGTTAAATCATGTCTCTCATGTGTGTAATGATTTGTGGAATGTTTACTACTTTGATATTGTTGATGTTATCATATGGATTGAAAAGTAAAAAGTTTTATCTTATATTGTTCACCCCCTCCTCTTAGTATAAGCTCATGTTATTTACTCATCATTGGCTATCATTTGCAACATGGTACATGTAGTGGTATTCTATTTAATATACCCCTTGATGGACAACAGACCCATGGACTACCCATATAGACATGTGGTAACTACATAAAAGACATACGTAGACTAACCAAGCATAATGGTCAATTATTTCCAAGAAAAAGGGAAATATTTTGAGGGCAAGCATAATGATCAATTATTTCCAAGAAAAAAGGAAATATTTTGAGGGCATAAAGTTTTTAATGATTAACTAGTTGAGGGAAGTCCCCATGAATGACCAAACTTAGGGATAATATTAAGGGTTGGTAGTAGAAGTGGTCCGAAAATAGTTTGTAATGGGAGGTAGATCAATGGTCTGTGAAGGGGGTTTGCAACCCTTTTGACATTTGGGTAAGGCTCAATAGACATGTCAAATATGTTTTTGGAGTTAGGATGGTAGTTTGGAATCGGTTGAAACTATTTGAAAATTGATGGAAATAACCCAAAATTTTATAGCCCTATAAGAAGAGGTTTTGAGGGACTGGTACTTGTAGTCGAAAAGTGTAAAATGTTCTAGGCTCTTTCAAAAACCTAGATTTTACCATAATAAAAAAATTAATCTTATAACTTAATGAAATAAAAAACCTTTATAATTATAAACACAGTTCTTTCTTGTCACTTTGGGTCTTATTGTTGGAAAATATGGATATTACATCATTTGGTTCTTTTCCAAATGTACCTTCATGGGTGCATAATTAGATTAGGATTAGATTAGGAGTTAAATGCTTTATTAATGTAATTTAATAAATACACAAGTGAGAATGTGCAATGAAGTAAATGTGCATGTAGTCCACATGTACATGAGTCTTAGGTTTGAGGGAGAGTTAAGGAATCTATATTTCTATATGAAGGCCTCATTGTGAGTGTTTGTTAGAGGATTTTTGGGAGTGCGTAGGATAGTGTAGTAGTAGTCACAATGTATCTCCATTTTTATATTGTGGAATAGTTGTAAAATCCATGAGAGGAGCATTGTAATTTTCATGAGCTTTCTTATATGAGCATTTCTAGAGCTTTGTATAAAGTTTTCTATCAAAGTTTTATGCATGTTAAGTTGTCATTATCATATTTATAACATTGCATGCTTATTTTAATACTAGTGATTGCATTTCCTTTAAGTTTAAGGCTCCAAAATTTAACAATGGTATCATATCCATGGTGGATCAAAGGAAATAACAAAGTGATCACCATTGATATTGTTGAGTATTTGTAAACCGGATCAACCATTGTGCGTCGCTGCATGCAAATACCATCACAATAGATTTTTTTATAGAATTATCTCTAGATAAAATAATAGAAAGTAGAGAAAGCCACATGATTGCTTTGTCTAGAGATTTTCCACAGAGTTGCAAAAACTTGTGAAGGCTAGAACTCAACATTACATCCACTAGATTGGCAATCCAACTAGTGAAGATTATCCTCTATAGAGTCATAAGAAATTATTTTATAATATCTAATATTTCATTGCAAGAGAGAAAATAAGTTTTCAAGAAAAATTATTGGGTTACTATCATCTAAGTTTTTCTTGTTGAAGAAAATTAACTCTTAGAAGGTGGGAAGCTTCCTACAATAGATAGAAAGGAACTTCATATTCATTGCTTGAAATTCGATGTACTTTCCTTATGTAGGGATTAATTATTTGTTGTAGAAAAATAAGGATTGAAGATTTGGAGGCCTAAGGAGAAATGTCCCATTGAGATATTTGCAGATTGAAGACTCCTAGTTGAAATATTGAGGAGAGATGTAGTGGCCAAGGAAGCCACATTGAAGATTGAAAATCTAGGAAGGAGGTCCTAGAAAGAATACCCCATTGAATATTGAAGAGACTCAAGGATAAGATTCCTAGTAAATATTGGAGACTGGTGATCTTCATTGAAGACTAAAAAATTCACATTGAAGGAGAGGTCCTTTGAATTCCCTATTGAAGAACTTCCATAGTTGAGAAGAACTAATAAATTTTCTATTGCAAATTTCACGGATTTAGGAGATCCAAGGATAAGATCTCACTATGAAACTTCCATAGTTGAATATTGAATAGGCCAAGGAAGGTCTCCATGAATTTTTTGAAGTTGCAATATTGAGGACCTTGGAAAGGTCTCAAGGAGAAACAAAAAGAAGGCTTGGTGAGACTCATTGAAGGAGTTCCTATAAGAACTCATTGGAGAAATTACTACCAAGGGAGAAGCTAGTGATAGCTAAGGAATTGGGACAATTATCACCATCTAACAACAAGCCCAAAGGAGAAGGTTTGGAAAGAATATTTTCAAATCTCAAGGTAGTTTGGAATAGATCTCAATATTGACAGATTGTTTGAGAAGGAGATCTAGTTTGAAGTCAAAATTTGGCAAGAGAAAGGAGATAGAAAAACCACCAAATCTGAGATATTTTGGGACCATAATTGAAGGGTTATTTAGTAAACATCTTAGCTGCGATTTGGAGGAGGATCCTAAAAAAATTTTGGGATTCAATGACAACATTTCAATGAAAGTATTGACTGCTTTACAATCTGAAAATTTTCAGATTTGAGGACAGAAAAAGACATCATTTTGGGCAGCGTTAGTGGCTGCTAAAAATCATATTTCAGAGGCACATTTTGAAGGAGCATTTAAGCAATCAAGTTAAAGTATTGGGAAGCATATTATTCAAGTATTGAAGCTACAAAAAGGTGAGCAAGTGAATTGTTTTAGATAGCCTAGAAGAGCTGCAAAACATCTACAAAAGGCAGCCATTGAGGTGAGTTGAATCACCATCATCTTTATCATCTACAAGAGTAAAAGGCATGCAACAAAAATGTGCACACATTCATTAGTTGAGATTTCATATTTGGTTTCTTATTAAAGTTTATTAAGCACCGATTTCAAGGTTGAAAGAGTTGCATAAAATAGTATTCATTCAAGTATTCAAAAATAGTGCAGATTTTATAGTTTACAAGGATCAAACTTGCACATAGAAGAAAATAGAAGTTAGGATATTTCGAGTGAAAGAAATATATCAACACTCTATTGCTTATTCTAAGAAAAGAAGACTATTTTTGCATAAATCTAGAGTGAAATATATTTCATTGAAAATCTTGGATTTATAAGAAAAGAATAGCCAAGCAAGGAAGGTATTTCCAAGGATTAAAGGCAATAATAACATCAATTTTATTTCAGCCAAATCAAGAAGTCAAAGGTAGTTTACTTTGCAGAATTGTGTGGCAAGGAGTAGCCACCAAAAAGGTTAAGTATTACCTCCAAAATTTGGAGAAGAAAGTCAACATATTAAGGAAAGAGAAGATCTTGAAAGGGAAAAAAATTCCACATCTCCAAAAGGATCTTTTGGACAAATTTGAAGAGTAAGATATTTTGAAAGCTATATTGGACAACACAATCAAAGAGCAAAATCAGCCAATAGAAGCCCACATTCTAAGCAAGATAAAGGATCATTTTCCAAGCACATGGGGGAGTTATAGTCTACATATAAGAGTCCTCCAAAAGGAATCTACAAGCACTGTCAAAAAATAGGTTATATAGTAAGAAGAAGATGTATCAAATATTCCAGGTGCGGGCATTCTACAAAGCCCCAAAAGAGAGCCTTGGGAAGCAATAAGAAGAGCCATACAAAGGGATAAAAATACAAGGATAGAGCAGAGGTCGTAGTGCAAATAGTTTATCATAACAAAGGAGGACCCACCACCATTGAAGTAAGCTAAAACATAATAGGTATTCATGTCCAATAGAACCACTGAAGATAGCTTGAGTGTTATGCCCAAGGAGAAGATGTAGATAGCAATAAATATTACCAAGAATTGAGCATTGGAAAAGAATTGGAAATAATATTGGACAAGACCAAAGGAGTTGAAAAGAAGACATAATTATATTACCATGTGTAAGGAGTGGTTTCATGCACTTTAGAGGAAGAGTGCCATGTTGAAGAGCAAGTTTGAGTGCCCAACATCATATCATAATATCTCATATTTGAAATTCTAGCAAAGATAAGTGAAAGGAGCACTCAACATAAGTGAAAAAGATAAAACAATATTGATAATATTGTAAATATCAAGCATATTGAGTTGTCATTGATGTCAAAGGTTTGATTTCAAAGGGTTGATGTCAAAAGAAAGCTTGGTCAGAAAATTATGCATGGTAAGGTTTATCTCACAACAAAAAAAAATTGGTGAAAAGAAATGGTTTATAATATTTATTTTTAAATATTATAAAGAAGGTCCAAGAGGTTTAAAGTTGTTTGGCTCAAATAAAAGTAACGTAAAAAGAAATGGTCTATAATATTTATTTTTAAATATTATAGAAGAGGTCCAAGAGGTTTAAAGTTGTTTGGCTTTAAGAAAAAACAAGGTTCATTTATTAATTTTTTAAGAGAAAAAGGTTTAAATAAAAGGTAGGGTTAAAGTTTCTTTAAGAGCAAAAAGGAAGACCAAGGCCAAAGGTTTAAGAGCAAGGTTTAATTTTGGACAAGATGACAATGTTTCTAAAAGAAATTTTAAAAGAAGACCAAGGTTTAATATTTTCTTGTGGACCAAAGTTTTAAAAGTATTATTATAATATATTTTTTTAAATATTATAATATTGTCATAAGGTTTTTGGCACCAACGTCAATTTGAAAGCAAGGTCTAAACTCCAATTCAAGCACGTGAGCCGACTCAACTAATAATATTGAAGTGCATATATATGAAAGACAAATGGTTGTATTTCTCCCAACTCGATTATTATCTTGTGCTAAGGTTGAAGGAAAACAAACGGTAGAAGGACAACATTTTAAGAAGGGTGTAAGGGTTGAACATTGGTATACTCTGTGCGCTTGAGATATTTCCAACCACCTGAGGTGGTCTAGTGGCTAGCTGGATGGTGTGAGCAATATTATAGCAGAGGTTTGGGGTTTGAAACCCTCTGATATCCTTTTGGTTGTGAACATTAAAGGTTGGGTAATGTAGATCACATATATATTTGATGCCCCCCATATTTGATGCTACCCATTGCGGTAGCGCAACTGGTTGTAGGCACTTGTGTGAGTGTTGGATATTGGAGATCGCAGGTTCGAATTGCAACAGTTTTAATGTATATGAAAATTTTGTTTTATTTAACCTGCATGCATTCGTGATAGTGAAGAAAGGTGTTTGATTTAATTTGATTAAAGATCCTAGTGGGATACATTTGGTGCATGCATTAGATTAATATGAAAATATTTTATAAGGTTTATGAGAAGTGGGAGTTGTGTAAGTTTTTGGTTATAATTTTCATATTATTGTGAGAAGAGTTTGTTGTTGAAAGGAGTTTTATGGTGTATAAAGTTATTTGATATTTGTATTATTGTCTAAGTGTATAAGGGTTTAGGTTGACAATTTTGAAAGAGGGAGTTACAAGGTGTATTGAGTCTTTTTTGTAACATCCCCATTATTTGATTAATTTTTTAAAAGAATGTGATACTTCAAAAAACTTATGTGATGCAGGTGTAGATTTTCAGCTGATAGCAGACACATTTGGTGAGAGGATCACCCATTCCTGGCGGAGACAGAGGTTGAAAGCATAAAGTAAGGTGGGATATGATGCTGTGCCTTGTGCACCTTGGGCCGTGGGTACATGGAAGCCCACTAAAGAAATTGTATATAGACCATGACTGTTTTATGTCACATTTTGTGCATATATTGACTGCAAAATAAAGGTAGACTTTGCTTTGTTAGGAATAAATTGATTTTTTATATTATAAAATAAATTGTCTATATAAATATATATATACTGTTTAGATTTAATAATAATAATAATAATAAAATAAAAAAATAAAATATAAATTAATTAGTTAACTATACATAAAATATATATGTATCAATATACATAAATAAATATATATAATAGTAACATATAAAATAAACTCGTATTGTAAATATATATATATGTAAACCATTCGGAAATATGTCTAAGTGGTTGTATTTGTCGGAGGAATGTAGACATCACCACCCAACAAAGAATTAAGTAATCTGGTTGCATGGGTTTAAGGTGTCACCATGGACATTGTGAATAGCTTCTATAAATCAAAATGAAGACAATCGAACAAGAATTTATGAAAATTGGGAATTATTTATTTGTGAGGGTGAAATATTGTTTAGGTGGAGACTGGTGCTACCTCCTTGTCTTCAATTCATTTTCCTTCTCTACTACTTTGGATAATCAAGTAAGCCTCATTAATATTTGATTATGTTTTGTGTTTAATCTACATATGAGACTATATTTGCTGTTGTCGAATTGGTAAAATAATAATATAATATGCAACTATGTTGAGTGATTTATCTGTGTGTGAATATATAGCACTGAAGCTTTGGATTTTTGTTTTGATATTTATATATATAACATTGGTATTATTAGATTAGTTGAAAATTTTAACCCAAGACATTATTTAGCTCAAATTTTGGTTTGGTAATAGCCTCTTGTGATATCACTGAATTGCAAATGATTGGATTGATGCATCCTTGTATTTATATAGTTAGGTTGCATTATAAATAGGGCCAAGCTAACCCAATGCCTCTCCATTTCCTCCACCTCGAGAGGGATAAATACTTTGTGAAGTCATGGTGTTTCATTGCAAGTTCAGTTGAATTACTTAGGGAGATGCTTGTACAGATGACAACATAGAGGAAAATAATAAAGGATGAAACCATTCTTTATACAACATTACATTATATTTGGTAGGAGAATACACTTTATTGTATAGCGTTTGAAGATTGCAGTATAGTGGATTTAAAAGAAACTGGTTGTAGGTTTTGTACTCAATTATTTTATTTTTATTTTTAAATCTCTTTGTAAATTTTGTTTGATTATAGCTTTGCATAGCTAAAGAAAATGTTTATGTCGAGAAGATAACGTGTTTGGAATTTGAATACAAGTTACTTATATATATTTTAGTGATATTGTTATGGTTATCATAAGGAGCTATGCTCAAGATGTTCCTTTTACATTAATTGGTATTTAGCTTGTATTCACTTGGAAATGAAACTATAAAGGAAATAAAAACAATGTGATTCAGTGATTATTATGCATGATTAGTCTTTAATATTGATTAAATTATGGAAATAGTCATTATTTTATACAACAAATGTATAATAATACCTTAATACTATGGTGTTATATAATTTATGGTTGTTTTGGGTTCGAGTTGAACCTTGTAAATTGCTCTCTAAGTGATGCCTTGATTTGGTACAAGTACAAGTATATATATGTAAAATTACATTTCTCTTGTTAGAATTCCATAGCTCTTTTATCACATTATAGTGCTCTAATGTTTTTATTTAAAAAAATAGTCGACTGTATGCTTTAATGGTCCAAGATTTTTTTTTTTTGGTAAATAAAAGTCTTCATTAATTACTGGGTTTTGCAGGTTAACCCAAAACCTATTACAATATATAGCCTTCTGCTGAGATTGTAGATCCTAGTCATCCTTGAAACTTTCTTACTAGAAATTGTGTTGAATCCCCTACAACACCTTACTAACAAAGCACACCCATACCTAAACATAACTGTAAACATTACTTACATTGACAGGAATTGAAGTTTGGAACTTTGCACTTGTGAAACCTGTTGCTTGCCCATTTCCTATTCTCTGTCGAAATCTTCTAAGGTTTACACCCTGTTACCTTCATTTCCAATTTGGTATGATTTAGAGGGAAAGCCCATAGTTATTACGAGCTCCATGGGGATAGAACACCCATTCATATTTCTCCTTAACGGGTAGGTTTCTTTTCATGACTAATAATGTTTTCCACTTCACGTGGCACACCTTGTGTCCATGTCACCAAACTACCAACTCAACACCTATGTTGGCTAATTTGTTAGCTAACTTGTTGGCCTCATGGTACACGTGACGAGCCCTCCTGTTATGTCTTGTCGCAAAAAGGATTCTCACTTAATGGATGACTCCCTTGATTCTCCATGGAGGTTTTTTGCCATTGGTTAACAGGTTGATGTTCATAGAATCACCTTCAATCATCAAGTTACCTTGAGTTGCTTGGACTACTTGCAACCCTCTCCAAAGGGCTCTAGCTTATGCATGGTCCAATATTTTGAGTAACAAACATAAAAGAGACTTTTTATTTGAAATGAGTTTCTTGGTTGAAAGAAGTATTCCAAAATATTTTAGAGTGAAATCTGGATAATGTTTGAACAATTGAAAATCATCTAGAAATAGGTTGATATTTATATTTTCAAGTAGACTCCTTAAAGGCTTGCTTTGAAATAAAATGACCTTCTATTGTGAGACTAGAACATCTCAATATCCTTTCGTATGGTAGAAACAAAAATTAAGGCAAAGCCCTTTGTACAGTATCCATTGAAGTATACAACTATGAGCCAAGTTGTTTTTCTAATATAGATCTTAGTTCAAAAATCTATATTGTCGTTTGATATGGAAAACTCAAATAAAAGATTTTACTTTAGAATCGCCTTAGCATCGGATAAACCAAGTATCTCAACATGGGATTTTTAAGTATTTATAGTTGGAAGCCTTTGATATGTTAGTTTTATTAGTAGGAAAAGTAATTTTACTATTAATTTATGGGGTTTGTGTGCCCAAATAAGTGCGCAGCAATATCCGACTCAAAAAAAGTAAGACAAGGCCAATTGGATTGTAGCGTGATTGAATATAAGTTTTTAGTTAGTCCAAATAGTTTTTACTTCATGATAAGCGGTCTCTTTAAGTTTTTTTATTAAAAATATGTTATAGAGTAAGTATGGACTATGGTAAAGACCAATACTATTATTATATTAGGCAATTAGATCTATTACTTTATGACATAAGTATTGCTTATTATTTATAGAAATTATTGGTATAAAATAAAGAATATTTTAAATTGTTTAATTAAAAGTGGAAAGGGATGTTAGTTTGAAAAATAAATGGTATTGTTTAATCAAAATTATTTTGGTTAATGAATTATTTATTTTAATTAGATAAGATGGTATTAATTATTTTAAGTTTAATATATGACGAGATAGTTGTAGTTTTTCTTATGGTTTCATTATACAACTACAACTTTGATTACCATGACGACATATACCTTGAATCAATATCAGAAGATTGACTCCATTATACCATCGATGGATGGTGAATTTTTCCTTACTATCATCAAGAGTATGTTCATTGGCATCGAGTAGGATGTTATCCACCCAACTCCGATAGCTCGTAGTGGCGACTATTGTGAATCGGAGGTAACCATTCTCCAACATTTAAAAGGGACAAAGGTCCTATACTATAGAGAGTAAAGAACGATGGAATGGGACATCGTTCTAGGTTACCATACGAGTAGTACATGAGGATGCTCATGAGCCTACTCCGGTTGTGGAATTGCCAACAAAACCCAATCTAGAGAGCAGATTTGAGGTTGGAAAGTCCAGCGGTAGATGGTATGGGCAGCATTACCATCAACTAGAGCTAGATTTGAGGCATCTGGTCTAGAATGCCAAAGCGATGGTGGACCCTAGTTAAACCTTAGATGAAGGTCAATGATCAGGCACTGGCATAGCTATGCTAGCTCAAAGCATGATATTAATAGGTCAGTGGATCAATAAGGACAAGAGTAGGATTGTGAATCCAAGTCCTCCATGCTTTGAGATGGGGAATTAGTGCATCCACCCTTCTAGGTGTTATGGGCCCTAGAAGGGCAACCCCATGCCAAGATCAAGAAAACTCGAGAAAGGAGTAAGGATCTCTTAAATGGTAACCTATCATGGGAAGTTGGCCGATCTCGAGCACTTAAGATACCATCTGTAGTGGTAAAAGATCTTGAAGTGTGAACCTCTATGCCAAAGTACTAATACAAAGTTGGGTATATCTACATAAATGTGTGACATTTATGTTTGTATTTAGCAAAATTTTGAATTTATGTTTTGAAAACTAGGTGAGTAGACTTAGGTTGTTATAGTTGGTATCAGAGCCTAGGTTGCAAAACCCTAGGTTATAAAGCATGAATTATTATTTTAACATAACTCTTTTATCATCAGGTATGGTGGGGACCTCAAGAAGAACAAATGTTAATCTGCAAGAGGAAGTTGTAGAAGTCCCAAGGAAGGGACTAAGATGACTCGTGAGAGAGTCAAAAAGAGTGCAAACTATCGAAGTGCCTTGATGTGTTGTCAAAAAAGAAAAAGAGCCAATAGTTGCAAAGGCTACACAAAATGATGAAAATATGGCAAAGATGATTCAATTAATGTAGGAGAACAACTGAATCAATAACGAGAACAGATGGAGATCCAGAGGGCTCAAATGAGTGAGCACATGGATCAACAGAGGGCACAAATGGCCCAACAATAGGAGATAATTACTCAACAATAGAAAGTCATTGAAAGTCTAACTAAGGGTAAGGAAATTGAAAGAGTAAGTGAGTTTCCAGAAGGGTCTTCAAGGAGAAAAGTGGGAGTTGAATTGAAAAAAGAAATTAAGAAATTAGATATTTCCAAATTTTATGGAAGGGGTGATGGTGAAGTAGTCATCAATTGGTTAAGTGAAGCAGAAGGGTATTTCTCAATCCAACCCCTTTGTTCGGAATCCAAGACAACTTGGGCTGTGGCACATTTAGAGGGTCCAGCTAGAGACTGGTGGACCACCTATAAGAAGATCACTCAGAAAGAGGTTGTTGATATTCCTTGGGAGGAATTTGAAAGGGAATTTAAGGATCGTTTCCTCATGCCATAGTTCTATATTGAGAAATATGGTGAATTCACTAACTTATGCCAAGGCAACATGACTGTAATTGAATACTATCAAATATTTGTACAACTTTTGAAGTATGCCCTAGAATATGACAAGCATGAGGAGTTCAAGGCTCAAAAATTTGTAATGGGACTACATCCCAAATATGGAACACCTATTGGAAGAAAGGTACCAAAAACTTTGACAATAGCTTATGATGTTGCTCGTTATGAAGAAATAAGCCAAAATAATGCAAAGGCTTATTATCAAAAAATTGAAAAGGAGGATTCCAAGAAAAGAAGATACCCAGAGTAGGATAAGGGCAGAGATCAACATAAGAAGTTTAGATATGGTGGCTGATATAGAGGTGATAACAGAAATAAAGGAAAGTATCAAGGAAATAGGGGCAAGCAGAATGAAGAAATTTCCAAGAAAAGAGGAACAATAACCAGGATAAGAGTAAAAATGTCAACCAAAATAAGGAAGGGGATAAATAGAAGAATATAGGACCAAATGTATGCTATGCATGTGGAGCCTTAGATCATTTTGCAAGACAATGCCTACAAAGAGCTGACAAAAATAATCCTATAGAAGAGGCCCCACATAGGATCTATGCTGCTATAGGTAAATCTAACCTTTTAGGCCAAGCTACTCCATTTCTTATTAAAGGAAAACTAGGCAAGAAAGATGTTCACATTTTGATAGATAGTGGTGCTACTAATAGTTTTATTTCAACTAGTATTTTGAGGGACATACCGGTTAAACCTGGGATCATGGCAAATGGGTGGCAAGTCGAGTATGGTTCAGGACAGACCTATATGGTCAACCAATGTTTATTTGACCCTCAAATAGATATACCTCAGGGAAATATTAATTGGCACCTATATGTGGCTCCCTTACATGCCTTTGATATAGTCTTAGGAGTAGATTGGTTAAAATCCCATAAAGCCTTATTGAATTTTGAAGAAAGGTGGTTGGATTTCATAGATGACTCTAATCAGTGAATCCGTGTCCATTGTAATCGAGCATCTTTTGAACCCCACCTAATGACTGCAATGCAAGTCAAAAGAGTCTTAAGGAAGGGATGTAGACTTTATGTGGTCAAGTTAAACAAAAAGGAAGAAATTGAGTCAAGCTTCGATCTATTTCAATAATATCCTATTTTGAATGAGTTTAGAGATGTCTTTCCTGAAGATCTACCTAGACTGCCTCCAAAAAGAGAGTTTGATTTTTCTATTGAGCTCATGCTAGGAGCATCTCCTATAGTCAGAACCCCTTACCGAATGACACCCCTTGAACTGCAAGAACTCAAGACCCAATTGCAAGATTTGTTAGAAAAAGGGCACATTAAACCTAGTGTCTCACCATGGGGAGCACCAGTTCTATTTGTTAAAAAGAAAGATGGGTCTCTGAGACTGTGCATTGACTATAGGATGCTTAATAAGATGATAGTAAAGAACAAGTATTCTTTACCTAGGATTGATGATCTGTTTGATCAATTAAGAGGAGCGACAATATTTTCCAAGATCGATCTTAGGTCAAGTTATCATCAATTAAGAATCAGGGAAGAGGATACCTACAAAATTACTTTTAGAACTCGTTATGGGCATTATGAGTTCACAGTGTTACCTTTTGGGTTAACAAATGCACCAGCTGCTTTTATGAATTTGATGAATAGTGTGTTCAGGGAACAACTAGATCAGTTTGTGTTGATATTTTTGGATGATATTTTGATCTACTCTCAAAATAAAGAAGAACATGACCAACACATGAGGATAGTTTTGGAAATCCTTAGGAAAAACCAATTGTATGGAAAATTGTCCAAGTGTGAGTTTTATACTCCACAAGTTTAGTATTTGGGGCATATTGTCTCAGCTGAAGGGATAGTTATTGACCCTAAAAATATTGAAGCCATAATAGACTGCTAAACCCCCACCAATGTTTCTGAAGTAAGAAGTTTTATGGGAATGGCTGGATACTATCGAAGATTTGTTAAAGGATTTTCAAAGATTGCATTTCCTATTACCAATCTGCAAAGAAAGGGAAAAGCATTTAAGTGGACAAATCAATGTGAGGATGCTTTCAGAATCCTTAAAGAAAAGTTAACAACTACACCTATACTTCAAATACCTGACCCCAACAAACCATTTATAGTATGTACCGATGCCTCTCTAGAAGGACTAGGTGGTGTCTTAATGCAAGATGAGGTAGTTGTAGCATATGAGTCCAGGAAGCTCAAGAAACATGAAATAAATTATGCTACTCATGATTTAGAGATGGTTGTTGTAGTCCATGCTCTTAAGATTTGGTGACACTATTTGTTGGGAAAACCATTTGAGTTAAAGACTGATCATCAGAGTTTGAGGTATATTTTCACCCAACCTCTACTAAATGCCAGACAACGAAGATGGATGGAGTTCCTGGCCGAATATGATTTTGGAATTGAATACATCAAAGGAAAGGAAAATAAATTGGTAGATGCCCTCAGTAGAAGAAGACACATAGCTGCCCTCACAAAATGTCAGTATGGTCTAAAGGAGCAAATTAAGGAAATGCAAAAAATTGATGAATTTTGCAACCAATGTCGTACTAAGGTCGAGCAAGAACCAGATCGACACATATATTATAGTATCAAACAAGATTTGGTGTATTTTTGAAATAGGATAATAGTACCTAATGATGAAGGGCTAAAAAGAACCATCTTGCAAGAAGCACATTGTGCTCCATATTCTGCTCACCCAGGTGTGATAAAAATGAGAGAAACTTTGAAAAGAGACTATTTCTAGCCCAGAATGAAGAAGGATGTGGTTCAATTTGTTGCGAGATGCCTAGAATGTCAAAAGGTCAAAGCTGAGCATCAACATCCTAGAGGACAACTACACCTATTTGATGTACCAGAACAAAAATGGCAAGTGATTTCTATGGATTTTATAGTTGGTCTTCCCAAGACTCGGTTTCAAGCATGATGCAATTTTTGTAGTTGTGGATAAATTGACTAAGGTGGCACATTTTATACCGGGAAATGTTCATGATGATGCACCTACAATAGCACAAAATTTTGCATGAGAAATCATGAGGTTGCATGGTTTTCCTAAAATAATTATCTCGGATAGAGATTCGAGATTCACTTCTAAATTTTGGTAAGCTTTGCACCGAGCATGGGGCACAAAGCTAAATATCAACACAACCTATCATCCTGAGATGGATGGGTAGACCGAGAGGGTCAATCAAGTGCTGGAAGATATGTTACGCATGTATTGTATGGACCACCAAAGTAAGTGGGAATATTATCTCTTCCTAGTGGAATTTGCATACAACAACAACTATCATACCACGTTGGGCATGGCCCCTTTTGAGGCCCTATATGGGCGTAGGTGTAGGACACCATTAACGTGGGATAATTTGGATGATCGAGAAGTGATCGGTCCTGATGTTGTTAAGAAAATGGAGGTCCAATTGAAGGAAATCTGCCAGCGACTTCGTGAAGCCATAGACCATCAGAAGAGTTATGCGGATCTTAAAAGAACCCCTCGAGAATTTACCATTGGTGATAAGGTCTTCCTTAGAGTCAAACCGACCAAAATTTCCATTAAGTCTACCAAACTGAGCCCCAAATTTGTCGGTCCATTTGAGATCATTGCCAAAATAAGTCCTGTTGCTTATAAGCTCACCCTGCCACCAAATTTGTCTAAGATCCATAGTGTTTTCCATGTGTCCCTCCTCCACAAATATGTAGTTGACCCATCTCATATTTTGGATGTTTCTCACTTGTAGACATCGTACCCGCAACTCATTGAGGTTCGACCGGTCAAAATCTTGGGATACAGGTCTAAACAGTTGAGAAAAAGAATAGTTGATCAGTGTAGGGTCCAGTGGGATCACTACTCAGAGAGAAATGCTACTTGGGAGGATGTAGCAGAGATGAAAAGACAATTCCCTTTCTTGTTTGAAAACTGTTAATCAAAAGAACAATTTGAATATTGTTATGATTATATTTGTATATTTTGGTATTTTGATACATTTAAATATTAATATTGTAATAAGTGACTTTTTAAGATGTTGCATAATCCATGGTTGTTTGTTTATAAATATATGTTCAGTTATTTTGAAACCTGTAATATTATATTGGCTAACACAGGGATTGTGTTAAATTCTGGTGGGGGAGAATGTAACATCCCCATTATTTGATTATATTTTATTGGAAGAATGTGATACTTGTAAGTGTTTGTGTATGTAGGTGCAGGTTTTCAGTTGATAGCAGACACATTTGGTGAGAGGATCACCCCCTCCTGGCGGAGACAGAGGTTGAAGGCGTCAGGTAAGGTGGGATATGATGTCGTGCCTTGTGCACCTTGGCCCGTGGGTACATGGAAGCCCACTAAAAAAATTGCATATAGGTCATGACTGCTTGTTGATGCATTTTATGCATATATTGACTACAAAATAAAGGTAGACATTGCTTTGTTAGGAATAAATTTATTTTTTTATATTATAAAAGAAATTATCTATATATACTATTTATATTTAATAATAATAATAATAATAAAATAAAATATAAATTAATTAGTTAACTATACATAAAATATATATGTATCAATATATATATATATATATATATATATATATATATATATATATATATATATAATAGTAACATATAAAATAAACTCGTATTGTTAAAAAATATATATATGTAAAACATTTGAAGAGATGTCTAAGTGGTTGTCTTCATTGGAGGAATGTAGACATCGCCACCCGATAGAGAATTAAGTAATCTAGTTGCATGAGTTTAAGGTGTCACCATGGACATTGTGAACAACTTCTATAAATCAAAATGAAGACAATCGAATAGAAATATATGAAAATTGGAAATTCTTTATTTATGAGGGTGAAATACTATTTGGGTGGAGACTTGTGTTGCCTCCTTGTCTTCAATTATTTTTTCTTCTCTACTACTATGTATAATCAAGTAAACCTCATTAATATTTGATTATGCTGTGTGTTTAAACTGCATATGAGACTGTATTCATTGTTGTCAAATTGGTAAAATAATAATATAATTTGCAACTGTGTTGAGTGATTTATCTATGTGTGAAATATAATACTAAAGCTTTGGATTTTCATTTTGATATTTATATATATATATATAACATTGGTATTATTATATTAGTTGAAAAATTTAATCCAAGATATTATTTAGCTCAAAATTTGGTTTGGTAATAGTCGCTTTTGATATTGTTGAATTGCAAATGATTGGATTGATACATCCTTGTATTCATATAGTTAGATTGCATTATGCATAGGTCCAAGTTCACCCAACGCCTCTCCATTTCCTCTGCCTCAAGAGGGATAAATACTTTGTGAAGTCATGGCATTTCATTACAAGTTCAGTTGAATTGCTTATGGGGATGCTTGTACAGATGATGGTGTAGAGAAAAATAATAAAGGAAGAAACCATTCTTTGTACATCATTACATTATATTTGGTATGAGAATACACTTTCTTGTATAGCATTTTAAGATTGTAGTATAGTGGATTTAAAATAAAATGGTTGTAGGTTCTGTACTCAATTATTTTATTTTTTATTTTTAAATATCTTTGTAAATTTTGTTTGATTATAGCTTTGTATAGGTAAAGAAAATATTTATGTTGAGAAGATAGGATGTTTGGAATTTGAATACAAGTTACTTATATATATTTGAGTGATATTGTTATGGTTGTCGTAAGGGGCTACACCCAAGACATTCCTTTTATAGTAGATGGTATTTAGCTTGTCTTTGCTTGGAAACGAAACTATAAAGGAAACAAAAACAATGTGATTCAGTGATTATTATGCATGACTAGTCTCTAATATTGATTAAATTCTGGATATAGTCATTATTTTGTACAACAAATGTATAATAATACCTTAAGACTATGGTGTTATATAATTTATGGTTGTTTTGGATTGGAATTGAACCTTGTAAACTACTCTCTAAGTGACGACTTGAGCTGGTACAAGTATATATGTAAAAATAATTTCTCTTATTTGAATTCCATAGCTCTTTTATCACATTATAGTGCTCTAATATTTTTATTAAAAAAATAATAATTGACTGTATGATTTAGTGGTCCAAGATTATGATTCACAAACATAAAATAGACTTTTGATTTGAATCAAGTTTCTTGGTTGAAAGAAGTATTCCAAAACCTTTTAGAGTGAAATCCAGCTAACATTTGAACAATTGGAAATCATCTAGAAATAGGTTGATATTTAGAGTTTCAAGTAAACTCCTTCAGGGTTTGCTTTGAAATAAAATGACCTTCTATTGTGAGACCAAAACATCTTAATGTCCTTCCGTATGGCAGAAAAAAAAAATCAAGGCAAAGCCCTCCGTACAGTATCCATTGAAGTATAAAATCATGAGCCAAGTCATTTTTCTAATATAGATCTTAGTTCAAAAATCTATACTACCTTTTGATGTGGAAAACTCAAATAAAAGCTTTTAATTTAGAATCACCTCAACATCGGATAAACCAAGTATCTCAACATGGGATTTTTAAGTATTTATAGTTGGAAGCCTTTGATATGTTAGTTTTATTAGTAAGAAAATCAAGGTTACTATTAATTTATAGGGTTTGTGTGCCCAAATAAGTGCACAAAAATATCCGTCTCGGCAAAAGTAAGACAAGGCCAATTGGACTGTAGCGTGATTGAATATAAGTTTTTAGTTAGTCCAAATAGTTTTTACTTCATGATAAGCAGTCTCTTTAAGGTTTGTTGTTAAAAATATGTGATAGAGTAAGTATGGAATATGGTAAAGACCAATACTATTATTATATTAGGAAATTAGCTCTATTACTTTATGACATAAGTATTGCTTATTATTTATAGAAATTACTGGTAGAAAATAAATAATATTATAAATTGTTTAATTAAAAGTGGAAAGGGATGTTAGTTTGAAAAATAAATAGTATTGCTTTATTAAAATTATTTTGGTTAATTAATTATTTACTTTAATTAGATAAGATGGTATTAATTGTTTTAAGTTTAATATATGACGAGATAGTTGTAGTTTTTCTTATGGTTTCATTATACAACTACAACTCTGGTTACCATGATGGCATATACCCTAAATCAATCTAAGAAGATTAACTCCATTATACCATCAGTGGATGGTGAAGTTTTCCTTACTATCATCAAGAGGATGTTCATTGACATCGGGAGTATGTCAATCACCCAACTTCGATAGCTCACATTGGTGACTATTATGAATCAGTGGTAACTATTCTCCATTATTTAAAAGGGATGAAGATCCTATGCTATAGATATTAAAGGATGATGGAATGGGATGTTGTTCCATATTACCATATGAGTATTATGTGAGGATGCTCATGAACCTACTCTAGTTGTGGAATTGCCAACAAGACTCAATCTAGAAAGTAGACTTGAGATTGGAAATTCCAGCGGTAGATGGTATAGGTAGCATTACCATCAACTGGAACTAGGTCTGATGTATCTGGTCTAGAATGCCAAATATTTGGTGGACCTTGGTTAAAACTTAGAAGAAGATGAATAATTAGGCACTGACATAACTACGCTAGCTCAAAGTATGTATTAACTAGTATATGGATCAATAAGGACAAGAGTAGGATTATGAATTCCAAGTCCTCCATGCTTTGAGATGAGGAATTAATGCATCCACCCTTCTAGGTGTTATGGGCTCTAGAAGGGAAATCCCATGCCAATATCGAGAAAACTTGAGAAAGGAAGTAAGGATCTCTTAAATGGTAACCTATCACGAGAAGTTGGCCAATCCTAAGCACTTAAGAAACCATTAGCGGTAGAAGTTCTTGAAGTGTTTTCCTCTATGCCAAAGTACTAATACAAAGTTGGGTATATCTACGTAAATGTGTGACATTTATGTTTGTATTTAGAATTTATTTTTATTTTTATTTTATTTTTGACAACCAGGTGAGAAGACCTGGGTTGTTACATATGTATTGTTTGTAATTTTCACTTGATAGTTTTGAGGGTTTGGTTTATAATTGAAGGCATTATCTTGTGAAACCAAAGGAGAGTTATAGAGGATTATTTTTAGGAATTATTGTGCACATATTTTGAGAAGAGGTTCATGTGAAAAGGGTCTTGCTAAAGTTGCAAAGAAAGGAAATTATTTTGAGACAGGTTTTTAAGGGCACATCTTCTTCAAGGCAGCCTTATGAGGTATGGTGTTTTAACTCCTTCTCAAGGTGTTTTGGTTTGGAAAGAATACTTGTGTTGTTATATGAGGTGGAGATAAAAGGATCAATTTCATGAGCATTGTTAGAAATATATGTGCTAGAGTTTGAGAATAAAGTATGCATTATTGTTGAATGGTTGTGGAAATATTTATGCTTGGGTTTGAGAATAAGTTGTGCTTTATCTTTGAAATAAATTAAAAACACTTGTTCTAGGGTTTGACAATAAATTTGTGCATCATTGTTAAATGGATTTGTGAAGCATTTGGGTATTGGTTTGAGTGACATTGGAAGTGAATGTGCACGCGTTAGAAATCGGATTTGTGAAACAAGTGTGTGCATAATTTTTTATTGTGGAAAATACATAAGAAGGTCAATTATCAAAGTGCTAGACTAGAGCTACCATTAAAATGAAATAAATGTGAGACATGTGAATGTGAAGAACATATTGGGTATTTAATAGTACATATCATTCTCTATATGTTTAAGAGGTTAAATTAATTCTGGGTAGAATATGCTTAAACTAATTTAGTTAAGAAAATCACTTTTAAGAATGATATATGAAATTATTTGTATGAAAGAATTGGTAATGTTTGAGAAGTTTCTGTGAGCAGGATTGAAGCATATTTGAGTATGTGTTATGAGCATATTTGGGTATGTGTTATGAGAATATTTGAGCATGTGTTATGAGCAGATTTGAGTATATATTTTGAGTAGGATCTATGAGCATATTGAGAAAGTTTGGTGAGTAGATTTAATAAAGAATTTTGTGTAGGCTTGGAGAATATTTGAGTAGACTTGTGAGCAGTGTTGTGCAGGGCGTGGAGCATATTTGAGCAAGCCTTGTGTAAAGGCTTGAAGTAGATTTGAGCAGAGTAGAGAGTAGGCCTTGTGTGAAGGCTTGAAGTAGATTTAAGCAGAGTAGAGAGTAGACCTTGTGAGAAGGCTTGGAGTAGATTTGAGCAGAGTAGAGAGCAAGCCTTGTGAGAAGGCTTGGAGCAGATTTGAGCAGAGTAGAAAGCAAGCCTTATGATAAGGCTTGGAGAAAATTTGAGGAGGCTTGAGAGCAAAGTTGAGAGTAGGCTTTGGAGTAGACCAAAGCAAAGAATATTGGTGTATCCTATGGATAGAGATACACAAACCATAGTAGTGGGGACAAAGGTATCCTATGGATAGAGGTCCACAAATTAGAGT
Organism: Wollemia nobilis; assembly: GCA_028583015.1. NCBI lineage: Eukaryota > Viridiplantae > Streptophyta > Pinopsida > Araucariales > Araucariaceae > Wollemia > Wollemia nobilis. The sequence continues at coordinate 7,635,565 of JAQPPZ010001411.1, forward strand.
AGTGGGGATAGAGGTATCCTATAGATAGAGGTCCACAAACTAGAACAGTGGGGATAAAGGTTTCCTATGGATAGAGGTCCACAAACTAGAGTAGTGGGAATAAAGGTCTCCTATGGATAAAGGTCCATGAATTTGAGCATAGGGGATTGAGGTCTCCTTTGGAAAGAGGTCCATAAACATTGTAATAGGGAATTGGTTCCCAAGAAATATGTTGAGAAAATTTGAAAGAAATATTTTCTCCATGGATGTAACCCATATTGGGTGAACCACGTTAAATTTGTGTCTCTCATGTGTGTGATGATTTGTGCATTTCTTTATTACTACTACTGATAATACTACTTTGGAAATATATTGCAATTGATAACATTGGATAATATGTTTTTGTAAAGAAAAGTAAAATTTTATCTTATATTGTTCACCCTCATCTCAGTATAAGCTTATGTTCTTCAGATAACACTCCATACATGAGTGTCCAACATGGAGAAATAAGGTATAAGCATTGATAACAGACAACAATCACCAAAAGGGATGGAATCAAGAACCACATGTCATAGGCATTGGAAGGAGGTGCAATAAGGACTATTTTAAAGAAGATACGAAAATACAGAGACCACTTGGAACTTCCATTCCATAATACATTAATGTTAAGAATGAGCTCACATACGTAGCCATTTGGAAGATCAAAGAGCATTGAATGCAACTATAATATTGTTTTTTTAAAGAGCACATAGAGTGACATGGAAACCAACAAAGAATACATGACTACTTACTAGAGGGAGACCATTTTTTGAAGTGAGTTCAAGGCACATATAGTGACATAACATTCAAGGATAAAGAGTAAAGTTTAGAGCACATATTCAACAAGCATTTGGTTGGAGAAAGGAATACAAACCATTCTATATACAAGAAGGAGAAAGTGCACAAGCAAGGTAAAGAGAAACAAGAGTAACCAACCTTTGAAAATAACATACATTTAAAGCAACTTGTAAAATAGAATCAAGCATCAAGAAGGTGAGAAATAATTGTAGTTATATTGCAAGTTTGATATCAAGTATATTATATATTCTTGAGATATTAGTATTAGGAGTAATAAGGTGTTTAAATAATATCTAGAGAGCATATTGGAAAATAATAAAAATTAGAAGCATATCAACCATTTCCATTGCTTCAAAAATATTTGCAAACCTTAAACACAAGGAGATATAATGAGTAGGAAAATATAGTTTGCAAATACTTAGTATTCTTGAAACTTCTAACTTGGGAGACATAAGGTATCCTATACCAAATTCATATCATAGAAGTTTAGAAACCTCTTACAACATTGATTAAAAATATGAATATTATTGGTACACCCAATTCTAGTTGGAAGAGTAGTTTTATTAGCCTCATTTAAAGGAAAGAGTCATAGACAATCCAACTACATACTTAATTGATGAGGAAAGTTATTCAAATTTTGAAATTACATTCCTAAAAATATTTCTACAAATAAGTGGTTGCAAGTGATAGAAGTGAATCATATCTACAACATATCCTATTACTAGGGAGATATAAGGTATACTACTATAAAGGTTAACACTACAAGATCCAAACCAAAAAGGAAAATAAATATGTCGACCTTAAAGAATACAGTGAACAATGATATGAAAAATATCTTTGGAGAGGAAAAGGCAAACGTGATAAAATTTAGAATCAAGAATCTACTTGCCAAAACTGAAAATTTAGATCTAGTTTCATGATTGATTTATAGTGAAGCTCAAGAAGAAGATTTTACAACCATATAATTTTATCTTCATGCTAGGCTCATTGAAGCAATAGATAATAAAAAGAAAGAATTTTCATTTCCTTTGGATTTTGGGAGTATTTTATATATGGCCCTACTTACACTTCAAAATAACAAAGAAGAGGTAGCAAAGCAAAAAGAATTAATTGAACTGCTCAAAGTGAAAATAAAGATAGATGAATCATTCTTAGAGAAAATGTTTCAATCATCATGTAGTGTTCATACTGCAAGCTCTACTAACTCAAAATCTTATCATGATGCCTTGAGTGGTTGTTCATAGATAACAGTACATAACAGGAATAACAATGAAAAGGACAAAGACAAAGGAAAAATACTCTTGAAGAAATTAGGTGATAGTACCACCACATATGAGAGTATAGAAATTGGACCTAAATACAAGAAAGAAGAATAAGAAGAGGATTTGAATCAAGGAGGAATATGGTGCAAAGTAAATATAAATTTTGCAAGAGGTAAATTTTCATATTAAAGACTAAAGTCTTCATCAACAAAATAATGTAATACAGGGAGGTATTAGAAAATATGGATATTACATAATTTGGTTCTTTTCCTAATGTTCTTCATGGGTGCATATTCATATTAGGATTAGATTAAGAGTTAATTGCTTTATTATTGTAATTTAATAAATGCACAAGTGTTAGAATGTGCAATGATGTAAATGTGCATGTAGTCCACATGTACATGAGTCTTAGGGTTGAGTGAGAGGCAAGGAATCTATATTTCTATATAAATGCCTCATTGTGAGTGTTTATTAGAGGATTTTTGAAAGTGCATAAGATAGTGTAGCAATAGTCACAATGTAGCTCCATTTTGATATTATGGAGTAGATGTAAATTCCATGAGAGGAGCATTGTAGTCTTCATGAGCTTTCTTATATGAGCATTTCTAGAGCTTTGTATCAAATTTTCTATCATTATACATGTTAATTTGTCATTATCATAGTTATAAAATTGCATGCTTATTTCAATACTAGTGATTGCATTTCCTTTAATTTTAAGGCTCCAAAAGCTAATACTTGAAGAACACAAGCTTATACTGAGAGGGGGGTGAATAGTATAAGACCACTATTTACTTTTATTTCCCAATCAATATTATGCAATGTAAATATAGCAATATTAATAGTAGCAATTAAAGCAATGCACAGATCATCACACACAATAGAGACACCAATTTTACGTGGTTCACCCAATGTGGGATACTCCATAGAGAAAATATTTCACTAAAATTTTCTCAATAAATCTCTTAGGAATCCTTTCTCTATTACAATGTTTATGGACCTCTATCCAAAGGAGACACCAATCCCCAAATCAAGTTCATGGATCTCTATCCATAGGAGAACTCCTTTATCCTTAGCTCTGACTGGTGATATTCTAGAAGAATTGTTACCCCAACTGCTCTGGCTAATGGATCTCTATCCATTAAAGAATCCTTTCCTCACTGCCTTGGCTAATAGATCTCTATCCATTGGAGTCTATTGTCATTTATACTCTGTCACCTTCAAATATCTATCTCAAATCTACACTAAATATAGTCCTTTAGTTTAGCACAAATCTGCTCAATCTCTATCTCTGATCTGGCACAAACCTATCCTCAAATATGCACCAAACTCTATCCTCAAATCTATACTAAATATAGTCCTTCGATCTAGCACAAATATATCCTCAATATCTGTCCTCTGACCTACACTAAATAAATTTCTTTGGTCTAGCACAAATTATTCCTCAATATCTGTCTTCAAGCCTTAACACAAATCTTGACTTAATATCAAATCAACTCTGCTAGATCTGCCCCAAACCTTAACCCAAGGTTTGAACAAATCAATCAATCAAATATGCTCACAATTCTACTCAAAATACTTATCTCAAATCGACCTTGTAAGCTTCCACAAAAGCTCACACTAATCTGTCCACAAGTCCTCTCTAGAACTTTTCCAATATGCTCTCAAGTCTTCACTAAGACTTGCCTCAAATCTGCTCAACAAGTCATCAATAGAACTTGTCTCAATCTGCTTAATAACTCCTCACTAGAACTTATCCAATATCTGATCTCAATTTGTATTGTAAGCTCACACAAATCTGTCCACAAGTCTTATCAAAGACTTATCTCAAATTTGCTCAACAAGTCCACACTAGAACTTGTCCAATCTCATAGAAACATAAGGAGAATTGTTAGACTCAATATGCTTCACATTCATTACAATGCTCAATCACTTTCAATCACTCTTTTAGAAATATACAAAGAATTTTTAGACTCAATATGCTTCACATTCACCTCAATTCTCAATCACTTTCAATCACTCTTTTAGAAACATACAAAGAATTTTTAGACTCAATATGCTTCACATTCACTTCAATGCTAAATCACTTTCAATCACTCTTTTAGAAACATACAAAGAATTTTTAGAGACTCAATATGTTTCACATTCACAAAATCTCAATCACTTCCAATCTCTATTTTATCACAAAAATATATAGAGAATTGTTAGAGACTCAATATGTTTCACACTCATCAATACTCAACCTCTTTCTCAAATCAATTCATAATATAGAATAATTTGTTTCATAGAACTTGAACTATATCATCAACACATTCACTTGACTAGGCTCAACCAACTTCACTTAACCAATCACTCAATGAAATAATTCTTGCTCACAAACCCTAGTCCCAACTTATGAACATTCACTCAAAATATTTCCAAAAATGCTTATCAACCAATCTCACATAACAATGATAATCACGTTCTTTCCAAATCCTAGTTCAAGTTCTTCACTCAATTACTCACTTCAACAACAATACTTATCAAACAATCTTCACATAACAATGATACTCATGTTCTTTGCAAATCCTAGTTCAATTTCTTCACTCAATTACTCACTTCAACAACAATGATTATAAAACAAGGTGCATAGCATTCACTTCTCAATAGCTCAACAACTCAATAAGGAAACCTAATAAATTCCTTTTCACTCCAAAGTTGTTTTCCATAAAACCAACCAATCAACTCAACCAAGGAAGAATGTACCCATACCTTTTATATGATGTAGAAGTAGACCACACAAATCTGCCACAATAATAAACACTTATTTGCCAAGTACAAAAAGTTAGATGACAAGAATTATCACTCTAACACTTTTCACAATTTACCTTAATCACAAAGATAAATTAAATCTCAAATACAACTTATTGCTCCATCTCAATAATAACATTCAACATCATAAATTTCATCAAAATCCTCTATAAAAATATAACTCAACTTCTACTTATAACTCCTTGCTCAAAATTACATTTAATTTAAATAACTTTCTTTATAACTTAATGCAATAAATTAATTTCCATTTTCCTAAGGTAAAAATAATAATTACCCTAGCCAAATTAACCTTTCACCACTTAGGTGAAAATCAGAAATTACTTACACCTTATACCTCCAACAACCTTAGCATGTGCAATAATAAAAATAAAAATAAAACCTTTATTACCCGCTCCGCAATTGACGGGATTCAAACTTGCACCAAATTCTTTAGCAACACCTTGTATGTGGCTTCCACGTCATGTAGCCATGCGCTCACCTTGTTGCTCTAAAGTGCAATGTGCACTTTATCCTCTTCACTCTCCCCTAGATCCTTTGGTTCTTCTTCCAACACGACACTTGCTCCACACGCACTTCGGAGGTGCCTTTCGTTCGATTTTGCACAAGCTCTTTCTCACCAAATATCATGGACATTTTTTGAATGTCAAACATAAGGTTTGGCTTAAGGTATAAATACCTTTGCCCTTGATTTCATGCACGTCGATGGAGATGAATTTTTTGGGGGTCGGTGCTAGTGTTTTGGCTTCAAATATTTAATTTATAATTTATTTAATTTAATTAGAATTTAAATATTATAAATTAATATTTAAATATTTTGGCTTTATTAAGGATTAAATCCTCCTTAGGTTTTAATAAAAACATTTTACTTTGCCCATTATGGTTTTTAATAAAACCTTTTATTTTGCCCACTATGGTTTTTAATAAAAACCTTTTATTTATGCTTTACATAATATTAAAAATAAATATTATGAAGCTCTTTTGCCATCAACCTTTTGCATTGATCCTTTTGACCTTTTGACATCGATGGTAGCTCATTCCTTGACATCAATGATAACTTAATTCCTTGAAATCAATGATAACTTCATAGACTCAAAATGTCCAACAATACTTACAACTACTAGGTGTTTATGCATATAATTTCATTATTTTTTAATTTATTCCTCAACTTTAAAAATTCTTTTATTGAAGTGTCTAAGTGTCTCAGTGAACATATCTATATTCTAATATTCAAATATAACGTATAATACAAATTATATAATCTTGAGTCAATTATTTAATAAAGTGATGTTAAACCCTTATATGTTTAGTTTTTGCATGGTCAATAAAATCCTATATTAACCTTTTTTTAAACAAGCATTCTCTCACAAACAAACTATGGTTTGAACCTAGGTCTCCCAAATGAGATCCTAAATCCCTAACCACTATGGTGTCCCACAAGGACTAAAATCCTATACTAACATTTTTTTTATTAAGGTAAAAACTAGGTTTTTGAAAGGACCCAAACCCTTTTACACTTTTCAACTAGCAACACTAGTCCTATTTCTCAAAATATTATCTTATAGGGATACAAAATTTTGGGTTATTTCAATAAGTTTTCAAACACTCTAAACTAATTCTAGACTACCATCCTAACTCTGAAAACATATTTGAGATGACTCCTAGGCCTTATCCAAAGGTCAAAAGGGTTGAAGCTCTCATCCATAGACAATTGATGTGCCCCCAAACCAAACCACCATTGGACCACACCAACTACCAACCCTTAATATTATCCCTAGGTTTGGCCCTTCACATAGACTTCCCTCGATTAGTTAATCACTAGAAACTTTATGCCCTTGAAATATTTCCCTTATTCCTATAGACCATTGATTATTGTGCTTGAACTATCTACCCAAGTCATTGATGCGGTTACCATGTGTCTATATGGGGTAGTCCATGGGCCTATTTTCCATTGAGGGATATCTTAAGTATACTACCACTACAGTTGCCATGTTGCAAATGATATCCAATGATAGGAATTTTTATTGAAAAATCCAGCACTAGAAATATTATACTAAATTAATGATGGTGTTTTATCATAATAGAATATTGAGTTTTTATTTTATAAAATATTTAAACTGTCGAACATTATTTTCTTCCAAACTGCTGCATAGAGTGTTGCACATTTTTTGATCATAATGTGATTGTTGGTTATTTTGTATTACACATAACGATAGCATTTGATATGAATTTGAACACATAACTAGTGGTTGATTCATAATCATCAACATTATTTTCCAATGTTAATAATTATTATCAAAGATATATTTAATTCCAAACATTACCCAAGTGTTGTAGGTGAGTTGGAGAGGAGAGGGCAATCCTCCAAGGGAGGTCCCAGGTTCAAATCTCCACCCTACCAAAAAGTTGAATTGGGTACCCAAAATCCAATTGATAATGTTGGTGCGAGCAGGTTTGGGTGCAACTTTCGAGTGACTTTGACGGTGTAGAACCCCATGTTCATGGTCTCTCAGACCAAGGCGGCCCCGCAAGGGTTTTTTCACTTAAAAAATCCCAAATATTTGAGTGCATTTGATGTATCTTAAAACTATTTTGGCTACGTTCCTATGAGAACTTTGGGGAGATGACACAAAACTTGAAACCAAAATATGTGCATAAGTAATGCTAGTCTTAGTAATGATCAAATAAATAAGAATTTCTATTAGTTGTTTGAATTATATGAAATGTGTCCTTTTCCAGTTATCATTTGAAGATAATTTATTTCATCCTTCAACACTTACAAATACACTTTTTTGTTCATCTATTTTAAATATTACTAAAAAACCATGTGCATATTTTTTATTAAGAAAATAATATGGTGTCAATATTTTACCATATTTGTATGCCTAAACAATAACAAACGATATTAAATTAGCCATTTCAAACATAGTTTTCAATCTTTTTTTGTGTCATCATTCAAAATAACACTTTTATTTTTTATTATTAAATCATTTATACAAAGAACTATAACCATAATACATCATTAGAATTATTAACATAAATATCTGAGCTAGATAGGATTCTTATAAAACCTTAGTTTTTAAATTACTCACAATTTCAACCATGGGATCACTTTATATTATTTACTTAAAACTAAGTTCATAGGGTGCTAAATATTACCCGTTATTATTTAAACTGATCACATCCTCCTCTCATTGTTAAGATATTTTTCATTGTAACATCTATACTTTTTCCAATTTGATAATTTAAGATATTTCTAGGGAACTTAAAGACACATCTTATAGAATTAATGATTTATCATTATAAGTACCAATGTCCTCTTGGTTACCTACCAGATTTTACCTTCTAATATCAACATTTTTCTAGAAGGATGTAGGCGGCAGAAAAACCTTGTGTTATTTTCCATTTAGATCTAATTAATGTCAAGTGTGCGCAAAGGATATTTGTTAGAATCTATTTCCACAGGGTATCCCAAGGATATGAAAATCCTCAACACAACTAGATCCCTACTTTTATGCTTTTTTCTATGGTTGTAAGAGGTTGATGTAATGTTTTTTTACAGTGTTTATGGATTCAATTAAGACAAACACCTAAAAGTATTATATCTCTACTAATATTGACTCTTTATCGAGCCTTAACGGTTATTTGAACCTAAATCATAAAAACCATCTAAAATAAAATGCACAGTTTAAATCACACAAATTCAAGCAAACAAAAGCTAACCTATATGCACTTCAATTTTTGAATGCACTAGACTTAGGAGATTTTGATTTTAGGGCAAAGAAAGAGAGATGCAATCAAACAAGCTAGCCTAAATGCAACTATATGTTTTTCAATTTCTCACCTAAGTACTTGAATATGAAGTAAATGCTAAAACTAAGCCAAGTATTCCTTTATTGATTAGTCTTTTAATGTTTTATAAATAAATTACAATATTTTATAAAGAAGTTGTAAGGTTTCAGAAACGATTTAGGTTTTCTAACTAGGATTCCTTAATTTCCCAAATAGGTGTGATTTATGTTTTAAAATAGTAGAAAATCAAAAAAAAAATACAAAGAAAATCAAATTGTTGAGCTAGGAATGGTCCAAGTGTCCGGATTAACTCTCTCAAAGTTTTTCTATCAAATTCACCACTAAAAAGTACCAAATTTGCCACTGATGCCAAATTTGCCACAAGGATGGTGAATTTGGTTAAACCTACACACAAACTAAAAATAAATAGGTTTTCTGTTTTAAGGGGTCTTTTTGAGGGTTGGATAGGGTAAAAACTTGTCTAAAAAGCTAATCAAATCCCTTATTGACAAAAAAAATGATTATGCTTACCTCCTAGAGTGGAATATGACTTGTTGCCAAATTTACCACTAGCGAATTTGAAGAACACAGACTTATATTAAGAGGGGGTGAACATTATAATATCAAATTTTACTTTTCTTTTCTAAACAATATTATCTAGTATTATCAATGTTAATGTCAATAGCAGTAATCAAAGCAATGCACAAATCATCACACACAAGAGAGACACAAATTTAATGTGTTTCACCCAATGTGGGCTACACCATGGTGAAAATATTTCTTCTAAATTTTCTCAATAAATCTCTTGGGAATCAATTCCCTATTACAATGTTTATGGACCTCTATCCAAAGGAGACACCAATCCCCTATGCTCTAATTTGTGGATCTCTCTACACAAGAGAACTCTTTCCCCTTTTCTCTAGTTTATGGATCTCTCTCCACAGGAGAACTCTATCCTCTTGTTCTAATTCATGGAACTTGATCTAGGAGAACTCTATCTCCTCAATTGGTTCATGTATCTCTCTCCATAGAACTCTATCTCCCCAGTTGGTTCATGGATCTTACTCCATAAGATAACTCTATCTCCTTTCTCTAGTTTATGGATCTCTATCCATAGAACTCTTTCCCCTTGCTCTGGTTTATGGATCTCTATCCATAGGATAACTCTATCCCCTTTGCTATGGTAGGTAAAATTCTAGAAGACTTCTACCCCCACTACTCTAGCTTATGTATCTCTCTCCATAGGAGACCTCTGTCCCCACTGCATTGGCTGATGGATCTCTATCCACTGGAAATTGCTATCCTCTTTGCTCTGTCACCTCCAAAGCTTGCTCTCAACTCTGTCTCAAATATGTACCAAATTCTATATCAAATATACACCAAAATTTATCCCAAGTCTATCACAAATTTTATCTATCTCTATCTCAAATCTGCACCAAACTCTATATCAAATTTACACCAAAATCTATCCTAATTCTAGCAAAAATTTGCTCTTAATTCTATCTCAAATATTCCCCAAGCCTTAACACAAAGCTTGAACAAACTTGTTCTCAATTCTATCTCAAATCAGCCTTAACACAAATCTTGAACAAATCTACTTTCAATTCTATCTCAAATGTGTCCTCAAGCCTTAACACAAAGCTTGAACATACCTGCTCTTATTTCTGTCTCAAATGTGTCCTCAAGCCTTAACACAAATCTTGAACAAACTTGCTCTCAGATCTATCTCAAATCTTTCCTCAAGCCTTAACACAAATCTTGAACAAATATGCTCTCAAATCTATCTCAAATATATCCTCAAGCCTTAACACAAAGCTTGAACAAATTGCCTTCAAGCCTTCTCAAAAGACTTTCTCACAAACACACTTTAAATCTCTTTCAAGAACTTTCTTCACAAAAACAAATTCTACTTAGAATTTGTTTAACCTCTAGAACATAAAGAGAATGATTTTCTCTATAAAAACTCAATATGTTTCACACTCACAAAACTTGTACTAAATCAACCAATCTCTTTCGCTTGCAAATCCCTTTCAAATCAAATCAAAACAATGTATAATAAAACTGGTTTATTCTTATTGTAAATTTCTCTCAAAGATCAATCACACCAATGCTCAATTTACCTCATAAAATTTATATCAAACACTTTCAAAATTTCAATCAATATCTTTCAAACAATGTTTAAAATATTTTACAAAGATATACTAACTTGTCTTTAACCCTAGCACAAGTAGTTCAAAATCTCTAGCACAAATGTCTCAATCTCTTTCAACAATGAAAGCACAACTTGTTCTCAACTTCTATCCCAAATGTTTCTAAAACATTCAACAATGAAGCACAAAATCTCACTCAAATATTTCCAACAATGCTTATCAAACAATCCTTTTCATTCCACCTTATGTTCCAAAACATTCATTCCAATAAACACCTTAAAAAAGGGATGATGTGCCCATACCTCTTAATTTCTCTTATGGAGATATGTCTTCAAAACCTATCTCACAAATAACTAATTTCTCTAATGCCACTCCAATGGTTAGATTGCAAGATATTTTCTCAACACATCCACATGAATTTTCACTTCAAAAGATATTTCACCATACACAGATTACAATAAAATATCAACCACTATAACACCTTATTACTCCTATTCTCTCATGCAAAATAATGCTTCAACAAAAAAAATAGAAATTACACACATGAATTTCTCATATACACCTTATACCTCCTTCTTATAAAAACACAATAATGCACTTCAAATTTAAATAAGACCAAAGAAATTATTACTTCATCTCATGCATCCACCAAGCACTAGCAATCTAAAATTCCACTTTTCAACTCTTTCTAAAACAAAAACATCAAATCACTTTACTATCCTTATGGCTCCCTAACCATTTCACATCAACATAATAAAATTTAACTAACCCTTATAACACCCTAACCAAGATTAAAGTGCATACTTTTTAACAAAATTTAATTGTGCCCTCAAGCACTGTCGTTGCTATTGGAAACCGCAACCTCACTGGCCCCTGCACCCTAGCACAAGGGCAAACACCACGTGGGCTAGCCACCCACACAAACCAAAGGAGCACACACTCCTTCTCCTTGAACTCTAGTGCAAAAGACTTCAACACAAAAAAATCCTCCGTGCAAATTGAATGTTGAACCTACTACCAACTATGTGCTCTATAAGACGAGCTTGCCAGTTAGGCTACCATCCACCATCAGATGGAGTTTAGACACCTTCCACCTTTATTTTTGTGTTTCCTCGAATTTCACAAAATATCCTTTGTTTGCCTTCACACCTTTGTTGAATGAATATGCAAGTAATAATTCGAGGGTTTTTTCAAATCGAACACCTTGGATTTGCAATACTTTAGCCCTTTTATACGCATTGCATTTTGAATTGGGATGTCAACGCACTTGAAACAAATGCTTCCATGCAATTTCAATTTTTTATTTTGGTGCCAATAAACCTTTTTCAAAAATATTATAATAAATTAAATCTAAGGTAGATTTAATTATTATAATTTTATTTTAACCTTTGGGTCCTTTATTTTTTAATAATTATAATTATTTAAATCTTAATAGATTTAAATATTATAATTTTTCTTCTTCTTGGACCTTGTCTTTGGAAAACCTCTTCCTTTTTATTTTGCAAATTCCACCATGGTAAAACATTAAACCTTTATTTTTCTGGTCATAAATGACAACCAATGTCATTAACCTATGACATTAATTCTTTGACATCAATGACAACAATGTACTTAAAATTTCCAACAGAATTTGGTCTAAGTAGCAAATTTGGTTATGTAACTCTAGTTACCAAATTCACCACAAGGGTGGCGAATTTGATCGTGGGAAAGAATTTTGAGGTTTCAGGGTTGATTTCGATAGGTTTTGACTGTGTTTTTAAGCTGAAATTTGGTGAGAATGATCCTACTATAATCTAGAAAGTCTATGGATAGCAAAATCAGAGGATTGAACCTTTGAAATCTGGTTTTGCCAAGTTCACCACAGGGATGGTAAATTTGGTCTTGGGTAGGATTTTTGAAGTTTCAAAGTAGATTTAAGATAAATATGAAAGAGGTTTTGGTTTAAATTTGTAGGGAAGGATACCACTATAATTTAGAATGTTTTCATGCAAGAAAAATAGGGAATTAAACCTTTGAAATAGAGAATTGAAGAACTAAAATTTAATAGAAGAAAAAGGTGAAATCCCCCTAGGGGTTTCCTAATATGAAAAATTAGAGTTATTAGATGTTATGGGATGCAATCATAAGGTTAAGAAATTTTTTATTAGGGTTAACCTAACTTCCAACAAGATTATATCAGTGAATTATAGTAACATATTTGGGAATTTAATAGATTATGTTAAGAAATTACTCAAAAATTAAAAGAAATGAATAACATATAAGTATGAGAAAAAAAATAATAGAATCTGATCTAATAGAAACAATAAGGATCTAGAGTCCAATACTAAGTATTATTAAATTTAAGAGATGACCAATTTAACTTGACAAAAGCAAATTAGTACTTAAATGACAAGAAATTTTATTCAAAAACAGAGTTCATAAAGTGAAAGAGATACTATTTAAATGCTTGAATAAAGGGAAATAGACTATAGAAATGCTTAATCTATGATAGCAAATTGGCATGAAGGAATATAAGAGATATTAGTATGTTGTACTTAACATAAAGCAGTTGTAATTAAAAGAATTAGTAATATTTTATCTCAAAACATGTAAGAAAGAATATAATAAAAATCTTGCAAAACAGAGGATTGGAGACATGATGTGAGAAAAAGATAAATTTAAACATAAAATAACCTACAAAGAAATTTTAAATATGAAAATAAGGATGCTAAAATTTAATAAGGGAGATGCAAAAAAACCATTAAGAGGATGAAAACGGAGTTAAGGGCTACCAAAGAGAAAGATTAAGACCTTGCAAAATAAATTAGAGCACAAAAGCTAAAATGTATAAAAGGAATATGACAAGTTAGCAAGGCTAAAACCTAGAGGACAAAATGCTATGAAGCCAAGGTGAGAGGAGAGAAGAAAGAAGCTAGGAGAGCTCTCTTTCTTACCTCCAATGGTGACCTCCTTACTCCTAAGTCCTTATTGCATTGCTTGACTTGCTCTCAATGCTCATAAAGGATGCTCAAATTATTTGTGAAATCTTATGAAATGCTTGGGGAGAACTTGAAATAGATAAATGCTAATGCTAGAAGAATATGGGTAGATATTTGCTATAGTAGAATTGCTTGCCAAATGCTTACCCCATGGCCTCATTAAATAGGATTTGAGAGCAAACTTGGAGGGAATGTGAGGATTAGATATATTCAAACCAATACATACTAGACCTTCTTGGGGCATGCAAGATTGATGGTGGAGGTGAAAGGAAGCTTAATCTAGATCTAACTGGTTCATGTGGAAGATTCCCAACCATTTTGCCAAATTCACCATTGTTTACCAAATTCAACATAGGTGTGGCAAATTTAGTTTTGAGTGGTAAATTTGGTGAAGAATAAGATCATATTTTGGAAATTTTAAATTTTAAAAAGGTTGCCAAATTTTCCACTAGCCAAATTCGCCATAGGGGTGGCGAATTTAGTAAAAACCGACTTTTGACTAAAAAGGTCGATTTTGAAGTTTTGTCAAATTCGCCACTAAACTTGCCAAATTCACCACTGGCAAATTTGGTTAGAGTGTTAAATTTGGTAAAGGTAAATTTTGATGCCCAAATTTATGGGGAATGAAAATTTTGATGTTTTGTGAAGTTTAGAACAAATTTTGAGAAATTTTGGAGTGTTTGCGATCAATTTTGGTAAGTTGCAATTAGTGTGTCAAAATTGGGTGTCTACATTTTACCCCAATTTTGACACAATATCTGAGATGTTACATCAAAATGTAAGTTGTGATAGTCAATTTTGATGTTGTGTTGTATTTTTTTTATGATGCTTTGTCGCTTTGTAGAATCAATTATGATTTTTGTTATTTTTTATGATTTTGTATGTATATGCCTCATTCTACGTGACTCAATATTTGTAGAAAATTGTTCCATATTATGAAATTTTCTTGTACCAAAAATATGATCTTCTAAAAAACCATATACCTGATGATTGGTTTCAGAACAAATTTTTGAGATACGGGGTGCTTAGATCGATTAGCGTTGAGGGGTTAATAGGTAAAAGAAGATGTGAAAGTGACCTCATTTGCACTTTTACCTGTGATAGAAAGTTAGAGAGGGCAAGATACAATTGTTGGAGAGGATGTATCATATCCTAGTATGGATGCATCATGCTAACATGGTTCGAGGGATAGTCGAGGTATTAGAGCAAAACCAAGAGGTAGGTGTTCCTTTCGACTCAAAATTTTTTAAATTTAGGGTATTTTTATGCATTTTTTGAAACTTGTGGTGAATTTTGTGCTAGTGGAGAATTTGGTAGAGGTTCCACTAGAAAATTTGGTGCCAGTGGAGAATTTTATAGAGGTGCCACTGGAAATTTTGGTCTCAGTGACAAATTTGGCAGTAGTGGCAAATTTTGTCCAAGATAGCCACTTTTGTTTTACATTTTTTGACTTCGATAGGTGTGCAAACACATGTATATTTATACTTACCAAAAATCTCTTTTTGAGGGCTATCCAATGGTAGTGTATTTGTGAAATTGTGAGATGATTTTATGAGATTTCTAACTCATTATTTTGGATGTGTTTTTGGTAGGAAAGGTTTTGAAAAGCAAGGAGCATCATCCTAAGTGTTTGGGGAGCATTGTAGAGGGTGAGAAAAATATCGAGGATGTGGTGCTTTTGTTGGTGATAGGGCTATACTATATTTCCTATATGCCTAAGTTAAATTTTGATCACTTGCTATTGATATCCCTTACGGAGAGGTGGTATCTGTCCACCAATACATTTAGATTACTGATGGGTGATATGACCATTACTTTGGAGGATGTATGGTGCATCCTCAAGGTTCTAGTTCGAGGAGTGCCTATTCATTTGGTGATGAAAATTATTATAGATAACCTGGCCTTATTAGAGGATGATGAATTCTTAGGGATGAGAAAGGGATTGAGGATTAATGATGATTACATTGGGGGGCACATTGGTTGGAGTACTACACTTTTGGTCGTGGTGGTATCTAGACTAATTGTGAGTGATACCAGTAGGATTTTCATGCCATGGGGATGAGGATGAATTATAGCAGGGTTGAGGAATAGTTAAATAGTTTTTATTTGGGTCCTGATTGTCTTAGCTAGGTTGTATCATACTTTGTATAGAGTAGTCTATAGACAAGGTCATAGTTTGACTTGCTAAACTTTGCTTCAGGTTTGGGTGGAAGAACATATGGCTATCTGGTGACCTATAGTGGTGACAAGGAGGATTAACCATGAGATTCCTATAATCTATAGATGTGATTGATGTATTTATCTCTTGTCTTATAATTTGACTTGGGTGAGACATCTTATTGATGATATGTAGGTGGTGCACATCACATGGTGGCCGTGGAGAGATGTGTATGTGTGGTATGAGGACCATAAGGATCTACCTAGAGTGATAAATATTTAGTGGATATATGATAGGAATAGGGCTTATGATTTGTATCGATATGATAGAGTGACTCATCAATTTGAAGAGGTACAAGGAGTACCAATTATTAGGGAGGTTTGGATATGATGAGTGCATGGTGAGACCTAGTGGGATCCTATGGATACTCTTACCCATATATAGGTTGATGAGGATGATCTCATGGTACTGAATCCTACTTTGGATGATGTAGGTATGATAACAGACTATGGTGCTTGGTATAGGTGGTTTAGACCTCATCGATTGGCTATGGGCCCACCATCGAGGGACTAGAGATAGATATTCTAGGATAAGTTGAGTGCCTTGCAAGCAACTAGGCATCATTGTGGTAGAGAGGGATGGTGAAGGATGATGGCCAGATAGATATGAGGAGGTTGGATACTTTGGATGTAGTTCCATTAGTTGTTATCCCACTTTCATATGCCCTAGATGGAGGAGGATAATCGAGTTTAGGTGGATAGGATTTTTGTGGAGCGGGGTCAAATCTTAATGGAGGCATGAGTCCTAGTAGGATAGTTGTAGAGGCTACGATGGTAGAGTTGAGGGTACTTCATCATGCTTTGGAGGAGGTGAGGATCCAATTAGTGGCTTCAAAGGCTTTACGATTGGAAGAGGCGACCAAGCTTAGGGGTGAGGTGGTCAGGCTTAGGGATGAGGTGGTTCAAGTATAGATGGATAGTGGGGGGTATTTCTAGGGTTCAATCATCCTTAGATTAAGTTATGGAGGACCATGTCATCGATCAAATGATTATTGCTAGCCTTAGATCCAATCTCGAGAGTGGTGAGAGAGAGATGAGGCTCGAGCTATGATAGGGTAGGGCTTGGATGGGACCATGGTGGCCATTATTATGGGACCACTTCAACATGAGCAAGTAGTTTGTAGGATTGTGATGGAGGCTATAAGATCAAATCTTATAAATTAGATGCATCGTTCATCAGCTCGAGTTGAGAGGGTGCGAGCTAGAGCCACACACTATCGTGAGTTGTATCATTTAATAGTTCCTATGGAGTATCAACTACCATATCCTTCAGGATCATGATACAGAGCTGCAACAACGAGTGATACTTGGAGGACTACCAGTTTTAAACCACCTCCTCCTCCTCCAATGAGGGATTCTAGGGAGGTTGTATCCTCTTATTAGGTGATCTTAGGGGTGTTTAGGAGTGCATGCATTGATGGGATTGTGGTGCATCCTCCTATGATGAGTTGAATGTATGTTTTTTTATCTTTTATGATGCACCCTCTCTATTAGCTTATATATTATGAGGCATATATATATATATATATATATGCTTGTTATTTTGGCTTATGATTGAAGAACACAAGCTTATACTAAGAGGGGGGTGAACAATATAAGATAAAACTTTTTACTTTTCTTTCCAAAGTAGTATTATTCAATATTATCAATTACAATAATGAAATAATGCATAGATTATCACACACATAAGAGACATAGATTTAACATGGTTCACCCAATGTGGACTACATCCACGGAAAAAATATTTCTTATAAATTTTCTCAACAAATCTCTTGGGAACCAATTCCCTATTACAATTTTTATGGGCACCAACCCAAAGGAGACACCAATCCCTTATAATCTAGTTCATGGACCTCTATCCATAAGATATACCAATCCCCTTTGCTTTGGTTTGTAGACCTCTATCCACAGGAGACACTAATCCCCTTTGCTCTAGTTCATGGATATCTATCCACAAAAGACACCAATCCCCTTTGCTCTAATTTGTGGACCTCTATCCATATGAGACATCCATCGCCTTTACTCTAGTTTGTGGACCTCTATCCATAGGAGACACCAATCCCCTTTGATCTAGTTCATGGAACTCTATCCATAGGATATACCAATCCCATTTGCTTTGGTTCATGGACCTCTATCCATAGGAGACACCAATCCCCTTTCTGGTTCATGGACCTCTATCCATAGGAGACACCAATCCCATTTTATCTAATTTACTCCAAGCCTTTACACAAGGCTTGCTCAAATATACTCCAAAACCTACTCAAATTATTCTCACCATACCTACTAAAATCAGCTCACCAAACATGCTCAATTATGCTCATCAAACCTACTCAAATCAGCTCATCAAACTTGCTCAAATCAACTCATCAAACCTACTCAACTCTTCTTACCATCACTACTCAAATCATCTCACCAAACCTGCTCAACTCTACTCACCATCACTGCTCAAACCTACTCAAATCTACCTCAATGCTGCTCACAGAACCTGCTCAAATATTCTTAAATCTTGCATACAAACAATGTTTATATCCTTCTCAAAAGTGCTTTCTTTGACTAAAGTAATTCAGATATATTCTACCCAGAATTATTTTATCTTCATGAACATATGAAGAATGATATGCACTACAAATACTCAGTATGTTCTTTCACATTCATTAAGTCTATAAATTTTACATGTCTCACATTCATTGCATTCAAAAGGATACTCTAGTCTAGCACTTGATAGTTGACCTTCTTATGTACTTCCAAAATTAATCAAAACCAATGCACATACTTGCTTCACAAAACTGGTCTATAGCCCTTGCAAATTTATTCCCAATATCACTCAAAACTAATTTATATATTTGCTTCACAAGATTGGTATATAACCCTTGCAAGTTCATTCCCAATATGACTCAAAGTTAGTGCACCAATTTGTTCTCAAACCCTTGCCAGTATATTTTCAAATTCATTCAACAATAATGCACAACTTTGTTCTCAAACCCTAGCACATATATTTCCAATTTCATTCAACAATAATGCACAACTTTGTTCTCAAACCCTAGCACATATATTTCTAATTTTATTCAATAATAATTCACCATTACTCCCATCTTCAATCAATCACTAATGCACATCAAATTTACTTTCAAACCCTTGCACTTTTATTTCCAATTTCTATCAAAGCAATGCACACTCAATCAATCCTTATTTCTCCAAACATATGACAACTCAACCACCTTAAGAATTAATTAAAGCACCATACCTCTAAAAATGCCTTGATGATGATGTACCTTCAAAACCTACTTCAAAAATAATTTCCCTTTCTTGTCCCACTCAAAAAACTAGTTAGTAAATCTCTCTTTCAAATCATCCACAATAAAACCCTTCTTAAAAATATATGCACAATAAGGCTTGAAAAAATGTTTTATGACTCCTTTTTAGTATCCCAAAAAAAATCTTTTAGTAGTGACTAAGCCCTTAAATTTCCTTCTTCTACCATGCAAAAATACATTTAAAAAATTAAACCATAATCACACATTATAACTCCTACTTTCACAATATACAAAAGATAAATTTTAATTTATCTCAATATGCCTTATAAAACCCTCACATATATTTTTTTTTTTAAGCAAAAAACCCCTTGCAGGGCCGCCTTGGTCTGAAAGACCACGAACAGGGGTTCTACACCATCAAATTCACCCGGGAGTCACACCCAACCCTGCTCGCACCAACATTATCAATTTGATTTTGGGTATCCAATTCAACTTTTTGGTAGGGTGGAGATTCGAACTTGGGACCTCCCTTGGAGGATTACCGTCTCCTCTCCAACTCACATCACATGCAAAAGATAATTTTCCATTTATCCCAATACACCTAATACAATGTGCAAATGATAAAATTTAATTTATCCCAATACACCTAACACAATGTGTAAATGACAATCTTCAATTTATCCTCATACACCTTATGACTCCCGCTAACTCAAAACATAATATACAAAATAATTATTAATATTTCACCTTATGACTCCCACTTGATAAGAATTAAAACATTATTTCCCTTACCTCAAAAACCAAACTATCAAAAAATTGTACATGATATTTGATCTCCTCACCTTGCCCAACGCAGTGCTCTCCCAAAGAACCTTTGACCAGCTAAGCTATCCCAGTGGGTGAAACCTAAGGGCTCGGTGGTAATATTTGTATCCTTCACAACTTTATCCTCCAAATAAAAAATCACACATCAAAAACATCATGACAGTATTTGAACCTCTATCTCTCTGCACAAAAGTGCCCTACCAAGGGCCAGCCAACTAGTTGGGACACACCAGTGAGTGGGAACCAAGATATACAACCAATTATTTATCTGCTTTAGATTTTGCCCAACGATGAACTTTCTCACTACTCTCCTTGCCCTTTTTGTTCACTGAAAACAATGTGTTGCAATAATATCGAATCGCACGATTAAAACTTTAGCTTTGTATATGATTTTTGCTCCTCCATTTATATGTATCTTTTCATATTCACCATGGACATCGAGGTTTTGATTTTTGACTTTTATGCTTGCCCTTGGCACCTTTTAAACTTGAAACCACTTGAATATTTAAATTAAATATTATAATATTAATTTTTTAAAACTTTTGCCCTTTGATATATTAAATCCTTTTGTCTTTAAACTTTTGTCCATTTGAAAAATATTTTTATTCTTGAACCTTTGTTCCTTTAAAAATTTAAATTTGTCCTTGCTCAAGTCTTTGTCCATATATTTATAATATTTAAATATTGGTAGTTAAAATATTATAATCCTTAAAAATAATTGTCTTGCTTTGCAATAAACTTCCTTTGTAATAATTTATCCAACCTTAAAACCTCATCAACCTTGAAGAATATTTCTGCCTTGAGTACCATGCATCCTTTGACATCAATGACAACTCAATATACTCAATATTTCCAACAATCTCCTCCTTTTCCTGTTGGAAATATAAACAAGTTTTTTGTCATTTATGTCAAGAAGTTAGGATAAGTGAGCATCAGTTTCAGTGAGTAGCATCAGTTTTAGGTTTCGTAATTAGTGCAAAAGAAATATTGCTTCTAGGTGGCCAGATGAGGTCTAAAGGGAAAAAGGAAGGCCCAAGCAAAATAATATTATAATATATAAGATCTAAGGTCAAGACCTAGAGATTTAAATTAATTATACTAATTTTATTATAAATTAATTTATAATTTAATTTGATTAAATATGAGTTATTAAGTTAAATATAAATTAATTACAATAATTTAATTATTAATTAATTTATGATTTAATTTAAAACCCTAAAATATAGGGTTATAAGGGTGCAAATTTTAAATAATTCAAATTAAAATGTTCGTCGACATCTTGGAGCTTATGGTACTTTGCATATAAAGGAGGTAAAACACTATGTCAAATATGTATCCATGTGATCCATATGACATAAGCAAATATCATGCGCAAGGCCAAGAAGAAGATCATGTGTGTTTTAAAATATTTTGAGAGGCAGAATATAGGACAAGGAAGAGGGGAGCTCACTCCAAGTTGCAATGTGTTGGGTAGCACGATTGGCAACTAGAGGTTGTGCTAGGGCGTTCGTTGGCACAAGGTTGAGGGATCAAATCCTGTGGTATTCATTTTTTCTAAGTAGAGGAAGGTTTTTTTTTAGGTTTGCACAGACGGAGAAGGATAAAAGGAAGGCGCTAGCCTTTCGCTTTGCATGGAGGCACATAGCCCATGTGGTGGGTGCACGCTTTGCAAAGGTTCTTGGCAGGGAGAGGTTGCACGTTCCAAACTCGTCGAGGCCCTTTTGGTGAAGTGTATAAGGTATGCATTTTTATTGCAAGGTCTAAATTGCTACATCCAAAATTGCTAAGGTGGAAGTTGAAATTGCTAAGGTGGAAATTAATTTTTAATTTCCTAAGGTCTTATTGATTGGATATTGCATTATTTTAAAAAGGATTTTGTGAGTTAAGTAAGGGAGATAAAAGGGTATGCATAATTTGTTTTTGTGATTTTATTTTTGAGTGCTTTGAATTTATAAGAGGAGTAATAAGGTGTGCCAAGGGTGTTAGATATTTTTGTTAAAACAAAGTTAATAAAAAATGTATTGAAAGGAGAAATAAGGTTGAGTAAGTTTTTGATATTTTGACTTGGTGAAATATTTTTGTGAGAAAATATTAAGGACAAATATTTGCTATCTAACCCTTGAGATTGGCAAAAAGAGTGGTTGTGATTTAGTTAGGTTTTTGAGGTCAAATCATCTTCAAACAAGAGGTAAGGGCATATCATCCTTGAGAGTAATTGGTGTATGTTGTGAATGCTAAGTTGGAGTGAAAATGATTGTTTGATAAGCATTGTTGAGTTTGGTTTTCTAGAATTAAATTTGATACTAGAAACCTTTTTTGATAAGCATTGTTGGAAATATTGAGTAAGCTTTCATATACTTGACTAGGGTTTGTGAAACAACATGAGTATCATTGTTATGTAAAGTTGAGATCTATCTTGAACTAGATTTTGTACAAAGAACATGAGTATCATTGTTATGTGAAATTTTTTGATAAGCATTGTTGAAAATAAATGAGTGTTCATATGCTTGGACTAGGGTTTGTAAGCAAGGAGTGCTTCATTGAGTGATTGGTTGAGTGGAGTTGTTTGATATTTGTTGGTTGGAAGTGTTGAAGTGATAATTCAAGTTCTATAAAACAAATTATTCCATATTCTAATTTGATTTTTGAAAATAGATTGAAAGTGATTGAGTGTTGTGCAAGAGTGAAACATATTGAGTCTCTAACCATTCTATATATGTTTCTGTGAGTTGAAAAATATTCTATGTGAAAATTATTTATGTGATTGAAGAGGTTTTCTATAATAGATTGAGTTGAGTTGTATAAATATTTTGTGAAAGCTAGTGGACAAATTTGAGTAAGTCCTAGAGTGGACTTAAGGACCTATTGAGCATATTTGAGGTAAGTCATGGTGAAGACTTGTTGAGCAGATTGAACAAGTTCTAATGAGGACTTGTTGAGAAGGTTTGACGTAAATATTGGTGAAGACTTGTTGAGAAAATTTGGACAAGTTCTAGTAAGGACCTGTTGAGAAAATTTGAAGATAGAGATTGAAAGCAGATTGGATAAGTCCTAGAGAGGACTTGTGGATAGATTAGTGTGAGCTTTTGTGGAAGATTATAATGTATATTTGAGACAAGTATTTGAGAAGACTTGTGAGCAGAGTTGATTAATTGATTTGTTCAAACCCTAGGTTAAGATTTGGTGCATATCTAGTAGAGTTGATTTATGATTGGTCATGCTTTATGGTAAAGCTTGAGGATAGATTTGAAGATAGAGATTGGGTATATTTGTGCTAGATTGAAGGATTGTGTTTAGTACATATTTGAGGAAAAATATTGGGTAAATTTGTGCTAGACCAAAGGACTATATTTAGTGCAAATTTGAGGACAGAGATTGATTAGATTTGTGCTAGATTGAAGGAATATGTTTAGTACAAATTTGAGGACAGATATTGAGCAAATTTGTGCTAGACCGAAGGACTGTGTTTAGTGTAGATTTGAGATAGATATGAGAGCAAGCTTTGGAGGTGATAGAGTATAGAGGATGACAATATCCAGTGGATAGAGGTCCATTAGCCAGGGTAGTGAAGATAGGTCTTTTGAGTGAGGGCAGGAGTCTTCAATGGATAGAGATCCATTAGCCAGTGTAGTGGAGGTAGCAATTCTTCTAGAAGATCAGTAGCCAGACTAGAGGAGAAGGAGTTCTCCTGTAGATAGGGATCCATGAACTTGATTAGGGTATTGGTGTCTCCTTTGGATAGAGGTCCATAAACATTGTAATAGGGAAAGGTTTTCCAAGAGATTTTTTGAGAAAATTTTAGTGAAATATTTTCTCCATGGATTAGCCCACATTGGGTGAACCACATTAAATTGGTGTCTCTATTGTGTGTGGTGATTTGTGCATTTCTTTGATTATTGTTGTTGACATTGCCATTGATATATTGCACAATATTGTTTGAGAAAGAAAATTAAAAAGTGGTCTTATACTGTTCACCTCCCCTCTCAGTATAAGCTTGTGTTCTTCATTGTCATTGATGGAAACCCTATAAAAAAATTCCTTTGACTACAACTGGATTCCTAATCTGCTCCCCCTGACAGGCTGTTCTCCCTTACTAAATTCTCTTCCCCTTTGACATCAATGAAAAAGGGCTATTTGAGGCTAAAAATAATACACTTAGCATAGCCCCATCACCACCTCATTTTATTGAGGTCATTAATTTTGGGATTGGAGTAAACCTACTCCCAAATTACAATGCTCTTCTTCTTTTTCAATATTTTTTTGAACTTTTAAAGTTATACCTCTTTGAATATTTTGAGCATCCTTTTTCTTGCTTATCTTTGGAAGTTCTATAAAAATTTTTCTACACCACTTTACTCTATGCCCAAAATTATTGCAATTGTAACACCTAATTTTGTAGTCCTTGAAAGGTGCAAATGGCTTGAAATTTCTCTTGGCAAAACCATAATCATTCTTACAATGAACCCTGCAATGTATAGATTTATGACCAAAAATATTACATGAGTAGCAATAACCTTGGAAGAGATATTCATCTTACCTTGAAGGATATGATCGCATGGTTATTTCTTTGCTTTTCCTGTGATGGTCCCTGTTCCTTGATGATTATTTATTTACTTCCTCTTTGATACTACCACTTCTCAACTTATCAGTATAGGTCTTAGAATCTTCTTCAAATACCTTCTTTGATGTTTCTATTTATTTTGAGCTTGACTCCTCTTCTTGTACCTCTTGACCTTCCTCATAACCAAGTCCAATATTCATAAATGGAGATCTCTATGTTTTGATAATATCATCCAAATATTTTGAGATTTTCTTAAACTGATATATCTTATTATTGGATTTCTCAAGTTCCTTCCTTAGAATTTTAGCTTCATGTTATAGTCTTTCACATTCTAGTTCTTTTGCCTTTAATTGTTCAGCCATACCTTCTTCAACTTTATTTACCTCTTCATTCTTAAGTTTTAAATTGGTGAGATCTTGTAGAAGTTTTGCCTTTGTTTTCTCATCCTCTTGTACTTGATCCTTCAATATTAAGTTCTTTCTTTTCAACTCTTCAAAATCAAGTTCCTTTTCCATATCAATTGTGGCTTCCTCTTCCTTTTTTGAATATATCTATTTTCTAGGTCTTTAATCACAAGAGCATCTTCTTTTTCTTCTTCTTGGTTTTTGACACTAGGAGCATCTTCATTCTCTTCTATGGCCAAAAATAGGATTTCTTCCTTTTCATTATCGAAGAAGATTTCATCACTTTCACTTGAAGCACTGCTTTCTTCTTCAACATAAAAACTCTTCTTGTGCCTTTGAAAGATCTTATCATGCTTGCCTTGACCATGCATATTTTTCTTTTCATAATAAATTTTTTTTTCCTCCTTTTTCTTGTAATCCTTTTCCTCTTCACTTCTACTACCTCCATTTTATGGACAATTAGTTGCATAGTGACCAATGTTACCACAACTAAAACATTTTACAATATGCATATTTTTATGTTTTCTTGGACCCTTCTTATTTCTTGTCACAAAGTCAGCCTCTTCTTCACTGCTCGATTCATCACTTGATACTTGTTATTTATTCTTTTCCTTCTTTTAAACTTTGAATGTTACCTCTCTTTTTTATGTTTGTTCTTTTTATATCCTCATATCATTGGCTGTGATAATTCCATGCTTAGATTTTTGAGATCCTTCATCTCTTCTATTGTTGAAACCTTTGCATCATATCTCTAGGGAGTGACATCAATATTTTCTCCAATTTCATGAATAGTGTTAACAACCTTATCAACACAAAGTAGATACATAGCAATATATTTATTATATTTCATCTTCAAGTCTTCAAACTTCCTTCTGTGTTTTTGAATTTTTGCCATTTTGACCTTGTCATCTCCTTCATATGTTCTTTGTAACTTATCCTACATTTCTTTTGTTGAAGTATATTGCATGAATTTCACAAAATCTGATTCACTTAACCCACTCAAAATTTTATTCATTGCCTTGGTATTATCTTCATATGGTTTCTTACCACTTGCATCTATAGGAGGAGTTGTAGATGGTATGAATCCATTTTCAATAGATTTCCATGTGTCATATCCATGTGCCATCAAATAATTCTTCATCCTCACACTCTAGAAAGCATAGTTAGTCCCATCAAACAATGGAGTCTTATTTTATGAAAACCCTTCCTTATGAGCCATGTGTTTTTCTGTAATATATTTCTTAAAGCTTTTAGGCTTTCACAAAGGAACCCACTCTAATACCAATTGAAAAACACAAGCTTATACTAAGAGGGGGGTGAACAATATAAGATAAAAAATTTTACTTTTCTTTCCAAAGTAGTATTATCCAATATTATCAATTGTAATAATGAAACAATGCACATATCATCACACACATAAGAGACATAAATTTAACGTGGTTCACCCAATGTGGGCTAAATCTATGGAGAAAATATTTCTTATAATTTTTCTCAACAAATCTCTTGGGAACCAATTCCCTATTACAATGTCTATGGGTACCAAACCAAAGGAGACACCAATCCCCTATGCTATGGTTCATGGACTTATATCCATAGGAGAAACAAATTCCATTTCCTTTGGTTCATGGACCTCTATCCATAGGAGACACCAATCCCCTTTGCTCTAGTTTGTGGACCTCTATCCATAGGAGAAACCAATCCCCTTTTATTTGGTTTGTGGACCTCTATCCATAAGAGACAACAATCCCCTTTGATTTGGTTTGTAGACCTCTATCCATAGGAGACACCAATCTCCTTTGATCTATTTCATAGACCTCTATCCATAGGAGATACCAATCCCATTTACTCTAGTTCATGGACCGCTATCCATAGGAAACACCAATATCCTTTGCTCTTGTTCATGGACCTCTATCCATAGGAGACATCAATCCCCTTTTCTATAATTTGCTCCAAGCCTTTACACAAGGCTTGCTCAAATTTACTCTAAAACCTGCTCAAATCTACTCACCATACTTTCTCAAATCAACTTACCAAACCTGCTCAATTTTGCTTACCAAACCTACTCAAAACATCTCACCAAACCTACTCAAATCAGCTCACCAACCTGCTCAAATCTTCTTACTATCACTGATCAAATCAGCTCACTGGACCTGCTCATCATCACTGCTCAAACCTGCCTCAATTATACTTACAGAATGTGCTCAAATATTCTCAAATCTTGCATACAAACAATGCTTATATCCTTCTCAAAAGTGTTTTCTTTGACTAAAGTAATTCATACATATTCTACCCAAAATTATTTTATCTTCATGAACATATGAAGAATGATATGCACTACAAATACTCAGTATGTTATTTCACATTCATTAAGTCTGACGCTTTCATATGTCTCACATTCATTGCATTTAAAAGGATACTCTAGTCTAGAACTTGATAGTTGACCTTGTTATGTACTTCCAAAATTAATCAAAACCAATGCACATACTTGCTTCACAAAACTGGTCTATAGCCCTTGCAAATTTTTTCCCAATATCACTCAAAACTAATGCATAGATTTGCTTCACAAGATTGGTCTATAACCCTTGCAAGTTAATTCCCAATATGAATCAAAGTTAATGCACCAATTTTTACTCAAAACCTTGCTAGTATATTTTCAAATTCATTCAATAATAATGCACAACTTTGTTCTCAAACCTTAGCACATATATTTTCAATTTTGTTCAACAATAATGCACAACTTTTTTCTCAAACCCTAGCACATATATTTCTAATTTTATTCAACAATAATTCACCATTACTCCCATATTCAATAAATAACTAATGCACATCAAATTTTCTTTTAAAACCTTACACTTTTATTTCCAATTTCTATCAAAAAAAGGCACACTCAATCAATCCTTATTTCTCCAAACATATGACAACTCAACCACCTTAAGAAGGAATTAAATCACCATACCTATAAAAATACCTTGATGATAATATACCTTCCAAACCTACTTCAAAAATAATTTCCCTTTCTTGTCCCACTCAAAAACTAGTTAGTAAATCTCTCTTTCAAATCATCCACAATAAAACCCTTCTCAAAAATATATGCACAATAAGGCTTGAAAAAAATATTTTATGACTCCTTTTTAGTCTCCCAAAATAAATCTTTTAGTAGTGACTAAGCCCTTAAATTTCCTTCTTCTACCATACAAAAATACATTTAAAAATTAAACCATAATCACACCTTATAACTCCTACTTTCACAATATACAAAAGATAAATTTTAATTTATCTCAATATGCCTTATAACACCCTCACATCACATGCAAAAGATAATTTTCCATTTATCCCAATACACCTAATACAATGTGCAAATGACAAACTTCAATTTATCCCAATACACCTAACACAATGTGTGAATGATAATCTTCAATTTATCCTCATACACCTTATGACTCCCACTAACTCAAAATAGAATATACAAAATAGCTATTAATGTTGCACCTTATGACTCCCACTTAATAAGAATTAAAAAATTATTGTCCTTACCTCGAAAACCGAACTATCAAAATGTTGTGCAAGAGATTTGATCTTCTCACCTTGCCCAATGCAGTGCTCTCCTAAAGGACCTCCGACTAGCTAAGATAGCCCAGGGGGTGAAACCTAAGGGTTTGACAATAATATTTTTATCCTTCACAGCTTTATCCTCCAACCAAAAATCACACAAAAAAAACCTCACGGTGGGATTCGAACCTCTATCTCTCTGCATAGCGAACTAACCAGCTGAGACACACCAACGGGTGGGAACCAAGATGCACAACCAATTAATTATCTGCTTCATATTTTTACCAACAACGAACTTTCTCACTACGCTCCCTGCCCTCTTCATTCATTGAAAACAATGTGCTAGAATAATATCGAATCACATGATTAAAACCTTAGCTTTGCATATGATTTTTGCTCCTCCATTTATGTGTCTTTTCATTTTCACCATGGACGTCGACGCTTTGATTTTTGATTTTTGACTTTTATGCTTGCCCTTGGCACCTTTTAAACTGAAACCCATTTGAATATTTAAATTAAATATTATAATATTATTTTTTAAAACCTTTGGCCCTTTGATATATTAAATCCTTTTGTCTTTAAACCTTTGTCCATTTGAAAAATATTTTTATTCTTGAACCTTTGTTCCTTTGAAATATTAAATTTGTCCTTGCTCAAGCCTTTGTCCATCTCTTTATAATATTTAAATATTGGTATTTAAATATTATAATCCTTAAAAATAATTGTCTTGCTTTGCAATAAACTTCCTTTGTAATAATTTGTCCAACCTTAAAACCTTATCAACCTTAAAGAATATTTTTTCCTTGAGTACCATGCATCCTTTGACATCAATGACAACTCAATATACTCAATATTTCCAACAATGATGAGATGTTTTTGATATGTGACGTGTTGATATTTTTTTATTAGATTTGATATAATGGTGCTTTGATGCGGTGTAGTTGACTAAATAGTTGTATCTTTGATTGATTGGCCTTACCATAGATATAGATAAAGGGGAGATGCCCCCAATTGGGATATGTGTTGAGATTTGTGCATGCGAGTGGTGGTCTCTAGACCTGATATAGGAGAGTGTTCACTTTATTTTAGCGATCGCTGCATAATATGATCTCATTATGTTTAAATGGTGGCCTATGATGCCATATTCATGATATCATTTAAAACATAATGAGGTACCTATAATATGTACAATGAAGTATATTATTTTGAAAATATTTTTCCTCTCATCAATGTTTAAGTGCCATACTCTATGAAACACTTAATTGCATAGATGAGGTACCTGTAGTATATACATGAGATATAATATGTTTTCTTCTCATCAATGTTCAAATGCCATTCTCTATGAAACATTTGACTACGTAGATGAGGTACCTATATTATTTACATGAAATGTATATATTGTTTGTTCCTTATCAGTGTTCAAATGCCATTCTCTATGAAACATTTGACTACGTAGATAAGGTGTATGATCTTCATCAATGTTTAAATACCATTCTCTATGAAACACTTGACTGCATAGATGAAGTTATTTATCTTATCAATGTTCAAGTGCCATTCTCTATGAAACACTTGATTGTAGATAAGATATAGGATTTTCACCAATGTTCAAGTGCCATTCTCTATGAAACACTTGATTGCATAGATGAAAATGTTTTGATTCTTATCAATGTCCAAGTGCCATTCTCTATGAAACACTTGGCTACGTAGATAAGATATAGGATTTTCATCAATGTTCAAGTGTCATTCTCTATGAAACACTTGACTACATAGATGAAAATGTTATGCTTCTTATCAATGTCCAAGTGCCATTCTTTATGAAACATTTGGATGCATAGTTTAATTTTCATAAATATCTAAGTACCATTCTCTATAAAACACTTGACTACGTAGATGAAAATAGTTTGATTTTCATCAATGTCTAAGTGCCATTCTCTATGAAACACTTAGCTACGTAGATGAAAGATAGTTTGATTTTCATCAATGTCTAAGTGTCATTCTCTATGAAACACTTAGTTGCATAGATGAAAGATAGTTTGATTTTCATCAATGTCTAAGTGCCATTCTCTATGAAACACTTAGCTATGTAGATGAAAGATAGTTTGATTTTCATCAATGTCTAAGTGCCATTCTCTATGAAACACTTAGTTGCATAGATGAAAGATAGTTTGATTTTCATCAATGTCTAAGTGCCATTCTTTATGAAACACTTAGTTGCATAGATGAAATATATTTTGATTCTTATCAATGTTCAAATGCCATTCTTTATAAAACACTTGACTGCATAGATAATATATTGATAGATTCTTATCCATGTTCAAATTTCATTCTTTATGAAACATTTGACTGCGTAGATAAGAGTTTTGTTCTACAAGCCTTTTGCAAAGCTTTGATATGAACTATAAGATCTTTTGTGATGAATGTAAGATGTTTGCAATTATAATATTTTCAAATTGATAAATTTATGATTTATTTAGTATTCTTTGCAAATATTTTGCAAAGTGATGGAGAATGATCTTTACAAATATTTTTGTAAAGTAATAGAATGATATTTGAAAATGCTTTTATGATTTGATTTTGCATTCTTTGCAAATATTTTTGCAAAGTGATAGAGAATGATCTTTTAAAGAGGTATTGAAAAGTAATGGAATGAACTTCACAAAATGTTTTACAAAGAAGTAGAATGTTTTAAATATTTTTAAGTATTTATAATAATTTTTAAATTTCTTGAAATATATTTTGATTGATATTTGAGAAGTGTGACATTGATGCTCTATATTTTTCTATTGTAGTGAGTTAAAATAAATCTTGAAATGGTTGTAAAATTTTACAAAAGGCTTGTAGAATGATTTTATGTTCTTTCATTTAAAAGTGAAATTGCTTTTAAGGAGAAATATTTAGCATTACTAAATTTCTTAACATATGAGAAAGGGTAACAAGAGTATACAAGTTCATTACCTAATGCATATGCAAATATTTACATGTACATGAGGAATTGGGCTTGATACTCATTGCCCCATCTGATGTGTTGAAATATTCACGAATTTTGTATTGTAAAAAAATATTTCAGACTGAGGGTAACGCTCCCATATGGACAATCCAAGAGAAGAAGAGGTCCTTCTCCCATTCCCGACATGTGTACAAAGAAATGTATATGCACAGAACATGGGAAAAGGACATCCCCTAATCTAGGAGGTCCATATGATAACATTACCTTGAGTTCGAAGGAACTCATTTGTATGAATGAATAGATGACATCCATGCTAGCTTATAGGCTATTAGGATGCACAGGGATTTGATAATCGACTACTTGATATAGTCATAAATGATTATGGGTACATAAAGTGTTGATTACCAAACCTTGATGCTTCCAAAGAGCATATAAGTTAGCTAAGATATTTTATTTTTAAGAAGGAAGAATTGATAAGTTGTTATCACCTATCAAGAGGGAGGAAGTTCTCTATCTATTTTATGTGAATAGATAGAGAATATCCATTTTGATAGGTGATAATTTTTGAACTTGTGATGCTTGATTGCATATTTGCATAATATAGTTAATTGGAAATAGAACTCTATTAATCCAATAGTATTATTAGGCAAATAGCTGATGGTGAGAGTATGATTTATGGATGTTCTATTATTGTAGAGGCTTAGGCAGCTATGAAGACAATATAGATCTAGTATCTAGTGAAGCGTACAAGTAATTGCATGCTCACAAGGCATTGGATCTATAAGGCCTCATAGTTTGATAGACCCTTTTAAACAATAATCTATGAGAGACTTGATTTCATTTGATAGAATGCCAATGATATGAACCAGGAGGATACGAAGATAACATTGATCTAGTGCCTAGTGAGATATACAAATGATTATAGATCTACAAGATATTGGATCAATAAAGTCTTCGATAACCTCATGGACTATCGAAGGTAATCATTGAGATTTGTAAAAATGTGATAGCATGTTGACACAATAAATCAAAGAGGAAGTAAAGGTAACATTGATCCATTGCCTAATGAGATTTATGAGGAAGTTGCAAACCTATGCATCATTGGATCAAGGGAACCTTACAATTCCTATGACTTATTGGAAAGATAACATGAGAGAATTTGATTCATGTTTGATTGCATACTAAAAATGGTATGTCGAGAGAGGAGGAGTACCCTTAATCATCCATTCATATATAAATTTGATAAGTAATTGTTAATCCATATGAGAATGGATGATTAAAGGAATCTTAGCCCTCATGACCAACCGAATGAGTAAGCGATGATGATATATTAGGTATGATTTTGTGAACTCGAATGATAGGCCAATCAGGGAAGAGAACCCCATTCAACCAATAACTAGTAGAATTCACAAATGATTATGAATTTATGAGAAATTGGTTGAATGTGATTTCTCATCCTTGAATGGACTATCAGATGAGTTATATGTGAAGAATGTGATGAATAGATATCATGACACATTCGATAGACTGCTCTTAAATTCTCTTATACAATACATCATTTTGTATTATAGAAGAGAAAGAGGTGTCTTTGAGGAGTCTATAGAATAATCATGAATGTTGATAGAATAAAATTATTTTGTTGAGAAGTATTGTAGATATGTATTGTTGATAATGTTGTAGAATGTTGTTGAAATTAATGATATGACTTATGTGTAAGATAGAAGAAAGTAAGTTGTATGTATTGTTTGATTTTAAGAGATAGAAGAAGATAGATAGAAATTTGATTGTCATTTATTTGTTGATTGCCCCCAATATTGGGATAGAAGAAAGGGAAAAGGTTGGGTCATCAGGGTTATGGATGATCACATCATACATCACTTAACCCAAGAGAGGGAGAAGAAGAGAAGAAGGATGATAGTAGAGAAGTGGGATATAGAAGAAGATTGTAGAGGATAAGATTTTTGGACTGAGAGAGTTTACTCAACATATTAGTTAGCCTAGGTGGATGCAATGCAGATGTATTTATAATAAGGATTGGCCTTTGCATCATAGTAAACCCTCATGACTTGATGGTATGATCAAGAAAATGAGGTAAACATGCAAGGGGTGAAGTGTGTATGATTATATGGTGGTTCTTATCATGTATTCAATCAAATGAGCAAGCAAATGACTCGATGTGCTTTATGCATAATATCATTTAAGATGAATGATGTTAATTGGTTCTTTATGTTCTTGGCCATCCAATGTGGCTAGGTGGTAGGCTCCTGATCCAAATTTAGTTATGATAATAAAGGGTCCTAACCAATTAGGCTCAAATTTTCCTTTAAGATCAACATCGGCATTAGTGTTCTTTTGATTTTATTTGAGGACTAAGTCCCCAACTTCAAAATATCTATGATGTACTTTCTTGTTGTAAGCTCATCGAAGTCTATTATGGTATATTCTGAGGTGTTCTAAGGCATTGATGCATTTTTCTTCTAAGAGTTCTAGTTGTTGTAAGTGGCTTGAGTGATATTCATCTCCTATCGAAGAATCTTGTAATAAGACTCTTAAAGAGGGGATTTCAAGTTCAAAGGGAAAGACTACTTCGATACCATAAACTAATGCATATGGTGTTGCCCCAATGGGAGTACGCACACTTGTACGATATGCCCATAAGGTAGGATAAAGTTGTAAGTGCCAATCTCAACCATTTTTATTGACTAGCTTCTTAAGGATTTTGATTAGCATTTTGTTGGAGGACTCAACTTGTCCATTTCCTTATGGGTAGTAAGGTGTAGACCATTTCTATTGAATTTTGTATTTGGTGCACATTTTGGTGACCTCTTTATTTTTAAAAGGGGTACCATTATCTACGATTATGGTTGAAGGGATACCATATCGGCTAATGATTTGATTTAGGATAAATTTTGATACTTGGATGCTTATGGTAGAGGATAGAGGTATTGCCTCAACCCATTTAGTGAAATATTTTATAGTTATAATAATGAATTTATGTCCATAAGATGATTGAGGGTTTATTTTACCTATGATATCCAATCCCCAAGAGGAGAAAGGCCAAGGAGATGTGATAGGTTGAAGTTCTTGAGATGGAGCATGAACAAGATTGTCATGTCATTGATATTTATCACATTTCTTGACATAGTTGTGAGTATCCTTTTCCATGGAGGGCCAATAATAGCCCATCCTAAGGAGCTTTTTGGCTACAACTAGTCCACTAAAGTGACCACCACATGATCCATCATGGGCTTCTTTTATGAGAGTTTGTGCTTCATATGAGTTTATGCATCTAAGGAGTATACCTTCAAAGGAGCATATAGAATATCTCCAATGATGATATATTTACAAGCTTTCAGCCTAAATTATCTATATTTTTGAGAGTTAAATCCTTTAGGGAATGTTCCTTCCTTGAGGAAATTGAAAATATCTTGGTACCAAGGTGCTTGAGGTATAGATGTTTTGATATTACATATGTTAAGAGGTAGTAAGCATGATTCTATTATAGAAGGTTCATTGATTGACCTTATGATAATAGCAACTTCTTCATATTCCAATTCTAAAGGGATGAGAGATGTAATTATTACCATAGCATCAACATGGTGATTGCTAGAATGTGGTATGGCTTCTATGGTTATTTGATCGAAATGAGTTTTTAATAAGTCTACAATATCTTTGTATGGTTTTAGCTTTTCATATTTGGTTTGATAGGTATCATTTACTTGGTTGATTACTAGTTGTGAATCACCATATACTATTATATTTTTTATATTTAGTTTTATTGTAGCCCTAAGACCTAAAATAAGTGCTTCGTATTCTTGTTGTGTTGGTGCAAGAAAAGTGAAGTTTAAATGATAGTGGGATGAGTTGTTATTGTGGGGTGACTAGGATAATTCCTACCCCTATACCTTTTGCACATCTAGCTCCATCAAAGTACAAGACCCATGTTTTAGGTTCTTGGACTTCTATTGATGAGACCATCTCATCAGGAAAAGAGATATTTATAGGATGTTCTGATTCTAAAGGAGCTACGACAAGTTGATCTACTATAACTTGTCCTTTTAGCAAATTTTGGTTTATGAATTCTATGTCAAATTCACTAAGGGCTATGACCCATTTGGTAGTTCTACCTGATAGATAAGGTTTTGACATGAGGTAACATAATGGATCTACCCTTGCTAAGATATAAGTCTTTTGACTAAGCATGTAATATCTTAGTTTAAGAGATGAGAAGACGACCGCTAGGTAGATCTTCTCTAATGGTGTATAATGAGTTTCATAATTTACTAAGGTCCTACTAATATAGTAGATTGCCCTTTCTCTATGTTGTTCATCATATTGGGCTAATAGAGCTCCTAAGGCATGTTCAGTAGTAGCTATGTATAGCAATAATGGTTGATTTAAGTTTGGTGGCACCAAGATAGGTGGTGTTAAGAGATAAGTTTTTAGGGCTTCAAAGGCTTCTTGGCATCCTTCATCCCATTCAAATTTGGCTCCTTTCTTCAATAATTTGGAGAAAGGTTGACACTTATCTACAAGTTGTGATATGAATCTACGTATAGCCTGTAATTTTCCTTGAAGGCTTTGTAACTCAGTTAAATTTTTAGGTGGTGGCATGTTGGTTATGGCAGTGATTTTAGAGGGATCAATTTCAATCCCACGATGAGATACGATGAATCCAAGTATCTTTCCTGATTTCACCCCAAAAATGCATTTTAGGGGTTTTATTCTGACTTTATAGTCTCGTAGTCTTTGGAAGATGCATCTAAGATCTCGAGTATGGTCTTTCCTTTTTTGAGATCGACCTATAATGTCATCCACATAATCTTCCACTATTTTATGCATGAGATCATGGAATATGTAGGTCATGGCTCTTTGATAAGTTGCTCCTACATTTTTAAGGCCAAAAGGCATGACCTGATAGCAGAAGGTTCCCCAAGGGGTAGTGAAAGTTGTTTTAGATTGATCTTCTTCTATGATCTTGATTTGG
Organism: Wollemia nobilis; assembly: GCA_028583015.1. NCBI lineage: Eukaryota > Viridiplantae > Streptophyta > Pinopsida > Araucariales > Araucariaceae > Wollemia > Wollemia nobilis. Next base: position 7,672,112 of record JAQPPZ010001411.1, read on the forward strand.
TTATAGCCTGAGAATCCATCCATTAAGGATAACATTTTAGATCCTACAGTGAAGTCGACTATCATGTCTATATTAGGTAAGGGGAAATCATATTTAGGACAAGCATTGTTTATATCTCTAAAGTCAATACAAATTCGAATGGATCCTTCTTTCTTAGTGATAGGAATGATGTTGGAGATCCAATATGAATAATCTATGGCTTTTATGAAGCCAACATCTAGTAGTTTTTGAAGTTCATCCTTTATTAGAAGGGTGACTCTTGGATGTATTTTCCTTAATTTTTTTTGATAGGTTTGGCATCAGGATGTACTACTAGATGGTGGACTACCAATGAGGGGTCAAGTCCTAGCATATCATCATATCCCCAAGTAAATATGTCAGAGAATTATTTTAATAGGTTTGTGTATTCTATTTATTCTTCTTGGGTTAGGACTTTTCCTAGTTTGATAAGGCATGGATCTTGATCTATTCCAATGTTGACTTCTATGGTTTCTTCGATTAAAGCTTGTGACTCATATTCAAAATGAAGAGGGGCATCTATAATCCCTAGTTCTTTAAGTTCTTGAGGATCTATAGATATTTGTTCCAAGTCGGAAGGTTGGGCTAAATTTAAACTGAAGATCTGATCTAGAGACTCTTCTATATGATAATTGTCTAAAGACTCTTCAAGATCTTCATTGATTGAAATGGCTTCTAGATGAACTAACTCTAACATGTTAATGCTCCCAAATCATATAGTTTTATGAGGGGTTTGATTGAGGAGTGACCATAGTTCTTCTTATACCCCATTGAGAGCCATGTATTGATCCGGAGTAGTCATCTTTATCCTCTTCTCCAGATAGAGGAGAGGGTTCATTTTTATTGGGGATAAATCCAATCCCACATCATGTTAGCCAAGGTATAGCTTCTAAAGGTTCTTTAATACCTTGTTCATAATGACCTAGGCCCTTACCTTGATAACCCATATTAACAAGCATTTGTTTAACTATGGGGAAGGCAGGTGACATGTAACATGTAGCGTAGGTTCATTCAGTAGGCATAAGGTTGCATCCTTGGATTCTCTCATCGAAGGTAGTCCCACCATGGATGAAAGTGCAAGATCCTATCTAAATTTTGAGTCCCTTTCTACTAGGCATACCTATATCTCGAGGAGAAAGGAACATGCTTACTAGTTCTATGAAAGGATCTAGTTTTTAACAAATGTGGTTAATTTGATTAGTACTAAGGGATGATTGAGGGAGTTTCCTCTAAGTCTATAAGAGGTTCCTCTAATATTTCCTTCCCTTTATCAATTTTTGATTGATCATTTGACTTAGTTGATTGTATGGAAGGGCAGAGATTAAGTTCTTGTAAATCTATAGAATTGCACATGGTAAAAGGTTTCAGATCTCTAGGAACGTGGATGACCCTTCCTTGATATTCATATTTAAGGCATTGATGTAAGGTAGAGGGTACGACCCTCATGGCATGTATCCATGGTCTTCCAAGAAGCATATTATAAGTTACATCACATGATATGATATAAAAGAGGGTGTTTAAGACATGAGGCCCTACTTTGATAGGTAAAGTAATGGTGCCTATCACCTCTCATTCTTCATTATCAAAGGCCCTAATAATGAGGTCTAATTTTTGTAAATCATTTTTAGTTAAGTCAAAATTTCATAAAAATTTGATATTACAAACATTCAAGGCTGATCCATTATCTACTAAGACTCTCTTAATATATTTATCACCTATTTGCATTATAATGTAAAGGGGGAATCCCCTGATATGGTTTCGAGAGGAGTGTCTTCCTCATGAAAGGCTAAAATAGCATTATTAATTCTAGTTAACCCAACCATGTTGGTGATATCATTTGGAGATAGGTCTTGAGGGACTTCTTGTTCACTTAAGAGTTTTAACAATATTTCCCTATGAGCGGGTGATGTTTTTAGGAGTTCTAGAAGGGAGATATTTGTGGGTACTTCTTCTAATTGTAGATGAAGATCGAAGGTATGCAAAGTGTTTTGAGAAGGTGTAACCACCAAGGGTGATTTATTAGGAATGTTGATTTTTGCTTTTGGGACAACCACTGGGGGTTGATCCGAAGATTGATTCTTTGCTTGTTGTCTAGTTATGGCATGGGAAGATCTTGATAGGCGAATGGCACCTACAAAGTTAGCTAATTTTTGATCATGTGTTGGTAGGGGGTCTTGAAATATTCCCATACCTTTGTTAGGGTTTTGTTTTTTATTAATTGTCACTTTTCCTTCCTCAATGAGGTCTTGAATAATGTTCTTTAGGGTTCTACACTTATTAGTAGTATGCCCTTCTATTTGGTGATAGTCACAGTATTCATCTTGTCTATACCAAAAGGGTACTCCTTTTGATAAGTCCCAAGGTCTAATGGGTGGAAGTTCTATTAGTTTAGATTCGAGGAGTATTTTTAGCATGGTTGTTTGAATTTGTCCTATATTGGTATATTGCCTTTGAGGTTTGTCCTCCTTTTGGATAACCAATTTTTGAGGAGCATTTTGAGTAGTGTTTACATTGTTGTTTTGTCGAGAATCGGTTACACCATCTCCTACGACATGTTTGTTTTTGTATTGCCCCTTGTTAGAGGGATTTTCATCCTCTTTCTTATTATAGTTGAGTTGGCCTCATCTTATGAGGATGACCTCTACCCTTTTAGCCATGTCAATGACTTCTTCGAAAGAGGTTAAGTTTGTCATCTCCAAGGGATATGACAATTGTTCATGGAGGTTTCATAAGAAAATATGTAAGAGTTCCTTAGGAGGAGGAATGTATTGGAGTCTCCCTATGAGGGCTCTCCATTTGGCCAAGAAATCTATGAATTTCTCATTTTTACCTTGTTTAAGTTGGTAAAGGTCATCTATGGTAACCTTATCTTCTATATAGATCAAAAATTGTTTAACAAAGGCTTCCATAAGTTCTTTAAATTTCTTAATGGAATGATGAGGTATTTGAAAGTACCATTCTAAGGCTAACCCACTAAGGCTTTTAGGGAATAACCTAAGGAGAAGTTTTTCATCATGATTGATGTCACTACAAGCTATTTGGAATAGCCTTAAATGGTTGATGGGATCTTGTTTTCCATTATACATTTGAAACTTAGGAGTTTCAAAATTCTTTGGAAATGGGTGATTAAGAATTTTAGGATCTAAAGGTTCATTATAGAATTCTTCAAAAGAGTATTTAAGTTTAGATGTCCCTTGAAGGGAGGCAATTTGATGCTCAAGTTCTTCGAACTTGGCATCTCTCTTTTCTAAGTCTAAAATTTTGGTATTGATATTTTGAATATCATTTGATGGAGGTTGAGTATGTGATTGAGTGAATGTATGTGTCATAAAAGGTATACTTGTAAGAGTTGAAATATTTTGATTTGAAGTTGTGATGTGAGGGACTTGAGTAGGTCTCATGTTGAGAGTGAAAAAGGGATTTGTAGTATTAGTTGTTTCACTAGGAAAAGTTGAAAAAGGATTTCCTGAAGTGGGTATTTCTATGGATAAGGTAGGAGGTGTTGTAGAATCAGTAGGTTGTGTCATAGCCACATTGAGACTTGCCAAGGTGTTTTGAATTTCATTGATTTGAGTAGTTGTTGATTGTTCATTAGAATAACCTAAGTTTTCATGCATTGTGGTGGATTCCACTTTCGCTTGTTCTCTAAGTTCTTCTTTAAGAACATCCAAGATGATGTCTTTGTTTCTTTTGATATAATCTCGAACATGGTCCATAGTTTGATAAGGAATTTGTTCAACAATTAATTGTTCCCTTGGTACTTGTTGTGACCAAGGGTTTACTTCTTGTTCAATTTGTCCTTGAGAGGATGATCCTTCCTATGAAGGAATAGGGACACCCTTGTTTTGGGTGTTATAAGGATGTTGAGACATAGTTAGAAGACTTAGCTTCAAAGAGGGGGTTAATTTATTAAAGTTTTGTTTCTAGAGTACTTATAGCAAAGAAGAGAAGATGTTTGATATCCTTATGTCACCCAGATAAGCAACCCTCCTTATGACTCCCACTAATCCACCATAATATACTTGCCAAAGGAGATTGCTCCCCTAAGGTTCATACGTTGGTTTACTCAAGGGGTCGTTAACCTTCCCCCAGTAGGATTAGCAATTGGTTATGTTCTTGTTATCTTAATTTAATGTGATGTAAACTAAGCAAACAAATTAGATGGTCTATTTAAGTTCAACAAACTTTTATCTTAGTTAAGGCAAAAGGAGTGTTCACGTCGGGTTCACCAATTTATGTAGGTGGTGGGAAAACCTCGTGTTCTTTTCCCTTTAGATCTAATTAATGTCAAGTGTGCATGGGGGAGATTCATTAGAATATCTGCTTCCCCACTTGAGGATCTCTTTCCAAAGGAGATCCCGAGGATGTGAAAATCCTCAACACAACTAGACCCCTACTTTTATGCTTTTTCCTATGGTTGTATGAAGGTTGATGTAATGCTTGTTTTGCGGTGTTTATGGGTTCAATTAAGACAAACACCTAAAAGTTTTGGATCTCTATTAATATTGACTCTTTATCGAGCCTTAATGGTTATTTGAACCTAAATCATCAAGAATCATCTAAAATGCAATGCTTAGTTTAAATCACACAAATGCAAGCAAACAAGAGCTAACCTATATGCACTTCAAGTTTTGAATGCACTAGACTAAGGAGATTTTGATTTTAGGGCAAACAAGGAGGGATGCAATCAAACAAGCTAGCCTAAATGCAACTATATGCTTTTCAATTTCTTGCCTAAGTACTTGAATATGAAGGATATGCTAAAACTAAGCCTAGGGTTCCTTAATTGATTAGTATTTTAGTGTTTTGTAAAGAAACTAAAGTGTTTTGTGAAGAAATTGCAAGGTTTTGTAAATGATTTGGGTTTTCTAACTAGGATTCCTTAATTTCCCAAAATAAGTGTGATTTATGTTTCAAAACAATAGAAAATAAGAAACAAAATACAGAGAAAATCAAATTGCTAAGCTAGGGATGGGCCAAGTGGTCGGATTACCTCTCCCGAAGTCTGTCTGCCAAATTCACCACTGAAAAGTGCCAAATTTGCCACTGATGCCAAATTCACCACAAGGGTGGCAAATTTGGTAAAACCTACACAAAAACTAAAAAAATTAGGTTTTCTAATTTAAGGGGTCTATCTGAGGGTTGGATAGGGTAAAAACTTGTCTAAATAGCTGATCAGACCCCTTATTGATAAAAAAATGAGTATGCTTACCTCCTGGAGTGGAATTTGGCTTATTGCCAAATTCACCACTAGGTCTGCCAAATTCACCACTGGAAAATTTGGTCTGAGTGGTGAATTTGGTTATATAACTTTGGTTGCCAAATTCACCACAGGGGTGGCGAATTTGGTCCTGGGCAAGATTTTTGAGGTTTTGAGGTCGATTTTGGCAGGTTTAGATTATGTTTTTGAGCTAAAACTTGGTGAGAATGATCCTAATATGATCTAGAAGGTCTGTGGATAGAAAAATCAGAGGATTGAACCTCTAAAACTTGGTTTTGCCAAATTCACCATAGGGGTGGTGAATTTGGTCCTAGGTAGGATTTTTGAAGTTTCGGGGTGGCGAACTTGGTCCTAGGTAGGATTTTTGAAGTTTCAGGGGTGGCAAACTTGAATTTACATGGTGGAATCGGTAGCCGCCACAAATCTGGGCAGGCTGTCCAGCTTTTTATGACTGCCACAGTATTCTGCGATGTCCGCCCCAGAAGTCGCCACACAGATCTTCGCACATTCCGCTCCTATAACCACCATGCCACAATAATTTTAAACCTTTTACGTCGCTAAAAGCACCAGGAAAGGGACAAGCATTCAATCCGGCGAGGACCAAGATTATGCATGACATTTTTGTTGAAATTACCAAAAAAAAAAAAATTGTTTATCCTAATCACATTGTTAGGGGCATAACTTTATGTTGGGGACTCTGTTTGATCCATTTAAGAAGCATTGGAAAGATCAAAGAGAGGAAAATAATTTTATAAGGTAAATTTATCACAAACATAGTTGTCAATATGTTTGTGGAAAAAACGCTACGAAGGCCTTGAAAAATACAAAAACAAAAAAGATACTAAAAATAGTGATTTTCTATTTCTATATTTTTGTAGGTAAAATGCATCACGAGCCATGTTGACACATTAGTAGAATATAAAACACAAAAGGACAATTTAGATGTATGTAATTTTTAATTAAATGCACTTTCTAAATTTTAGATGAGTGGCCTACTAAAAATATGAGTTACATGTGTTTATGTTTATGTTGTCCACAATGATAAATTGTGACCTTATTAAGGATGAATGGCCTGTGTTTATAACATTTGCGCTTCAAATTAGGTTTTCACGGGGACTTTGCACATCTTGTTAAATTATTACATCTATATATATATATATATATATATATATTAATTTCCCCTTTTTTATATGCAATTTGGAGAAGAAATAATTAATTTCATAAGATGACGTATATCCCTGGGCTTTCACAGACCCTTGACACTTCATTAGGCTTATGTGTGTATTGTTTCTCATAGTGTCTTATTTCTTTTGCTTTTATTAGATAAATGACTTAAGTCATGGTATTTAAATGAGGGTTCATACATACATACACTTAGGAAATATGTTGTGAATATGTGCTACAGGAATATACTATGAAAACATACTACAAAGACTTATTACGAAACCATGCTATAGAAATGAATTAAAAACATATATTACAGACATGTATTACAAAAAATATTATAGAAATATTTTAATTATATATTTTTTCTTTTTTTCCTTTTCCCTCAAACTTTATTAATAAAACTATTATATTACTCATTTTGCTTTTCCTTTTTCTCTCCCAAACTAAATTTCTGGCTATATAGCCAAAACATAGGAGGAAAATTTTATTCAGAGTGATTTATATTATATTATATATATATGATTTAATGGTGGAGTAGAGTCAGGGGGAAGAGAGAAGAGAATGGGAAGGAGTTTGGAGAGTGAGCATGTGTTGGATTAGCTGGAAAAGAATTATTTTGAGCAAACAAAATTTATAGGTAGACTCGTTTTGAATATCTTTTAGTTATTTGGGTGATGTTGAGTAGCTTCTGGTGCATGTTATGTGTATATGTTTTAGTGGAAAAAAAATATCACTTCACTTAAAGAGAAAAATATATGGAATGGTATTCTTTGATATGCAAAGATTCCCCATCAAGGTAAGCGAAGGTGAGCGCAACAATGCTAGGGAAATAAAGTAAAAATATTTTAATAGTGCCAAAAAAGTGCTAGGGCAGTGAAGGTAAGTGTAGCAGTGCTAGGAAAATTAATTAAAAATATTTTTACAATGCCACAATAGTGGTAGGGCAGCGAAGGCTAGTGTAGCAGTGCTAGGGTAGCGAAGTAAAAATATTTTAATAGTGTCATAGTAGTGCTAGGACAGCAAAGGCTAGTGAAACAATGTTAGGGTAGTGACATAAAAATATTTTAATAGTACCATAACAATGCTAGGGTAGCGAAGGCTAGTGCAACACTGCTAGGGAAATGAAGTAAAAAAAATAACAGTGTCGCAACAGTACTAGGGCAACGAAGGCAAGTGTAGAAATGTTAGGGTAGTGAAGTAAAAGTATTTTAATAATGCTATAGTAGTGCTAAGGAAACGAAGGTGAGTGCAACAGTTCTAGGGAAATGAAGTAAAAATATTTCAACAGTGTCGTAGTAGTTCTAGGGTAGTGAAGGCTAGTATAGTAGTGCTAGGGCAACAAAGTAAACATAGTTTTTATTTGGTATTTTTAAATTGGAAGTATAATTTGGAAAATTGGTTTCTTGTTTTTTATGGAGAATGAAGAGGAACGTTTGGACTTCTCAAAGGACACCTTTGAGGGACAATGAATTTTTTCAACTCCAAGGGCCAAGGGTCTCATTTTTGGACAAGATTTAGAAGTTGAGAACTAGGTGTCCTTGGGTTTTTTGAGTGACTATAATAATACTACATGTTATCGAAATTTAGTAGATAGAGGAGATTCTATGTCAAAAGGTTCAGATCAAGTCAGTTGTCCTATTGACTGCTCACTCTTAGGTGTATCATAACACTCTACTCAAGTGATGGGTATAATGAATGAGCAATCATTTCATTACAGTGAAGAAAAACTTGAGCAAGCACCAAAAAATCCAAACTCACTTTGTCTGATAGAGTTTCCTTTATTTGGTTCTAGTTTTATTGGTAAAATTCTTGATTTAGAGGCCCTAAGTGGAGTGGATCTAAACTTACAATCAATACAATCTACAAATCTGGTTACTAAAGTGCTTAAGACACATAAATTGGTTCAAAAAGAAGGTCGAAGATCATAATGGTAATTGGAAAAGACTTGAGGATGGAACAAGTTTTAAAGTTTTTAGGGAAGGCCTTTATTGGAAAGTTTAATGGACATCAAATAGTTGATAATACACTAAATGAGTCGTTGCAGAAGGTATGGGTCCCAATATTAGTATATGGGTCAATTTTTCACTTACTTTGCAAAGGGTGGATAGGTTTCCTTTTTTGATATGAGGAAGATGCACAAAAAATGTTGGGAGGTTATTGGTATTACGGGTCTTATTTTTTGGCTTTTAAGTTTTGGACAACTTACTTTGATCCTAGGACTAAATTTGCTAGGAAAATCTTGATTTGGGTAAAAAATTTAGGTCTACCAATGGAGTTATGGTCAAAAAGAGCTTTGAAAGTGATTGGATATTCATTAGGTAAAACCTTAGATATAGATATTTCTTTCAAATCTAGTATTTATTTGGTCTGTAGCTTGGGTTTTGGTTGAGATGGATATTAGTGAAGGCTTACTAGACTGTATGGATATAGTTGTGGGGAATACAATTCATACTCAAATCTTGGATTATTTGAAGATTCCTTTTAGATGTTTTCATTGTCATGTTTATGGACATATTGCTAAGGAATGTTCTCAAGATTTCACACGAAAAGTATGGAGGAAAAAACAAATGACTAGTTGGAATTTCAAGTCAGCTAACAACAATCAAGAGATACCTATTTTTCATATCTCAATAGGGCTCCCTGATTTGGCACAAACAAGCAAAAAGAATGTTTTTGAACCTAGAACCAAAAATATGGATAAGGAAGAAAACATTTTGGACCTAGCTTTGTCTTCATTTCACTATTCATAAGTGGCTAGAGAAGTAGACAGTGTCATAAAGAAAACTATGAAAGGATTGGAACCCATTACTATTAATTTTGTTGGTCAGATATCTAAGCTTTATGAAAAATATTATACGTAGAATAATATGGACTTAGGTAATAAATAAATTTGTACACTTCCTTATGAATGTTCAAAGAGGAGTCCCAAGGACAAGGAATTTTCAAAGATTTTGGATAATGGATCGGTAACCTCAATCACATTGAATAAGGATTGTAATCCAATTATTTATACTATTGATGGAAGTCTTTGTGACCTATCAAGTGAATCTTCTAGGGAGGTATCTATTTCAAGGGATGGTTTGGATATAGGTTCCTCTTGTAGATATTTGTTACATTCTAGGAAAAGGGAATCCAAGATGAGAACTTGTGCAGTTGTTGGAAGGTTAGGGTTAGGTATGGATAATATAAAGGAATATTCCACTACTTAAGAAGGTAGGAAATCATTTTTATTTCATGCACAGGAAAAGGCTTTGAGGGAAATTTAGCAGGATAAAAAAATATATATCAAAGGGGTCCTTAGAGTGGGAAAAAACCCCTCTAAGATGTTTAAATGATATTGTTATTCCTTAAAAACTGAGGTCTTGGCAGTCCCTCTAAAAGACTTGCCTTAGCTAGGCTAGTGGAAATTCATAATCCATATGTTATCATTCTACAAAAAACCATGGGGGAAAGTATAAAAGTCATAGAAGGGTTAAGTAAATTGCTTAGGGACTGGGATTTCTTGGCTCTAGATGCTACCAAAAATTTAGGGAGTGTTTTGACTAGCTGGAAGAACTCGGTATCATTAATTAATTCTTCCTTTATGGTTTCAGGCTTATGGATAAAATTCTTTTTTAAAGACTTGGGTTTGAGGTTATCGGTTATTAATTGTTATGGTCCCTATGAATATAGGTAGGTCTTCTAGGATGATTTGTTCTCATAAATTTGTGTTAGAGATGAAAGAGTTATCATTGGTGGGGACTTAAATTTTACTATGAATAGAAGTCAGGTCTAGGGAGAATCTGCAAGAGTTGATAGACTTGTAGATTACTTCAAGAATAATATTGAATAAGCTATTTTAATTGATTTAGAACCAATAAAATAAATGTCTGCATGGAGAAATAATAGAGTTGGGAAATCTGGGATCTCAAATAGATTGGATAGAATTTTGATCTCAGAGACATTATACAATGAAATAGATAGGAAATGATCATGGCTTGATACTGGAGGTGGCTCAGATCATTGTCCCATTTTTTATTCAATTAGAGAGTCAAGAGACAAAACCTTATAGTCATTTTAAGCTCAATTCAATTTGGTTGGAGGAAGAATATTTTTTAACAACTGATTAAAAAAGAATGGATTGGTTATGACCAAAGTTCTAGGTCATTAGTAAGTTTTCAATTTGCTACTACTCTAAAAAAAAATAAAAGGAGTTGTGTCATCTTGGATTGCAATTAAAAAGGAGAGTATGGATAGAGATATTAAGTTGGTGGAGAAAGAAATTTTAGAAATTCATAAAAATAATGAGGTTGGTTTATTTAAAGAGGAGGAGAAAAAAATACTGGTTGAACTAGAAATTAAGATGAATAAATTCTTGGAGTGGAGGGAAGTTGAATGGAGAATGAAAAGTAGAGTTGTATGGTTAAAAAAAGGGAATGAAAATACTAAGTTTTTTCATAATTTTCTTGATCACAGGAAGAAGGTTAACACTACCTAGGAGATGCAGAATGAAGAAGGGGTCCTCGTTAGGAGTTTTTCTGAGTTAGTAGATTTAAGAGTAAAAAAAATTCAATCTATCTATAAAGAACCTGATAGAGACAATATTGGGGAAATTTTAAAGTTAACTACTTTCTTCCCTAGTTTTGTGATAGAGGAGGACAATCAGTTACTTATGAAGGAGGTCACAAAGGAAGAATTGAAAGCTATCCTAACTTATTTCAAAAAGGATATAAGTCCAAGGCCTGATGGATGGCCTGTGGAGTTTTTCCTAGTTTTATATGATCTAGTTGAGGAGGATCTTCTCAGATTAATGGAGGAAGTTAGGTTGAGTGGTCAAGTTTTGGGGGATTTTAACTCCACTTTTTTAGCTTTGATTCCAAAAAAGGAGAAGCCTAAAATGTTTTATGAATTTAGACCTATTTCATTGTGTAATTGTATCTATAAAATCATTGCAAAGATTTTGGTTGTTAGATTGAAGAAGATTTTCTATGAAGGTATTTCCTAGGAGTAGTTTGGGTTTTTAGTAGGTAGATAGATTTTGTAAGCCATAGAAGTTGCACAAGAGGGCCTTCACTCTATTAAAACCAAAAATATTCTTGCAATGGTCCTTAAACTAGATCTATCTAAAGCTTATGATAGAACTAGCTGGTTGTATCTTAGATTGATGCTCTTACATGTGGGTTTTAGCTATATGGTAGTAAAGTGGATTATGGGATGTATTTCTTCTGTATATTTTATTGATATTATCAATGGATCAACTTCCAAATTATTTATACCCTTGAGAGGACTGAGATAGGGATGTCCTTTATCTCCTTTACTTTTTTTTTGGTTGTTGAAGGATTGAGTAGAGCTATTTTGGATGCAAAGAGAGCAGGATCCTTATCCGAGATCAAAGTGGAGGTCATTTATTTATCTCATTTATTATTTTTTGATGATGTATTTTTATTCACAAATGGCAGTTTAAGGTAAGCTAGAAATTTGAAGGAAATCCTGGACACTTACAGTATTGCTACTGGTATGAAGATAAATTTTCAAAAATCCTCTATTTGATATAATGGTTTAGAACAGGAGACTAAACATGATCTAATCAAAAATTTTCCTTTTTATATCTTAGATTTTTAGGAAGGCTTTAAGTATCTGGGGTTTGTATTAAATGAAAATACTTACAGGAAGAGAGATTGGGGATGGATTTTAGAGAATATTGAATTTAGTATTAACCATTGGCATAATAGATGATTGTCTATTGGTGGGAGATTAACACTTGTAAAGTCATCTCTTGAGGCAATTCACGTGTTTTGGCACTTGGCCTTCATTATCAAAGGAGTTCTAGAGAAAATAAGAGAACTCTACTTCAAATTTCTATGGACTGGATGTAAGGAAGATTAAGGTATTCCTTTAGTTAAGTGGTAAAGTATTGCTAGGCCAAAGGAGGAAGGTGGTTGGGGCCTTAAAAATATCCATATTTTTGGTTCTTCTTTGGCAGCAAAAATTTTATGGAGGATTTTGACCAGAAAAGGATTATGGAAGAAGAATATTAAACAGAAGTATATTTGTCCAGGGACCAATATGGATTGGATAAAAAGTCCATAGAAAAGCATTAAAAATATTTCCATTCAATGGAAGGCACTAGTATAGGCCTTTCCTATGATTGGAAAATATATGGCTTGGAAAGTGGGCAACAATGAACAAATTAGAATAGGGGATGATTCTATTTTGGGTTGTGTAGAAAAAATTTTATTTTTGAAAGCTATGATAAGTTCTTTACAAGACAAGGGTTTCTACTTTCTTCATCAGGTGGGGGGATAATATTCTTCTAGTATTTGAACCCAAAGTTGGAAGTAGGTTCAGGTCTTGGATTTTTTTGATAAGCAAACTGTTTTGTGGAAGGCTTACATTGATACTCTTAATAATAGTCATATCAAGTTGAGATCCAAACTAGATACTATTGCTTGGACATACAATAAATCTTGGGATCAATATACGACTAGACATGGTTACAAAGCAATTTTGACCCTCATCCTCAAGGGTCTACTTTGTGGTGGAAGTATATTTGGAAATTATTTGCCCCAAAAAAGATAATTATTTTCATGTGGTTAGCTTTGATAGATAAGGCTTCGACTTGGAAATTTTTATAGAGGAGAAGCAAACAAGGTCTAAGTATTTGTATATTGTATCAATCAAAGGAGGTAAACATCACATATTTTTTAATCAAATACCCTTTTTCTCAACAGGTTTGGTTAGAAGCTGAACATATAACTGTTAGGAGGGAAACTTAAGGGGATTATTTTATTGATAAAAATGTGTTACATATATAGGCAGAAGGCCTATATGATGAACATGACACTTGTCAATGAAACTGACAAGTGTCAAACTTAAGGCATAGTGCACTTTAACTCTAACATTTCCCTTAAAGTGCACTATCCTAACTAAAGAAAAAAACAAAGCAAGTCAACATTAGGTAACATTCCCCCTTAATGTTGACTTCTCTAAAAAGTAACCTATCATCCTCTTTTTTTGGTCTAGGCTTGTGCTCTTTGTGCTTGGCTCTCCAACTATGAATAATGCTAGATCCACTATGTATACATCTCGGTCCTGTTGCCTCAGGGTCGACCACTTCAACGGGTCTGTTGCCACTGGGTCAGCCGTCTAAGTGCCTCAGGGTCATCATGGGTGCCTCAGGGTCAGCCACATCTAGGTCTGTTGCCTCTGTAGGTCATCCTCAGAGGATGTTGCCTCTCGTAGGTCACTGACTAGATTCACCACGTGGTGAACTCAATCTAGAAGGTGTCGGTCTCTACCGAAAATGCACCTAATGAAAGGAAAAATGAGCCATATAAGAGTGTCGGTCTCTATTGAAAATGCACTCAATACAATAAAAATGAGCCATAGATCAAAATAGGAGGAGAGAAGAAGAAAAGAAGAGAATCTTCTGAAGTGTCTTCGTCTGTAGTCTTCAGAAGTAGATCCGAAAAAACCTCGGATAGAGTCTAGGGTGTCTTTGTCTGTAGTCCCTAGAATATGTGTCCTTATGGTGACCATGTCATCCCATCGAAATGCATGGGTAACCAGCCACTGCATTTTCCAAGTGTATAGAAAAGATCACTAGGTACAAGGATCACATATGAAAGTACCTTGGGAGTGTCGGGTACAACCGAGAGTGCACTCCAAGGTAGCAAAAATTTGAGGCAAAAAAGCTCATTTGAAACAGCCTCAAAATTACAATATGACACCACCATTGTGTCCGTCACGGAAAAACGTTTCCAACGACTATAAATACCCCTATATTCCACCATCAAAGGGGCCTTCATCATGTGGAAAAAACATCATGTCTCTAAGGTAGCAAAATAAACAACCTCGCTCAATGGCGACATCGCTCTCAAGCGGAATAAAAAACAGTCTCAATTTCCCTCGCAGGGGAATTACAGGGGCCATGTGGGCCATCATCTGAAAAATGCAATAAAGAGACCATGTGTCCCTTCCACTTCCACTCTTCATGTGAAAAGAAAACATTAACATTTTGGCCAAGCATCATACTGTCGGTTAAAAAAAATCCTCAGAAACAAACATTCCGTTTCACCTTCATGTGGAAAACATTTAAAAAAAAAAAAAAAAAGATGGCCAATGATGCTTGTCGGCCACTACTTCCCTTCCAAGGAAAATTACAAAAATAGTCCCCCATACATTAAAATTAATGGACATGAACTACCATCACGGAAATGAAATATGGTTGTTGAAAGAAGGGCCCCACCATACGCTCGCCATTGAATGCAGAGGGAGGCCAGAATTTCGCAGCGCCGGTTGCAGGTAATTTTCGCACGGCACCTGTCACATATTTTCCCCCAATTCCCGCTAAAATCATCGGCAAGCACTCCTACCCAAGCTTATACATGCACTAACGTTAACGGAAAAAAGAGGCAGTCAACCACAGCAACATTAATGCTTGTATAGGAAATATTTTATGTAGGTAACGGCTTTTGAGGGAGGCGGGATGTGCATAGGAACCACGCTTCATCATGTCATAGCAGACGGAAATTCCTTCTGGCATTTCATGAAATCGTGGGCGGAGTGCTGTAGAGGAGTCCCCATTTCGAAACCTCCCGAGCACAGGAGAACAGTCTTCAAACGGGAAAACAAGTGCCCCATCTCCATTTCTTTCAAGGCTGAAGAAATGGTCCATGATTGTATTGCGAGGGCGAAGATTTTCAAGTTTATAGCAGAAGAATTACAGCCAGAGAAGAGAGAAGAAATTAGCGCCGAAGATGCCGAAAAACATGAAGAGAATCTCCAAAAATGGGTGGATCACAAAGGGGAACTTGTATACTCAACCTTCTGCTTTACCGAACAAATGACCCGACAGCTGAAACAACGGATCGGGGCTTCGACGTCGTTTGTTGCGGTCTCTGCGCATTTTTGGAGATGCGTGATAAAAGCGCGGGAGGTGCCAGAGGAAGAACCTGTCAAATTTGTGATGTTTGCTGATTGCAGGAGCCGTGTAAAGCCACCGTTTAGCCAGCAGTTCTCCTCACCGTCGACCTGGTTTTCATCGTCAGACGCGTTTGACAGGCTGGGCAATAGGATCCATACGTCCCGGCTCCTCGAACGAACTCCTCCGCTGTCGATTTGTGCCCAAATATGAAATACACGACTCTCTTTGGAACCCCTGACGGCGTCGCGTGTGTGAGGTAGCATAATAGGTCTACAATATTCTGGTTTTGACAGCCCCACAATATCCTTGAACCGCACCGTGGTAGACATGAGCAGAATGATTAGGGTTCGCAGCAATTGGAAACAGGAAATGGAGCGGCTGGATTTTGGAACAATGCATCGGTCTCTTATCAACAATGCGATCGGGAAACAAAAAAAAAAAAAAATTGGGGGCAGCCATTAATTTTCAAGCTATCTGGTTTCTGATCCATTTTAAAAAATGGAGAGCATACTCCCTAGGCTTGAAGAAAAAATGGGAAAAAAAAGATGAGGGGGAAATGGGGGAGGGAGGATTTCCATGAGGGAAATCCCCCCTCAAGCTCACAAGGCCAGAGAAAGCCTGGAGCTCTGATACCAAATGTTAGGAGGGAAACTTAAGGGGATTATTTTATTGATAAAAATGTGTTACATATATAGGCAGAAGGCCTATATGATGAACATGACACTTGTCAATGAAACTGACAAGTGTCAAACTGAAGGCATAGTGCACTTTAACTCTAACATTATGTTAGGAGGGAAAACTAAAGGGGATTTTTTTATTGATAAAAATGTGTTACATATATAGGTAGAAGGCCTATATGATGAACATGACACTTGTCAATGAAACTGACAAGTGTCAAACTTAAGGCATAGTGCACTTTAACTCTAACAATAACTAGAGTACAAAATATTTGGAAAAAAGAAACAATGGAGGTATGCTTAAGACAGTGAGTTTTGAAAACATAGTTGAAATAGTTTCTTTCTTTACCATGTCTTATATGTTGGGGTATATGGTTGGCACATAATGCAGATATTTTTGAAAGAAAGTTAATTCCGCCATTTCAAGTCATATTTTATGTGAGGACTTTGGTCTCAATCAAAAAAGGGCCTGGAAAACATAAGAAACCTCAATAAGTAGATAATTTGTTCATTGAAAAGTCTTAGCCATGGGGTTTTTTTGATGGGGCTAGTTAGATATAATTATATTTTAGTAGCACGAGAGACATTATGTACTTCTTGGATACCCACTATATCAAATTTAAAGTAGGTCTTGGGACAAGTTCCAACAATTTTGTTGAGTTTCAAGTGTTGAGATTGCTAATGAAGTGTGTTGTGGACATAAATGTGAAAAAATTACAAATTTTTGAGATTCCACTCAAGTCATCAATTGGATGAATAGATCTACTCAATTAAAAAATAATTTTCCTAGACCAAAGGAAGATGAACTACTGGAGGTGAATTCCCTTTTTGAAAATATCTCTATTACACATGTTATTAGGGAATTAAATCAAGAAGCATAAGTTATCAAAAGAAGGTCAATAGGTTCCAGAAGGTTTCTTGCAAATGGACGAGAATAAGGATGGATTTTCTTCTTTCACCCACATATCATATCCCTAGTTTCTATGCTAGCTCTGGGTTTTTTACTATGGGCATGTTTCATTTGATTAGAGCTTTATGGCAGTTTCTAACTTTTTTTTTCTATTCTATTGGTTTCTTTTTCATTGAGTTCTATCAAGGTTTTTGTTATTGAGGTTGTTTGGATGATTAAGTATTGATATATAAGGAAATTTATCCTTATTATCCCCATTCTATTTTGAATATGGGTTTTTTTCCTCTTTGATATGCTCGATTTTAATTATATCTTGAATCCCAGTAATTTGCTTTTATCTGAGTTTTTTTTTGTGCTAAGGCACCTAAGAAGTGTAATTTTCTTTCAATATTGAAATAAAATTATGATTTTTTTCTTGTAAAATAAATATATATGTATATATTTTATTTTATTTTTATTTTAAATATCCTTTTTTATTTATTTTATTTATGAGTATGGGATGTTTCATTCTTTATATATATATATATATATATATATATATCAATTACTTATTCAAGCTAAGCCATTAAACAAGATTGTAGGATAATAAATCTTCTTGAATTAATAAGATTGTTTATTCCCAATATCAAGATGTTCTACAAAAACATTGATGTCTTTCTTGACCTTTGATAAAATATTCCATGGTCTTCATAACAAACCTTTCTAATGTCCTAGAGAGATCAATTTCTATGTCCTACTTTCTTTATTATCATTGTGGATCTCCTCATGATTAAAAAATGATAATAAGATTAAATTAATGTCAATCATCAATACTTTGGTTTGCAGAACTAGGTCTTATCAATTGTGGACACATTCAAAACTTGTTTAGAAAAATAAAGTAAGATAGTCGTTTTGGTATCATTTTTGTTTTACCATTTTGTTTCCCCCTTTTTCTTTTATATATATATATATATATATTTAAGTTCAAGGGGTGCAAAGCTTTGGGGAATCGAATTCCCAACCACTCTATCAAATTTTTAATGGGAATTGTCACCCTATACTTACTACTCTGCTCCTTAAGCAAGAATATTTAAGCCTTTGGGGAATTGGACTACATAACCATCTAGATGGATATGTAATCCTATCCTTACTACCCTATCTTTTACTTGGGGAAGAAATTAGAACTTTGGAGAATCAAACTACATAACCATCTAGATAGAAATGTAATCCTATCCTTACTATTATTTTCTTCCCTTTATTCATATGGGGCAATAAGAAACAAAGTCTTTTACTACCTTGTTTCATTAATTTATGATACCATTACGACTATATGACCTCCCTTATGTAAGGTAAGCGTATATCTCCACAAACTGAATCTGACTTCCTCCTTAAAACCTGGTATTGTGACTGAAAGTAATGAATGATAAGATGAATAAAAATATTTTATGCTAGAACTCCATTGTGACATAAAGGAAGCATATTTAAAGAACATAGCATGATCTTCTAATTCATTTTCAAGAAATATTATTATTCCATGATAAACCTTCTTTCATTGGTCAAGTAGTGTAAAGATTTTTGCCATCCATCTTATTTACTAGTACTTATACATCCAAACAAGAGGACTGATTAGACTACATTATTTTAATTACTATGGTTATTTACTTAGTATATACAAGACTACAAGACAATCATTTACTACTTATTTTGTTAGTGTTTTGTTGCCCTAAATAGATAAAGGGAAGTTTTTATTCAATGATAGTTGATTGTATTTCAAAAATGAACTACAAATCAACTTGTTGCTTAAGGTGGTTTAAAAATTTTATTTTATAAACTAGATTTCTAGAGAGCTTAAGCCCATGTCCATTAACCAATAACCTTTGTGTTGAATTATCAATAGGTTTAAGTTTAACTATACAATTTCCAAATATTTCTTCAACCTCATAGGGTCTAGGCCATTGCATCCTTAGCTTTCCTTAGAAATATTGGAAGTGGAAATCAAATAGCAAGGCCCAATCTTCTAGCATGGTATAATATGTTTATCATGCCATTTTTTCTTTGTACTTTCACTAGTGCTATGCTATGCAATGCCTTTAATATTCTTTCATCTAAAACATTCAACTGTTCCAACCTAACATTTTGTGCTTGATCAAAATCCATGTCAATTTTTACCATTGTGTGAAGAGTTTCAATTTCAAACTCAATAGTCATAATGGCTTGTTTCCCATAGACAATTTCATAAGGTAATACTCCTATGGTGGTTTTCCAAGCTGTGTTATAGACCCGTGTAGCTTCTTTCAATATCTCTACCCAATCAACCCGATTGGTGGCTACAATTTTTGTTAAAATATTTTCAAGTTCTCTATTTGTAACCTCTACTTGCCCATTAGATTGAGGATGATATGACAATGTTTTTCTATGTTTTATTTGATATAGTTTAATAAAATGCTCAATCACATTGGAGATGAATTGAGGTCCTTGGTCTGAAACCAATTATCTTAGTACTCCAAAATGTTGCTTAATGTGTGTATAAAGAAAATCAGCTACAGGTTCAACTTCTAATCGTGGCAAGGCTTTTACTTCAGTCCACTTAGTAACATAATTTGTGCACACAAGTTTATGTTTATTATATTTACTTGGAGGATCTATTGGGCTGACAAAGTCAATTCCCCATTTATCAAATGGGTAAAACATTATTTGAGGTACTAAGGGCACATCCATTGTGGGTGTAGGCTTGCTAGCCCTTTGACAAGCATCACATTGGTCAACAAACATATGAGCATCCCTATGCATAGTAGGCCAAAAATAACTCGTTTGAAGTATTTTCCTAAATGTCCTTTGAGCAACATAATGACCTCCACAAGGTTCTTCATGTGTTTCCCGAATGATGTCATATACATCATATTCTTGCACACATATTCTAATCACATGGTCGAGATAAGATTTAAAAAATGCTCCATTAATCCACATATAAGGGATGATTTTGTGTACTAACTTCCTAAGCTCATATGGTGTAAAATAGTTTATAATATAAGCATACCAAAGAGTGGAAACTGAAAGAGCAAAAAAATGTTCATCTAGAAAAATATTGAGAATTAATTCATTATCATCAAATATATGCATACAAGATAAATGATCTGCAATGACATTATCCTTGCCTATGTTATCTAAAATTATGACATTAAATTCTTGCAACAAGAGAAGCCATCTAATCACTCTTCCTCCAACTGTAGTTTTTTTCATCAATTATTTGATGATAGAGTGGTCAATATGGACAAACACTTTATACTATATTATATAATGTTTGAATTTATTGATTGCATGAACTACAACTAAGAATTACTTTTTAGTAGCTATATAGTTGAGTTCTTCCCCATGCAATTTTTTACTCACATAATATATGTCATAAGGTATTTTATTCTCAATTTATTGTAGTACTGCCCCTATTGCATAACCTAAAGCATCACAATGTATATGGAAGGGTAATTCCCAATTTGGACCTCTTAAAATAGGAGAGGTGGTTAATTTATATTTTATAATTTCAAAGGTTTTTTGAAATTCCTCTATCCACTTAAACTCACTTTCTTTTGTTAAAATTTTAAGCATGGGAGAAGCAATATTGCTAAAATCCTTAATTAACCTACGATAATATCCTACATGTCCCAAAAATCTTCTTACCTCAATTTGTGTCTTTGGAGGTTGGAGGGATTTGATAACCTAGATCTTTGTAGGATCTACTTTAACACCTTCCTCGGATATATAATGTCCTAATATGATGCCTCCTCTCATCATAATAAAGTAGTTTTCATGGCTCAAGGAGATATTTTATTCTTGGAATCTAACAAGAACTTTTTCTAATCTCAAAAAAGTTTCCTCAAAGGTGTTACCACAGACTGTAAATTTATCCATATAGACTTCTACACATTCATTGATTAAATAAGAAAAAATAGCCAAAATAGCCTGCTAAAAAGTAGCAGGCGCATTTCATAGTCCAAAGGGTAAAACTTCGTAAGCACAAGTACATATGGGACATGTAAATGATGTTTTCTCTTGATCTTCCTCTACTATTGAGATTTGATTGTACCCACTAAATCCATCCAAGAAGCAAAAGTACTTCCCAACCAAGGTATCAAGGACTTGATCAATGAAGGGTAAAGAAAAATAATCCTTCTTTGTCACCTTGTTTAATTCCCTATAATCCACACAAATTCTTTGTTTTCCATTTTTTTGGGAAACTACCACTAGTGGTGATACCCATTGGCTATCAGATATTGGGTATATAAATCCTGCATCTAATTTTTTAATAATATTTTTTTTGAACTATCTTTCATGATTGGATTTAGCCTTATTTATGGTTTTCTTACTAGACGGAAACCTTCTTAGATGAATATAGAGTGGGTACAAATATTTGGGTGTATTCCTTTCATATCCTCATAGTTCCATGCAAATGTCATTTGATTTTGCCTAAGTATATCTACCAATTATGACTCTTGTATTCTTGTGAGTGCATTGTTAATATTTAATTTTTTTCCAGGTGTATTATATATTTGTTTACATTTCTCAACATTTTCATCTATTCCCATTATCTCACATACAAAAACATCTAATTGATAATTATGGGGCACCAATTAATGAGATTGAGTTGTTATTTGTGCATATGTTTCATCATTAGATATGGCAAATTCAAGTGGACAAATAGAATTTTGTGCTTGGTCTTCCTATTTATCATCTAATAGAGGTTGTAGTGGTCCTTCAATATCTTGTTTTAAATGATCACTTACATTAACCAATAGAGTTTTAATGTCATCCAAATCATAATGAAAATCGTACCAAATATATCTTGAAAAACCTTCATCCAATGTTGACTCAAGAAACAGGATAAGATCCTTAGTGTTTTTACCATTGGAAATAATCATATTTCTAGACCTACAACCAATGTAGGCATCATCTATTGCAAGCCATGGGCATCCTAGGATTAAGGGATGTCCCCCTAATTTCTTCTTTGGTTGTAAAACCACAAAGTCTATTAGATACTCCCATGAACTTACTGGAACTATAATATATTCTAATTTTCCTTCTGGTTTGATAGTGGATCTATCTACAAGTTGAATTACTATAGTAGTTGGTTGTAATGTATATACCCCTAAATATTTTGCTATCTCCTTAGTTGTAACATTGATGGTAGCTCCTATATCTACTAGGATATTTTGCAAGGCTATTTTACCAATATGGATGGTGGGGATAGGCACTCTGGGATTTGCATTTGGCAAAAATCTTCCCCCAGTCATTATTTTGGATAACTATCAAATAACTTGGATATTTTGAGGTTCATTTTTTTTTTCCTTCTTGGAGTTGTTGTGCACATACTCTATTAATTTGGAGTACATGGGAATATCCTTGATGGCCTTTAGAAGAGGGATTTTTATAGTAAAATTTTCTAGCTCTTGTAGAAAATTGAAAGCTGGTTTAGAGGGTTCTCTAGTTATTGCCAATATTTCAAGAAATGGAATTTCCACTTCTTTCCTTTGAGGGATTTGAAACTCTTTTTTCTTCACTAGTATATTATCTAGTAGATTTTCTATCTCACCTTCAAATTTCTCATCTTTGTCTCTCTTTTAAAATGAGTCTTGGGTAGGTTCCTAAATTTTTGTGAGGGTTACTTTATTATTATCCAACACTTTTACAAAATTTAAATGGATCTGTTGGAAAGGTACCACATATATTAAACATGCTTCATTAGCATCATAAACTTTTTGAACCATTTTGTTGTTATTATAATAAGGTACCACTTGGACTGGTAAGGGTGGTTGTTTAGGAGGATTACTCATGTTATTTGGAGGTGGTAGGAGTCTATTTTGATGTTGGTTTTGTGGAGCTTGTCCCCTAAATTGATTTTGAAATTTTGTTGTTGAAGAGAAATAAATATCCTCGATAAACTAAATTTAGAAAAGAAGTAATTACAAAATCAAAAGAAAAAGATAGCAGATTCACACATAACACAATATTTATCCTAGAAATCCTTAACCAAGAAAAACCAACACAATATTATCTTCTTATTGCATTAACTTGACCATCTCCAATACAATAATATTCTTCTTCTATCTCTTACCAAACCCTAATGCAAGTGTGATATATATAACTAAGGCACATGCATAGATTTTACAATATTATGGATGAAAAAGCATGGGTCCAAATATAGTAATCCAAAAAATCCCATACAGGTCTAAAAATAACTTTAAAAACCCTAAAAAAATGGTCAGGGGCTACCGCCCATGGATCCCTATGTTTTGGAGGGCTATCGCTCTTGAACCCTTATTTGGGGTAATACCCAGGCCCAAACCTCGATGAGTATAGGTACAAAGTATTCAATACCTTTTAGTGTTAACCCCACTAGAATAACATGGAAAATATTCAACATATTTCCAACAGGGGTAGACCTTAAGACCAACTTGGTCCCCCTTGATTATATTGGCAATTTGTGTTCCAATTAGGCATATTTTGATTTTGTCTTGATATTCCTTGAATTCATGGAGGTGGACTCCCATATGGGTTGGGCATAAATTGAGTCCATGGTGCATATTCCATTCCTAATTATTTAGGTAAATAGATGGATTCTAGTTTATCCAATTTGGTGCATTTGACCAATAGTTAGGTCTTTCCTAGTTGGAATAATTGGAATTGGACCAATTATATGGACCATTGAATGGGTTACCTCTTATTTGGGCTACAAAGTAAATATCGCCAGCTTCCTCAACTTCAATATCTTTTATAGCAATTTTTACAACTAAGATATGTTTATAATTTTTAGTATTATGATCCTTGTCTTAAATTTTATAGCTAGTAGAAATGTTGGAAATATTTGTGATGTTAAGAGGAAATTCCTTTAGGTTGTGTCTTTTCCTATGCCTATGTCAATATATTTCATCAATATTTTTCTCTTTTGTTTTCTATCCATGAGGTCAAGATATGTATTTAATGTGCTCAACAAATTAGTCTTCAAACTTTCCAACATGTTGCTAATTTTTGTTCTTGTTACTCCTCCTGTTGATGGGTATTTGTTGTTTCTAAGTGGTTTATTTCTTGAATAATTTTTGCAAAGATTCATAATTTTTTCAAGTCCCATATGGTGTATATATCCCTTGGCTATAAGGTTTAGTATATCAAGGACATATTATTTTAACCCTTTTAGGAAGAGTTCCTTTAAGATTTTATCATCTAGCTCAATGTTAACTCTAGACCCCACAAACTGAAATCTTTTGAGGTAGTCTTCAAGGGATTCTTCTCTCATTGATTCATGTGAAATAATTTAGCCTTATTATCCCTAACTCTACAATAATCTTGATACCTTTCAAATAACATATCCTTTAATCCATTATCTCCATCCCATCATCTACAAACACTCTCACCTAAACCCATAAACCATCTTAAGGCTACATCCTTAAGTGTAGAGGAAAATATATATAGTTTCTATTCATTAGTGGTGTAAAAATAAGCTTGACATACTACTTCAAATTAGAATAGAAATGCATCAGGGTCCTCATGTGGTTTTCCATGGAAATTAGGTAAAACAACAACAAAAATGAGTTTTGGTTCCCTTGTTATCCTATCGTCTGGAGAAGGAATCAAAAAGGCAAAAGTTTTTCTTTACCTATTTCTTCTCTAGTTTCCTTATACTTCCCCATGTTCACTATTTCTTTACCTATATCTTTATCATTTCCCTTATACTTCCTCATGATCACTTTTATGTTCATCCATAACTGTTTGAAGGAATTCAAGGATTGGACCAAGTATAGGCTAAAATAAAATGGTGGAAGGATCTATATGTTCATCAAATTCAGGTTCAGGTAATAGAAATTTTTTAGGATCTTGATCTAGTAGACTTAATGGAGGCTCAAATTGACTAGTGATGTTGAATATTCCTTAGTTGTTTGAACTATAACCTCAATCTGCTCTAATTCAGCAATGTCAAGCTTTTTACAAGATTTTTTTCTAAATTTATCTTCTTCATAAAATTTAATAAATATTCATTTTTAATATCTAGGCCTATTCATAAATTTATAAATATCTAGGTTGATTCTTTAATAAAAAAATCTCCTAACATCTATAAACAGGTTTAAAATTATTCACTTTCATTGAACAGATTATGGATGTCATTGATTAGATCTAACTATTTTGAGTTCATATAATGTTCTTCTTTGAATGTAAATTCTTATTTTAAAATATGAATCAATTGGGTAATGAAACATTATCCTTGCAATGTGATGGGATTTTCAAATTGTAAATTATGACATAGTTTTCTAAAGCGTATAATCCTAGGGGCTCTCTGGTACCTTCTACTAAATTCCAAACTCACCTCCCTATTTTCTATATTTGCTAATAAGTTATGGATAGCAATGGAATCCTAAAATTAATGCTCCCAAGGATATGTGTATGGTTTTACGCTTGCTCTTCTATCCCCTAACCAACATTCACAACTTCTCAAGAGGTCAAGGTAGGGTGAGTGATAATTTGTACCTAGGGCTTTAGTTATATTGATTATTTTGATCTTACCCAATTCTTCTGACCTTTGCCTAATAAAATCAAGGTATTTCCAAAGTTGTTCTATGTCTTGTTCATAAATTAGGTTGATTTATAATTCTAAGAGTATTCTCCTAAATTCTATTGATGCAAACTAACTGATGCAATTTTCCACCATTAGCAACGTAAACTTTTATTTTTACACAATTTTCTTCCTTTTTTTCAATTTTTACTAGTTTTTCTTCTTGTTTTGTTTTTGAGAAAAAAGCAATTTTCATATAAATAACAACTAAATTCTAAATCTCAAAATAAATAAATTACTGCTATTAAAATCAGATCTGAACTTCAACAGTCAATTTAATGCAACAAGAAAAATACTCAGTGTGATCTTGTTGCACTTCTGACTTGCATGCAAGTAAAGCTTTCAACCCAAAGATGTAACAACCATAAAATTCTAAATATAATTTTTTGAAATTAAACCAAACACTGATATGTAACTACAAAAAATCTGAAATAAATACTAACTTAAGAAATATTGCCACTACTTTGGTTTAAGATACACTCAATATGATCTTGTCGCACTTCTGACTTGAATGTAGGTAAATTTTCCAAACCAAAGATGTAACAACTATAAATTTTTGAAAATAATTTAATAAAATTAAGTCAAAAACTGATATGAAATGCTTAAATAAATACTAACTTAAGAAACAACAAAATTGAAACCACGAAAATGGAAGCTGGCAATGCTAAAATGAAGACACTCAATGGAAATTTTTTGTGTCACTTCTGACCTGCATGTAGGTAAAGCCTTCTCACGCAATCCAACAATCCCCAACCAGAACTTAAGGCACTATTATCCTCGACAACGATGCCAAAAATATTGAGTAAAATATCCCACACTTAAATGTCAAACCAGAATTAGATTTAAAGAATAGTTATCCCGTATAGATATCCATAATTATGATTATTGATTTTTATTCCTTCTTCTTAATTTATTGCATAAAATAAATTTTACAATAAATAAAAATATTAATTCAAAAATGTGCTTATTTTAATGAATGCAATTGTGTAATGAACTATCCATGGATCCACTTTTGTAACTTTAATTATGCAGTATTTATCCTAATATATTTTATATTTCTATGATATGCAATTTGATAAATATGTATTCTAAACTTATTCTATGTTCTAACTCTATCTACTATGTTTTTGGGAAAGATATCTAGGTACTAACATTTTGAAGTGGTCCCTACCTCCTCAAGGTCAGTATTAGCCTCCTTCCCTTTTTACTCTAATTTAACTTTCAAAATTTTATATTCATTAAACTAATTCTATGCATTCTAATTCATATTTGTAGGAAATAAAAGGAAGCTACAAAAATCACAAACAAAGCATGAAGGAAATAAAGCATTCCATTATCATATCCATAGAAGATGAAGATACTATTCTAATTTACTCTTATTTTATTCCAAACTCCACACAAACTCGTATAATGTAACATGGCTACAACAATATTCTTCCTTTCTTGTCCTGTGGGTGTATCCTTCTTACATTCTTGACTTTATAATATATACTTGTACATCATGTTCTTACAAAAGAAATTACAAAATTTTCTTGTTACATGGTTGAACGAATTCAGTTTGGACACTAAAAATATATAATAACAACCTATAATCTAATAGTTTAATAATTGCTCTAAATTGCTACAAAACAACTTTTTATCCTTTTTCTTAAGGAAAATATAAACTCACTACTCTCTTTTGATGTTTACATAATCAAAACAATATAACAATTTATATAAGGTCAACCATTGTCTTATTATGGAAAATAACAAAATGTACTCACTTGACTGCTTCAACTGTTTACATGCCATTGGCTGATTTGGTACCTCGTGTGGTATTATTACATAAAATAAAATTGCTATAATATATAGGTTTATGTAGGTCATGTCTGTAGCACTATTTTTTAGCCCCTATCTATTGATCACATCTGTAGACTATTCGATAGTGCCCTTCTATAGCCTCTTTATGTTGATTGCATCTATAGACTATTTGGTAGAACTCTGAATATATTTTCTCAATTTAATAAATTAATTAATAAAATAAAGGAATCACAGATAACTCAAATGGGTATCCCTTGTAATCACATTCCACTTATAGGGGGCTCCCTTCTTAAATTATTAATGACTAGTTTATTCTTCTTCTTGATGCCTTATGAAAATGTCAAAACCTAATATTTATATCTACCCTAGAGCTACATTTGTAAGGATGTGACTATTCACATTATGACTTTAGATAATAATTAATTAAATGAATAATATTTAATAAATAAATAGTGTTAGGATATGGAATCCTAACATGCCACACCTCTCACAAAAAACTTTGTCCTCAAAGCTGAGATGGAGGAAATTGTTAGTGAAATCGATGAAGTGCTTTCCATGTAGCATTTGTACAAGTTTAATATCGCTTTTTCGTAGGTAGGGATATCTTGAATATTGAATATTTAGTGGTGGATTTCTAGGAAGAATAGTAGTATCATGATGATGGTGGGGGGGCAATCCTTGGGATTCTTTAAATACTTTGGAGTGATGTGTCAAAAGTGATGGTATCTCTACCATATCTTCTTGTTGTTCCCTTGGAGATTGAATGGAAAATAAGTGTGCATTCACTTTTCTACCTCATTTTTAATAGGTTTTTCCACGTGGTGAGAACTCACTATTCATGATAAATCTATGGGTAATCCGTTTAGAGTGTATGTTTGATCACCAACTGTGAATTGCATCCATAAGGTTACAAAATCCTAGAGTATTACCCTGAGTGTTCACAACCATTGAGCCCCTAAAACAACATCACTTTCGCTTAATGGAAGCACATATATGTCACTTTTCATGTGGTAGTTATTGATGGTGAGCTTGATATTGTGACACTTCCCTTGACAGGTAATTTGTTCCCCAATACCAATCACCACCTTAAAGTTATGACAAGGTCGTATATAAAAATTAACCTATTTCACCATGTATGGATCAATGTGTAGACACCTAAATTGTGTCATGCTTAGGGGATCTACTCACATAGACACACTCATAAGATCATAAGACATAATATTGGACTTTCCAAGAATCAACAGTGGTTCTCACCACTCATTTGGGGGCTTTTCAAGCCATCCAAGCTTGGTCGCTCAAACCAAGAGCGGCCAGATCCTAGCCACTCAAGCCTAGAGAGGCCAAACTTTAGCCACTGTAGATGATAGCAGCCAAATCTTAGTCATTTTAGACGACAGTGGCTAAGCAATAAGAAGCAATTTGTTGACAAACAGGCCCAATCTCGGGTGGAAGTGGCAGTCTACATGCAATAAAGGTGAGCGGGAGTGACTTTGCATTACTTTTCATGACCAGTTCACATGGGAGGTTTGAGTTTGCATTTAGACTTAAGTTAACTAACCTCCAAGCATAAACAAAGGACAAAAGATTCTCATGCTAACGACCAGTTCACATAGAAGACTCAAGTGGATAGTTAGATTTTAGTTAACTAGCCTTCAAATATAGACAATGGAAAAAAGCTTCTCATGCTAACTTGCACTACGCATGAGAAATTCATTCCTAGGGCTTGGACATAGACCTAGGATTTCACGCTATAAAAGGTGCAAGCCTAAGAGCACCAAAGGGGGATATTTTATCACATCAGGGGAGAGAGACATTCTTTTGAGGAGAGCTTTCAAGACTTGAAGAGTTATCTTTGAGATCATGTGTACGGTGGAGCTCTAACAAATTGAAGAGCATAACACCTACTATTTCAACATCATATTATAGTCTTTGACCCATAGCTTTGGGGTAAAGAGGGTAAGGTTTACTTTAGTGGTTGCTATCTTGGATAGTGGTAGACAGACTTAGATTAGATAGACGTAGCTTCTTTTATTTTATTGCTTCATTTTTTCACATCATTAGCATAGATTTACATGATTTTATGGCATAGTCTTATCATATTTTCGTTACACTCTTTGATTACTAACAACCTCATCCAAAGAGGCAGTCTCATACACCTAAATGTGCATTGTTGTTTCATTGATTGCAAGGCTACATGTACATTAGATGAAGATTGCAACATATGAGAGCAAAAGGGATCCCTCTAGGAAACAGACATGGAGAACAAGGCATATGTAAGCCCTCATAAATTTTCATGTGCAAAACTAGGAAGCTTTTATAAGTGCACCACCTCTTTGCAGAAGGGGCACTCCTTGCCTATTTGTAATTTATAATATCAAAATGGGTATTCCTAAGAGGGACCGACATGTAATCGAGCTTCAATATCAATAAAGAGATCCATATTTTTTTATTTCTTGTTATATGCTTTTTCTTCTTGTATTTCCATTTTATCTTTGGTATTTTAAATAAGCATTGCAAGTAGGGTTTAGAAAAGGGACCAATGCGTGCGTTCTCGAGGTCGCTACAGATTGATGAGGCCTGAAAATGCCTCATTTTTACATTATGTTTGACATATAACAACTATCATATTATTAAGTTAAATGCAAAATAGTTGATTAGAATATATATTTGTTAAGTGTTTGCATAATTTTATGTTAGGAGCATTATATCTCTATTTTTGACAATTTTTAGCATTTTGTGACTACTTTTGCTTGATTAAGTAGCAAATAAAAATATGCATTTCAAATAGCCAAATGTGGTATGCTGATGTCCATTAACTTCATAATGGTTTATGAATATTTTTCTGCCCTTCAACTTGTTTGAAGTCCACATTGAAGCCAAATTATTAGGACTGTTCTAAATCTGGAAATCTGTAGAAAACAACCATATAAAAATAAAAAAGCTATCACTTTATAGGAGCACCTTGAATTTGTCAAGTAAAGCATTAGGAAATGGATGGAATAATTTTAGAAGGACTACAAAAGACATTTGATCTATTTAGAAGCATTCCCACATGGTCTAAATAGGCAGCAATAGGGTATAACAGAGTAGGGATAATTATGCAACACTGTTGCACTATTTCAGCATGGTCACTTGGTGAATAAAGTGTATAAATTTAGTAGCAACTTGATGTACTTATTCATGTTGATATTTGAATTATTTTTCAATGTTATAATTTTTTGAACTTGCAATAAATGCCAATATTTTATAATTGTGTAGCAAATCTAAAAAATGCAGTAGTTTACCATATAAATTTTAGCCATCTACCAATGAATAGCAAGGCATGAAATTCACACATAAAGAAGGATAAAAGCTATTGCAATCAGTTCTTGAGAGATAACCCACCTGAGAAAAGTAGCTGAGATCACCTGAAGACCACATAGTTAGTCAATCTAAAGAGCTTTGGATTGAGCAGACATCTTCGGATTGACATAATGCAGTTTCTTCGGATTGAGACAATTATCTTCGGATTGACAACATAAAGTACTTTTTGACTATTTTCTGATGGTGGAAAAAATGAAAGAAGGTTAAGAAGGTTAAGGTAAATATCCCCCAACTGTCTCTGTCATCCTTGTCATCCAAAAGCGACCATTCATGGAAAAATATCAACTGATCCTTTTCTAGGATAAAACCAAGAAATGCTGCAGCATAATAGGATTTGATTTGCATGATAAGAATAGTATATTTTATATTTGTAAATAGATCGTATGCATATATAAAAATATATCTCCCTTATTGGTTGAGCTAGGTAGGAATTAGAATAAAGGATAGTAGTAGTAGCAACAAATAGGATTGTACAACAATTATCTATAACAGTTTTTAGCATGTTTTGATAGCAATAAAATTGTAGTATTTTTGTCAATTTCTATTTTGAGTGTTAATTAGTTAAGAAGTGTTTTTACACCTCATATATCAGGAATTATGGGCCCACTTTTAGATCTAGAAGGAGGATTTTTATGGCAGGTTTTAATTTGTAATTTTGCTGCAGTAGAATTAACAGATTGCTTGCTAGATTTTATTTTCTTATTTTAATTTTATATTATGTTATTTATGTTTTCTATTATATTTGTATATAACATTTGTGTGTGTGTCAGCTGACAAATTAGATTAAAATAGTTATTCCTCTTATTTTTTTTGCTTTCAATGTTTCCTTGTTTTTATATTTTAGCAACCTTTAATTTTTAGCAGATTTCATTTTGTTATCAATTCCTGTAGCAAAAGCTTGACGACCTTTTGTGGTAGGACATTGACAGGTGTTTTCATTTTCAAGCATCATTTCAATTCTACAAAAATAATCTAGGTTTCAATTTTGCAATTGTAATTTAGGATTTCATTTTCAGCAACATTTCAGTTTAGCAATTTCAATTCCTAGACTTGTAGTTAACTTTCAATTTCTGTAAATTAGACTTAGTTTTTATTTCTTGCAAGTTTCCATTATGCATATTAGGTTTAGTGTGACACCAAAAGGCTAAACCAAATCTGTCTCACCCAATAAATGCTTGAAATTTGAATGTTTGAATTGTACTCTACCCTAACCTTCTATGTAGACAGCCTTGGACACCACTCTGAATTGATAAATCATTGAGATTAAATGATGAGACTCAAAAACACTCATCATTTTGGCATCGTTGCTGGGGATCACAGTGTTGTTAAAAGGTAAAAGTAGTAAAATAATTATTATTGTGCTAAGTTATGAAGTTCAGAATAAAATCTGAATGTAATAGCTGATATAAATAATAATTATTGATAGTTGCACTTCAATCCATTTAGAAAATAAGCAACCACAGGAAGGTGATATTCACACTTGGGGGTTAAATTACTTATGTAATTATTGATAAAAATTGAAAGAATTCATCATCCTCATTATCAAGAAACATAATATCTCTTAAAAATTTTAGAAGAGCCATTTGCTAGTACTACCTTTTTTATATCCATATCATCAAGGTAGTATAAACAAATTTATACTAGGTGTTGGAAAGATATCATGGTAGATATACAAGACTATCCCTTAAACAAAATAGCCATATCGACTACCTATAGCATTTGTTCATAGGGACATATCGTTGATGAATGCCATTTACTTCCATAACTCAGAGATGCAAAATTTGTTGCCTAATATGAATTCTTATCAAAGAGATATCCCAACAACAATAAACAGACTAAGTAAATAAACCACCACCTTCAGCCCAACCTGTGGCCAATATGAATAATATAGGATAGGCAACCCCTATCTATGTAAGTTGATTCAATTAAAAAAAAAACATCACAAAACTTTTGCATAATCAAAATAGAAGTTTGGAGCTCAACGGTGATCCTAGAGTTTTGCCATTATTGCTTAAATATTGTTAGGATTTTATCATGCTAAACCGCAACCTATCAATTCTTAGCCTACAAATACAATAGTTGATCTCATTAGAGGTGATCCTACCTGACAAGTAGTTGATTTGCTAAGTTGTACACTTCTTGTCTTATTATGCAAACCAAAAATATGTTTAGTTAAATTGCCTTTTTTAGCCCAACCTATGATCAGTTTGAATAATATAGGGTAGGTAGCCCCTATTTATGTAGCTGAATCTAGTAAAAAAAAACTACAGGAAATGTTATTGACTGCAGCAACATCCAGTTGTACTCAAACAAGAACTTACCTGAGCTTGAAGAGATAAAAGTCAATGGAGATACACAAAAACCCTTTAGTATAGACATAGAAATCAACTTTGGATAAAGGATAAAAAGTGGAAAATCTACACATAGAAAATTTACTTCCATTAAGGATAAATTTTGTCCTCCTAAGAATGAAATAAACTAAAGTACAACCAAGGAAATTCTTGAACATTATTGACCGGTTGACTTATGAACAAAAAATAAAATTGTTTGTTGTTTTAAAATAATATTTCAATCTCTTTGTATAGAATTACAATGGTATGTCAAGATTTCATCTTGATGTATGCACTTAACATATTTGAGAATTGGTATTGAATTGTTTCAAGTACATATTGACAAGATTTTGCAGATTAGGAGGCATGGACAAACACTTGATTGAAGAAATTTTTAGATATGAAGCAGTGTTTCTTTCTTCCATTGGTGATTCACAGAGGAAGTTAGTGGTGAATGGATATTGCCTTCGGGTATACCATACACCATTAACTAAGGAGGAGTTCTTGAGGTGAACAATTGGATGTACACAGAATGGAGGAGAATTTCTCTTCCATGTCAGATTCAAAGTGATGATAAAAGTTTGACAAAAAGAAGAAAAAAAAGAACAATATTTCTTGTGAACTTCCTTCATGGGCACAAGCAAGACAAGAGAAAATTTTGAAAAAGAGAAAAAAAGAAAAGAAAAGAAGAAAAATAGAGAAAAAATCAGAAAAAAATGTGTCCCACAAAATGGGGATACATGAGGACAAGCATCAATTTCAGCATGGAGGAGGAACAATGAATTCAACACTTCATTTCCAGCAATAAGGAGTTTAATTATGACATAAAAATATTCTTACTAATCATCTAGAAAGGAAGGTTGCATCATTGTTACATATTTCAGCAGAAAAAGATGTTTTCATACAAATATTGACATGTTTTTGCAGAATAAGAATTGTTCTTATCCAAATAAGAGTGAGAGACATTCTCTCTCATTGTGGCCTCATGAGAGACACTCTTTTATTGAGGCACTTGAAAAAAAAATGATAGAAGTTGGTTGAAAACCAGAAATGACAACCTCTTCTAATGAAAAAAAGAGATGAAAAAAAAGAGAAGAAAAAAAATGAAAAAAAAAATGAATAATTCAATAGTGAAAACCTCCTTGAGGCGCTGCTGAGTTGGCTTGCATGAAAACTGGTTTTTTGACATGTATTTTTGTGTTGATCCACCCATCCTTGTTTCACCATTGTATAAATCTCACACTACACATGTGTATATTTATGTTTTCAAATAGCTTGCTAACAATCATCAGAAGCAACTTGTAAGGTGCATGATCAATTTTCAGGATAGTAAGGTATGTGTTTCTTGCATTTAATTCATAGTAAGCATTTAGCATTTAATGTATGATAATCGGTATTTGGCATAAAACTATTCATACAATATTGACAAGTTGAAAATGGAACATGTTTAAGATGTCAAGAAACACCCCTTTCTGCCCTTAGTTGCATGGGAGCATTTGAAGATTCTATTTTACTACTGCAATAAAATAGTAATGAATAACATCTAAATAAAAGGATAGATATGAGATTTTTGATGTTATGGAAGGCTTACATACCCTAGAGATGGATCCAAAATAGAATTTGTAGCTAAATTTTTCATAGAAGTTCATTTTTGCATTTTTGGATGAATCTATAGAATAAAATAGGTTATCTTCGGAATGAACAAGATATCTTCGGAATAAGCAAAAATTATATCATAACTGCTAAAAATGTTGCATAATAGTAAAAAGAGTAGGGTACATCAAATATTGAGGTTCCTAAGGCTCTACCACATGTAAGTACATCCCTCAAGCATTTCAAAATCAAAATTTTATCAATTTTTTTCAAAAGGTGCAAAAAATAGAAGGCATTCAGGTTGAAATGTTGTTAAGAACATAAAATTTCACCAGTAGTAGTGCATCTGCCAAATATGGTTCCACAATAAGGCTATTGCAAGATGAATCACATGATACCAAGCCTTTAAGAGGTACCTTGTAGCACTAAAACTTGTAGAAGGGCAGAAAAAGAGTTAAAATTGCAGTAGTTGCAGAAATTGTAATATTTAAGGATGAAAGTGTAGAAGTCAAAAAGTTGCAAGTTGCAAATGAAAAAAAAAAGATATGCAAGAAAAGAAAAAAAATTGAATAAAAAAAATTGAAAAATATTTTTGCAAGGTTGTAGAAAAGTGAAATACCTGTGCTTAAATTGAAAAATGCTTGGTGTAGTGCAACAAGGAGAAATTTCTCAGGTAGCAGGTGGCAAAGGATGTTTTTCACAAGGATAAAACAAGCATATTACTATTTCCTACTAGGATGCATGAGGGCATGCATCAATTCAAACTGGGGGGGATGATGAGGCCTAAAAATGCCTCATTTTTACACTATGTTTGACATATAAAAACTATCATATTATTAAGTTAAATGCCAAATAGTTGATTAGAATATATATTTGTTAAGTGTTTGCATGATTTTATGTTAGGAGCATTATATCTCTGTTTTTGACTATTTTTAGCATTTTGTGATTGCTTTTTTTTTATTAAGTAGCAAATAAAAATATGCATTTCAAGCAGCCAAATGTGGTATGCTGATATCCATTAAATTCACAATGGTTTATGAATGTTTTCCTACCCTTAAACTTGTTTGAAGTCCACATTGAAGCCAAATTATTAGGATTGTTCTAAATCTGGAAATCTACAGAAAACAACCATATAAAAATCAGCAAGTTGTCACTTTATAGGAGCACCTTGAATTTGTCAAGCAAAGCATTAGGAAATGGATGGAATAAGTTTATAAGGACTACATAATACATCTGATCTATTTAGAAGCATTCCCACATGGTCTAAATAGGCAACAACAGGGTATAACAGACTAGGGATAATTGTGCAACACTGTTGCACTATTTTAGCATGGTCACTTGGTGAATAAAGTGTATAAATTTAGTAGCAACTTGATGTACTTATTCATGTTGATATTTGAATTATTTTTCAATGTTATAATTTTTTGAACTTGCAAGAAATGCCAATATTTTATAATTGTGTAGCAAATCTGGAAAATGCAGTAGTTTACCATATAAATTTTAGCCAGCTACCAATGAATAGCAAGGCATGAAATTCACACATAAAGAAGGATAAAAGCTATTGCAATCAGTTCCTAAGAGATAACCCACCTACAAAAAGTAGCTGAGATCACCTGAAGACCACATAGTTAGTCAATTTGAAGAGCTTCGGATTGAGCAAACATCTTCGGATTGACAGAATGCAGTTTCTTCGGATTGAGCCAGTTATCTTTGGATTGACAATAGAAAATACTTTTTGAATTTTTGACTATTTTTTGATGGTGGAAAAAAGAAAAGAAGGTTGAGAAGGTTAAGGGAAATATCCCCCAACTGTCTTTGCCATCCTTGCCGTCCAAAAGCCACCATTCATGGGAAAAGATCAATTGATCCTCTTCTAGGATAAAACCAATAAATGTTGCAGCATAATAGGATTTGATCTGCAGGATAAGAACAGTATATTTTATATTTGTAAATATATATTATGCATATATAAAATGATATATCCCTTCTTGGTTGAGCTAGGTAGAAATTAGAATAGAGGAGAGTAGTAGTAGCAGCAAATAGGACTGTACAACAATTATCTGTAACAATTTTCAGCATGTTTTGATAGCAATAAAAGTGCAGTCTTTTTGTCAATTTTTGTTCTGAGTGTTAATTAGTTGAGTGTTTTTACACCTCTTTCTAGATCAGGAAGTATGGGCCCACTTTCATATTTAGAAGGAGGATTTTTATGGCAAGTTTTAATCTGTAATTCTGTTGTAGCAGAATTAACAAATTGCTTGCCAGATTTTATTTTTTTATTTTAATTTTATATTATGTTATTTATGTTTTCTATTATATTTGTGTATAGCATTTGTGTGTGTGTCAGCTAACAAATTATATTAAAATATTGATTTCCCTTATTTTTTCTGTTTTCCATGTTTCCCTATTTTTATATTTTAGCAACCTTTAATTTTTAGCAGATTTCATTTTGTTGTCAATTCTTGTAGCAGAATCTTGACGGCCTTTTGTGGCAGGAAATTGACAGGTGTTTTCATTTTCAAGCATCATTTCAATTCTACAAAAGTAAACTAGGTTTCAATTTTGCAATTGTAAATTAGGATTTCATTTTTAGCAACATTTCAATTCAGTAATTTCAATTCTTGCACTTGTAGTTAACTTTCAATTTCTATAAATTAGACTTAGTTTTTATTTCTTACAAGTTTCCATTATGCAGATTAGTTTTAGTGTGACACCAAAATGCTAAACCAAATTTTTCTCACCCAATAAATGCTTGAAATTTGAATTTCTGAATTGTACTCTGCCCTAATAGACAGCCTTGGACACCACCCTAGATTGATAAATCATTGAGATTAAATGATGAGACTCAATGACACTCATCATAGATGGCGATCATGGTGGGACCACCACTAATTTTTCATTTTTTTGCCAGAATACTAACTTAATTTTGTGTGTAGGTCTAGCCGCTCTGAGCTACAGTGGCCAAAAACTAGCCACTCTGAGCTACAATGACCAATAGAGCTTAGCCGCTCTGAGCTACAATGGCCAAGAACCAGCCACTCTGGTCAACAATGGCCAAGACTGGAGTGCAGCAGAGGTCAAAACATAGACTCTCTGAGCTGGATCAAAGGTTGGTATAGCTTCTCTGATATTTTATAGCTTTCTATCTACTTTTGTGTGTTTAAAATAGAGAACTTAAAGCACATTTATGTTTGGAAATTGAAGGAATAAAAGAAGAAAGAATTAAGCATTGTGCATATCTTAGATCTCCTTTTAAATTTTCCACTAGGCATTGCTAGGAACAATGGCTTATGCCTAAAAATTTCACCCTAGAATCCAATGTGCTAGACATTGTATGTTGTTTGCTTGCTTTGAGGCCCTGCTAGAGGCCATAGTTGCACGAGATAAAGTGTGCTCATACAAATCATAGTAGTTCATGCATATTTCTGAATATTGAAATGTATTTTTGCACTTAGGCATATAGGAAAGATTCATTGCTGCTATATGATGCACTTTATGATACACAAGCTTAAAATGAACACCACACACGCACGTCTCATTTAAAACATTGGAGAGTTGGATTTCATCACCAACCTTCAATTCAGTCCAGTGACATTGGAATTCATCTCCTTCCACTAGTTTACCCCCTAGAGCTTCCTAGAAATGG
This sequence comes from Wollemia nobilis, assembly GCA_028583015.1. NCBI lineage: Eukaryota > Viridiplantae > Streptophyta > Pinopsida > Araucariales > Araucariaceae > Wollemia > Wollemia nobilis. The sequence goes on from JAQPPZ010001411.1 coordinate 7,710,317, forward strand.
ATTGAGAAACTTACTTATAGTGACACTAAGTTACTTGTGTTCAAACTATCTCCCACTATTGGAACAATCATTGGTTCAGAGTGGAAGAGCTAGGCGAACCCTCCATTGGGTCTTCAATGGTGTACCCTAGCTTCTTTTGAGAAAATCATGTTTGGCATGAGTGTACTTGATTGTCACTATGGATGAGTCTTCTCATTCTTAATCCAAGAACAAGAGCAAAGAAATCGAAAGAGCAACACATCAAAACACATCAAACAGTCTAGGGCACACTCAAATCGGTAATCAAGATAAACATTTGTTTGGTATTGTGTGGTCATTCCTAATTTGCAACTCAAAAGATCAAGTCATAAAACAACATGGTCAAAACAAGAAGTAAGCACCCTCGGTCTGATACCGAGGGAGAGACAGAAGCAATTCATGCCCATAGGAGGAGTCATAGTAACATTGAATGACCTACCCGTAAGACCGTGAGACGTAGCTCCATGAGCCTAAGGGGTGATAACTCAACCCTTGGGGGATCTCCTCGAGAAACCCCAAGTAAGGAACCACATCATGGAACAAAGTCACATAAAAAAAAAGAGGCTTCACAACCATCCTCATCAAGGAGACATGAGGAGACCTCAAGGGCCTCCTCTAAACACACAGAAACATCTCAAAGACGTGAGGAAGCTTCAAGGGCTTCCTCCTCACATGGACATAAAGAAGGTTCTAAAACCCATTCTTCACATGGGGATGACGAGACTGCTACATCTCCATCCACATGGAGGAAACATGTTACCACCAAGCCCTCTTCATCAAGAAGGCAAACAAGAATTGCAACACCTCAAGACTCACAAGAAACATATGAAACAGGTCTACCCACTGAAGGGCAGGAAACTAGAGCTACATCTAGTCATGGGAATCATATAGAAGAAACCCTTCACACAAAAGGAAATATTCCCATAGACTATGACCTCATAGGAGTAAATGGCACCCCATGGGACCAGCCATGGAAAACAAGATAGCTAGATGGGTTGGATCGATTTCCTACTCAACCAACTCAAAGAACTGTAGCTACTGAGAACTCTGCATCTGGAAGCTCATGAACTGTGACTTCTAAACATACCTCCTAGTCTAGGGGTACCTCAGAGTGACCCCATAGAAGATGCATGGAGTCTGATCATAGGGATACTCAATAGTACACTGAACAAGTCACATTAACTAGCAAGAGTACAGATACAGTAGAAACCCCCTCGAGGAATCTGTGAGTCAAGACAACAAGAACAGAGTCAGATAAACATGAGTCTTCTATGATAGCACAAACTGACCGAATGAGGTAGTTAGAAAATGCATTACATAAGGAGCGAGAGCTAGTAGAAGCTCTCGAACAAGAGAAACAAAGAGAAAGACTCTTGCGCCAACATGAGCAGCGCTTAAGAGAGCAAGTTGAGTGGCTAGCTCTTAACAATTTATAGGCAAATGGTGGTGACCAACAAAGAACAAGACACACTGACTCACCTAAGGAGAGGCGCACTAGACAAGATAGCCCATAATGAAACCCCCCACCAAATCATGAATGAAATCCAACTAATGGGGGAAGGGCAAACATAGCAAACCAAGATCATAATCCTGGGTCCCCTCATAGGAGAGAGGAAAATGGAATAAATCAAATGGATAGAGAGTTACCTCCATTGCCAATGTGAATAGGCTTACAAGAGGAGGAAATCTATGCATCAAAGGTATTTCAAGAGCTTGCTAAAAATATGAAAACCTTTGAGAAACAAGAGGCAGTTGGGAACTCACCAACATTGAGCAAGATACACAATCAACCATTGTGCCCATCAATCCCTAGCCCTCCATATCCTAAGCACTTTGAGATGCCTAGGTTAGAGAAGTTTAAAGGTGAAGAGGATGCACAAGAGCATGTCACCAATTTTATCAATGCCTATTTTCATCTTGAAGACAATGACGCTCTCATGCTAAGAACATTCATAATGACATTTTTAGGTGCTGCCACTCAATGGTTCAACCAACTACCTAAGCATAGCATAACCAACTTTGAACAACTAGTAAACGCATTCTTGAAGCATTTCTCCTTTGGTGCTAAGAAGAAGGTGAACCTTTCAGACCTGGCTAACTTGAAACAGTATGATGATGAGCCAGTAATGGATTATGGGAATAGATGGAGAAAAGTCATGGCAAAATTATCATTCTCCATTCCCATAGAAGAGATCATTCACATGTTCACCAAAATTTGTTCTAAACATATCTCCCTCTTGCTACAACTCCAATAGTATCCTTCATTTGAAGAAGCTCTGGCATAGGCCAAGCTCATCGAAGAGATAAAAGTAGATGAGGGAACCATTAAGCTCCAAAACAAAAAGGAGTGGAACAAGAATGGTAAGAATGACAAGTATAAGCAAAAGCAGGGCAACCCTGCTCTAGTCAATCAAGTCATATTAGCTACACCCAAGGATGGGGGTGCACAACAACCATAGAACTATCAAGCACATCCCCCACCAGCCAACTACGACCAAAAGAACAATCAGGGAAGAAACCGAGAATGCAAGCCGCCTCGTTATTTCATGCCTCTGACAGAATCAATGCAATCAATATTTAATCAATTGAGCGAGGCCAGGAGGATCAGATTTCTTGATATACCTCTTATAGATCCCAACCATCCTAAGCCAAAAGGATATAGGGAAGATCAATTTTGCCCTTATCATAGGATACCGGGGCATGACATTGAGGCTTGCATCGGGTTTAAGCACCAAGTGCAAAACATGATTGAGGTGGGAGAACTCAAAGTTGACAATCCACTGGCTCTCGATAATAGAGACATGGGCATATACAGAAACCCATTGCCCAATCATGAGGCCCCTCGAGAGCAAGGGGCCCAAGTCAATCAGGTTCGAGCTGACATACCTACCCATGGATGCATGGGGATGGTTGAGATTGTTAACATAGCAACAAGGACTAGGTGGTATGGTCAACCACAACCACCTGCAGCTCCCATGAACATCCCAGCTACCCCTAGGCAAAGGCAAGACAACCTTCTAGGTCCACCAACGTGACCTGTGGTAACTATTCGGAGTAGATTGGAGCAAAACCTACAGATGACTCCAACTAAGTTATCCATATATGAGCTCATACAATAGTCTCCAAAGCATAGGGAGACTCTAATGGAGATTTTAAGAACAATTGAGCTTCAACCGCAAGATGCGAATGCATTCACTCACTTTGTGGGACAAGTGCAAGAATGCCAGGAACCTGTAATCCGATTCTATGATCATGAGATTAAGACAGTTTTTGCTACCTTACTAGACCCTCCACTAAACATTGTAGTAGCCATCAATGACTTACCTTTCAAGAGGGTTTTGGTCGATATAGGTTCATCGATTAACATCATTACAACAACTACAATAGAGCACCTCAAGATACCCAAGACCAATATCATTCCAGGAGCTTACACATTGAGAGCTTTTAATGATGCTTTATGCAATACTATGGGAATGATAGTCCTACCCATCAAGGTGGGGCACAAGACCATCCCCATGATGTGTCATGTCTTGGAAGGAGCTATGCAATATAACATCCTCTTAGGGCATCCTTGGATAAGGGCCATGAAGTGTGTGCCTTCGATCTTGCACCAGTGTGTCAAGTATGTGCATGAAAACAAAGTCTATGTGGTTCTGGCCGATGAAGAGCCTTTTAAATACGTCAATCAGGTGGACATTCTAGGAGAATTCATGATCCCTTCTACTCACCTATACGTGGCACCTTCATCCCCAACCACACAAGGGGATAACAAAGACAAAGGGGTAAGAAAAGACCCATGCACATCAACACCTCCTAATGGACTCAAGACAGTCAATGCTTCTAAAGTACCATCAATGTCAAAACCAAAAGATAATCAGAAGCTAAAGGCACCCTTAGTTCAGGAAGAAAGACCCAAAGAAGTGCCAACTATAGCCATTGCTGAAATACCAAGTCCTATGGAAGAGGAAGATCCTCAAGATCAAGATGAAGATAGTGATTATCACCCTGCTTCACCAGTATCATCCATGGGGTCATCCACATCGCATGCATCAATACACTTGGCAAGTACAGGCATAGGAGAGTACCTTGTGTAGAACATTACCTTTACACCTATCATTGAGTCTGCACAAGACATAGGGAGGCCTAAAGACTTGAGGCCACCAATAGGAATAGTGGTTCCACTTGGAATCCCTCCCAACCAAACCAATTTTGTCTATGCCGGCCTGGACTACGCTCATAAGTCTTCAGATATAGAAGAGGATGGTGATGAATTATTCATAGTCAATGTTCATTACCTCTCTAATCCTGAGTTTTCTCTAAGCTACTTTGAGCATTGCCATTGGCATGGCTATGGCCTTGGCATATATGAGCAGGGGCGTAGGCGGCCCTACGAGCCACTATATCAGCTTCCCTCTGATAGATTTGGCTTAGGTTATTATAGCGGAGGTCGAGATGACTCTCTTGTAGCAGCATTGGAAATATTAAGCATAGGGTTGGGAGAAGACATTGATTTCATTCCTTATCACCCCTTAAGAATAGAAAATTTGAGCAATAGACAAGTGGCCATGGTAAACATACCACCTCCAGAAACTTATCATCCAAACACCTCAATTGATTCCACCCCAATAGGGTACAACTCATGGGATGAGGAGAATGGATATGAGGCAAGTGATGATGAGGTGCAACTTGGCTTAGCCTATCAAGGGCCTCGCTATTTGCAAAGATTCACATGGTCCATCCATGATGAGAGTGGATATACATCAGATGAAAGTGACTATGAATCAGAAGACTCAATAGAAAGAGCTTACTTAGGCCTAAGCCATCAACCCCTGACTTTGGGGCAAGAGACAAATGCAAATGGATTCTTCATAAGTGATGAAGAATATGAAGATGAAATAGAGATGGCCTACTTGGGGCCAAGACATGAGCCCCTTGTATTAGGGCTGCATACCAATGCTAACGGTTTCTGGATAAGTGATGATGACTTTGAGGATGAGACCGAGATGGCTTATCTTGGACCTCACCACTTGTGGCAAGTCAACGAGCTAGTAGAGAGAGAGGTGGCACTTCATGCCATAGACCCTCATCTCCAATTTTTGGGGAGACCTATTGACCTAGCTGCCATTCATCGGATGGTCAACCCCCTCCACCTACATTCAGAGAGTAGTTAGAGCCCAATGATCCTATTGTCCACCCTGCTCATGGGCTAGATCCAAAAATTCCCATTCCTCCAGAACCTCATCATGAGTATGGAAGGGAAACCCCTGAGACAAGATCACACCCATGTGGTCCTAGAGATTTCATCCCATCCATCAACATGATCTCCATTGATTTGACCACTCCACTTCATAATCCAATAGATCCTACCAAATCATTGCATCTTGATGTAGAGGCTATTGATTGGGATCATGCTAATTCACCCATAAAGCCAGAAGACCTCTTCACCAATGAAGAGATGTTATAGCCATTCCATTTCGCATCAGGTTGTACGTATGATGTCTTCCATGTTGGTTTGGAACCTGAGTCACTAGGTCCTATAAATCCTATCGATGACATTCATTTGATACCCATGCCTCATCAGCTAGAGGATGGGTCACATATGGCTATAGAAGTGACTTTCGAGGTGGACATCAGTGATGATCCTACCCAACCAAGGAGAGTCAAGTTTAGAGAAAGTCTATCTCCAGAGGAACAAGCCATCCTAATTCCTCTCCTCAAGGAGAGGCCAAATATTTTTGCTTGGACTTACAAAGACATGCCAGGGATAGATCCAAAGTTAGTCATTCACAACCTTTCATTGGATCCCATGAAGAAGCCAATCAAGCAAAAACTGAGGAAAATGCATCCAACCATCACTTTGATGGTGAAGAACGAATTGCAAAAACTACTGGATGCAGTATTCATAGTTCCTATCGACTACCCTAAGTGGGTGTCAAACATGGTACCCATAGGGAAACCTGATGGAAGAGTCCATATCTGCATGGATTTTAGGGATTTAAATAGGGCAACACCAAAGGATTCATTCTCATTGCCAAACATAGATGCTCTTGTAGATGCAACCGTAGGTCATGAAATGCTCTCCCTAATGGATGGTTTTTCTGGATACAACCAAATCTAGATTAAGCTCGAAGATCAACATAAAACTGCTTTCATTACTCCATGGGGAACATTCTATTACAAAGTGATGCCATTCGGTCTCAAAAATGTTGGTGCCACATATCAATGGGCCATGACATACATATTCCATGACTATATGCATAAGATCTTGGAAGATTACATGGATGACTTACTAGCCAAGTCCCTGTTGTGGCAAGAGCATGCCGAAGTCCTTAGACAAGTCTTTGATCACCTCATAGAACATAATGTCTGATTGAATCCTAAGAAGTGCGTATTTGGTGTAACTTCTAGCAAGCTTTTGGGATTCATCGTATCCAAGAGAGGCATCGAAGTAGATCCTGCAAAGGTAAAGGCTATACTAGAAATGGCCGCCCCTACCAACATTAGGGAGTTGAGGAGCCTACAAGGCAAGATAGCATCCATAAAAATATTCATCGTGTAATTATCAGACAAATGTAGACCTATGAATAGGTTGCTATGCAAGGAAGTCCCCTTTCATTGGGATGAAGAATGCCATCAAGCCTTTGCAGAGATCAAAACTTATCTAGCAACACCGCTAGTATTGGCTCCACCAAGGCCAGACATACCATTTTTACTATATATATCGGCTACTGATTTTGCATTGGGCACCATGTTAGCCCAAAAGAATGCACAAGACAAAGAGCAAGCCATATATTACATTAGTCGCACCTTGGTGAGTTATGAGCTAGGATATGCGTATGTCAAAAAGTTGTGTTTAGCAGTGGTCTTTGCAACTCGAAAGTTGTGACACTACATGTTGAGCCATACGACCTACGTCATATCAAAACAAAATCCTTTGTAGTACATGATGAGCAAGACATATCACAATACACGTACCACAAAGTGGATCATGCTATTGATAGAATTTGATCTAGAGTTCATAAGCCAAAATTCCATCAAGGGACAAGTCATAGCAGATCAATTAGCAGAGGTGCCTCTTCAGGATAACAAGCCTCTCACCATAGAATTGCCTGATGATGCGGTATTTGCATTATCAGATCCGCCAGAACTCGAAGAACCTAAGAAAGAAAGAGACATGTCATTATTCTTTGATGGTTCAAAGTGTGAACAAGGAGGTGGAGCAGGGATTGTCTTTATCACACCATAGGGTGCTCCATTACCCTTATCATTCAAACTAGACTTCCCATGCACAAACAACAATACAAAATATGAAGCATTGATCCTGGGACTCCAAACAACCATAGCGATGGGCATTAAAATATTGAATATCTTTGGTGACTCCTTGCTCATAGTAAACTAGGTCAAAGGACTATTCCAATGCAGGTGCCCACTCCTGAAGACTTACAAGGAACTTGTTGACACCTACTTAGCCCGACTAGAATGGTACGACATCGAGGCAATCCCTCATACATCGAATAGATTTGTAGACACCATGGCCTCTTTGGGATCCTTAATCCCTCAGAATCCATTCACTGATTTTACAACCATCCATGTGAAAGTGCTTTCGCACTCAACAATACATCATGAGGCTTTTGACAATCAAGAATCAGTCAACATGATCAACATCGAACCAAATCAGGATTGGTCCTTCGTAGCCAGATATTTCTTGCAAATAGCACCTTGGGGGTCTTTGATCTCCCAAGGACCTATAGAGTGTGGTGCAACCATATACCATAGAGTTGTTCCTCAATCCATGTTCACTACCTCAAAAATGCAGGAAGAGCAAGTTGTCTATTCTATAGAAGTTGTGGCCTATCAAGATTGGCTTTCCCAACTATGGGACTTCCTGAAGCTTGGAATAATACCTCAAGGTTTGTCGCATACTGAAAGGTGAACATTCAAACAGAGAGCAACAAGATACATTTTTCTAGGAGAAATCCTCTACAGATGAGGATATGATGGAGTATTGCTCCATTGTCTTGAGCCCCAGGAAACATCTTGGGTAGTTTCGCAAGCTCACGATGGAACATGTGGAGGCCATTTCAGTGGCATGGCCATCGTTAAGCGCATCTTGAGAATGGGTTACTATTGGCCCACCATGGAAAAGGACTACTGTGAGTATGTCAAGAAATGCAGTAAGTGCCAGCATCATGCAAACCTAACGCACTTACCATCGCAAGCTTTGCAGCCCATCCAGGAAGCATGGCCATTCTCGCAATGGGGACTAGACTTGATTGGGAAAATCTCACCCCCATCCTCAGGCCGACACACATTCATCATAACGACCATAGAATACTTCACTAAATGGGTAGAAGTGATCCCCTTAACATCAACAACTAGACCAAGGATTACGGAGTTTATACTCCACAATATCATAAGTCATTTTGGGGTCCCTTCTAAGATAATATCAGATAATGGGCCATATTTCAAGAACAAAAATGTGCATGCTTTAATGAAAAAATACCATATTCAACATAGTTTTTCAATGCCTTATTATCCACAAGCAAACGGGCAAGCAGAAGCCTCAAACAAAATAATAGTCTCCATTTTAAGGAAGACAGTGCAAGAAAATCACAAGGATTGGCACATGCAGTTGCCTCTTGCACTATGGGCATACAGGACTAGTATACGAATGCCCACTAGGGCAACACCATTTTCACTAGTATATGGCACTGAAGCCATCATGCCTCTAGAGTTGGAAATCTTGACTCTACGCATAGCATTAAAGGACTTCATAGATGATGAAGTGTGCGACAAGGCCACCTTGATCAATTGATGCTTCTTGATGAACGTCGAGTCAATGCTTTAGAGCATCTCCATGTTTACCAAGATCACCTTGCATGAGCTTACAATAGTAAAGTCCACCTAAGGGAATTCAAGGTTGGAGATCTAGTGCTCAAAGAAAACTAACAGAATTCAAATCTATCACTGCATCTACGAGATAAGTTCATAAAAAACTGGATAGGTCCATATATGATTTCAATGAGAGTTGGGCCTGGAGCATATCACCTTATATCATTAGATGGTGTTGAAGAGCCTGAACCTCTCAATATCATTCACTTAAAGGCATTTTACACATAAACACAAAAACATTCAAATATGTCATAAAACACAAAAACATTCAAATATGTCATAAAACACAAAAACATTCAAATATGTCAAAAACACAAACAAATCATAAAAACATAAAATTCCAAAAATACAAATCAAAGGCTCCAAGGGTAATTCATACCACTTGGTCAAAATCAAATCAAAGGCTCCAAGGGTAATTCATACCGCTTGGTCAAACATCAATTCAAAAGGCTCCAAGGGTAATTCATACCACTTGGTCAAACATCAATTCAAAATGCTCCAAGGGCATTCAAGCCGCTTGGTCAAAAATCAATTCAAAGGCTCCAAGGGTAATTCAAACCACTTGGTCAAATCCAATCAATCAAAGGCTCCAAGGGTAATTCATACCGCTTGGTCAAACATCAATTCAAAAGCCCCAAGGGTATTCAAACCGCTTGGTCAAAATCAATACCAAAAGCCCCAAAGGCATAATAAGCCCTTTGGTCAAATTAATCAAAAAATACAAAAACAACGTAAAATCAAAAATACAAAAACAATTGCACTTCACATTTTGCATCCACATCATTGCATTACATTTTCACATACATTACAATTGTATATGTCATGAGAGCCTTAAAAGTGATACCACAGTTTGTCGCACAAGTCATTCATATCCATACCTCCATCCACATGTGTGTAATTGTGTTTTTCAACACAACCATTATTTGTTGCTATACATAATAAAATAAGGCTTTTTGGTTAGTCAACCACACCTAGTAATCTTATCAAATTTTGAGGAAAACAACTTTGATTAGTAGAAGGTAAGGCCTAGCTATGATAAAGCCTTGGATATTCAAGATCCCATCACTAATTGAAACACTAAAATCCTAGCTGGTACAAGGAAAATATGAAAGCTACAAAGTGGTCTAGGTTACCTTAGGTGAAAAGGATCTTCCTTGCTTATCCCCCTGTGCAACCGGTTTAAAGGTGCTGAGAATTGGCAAAAGGACAAGCTTTACCCTATCAAAATCCCTTGCTTAAATAAAAATAAGCAAAAATCCCAAAGCAAAGTACATATTCAAAAGGCCAAGCATACAGTCCAGATTTCAAAGCAAAAATCCGATACACAAATCAAAATCCAAAAAAAAAAATCAAGCTCAAAAAAATCAATCAAAAATAAACAGTGATTTTCATCACTACGTATGAGCAAAATAAACAGTGATTATCATCACTACAAAAAAATCCCCGCTCAAAGAAAAAATCAAATCAAAATAAACAGTGATTTTCATCACTACATATGAGCAAAAATCCAAAGCCAAAAAGAAGGGAATAAAGCTTGAATCCCTGGAATTCTCAACATTGTACAAAATTGGAAGGAGAAATCCTTACGCATGATGATATGTCTACCACAATTGCTTCATGCATTTGTGTAGACCAATGTTTGAATGTGGATGAGCTAGCTTAGGTAACCCAATATTGCCTAGTGGTATAGTCCAACTAAGTCCAACATAAGGATGAGATGAACACTTGAGGATCCCTGATCTTAGCAATGGGCTGAAAGAATCCCGCCTGACATCGGAGGAAATGCTTGAGTTCTATCTCAAAATATACAATCACATGCACACACAGAGATCATGAAAAACTAGGTCCATGGTAAAAGCCTTACTTTTCAAAAGTCTAAGTGGTAAGTAGACAATTGTTGATAGGGGAACTAGAGTGATTGAATCTCCGAAAGCCCCAAAAATTCTTACATAGCAACAAATCATAACATCATTCACACCATCATATTCTTTATAAGATCCTATAAATTAGGGGGTATCAACATAGTAGGACAGATACCGCATATATATTAGAAATAGTATATAGACGACCACTGACTACTTTATATCTTTTAATTTACAGAAACTTATTAAGAAAATACATTACACACCATTACATCTCATATATGAATACTTAATCAATTCTTATGATAGGAGTGATTATTTAAATTCATGATTATTTTTTTACTTTCTATGGTATCACCCATTAAGATTGTCAATGTCATATGCATTCCGTATGTTTTAAGTGATTAGAGCATACAGGTTCATTTATACCATTCCATCACATAAGTTAGATGCATATAATTAAAGCAAAAATTAAACATGCATTTAACAATAACATTTGCATCCACAAAAACAAGTCATTAATCATCCATAAACCACATCATAAAACATATAGGCAATATCCATTTGCATACCAAATCATAAATTCATCATTCATCAACAAAATACATCGCATCATATCATCAAAACATATAAGCATCTACACATCCATCTAAGCATCTTCAAATATCATCTATCATCTAGCATATTCATCAAATCATCATAATACCATCATCGCATCATATCATAAAATAAAATAATAACAAAAACATAAAGCAATAAATGATACACATAATGAGTCATAAAAAGCAAATCTATCATAAAAGTATGTGTGTCAAGTCCAATGGATATACAAAAATGCCCATGGGCTACAGTCATCTAGGTCAGTCAACCTCAAAAATGAATCAAGGACCAAGTAGAGCATCAGTCAAGTACCAAGCCTGAGCCCCCTGCATCACCTCCTCTAGTGCTACCTCCCCCTGTGGTGGTATCATGAGTCGAGTGATGTGAGCCTGTAGGTCTCTCTATCCGAGTTCAGGTCCACTGGCTAGGATGGGTGGAAGACTACCCCGAGGTGGAGCGCCCACTAACCTACGAACCACCCACACCTACTGGATCCTTAGGGACAATCCCATGCCTCCTAAGCTACATCTGAAGAAGGGTAACATGATCCACAAGTCCCTAGATCCGCTCCTCATGCTCATCCAATAAATACTAGAGATGTCCCACATCTACCCCTAAACCTACCATTGGAGCCTCCTATGGTGTAGAAGGAGGAACAACAAACTGCATCCTGACATCACCACCCCCAATAGTAGCCTATAGAGCCTGTATCTATGCTGAGAGCTGCTCAATGGTAGCATCTCACCATTGTACCTAGATCTTAGTGGCCTGAAGCTCAGCCTCGACCTCATGCAACTATGCTCTCAGAGGAGAGTCTCTCTCCTCAAGCTCTAACTCCTCCTCCTCCAAGAACATCAGGATCCTCTATTGCCACCTACTCTATCGATTGGCCCCATACCTCGGTCCTGGCTCGAACCCTACATCCTACCAGATCTATGCCATCACCCCCACCATCATCCTCACACCCTAGGCTACCGATGCCATGCCACATCCGATCACCCCACCACTAAGAGTAGGCCTCTATAACTCCCCAACCACTATAGGGTCTACGATTGGGGCATCCTCCTCATCTGAAAGCTCTATGATCTATCATGGAGGTAGGTCCTTCTCTACTATGAGGTACCTATACAAGAATGGTATCAAGGGCACATCCTACTACAATCCATACTGACGAAGAACCCGAGAGTAGAAGAAATACTCTCGAATGGCAATATTATGACCAACGAGCCATCGCTCGTGTCATGTCCTAGAAGTAAAACTAGCTGGATCATCCCAAGTAGGACACTCATAGTAAGGCCACCACATGACATCTCCGACCAATAATCTAGTGAAAGCATCAGTATAGTGGGACAGCTCCCCTACAAAAGTGTGGCTCTTACGCTCCTCATGCTCTCGAGCCCATCTAGCAGCATAGCACTATGTTCAAGCATCGACCATTATGATCATGACTGGGAGCCCCTTAGGGTGATCTACTATAATGTGCTCCCATCCCCAAACCTGTAGGAGCAAGCTGTAGGTAATGCTGACATGTCCCCACCGATGGATGTGGTACAACTCATCATAGCACTGAGCCAATAGTGATCTACCCCATGCATAGATGATAGGCTCCTCGCTATCCAATAGGTCCTACACCATCGCCAAGAGGTTCCAAGGGAACCTCAAACCCGAGTAGTCCAGGATAAGAACATTGTTGATCACCATCAGCAACATGACATGCCTCTGTGAAAACATGAGCATCATACCAAGCTTTGATAGATACTCCCCCGAACCTAGTCTCCCGGAGGGCCTATGTAGAGTGTGCTCCAAACACCCGAGCATAGATGACCACCTGATCATTAGTGGCCGATGAAACAATGGGCACCCCATCGAATGGGATCCAAAAGATCCTATAAACATCCTCCGACATGATAGTCATCTCATCAGGTGGAAGGTGGAAGGTGTTGGTCCATGGGTCCCAATGGTGGGCTAAGGCCATAAGATAAGCCTAGTCGGCCATAATATGGGGCAACCTGATGATGTACTATAGCCCACGGGCCTTAAACCACTCCTAGTCAATGTCATCAAATCTAGGAAGTAAGTCAAGTAGGAGCTTCGAGTCCCGAGCCCGAGCAATGAGGATCTAAGCAAAGCAGAAGAAAGACAAAATATAACTACAGTGCATCTAAGGCATAATTCACAATAAACATGAAAATGATGCAAAAGAGTATGAGTTACTCTAAATATAAGCAAAAGAAGAATAAATTGCACCTAATCAAGCAAAGAAAATTCAAAAATTCAATCAACAAAATACACAAAAAAAAAAAAAACAAGGCTCAAGCTTTAGCCATTGTCGCCTATAATGGCTGAAACCTGGCCACTAGAGGCAGCAGCAGCCAAGGCCCAACGGTCAAATTTTTGACCATTGGGATTCAAGCTTGGCCGCTCTGAGCGACAGTGGCTCAGAGTCGACCGCTCTGAGCGACAGCGGCCAAGGGGCGGCATGACAAACCCATGAACCCTTGGCCAAAAAATAAAAAAAATTACAAACTAACAAAATAATTCAAAAAATAATAACAGAGGGAGGGAAAACAAATAGAATGTAAAGCAAATTTCCTACCCAAGCATCAAAACTAAGCTAAGTTCAAAATGCCCAAAATGGTGGCAGTAGGTAAATAACGAAAAAATTTCAAAAACCCTAGGTTGAAGCCACTGATAGAAAGCAAAATTGGGGACTAACCCACCATAGCAAAAGGGAACCTAAGCCTAATTATGGAGTTTGTTCATTGCCAGTAGGTTTAGTGAGGTTCATTTTGCTCATTACTTAGTGAGGTTCAATTTTACTTAGACAAAGAAAAGAGAGCTAGGGTTTTGAAGAGAGAAATACCCGAGAAGCTTCGGCTCCTCCAATAGCTGATGTCTCACCCTACGCAGCCATATCCTCAGCACCAACAAGTTTCAAAGTCGCAACCATCGTCGTCGCACCAGAGCTCTGAAAATGAATCTTCAACAGTGAAAATGATAGGTCAAACCCTAGAAAAACAAATTTTTATATTTCCTTAATTACACCTTGGCTCTCTGACGTCAGTGGCCCAAACTTCTTGGCCACCCAAGGTGACAGCGGCCATAGGTAGGAACTCATAGGCCGCTAGACCTGATAGCGGCTAGATCCACAAATCAAAATAAGGGATTTTCTCCTTGAGGGATCCCACAAAAATAATAAATAAACACACTTTGGTGGTTTAGGATCATCAGAATGTTCAAAATAACAAAAAAAATCACATAAAATCACAATCTCAAGCAGGCCTCGTATCCAGTTACCTACTCTATCCACTCGATGATTGCAGCGATTTGCACTCCATGTATTTTGGTGAGATGAGTAGATAACCATAAGGCCACTTGGGGCAAAAACAACTCATTTTGGAATTACGATATGTCACCCTTCAAACCCGAAGAAGATCAAGATGGTCGGACTGCTCCATGGGTGTGAAAGGGTCATTCTAATTCCCCTATGACATCAAAAATATTAAGTCAAAGTGATACAATCTAGGCATAAATAGAATCACTCATCCTAACTCCCTAAGAAGGCTATTGATAGTCGGACCGCTCCTCGAGATAGGGATGGATGATTATCATAAGCAATTGGAATCACACTTGGATGTGGGATTGCCCATTAAAAGCAACAAATGCTAGAAAGGAACCAGATTAGTCATATTGGTCAAGTGACTTGTCGCTTCATTCATTGTCATTTCTTCACCAACTCATTGTGTGAAGAGGTAGTTCAAAATTTCAACATAATCATAATCAAAATCAACAAAATATCACTCGATCATAACAAAATCATGTTCATCCTATGAATCATTGCATACAACAATCACAAATTTCCCTTGTTTTCTGGGAACGTAAGCAGACATGACATCTTTAATTGTAGCTCTCCTACCGGTCGAAATTGTTGTAGCAATTGAAGCTACCCGATTGAGTTTGAGGAATGAGTGCAATTTAACATGCAAAAGCCACTGAGCTAAGTCCTCCGAACATTGAGGCAATGATTCAAGGGATGCATGCCATCTTGCATGATTGGGCCATCCGACGTTGATCAGACCATTGATCACCATACACCCTACAAACAGATCAGTCTACATTTTTGCTCAGCGTTGTGTTTTCCACACAACGCATCGCAAAAAGGGGCATCTGTAGACACCTAAATCATGTCATGCTTAGGGGAGCTGCTCACATAGACACACTCATAAGATCATAAGACATAATCTTGGACTTTCCAAACATCAACAATGGTTCTCACCACTCATTTGGGGCCTTTTCAAGCCATCCAAGCTTGGCCGCTCAAACCAAGAGCGGCCAGATCCTAGCCGCTCAAGCCTAGAGTGGCCAGACCTTAGCCACTGTAGATGACAGTGGCCAGATCTTAGCCACTATAGATGACAGTGGCTAAGCCATAAGAAGTAGTTTATCGACAAATAGGCCCAATCTCGGGTGGAAGTGGTAGTCTGCATGCAATAAAGGTGAGCGGGAGTGACTTTGCATTCCTTTTCATGACCAGTTCACATGGGAGGTTTGAGTTTGCATTTAGACTTAAGTTAACTGACCTCCAAGCATAAACAAAGGACAAAATCTTCTCATGCTAACGACCAGTTCGCATAGAAGACTCAAGTGGGCAGTTAGATTTTAGTTAACTGGCCTTCGAATATAGACAATGGACAAAAGCTTCTCATGCTAACTTGCACTACGCATGAGAAATTCATTCCTAGGGCTTGGACATAGACCTAGGGTTTCACGCTATAAAAGGTGCAAGCCTAAGAGCACCAAAGGGGGATATTTTATCACATCAGGGGAGAGAGACATTCTTTTGAGGAGAGCTTTCGAGACTCGGAGAGTTCTCTTTGAGATCACGTGTACGATGGAGCTCTGACGAATTGAAGAGCATAACACCTACTATTTCAACATCAGATTATAGTCTTTGACCCATAGCTTTGGGGCAAAGAGGGTAAGGTTTACTTTAGCGGCCGTTGTCTTGGACAGTGGCCCGTAGGCTTAGCTTAGATAGACATAGCTTCTTTTATTCTGTTTCTTCATGTTTTCACGTCATTAGCATAGATTTACATGATCTTATGGCATAGTTTTATCATATTTCCATTACACTCTTTGATTACTAACAACCTCATCCAGGGAGGCAATCTCGGACACCTAAATGTGCATTGTTGTTTCATTGCTTGCAGGGCCACAGGTACATCGGACGAAGATTGCAACATACGAGAGCAAAAGGGATCCCTCTAGGAAACAGACCTGGAGAAGGAGGCATCTGTAAGCCCTCATACATTTTCGTGTGCGGAACCGAGAAGCTTTTATAAGCGCACCACCTCTTCGCGGAAGGGGCACTCCTTGCCTATTTGTAATTTATAGTATCAAAATGGGTATCCCTAAGAGGGACCGACATGTAACCGAGCTTCAATATCAATAAAGAGATCTATCTTTTGTTATTTCGTGTTATATGCTTTTTCCTCTTGTCTTTCCATTTTATCTTTGGTATTTTAAATAGCATTGCAAGTAGGGTTTAGAAAAGGGACCGGTGCGTGCATTCCGGGGTCACTACACAATGAAATTATGAGTACTTCCTAAGTCAAGGAGCACCATGAGATTTTGATGTTTGAAGGACCCTTGAACTTTCATAGTTTTTGGAGGAGAAAAAATTACGAGAGCATTGAAGAAAGTTTTGAGGATTTCTTCATTGTTGTGATCAGGTGCTTCAGTTACTTCTTACACATCTACCTCATATTCTTCTTCTATAGAAAAGGATCAACTACATTCAACAAATACAATATGTGTGTAGTGCATCGATGATTGGGCCCATATTGCTCATCATAATTATAGCATAGGTCTTTCACTTGCCATACCTCCATTTCTTTTGATTTGATGTACTTAACTGGTAAGGGTATTTTAGGTTTTGGGGCAGCGTGCATGATAGGTGATTGTTCAATAAGTGTCATCTTGTGATGATGTTGCACATTGAATTTATCTTCAACTAACAAGGCTAATCCATAGGCTACCAACATGGTGCAAGGATTGAACATCGTTACCTCCACTCTAATTTCTTCTTTCAATCCACTAATGAAGAAATTTATGAGAAATGATTCATCCAACCCTATGGTGTGTTTGGTGAGATCCTTGAACTAAGTTTGATACGCATGCACTAAAGTGATTTGACATAGGTTGGTGAGATTAATTTGCAAAAGCGAGTCCTCGATTGGTCGAATTTTGTGATCCAAGGTGTCTAAACTAGGGTCTTAAGGCCTTCTTTCATAATCCATTTTTGTAATCTTTTGTTATTACAATTAGAATTTTATGGGCATCAAAAAACTATCATCAGAAATTGACATCATAAATTATCACAAAATATTGCAAGAAATGTCGTCAAAAATTGTTGTCAAGATTTTTCAATTATTTTTCATCAATTTTTTGTCAAAAAGTTGTTGATAATTTCTTGTCAACGATTTTCCCCAAAATCATCATCAAATTTTTTTGAAGAAAAAACCATCACAAATATTATTTCAGAAAAAAATCATCATCAGTTTCTTGTCAAAGATTTGTTGCGAAACTCATCGTCAATTTTCTTGTCAAAATTTTTTTGCAATTTTGTTGAGCAATTTTTTTTGTCAAAATTTTTGGTTTGGAGTCTGGTAACGTGGACACGTCTAACAAGGTTTAGACTGACTGATTGGTGATATAGGGATGGATGTTGGTTAACACAGACCAATATGTGGATACTATTGACATGGACGAGACTAAGGATGACACGTGGTGACTTGGGCACTTACAAAACATGAATAACACAGGATGGACGTTGGTTAACAATGTGATAGGGGTTAACAAGAGATGAGGACACAAGGAATTATGACAAACTGACATAGGGTACAATGAGACCAGGACTTAAAATATGACAAGGGATGAAAGGATGGACGAGGACACAAGGGATGATGACTCGACATGCATGGATTGGATAAGTTGATTGTGTAAAATAGAGTGGATGAAGTAGAAGATGATGCAAATGCATGGGAGGTAGCTAGGGATAGTGGCTAGAGTGAGAAATAAGACACTTGGCATGGGGAATACACAAAAAATGAGAATAAAGATGATGTAGTTTGGATAATAAAATTGATGTTGGTGCGATGTGGAACACAGAGGCACGAAGACTGAGGGTAGCAGAAATGAAGGCTAATGTGACCACCAATTGGTGGTCATAATAAACCTAAGTACATTAGCACTTTTGAACTATCATAGTCTTAGTGCCAAGATGATGTGGGATAAAAGAATCCCAAATGAAAAAAAATTATGCATGATACTTTAGAAAAAAAATGTAGACAACAAAAGATCACCTATATTTCGTAATTTGTGAATTGGAATATGCCAAGTGTCACAATGTTATTAGGATAGATCTTTAGGGTAAATTTATGAAAAGTAAGATTTAAGTCGTGATTCCTTCTGAAATATTGTGTGTTGAGTTTAAATTGATCTAAAGGAGAATCCTCATGGCGGTATTCCTTACTGATTCAAGTTATACGTGCACTGCCATATTTATGGAAATATTTATCATCATAATTATTAAAATCGCCAGAAAGGATAGACATGTCGCTTGGAAACATGAAAATGTCATACCAAAAAACCATTTGCTTCTATGGGGAAAGAGTTAAATTATATCAAAATAATTTAAGCAGATTTTCATCATCAATAAATCAAAAAGTTCACTAGAAACTTCATGAAGTTGGAATCCTTTATTATACAATTTTTGGATTAATCTGCTTCTTGAAAAGGAGATTTGTCCATCGAAAGACTGATTTCATCACCTGGATTGCGGGGATAATTTAATAATTAGCATAAAAATATCCCTTTGAATCTAAAAGGGCAATCAACTTCTTTTAAACTTGTTGCGCTGGTGATTCTTTCTTGCTTCAACAACACCACATATCCCTTTTGACAAAATGGTCGATTAGAAAAAATGAGAATTTTAAAATATTTTATGTACGTCTGTGAATTTCCTCACACTTTCCATGTGTGCATGAAATATTTTAAGGATATTTTAGGGTTGTTAGAAACTAATGCTCACATGTTGTTTAGGTAAATATTTAATTGGTGTAGTGAGCAACTGAACCTTAGAGTTAAATTTAAATTGGTATATGCTTCACTGGTCATCTGTATATAGCGAGTGATGCATGTGAAAAAATTAATCTCCTTTGCATGCCAGGAAAGACCAAACAGTGAGTGATGACATGATTTAAAATATTATTATAAATGGATGTCTCTATTGTATTTTGACCTTTTGGAGGAATGATTAATTTTATTAATTTTATTACTTCGCACGTGATGAATACTGAAACTATATTTTTGCTTCCTAGCTATCAAATAAACTACTAATGCTATTGTAATAATGAATGCATGGATTTTAAGAGTCAGCCTTGAACTATATTTCAATGGTAAATATTGATGCAGATGTGAGGCAAGACAAAAAGAATTTATTTCCACAAACAAATCGAAACAACTTTGATACCAGTTGGTAGAACTCCAAATATCTTTTACCAATTTAATAAATTAATTGTAGGCCACTCAAATGGGGTTCCCTTGTAATTGCAAGCCACTTATAGGGGGCTGCCTTCTTAAATTATTAATGAATAATTTATTATTTTCCTTGATGCCTTATGAAAATGTCAAAACTTAATATTTATATCTACCCTAGAGCTACATTTGTAAGGATGTGACTATTCACATTATGAATTTAGATAATAATTAATTAAATGAATAATATTTAATAAATAAATAGCGTTAGGATATGGAATCCTAACACTATTTCAGTAGTGCTCTTCTATAGATGTCTCATAGCATTTTACCTATTTTCACTTAAAACATAAAACTTTCCACAAGATATATGTAAAACTGGAGTTATCTAAAATATAATGGCTGCAGATGAAATTTACTCCAAAATCATGTAAATATGTATATATTATCTATAAATATACAAATAAATTCTAAAAATCACAACTTAAATGCAAAAATAAGCTTTACATTATAGTTAAATTTTTGCCCTCATCATATCTCATTTGAAGCACAACTTTCCTTAGGGCTTATGAGATTATGAGAAGAGAAGCCTCCTTATATATAATTTTTTATCTAAGAAATTCATTGCAATAATTTGTGAAATTAATGCTCTTTCCTACTTAATATTCATTGTCCAACTCAATAAAAACATAATTATCCGTTCCTTCTTAGTTGTCTTGTTGATTCTTGGGCCTCTTATTCTGTACTATCCTTCCTTGATCATGCATGTGACCTACCTATTGCATTCCCCCCAAATTGATTTTATTTTAGTGCTACTTTATTTCCCACTTTATTCAATGGCCATACAACATCTAGTTAAAATTATATTTATTTACATACCATATATTTACACAAAATTTTATCATGCCTTTTCATGCCAATTTTCTCACATGTCATTTCTTCATTGAAATTGATAGTGTCTAGACCATATCATCATGAACCTCTATATATCTCACCTATTGGGCCTCCAAAACATATGATTTGTTTGAGATAAAATCTATTTTCAGGTTATTTTTGAGGAAGAGTGAGTTCCAAAACCTATATAAAATAAAGATAATTTACTTTTAGCCCATGAATTCTCTATTGGCTCCTCTAGATATTCCACATACTTTTCCACTTTAATATCCTTCTCTTTATGAGTTTCTATACTTGTATGAATCATTGCATTGAAAAAGAACTTGAAAAATCATTAGTTTTTAGTGATCCTTGCATTTGGTTCCCCAACTTTTTAGATGCATATGACTATCTAAACCTTGATATTGATTGTTGGTTGAATTTGGCATGTGTTGAGTTCCCATGTCTATGTGGATCATTGTGTTGATATCATACATGAAAAACTCATCCTTTATGATATCCTCTATTATTTTTAGATATTTCTCTATTAACTCCTCTATGCTTTTAGGCTAGTCATTCATCTCCATTTGACAATGCTCCTCTTTCTATTCTACAATATTTGGAAACTTTGGCTTTTGAAAATTTAGCAATAAAGCACCTTTCCTATATCTGGTTGCTATATTGGTTAGACTAGTTGTCTCAATCTCTGCAACTTCAATATTTTGTTTTGAATCCATTAATAGGGCTACAAGCTCTTCCAATTTTTCTTCTACTTCTTGAGTTGCATCCAATTGGCACTAAGGTCAGTAAATCCAATAGGTGTCACCATTGTGATGATTTTCAAATACTGAGTACCCATATTCATTCAAAGCTATGTATGCTTATTGTTATTGACTCCTAACAATAGCAATTTTCTCTATATCAACTTCACTAATTAGCATCTCTTGGTATTTTAAGGCATAGGGAAATCCTTCTTTGAATATCCCCTTAACATTTTACTACTCTAATATATATAATTGTTTTGTCATGTTCTAGATCATAACTCTCAGCTCTTGTTGTTTTGCAGATTCTTTGACTCCAAAGTGGACATGGTGGGTATAAAACTTACCAAAATAGAATATTGAGGGTATTATTCTTGCAAAATGGCCAATGAAGGGAAATATAGAGCCAAAAAGGAAGCTTGTGAGCTTGTATGGTAGATTTGAAGCACATTTGGCATAATAATTTAGGGAGAAAAATTTCCAACTAAGTTAAGTGTGTTTTCTATTATGATAGTAGCTTGAAAATTTTATGAGAAGCTCATATCATTGGATCTCCATACCTAAATACTCAAGTCTAGGGTAAAAGCATGGAGGTATTAAATATAGGCTTAGGCATGTGATGGATTTATATTCTAGGGGATCTTCCCCTATGCTTTTCTAAATTAGATATTAAAATTAGTAATATTTTCTTAGGGATTCCTTTGAATGGATGAAAATAGAGTGAGCAATATAAAATCAAAGGTTTAGAAAGATCACCCCAAGTGCCTATAACACTTTCCTCTAATGAGCGGTACCATGCTAATAGGGATATCATCGATATTTTATCCATCAATCTTGGTCATTTAGGAGAGCTTTCGAGACTCGGAGAGTTACCTTGGAGATCATGAGTACGACGAAGCCCTGATGGATTGAAGAGCATAGCAACCATTATTTCAACATCAGATACAATATTTGGTCCATAGCTTTGGAGCAAAGAGGATGAGGTTTACCGTAGTGGTCGTTGTCTTGGATTTGGCCCGCAAGCTTAGCTTAGGTTTTCGACATAGCTTCTTTTATTTTGTTTATTCATGTTTTCATATCATTAGCATAGATTTACATGATTTCATAGTATAGTTTCATCATATTTCTATTGATTTATTTTATTACTAACAACCTCATCCAGGGAGGCAATCTTGAATATCTAAGCATATGTTTTTGTTTCATTGCTTACAATGCCATGGGTACATCGAACGAAATCTACAACATACGAGAGCAAAAGGGATCCCTCTACAAAATAAACCTGGAGGAGGCATCTGTAAGCCCTCATATATTTCTGTGCTAAACTGGGAAGCCTTTAAAAGTGCACCACCTCTTCGCGAAAAGGGCACTCTTTGCCTATTTGTAACCTTATTGTATCGAAATGGTATCCCTAAGATGGATCGACATGTAACCGAGTTTCAATACAAATAAAGAGATCCATATTTATTATTTCTATATTATATGTTTTTTCATTGTCTTCCATTTCACCTTGGGTTTTTAATAACATTGCAAGTAGAGTAAAAGAGTGATGCGTGCATCCCAGGGTCACTATAGATGGCGATAACAGTGGGACCACCACTAATTTTTCACTTGTTGCCAAAATACTAACTTAATTTTGTGTGTAGGTCTAGTCGCTCTGAGATATAGTGGCCAATAGATCTTTAGCTGCTATGATCTATAGCGGCCAAGAACCATCCGCCCTGATCAACAATGGCCAGAACTGAAGTGCAGAAGGGGTCAAAACATCGACTCTCAGAGCTGGATCAAAGGTTGGTATAGCTTCTCTAATTTCTTACAGCTTCTTACTAGTTTATGTGTGTCTAAAATAGATAACTTAATGCACATTTATGTTTTGAAATTGAATGAATAAAAGAAGAAATAATTAAGCATTTCACACATCTTAGATCTTCTTTTAATTTTCCACTAGGTGTCGTTAGGAACAACAGCTTATACCTAAACATTTCACCCTAGAATCCAACGTGCTAGACATTGTATGTTTTTTGCTTGCTTTGAGGTCATGATAGAGGCCATAGATGCACAAAATAAAGTGCACTCATACAAATCATAGTAGTTCATGCATCTTTTCAAACATTGAAACATATTTTTGCACTTAGGCATATAGGAAATATTCATTACTGCTATATGATGCACTTTGTGTTACGCAAGCTTAAAATGAACACCACACACACACGTCTCATTTAAATATTGGGGAGTTGGATTTCATCATCAACCCTCAATTCAGTCCTGTGATTTTGGAATTCATCTCCTTCCACTGGTTTACTCCCTAGAGCTTCCTAGAAATGGATTGAGAAAATTACTTATAGTGACACTAAGTTACTTGTGCTCAAACTGTCTCCCACTATTAGAACAATCATTGGTTTAGAGTGGAATAGCTATGTGAACCCCCACTGGGTCTTCAGTGGTGTACCCTAGCTTCTTTTAAGAAAATCATGTTTGGCATGGGTGTACTTGATTGTCACTATGGATTTGTCTTCTCATTCTTAATCCAATAATAAGATCAATAAATCGAAAGATCAACATATCAAAACACATCAAACAGTCTAGGGAACATTCAAATCGGTAATCAAGATAAACATTTGTTTGGTATTGTGTGGTTATTCCTAAATTGCAACTCAAAAGATCAATTCATAGACAACATGGTCAAAACAAGAAGTAAACACCCTTGGTCTGATATCGAGGGAGAGACAGAAGCAACTCATACCCATAGGCAAAGTCATAGTAACATTGAACCACCTGCCTGTAAGATCATGAGACGTAGCTCCAAGAGCCTAAGGGGTGATAAATAAACCCTTGGGGGATCTCCTCAAGAAACCCCAAGCAAGGAACCACATAATGGAACAAATTCACATAAACAAAAAGAGGCTTCACAACCATCCTCATCAAGGATACATGAGGAGACCTCAAGGGCCTCCTCTAAACACATAGAAACATCTCAAAGACGTGAGGAAGATTCAAGGGCTTCCTCCTTACATGGACATAAATAAGTTTATAAGACTCATTATTCACATAGGGATGATGAGACTACTACATATCCATCCACATGGAGAAAATATGTTACCACAAATCCCTCTTCATCAAGAAGGCAAACAAGAATTACAACACTTGAAGACTCACAAGAAACATACGAGACATGTCTACTTACTGAAGGGTAGGAAAATAGAGCTACATCTAGCCATGGGAATCAAATATAAGAAACCCTTCATGCAAAAGGAAATATTCCCATAGACTATGACCTCATAGGAGTGAATGGCACCCCACGAGACCAACCATGGAAAACAAGACAACTAGACATGTTGGATCGGTTTTCTACATGACCAACTCAAAGAACTATAGCTATTAAGAACTATGCATCTATAATCTCATGAACTATGACTTCTAAACACACATCCCAATTTGGGGGTACCTCATAGTGATCCCGCAATAGATGCACAGAGTTTTATCGTAGGGATACTCAATAGTACATTGAACAAGTCACATTAGCTAGCAAGAGTACAGGTACAACAGAAACCTCCTCGAGGAATCTGTGAATCAATACAACAAGAATAGAGCTAGATAAACATGAGTCTTCTATGAAAGCACAAACTGATCGAATGATGCGGTTATAAAATGCATTATGTGAGTGAGAGCTAGTGGAAGCTCTCAAACAAGATAAACAAAGAGATAGACTCTTGCACCAACATGAGCAGCATTTAAGAGAGTAGGCCAAGCGGCTAGCTCTAAATAATTTACAGACAAATGGTGGTGCCCACCAAAGAACTAGATGCACCAACTCACCTAAGGAGAGGTTCAATAGACAAGATAGCCCACAATAAAATTCCCTACCAAACCATTAATGAAATCCAACTAGTGGGGGAAGGGCAAACACAACAAACTAGGATCGCAATCCTGAGTCCCCTCATAGGAGGGAGGAAAATGGAACAAATCAAATGGATAGAGAGTTACCTCCATTGCCAATGTGAATAGGCTTACAAGAGGAGGAAATTCATGCATCAAAGGTATTTCAATAGCTTGCTAAAAATATGAAAACCTTTGAAAAACAAGAGGCAGCTGGGAACTCACCAACATTGAGAAAAATACACAACCAACCATTTTTCCCATCAATCCCTAGCCCTCCATATCCTAAGCACTTTAAGATGCCTAGGTGAGCAAATTTTAAGGGTGAGGAGGATGCACATGAGCACGTCACCAATTTTATCAATGTCTATTTTCATCTTGAAGACAATGACGCTCTCATGCTAAGAACATTCATAATGACATTTTCAGGTGCTACCACTCAATGGTTCAACCAACTACCTAAGCATAGCATAACCAACTTTTAAAAACTAGTAAATGCATTCTTAAAGCGTTTCTCCTTTGGTACTAATAAAAAAGTGAACCTTTAAGACCTAGCAAACTTGAAATAGTATGATGATGAGCTAGTAATGGATTATGGGAATAGATGGAGAAAAGTCATGGTAAAATTATCATTCTCCATTCCCACAAAAGATATCATTCGTATGTTCACCAAAATTTGCTCTAAACACATCTCCCTCTTGTTAAAAATTTAGTAGTATCCTTCATTTGAGGAAGCTTTGGCACAGGCCAATATCATAGAAGAAATAAAAGTAGATGAGAGAACCATTAAACTCTGAAACAAAAAGGAGTGGAACAAGAATGCTAAGAATGACAAATATAAGTAGAAGCGGAGCAATCCTACTCCATTCAATCAAGTTGTATTGGCTACACCCAAGGATTGGGGTGCACAACAACCCAAAAACTATCAAGCACGTCCCCTGCCAGCAAATTACAACCAAAAGAACAATTAGGGAAGAAACAGAGAACGCAAGCCACCTCGTTATCTCACGCCTCTGAGAGAATCAATGCAATTAATATTTAACCAGTTGAGCAAGGCCAGGAGGATTAGATTTCTTGATATACCTCTTATATATCCCAACCATCCTAAGCCAAAATGATATAGGGAAGATCAATTTTACCCTTATCACAAGATACCGAGGCATGACATTGAGGCTTGCATTGGTTTTAAGCATCAAGTGCAAAACATGATTGAGGCGGGAGAACTCAAAGTTGACAACCCACTAGCTCCCGATAACAAATACATGGGCATATACAAAAACCCATTACCCAATTATGAGGCCCCTCAAGAGCAAGGGGCCCAAGTCAATCAAGTTTTAGTTGACATAACTACCCATAGATGCATTGGGATGGTTGATATTGTTAACATAGCAACAAGTACTATGTGGTATGGTCAACCACAACTGCTTGCAACTCCCATGAACATCCCAGCCACCCCTAGGCAAAGGCAATACAACCTTCCAGGTCCACCAACGCGATCTATGGTGACTATCCGGAGTAGATTGGAGCAAAACCTATAGATGAATCCAACTAAGTTATCCATTTATGAGCTCATACAATAGTACCCAAAGCATAGGGAGACTCTAATGGAGATTTTAAGGACAATTGATCTCCAACCATAAGACACAAATGCATTCATTCACTTTGTAGAACAAGTGCAATAATGCCAGGAACCTGTAATCCGATTCGATGACCATGAGATTAAGACAGTTCATGTTGTCTTTCCAAAACCTCTACTAGATATTGTAGCGGTGATCAACAACTTACCTTTCAATAGGATCTTGATCGATACATGTTCATCAATAAACATTATCACAACAACTACAATAGAGCACCTCAAGATCCCCAAGTCCAATATCATTCCAAGAGCTTACACATTGAGAGCTTTTAATGATGCTTTATGCAATACTATGGGAATGATAGTCCTACCCATCAATATGGATCACAAGACCATCCTCGTGATGTGTCATATATTGGAAGGAGCTATGCAGTACAACATCCTCTTAGGGCACCCTTGGATAAGGGCCATGAAATGTGTGCCTTCTATCTTGAACCAGTGTGTCAAGTATGTGCACGAGAACAAAGTCTATGTGGTTCTGGCTAATGAAGAGCCTTTTAAATACATCAATTAGGTGGACATTCCAAAATAATTTGTAATCCCTTATACCCACCTATACATGGCACCTTCATCCCCAACCACACAAGTGGATAACAAAGATAAAGGGGTAAGAAAAGACCCATGCACTTCAACACCTCCTGGTGCACTCAAAGTAGTCAATGCTTCTAAAGTACCATCAATGTCAAAACCAAAAGACAATCAAAAGTTAAAGGTACCCTTACTTAAGGAAGAAAGGCCCAAGATAGTGCCAACTATAGCCATTTCTAAAATGCCAAGCCCTGTGTAATAAGAAGATCTTCAAGATCAAGATGAAGATAGTGATTATCACCTTGCTTCGCCAGTGTCATTTGTAGGGTCATCCATGTCACATGCATCAATACACTTGGCAAGCACAGGCATAGGGGAGTACCTTGTGTAGAACATCACCTTTACACCTATCATTGAGTTTGCACAAGACATGGGAAGGCCTAAGGACTTGAGGCCACCATTAGGAATAGTGGTTCCACTTGGAATCCCTTACAACCAAACCAATTTTGTCTATGTCAGCCTGGACTGCATCCATATTTCTTCAGATATAGAAGAGGATAGTGACAAATTATTCATGGTAAATGTTCATTACCTCTCTAACCCCGAGTTTACTCTAATCTACTTTGAGCATTCCATTGACATGGCTATGGCCTTGGCATATATAAGCAGGGGCATAGACGACCATACGAGCCATAATATCAGCTTCCCTCTGATATATTTGGCCTAGGCTATTATATCAAAGGTCGATATGACTCTCTTGTAGCAGCATTGGACAGATTAATCTTAGGGTTAGGAGAAGACATTGATTTCATTCCTTATCATCCCCTAAGAATAGGAAATTTGAGCAATAGACAAGTGGCCATGGTAAACATACTACCACAAAAAAATTATCATCCAAATATCTCAATTGATTCCACCCCAATAGGGTACAACTCGTTGGATGAGGAGAATGGATATGAAGCAAGTTATGATGAGGCACAACTTGGCTTAGTCTATCAAGGGCCTTGCTATTTAAAAATATTCACATGGTCCATCCACAATGAGAGTGGACATACATCAGATGAATGTGACTATGAATTAGAAGACTCGACAGAAAGAGCCTACATAGGCCTAAGCCATCAACCCCTGACTTTGGGGCAAGAGATAAATGCAAATGGATTCTTCATAAGTTATGAAGAATATGAAGATGAAATAGAGATGGCCTACTTAGGGCCAAGACATGAGCCCCTTGTCTTATGATCGCATACCAATTCTAATGGTTTCTGGATAATTTATGATGACTTTGAGGATGAGATCGATATGGCTTATCTTGGACCTCACCACTTACGACAAGTAAATGAGCTAATAGAGAGAGATGACACTCCATGCCATATACCCTCATATATGATTTTTGGGGAGACCTGTTTACCTAGCTGCCATTCATTGGATGGTAAATCCCCCTCCACCTAAATTTAGATAGCAATTAGAACCCAATGATCCTATTGTCTACCCTGCTCATGGGCCAGATCCAAAAATTCCCATTCCTCCAGAACCTCATCATGAGTATGGAATGGAAACCCCTGAGACAAGATTGCACCCATATGGTCTTGGATACTTCATTCCATCCATAAACATGATCTCCATTGATTTGATCACTCCACTTCATAATTCAACAGATCCTACCAAATAATTGCATCTTGATGTAGAGGCTATTTATTGGGATCACACTAATTCATCCATAGAGCCTGAAGACCTCTTCCCCAACAAAGATATGTTACAACCATTCCATTTTTCATCAGGTTGTGCATATGACGTCTTCCATGTTGGTTCAAAACCTGAGTCAGTAGGTTCTATAAATCCCACCGATGACATTCATTTTTTGAGCAAGGTGCAGCAAAAGAATTGCAAAAGTATTGTCATTGTTGTCAACACAGACAGATTGATGTAGTTGATGCAGTTCAGAGATCAGTCAGATCAAGTGCAGTGAATTTCAAGGAAAACGAGAGGTGACCCAGATTCAGAAATTGGCGAGAAAAAGACAAGGAAGAAAAGCGTCGCGATATCGCGACATGTTTTCTGTCGCGATATCGCGACAAAACAGAGGAGAGAGAAAATGCAAGAAAAATTGTCGCGATTTCGCGACATTGCCGAGGAGAGAGAAAGTGCAAGAAAAATTGTCGCGATTTCGCGACATGGCGAGGAGAGAGAAAGTGAAAGGAAACGCATGATTTTCGACATGGAGAGAAAGTGAAGGCAAAGCATCACGATTTCGTGACACTTGAGAGAAGGAAGCAAGGTGAAAAGATGTCATGATTTCATGACATAAATGGAGGAAAGGAGCTTGCAACGAAAAGTGTCGCGATATCGCGACACGTCGGGTTTTCGTGACCCGAAGAGGAGAGAGAATGCTCGACAACAAAGGTGTAGAGATTTCGTTGCATGTTGAAATGAATGGAAAAAAAAGGTGTAGCGATTTCGTTGCATGATGGAAATACATGGCACAAAGGTGTAGCGATTTCGCTACAAATAGGAAGTGAGAAAACAAAGGTGTAGCGATTTCGCTACAAGTGAAAAGGCACAAACAAGAAGATGTAGCGATTTCGTTGCATGACAAAATGTATGGAAACAAAGGTGTAGCGATTTCGCTACCAGTCAAAATTGCAAAACTGAAAGATGTAGCAAGTCGAAAGCACAAGGCACAAAGTTGTCACGATTTCGCTACTGCATAAAGCAAAGATTGTACGAAAGAAGAGAACGTCGCGATTTCGTGACATGTTCCATTTTTGAAAGAAGATGAGCGTCGCGATTTTGACATGTTCCATTTTCATTCTTGGCAAAGAAGAGTGTACTGAGCGAAAGCGTCGCGATTTCGTGACAAAGCTGAGGATGACGTCAGAAAAATTGAAAATGTCCCGATTTCGTGACAAAGTGCAAGGAAAGCTGCTGGAAGCTGAAAGTGTCACGATTTCGTGACAAGAATGATGATGACATTAGCAAAAGTTGAAAGTGTCGCGATATCGCGACAAGGTGCAAGGAAAGCTGCTGGAAGCCGGAAGCGTCGTGATTTCGTGACATGCTTAAGGATGACGTCAGCAAATGTTGAAAGTGTCGCGATATCGCGACAAGGTGCAGGGAAAGCTTTCAAGAGCCAAAATGGTCATGATTTCGTGACAGCAAGGGCATGAATGGTACGGCTACAGAAAGTGTCGCGATATCATGACAGGTAACAGTTTGGCGGGTAAAAGCCAAAAGGCATGCAAGGTGACACGTGTCAGAAAAAGTAGACGAGGAAAATCATGCAACCAGTTACGTAAAAAGTAACTGATGTCAGATCTGCAGTTACAGATTGACAAGTGTTAGTCATGCACTAGAACAGTTGTATATTCTTGATTGAAAAAGCATTCGATGCATCACATATGTAGTTTTGAAAAAGCATTCGAAAAGCCGTATTTGAAGAAATTGAACAGTCGAATATGAAGGATCGAAAAGCTTTGAAAAAGACGTATTTGCAGCATTCAAAACAGTCGTATTGCAAGGAATCGAACGTCGTATTTTTGAATAGTCGTATTGCATGGATTCAAAGAGGTTATTGCATGGATTCAAAAAGAAGTCGTATTCGGGTTTCAGAGTCGAAGTGCATGGAATCGAACAGCCGTATTGCATGGATTCGAACAGTTAGAGTATGTGATTCAACTGCATGCAGGATTGAAAGGTTATAAAAGAATAGTCGTACAGAGAAGATGTTGCTTGTTGTAAGAGGGAAATTGCTATAAAAAGAGGGTTAGAAAAGAGTCAAGAGAAAAATTAGTAGAGTCGTGAGAGTGTGCGAGTTGGGTTAATTGCGGACCGGTCGGGGTCGTGCATGAAGTGTAGACATTCTTATGTC